>CM056193.1:37066261-38491886 GCA_029692085.1 Gymnothorax javanicus | reverse complement strand
GCCAGTCCCTTTTCAAAATGTGGATACAAAAACTGGACACTGCAAAACAATAACACCTTGAAACAACAAAAGATTAAACAATTATTTGACGATTAGTGGGCCAACTTAAATAACTTATAATATCAACCAGTAGCTACCTTAACTATATTTCTCCGATCAGATCGCTCTTTCCTTTTAGCTTGCGTCGGTATCAGATCCTTTCGTTTGTAGGGAAACACAGAGCGAAGCCAACATTATCTGGCTCAATGAAGTCGGGCCAGCCTTGACAAAATGAATACTGCAGACTCTAGTGTGATCATTTGGGACAAATCTTTCGATTTATAGCTTGAATCCACGTCTGACGTTGTCTCTTGCCACGGGGAACACGAAAAAAGCCTTATGTCCCCATCTTTATGATACCGGTTTATTCACCCCTCTATGCTACAAGTAGCCACTATTTTTCCTTTTGCCCCACATCAGCTATATTGGGCATGCGCGTGCAGACTTCCGGCCTTAAACCGAACTGGTCTATTAATTAAGATAGCATATTTGATTGTCAGATTTTGAAATTTAAATGGTCATAGAACAGCACAGATTTGCATGAACGCCATTACATGATTGTAGGCTTACATTAGGCCATTTTGTGCGGTTGTGATAATTTACAGTGTTGTGAAAAAGTATTTGCCCCCTTTGTGACTTCTTATTTTTTTACATATTTGCCACACTTAAATGTTTTAGATCATTTCAGTATCACAAAGATAACCCGAGTAAATACAAAATGCAGTTTTAAAATGATGATTTCATTTACTGAGGGAAAAAAGCTATCCAAACCTACCTGGCCCTATGTGAAAAAGTAATTGCCCCCCTTGTTAAATCATGAATTAACTGTGATTAACCATATTTTTTGAGTTCAATTTCACCAGCTGTGGCCAGGCCTGATCACTGCCAGACCTGTTGAATCAAGAAATCACTTAAATAGAACCTGTCTGGGGGCGTCCTGGTGGCTCATTGGTCTAAGCGCGCGCACCATAAAGGCTGTGTCCTTCCCGTGGCGACCTGGGTTCAATTCTAGCTCGGGTCACTTGCTGCATGTCTTCCCCATTCTTCTCCCCAACTTTCCTGTCTCTCTCCACTGCACAACTATCAAATAAAGGAAAAAATTCTCAAAAAAATAATCTTTAAAAAAAAAAATTAGAACCTGTCTGACAAAGTGAAGTAGGCTAAAAGATCTCAGAAAGCAACTCATCATGCAGCGATTCAAAGAAATTCAAGAACAGAAATGAAGTCATTGACATCTATAGGTTACAAAGCCATTTCTAAGGCTTTGGAACTCCAGCGAACCATGGTGAGAGCCATTATTCACAAATGGAGAAAACTTGGAACAGTGGTCAACCTTCTCCGGAGTGGCCAGCCTACCATAATTACTCCAAGAGCGCATTGACGACTCATCCAGGAGGTCACAAAAGAACCCTGAACAACATCTAAAGAACTGCAGGCCTCACTTGCCTCAATTAAAGTGAGTGTTCATGATTCAACAATAAGAAAGAGACTGGGCAAAAATGGCATCCATGGGAGAGTTCCAAGGCGAAAACCGTGGCTGAATTAAATCGATTCTTCAAAGAAGAGTGGGCCAAAATTCCTCCTCAGCGATGTGAAAGACTCATTACCAGTTATCGCAAATGCTTGCAGTTGTTGTCGCCAAGGGTGGCACAACCACTTATTAAGAACCATATTCTGAGAGAATGGCACTTTTGAGATACTTAGTGGAGTTGACATGTCAGAATTGCATGAAATTTGGCAGAATAGTGCCGATATATGTTTAACAGAAAATCCCGGAGTTTGAGCTCACAATTTTTATCAATATGGCTACAGCGCCACCTGGAAGTGGACAAGTCAGGTACCAAATTGAGCATTTTTGAGGAAAAATACTCATTTTTGAAGGAATATTGCGGATAACTGCTTCAATGTGCCAAAGAAGTTGCAATTGTACCTGATACTGGAATACCTAAATTTTTAAAATGTGAAAGTTCCACCTTGTGATCATGTTGGTTATACGAGCAATAACAAGAAATCTGTGCACAACAGGAAAAAAAATATTTGTATTAATTCAGGCTTATTTTAATTTTTAAACCAAATTTTTTTAAACAACTTCATCTTACCTATGTTGTTATCAGACATTAAAGACATCAGGGCGATGAAGACCGCATAGGTCGAAACATGTCGGCTTTTTCAACTGTTTAGCCATGAAATAATAAAGGCTTTTTATCCTTTTTTGCTTCTTTTTGATCCAATTATTCTCTGAGTGCCTGGAATTCTTAAATTTTTGATAATTTTTACCTCAAAACGCCTATATTTGATAACATTATTAAATAGTGAAGGAGATGAGAAAACAAGTTGTAATGTTGAACAAATAAAGCCAAGATAGATACCTTTATGTAGAACAAGTTTCATTACCATGGGCAAATGCCTACATGGTGAACTTGCCAATCCAAAATTCGCAAAAAAAGTGCCTTTTTTAAGCCAAGACCCTTTTCAGGGTCTTCCAACTCCACTATTATGCCTTGGGTGCAATTAATCTTCCATGTTCAGGCAGAAATTTCCTCAATTTGAAAGAATCCAGCACAGTTTAGCCTCTGTAAGGGATCCAGGCTTCATAGGGGCCCCTTGAAAACTGAATTTTTGATTTCCGCCCATGAAAATTTTCATATTTGAGAGGCCAATATCTTGAAAATGAAAAGAGATAGATACATTTCAACAAGAGATTCTGCAAGCCTGGACCCAAATTACCTTGGGTAGCAATTTGCAGCCCATACCTATGATTTGTTCCAAATAAATTGGCCTTCAAAATCCTTATAAATTAATGTTTGCAATTGGGCAGGGCAAAAAGGGGGCGTGGCCCCAGATTTTTGCGGAGGCCATATCTCGGAAACCCCTCAGAGAAGGAGCCTGAAATTTTGCATGTGTTTGTTATGAATATAGAGGTATTCCAAAAATAAATTTGAGCTAAATCTGAGTCGGTGACCGTGCAAGATTGTTGTACTTTGAATTCATATGGAGTGACCCAATAATAAAACTGTCATTTTTAGTATTCAGTGGCAAAATCTTCGCTTCAATGCCTGTCTGAAGTCTGGAACCAATAGACATCACCAAACACTGGGTTTCCTCCTGAGTGATCCTCTGCCTGGCCGCCACTTCAGCCGTTGTCAGGTCCTGTTATTGTTAGGGTTTTTCACCTTCAGCAAATGAAATGCATGCTCAATTGGACTCAGATCATATGATTGACATGTCTGTGGTCGAACATTCAACTTTTTTTGCCTTAAAAATCTTGGGTTGTTTTTGCAGTATGCTCCCAGTCACCATCCATCTGTACTGTAATGCATTCTCCAATTAGTTTTGAAGTATTTGGCTGAATCTAAACATAAAATATAGCCCTAATGCAGAATTCATCATCCAGTTTTTGTCAACAGTCTCATCATCAGTTGATACAAGGAAACCAGTTCAATATAGCAGCCATATAAGCCCATCCATAACCACTCTTTGCAGATGTGGTCGTATGCCTCAGATCAGGACCAGTTATTTCCCTTCTCCATATCCTTCTTTCTGGTTCAGGTTGATCTTTGTCTTGTTCATGCAAAGGATGTTGTTCCGGAACTATACAGGCATTTTTAACCTGTTTGGGCAGAACCATGGGGGCCGGCATCTAAATGATGATGTCATTGTCAACACTGCTTACGTGGAGCACGTAACTGTAGATTGAATATTAATAAGGACGTGGTGCCTTAGAACTATGCAAAAGATTCTTGTCTGTAAAGGTGAAATAAATCTTGCATTAATCATATCTCCCCATAAAGGCTGATCTGCTACCAACCTGGCATATGTGGCTACAGAAGCTACCAGGTATTATTTCATTATATATCGTGATTATGAAAAATTTGTCTAACATCCTAGTAACAACATGAACACAGCAGTGAAATGCTGCTTAGAGATTTAAAAAAATTCCAGAGTTGTCCATTGACTATCAAAATCTCCAATTTAATATTAATATAAATACAAAATGTTACAAGTGTTAACACGTCAAGAGGTCCCTTTAAAAATTCTGAATTTTTTTTCTTTCATTTATGAACTCCCAGGAAAAAATCATGAATTAGAAAAAAGAGCCATGTCTTAAAATGGTCTCTCTCTGCAATTCTTGTCCAGTAAAATCTTAATCACGGCTCTGCTAAGAGCTATAGCTATTTAATCTGATAGAATACAATGGTGATTTTTAAACGAAGTATCGCTTTAATTACAATCTTGTGCCTGAGGAGTCGTCAACTATCATATAAAGAGACTCCCCACATTTTGTGTTTTATTTCAGCTCATTAGTGTGCACAGGATAATAGTTTTCAAAAGACATAGTCGAGGCAAAAGAAAATTATCCCATTGTCCATTCCCCACTTATCAAATGAGTTGGAAGTTAAATTTCCCATTGTCATTAAGTATTTTTTACATTACATTACATCGCATTTAGCAGACGCTTTTATCCAAAGTGACTTACAAAAGAGGAGTAAATCAAGCATCAGTGGCAAAGTAAAATAAGCGAAACATTATCAAGTGCACAAGAAAAAAAATAACTGGATGAAGTGCAATTGTAGCAAAACAGCAGGACAGAACAAAATAAGTGCCAATGGGATTTGTTTAAGGAGAGAAAGACAAGAGTGAGTTAGTTGGTTAGCTGGTTAGGAGAGAAGGTGGACCCGGAAGAGGCGTCTTCAAGAGCTTCTTGAACCTAGAGAGGGACGCCCCTGCTCTGGTTGCGGCTGGCAGGTCATTCCACCAGTGTGGAACTGCCTGTGAGAATTGTCTAGCCTGAGAGTGCCTTGTGCGTAGAGATGGCACTGCTAGACGGTGTTCCTGGGAGCAGCGCAGTGATCGGCCAGGTGTGTAAGCCTGTATGATGGGGTTGAGGTAAGAGGGAGCAGACCCAGATATCACTCTGTAGGACAGCAGAAGTGATTTGTATTTGATTCGAGCTGCAACAGGAAGCCAGTGGAGGCTGATGAGTAGTGGAGTGACATGAGCCCTTTTGGGTTCATTGAATACCAGACGCGCCGCCGCATTCTGGACCATCTGTAGAGGTTTCGCAACACAGGCCGGGGGGCCAGCCAGGAGGGCATTGCAGTAGTCAAGCCAAAAGATGACCATTGCTTGGACCAAGATTTGCGTAGCATAGTTGGTTAGGTACAGCCTGATTTTCTTTATGTTGTATAAAGCAAATCGGTACGACCGGGTAACCGAGGCAACATGAGTTGAGAAGGAGAGCTGGTCATTGATCATGACACTCAGACTCCTTAACACTTTGGATGGAGTGATTTCACTTGAGGCGATATTGATCTTGAGATCAAGATGGATTGATGGCTGGGCAGGAATGACCAAGAGCTCGGTCTTGGATAGGTTCAGCTGAAGGTGCTTTTCCTTCATCCATACAGAAATATCCCAGAGGCAGGCGGATATTCTTGCCAAGATGGTAGGGTCATCTGGCTGGAATGACAGCATGAGCTGTGTATCATCTGCATAGCAGTGATACGAGAATCCATGAGAACAAATGACTTGGCCCAATGGTGTTGTGTACATGGCGAAGAGCAGGGGCCCCAGCACCGAGCCTTGGGGGACCCCTGTGGAGAGGGGTTGCGACGGGGATGTTTGCCCTTGCCATGACACCGAAAACAAATGCCCTGTGAGATGTGACTCAAACCAAGAACGTGCTTTGCCCGAGATGCCCATATCAGCGAGGACTGATAATATAATTTTGTGGTTTACCGTGTCAAAAGCCGCAGATAGGTCCAGTAGAATAAGGACTGAGGATAGACCTGCTGCTTTGGCAGTTCTTAAGGACTCTGTCACAGACAGCAGAGCTGTTTCAGTGGAGTGTCCACTTTTGAATCCAGACTGGTAAGGTCTAGGATTTTGTTTGCAGTGAGGAACTGCGTGATTTGTCAGGAAACCGCCCTTTCCATGACCTTTGATAAGAATGGGAGTAGCGAGACCAGCCTGTAGTTCTCAACCCGGCTAGGGTTGAGAGAAGGTTTTTTGAGGAGAGGCTTTACCCATGCCTGTTTGAATGTAGTGGGAACTGTGCACGACCTCAATGAGGCATTAATCATATGAGTGATTGCAGGTGTCACTGCTATGGATATTTCTTGCAAGAGTTTAGCTGGCACTGAGTCAAGTTGGCATGTAGTAGGACGGCTACAAGACAGGAGTTTTGACGCTTCACCCTCAGTGAGAGGAGTGAATTCACAGAGTGAGGTATGATCGCCCTGAGGAGACAGAGATGGGCATGTAGTAGGATGGCTACATGTGTTAAAGGTGTCAGATGGCCCATTCGAGAGAAGCAGACAGTGGCATGCAGTAGGACAGCTACATGTTTGATCAACAGGAACGCCCTTTGGATTTTTGACCCCTCTGCTGATATCAGCCACTTTGTCTGTGAAAAAGGAAGCAAATGTGACTGCTGAGAGGTTTATGGTTGCAGGCGGAGGCGGTGGATTCAGTAGAGTAGAGAAGGTGGAGTATAGTTTTCGAGAGTCAGAGGTGCTGCTGATTTTGTCATTGTGGAAAGCCCATTTTGCAGCATTGATGCTGGTGGTGAAGGAGAGTAGGATTGATTTGTAGCCCTGGAGGTTAGCAGGGTCAGGGTGTTTTCGCCATTTTCTTTCTGCTGCTCTGAGTTCAGTGCGCAACTTTCGGAGGGCATCAGTCTGCTAAGGACTGGGCTGTTTAGAGTGAGCAGGTTTAGTGGATAACGGACACAGTTTATCCAGGCATGAGCTCAATGTAGAGCAGAGTGACTCTGTAGCCTCGTTAACCGCTAATGAGGAAAATGAGCTAAGGTCGGGTAATGCAGATTTGACTACTGATGAGAAGTGGCTAGGTGACAGCTTTCGGAGGTTGCGACGGAATGAGACCAGAGGAGGAGGAGGAGCAGAGGGCAGTTTCTGAAAGCTCACATTAAATTGGATGAAGTAGTGGTCTGAGAGGCGAGAGGTGTAACTGAGATACCAGCTGCCTCACAGTTCCGGGTTAGAATCAGGTTAAGTTGTTTGCCAGCTTTGTGTGTGGGAGGGCTGGAGACCATTGTCAAGTCAAATGAGTCAATTAGGGACACAAAGTCAGCCGAGCAAGGTTCATTTAGATGGATATTAATGTCACCGAGAACGAGCAGGGGACTTTTCTGCTCAGGGATGGAAGACAGTAGTGTGTCTAGCTCATCCACAAATGTGCCCAATTGACCAGGAGGTCGGTATAAGACAATCACAAAGGCTTTCACTGGAGCAGTCGCCCTAACTACATGGTATTCAAATAAGGCATATTGGTGCGGAGCTAATTGTGTGTATTTCCAGTTGTTGGAAATCAACAAGCCTGCTCCCCCTCCACATTGGGACAGACGTGAGGTGTGGGAGAATGAGCAGTTGACAGAAAGTGCTGCTGGCGTGGCAGTATTTTCAGGCTTTATCCAATTTTCAGTAAGAGCCAGTAGGTCGAGAGACAATTGGTTTGCATATGCAGTTATGAAGTTTGCTTTTTTGACTGCAGACTGGCAGTTCCATAACCCAACAGAGAACGAGGCAGCAGTGGGTTTGGAGTGTGTCAGTGTACGGAGGCAGGCCCAGTTTCTTTTGTCTGTTTGTATGACAATGCTTTCTGCGTGCGCTCAGGACAACAGGAATGGTTTGAAAGCACATTTTGTCAAGTGACTGGTTCAAGAGTTTGTAAATGACAAGTAGGACAGCTTGCCTTGCTTTGAGTCCTTGCTCGGAGGACTCACACAGGAAGACTTGCCTTTACCCGAGTTCGCCTTCATGCGAGTGAGAATTCACACGAGGGCTGACACTTTCGCTGACGCTTTAGCGCCTGATGATTCTTAAAAGCAGTGTCGTAATGGCATGTGCCTTTTCTCGCATTAACTGTGATTTGGATAGTGAGAATGCCCACCCGATGATCGAGACAAAGAGTGTGTTAATAGGGGGGCGTGTGCTAGATCACGCCTCCCTGATTGCTCGAAACTCGCAACAACCGTCCGCAAGTGTTCTCAATTTAGGCACTGAGTGCCGAAGTGCTGTTTAGCACACTGGAATATTTGCAATTTGTGAAGAAAAGTAGCACTAATAATGCAGCTGCAGTCTCCAAACGCCCTCTGAGCTTGTCCTCACGAGCAATCATAAAGCCCGGATAAGATGCATACAACTGAGGCAAATGGTCATTTGTTATGCTTGCAAGATTTAAATTAATTCCAGGAAATAATTATTTTTCATATTTGTCTGTTAACGATGATGTAAAAGCCAAATTGTGGCTTTTGCCTAAATAGCCTATTTTCCTGGGAATATAACACAACCACTGGATGCTCTGATATTGCCAGAGAAATAGCATGAACAGGTGTTATGTCTGAAGTTAGCATTAATTTGCTTGAGGAATTATTGGGAATAGCAACATTTGTAAAAATTTGTGCTACTACTGTGGAATAATGATAATATACCTTGAGTATTGCATAATCGACAACAGACAATGAAGCTGACAGTATGTATTGCTAACACAGAGACTGTAAGTATACAGTAAGTTTGCATTATTTTTCAGTTTGGGGACTAGATTACAGTACATCATATTGGGGGATTGCATCAAGTTTTTAATCGATGTACAGTGTTGTGAAAGAGTATTTGCCCCCTTGCTGATTTCTTATTTTTTTGCATATTTGTCACACATAAATGTTTCAGATCATCAAACAAAGGTGGAGTCCCATTAAAGCTGGAGTATGCAATCTTGGAACAGCAAGCAAGATTTGAATGTAGCCTCACCTCTAAACCCACCCCCACGCCCCCTGGTTCACATGCACGAGCGCGAGTCTCGCATCCCGTTACCTGGATGCAGTGTCCTATGCCTGAATCGTCAGCAGAGCTCTGTGAACGCTAGGTGCAAACACAGCAAAATAATAAAAATAACATTTGACCATCAACAAGTATCCTATGAATGTGGCCTCAGGTCAAAGACCAAACCAATACAACTACCTGGGCATATTAGAAGTAGAGTTACAGCATATTATGTATAAAACACAGCTAGCCACCTTGCTAGCCTTAGCACTGGAAACAAGCAAACGTCAGCCACGAGCACAACGTTTGTAACATGAGATATTCTCAACGGAGTGTTACTGTAACCATTGACGTCTTACATATGAAGCTATATGGCATTTCAGATACATCTGTGGTGATATACGATGTATCTACCAGCCACCCACTTGCGTTAGCAACCAACTACCGACGAAGTTATTATTGAGCCGAGCTTGCAACGCCTATCGGCTGCAAGTGTGGCCTGCTTTTTCCCTATGGCTTTTGCAGCTAATGTGACAGCATTCTCTGGTGACAGTCAGCGACAACAGCATCTGCCGAGGAAAAAGCACATAACTGTTTATTTTTAACAATATAAAAATTGTGAGAAAGGTGAACAAATAAATTCTCGCGCTGAAATATTAAGTAGACAAGAACACAACTGTCTCAAACTGCAGATTCAGCTTACCGTGTCCTCGCGTTCTTGGAAATTTATACTCCCGTTCTCAACTTCTCAAGTTTGAACTCACAAATAAGGTAGTCCGTGAGAAAGGGCAGTCCTTATGCTGGCTATCGTTTGCCCAGCTGTCAAGAAACACCCACAACTAGGCTGCACTCCTCCTAGCTCTGATTGGTTGTTTTAACCCGGTCCCGGTGAAATCTTGCAGAAGGAATTAGAAGCACTAGATAGAGCCAGATGACTCTGATTTTCTCAAAGATCATCTGACTCACATCCCACTGTCAGGTCATAGTAACAGTTTTAACAAATATGACAAAAAGTGAAAATTGCATACTCCAGCTTTAAAGACGTTTTCTAGCCCAAACCACCAATTTCAAAATACTTTTCAGCATTGATAAACCACCCATGGGGTTAATGAATCCCCCAGAGAAATCTGCGATATCAATTTTCTTTATGATAAAAAAATGATATTTTTAACATTTTTTTTGTTTTTGGGAGGGGCCACCCATTTTGGGGCCCCACAAAGTGTCATCAATGATTATAATCATATGCTTATCAATGCATATTGTAGCTGATATATTTTCCAAATGAATGAAAAAAGAATTGGTCGAAATTGATGTCATACTACCGAGATGGTGACACTTTGATCACTGGTGACACTTTGTGGGGCCCCAGAATGGGTGAACCCTCTCAAAAAATACAAATTGTAAAAATATCATTTTTTGTTCTGAAGAAAATTGATATCGCAGGTTTCTTTGGTGGATTCATGAACCCCATGGGGTGGTTTATCAATGCTGATTATTTTGAAATCGGTGGTTTGAGCCAGAAAACGCCCTTAACAACGAATCAATATACATCAAATCGTAGGCTATGAACTGGTCCATCAGTGGGGTCCTTTTGTAAGCTCAAGCAAATTTTAACCAAACACATACTTGCCATAGCCTAATAATTTAACGTCAGTCCTACCACATTTGAAAGCCTGAGCATGTGTACCATTGTTGAGACACAGAATTTTGAAATAAACATGGCTGAATTTTTTCCATGTCTTTTTCATCTAACATGCGTCATTTTCATAATTGTGGTTCATGTGAAAAACACAGACATCACTGAATGGCTTTTCTTCCCCCATCAAACAGCCTCAGACCTAAGCTAGTAATACCCATAAGATTGAATTCTTTGGAGTAAAACTTTAGCCATGCGGGTAGTTGAAATGGCAAAAAATTCCTTCTGATGTAATGTCCGTAACGGTGGAATGCCAGTATATAAATCCTGAGCTGGGGTCCGTTCCACAAAGCAGGATTACTCAGTTAGCTGGATAACTGCACCGAGTAAAACCTGGACTCCTCTACAATCTGGAACATGGACTGCAGTAATAAGACCTGTTTCGGGTTTTACTTTGAGCAGATATCTGGCTAACCTACTTTGTGGAACCGGCCCCTGATCTCTTCACAGGAAAGCAAAAGAAGCAACCATTCCCGAAGGAAACCACAAGAAAACTTTGCACTTTTTAATGACTGCTTACACTGAATTCTGATTTGAATGCATAAACTGAAATCTGGAACAGCTAATGGGCTTGAAAGCCGAGTAACCGCCTGCGGTTTCTAGTTATTATTGTTATTAATTTTGTTGTTGTTATTGTTGCTGTGTTTTTTAGTAAACAAATCATCTCCTACAGCTGATATGCTTCCAATGCCAAACTTCATGTATAGATTCCATATTTGCATCAATTTTACAATACATCAATATTTAAATTCCTCTTCTCTCTTCCTCTTTGCAAGGTATTTGTCTTCTACTCTTCTTTTTCTCTCCTGTTCACCTTGTAAAGGATGATGTACAGCAAGGTATTCATTATTGCGAAATAAACCTCGACAAGGTGATGCACGATCCCAATGCACGCTGTACATTATCCAGCTTATTATTTAATAAATCAATAATCTGACACAAAACATTGATTTAAAAATAATTTTATGAACTAAAATTGATTTTATGACTTCAGATGCAAAAAAAAAATGTCCGTTACATTGTACGGTTGGAGATGAATCTCACCCTTAGCAACGGTTTATCATCGCAGCGGTCTGCTCTTCAGAAACAACAAACCATAGACTGCTGTAATTGTAATTGCTGTAATCAAGTATTCAAAAACATTTTATAAATAGGTATAACTGATGTCTGTTATGCAATATATTGACTACCCTCCTCTCCTCTGTTGTCTGCTGTTTTTCCACTCCCAGTTATCTTTCTATCCTTTTCCATCCATCCATATTTCTTTCTGTTGATTTATATTGTCAACAGCTGTTTCCATACTAACCTGATCGAAACTAAACCTGGTTAAAAAACTTGCTTTTCTAATGAATATCATTTATAATTTATGTTATTTGTAGTTTAGTAATACCATATATTTTTCTTCAGATTGAGATCAGACTCATGTCTTTTATTTGACATTTTATATTTGACATTCATACCAACTGTCTCAGTAAACATTGATTTTAATTTTTGATCTTTCTTAATCTATCCATCTTTTGGTCTTTAGGGCAAAGTCAGAGCACGGTAAATGTGGGGACATGTGCAGAACCAACGCAATGTCTCAACGGATCTTTGAACCTTGGAACCTACAGGACCACTGTTAGCACCATGTGCTGTGATACCAACCTCTGCAACAGTCAATACCCTCCAGGTAAATATTCCATGTTTACATTCATGCTGTCCAAATGCAGAGCCAGCCCTAACCAATTTGGTGCCCTTGGCAAGATTTTTGTTGCTGCCCCGAACAGCAGATTCCACTATCTATTCATACACTGAGGCAGAAACTTCACATAACTCTACAGTCTTACAGATTTTCTTAATTGTAATATCACAAACTCTCACAGACAGTTATAAAAACCAGAAAAAAGCAAAAACAGTACTGTAAGTGGCATAAAACCATTCAGAAATACAATATGAATAAATATAATAAATAAATATAAATATTTTAAATACAATATAAACATTCTAAAAAACAGAAGTAATTATAGGTTATTCCTGTCATGGTTTGTGAGGTGTGCGTGTTGTTTGGATCTTTCTTTGCGGCTCTCGTCCCGGGACGATATCGAATTCCTGGGCCTTCGAATTCTTTACCCAGCTGGTTGATTGAGCTGGGGCGGCGCCTCCCCGGAATCTATATAAGCAGGAGGTCCGGCATGCCTCCTTCGCCAGAGTGTCTGTGTTTAGATTCGCACTATAGCTGAAGATATCTTTAGTCAGGTTTGGTATGACTTTCTATCTTCTTATTATGGAGTTTTTCTTTTTTTTCTCACTTTGCTTCCATGGTTCGGACTATTGTACGTCTCTTGGAAGTGCGAGTACGTGCGTTTGGTCTATATTATTCTCTGTGTTTGTACTGTGTTCGTGCTACTCTCTTTCTCTCTGTCGTTGCGCTTGGCCTCCGTATACTACCAGCCATTACAATTCCATGGCTTTCTGGAGGGTCCAGGCAGAGTGGTGGCTTTTTGTTAGTACTGTTGTTGCTATTAAAATATACATAAACTTACCGGCAAAGCAATCTTATAGTGATGATGCAAGTTATGAAAATTTCATGTGAAGTTTGACCTTCGAATAATTGAAGGTCAATGTCAAGGTCACTAAATAAAAGTTCACATACCTTTATATGGCCTCTTGTAATACAATCCTAAGCTCTGAAGCAGTTTTGGTGATACAAGTCATTGAAAATTCAATATGTCAGTTGTGAACTTTGAGGTGGTAACTACCCCAAGGGGACCAATTTTCATATACTAAGAAATTTTTTTCATTCCAACTTTTCAGATAGTTGTTGGGAGTGAAAGGTTATATTCATATTTATTATAATCCCCAATTTTGGTAACCATGGCAACGAAAATTCAAGATGACCGCCATTGTATAAACGAAAACTTTAAATAACAAGTGGTGCCAGGCACAACAAACCCCGCCCTTCACACATACTTTCACCTACTGGTACGAAATTCAATAGGGATCTATTCTGGGTCAGTGGCAATCCCTATACCGAATTTTGGGTGAATCTGGCCATTAGTTTTGCCGCTAGAGTGTTAACAAACAAACAAACACACAAACACAGAAACAAACCGAACCGAAAACAATACCCCTTTCCTCACCCTTCGGGTGGGGCGGGGTAACAAATACTCCGTAGCTAATTGATAAATTGATTTGGATTTTTTTTCCAAATAAAACAAGACCATTTCCTTTATGCAACCTACCAAAATCTAGCATCTCAGTCCAAAGAAAAAATTTTTACAAATTTTATTTATATTTAGATCGTCACATTCTGTGTTTTGAGGGGTATCCATGGCAACACCTACCTAAGTATTTATAGTTGAGAGTTCAGTTTGGTAGGTTGCATAAAACTCCATAAAATGTAGCTTCTGTCCGAAGCTCAAGTCAGACTAATACTTTTGGCAACATTACTGCTTGAAGTCATATAACCAAGTTTTAGAGAAAAATGCATTGGAAGTTTGTGCGTCACTTTCTTAACCACAAACAGCTTTCAACATGCAACAATTTCGCCTCAAAATGCCCCAGACTCGGACAGTGTTTCTTCCTTTTCTTGAAGCCAGTTCTGTCTGCCCTTCTTTTACCATCTAAGATGTTCTCTCTTCCTGGATTACTTTTCAGAGACTTTACGCTCAGCCTGGTATTGCCTATTGCCATCGATTTTGTGATACCCTGCCAAATAGTATGACCCAGGATGAAATCCTGTGTGCTTTAGAACATCACTGCAGGCCTTTAGTCCACTTTTATAGTTGATTATTGAGTCATACAACCCGAACTTCAGCACATCCTTTCCTACGTAAACTTCTTTTAAACATCGAATCCAGTGCAGCTGATTTATCGCCTCATTCTGATTCTGAGTGCGACCATGCAAACACCCCAGAAGAAGTTAATCTTTAGTGAGAATTCTGTTATTTCTGTGGAAAGTTAATGACTATTTGACTATATAATGAGGATGTAAACAAACCTTTTGCACGAAATAAACAATTTTAAAAACCCTTTTCTGCAAAAATAGACTTATTAATCAAAATACCAATTAACAGACTTGAAAGTTTATTCAGTGTGGTATCCTGTGAGGATTAAAAAAAATGGTCACTGCAGTCAAGTTGAGTGTCACTAAATGAAGTTCATATGTAACTTCATAGATGTCTGTAACACAAAAATCTAGGCCCCATCTGTGACCATTTTAGTGATACAAGTCACTGAATTTTCACTCGGTCACATTTGACCTTCAAAGGTCAAACCGAGGCTCCATCTGTGACCGTTTTGGCAATAAAAGTCATTGTAATTGTTTTATGTCATGTTTTACCTTCAAAGATCACCAACAGTCAAGTTGAATGACAACAAATGAAAGTTAATGTGTGACTTCCTTTAAGTCTGTGATACAAACTCTATCTGTGACCTTTTTAGTGATATAAGTCATTGAATTTTCACCATGTCAAGTTTGACCTTCGAAGGTCAATATGAAGGTCACCAAATGAAAGTTCATGTATGACTTCCTTTGCGTCTGCAATACAAACCTACACTGTATCTGTGACGATTTTGTTGATATAAGTCAAAGAAATTTCACTGTAAAGTTTGGCCGTTGAAGGCCACTGAAGGTCAAGTTCAAGGTCACTAAATGAAACTTCATACATGACTTCCTATTTGCCCACAGTACAAACCTAAGCTCTATCTGTAATAGCTTTTGGTTATAGAAGTTATTGAAATTTCACTATGTTAAGTTTGACCTTTGAAGGTCACCGATGGTCAAGTTCAAGGCCACCAAATGAAAGTTCATATATGACTTCCTATAAGTGTTCGATACATATATGTTCCCCAATCTTCAATATTTGGAAGCCTAGAAGCCTTTGAAAATTGTAACATTTTGCTTGACCTCAAGTTTGTCCTTTCAACCTCATCCGAGGTCAACTTTGACGCATCTAAAATATAGGTCATATATGACTTCCTATATGTTAAAAAAAAAACAAATTAATCTCTATCTGCAACCATTTACCTTCCACAGGCGATTTTGCCCATTATCCAAAAGACCCAATGTTAAAGTACAGCGCCCCCACTTGAGGTGGGACGATGATCGTTTGTAATCAAAAGTCGGTTGGTATAGCTCACCAACCATGCGCTCGATTACAGGAATCAATTAACGCCATAATCGGTTGTTCAAACCAGGACTTCGGGTTTTTTTTTGTTTTTTTTTTGCACGTAACTGCAGGTTTGCAGTAAGCTTGTTAACTTGCTTGCGTTGACATAATAAGCTAAGTTGCCTGTTTGGCAATCCCCCTGCCAGTAAAAACGGCAGCGTCAATGCCAGGAGTATCACGAAACCATCAGCAGACCCGCGCCACATCGTTCAGTGAAGCAAATCACTGTACAGTGGCGGTGAACAATATTGAAGTTTCAATTGTGTCATTCACCCGGAAGGGGGATCCCGTTTCCGAGTGTGGAATTATTTTAGATAGCCCAACATCAAAAGCCACACCTGACATGAGCAGTGCGCTTTGCAAGCTGGATGACAAGGCGTATGCATATGAATCTTGTTTCGTTTAATTTTGGATCTCGATCTGACTTGATCTAAAAGTTCAGATTTTCAGTAGTTATGTTTACATGGACCACTAGTAATCGGAATAAAAGCTTATCTGAATAAAATGCTTTATTAACACACTTCAGTTGGAATAAACTGGTCCGATCTGGGCCATTCGGATTAAAAATTTCATTCCGATCAACAGGGGTGGTTTATGCCGTTTGTGATTCTGATCAATATGCATGTAACTTGATCCAATCGTTTCCTCTCAGGGTAAAATTATTCTTGCCGCGCAATTTTCCCTCGGCGGTATGGTGTGTTTATAAGTAGGAGACCAACGCCTACAGAGCTACCATCAGTGTTTATTTTCTGCCATCTGCATAGGACTGCATTGATATAAAAAAAGGAAAGCGGCAATGATTTACAGTGGAACGAACCGCTGCACTTGACAATTAACTATCGCACATCACTTTAGGGCTTTGACGGAACAATTATCAAACACTTGTTTCGATAGTTCGTCTTGAGGATGGGAAATCCATCTTAAAAATCCATCTTATATTTAAACTGGCACAACCCAGTTTTGAGAAATAATCTTTTGAAATTTCAAGTCCTATCTTTTAACATTATCAATATTTTCTTTGACCTCGAGTTTGACCTTTCAAAGTCATCTGAGGTCATCTTGAACATAGCCAAAATATAGGTCATATAAGACTTCCTATATGTCAATAATACAAACTTCATCTCTATCTGCAACCATTTGGCCTCCAAAGGCTATCTTGCATATTCATAAAGTACAGCGCCCCCACTAGACCTACTTCTGCCGATTCAATCAAAATGGCACATGCACTGTACGTTGACAATACCAAGGTAAGTTGATTGCCTGATTTAGAAAAAAATTAATTGTGCAGTTTTTGAGAAAAAATGTTTGAAATTTCTCAATCCTATCTTTAACACTGGGGTCAAAATTTCAAGGGCCCATAAAACAGAAAAAAATGATTCTATCAAAAATCCGGAAAAACCATCTGGAGATATGGTCTAGTAGTATGTTATGGCATATTTATACGAAAATTCATCAGGCCAAAAAAAGAAAAAAAATGTTCCGGACGACGGACGACATACCACGAAAATGGCTTATCGGCCCATTGGGCCGGTAAGCTAAAAAAAGCAATTGACATTTTTGAAAAAAAGACATTTTATCCACTGATTAATAACCTTATCATTGCCTTTAAAATGAAATTACTGAACTTGAACATAGCAGTCTGATACAAAATGCTAATTTAAAAGAAGAGTGGTCAGACAGATTTCGAGGGTCTGAACTCTTCAGTTGCTCTTAGACGTTCAGCACGTTGGAGATGTTGCATTGCGAAAAAACAAAGGATGTCACAGATAAACAAAATCAACAAACGATTCCAGCCAGAAGCTATCAGAATGAAAGAAGTCTCAATCACAAGGGAGTCGATGACTTTTCTCCAAAGTGTCAAATTTGAATATGCACCCCTGCCACAGGATTTCAGGATTCGGGATTTCCACGTGCTGCACATGCGCACCATTTTCTGCATTTTGGTGCTCTGTTTTAGAGCAGTTCATGTTATCTTCATTGCAGTCGGTTATTGTATCCAAAACACCTATACCTTGAAATTCTAATACCCCCTACTTTTTCTGAAAAGTGCATTAGAACATGTGGCTTGTGGTGATAGGGTCTGATGTGATATCTTCTCATGGGGCCCAAAATCCCTGGCCGCTTCCGTGGATCAGCTAATGACAAAGCCCGAGCATAAAGCTGTTGTGTTTAGACAGGCAAGTTCAGTGTGTATCATTGGCATCCCCAATCAATATACTACAGTAGCCAGCAAAGTCGTCTCAGGTTAAATTGCTGTGTGCCACCTTTAATGCCAGTGCATGGCTATCATCTCTGAAATAGCCCAGGTTTCCTTAAGGCAAATGGTTGGATATGGAGAAGAAGGCTGTTTTGTGTCCGGTTTTATGTCATTGTTTTTAATAATACGAGAGCTGAAGGGCAAAGGAGTGGGATTTCATTCAAGCCACTTTCACCTGGTGCTCGGAAAGCTGTGCATATATATATATAGGCGGGGACAGCATTACACAGACATCCAAATGAGTTGCTGTCACAACAAGACAAACCCTGCAGCCTCATACACAATACATACATACACAATTCAGGGTCTACAGCAGGACCATGGTTTACTCAGAATGAAAGAATCCGCTGATTCAATGGCTCCGCACACCTGCCCCTGCACAGTGCTTGCTATGGGATTTCTATAAGGGCTGTGTTTTTAACAAAACTGTGTCAAAATGTACGGGCCACACCCCGTGTCTAGCAGTTTCCTGCAATGCATCTGTTTGCTATCCATTGAGAGCAGTAGTTCCTAAACTCGGCCCTTCCAACAATAAGAGCAGCCCTAGGATTTAATGAGTTGATAATTTTTCTTAATTGTGCTACTCATGATTATAGGGATTATTCACCCTTTTAAGCCACATTATGTCAGATATAGCCATTAGTACCCTGAAATTATTCCATATTCAAATGGTTCTATACTGTAAATGACTTTCTGATGTATGAAAAGGGAAAAATAGTCACTCTTTTCAATTTCAATTCTAGTTTCGGAAATTGTGGACACATGGTCTCGAATTAACAAATCGTTTATTTGGTAATTGCAAATTCAAACACAAAGCAAATTAATGAGTCAAATAATAAGTCAAACCTCTTTGGTGTTATTTTTGTGTTTGGTTTCAGGAAAACAATGGAAATAACTCAAGTGTTACATTACATTAAATTTGATCAGTCAAAACATATTGCCACCTTGGCTTGGATTACTTTCTCGGAATAAAGCAAAATAAATACAATAGAAACCTTGGGCTTTTAAACACCTTGAACAACACAGCCATTTCTATCAATAGGTAAAAGAAAGTGAAATGTCTCCAGCCTGAGAAAAAACTCATTCAGAAAAATTAACAGCTTGTTAATTTTTGTACTGTTATTGTGGTTGGAACAAAAACTGTGTGACGAGTTAGGTCCCTGGGATTGTTTGAAAACCGCTGGTTTAGAGATTAGTTGGCTTTGCGGTCACTTTAATCCGTGGTGTCATTGGCTTAGACAGCACAGTTCACCTCATACCATCAGAACTACCAGATGTTAAAAAAACAGTCTTAACAAATGCTGTACTCTTGTTATGGTGACCTGAAATCATTTATCCCCAAGACAAAAACACTGTAGCGTGTTCAATGGTACTGCTTGCCTGACAAGTTAACATTTCTAAGATCATTGACAAATCCTAGTAGAGTGAATCAAACTTGTTTCAACTCACTGACAACATTTTTATCTAATTTTTCCAAAAGTATGAAATTGTAAGTCAAGCCGAAAATGCTTGGTTCAATTCACTTAATGCATTTTTTTTGCAACAAACTGAAATTTATGGGGTTAATGTAAAAAAAAAAAAAACCTATTTTTTCTCCCATTACGTATCAGAGGAGACCCTAAGTCACCATGGCGTGGAAAGAAGTAATGATTATGGTTTCATATGGGCTAAAATATGCCTGATGCATCACACTGCATGACCATTTATCATTTATATGAGTGACACTGCTGGACCTGACACACTGAATTTAAAATACCAGTCAGTATGTACTTTAATATCAGTGGCGAACAAATAAAAGGTATTTATGCTAAGTTACTGCTAAAAAAAAAAAAAAAACTATTTAATATACAATTTGCATTCACATTAACCCAAAAAAAGAAAAGATCTAAAACTAAAAATACATGACTTAATGTGAACACACTTCAAATATTGATTGGCATCTTGATTGGAATTGTGAAATTCACATCGCTTTTGTTCTCCTGAATTGAGAATCTATTGCAATTTTATTATTCTTTATATACAGGGGATTGAAAAAATATCAAAATTACCCCAGAAAAATAGTTTGAACTGAAAAAGTCTCTAAACTACAAATACAAAAGCATCCGCATGGGTCATTTCCATGGATTTGAATGATAATGAGAATTATGTGTCAGCTTAAAAGAGGTCTAACTTTGTCTTCGACAGGGCCAAATAGTTTTGGTCCAGATTACATGTGTGACGTTATCAAATATGTTAAAATTATTGAAGGTGGCTTGCGGAACTGCATTTGTCGAAATCACGACATCATATGCCAAACACCAAAATAGCAACTGCAAATTACAACTGTTTGTTTGTAAAATTCTTGATTCGCACTTAACACACACTGTGGCACACTCACAGGGACAGAAAGACTCTTGGGGGATAGTTGCACTCACTACAGAACTGGAGCTCTACAAAACACAACAGAATCATTCTGAACCAATCTCAACAAAAACAGTCCATCAGGAGCAAGTATGTATGTTGGTGTTTTTGATGATTTTCCGATGATGCCCTTGTATGTATAAACAGTAGCCTATAAAAGTCAAAATTGATGACTACATTTTTCAGACATTGATGAAATTTGATTAGATTATAGGCCTACATGTGCCTCCTGACAAATTCAGAGGAATGTTCTGATAGTACTTATTTTTTTTTACCTAGAAGAGCGGACGTTTTGCGTTCAGTATTTTATAAAATCGGATTTGTAAGACCTGGGCCGTTAGGAGGGAGGAGATTAATGGCTGATAGCTATTGTTCCAGCCCCCGCCTTTCCAGGTAGATGAAAGATGTGGACTTGCCCATACATCCTTCTGTGTTTGAGTGCCAAAGTGCCTACCACTAGCCAAACCTGATCATGTACGTAAGCTAAGTCACCAAATGTCCGACATTCAAAAATTGTGCCAAGAAAAAAAAATTCTTGCAGGTAAAAAAAAAAAAAATCAGTTACTCAAACTCACCACCCACACAAGCATCCAAGGGACTGTGATGCTTATAGTAACTTATACTACTGCTTTCCATTTGGAAGAGGTCAAAAAAATCTAAAAATGAGTGAATGTTTCTTATTGTCATTTTTACTTTTACTTTGGCCTGACAGATGTTTTTTATGTATATTTGATGGCATAATAAATAAATTTTACAAAAAAAAAAAACCAAGCAATTTAAAAATTAATAAATCCTAAATTACTCTGCTACTTGATTTATCTGTTGTAAGTGTTTTGGCACAAAATGGTTTCCGTGCTCCCCAGTGATTAATGCATAATGGAGTGAGAGGAGCCTAGCTCCATTCTAAGAGACTGTGAGAGGTGGGTGCGATATATAAACATAGTTCATTTTTGTTGAGTACTTGTATGTAGGTATTTCTAAATACCATGAATGATAAGTCTATTTTAACTGCTAACAGCATGTTAGACCTCCTTCTTGGTGGAATTAAACACCATTCATAATGAAAAAGAAATAGGATGCAAATTACCTTAAATCCCCCATCACCCCATTCACACATACACGCATACAGTGCTGTGAAAAAGTATTTGCCCCTTTCCTGACTTCTTTTTTTTTTTTTGCATATTTGTCACAGTGAAATGTTTCAGATCATCAAACAAATTTGTGCAAAGTTACGGCCTATTGTTTTTTTTTTTTTCGAGATTTCGTGAAAAATGGCCATGGCCGCCAAAATTCAAATGGCCAAATTCAAATTTTTAAACTCATTCTGGTAACTCTGGGTGTTGTGAATTACTGACCTATATTTTGATCGAATTTTTTTTAACACCAAATTGTACCCTGATGAGGTATCTACAACATATCAAAAACTTAGAAACATATTATTTTAGTTATAGAGTAATTCAAAATTAAAAGTCATGTGTCCAGCCATTTTCTGAGAATTCTTGTGCAATTAGCAATGCACTGGGACTCCCTGGACTAGGACGTGGTGGTCCCCTATAATTAGTCATCACAGCATGCTTAAGAAGTTAGACCAAGGAACTTCAACTCTCAATTTTAATTTTTAGTATTTGTAAACAACTGAGAGCATTAAAAATGTAAGTCCATGTATATCTTCATTTTATTCAGGATGCCTTCCTTCAATAAATCTTGTTTACAGTTTGTTTGTATTAGGAGACAAATCAATCAAAACACTGGCCATCACGGAATGACATTTGTTGGCCACCTGAGGTGGATATTCTGTGTATTATTGACACCCCATCTCTTACATCATCCTCATCAAGGCAATATACTCTCAGCCGCAGTGACTTGATGAAAATTTCAAAAGTCTGCCCAGTTTGGCAAATTGATTCTGAATAAACTGAACCAAGTGGGACTACACTTCCAGGAGCAACTTCGATAGTAGGGTGTATGTATTTGTATGTATGTATGTATGTATGTATGTATTATACATCATTCATATCTGGCATAATTTTACCTTAGAAATTTAGCAGTCAGGAAAGTTAATGTCAGTTAATATTTCAATAGCCAGATAGCGGTAGATTACGGGGTCATTCCATGTCAAATCACCCAAAAAAAATGGGATTCTACACCTCACTTGTATTGATTTTCTTCAAATTTGGTATGCAAGTTGGCTATGGCCCCAAATGTCCAAATCTCAAATTTCAACTCAATCAGACCTTCCAGTGCAAAGTTGCAGCCTTTTGGTTTTTTTTGATATTTCGCGTAAAAAGGCCATGGCCGCCAAAATTCAAATGGCCATATCTCCAAAACGACTTGACCGATTTTGATAAACAAGGTATTGTTGGAAAGGGAATCACACAAGCATTCCAAATCTGCCATTTTTAAACTCATTCTGGTAACTCTGGGTGTGATGAATAATTGACCAATATTTTGACCTCAAAATTGACCTTGAGGGTAGCATGACCTTGAATTTTTTCAACACCAAATTGTACCCTGATGAGGTATCTACAACATACCAACATTATTTTTTGTTTTTCAGCAATATCCAATTAAATCTGGTATACCCTTGCTGAAATTCAGGTCTGTGTACACAAAATGTACTACGTACATACTTATCCCTGATTTGGTATGCTTATGTATCTTGACCTAAGGCAGGTCGCTATTGAAAAAGGGCGCACTGCGTCAAAATCCAAGATGGCCGCCGCCATTTTTGTAAAAATGATATCATCGAGATAACGTGAAAAATAAGAGTCATAAGAAGTTTTAATTTGGTATGCTGATGTATCTTCACCTAAGGCAGGTTGCTATTGAAAATGGGCGTGCGTTAGCGCCATTTTTGTAAAAATGATATCATCGAGATAACGTGAAAAATAAGAGTCATAAGAAGTTTTAATTTGGTATGCTGATGTATCTTCACGTAAGGCAGGTTGTAAAAATGACAAAATAAGATGGCGCCGCCCGTTTTTGAAAAATAATTATCCCCAAAAATGAGTGTCGTAGGACGTTATAAATTGGTATGCTGATGTGCCTTGACCTAACACAGGTCGCTATCAAAAACGGGTGTGCTGCATTAAAATCCTATAGGGCCACCGCCATGAATCTGCTGGAACAGCGTCATCGCAATCACTCCAAAAATAAGCGGCCCAGGAAGTTCATATTTTGTATGGTGGTGCATCTTGACCTATTGCATGTTCTTATTGAAACTGATATCACAACATCAAAATCCAAGATGGCCACCAAATGACGTTATCGAGATAACTCGCAAAATAAGTGGCTGACCCAAGGCAGGTCGTTATTGAAGATGAGTGCACTACGCCAAAATCCTTTCCAGTTCATCTTTTCCATGTGGCTACATCTACATCTATCTACAACCCCCATTCCAAAATAGTTGGGACAAAGTGTAAATTGTGAATTAAAATCAAAACACAATAACTTTCAAATCACACCAGCCAGTATTTTATTCACAATAGAAAACAGATAACATAGAAAATGTTGAAACTGAGAAATTTTACTATTTTATCCACAAAATGAACTCATTTCAAATTTGATGGCTGCTACAGGTCTCAAAAAAGTTGGGACACGGGCCTGTTTACCATTGTGAAGCATCCCCCCTTCTTTTTTACACAGAGTGGAGGCGTCTGGGCATTGAGAAGACAAGTTTCTTGAGTTTAGCCATTGGCATTTGATCCCACTTTTGTTTAATGCAGGCTTCCAGCTGCTGGAGAGTTTTGGGTCTCCTTTGACGGACTTTTCGTTTTATTATGTGCAAAATGTTCTCAATCGGTGAAAGATCAGGACAGCAGGCAGGCCAGTTCAGCACCTGGACTCTTCCACTACCAAGCCATGCTGTTGTAATAGCTGCAGTATGTGGTTTTGCATTGTCCTGCTGAAATACACAAGGCCTTCCCTGGAATAGATGCTGTCTGGAGGGGAGCATATGTTGCTCTAAAACCTTTATATACCTTTCAACATTCGTGGTAAAACATGCAAGTGTCCTACACCATATGCACTAATGCAACCCCATACCATCAGAGATGCTGGCTTTTGAACTGAACGCTGATAACAGGAGAGGTGGTCTTTCTCCTCTTCAGCCTGGAGGGCACGACGCCCATGATTTCCAACAAGAATGTCAAATTTGGACTCGTCTGACCACAGGACACTTTGCTACAGTCCATTTTAAATGAGCCTTGGCCCACAGAACACGGCGGCACTTCTGGATCATGCTCAACAATGGCTTCCTTTTTGCATGATAGTGTTTTAGGTGGCATCCGTGGATGGCATGGCGGACTGTGTTCACAAACCGTGGTTTCTTGATGTATTCCTGGGCCGATTTAGTAATGTCAATGACAGAATCATGCCGGTGAGTGATGCAGTGGCGTTTGAGGGCCCGAAGATCACCGGCATCCAGTAAAGGTCTTCGGCCTTGTCCCTTACGCACAGAGATTTTTCTAGTTTCTCTGAATCTTTTGATGCTGTTATGCATTGTCGATGGTGAGACCTTCAAAGCCTTTGAAATTTGGCGTTGAGGAACATTGTTTTTAAAGTATTCCACAATTTTTTTTTCGCAGACCTTCACAGGTTGGAGAACCTCTGGCCATCTTTACTTCTGAGAGACTCAGCCTCTCTAAGACATCCCTTTTATAGCCAATCATGTTACACACCTGATGCCAGTTAACTTAATTACTTGCTAAATGTTCTTTCAGCTGATTCTTTTTTTATTGCTTTTTCAGCCCTTTTTTGCCTGTGCCCCAAATTTTTTGAGAACTGTTGCAGCCAGAAATTTGACATAAGCTCATTTTGTGGATGAAAATGTAAAATGTCTCAGTTTCAACATTTGAAATGTTCTCTATGTTCTATTGTAAATAACATATTGGCTCGTGATCTGAAAGTCATTGCATTTTGATTTTATTCACAATTTACACTTCGTCCCAACTATTTCGGAATTGGGGTTGTATCATCGTCATTGTCGTCATCATCATAGCAATTCACCATCACTCAATCAATGCAAATTTTATTCACCAAAGCATACTTCTACATAACACCCAAGCAGCAACGCAGGTTCTATGACTTCGCACTTGTTGTATGTATCTGAACGATAATCTGAGCCTCACATCTACTTTTGCATGACAGACGGTCATCTTTGTAGCCACCGAGCGTTTTCATTATTGATGCCCGGAGCTGGTCTTTCAGCTCATTGTTCAAGTAATCATCCCGCCTCTAGTCATAGAGGACTGGATGCTGGAGAACAATATTGATGAGACGCTCTCCTTTGTTTGTCACCGTACTATGCTATATACGGAGTTTGTATCAAGTTTATGTGACTTTGCATTTTGCAGTTTGAATGCTGTAACGTGAATAGAAACAAAGCATTTCATTGGCTAAAAGTCTAGTTTCGCAGACGGATTTTTGCAGAAACTTAAGTCCATGCGGATTTTTTTTCTACTGCACAAAACTTCCGCCTTGGTGTGCAAGCTTACATTAGAACCCACGAAATAAGCTTCTATAAATATCCGCGCGAATAATCCGCACAGCAGTTCGTGCTTGGTGTGAATGGGCCTAAAGCCTGGATGCGTGTGGTTTTTTTTTCGTAACTTAATTCTTAACATTATTTTAAAGACCCATTGGACATATTTTAAACAACTAAAAATGGCATAATAGGGGACCTTTAAGTGAATGATGTATGGTCAACTGAAGTTTTTTTCCAAGTCTTCTGGATAGATTTTCCTTGTGTTCGTCTGTTTATCTCTGAATGAACCAATCATTTGCCCATTGGTAATCATGTCTGTGATTTATTACTATTCACCAAATCAAAGCTCACTGAATCCAAATGTCTTGTAGATGAATGCCATTGAATTTTCTGTGTATTGCAGTTATACAGTATCACTGGTGCTTTTTTCAAAGTTACTTTAATTGAATAGACTAATCAGGGGCCAATCCCTCCTAGAGCTGCATGGGGAAAATACCTTCGCTTATGGGTCTCAACAGCTGGCCTATTCTTAGTTTTGGCTACCCTGGTACTTGAACCACCAACTTTATTGGTATCAGCCAGGCATGTTTGCCCTCAGGGCTATAGCCTATATTCAATTTTTATTTAAATTCACTTGTAAATGGCATTTTAAATAGGCTGATCTATCTCTCTCTTCTTAAGTTTCTCTTTTGTTTGGCATTCAGAATCATTATAAATATATTCTGTTACAGCATTGACTGAATCTTCTCCCAATGGAAGGAAGTGTTTTACTTGTTTGACTGAAGCCTGCTCCGAGGCTTTGGAATGCAAGGGACCTGAAGATCGTTGCTTTACTGCAGGTGAGAATTAATTGAATTTGATGCTAGAAGTAGTGGCACAAATGTCACAAAAATATGGCATTGCATTATTTGAGCTTTTTGCTATATATGAAAGAATTTGTCAAAATATCTGCGTAAAACAGTGGTTTCTGTGGACCCTTTTTGTATGCTTCCAAATGCAACTGCAGTCACAATTTTGAACAGCTACAATGGGCTCAAATATTGCTGACACCCCTGACTGGCAGTGCACAAACAATACAAAAAAAAAAAAAAAAAAAAGCAAACAATAGAATTAAAGAGAAACGAAATGTACTAACGTGTAAAATACTTTATTAAATGTTTGAATGGGAATAACCAATATGTTAACAATCATTTAATACAAAATAAATTTCAACAAAATCAAGGTTTAATAATTGGCACCCCCCATTTAGTACTCTGTGCTCCCACCTCGGCAAGGATAAAAGCATGGAGTCTTTTCCTGTAATTTTTGACAAGTTTGAGGCACATATTTGGGGGATTTTGGACCATTCCTCTCAGCAGATCCTTCCAAGATCCATCACATTCTTGGGTTTGCATTTATTAACTGCCATCCTCAACTAAGCCCACTGGTTTTCAGTTTCATTGAGGTCTGGGGACTGAGATGGCCATTGCTGAACATTGATTTTGTGGCCACAGAACCATTTCTGTGTGGATCTTGAGGTATGCTTTAGGTCATTGTCTTGTTGGAAAGTCCACCTACGGCCAAATCCCTGCCTTCTGTCAGAGGCATCCAGATTGTCAGCCACAATATCCTGATACTTAGTGTAATTTGTTATGCCATTAATCTTAACCAGTGCTCCTGGACCTCTTGAATTAAAACAGCCCCAAAACAGGACTTACTCAGCATCATCTTTCACCATGGGTAAGAGGTGCTTCTACTTGTATGCATCACTGTTTCAATGCCAAGCATGCCGCTGCTGTATCTGGCCGAAACGTGCAATTTTGTTCTCATCTGACCAATGCACCTTGTTCCAGTCATAATTTAACTGACGTTAGGCAAACTCCAAGAGCTTGCATCTGTCCTTTTGGTCAGAAAAGGCTTTCCTCAGGCAACCCTTCCAAAGAGTCTGTGGTTGTAGAGGTGGCGCCTGATGGTGTTTTTTGAAACCTGGTGACCCCAAGAGGCCACTAAGGTCTGCAGTTCCTTCACAGTGATTCTTGGGGATTTTGTTGGTTCTCTCACCATCCTCCTCAGTATCCTGGGGGGAAAAATGCAGTTGCACCCTCTGCCCTTGATGTTAGTATCTGCTTTGACAGTCTCAGTGGCATATTCAATCCTCTATGAATCTTCTCGAAGCCCTTACGAGATTTATGAAGGTCTATGACCATCTGCCTCTTTTGAACAGAAAGTTGTTTTGTTTTCTTCATGCTTTTGGATGATAAAGAGATATTGCCCGTGTGTTACTTCATTTTTATACCCTAGTGAAACAGGAAGTGATGTAATGGCTCAATACAGTTCTGTTAGAACCAGAATGTAAATGACAGGAGACTGGTTTATTTTCAGTATCTGTGGAACTGTTTGAATACTAGAAACAAAGGACTGTTGTGTAAATCTGTAATATTATTTGCAATTTAGTGTTGCCGTTGGTGATTGGCTCCTTTATAACGTCATGTGCAAGATCGGTAAATGCCGTTGATGGATGATTATTCAGCTCCGTGACTATACGTGGCTACACGGATTTTCTGTTGCTCCGTGACTACACGGATTTTCTGTTACTCCTGTAAGAATCTTAAGTTTTCATTTGATTATCTGTAATGCAACCCTTTTATACTCAACTAAAGTTTCGAAACTTTCAAGAAGTCTCGCGTCATTGACTTTAGTCACTCAAAAACAAGAAACAAGTTTTGAATTCAAGACATTACACCTAGATTAGTCAAAGGCTATTGAAGTAAAAGAACTGCTTTATTTGAATGTCTGATGCACTCCCTAAGTGTCTTGCAACAAAGGATTTAGATTTGTGAGCATTTGGAATTCGTAGAAATTATCCGTTTAAGACTGGAGGATAATTGCAGTGTATTAGCATATCAACTGAAGTGGTAAAATAGCAGACGAGTCAGCAATGGAAAACGTGGATACTGACAGCCAGAAGAGGGCACCAAAGCCCACAGAATTGGCCATAGAAGATAAAATAAAAAGACTGCGTAATGAAAGACAGGGGAAATTAGTGTTGCTCACTAGAACGAAACGTGATATTGAATTGTGGAAAGAAAATAGACATAATGCGGAGAAAGTTGAAGAGGAAATTACGAATTCTTTCAATCACATATGCAGTGAGTTTAAACTACTGAATGCTGAGCTTGTTGAAGTAATGCCAGAAGAAGAAAAAGAAAATGATCAGTTAAGGGGTGATCTGGGGTTAAATAAAAAATGACACCAAGAAACAACTCAGAATTAATCTAAAGAGGTATATGTAATAACCACCAAAAAAGATACAAGTTGGCATTTTTCTGTTCACGCGGTTGCCATGGTAACCAAGCAAGCTCATTAAATATGCAGAAAACTTCTGGCACCAATTCCTCTAACTCTATGATATAATTCAGTATTTCTTTCATCATTTAAAAGCCATTGCTTATCCAAATGCAATGACATAGCCATTCTTTGCCCAATTTATCAGTTTTGTGATTTTGGGGCATTTTACTCAAATTTTGAAATTATTTTGCGCAGAATCTGACGAATACTCAAAATATTCAAAGTATGTAACAGATAGGAAAAATTTCCTTATGTCATTGCATTTCTAATGAAGTAAAGTAACTGCAGCCCAAATTTCATTGATTTTCAATGATAAATAAAAAAGTTATGGCTGCCACAAACATGAGAAATGTGGAAAAAGTAATACCTTAGGAAATCAATGCAATAGAATGCATTGAAAAGTTGAGTTCAGTCTTATGCTGGGTTTACACATAACAACGACAAGTCACGAATGCCACGAATCTAAATTCGTGACCGAGGATCACGAATTTGAATTGAATTTGATGATTTGGGGCAGAGGCGTCACGCGCCATTCAGTTCAGTTCTTGACAGCTTTTGTGTCGATTCGTAATGACGCGTGACAGTATGGGCTCAAAGAATGGCAAGAATACACTACGAATGCTGTCACGCTCTATTACGAATCACCACTAATCACCACGAATCAACACGCTCAGTTGCGAACTCCACGAATCGAGGGTGATTTGTGACATTCGTGGAAGATTTTTTGGCAGCCAAAAACATGCTCCATGAATATCACGAATGTCACGCGCTGTTAAAAGCCCTATTCAGATGCGTTAAGTCACGTTACGAATGTCACGAATGTGCCACGAATGACGGTAAAATGATATTCGTAACGCATCGTGCCTATGTGTAATCCCAGCATTAGTCTGTGGCTTACACCCATTTTTCAGACTGTATTATCTGATTATTCAAATGTTTATCACTTTCCTGGAGAGAAAAGCGTAAATTTCATCATCACAGTTGCTTTTAAATCATGATTTTATGGCAAAATTCAGTTTTTAATCCTTGTAGCAATTAGTGATTATTAAAAGTGGGTTATTATAGAATATTTTTATTCAAAAAAAATTTTTTGGAAAAATAATCAAATTTTGCCCATTTAACCCCAGGTCTCCCCTCAAATTGGTACAAGCCTAAATGTTAACATTTTGAGCAGTTTATTTTGGTAATTGGGTTTCAAAAACTTGAAAAGAGCTTAGTGAAGAAGATCACAATGATGATGTGAGGCCAAAGGATAATGTATCAGAAACCAGGAAAAGTAAGGCATCATCTACAACTAGCTCTGCACGTATTAGGGCTGAAGCTGAACATGCAGCATTGATGGCGCATGCAGCTGCTTTTAAAAAGAAACAAGAAATAGATGCTGAGGAGTTATGCTTAAAAGCCAAAATAGATGCTGAAGAGCTAGAAGCCAAATGTGAGCAAGTTGAAATAGAGGCAGAAATCGCAGCTTCTACTGCTAAGCTAAAAGTATTGAGCAAACAAGAAGAGGCTCCAGATGGCATGAACAGTTATTTTGAAGCACATAGAAATATGACTCAAGGCAGAACAGGCTTCTCAGACTTTCCACTGAAGTACAAAAGAATGACTTTGAATCCACCTCTAAGAGCTTTTGATCCACCTCTAAGGCCCTCATATGTACCAAATAGCCGCAACAGGACAAGTGAAACGGCCAGACGAATCCCAGATGATGGTGCTGCACAGCAGCCATTGAGCGGTGCAGAGAGAGATCTTCATAACATAATGCAACGTCAAAACGAAGTGACTGAGTTACTTGTTACGCAACAAAGACAATCTCAGCTTCCTCAAAGAGAAGTACCAGTATTCTCTGGTGATCCACTTTCTTATCGATCCTTCATGAGGGCATTTGAAAGTGCTATTGAGAACAAGACAACTAGCGACCAAGACAAGTTGTTCTACTTAGAGCAGTTTACAAGTGGAGAACCACGAGACTTGGTTCACAGTTGCGAACACATGAGGCCGGATGAAGGATTTAAAGAAGCAAAGAAACTACTTAAGTACCATTATGGCAACGAATTGCAGATAGCTACAGCCTATCTAGACAAAGCACTCAAGTGGGCGCAGATTAAAGCTGAGGATGCCAAAGGTCTGAAGGCATATTCATTGTTTCTCATTGGATGTCGGAATACCATGTCTGATTTTCACTTTATGGAAGAGATGGATAATCCTAGCAATATGTAAACAGTGATTTTGAAGCTTCCCTTCAAAGTCAGAGAGTGCTGGAGAAACACCGCTTTCGATCTTCAGCGTCATTATGAAAGAAGTGTCAACTTTGAGGATTTGGTGGATTTCATTGATTGGTACGCTCAAGTTATCAATGATCCACTCTTTGGTGACATTCAAGAAATGAGCGCTGATGGGAAAGGCAGGTCCAAATCTGTAAGTACAAAGAGCCCCAAGAAAAGTGGCATCAAGGGAGTGAATCTTGCCAAAGATGTTTCACAAGTTGAGGATGACAAAGCCCAGCCTCCATCAGAAAAAAGTGTGAATTCAGTGAAGTCTGTTGATGCTCAACCGAAGGCTTACTTGTACTGTGAGAAAGCTCATGCACTCTGTTCATGCAAGAAGATCAAAGAACTGGAGCATAAAGACAGACTACAATTTCTAAAGAGTAGAGGAGTTTGCTTTGAATGTCTCAATCAAGGGCATATGAGTAAAGATTGTAAGAAAAGAATGACTTGTGCAGATTGTGCGTTGATGCATCCGACCATACTGCATATCTCAAAGGAAATTAGTGGGTCTGATAAGAAGACCCAGGATGCCAAGCCAGCCGTATCGAATGCTCTTCTGTCATTAGAGCAGGAAACTTGTGGATCTACTGGGGCCGGCAATGGTGATTGTATTCTGTTTATAGTACCTGTAAAAGTGAAATCGAAGAACAGTGACAGGACTGTGGAAACTTGTGCGTTTTTGGACCCAGGAAGTACCACCACCTTTTGCATGGAAGACTTGATGCATCAGCTCAATGTCCATGGCAAGAAAATAGACTTCTTACTTTGCACCATGGGGCATCAGAAGAGGACTCATGGATATGTCTTAAGAGACTTACAGGTATGTGGATTAAAGGAGAACAAGTCGGTTGATCTTCCAAGAGTGTTGAGGCAGCAGCTGATACCTGTGAAGAAAGGAAACATTCCAAAGCAGGAAGACGTCAGTAAGTGGTTTTACTTGTGTGATGTCTGTCTACCCACCATAGACGCGGATGTTGGATTATTGATTGGTGTGAATGCCTATAAAGCTATGGAGCCATGGAAAGTGGTGAATAGCAAAGATGATGGACCATGTGCTGTACAAACTGTGCTAGGCTGGGTCGTGAATGGGCCGAAGCAAAAACACTCAGATGTGAGCAATGAAGTTCTTCAAAGCTGCATGGTGAATCGCATCTCCGTGGAGGCCATTGAAGACCTGCTAGTTCAGCAATTCACTGCAGACTTTCCCGACCACCGTTATGAAGACAAGACTGAAATGTCTCAAGAAGACTGTCAATTCATGCGGTCTGTTTCAGAATCAGTAGAGTTCAAGAATGGTCATTGCCATATATGATTGCCTTTGAAAGATGAAGGAGTTGAAGTGCCGAATAATCATTGCGTTGCCACGTAGAGGCTGTCAAATCTGAAAAGAAAGCTCACAAGAAATCCTCAGTTCCACAAAGATTACTCTGGATTTATGAACAGCATAATTGGAAAAGGATATGCTGAAAGAGTACCTGATGACCAGGTACAGAATGAAGACCGAGTGTGGTACATCCCCCACCACGGGGTTTACCACCCAGAAAAGAACAAGATAAGAGTGGTATTCGACTGCAATGCATCATACCAGGGATTTCTCTTGAACGATCAATTACTTCAAGGACCCAACCTCACGAACACTCTACTAGGAGTGCTGAACAGGTTTCAAAAACAGCCAGTTGGCATCATGGCTGACATTGACTCAATGTTTTATCAGGTTTGCGTGCCTGACAAGGATGCAGACCTCCTTAGATTTTTATGGTGGACTGAAGGGAGTTTGGAAGAGGAAGCAGTCAATTACCGGATGTGTGTACACATATTCGGTGCTACGTCCTCACCTAGTTGCTTGTGCTATGCTCTCCGAAGAATAGTGGAGGACAGACAGGATAAGACGACAGAGAGGGCAGCTCAGACGCTCCTGACGAGTTATTATGTGGATGATTGTTTAGCCTCAGTGGAGACAGAACAAGAAGCAATTATACTAGCCAAGGACAAGGAGGATTCCACTTGATGAAGTGAATGAGCAATTCAAGAGCCTTTCTGTCATCCATTCTTGAGGAGGTGCAAGCCACAGAAGTAAAGAATTTGGACTTAGATGGTGGTTTTTTGCCTGTTGAACGAGCCCTAGGAGTGACCTGGTGCACTGAGACGGACACTTTTACCTTCAGCATCAATGCACAGAATAAACCTGCCACAAGAAGAGGAATCTTGTCAGTTGTTGGTTCTGTATACGATCCCCTTGGATTTCTAGCACCGTTTGTGTTGCCAGCCAAACTGCTCATGAGACCTCTGTAAAGACAGGATCAGTTGGGATGAGGAGATCCCAGAAAAGCAAGTGGCACGATGGAAAAGATGGCTGTTTGATTTACAGAATCTCCCTAGTTCTTGAGTAAGAAGATGTTTCAAGCCTACAAGTTTTCGACCTGTCAAAACAGCACAGTGGCATAACTTTTCGGACGCCAGCGAGGACGGTTATGGGACTGTGACGTATTTGGTGTTGATGAATGTGCATGATCAGAAGTCTTGTTCGTTTGTGATGGCCGAGTCTTGAGTCGCGTCACTCAAGCAAATAACCGTACCCAGAGTGGAACTAACAGCAGCAACTGTGGCTGTCAAGATGGACCAAATGTTGAGACAGGAGCTGAACATGGAATTGAAAGAGTCATTATTTTGGACGGACAGTATGACTGTCTTGAAATACATTGAAAATGATGCAGCTTGCTACAAGACCTTCGTAGCCAACAGAGTGTCATTCATAAGAGAGGCCTCAAAGCCAAGTCAGTGGAGATTTGTCAGTTCAACGGACAACCCTGCTGACCACGTCTCCAAAGGCTTGTCAGCAGAGAACCTTCTGACTTGCAAGAATTGGATTAATGGACCGGAATTCCTGGTGAGTTCATTCAGTGAGTGGCCAGTCAGTACTGGCCAGCCAAGCTCACTGGCAGAAGATGATCCAGATTAAAAAGAAATGTCTCCTGTGTCGTTAGTATACAAGAGGACGGTTTTGACAAACTCACTGCTTATTATTCTGCCTGGCACCGATTGAAGAAAGCAGTAGCATGGCTTACCCATCTGAAAGGATACTGCTGGAATTGAGCCGTCAGAGAAAGGAGCTGCAAAAGAACATAAGCACAACCAAAGACAAAGAAGGACAGCGAGTAAGACGTGCTTCAATTAACCTGCAAGATTTGATTGACGCAGAACTTGATTTGATTCATTACAGTCAAAGCCAGAAGTATGGAGAAGAGATCAAGACTTTGCTGAAAGGAAAAGATCACATTAAAAGGAATAGCCACATTGACAAGTTGGATCCTTATCTGGAAGATGGAATGTAGAGAGTCGGAGGAAGGTTGTGCAGGTCGGCGATGCCAGAGGAGGCTAAACATCCAGCCATCTTACACAAGGACCTCTGGATTTCCACCCTCATTCTTCGAACCACTCATCTACAAGTTGGACATTGTGGCCGAAATCATGTCCTGGCATGGCTCAGGCAGAAATATTGGATCCCACAAGCAAACTCTGCCATTAGGAAGATTGCTACACCTGTTGCAAGCTACGCGCAAGGACTGGTGAGCAAAAGATGGCAGATTTGCCAGTGGATAGGTTGACACCAGATAGGCCACCCTTTACATATACTGGTGTGGACTACTATGGACCATTTCAAGTGAAACGAGGAAGATCCATGGTCAAGAGATATAGTGTATCAGTTTCGCACGTCTGTTTTATATGGCAACACTATGCTTGCAGCAGGATGCGTCTCTCTCCCGCAGCTCAGTGCACCCCTGCGATTCAGCCACAAAATTGCAGTGAGGCACACTAACTGGAAGCTGATGTGTTTGTTACCCGGCAAGTATAATATGTAGCAGCTATTAAGGTAGAAGAAAAGTATGGGCGCTGATGTATTAATATATAAGTGGCCCTTTTATTCCAAAGTCATGAAGAAAGCCCCGGAAGTAGCTACATATGCAGCCCCGGTGGGCAGGACCGTATGAACCTGCTTGTAAAACAAATCGTGTCCAACCATTGATTGATCTGAGTGTAAGCACATGGTTTGAGTGGAAGCAGGTCTAATCCAAGCACACGCAGGGGCCAATTGAGTGCAAGAGCAGGATCTTTTGGGGGAAAACTTTAGCTATACTCTCAATGAAACCCCCTCCTGTCCAAGGGTGCGTCCATGCACAGTCAGTGCCTCCAAGTATGTTTCCACCTGCTTCCACTCAAACTGTGTGCTTACACTTAGATCAATCAATGCTTGGATGGATTATCGGCAAACAATCTGTTTTACAAGCAGGTTCATACGGTCCTGCCCACTGGGGCTGCATATGTAGCTACTCCCATGGCTTTCTTGCCACATAAAACAGACGTGCGAAACTGATCGCAATCTGGTCAAGTTTAATGGACTGAAAGCACGTTTTATGCAGGAGTTCTTCATAATGTTCGTCATCTTGCAGGAAAGTAGTTAACTAGCTAATTAACATTGCGTTAGTCTAACAATCTGACTATTCATGAGCAACACATCAATTGGCCGAAACATATCACTGTGTCGACATCTGGCTATGGCCAGCGGCAACATATTATTACAAGCGACTTTACGGTATAATAACAGAAATCATAGATCTATGGATTTCGTAAGTTTTTCTTCTGCAGCAGCAGGCTGCAATTGAACAGGATGAATCTGTTTCTTTCTTAGCTCAGTCCTCCTCTGCGATTCATCCACAGACTCGCATATAGAGAACTGGAGGTCGACGTGTTACACGGCTACCATTGTATGACCTCACTCTCCTGCGCCGCTTGGGATTGCCAATTCAATTTGAATTATGGAACATTTTTTGCGGGGCGGACATGAAAACAAAAAAGCAATGTCCCCTTTTTTTCTTTTTAGTTGTGTCATGAAATGTGCAACCTAAAGAAGAAAATGAAAAAGCAGTTTGGATGATTTATTATTAATTTTATTTATGAGTCAAATAATGCAGCCATACCCTTGAAATGAAAAAGCCTTTCTGCTAATGCATTTTAATGTTCAAGTTTGACATTTCAAATTGAATTTTGGTAACTATTTGGTGCGGCATATTTTGAAAATTAAATCTTAAACGTCCTCTTCTTTTTCATTTTAATTAAGTCGCAGAATGAGCAGTCTTGAAGAAGAAAATGAAAATGCAGTTTGGATTATTTATTATTCATTTCATTTATGAGTCAAAAAATGCACCTATATCCTGAAAATGAAAAAGCATTTCTGTTAATCCATTTTAATTTGGATTATGAGACAGATTTGCTTCCATACTTAACGGCCCATAGGGCTGGTAAGCTAAAAATAGCTATTTTGCATAAAACAAACATTTTAGTCTCTAAAATACTTGGTCGCTTGAGGGTTAAGGAAACTGGTCTAATGTTAAATTGTGTAAGTTAGCACTGGCAAAATTGTCCTTCCCCTCAGCTATTGCTGCATTTCTGCCTGTTATTTTGTCTCATTTGCTCCATCGATAGCCGCCGCATATTCAACAGTGGCAGCAGAATCAGTATAGTTTCCCTCGTTATTAACCTCTTACACCCGAACGCCCCCTGTACCGGGGGCAGTCATTACACATAATAATTACAGGATGTTTCCTAATAGTATCATCGTAATGCGGCATATCCTCTTGAAGGGAAGGAACTCGGCGAAAAGTTCATGATGACCATTTTTACCTAAAATGAACACAATTCAAACACCAAGCAAGAAAATAAGCATGTAGCAAAACATAGGATAAAATAATATCAGTGCTCCAAGGCTAGCGTTTCTACTGAATGTGTGCTATGCATACAAACCATACATCAAATGAAAGAGGAAAGTCCACAGAATCCAATGATATAAGCATTGTCATTTTAAACCGACACCACACTCAAAGAACAGCAGGCATACACTTTACATTCTACAGCAATGAGCAAAAATTTTTCCTTACCTTTCCTTAACTTTGCTTTTTGTAATAAAAAACTCTTCGAGGGTAAATCTGCGCTGTCTGTTGTGAGTCCATTGCATTTGTGTTATATTGAAACTGCATCTCAGTCTCCATGCGCATATTTTTTCTTGGGTACTGCTTCTAAAGAGGACAAGCCCTGAGCATTCCCATTGGACCAATGTATTTTCTCTTCTGTGATTGGCTTGTGATGCGATCAATTATGTGTGCCCCCCGGAGGGAGAGGGGAGACAAAGGGCTCTATCTTTCACACTGCCTTACCCGTTGCCATTACCCGCTACCCGTGAATTACGCATTTAGCAGCTTCCACTATCCCTAAACGGTATCTTGCGGCCACACTACCCGCTATACATTATGCCGAATCCTTTATTTGCACCTGGAGGTGTGCTCATGGGCGTGTTTATGCGCTTTACCGACAATTGCTATCTTGACCACACAGGTTAGTGAAAGCGTATAGAAGGTCCTCAAACCACCCGTTACCCATTTGGCAATTGAAGACACAGCTTCTCTCCCCCTATGAGATCTAACAGCGACAAATGGACTACATTCAGTTCAGAAAAATAATTAATTATCATTAGGTCTATGCACTGGCACTCAGCGCGTAACTTTTTTTTTTTCCAGGAGCGCATTTCAGAACTCTTCAGCGAATGAAGGTAATTCTGGTGACAAGTCGTGGTTTCGCCGTTTACATTTTCCAATCGGACAGCTGTCTATTTTTTTTTTTTTACAGCAAGTTGCGTGACCGTGCTGCAAAAACAGGTGTCGTACTTATGTCGCCGAAATTTCCTTCATTACGCAAAAAAGAGTTCTGAAATTCGCTCTCGCTGGAAAAAAAAAATTACCGTTGCAGAGCGCCAGTGCATAGACCTATTTATAATTAGATTATTTTTCTGTACTGAATGTAGCCCATTATTTTGTCGCTGTTAGATCGCATGGGGGAGAGAAGCCGTGTCTTCAATTGCCACTTGATTATTCTTGAATTGGAAAATGTGTTAATAAGGGAAAACCATCTAGAATTAGCCAGGACTAATTGTATTCAATAAAGGGATGGATATTTTCTCCCAAATTTTCAGGTCTAGCACCGGCCCTGAGTATTATTTTCCATTGAATGAGAATGCGTGACAAAACTGCACCTCTCCCGTCAGGCAGTGACAAAATTATGTCACATGGGGGGGTATACTATGAAGCTGGCTTTGTGACTAAGCCTGACTTTAAGCTAAAGTAGAACCCAGAGCAGCTCCTTTTACTTTAGTCCATGTTCCAGATTTGAAGAGGTTCCTGGTTTTACGAAGTGCTGAAGTCAGGCTTAATCACAAAGCCAGCTTCGTAGTATAACCCCCTGGTTGCAGATGATGTTTACACCACTGCCAGCTGTCCGTATGCCTTGCCCGTTGCTGTTAGGGTTACTGTGGCACTATTTTTCTATGCTAGTGGGTCATTCCAACACCCACTCAGCTCAAGTGGAGGCACGACCCAATCATGGCGAAATGCATTTTTTTCTTTTTCTTTTTTTTTTTGAAGTTTCCATCACAAAAGGGGTAGGCTTCATGTTTTTTTTAATTACATAACAAACATTAAACAATATGTCAATGTCAAATAATAATAATAATAATAATAATAATACAATTCATGATTAACTTAACAAAAACAGATCCTCCCCTGTCTGGATTTGACCTCATGCATGAGCAATTTAACTTCGTCTTCGGAGAGACGTGGCGACCTTCCTCTCTCCATCACGGGTTTCGGTTTGAGGATTTGGGATAGCGCAGCCTGCTCCAAAAGGCAATGGCACCTGGCACACTGATTGGTTTAACTGGCGTAACGCCCAAACCACGCCTATGCATAATATAACGGGTAGCGCAGGTGTTTTAGGGATATAGGCAGGTGTGCAAGATAGCAACTTTTGCAGGGGAACGCCTCTTACGCAATGCTAAATCCCCAAATAACGGGTTTAGGGACTCTGGCGTAAGATAGGGCCCATATTATTTTAGGCTCGGTTCCTGTTCGCGTTCCCACTTCGTTTCCGGACCGTAACTCCAAAACTGTTTGCATGATCTAAACGAAACATTGCATACTTAGTACTCAGGTCCTGAAGTGGTGCCTTTTGGTATGTGCTGGCCTGTCTGTCCGAATGTGATCAATTTTTGTCCACAGCATAACTCCTAAACCGTTTGCATGATCTTAACGAAACTTTGCATACTTACTACTCAGGTCCTGCAGTGGTGCCTTTCGGTATGTGCCTATCTGTCTGTCTGGTGGGTTAGGCAGGGAAGTAAAAACACATTCTACTTCGATTTTGGGGGTGGCTATTTGATTCTATGGGCTCTTAAGTTTCCATCAAGCCCTCAACGACCATAATTGCACAAACTCAGCCTGAGATGGAGCCTTGCATTCCTGGTCCGTGAAACCCTGAGTCCATGCGCCATTACATATAAACTTAAAACTGATTTGTTTTTTGTATTTTCGCTATAATTATCCACTAAATATTCAGCAGACAGCATCGAAGTTGTTTCTATGGCTCGCCAGCTGACTCTTCATATGGCAATGAAGCATAACTAGATGACTCATTGGAAACAGCTTAGTGGGTAAGTCACTGAGCTATTGTGCAGGTGACGGCAGTATATATTCCGGTACTTTCATTTTGAGCAAACACAGTTGAGCATGCTCCATTGCAATCACACTTTTTGTGTAAGTAGTTGCTAGGGTGTTTTTTCTGATTGCTGTTTTTTTCTTTTTCTGCGTTCTGGCTGCTTGGCAACATTGCGCACAAAGACTCAGAACACAGCAATGAGCGCAGATATACAGTCGCTAAACCAGTTTCTTTTTAATACTTTCACTATGATTGTGCTCTAAATATTCAACAGTCGTTTTTGAAGTCGTCTTTTGAAAGAATCCATGCTTAGTTACTGAGAAAATGCTGAAATTTAAGCGCTAGATCTCATGATGGGTAAAAGAGCTCTCTCAAGACCTTTGCAACCTTTTTGGTGCGAAACAGAGAGATGGCATTGGTCACAGATGTATCTCTAAACTTCTGAATGTTCCAGTGAGGACCATTGGGGCCATAATCTGGAAATGGAAAGAACATCATTTCATCATAAACCGGCCAGGACCAGGTGCTCCTTGAAGATTTCTGACGGAGGAGTCAAAAGAATAATCAGAAGTGTTGTCTAAGAGCCAAGGACCACTCACGGAGAGCTTCAGAAAGACCTGGAATTGGCAGGTTCAGTGTTTTAAAGTAAACAAAAAATAATGCACTCAACCGCCATGGCCTCTATGCATGCTCACCACACAAGACTCCATTGCTGAAGAAAAAGCACGTTGAAGCTCGTTTAAAGTTTGCTGCACAACATTTGGACAAGCCTATGAAATACTGGGAGAATATAGTCTGGTCAGATGAAACCAAAATTTAACTCTTTGGATGTCACAGCATACACAATGTTTGGAGGAAGAACGGCACTGCACGTCACCCCCAAAACACCATACCAACAACGAAGTTTGTAGGTGGGAACATCATGGTGTGGGGCTGTTTTTCAGCTTATGGGACTGGCAGACTTCAAATAATTGAAGGACAGATGAATGGAGAAATGTAGCGAGACATTCTTGATAAGAATCTGCTTCCATCTACCGGGATGCTGAAGATCAAACGAGGGTGGACATTTCAGCAAGACAACGATCCCAAATACAAAGCCAAGGAAACTCTCAATTGATTTCAGAGAAAGAAAATGAAGCTGCTAGAATGGCCCAGTCAATCACCCTACTTGAATCCAATTGAAAATCTATGGAAAGAACTGAAAATCAGAGTTCATAGAAGAGGCCCCCAGAAACCTCAAGATTTTAAGACAGTTTATGTGGAAGAATGGGCTAATATCACACCTGAGCAATGCATGCGACTAGTTTCTCCATACAGAAGGCGTCTTGAAGCTGTCATTACTAACAAAGACTTTTCTACTAAGTATTAAATAAATGTCAGTAAGCATGTTCAATACTTTTTCCCCTGTGTCATTGCACTTTATGACACATAACATATGGACTTATTTGTTTTAATTACTTTATATGTGTATATGTATGATTACTTGGGTTGTTGCAGACATCTGGTGAAAATTTCATGTCAATAGCCCCATTAAAAATATATTTACTTAGAAAAATTTTGACGCGTTCAATACTTATTTCCCCCACTGTAGATGATTTTAATGGACTTAACGCTTAAGTATGTCTATATACTACTATATGTTTCAACTGTAAATATTTGATATCTTTACTTTTTTGGCACTTTTACAGTCATCACTTTTGACTGAAGTAAGGATGTAGCTAGACAGGGGAGCTAGGCCTTTACTGCGGAAAACTGGACTGGTCTGTTCTCCTCCAGGTATTGATGATTTAAAGCTATTCTTACCTTTCTGGCATGTCGCACAGCACTTAGTAAAAATTTGAACATGAACAACTCCGCCTCCCTCCAAAGTCCCACCCTCTTACCCCTGATTTCCAGACTTCTGTGATGGCTGGTGTTTTGAGACGCCAAATGCAGGGGCCGGAATGAAAGGAAGTACAGGAATGTAAGAGAGACAAACACAGACAAAATAGGAGAGAGAGACTCGCGCCTCTAAAGGACATAAATCTAGTCCGAGTGAAATAAGGAAGCAGCGCGAGCTAGACTGTACGAAACAAAGGAAAAATCTCGGAAACCGAGATAAAAAGACAAAGCACCAGACGGTGCACAGAAAGAGGAAAGGGAAGAGAAAGATTCCCTTTACTAACACTTTCCTTTTTTGCAACTAAATCCTCAACACTTCTCTGGCTAGAGATCTTGCGGGCTACAGTGCAATGGTAACACTGACACTCTAGCAAAGGCGGCGAGGCGGAACTTGGGTTTAAATAGAGTCCGGGCGCCGCCCACAATTGATGCCAGCAGGCCAAAGAATCCCACTGTGGGCAAAACGAAATTCTCCCGGACGAGAGTAACAAAGAAAGCACGCCAGCCTCCAAAAACCATGACAGGATCCCCCCCCCAAGGGACAGCTCCAGAGATCCCAAGGGAACCCCGTGCGCGGAACTCAGAAGTAAGCGTGGGATCCAGAATATCCCGAGAAGGGACCCAGCAGCGCTCCTCAGGGCCATATCCCTCCCAGTCAACAAGAAACTGGACCCCATGACCAACACGCCTCTCGGCAAGAATGTGGCGCATGGTGTAAACTGGCCCCCCCTCAACCATTCGCGGTGGTGGCGGGGGTGTGTCGGCAGGTGCCAGGATGCTAGTGCTAACTGGCTTAATCCGAGAGACATGAAATGACGGATGGATGCGTAAAGATCTAGGGACCTTTAACTGGACAGTGACCGGATTGATCTTCCGCACTATTTTGAAGGGGCTAATATAGCGGGCGCCAGTTTTCGGGAGCCAAACTCTCTGACCGACCCGATAAGATGGGGCCTTCTATCTGTGGTGGATTTTTGTTTGAGCCCCGAGCGCAACAGAGAAGAACGGACCCTGGTCCAAACCGACCGACAGCGACGAATGAAATGGTTGACCGAGGGAACCTCGGAATCATTCTCAGTCTCAGGAAACAGTGGGGGTTGGTAACCCACCTGAGCTTCAAACGCGGAAAGACCCATGGAGGAATTACTCAGTGAGTTATGGGAATACTCGGCCCATGCTAAAAATCGACTCCATGAGGATGGATTATCCGCCGCTAAACATCGTAGGGTGTTTTCCAAAGACTGATTAGTACGCTCAGTCTGCCCGTTGGTCTCTGAGAGGAACTCAGAGGAGAGACTCACAGTGGCCCCCAACTGTTTGCAAAATGCCCGCCAGAATCTGGCCGTAAACTGAGGGCCTTGGTCAGAGACAACATCTTGTGGAAGCCTATGCAGCCGGAATACATGGTTAACTACAAGAAGGGCCGTCTCCCGCGCTGACGGCAGCTTGGGTAGCGCGACAAAATGAGCAGCCTTAGAAAAACGGTCAATCACGACCAGGATGACTGCGTTGCCTTCAGACACAGGCAGTCCAGTAACAAAATCCAGCGCAATATGCGTCCAAGGGCGACTGGGAATGGGTAATGGTCGCAGCAGACCAGAGGGAGGGAGGTGGGAAGTCTTATTCCTGGAGCATATGCCACAGGCAGCAACAAATTCCCGAATGTCCTTCATCGTACCGGGCCACCAAAAACGTTGGGCCAGGAACTGCTTGGTCTGATGGGCTCCCGGGTGCCCCACCAAGCGGGAAGAGTGTACCCACTGGAGGACCTGTGGCCTAACCCTAGGCGGGACAAACAAACTGCCAGGAGGCTCTCCCCGCAGGACCGGGATCGGTCTTCAAAGCCTCCTGAACCACCGCCTCAATCTCCCATTGAATGGGCGCCACAATCTGAGCAGCCAGAATAACTGGCTCCGGGGTAGGATCGCGATCAGAGCGATCGTAAATTTGCGACAAGGCGTCAGATTAATGTTTTTAGAGCCAGGGCGGTAAGTTAGTGTGAAATTAAAGCGGTTAAAGAACAATGACCACCGCACATGCCGGGAATTATGCCGCTTGGTTTGCTGAATATACTGGAGATTTTTATGGTCTGTCCATACCACAAAAGGGTGTTCAGCTCCCTCCAACCAGTGGCGCCACTCTTCAAGCGCCAACTTGACCGCCAATAATTCCCAGCCACCAATGCTGTAATTCCGTTCCGCGGCGGACAAAGACCGGGAGAAGTATGCGCATGGGTGTAGCTTATTATCCCAAAGGGGGCGCTGGGACAAAATAGCACCCACACTAACCTCTGAAGCATCCACCTCCACCACAAATGGGAGGGAGGGATCGGGCAAAACCAGAATGGGCTCTGAACTAAAGCATTTCTTTAATTCCTGAAAGGCAGCATCAGCCGCTGGAGACCAAAAAAACGCTGAGGAGGTATTCTTCCTGGTGAGTGCAATAATGGGGGCAGCAACTACGTTAAATTACGGATAAACCTCCGATAAAAATTAGCAAAGCCCAAGAAGCGTTGAACCTCCTTAACACTTTGAGGGGCAAGCCAATTCCTGACTGCAACCACCTTGTCCGGGTCCATGCGGACCGACCCCTTGGAAACAATAAAGCCAAGAAACGAGACAGTTTGGGCGTGAAAGACACATTTCTCGGCCTTGACAAAAAGCTTAGCATTAAAGAGGGCCTCAAGCACACGTCTGACGTGTTGTTTATGCTCTGAGAGTGTTGAAGAAAAAATCAAAATGTCGTTAAGATAAACGAAGACGAATTTCTCCAACATCTCTCGAAGGACATCGTTAACAAGTGCCTGAAACACCGAGGGGGAGTTAACCAAGCCAAATGGCAAGACCAAATATTCGTAGTGCCCGTCATGAGTGTTAAATGCCATTTTCCATTTGTCCCCCTCCCGAATGCGAACTAAGTTATAAGCATTACGGAGATCTAGCTTGGAAAAAATGATGCCTCCTGCAGACGTTCAAACGCAGAATTCATCAACGGAAGGGGGTATCGGTTTTTAATGGTGATCTTATTCAAACCCCTTTAATCAATACAGGGTCTCAAACCGCCATCCTTTTTTCCCACAAAAAAAAAACCCGCTCCGGCAGGAGATGTGGACGGCCGAATAAAACCATTAGCAAGAGCCTCCTGAATATATTCTCGTATGGCCTTACGCTCAGGTCCTGACAGCGAGTACAGCGAACCCCTAGGAGGAGTAGTACCAGGGTAGAGATTGATCTTGCAATCATACGGGCGATGAGGAGGTAAAGTTGAGGCTCGTTGTTTACTAAAAACCTCGGCGAGATCAGCATAATCATTAGGAACATTAGAGGGCAAACTAAAGTTCAGGGTGGCCCCCAATTCCTCACCCTGTTCAGAACCTAACGTCTCGGTGACTTATTCAGAATCCAAAAAATCCTCTAAAAGGTAATCGTCCTCTGGCTGACGCCAATCAAATTAAGGATCCCATTCCAACCCCTCCTCTGCCCCTTTTTCTAGTTTAGGAGGGTACGGTGAGACAACCTCCTCACACTCGCTCCAGGCATCAGCCTGCCCCATAGGTTGATGTCTGGGAAAACAAATCACATTCTCTCTACAATGGGACCTACAATTAGCGCCCCAGTGGACGATAGGATTATTCTGTTTCCCCGAAGTGATGCAAGGCGTATGTTCCCGTAGCCAAGAATGCCCTAAAACAATGGGAAAAGTAGGGGAACTGATAATGAAGAACCGAACCTCCTCCGAATGGCCACCAAAGGAAATGAACATATTTAGCCGTTCAGAAATCTCGGTTATAACTCCTGCTCCAAGCGGGCGACCGTCCAAAGTTCTCTGGAGCGTGGCTGTGAAAGAGAACAGGTGGGAACGAGTGCCTCCTAGCCCACTCAACATCCATGAAACAATTCGCGCCCAATCCACGAATGCTTCAATAATAACTCTCTTGCTCCCCACAGTCAGTTCAACAGGGATTAGTGTTAGGAAGGAAATTGGTCTGCCCTCTAGCGCCCCCAAACCGCTAGAGGGATTTCCCGTTCCCTGAAGCTTGGCAACAACGTGGACGGGTATGACCCGGTTTATTAGAAATTAAAGCAGATTATTCTTCTGCGAGCAGGTTTGTGAGTCCGACTCTCAAACGAGCTATCAACTTGCATGGCCTCAACCGGAGTGGAATTTTCAATGGGTGGAATAGGAACCGCACACTCGCCACTAGCAGCCTTGGCCCCATTGTCAGCAAGGGGGAATCTGTTTAGTTTCTCCCTGTTACGTTCGCGGATGCGATTGTCAATTCGCACCGCGTGCAAACCAAAGAATCGAAAGTTGAACAGGGCTCCAATGTAGCCAACGCGTCTTTTACCTCCTCAGAGAGAGCATGACTGAACACATCATAAGAGGAGCCTCTGGCCAGCCTGTCTCGGTCGCCAGGGAGCGAAATAAAATAGAAAACTGCGGTACTTTCTTTGCCCCGTTTCAGATGCATCAAATGCGTAGCCGCGTCCTGACCACAAACATCCTGATCAAACACTGACACCATCTCCCTAACAAGAGCCTCCACAGAATTTACGACCGGTGAATTAGATCTGATAAGTGGGCCGACCCAAGTGAGTGCTGTGCCAGCCAACAGGGATAATATAAATGCCACCCAAGAATCCTCATAAACAAATCGTGATGGCTGAGCCTTAAAAAATATCTCACATTGGGCGATGAAATCTTTACATTTTCCGGCCTCGCCGCTATATCTCTGGGGCAATTGTAACTTTGGTTCTCGAGGAGGGTGTGCGGGCGATGCTTGTGCAACATTTTGTGAAACTTGTGTAGACAGGGATCTGATACTCTCGGTCAAGCTTAACAGAACGCTCTCCTGCTTTTGCAACCAATTCTCCTGAAGGCGGAGTCTCTCAGCCAAACCAGCCTGCTGGTTGCCCAGGCTGGAGAGCCCCTTGCCGAGACCAGAAAGCATAGCTTGCTGGCTGTTGACAACCTTTTCAATCTCGACCACAGCTGACGTCTCCATGTTGGCTAGAGTGTACTGTGATGGCTGGTGTTTCGAGACACCAAATGCAGTGGCCGGAACAAAGGAAGTACAGGAATGTAAGAGGAACAAACACAGACAAAATAGGAGAGAGAGACTCGCGCTTCCAAAGGACATAAATCTAGTCCAAGTGAAATAAGGAAGCAGCGCGAGCTAAATTGTACGAAACAAAGGAAAAATCTCGGAAACCGAGATAAAAAGACAAAGCACCAGATGGTGCACAGAAAGAGGAAAGGGAAGAGAAAGATTCCCTTTACCAACTAACACTTTCCTTTTTTGCAACTAATTCCTCAACACTTCTCTGGCTAGAGATCTTGCGGGCTACAGTGCAATGGTAACACTGACACTCAAGCAAAGGCGGCGAGGCAGAACTTGGGTTTAAATAGAGTCCGGGCGCCGCCCACAATTGATGCCAGCAGGCCAAAGAATCCGATTGTGGGCAAAACAAAATTCTCCCGGACGAGAGTAACAAAGAAAGCACGCCAGCCTCCAAAAACCATGACAACTTCTCCTACGAAAAAAAATATAACTAGTAGTTTGTCAGACTACAAAAGGTAACTAAACGTTACGAGGGCATTTTATTTTATACCACATATAGAATTGAATATTATTTAATTACTGTTGGTTAGTTTTCACCTACCGGTGCCTCTGAATCTGACTCCATTGACCCGTGTCACTCGCGCTGCTCACTTCCTCGCGCCGCACGCAATATTTTTTTTCGTAGGAGAGTGAAACTGGGCAATGGAGTCAGGTAAGAATTGCTTTAATCTAAATATACAGTATTTGGTGGTGGTGGTAGGGGGGTATAAAAACATTTTAGAGGAGTTAAAGCCCCCCAAAAATAGGCCTCAGTATGCCCATGGACTGAAGACCACCATGATGATGATGGTAATCAAATGATTGCATAGCACATAACATCATTGTTATCACATACTGGCTACTACATTGTATGCTACTATGGAAAGTATCGTGTAGTTTCTGGTATATAGTGGAGCAATATGCTGTATGCATGAAATAACAATTCAGAACACGGTCACTAAATTCAATGACCTTCACACTGCAGAGCATCTCAGTTTAACCCCAGCGTACTTCACGTGACACACTAGTTCAAAACAATTCTTGTGTGAGATGGAAAGTTTATGCAATATATCAACAAGACAACTAATTTGTGGCCGCAAAAATTATGGCTTTAATCAAATTAAAGACACAAATTCAAGTCACATTTATGAATATTAACTTTCCATACTGCATTCCGTTGAAAATTGATGTTCAAGTAAAGCTGACCATTGAAAACATTCCCTTTCCTAATTATTTGCAGTAGATTAATTTGTATACAGTAAATAGCAGTTATGTTTATCCCTCGGACAACAAATTTTCAAAGGGATATTGTCGTGGCCATGACTGTCCAGCCATCTGTCTGTTTATTTGTCTGTGTGTGCCTGAAACAAATTAGCAAAATGCCTTTGCCCAGTGTAATACTTGTTTGCACCTCTTGGGGCAGCAGTGTTGTTACACACATGCACCAATGGAGTCTTAAAGGAATATCCAAAAAATGAAAATTCTGTCATTATTTACTCACCTCCTGCCTGAAACACAGATGAGGTTTGCTAATCTATACAACAAATTTGGAGTACACCAGTTCGACTCCATGGCAATCTTTCCCAAAACAACTGAAGTCAATGGAGACTTGGTCATTAGCGTTCTTTTGAGTCCAATTAACAGCCAAAAATTACCATAAAATGACCTCATCCAGCTCAGGCAGGTCAAAGGATTGCGCTCTGACTAAAAAAGACCTGTCCTACACCATTGTCTAGTGAAATTTTTTCACCATTGTTATATGTGAGGCAATTCACGATTACGTGCCCCCACCCCACTTTCATTATTTACGCAGCTATGCATAGGCATATTTCACAGACACGGAGTTCTCTTCAAGTATTCTGCATGGGGCAGGTGCATGCAATTGCAATTGTTTGGCTGCAGGAAACTTGGATTATGCTGCCCAAGCTGAATGGGGTAATTTCTTATTGGACTCTAGAGGCCGCTAATGATCGAGTCTCCATTGACTTTAGTTGTTTTGGAGAAGACTGTAATTCCAAAAAGTTGTGTTTTGCTGGTGTACTCCAAATTTGTTGTATGGATTAACAAACTTCACCCGTGTTTCAACTGGCATGACGGTGAGTAGATAATGACTGAATTTTCAATTAAGGGTGAATAGTGCTGCGGTGCAGTAAGTAAATTCATTAATATAAGATGCTGTAAATTTAAAAGAAAAAGCTATAGGAACTTAATTTCTGGATTAGACTGTTTTTGCGAATGTGTAGTTTGTCACCAATGTTTTTCTTACTCTCCTATTCTTTTTACAGTGTCTTCTGGTGGGGTGAATTTGACGCTGAAAGGATGTGCATCCCAAAGTGTCTGCTCTGGACTCGTGAATGCTCAAATTGGGAACATTTTTGTGAACTCAAGCTGCTGTGAGGGAAACATGTGCAACAATGCGCAGCACATCAGGCAGAGAATTTCCTTCCTTGCCCTTGTGCCTCTGGTCCATTTCATCCTCTTCAGCTAAGTTGCATGTTGCTGTGCTAAGCCCTCACCCCCTGCCACCATTGTGTATCGCCCAATCGTCCATCTCCATCCCTTCACCCACCTCATAATAAAGTTCTATTATCTTCTGGATGTCTGTGATGATAGGATCTTTAAAATAATTTCTACATTTACTGTAAATAATCAAATAATTTCCCCAGCTTTTAGCTTAATTTACATGTATTAATAAGGGAATATATTTCTTGCCAAATATAGCCTGGAATCCATCCATATCAAGCTTTGGTCACTCCCAACGGTCACTTGGTTGTATGTCTGGCCTCAGTCGGTAGACCAGCATTTGACTTTCAAATATTCGCACAAAATCCATGCGAGATCTGTGGCTCACAGTCGCAAGGGTGCCCCGCCCCTTTAGACAGACTTAAAAATAAATAAAATACCACAGTTCTGCATTCAACGGAAGTCCCGCCTCCCGGCTCGTGTTTATACGAGCATTCATCTGAGTGGCAGCAGAGTCTCTGGGCAATGAGCAGGCGGGAGGCAGGACTTGGTTGAATCGCGCGAGCTTTTGAGAGGCATAACTGTGGTATTTTATTATTTTTAGCGAAAAATAACCGCATTTCTAGAGTTGTGAGGATACGAGTGGACAAAGCAGACTTGGATTATACTGGACAATGCGTTAGACGATGGTTTGAAAGTTTGTCAACGGACGTTTTGTGGAGTTTTCCCATTGCTACTGGGTGACCCCATTTGCTTCCAGCAATAAAGGAATTTGGATAATTTTTCAAAACTCTCCAGTGGCCATAAAGTTGCGCCACGTGAAGACCAACTTCGTCCGTTCAAGACATCTAATGGTGAGTACCTGATATACAAATTATAGTTTTCGGGTGGAGTATCACTTTAATCTAGCTGATGCAATCATGCCCTTCGAGCTACAGCTAATGCCAATTACAGTGAAATACATTATGTAATTTGAGTATTATTTAATTTAGCCTTTATTAAACCGTGGAATCCCACTGAAATAAACAAAATGCAGATATGGCCAAACATTATCCTGTTCAAAACCTAACAACCCCTCCAAGAGTAATGCTGCGTTCCAGGCAACCCGTAACTTGTGTTTTTCCAACCTGTAACCCGTGAAAATGCACTGGAACGGCAGTCCAACCCGTAACTTCCCATCCGTGAACTCGTACCAAATCGATGTAATCTCAGTTCTGACCAGTTTGTCGTAACTTTCCTGGAATGCTACAAAGTTGGAATTCGTGACTTAAAGGGACATTGTGTAGGAATTACTCCCATCCAGCATTGGAATCATGTATTACATTCAAACGAATAATGCACTTTAGCGTCTCACTTTTTTAAACACGTATTGCAACTACGGCAGCCACCGTTTATCAAAAAGCCTTGTCAATGCTGATGAAACCATGGATGTATTAATAGAACTGGTACTACTGAACCGAAAGCCAGCATATTGAGGGCTGACTGCAATAAACAGTTATGCCCAATACATAAGATCCGGACATAACTGTTTATTGCAGTCAGCCCTCGATATAATACATGAAGCAGCAAAACACAGTACCATGAATCGGTGTAAGATATTCAAAGTAATGGTAATAAACAACTCAGCTTAGGTGCATCTTGAACATTTTATACTACGAAAAAGCAAAGCAAGTGTTAGCTACATGCACGCTTATAGGATGTCACCTTCAATAGTTACCGAACACATACCCGTCATCCAACCCAAGTTAACCAACAACAGCCTTTGCTACCTCACTGTTTATTCTTACATAACGTTACATAAAAGACAGGTGAAGCAGTCGAGTCGCTATATAACAAAGCCATTCATCAAATACAATAACTGAAAACACTGGTGTCGTTACACCTGCTCACTTTACCGACTTGCTATTGACATAAGCCGACAGCAAGGAATCTCCTGACCAGTGCTACACGCAGAGAACCGCAGCAGTTCAGCTTACGAGAACGCTCTTAGAGACAAGGTCCCCTTGGTGTTCGCGTAGCCTGAATTAATATAAAAAACAATTGTCTCTGCCGTGGAAAAAGGCACCGACAATTTATAAGAGAAAAATCAACAGATTATATATTGATCATTTGCGGTAGTCAAAAAATTTATTCACGGATCTATTATCTATTATTAAAAGGCTAATGCTTCGCCTCGATTGAACTGGTCCTCATTGTAATGAAATATCGCCTCTCACTCTCGGTTTTGCATGGGTTGATAAAAAATGTGGCACTCTGCTGTTAAATAGGCTATTAAAAGCGTGCGGCTCAAGCTGCTTGCGTGACAGTTGACAGGTATACAATTTTTAACGACGTCGATTTAAATGCAGCAAACACGCGTCCAGATGAATGATTGTCGTCTTACTTTACAGATGCTGCTTGCTCTCTCCGATTAAGCGTGGAGTGCTCTCGAAGTGAACCTTTTGTTAATTATGAAAATGACTGAGAACAGGTCAGGACTAATAATTGTTTAAAACGGATGTTTGTGCAAGCCAATTGTCAGTTCTGGCTACGCCACTGTATACTGAATTTATCCCACGATTTCATCGCTGTTAGATCGCATATGGAGAGAAACAGTGTCTTCAGTTGCCAATTATGATAATTGGAAAACGCGTCAAGGAAAGGAAAAAGATTGAGAACTAGCTAACTAACTAACTACCCCCCCCAAATTCCCCGTTCGATTTGCGCCACTGCCAACATCATAAAGTGCAATTACAGCATTCTTTCCGGACCGCACAAGAAGAAACGTCAAAGAGTACAAAGAACTGTGGCGGCGAATGAAAAATAAAACTAAGTCTGCCGACCGAGCCCGGAAAATTGATGCACTGAAAACAGGTCGTGGCACCTTCCCATTATTAAAACATGACCATAAGCGTAGCTTATTCTTTAGCCCTATATGACAAAAATTAAGCACGTTTTCGAAACTGTTTAGCCGTTTCATTCACATATAGGAGATAAGCACCTTTCGTAGTTATGAGCCTGTATGTTTACGTGGTTTCAGTAGCTTTATTCGCGACAAACGCCGGCTTTTAGTCACAGTAAATGCCAGCTTCTGAAGTCTACCCACCAGCTTCACGCCACTAAAAGCCGGTGGGTAGGATTTGAAAGCCGGCGTTTACCGCGATTATGAAAGCTACTGAAACCATCTAAACATACAGTTCCACCTGTAACAATGAGGATGCAGTATTTTAGCAAGATCTACTATTATGCTGCTTATGGTAACAAGCAACTGTGCAACAAAACTGAATGAAAAGTTGCGTTTAGGCTAATTTAGGCAGTACAGTTGACTTACTTGTCGAGGAGAAAGCTGGCAACTTCAGCGTCCCTTAGAAAATCTTTCGCCTTCATTAGCTCCTTCCACCTGGAGAAGGCTAGCCCGATGTTCACCCTTGTTTTTTGAGCGCGCCGGTCGCGCTGCCTTTTCAATTCTCTTTTTCGTTTTTTTGCGGATGAGGATTCCGTCTCCTGTGCTGCTGCTGCATATGTATGGTCCTGCATTATGCTGCAGTAGTACTGATTTTCAAAGTCGCCGCGATAGCCTCTCTTCCTGATTTCCTCCAGTGTCTCAATCACTCTGCACTGGCTGGCAGGGCAAACGCGGATTTATTCCGCGTTTGGTGCTATTTGTCCCTTGCCGGCGGCAACAGTTTAAAGATGGCTGACTGTCATGGCGCTCCCCTACCAGCTTACCCATCCAATGTAGAAACAAGTCTAAAATTCTTTGTTTACGAGAATATATCAGATTATCTGCGGAGTTCATAATACACCAATGAAGACATATATATGAATGCAGACTTAGATTTTGGCAAATAAAAAAATGAAAATGTTTCACATTGTCCCTTTAAAGTCGTGACTTACGAGTTCAAAAGCCTGCCTGGAATGCAGCATAAATGCAAGCAAGCCACAATCTAATTTTTAAGCTTATGTCAAATAACATTCACGAATGCCGTTGCTGGCCAGCTAACTCATATTCGATCGGTGTTTCTCGCCAAAAGGTCGCCCAATCAGCCAAGAGCAGAAAACATGAATAGTCATATATTCACTTCATTAGTGACGTAAGGGCTAAACGCTGGCTATACGACTGAGGCCAGACTGATCAGTCAGTGACCGTTGGGAGCGACCAGCACTTGATAAGTATGGATTCCAGGCTATGCCTAATATTGTACTCAGCAAAATATTGTCTATCTATAAACTCATATATTGTTTTTGATTGTTATCTTCAAATCCAGACTCTTGAGTTTACTTGACAGCACATAAATTACAGAATTTCTTTTCCCTAATAACCAGGGTGTTTTCTTATATTATTGCAACATCAATTTAACTTTTGGGTGTTTTTTTTTTTTAAATAAAACTTTCACAAAAGTCAAATCACTTCTTGTGTCGTGGGTAATTACATAAGAGTGTGTTCAGTGGTCCACTGAACTAGAAACTTAAGGTGCATTTCCACCAAACACTTTTGGTATAGTACTCTCAGAATTGTTATTTCAGGGAAGTGAAGTTCAGTCAAATTATGCTCAATTTCCAAATCCAGCAGTTTTAACAGTTACACCCTGGCTTAACCCTTCTGCGCAGATAAAGATGCCAGCGGACATGGAGCTGCTTGATTTCTGCATGCAGTTACACTATTCTATCAGTAGCTGGTACACCCAGATCAGTTATTGAATATTCATTAACAAGCCAAGCTTGAATACAGTTTAGAATATGGACAAGTCAAGTCCCATCCCTTTTTCCCTTTCCCAGGAGTTGTATGAACTAAACTTCTCAGCTAAGCCTGATGTGCAAACTGCTCAAAATACTTGCCCATAGTATCTATTCAAGCAGTTAAAAAAATGATCTCTTGCGACAGAAAAAATCGTCCTTTGTAGCAACCACTTCAGGTATAGCGAGCCAATGATATCCCAATTAAGTAGTCAAGAGAAATCAGTTTTCTGAAGCAAAATTCGACATGGTATTGATACTATGTCATTCTACTATCAATTATATATATATGCCTATAACCCGAACACGGGTATGTCCACAGTTTAAGTTCTCTGTTCCGCTCTGCATCGAGCCCTTCTCTTCTCATACTCCCGAACCCTCTTCAAATTGTATGCGTCGCAGACTACCTTTGTGAGTCTCTTCCATTCGGCTCTGTTGCTCATGGTTGAAGACCATTGTTCCAAGACATGGCCGCACTTCAAAGCACTTTTGCAGGTGTCCTTGAAACGGAGCTTAGGCCAGCCTACTGGTCGAGAGCCGTGGGCCAACTCACAGTACAGGAGCTCTTTTACTGGACTGTCTTCTTCCATTTGGCAAACATGTCCAAACCAGCGCAGGCGAGTCCGCACTAACTTCACCTCCATATCTTCAACGTCCAAGGCCGCCTTTTTTTCCTCTTCATTGCTGATGTAGTCGTCCCATTTGATGTTTAGTATCAAACGTAGATGACGCTGTTGTATTGTACGAAGCTGCTTGACTTCATGCTGATATAGGGTCCAAGTTTCGCTGCCATACATCAGAAGAGGCATTAAGCATTGGTTGTACACAGCGACTTTGAGACTGAGAGATCATGCGAGTCCAACACTCTCTTGTGCAATCGACCAAATGCACAGGATGTTGCTTGAATACGAGATGCGAGTTCCTCCTTCATAGAGCAGTCACTGCTAACATAGCTGCCGAGGTATAGGTTGAAGCAGGTGGCGTTGGCTAACTTAGTACCATCTATGAAGAACTCAGCCATGTTGCCAATACACATAGTCTCTGTTTTGACCGTGTTGATGCACAGGCCCATCCTCTTGGCAACGTCATTGTAGGAGGTCAATAGCGACTGCAGGCCCTCTGGCGTGTCACTGAAAATTGCAATGTCATCAGCATACTGAGCATCTCTCATAAACTCTGTAAGGACTTTGGATTTTGCTTTAAGTCTGCGTAGGTCAAAAAGATCGCCATCGTAACGTAGTCTGATCTGTACACTGCAGGTGTGCTTGATTTTCTTGAAAGCGAGCCAGAGTAAGACTGCTGCGTAGATACCAAAAAGTGCTGGAGCTAATTTGCACCCCTGCTTTACCCCGCTGTTGTATTCGAGGGATTGGGTGAGCTCACCATCAACAGCAAGTCCGGCATGTACATCTGTGTATAGCTTCTTGATGATTCTTATAAACTTTGGTGGACAGCCAAGTTTGCCGAGGATGATGAAGAGGAGCTCGCGATTGACAGTGTCAAACGCCTTAACAAAGTCCACGAAGGCTATGTACAGGCATCTACGCTGCTCTCTTGTTTTTTCCATTAGTTGGCAAAGCGTGAAAATTCTGTCTATTGTACTCCTTCCATGGCGGTACCCTGACTGCGACTGGGGATATATGGAATCCGCTAACAGATGAAGCCTCTGCAGGATGACATCCGCGAAGACTTTTCCAACAGCACTGAGTAGCGATATGCCTCTGTAATTACCGCATTGACTTCTGTCGCCTTTTTTGAACAATATAGCGATGATCGCATCTATCCAGTCCAATGGGATTATCTCTGTGGTCCAGCAGATGTTAAATATGACAAGTAAGAAAGCTCTCAGGCGATGTCCTCCATGCACAAGTATTTCAGGTAGAATACCATCAGGACCTGGGCTCTTTCCTAAACAGGTGTTACTAAGAGCTTGGTCAAGTTCTTGTTCTTCGATTGGGCGGCTCATTGATTCGATGACTAAAAGCTGGTCTATATCATCGACAATACTCAAGTCAACATCAGTTGGTTGGTTTAGTAAGTCGTTGAAATGTTCAACCCATCTGTCCTTTATCTTGTCAGGAGTAGTCAGGAGCTCACCATCTTTGGACTTCACAGGATGAGAGCTTCTCATCCTATCAATTATAGTCATTACAGAAGTACACTAATTGATAACCAGTCACTCAGTTGCTTATAAACGCTGATCTGTGTAAAGAACAGTTATAGTCCTGCCCACATGAAACTTCCCTGGTAATGATCTATTGATTGTCACGTTTCTTATCCAATTCCAGAGTATAAACTTTCCACAGTAACTGAAAGACATTGATTGGACCATCAGAAAAGTATTTAAACCTTAACAGCAGTTAAGTAGTATTCTCTTAACCCTCTACTGCATGCATTATTATGCAACCATAGGAAAAAATGTTTCAGTGTTGCATATCATTTAAAATGGTCTCAAATAAACAAATTTAACTTTATTTTTTAGATTTTTTTTTTTTTTTTTTTTTTTTTGGGGTACTTTGGGGTGCGTTGCCATATGGAAACATTATGCAGCAATGGAACGCCCAAATGTATTTTTTTGCCCAAAATGACACAAAGTTCATAAAACATTAGACCTTTCTTACAAAAATGAAATGATTTTTATTGTCTAAAAAGACTTGAAATATGACCACCATTGAATTCAGGGGGTTGTTTAACAAATACAACAGCAATTAAAAGATATTTGGCTACAATATTTACAAAATATTTGCTGGAATCTCATATCTTTCCTTGTCAAAAGTGTATAGGTTACAGCAATTTTTTTCTCTCTCATAACATGGCAAAGACATTCACATTAGTGGTTTAAAAATGGTAAGAATAGACAATTTCTTTACAATATAGTTTTGCAAGTTGTCACAATTCCATTTCAAAAGAAAACAGTCACATTGAGGGCTTATTTCAGCCCTCCTCTGAGCTGACGGGTTCATTCCCTAAACAAAAAAATGTATATGTAACATACATTTCTTAAAATAAAGTCTAGAGTAATTCTCTCCATCCATACACTTTTTATTTGTGCATCCATAATTTATTTCTATTAGTCAAACTCATGCAAAACTACTCTGTATTACTGCCCAAGTATTCACTCAAACCACATGCAGTATTGTTTTATTATCGCACATTGTTGCCATATGGCAACATACTTATTTTGTTGGATTAAAAGGCAGTAATCACATAAAAACAATATTCAAAAGAATATAAAAGATTGGAACTTATCGCAGATGCTTGCAATATTTTTAAAATGCTGCAGACATTTGAAAAATCAGAGAAATCTGTGCAGATTGAGGAGCGCTTATTCAGTGACTCAGAGTCATCAATAGTGTGGGAAAAAATGGGACTAGCAGGGAAAGTGGTGTCATGTGAAGTCAACAAAGCATATAATTTGTCAGCCCATTGTTCTACCTTGCATTTTAGACCAATCAGTGCACAAGATTATTTTCAAATTTCAGGAATTTGCCAAAGAAAATGACGCAATTGCACTGAATAAAAGACTTCCAAAACGGGCCTGAAGTGCTCACTTGCATTTAAGGGATTGAAATGAGATAAGGATTTGGTCAATGGGAGTTATTGCGAATGAAACAGGACTGAAGGGTCCCTTTTACAGAATAGATCTATGTCTCTGGAAGAGGAATTCAATAAAGAAAAGTTTTTTTTCATTTTGTGAGTAAGTGCAATTTTATATATGTTGTTTTTTTTTTTTACTTATGGCTGGCTGTCAGACTGTTTTTTATTCTCCGTTTACCATAGCCATGATGATCACAGAGCTTGTTTGCCATATTGATTAGTATGTGTTACCGTCACATGCTATGATAGGGAACAGGTGAGCTGGATCAGACTAATTAACAAAGGGCTGAACATGAGGAAGTTCCTAACTACATAAAATTGGCAAAAGCCAAAACGCGGACAGGGATCACGAAGACAGCCTACAGACAGACATACGGCTCCGGTTAGGGAGTTCTATCGTGCACAGAAAAGGAGAGAGAACAGAGTTTAACAAGCACGGAGGTTCCGCTGAAACTGCAGCAAAGTAGATTGAGTAAAGCCAAGAGGCGGAGACTAGAATAGGGCGAATGCTGAGAGGTCGTTAATCAATTAGTAAAGTGCAGCTATACAATCCCTAGTGCTCGTTAGTAAGTTAGTACTATAAACAGTGTTAGTTTGGGTTAGTATCTTTAACTAAAATAATAAACTGTTAGTATTGTTAGTAATAAAAAAAGCAAGGTGAAGGAGGCAAACGAGTTTGGAAGAAATGATTGAAATCCCAGAAACCATTAAATCACCCGAAAGAGTGTCACGCAATACTGGGGCTGTGAGCAATCACAAGACAAGAGACCAGACAGGGGGAAACAAAGTGCAATGCATGGTAAAAAACAAAACATGGACCGGAATAAAACTGCAATGATGAAATTTGGAAGACATACACAGACAAAGCAAAAACAAAACATGGCAAGGCATCTAAATCACAATACAAAATACAGAGCATGGTCAGACAAGGCAGAATTCAAAATAAACATGGCAAACAGGGCAGAATCACAACAGAGTCAGTGTCCAGAGAGTGTGCGATCTCTATGTGGACCGCTCTTACTGTGAGGCAAGTAAACAAGACTCCATATCGTTTGACTAACCCACGGCTGCGCTTTGATTCAAAGGGCCAAAAGTAGTCTACACCGACGCTGGTGAACGGTGGACTGTCGGTTAACAAACGATCTGGTGGTAGATTTGCCATCTTCTCTTCACTCACAGCAGCTTGACTCTTTCGGCATCTTACACATCTTGAAAGCACACTTCTGACCACAGCATTTCCTTTGCATATCCAAAACCTTTGTCTCAGCCGAGCAAGGGTATGGTTTCTCCCACTATGTCCGATTTCCTTGTGAGCGTTCCTGATGATTAGGGTTGTGATGTGATGATCCTTGGCTAGGATAGCCGGATGTTTTGTGTGTTCTGGCAAGGCTGCATGGTGCAGTCTTCCACTAACCCTTAAAACCCCATCCTGGAGGAAGGGATCCAGTTTTGCAATTGGACTGCTCCTCTTGATCTTTCCACACTTCTGCAGAACACAAAGTTCCTCACGAAAAGTTTGACTTTGGCTAAACCGAATAATTACAGTTTCTGCTGTCCTGACGTCCTTGACTGTCAGATGGTTTCCTTTCAGGGTGGATCTCCATTTCTGCATACAGCTTTCAACTGTCTTTTGAGTTTCACATCCTGACATTCTGACGACTGAACTTGAGATTCGAGTGCCTTCCTTGTTTCATACAGACTTCGGAGCAGCTCCTTCAACCTCAACATCCAGGCAACCGCCTTCTTTAGGCTGTGCCAGTCGGAGTAATGATGAATCATCATCAGTCATGATGATGTTCACGTTGGTTGTGCGCTTCACTTCAGCGTCATCTTCACTTATTTCTCTTGAGAAGTCTGATAATACAGGCCAGTGAGACTCACTTTTAGCAAGGAAGTCGGGACCTTCTATCCAGCTTTGACACTTGATAAGGTTCTCTGCCCTCATTCCTCTTGAAGCGTAATCCGCTGGGTTAGAAGCCGTGTTGACATACTTCCATTGTTCTGGCCTTGTGTTCTCCCTGATTGTTGACACTCTGTTGGCGACAAATGTTTTAAAACGAGCCCCATCATTATCGATGTATCGCAGGACAGTGGTGCTATCTGTCCATAGCACTGACTCTTTTAAATCCATACTGAGCTCCCTCTTCATGAGCTTATCCATTTTTACTGCAATGGTAGCAGCAGCAAGCTCGAAGCGTGGGATTGTGACTAGTTTAAGCGGCGTCACTCTGGATTTTCCAAGAAGAAATGAGCAATGTACTAGACCGTGGCTGTTCTCAATGCGGAGATAAGTAACGATGCCGTAGCCCTTCTCACCAGCGTCTGAGAAATGGTGCAGTTGTGCTGTAGTCACTGGACCAAATTCCTCTGGCTTGATGCACCTCTTGACAGAAAAGCTGGCTAACTGGCTCAGATCAGACAGCCAGGCAAACCAGCTGTTCGCTATGTCTTCTGCAACCTCTTCATCCCAGTTAAGTTTCATTCGACAGAGACTCTGGACAATGGTCTTTGCGAGAAGAATGAATGGTGAAAGGAAGCCTAAGGGATCGTATATCGAGCTTACAACTGAAAGGATACCCTGTATGGTGACAGGCATGGTCTTGACACTGATCCGGAACTTGAAGGGGTCAGATTCTATGCACCAGTCTACTCCAAGTGCCCTTCCCATTGGTAGTTCATCCCTGTCCAGGTCTAGATTCTTGATCTCCTTTGCTCTCTCATGTTCGGGGAGTGATGACAGCACCTGGTGGCTGTTGCTTGACCACTTAGTCAGGTGGAATTCTCCGCTCTCACACAGTGCAATGAGGTCCCTGGCCAAGGTCATTGCTGTGTTCTCATTGGATGTTGATACCAGGCAGTCATCAACGTAGAAATTTTCGAAAACTGTTTTTACTGCTTCAGGCGATGATCTGTCTTTTCCATCCTCTGCAGTCCGTCTTAAGGCGTAGTTGGCGCAGCTCGGGCTGGACTTGGCACCAAACAAGTGGACCACCATCTTGTACTCACGCAGAGGCTGGCTTATATCCCCCTGTGGCCACCAGAGGAATCGTAGAAGATTTGTGTCCTCATCAGGGACTCTCACTTGGTGATACATTGCCTCGATGTCGGAGATAAGTGCAATGTGGTCGTGCCGAAACCTCATCAGAACTCCGACCAAACTGTTAGTAAGGTTGGGACCCTTTAACAGTTCTTCATTGAGAGACTTCCCCTGGAACGAAGTACCACAATCAAACACGACACGCAGCTTTCCTTTCTGTGGGTGTGTCACTCCGTGATGGGGTATGTACCATACTCTGCCGTCGTTGCAGTTGCGTTCACATTCAGGAACTTCCACTGCGTATTCTTTGGTCAGCAGGTCTGACATAAAGCTTTGGTAGTCATTGTGGAAGCTGGAGTTCTTGCTGAGTTTCTTCTTCAGGTTTGCTGCCCATTGCTCAGCAACACATTTATTGTTGGGCATCACCACATTCTTATTTCTGAGAGGCATCCTGATGCTGTAGTGCCCATCAACCTTTTTGATCGTCTCAGACACAGAATTGATAAACTGAACGTCCTCTCGCAACCTTTCAGACTTCTCGTCGCAGGCTTGCTCTGGAAAGTCGTGATTGTATTGCTGCAACAGCATGCTGTCTACACCACTGACTGAGATCCTGTTAACTGAAGCCATTTGACTGTCATGGTTAGACTTATGGTGATCTTCACCTTTCTTGAGGGGGCCATTAACTACCCAACCGAGAATCGTTTTCACAACATATGGCCCGTCATTTTGACTGTGAATTAGCTTCCACGGCTCCATCGCTGAGTGAGCGTTCATCCCAATTAGTATGTCAATGTCTGCGTTGATCTGTGGTAGCCGTACTTCTTCCAGCAGGTAAGGCCATCTGTCCAAGTCCTTCTCAACAGGAATGTTGTCCTTTGTCACAGGTATGTCCGTGTGAGTGTACACTTCTGGCAGGCTGATGTACTTGTTCTCCATCAGATCGCACACTTCAAGATCTGAAAGCACGTAGCACAACACGGGCTTCTCCTGGCCCATAGTACGGAGTAACATTCGAGTCTTCTTACCATGGACGCCAAGTCGTCTCATCAACCTTTCGGAGCAGAACGTAGCGGGACTTCCTAGGTCCAAGAACACGTACGTCTCTATTGTTGTATTGCTTTTCTTTGATTTGATGCGCACGGGCACGATAGATAAGATACAGTCCCTACCTCCGGCCCCAGTGGCTGCCACAACTTCACTCTTAACTGACGCATCTTCTTGTGAAGTTGACGTTCCACTGGTGGAGCTTTGACCCTTCTCATACCTGGCGCTCTCTTAGTAGGTGTTCTCGTCCCTTTTGCTGTGTAGCAGACTAGGGTGTTTCTTGTTGCAAATTTCACATGTGGCTCTCCTTTTACAGTCTTTCCCCATGTGTCCCTGGGTTAGACATCCGAAACAAAGTCCTTTACCCTTAAGGAATTTGATTCTTTCTTTGTTTGGCAGACTTCGGATTTTGTTGCATGCACTCAGAGGGTGTTTTTGTTGCAGTACAGACATGGCTCTTGAAACGCGTTGCCTGTATGCTGGTTCTGTCTTGGTTCTGAAGCATCCCTTTCATCTAGCTTAACACTTGTAGCACAGCCAGTGGTTCTCTTCAGTCCCCCTCCCTTAGCGACTCTGGTGCTTGGCTTGACTTTACCTTTCTCGTCAGAGTACTCTTTAACGTCACTGAAGAGTGGGTCTGAAGCTATCTTAGCTTGTCTGTTAATGTACGTCACAAGGTCAGAGAACTTTGCTCTTCTACCTTCGTACTCTTGGATGTCAAATGCCATGACTCTCCATCTCTCACGAAGTCTGAGGGGCAACTTTGAGACAATTATCCGAAGGTTACTTGGGCTATTCATCTCCTCGAGGTACTCCAATTCGTTCATAACATTGTTGCATCCAGTGAGAAAGATGGCGAAGCTGTGAAGAGACTTGGCATCTTCTGATTTGATTTGAGGCCATTTAACAGCCTTGTCCACATAGGCAGCCACTATTTTCTGCTCGTTGCCATAGTGATAAGTCAAGAGCTTTCTTGCTTCACTGTAGCCTTGCTGTGCGCTCATGTATTGGCAACTTCTTACGAGTTCTCTTGGTTCACCGCTGGTAAATTGTTCTAGGTAGTATAAGCGGTCTTCATCATTATCTGTACGACTATGAATGATGTGCTCAAAAGCCTTCAGGAATGGCAATAACTCGAAAGGATCGCCTCTGAACACTGGGACTTCCCGTTGAGGTAAGTTAGCTAGCCTCTGTTGCGTGACCAACATTTCTGTGATATCCTTCTGCTTCAATATCACATCGCTGAGCTCAACTGGCCTTCCATCAGAGCTTGTACGAGTGGTGGTGGAGTTTTCGTTCTTTATTTGCACGCGAGGCGCATGTCTTACTGGGTTGTGACAGGTGGAACTACCATTTCTTTGGCTAACTTGAAGACTACTGGTTATCTTAGGTTTGATGTCTGGAGCATGATGTTCTCTGGTTGCCGCAATAGGCATGTTCTGGTTGAAGTAAGAATTCATTCCGTCGTTATCCTTGTTTTCCAAATTCTCATAGTCGTCCATAACTTTAAGTTTCGCAGTGGACTCGGCGATAGCAGTTTCAACATCTAGCTCCTCCATTTGAGCCTTCAACTGAATCTCTTTGGCTTTCAGCTGTACCTCTTCTAACTGCAGTGCCTGTTTCTTCTTGAGAGCAGCTGCGCGTGCGAGTAGAGCTGCACGGTTAGCTTCTTCCTTTCTACGTGCAGACGAAGCGTTAGATGAGGCTTTGGATGATCTTGAGTATTTACTGCGTACACTTCCGGCTGTGACCGAACCATGTTTCTCATATACAGCGGAAACACTGTCATCTGAGTTCACAGTGTTGATGACGAACTCACCTCGCTGTGTCGCGGCATCATCTTCTCGAGTAGCATGTTCGATAGTCTTGGCATGCGTTCTCACTTCCACTATCCACAGCTCTATTTTTGCCAAAAGGTTCTTAAACCTCATTAAGTTCGGCCCACTCCAATATAACCAATCAGCTTCCTTTTCCTCAGCTGGTAAAAGTTCACTTATTGCCTCATTAACTTCAATAAACTCATTCAGCAATTTTGAGTAATCACTGAGATGATCCTTTTCCACTGACAATGTATTGGAATAATTTTCCATGAGGGTTTTAATTTCCTCTGCTTTGGAGACTAGTTGTGCCAATACACATTTCCTGACTCTCGTCTGTTTATCAAGCTTCTCTTCTAAGACCTTTGGGGTCAACTTGATCTTTCTCTTCTGTGTAACTGGCTCAACATTTGCATCCATTTTAATTTTCTAGTATAAGACACTTCAAAGGGTTATTCACATTACAAGTCTTCCTAATAGCAAACTCTAGCTGACGTCTGAAATCTAGGTAACAGCCCTTAACCTCAAAACATGTAAATACTTTCAATGAAAAGGTTCCACAAAAGGCTGTCTTTATTTTCAAAGTCAAACTCAAGCTTCTTCTGAGCTAATATGAAGAGTTAACAACAGCACTTATCTTGAAAATGTCTCGTTGCTAGCAGCACCCTCTTAACATGAAGCACTAATAATGTTACTTTGTGATGCTGTTGATTCGAATGACATGCAAACCGATCCTGACTTCTTGTTTATACTCATCCATCATTGTAGAAGCCGTCTTAAATCCAGTGCGAAGCGCCTCGTGTGCTCCGTGGTTAGCCTCGTAGCCCGTTAGCCTCTTAGCTGGTAAGCTTCCTTCTTGCGGACCGTTTCTACTTAATGTAGTGGCTAAAAAGTGTATCAATGTATCCTTACTTAACACATATCCTTGTCATACACTTTGCGACCACTTCTGGACGGAAAGAATGAGACTACACGTGTTTTTAGGTTTAACAACAGTAAAACGGTGTGTCGCTTCCGTCCTTTAATAATAACAACACAGTCCACCCAAAAAACAGAAAAAAACAGAATTTTTCCGCACTACGCATGCAGGAAAAAGGCAAAGCAGAGCTGACAATGACTGTCAGAAACAGTCATATCGCCATAAATACATGCATTTCACTAAATTGCCAAGGATGCGTGTCTGTTGCAAGCATGAAGCAGACAAACAAAAAATGTAACAACACTTCCGGCATGTTTATCATATTAAAAGCCCGTTTATATGGACATAATCCCTTCCGCTCAATTCAGCAATGCTTCGTGAAATATTGAAACGTGTAGGGAAATTCGCGACTTTCATCGTAGGCTGCTGTCATTAAAGGGGATATATGGAGAAATATTTAGTCATTCTTAACTTATTTTTAAAAGCTTTAATATGATGTTGCTCGTTTTATTTTGGATTTAGATGTCTAGATTTTGCGGGAATATGCCATTAATTGCGGAGCCAAGCCGATGAACATAGCTTATTGTGTTGATGATTAAAGAGTATCAGAGCAGTACTTTTCCGTATCTCTCACTCTGGCCATGACACTCACGCAATTGCTGAACCAACATACAACCCCCCCACTTGTATCAGCAAGTTCAGGTGACTGTTTCCACTCGTAAAGAAAAAAAAAAAAAAAATTAAGCTGGATATAGCATGGACCTATAAAACATCCTTGGGATATAATGGCCAGACGAACGTACAGCACATCAGCCAGTTTCTGAATTGTCTGAACTATTCCTTTTATGGTCGTTTGGCGCCTAGCCTATACAAATGGTTTCAGCCTCGACTAATGTAAATTAAATAGCTTTTGAAAGCACATTCCACATCCGAATACCCTCCCCCTACCCCGAAAGTGGAGATCAAGACCAATTCAGAAGGGTTTGCTGTGTATTGTAATATGATCGTTATTAGATTGTTTGTATGATACGCTCAAGCATGCTTCCCCTACTGTCAATACAAAATATAAATCACGTGTAGTAGGCTAAAATGACGCGAGACGAAATAATATATTATTTCATAGTGATTTCTTGGGCAAAGTCGTGCAGACACAGAGTTGGAAGGAGGAGCCCGTGGCAGACCTGCCGCTGCAGATATGCAGGCAGTGTGACCGAGCAGCAAGCAATAAGCGGTTGCCGTGCTCCGCTTGCGGAATACGCATCGCAACTGCAGGCAGTGTGGCCCGGGCCTAACCCGTACTAACCAGCACTTATTTGAGGGTGATTGTAAATATTTCGTCACGTAGTATTAACCTTTATTAACTCATTAGCGAGTGCGAGTATTTCTAGCTTTTGTAATTCCTGCCTAAGCTTTGCCTGATTAACTGCGTTTAAAGCTGTGCTTTCCTTTGCTTCTCTCGTGGTGCTTTTTACTCGTCACGTTTAGATTACCTCAATCTAAACTGTCTAGCGTGATTGATTGTATTAGAGTCTTGTCTCGAGTCATCATTGTTAACCCGGTTCTCGTGTAATTGTTTTATTTATCCCATGTGTTTCTGTTCCATTCGAGATTGCATTCCGAGTCCCCGCCTCCTCTCGTGGCTATTTCTGTGGCAAAGTGAGAAGAGACATCAGACGGAACTTTGTATTGGCTTTGCTGTACACTGTGAAATCTCTGCTCCTGTGCCTTCCTGAGTATTTCCTTTGTATGATTCCCAAGCCTTTTGTTTTGCTGCGCCCACGTCTTGTCTACCCTGTGTCTAAGTCTCCCAGTGTGTCCATCAGTTTAGTTAGGTTCAGTTTTTGTTTTTCTAGTTTATCCATTCTTGGAGTGTGTATTTCTGTTTCCCCCTGCCTTGGGCAGCGTACCTTAGTTTCTCCCATTTGTTCACTGCTTGTGCACGGTGTTTTGTTTCTGGCCTGTGTGCCTATTTTCTCCTTAGTGTTTGGTGTTTCAATAAACACTTTGGATCCTGCATCTGGTGTCCTCCCGACCTTTTCTAACAGTTATACCTGCGACCCTAAAATAATTGTTTTTTTTTTTGTTTGTTTGCTTGTTTTATCCACAGTTCTAATTTAATGTTAAGTTCAAATGCAGCCCCAGAAATTCACTACGATGATTTTTAACATCAGGGTATGAATAAAATAATTTTAATCAATAGTTGGAAAAAAAAATTTTTATTACATTTTTGGAGATTACCAATTTCCATAGTTTAAGTAATAGTTTACTTGTGCCAATGGCATCCCGTCAGATGTCAGGAAGGCCTTCAGGTAACATCACCCTTTCCAGCATAATTGCTCTTAAACTGTTTGCGATCAAGTTTGCCTGATTAACAATCAAACAATTTATAAACTGAACAACCACCACCAATGCATAACACATAATGATAAAGAAAAGCTAATGACAAAGCTATTGCCTATTGGCTATGTTGATATAATTGATGTGACTCCACGAGGATGACTACCTGGAAAGACTCAGAAACATTCACGGACTTTGCAGCAAGTATTCGCCATCACTCAGCTGTGCATCATACCTAACAACGTACTTTAGCTGTCACTACATTCAGACTATAGAACGCATTCTCATGGCCTATTGCAATGAGCCTCACAAACTAATTTAGCAAAACTGTGCTATTTCACGTGCTACAGGAGCACAGAAATTATAAAGACAAATTGATATTTTTCGTAGTCATTGATGTGCGGAAGAAAAAGCCGTATAATTTTGTAGTGCAATGATTAACAAGGCTTTCAAAAATAAATTAGACTCTTGTTGGTTCTACCAATCAGTCTGAGCAACTGTTGCTGATCGGGAGAGGTAAACTGTGAGAGGTGTAGGTCATTAAGCAGTGCTAGATGGGATTATTGCTGGCCCTGTGTTTCTGCCGACAGACCATCACTGACTTGTGCGCTTCACAGACCCTTTCATCTGCAGCATACACATAATCCCCCCCCCTGCTACTAGGTAAGTGCGCCCTTATAATAGCAGTTCGTCAAGGTGCAAGGGCATCTGGCTTTTAAAGGACATGGGGGATGACACTCTGATTGGCTTATTTCGTGTTATGCCAAAACACGCCTATGGTTAATTAACAGATTTAGGGCCCTATCTTACATCAGAGTCCCTAAACCCGTTATTTGGGGATTAAGCATTGCGTAAGAGGCATTCCCCCGCAAAAGTTGCAATCTTGCACACCTTCCTTTATCCCTAAAACACCTGCGCTACCCGTTATATTATGCATAGGCGTGGTTTGGGCGTTACGCCAGGTAAATCAATCAGTGTGCCAGGTGCCATTATCTTTAAGAGCAGGCTGCGCTATCCCAAATCCTCAAACCGAAACCCGTGATGGAGAGAGGAAGGTCGCCATGTTTCTCCGAAGACGAAGTTAAATTGCTCGTGCATGAGGTAAAATCCAGACAGGGGAGGATCTGTTTTTGTTAAGTTAATCATGAATTGTATTATTTTATTATTATTAGACATTGACATATTGTTTAATGTTTGGCATGTAATTAAAAAAAAACATCAAGCCTACCCCTTTTGTGATAGTCACTTCAAAAAAAAAAGAAAAAGAAAAAAATGCGTTTCACCATGCAACTCCAACTCCCTCTCCCGTCTGAAACGAAGCATAGAACAAAATCCCATTTTAGAAAATACCCACAGCCAAATAAATGCCTATATTGACTGCAACCATTTACACTTTTTCTTTATAAAGCGACTTTGAGTATTTAATAAAACGCTATATGAATTACATGTATTATTACATTATTAGTAGCCAACTGATTGCACAAATTAATTACCAGGCAGGCTGCAGATGACATGACTAGCGGTGTCGCAGCTCCGCTGCCAGCTGGTCCCTCATTGCCCCTGCTACTGCTGGCACTATATCAGCATTTGGAGTCGGCACCTGCACTTCAGCTTGCCGCCTTCTAATAATCCGGTAATAATCTATCCTCAAACTCCAGCATCATTCCATGGCGTAGGGCAATGTTGTGCCGTGCACAACATGCCACAAAGAAAGATGCTACTTTCTGAGGACCATACTGTAAGACCCCATCTGACCTGTCCAAGCAGCGGAACCGCATTTTGAGCAAGCCAAATGTTCGCTCAATGACAACTCGTGCGCTTGAGTGTTTTCTATTGAAAGCAAACTCACGCACACTTGTTGGCGTAATGTATGGCACCATGCACCACGTCTTTAATGGATTGCCATTGTCACCCAACAGCCACCCATCCAGAGGGGGGTCCCTCTGGAAGACTACAGGAATGACCGACTGTTCCATTATAAAAGCGTCGTGGCTACCTCCAGGATGATTTGCGTATACATTCAAGATGTAACCCCATGCATCGCAAATCACCTGGAAGTTGATGGAATGGGTTCCCTTACGATTCACATAGGTGCCACTGTTCAGAGGCGGAGCCCGAATCAGAACGTGTGTGCAGTCGACGGCGCCCAGAACCCTAGGGAACCCATACCTTGCCAAAAAATCCCGCTTTACCCTGCGTCTCTCGGGTGTCACAGGGATGCCAGTGATGTACCTACTGGCATGTCGTCAGCAACGGGCAAGGCATACGGACAGCTGGCAGCGGTGTCTACATCATCTGCAACCAGGTGACATAATTCCGTCACTGCCTGACGGGAAAGGCGCAGTTTTGTCACGCATTCTCGTTCTGTGGGAAATAATACTTGTATTGTATTATTATAATTTTAGAATATTATATATAATATATATCATTAATATATATATATATATATATATATAATAATTATATATTATTATAAAAGCGAAAAAAATGGTTGATACAAAATACAAACAATATAGACTAACCTGAAAGGCCCAGGTAGCTGGTGCGCTGGCGGTACATGCGTTCTGGGCGTCTTCTATTATTTAACTGGCGATCAAGGCGATTTAGTACTATCTCTGCCATTTTCTCAGGGGTTCAACTGAGGCTAAAGCAAGGTGGCTTTTTATAGGCGAGTTAATTCGGGAGGTGGAGCCGCACGTGCACGTCCACATGTCCAAGTGGACGCGCATTGAAGCCGCTTGGGCGTGCTCTTGTAAAAGCCCAAATGGGTAGTGGGTGGTTTGAGGACCCGCTATACGCTTTCCCTAACATGTGTGGTCAAGATAGCAATTGTATGGAAAGCGCATAAACACGCCCACGGGCACACCTCCAGGCACAAATAAAGGAGTCAGCATAATGTATAACGGGTAGTGTGGCCGCAAGATACCGTTTAGGGATAGTGGAAGCTGCTGAATGCGTAATTCACGGGTAGCGGGTAGTGGCAACGGGTAGGGCAGTGTGAAAGATAGAGCCCTAAGTACCACCCCCTTGAACCTTGCGCCATGCTTTGTGCCCTGATAACCTGGCATTAAACTAGCAAAAATGGATTTGAAAACACCCTGAATGACTGTGTGCTTAGATTGGTAAAATAGGGCCAAATGTGTCTGAAGGGTTAATTGACACGGGTGAATTTAATGAACTTAAGTTGATACACCACTGCATGTTCATCATTTTAACAATAAATTTATTATGTTTGTTTTTGTTTGGATTAAAATTTATGCTATATTAAAGTTCTTATTCTGTCATTCAACTCAATCTCCTGGCAACAGACAGTAGTGTAACCCAACTTTGTGCAAGGAAGTGTCAGGATTTTCTTCAGAAAACAAGTAAAAGACAATAGTTTCGTTCTGTCAATCAGGAAAGAAAAGGGCTGGAATATGAGAGCTTGGTATTGCATAACTTTCCTTAACCTTGCACAAAACTGTAAACAAATTCAATGGTGGTCTGTGTATGGGGAACAGAGCTGATGGCACTCCCTGACAGTTCCTTAGTCCACAGCTCATCAAAACCCAGAACAATGTCCCCATCCCATTTTTTGTTTTTTCATGGATATCTGCATGGCTAGCTCCATAGCATAGCTTCAATAACTGTGTAGCTAATGTTATCTAGCAATGGATAGCCAATGAATTAATTATATGACACCACGATAGCTACGTAGCTAATGTAAGCTAGCTATTTGGCTTGTTGTCTGATGATTTTCTTTGAATGAATTAGAAAACTGGCTAGCTAACTTCACCAACAATGCCGCAAGTGAAATCAAAGGTTTTGTGGTTTTCTCGTAATCTTGCTAAGGAACAAATAAACTAAAACACAAACTGAGGCGATTACAGTACCCTTGCCCTTCCTCTTTGGGGGGACAGGGTAAAAATTAAAAAATTTTGCAAAAATGAAACAGACCTTTTTCCCTCGCCACTGATCACAGTGATGCACACCAGATTTTTTCACATAATGCAGGCGACAACATCAATGGATAAATCTGATCAAACTTGCTACTTGTGAGTTCGCAATGAGTTCAGCCTTCGCATGACTATAATAAGTACTTATGATATGGCTTGTTTAACAGTTTTTTTCTTTCTAAATGCCATTGTGAAGCAGAACTCCCCTTGACCTGGAACTCCCCAAGTTAACTGTATCAACAGCGAACCAACCATCAAAGGATTAATGACATTTAATGATATTGAGGAGGGCTTACATTAGCCTACTCTCTCGATAATGATTCTGATGATTATCAAGAGGTCGCGCCAATCGCCAAAGTTTATATGTCTCAATAAAATCTGGGGGCTCTAAATTCGTAGACCAGGTGCAGGCGCGGTGCAGGCGTGGTGAATGGGGGGAGCACCGCGCCAACGGGGTGTGTCCAGGCGTATGTTGCAATTTCATGCCCCACACAGCCCGGTGCAAGTACTCCTCCGTCCCGCCTCTGTCCCTCCTGCCGGCGCAAGTGGCAAAGAGGGAGGAGAAAAGGCGTGAATGGGTTTAACACAGCCGAGTTAAATCTTCACCAATCAAATGAGCTCCTCTCCTCACCTTTAAGATGTTGGAATAAAGAAGCCTCTGTCCTATATCTGCATGATGCGTTAATATTGCATTTTACTTTGCTGCTTCAGGCATGTTTTCTGCACCGCTTACGTCTATATTAAGCATTTTGAATATGAGTAAGTTGGCTAGGTAGAGCATTCGCGAATCATTACCATTAGCGAACTTGAATGGAATTTCAAAACGAAACTACGTCAGATCATTCAAACTTATGAAGTTGGAATGAAATACAATGGTTGCTCATTTATTTCTTCTGCCTGCATCTTTGGGAAGAGAAATAATGGATAGTGTGTTCCTATTATTACACCCTGTTGCTGCTTAAAATTTTGGGATTGGCATGCATGGACAACAGTGCAAGATACGTTACACATTTATTTTCAATATGTGATCACAACTCAGTGCGAGATCATAGCAATCAGGCTGTATTCCTTTCCCCCACTAAAAACGATAAAACTTAAGTGACAATTATAGTATTAAGCCGCTTGCACACTAGACGCGAAACAAATTTTTCGCACGACAGATTACATTCAAAGTCAATGCAAAGACATGTATTCGCGTCGTTGCATTGACTTTGAATGTAATCAGTCGTGCGAAAAATTTGCGTCGCGTCCGGTGTGAAAGCAGCTGAAGGACAAATACCCACATAGTCTACACACGCACTCACGTGCCCACATGCACACACATCTCTCTCTCTCTCACTCTATCTCTCTCTCTCTCTCACTCACTCACTCACTCACTCTCTCTCTCTCTCGTACGTTGCAGACAGGGGTATTTGCGGTCAAAGCCACTGCCGCAAAAAAGCGGCTACGGCTCTCAAAGTAATTTAATATCAATACTCACGTTTTATAACAGAAGTTCAAAACTTTGATATAACATAGAAAACACACATTTAGAAAAGGTCATGGGCGGATGGACTCATATGTTTTACTGACATGAAATACCATGCATTACTACTAACATCAGTGCCGCGGTTCTTGTGTTAAGGACAGAGCTGTGCAGCCAGGTGGTCTCTCCTTTCCCATGCGCGCTGCTGCTCTCCCTGCTGCTACGGCACATGCAGTTCGGCCTCTCTCTGTCTCAAGTCCAGTAATGTCTCCTGCGTGAGGTCAAAGTGACATCCATGGTGTACAGCTATGTTGTGTAGCACGCAACATGCCACAGAGAATGCACTGACGCTCTGAGGGCTGTCAGGTCGAGTTTCCATTACACGTGCCAACCGCCTTTGATCTGACATCAGGACAATCGATATAGATACTATAATTTATGTGCTGATTCAGATAGTTACATTAAATAGTGGTTGCTGTAATTATTTATTGCATTGAAATGTGCCTGACATTCTGGAAACCTGCCTGTGAGGTTTCAGTGACGTGTGCGCACTGTGCACCGGACAGCCAAATTACCACTGCACAGAAAGTAAACCAGGTTGGAGCTGGTGAGCTCTCTGCGCACTTTCGGCGGAGCCTTTATCCACGAAATTGTCACTGCGTCATGATGAATATGTGACACCTCCCCCTACTACGCCACCACGCTCATCTCGGTGCACGTCCGTCTACCAAATTGCCAAAGTAGCTGCACACGGTGTTGCACCGCACGAAATTACCACTGCGCCACCCTGCGCTGCGCCAAGAAAATAAAGCCCATTATCTCAACAAATGTTTCCGATACGCCACTGTGAATGCACAGACCCCCCCCCAAACTGTCAGTAGCGAGTGTGTCCTCCCTGTGTTTGGACATGTGCGTAGACGATGACGCATCGTTTCACACAAATATCGCACAGTTGCTTGGGGAAAGTTCCTCCACTCCTCCTGTAGTGCTGCTGTCAACTCGGCGACGTTGCGTGGTTGACGTTGACGCTGGCACACATGATGACCCAGTTCATCCCACGTATTCAATGTGGTTAAGATCAGATGAAATGGATGGCCAAGGCAGAACATCGACCCCTGCTTGTTGGAGAAAGTCTCTGGTGTGGCGCGCAGTATGGGGACGGGCGTTGTCGTGTTGGAACATGAAAGGTAATCATTGTTGTCCATGGTTGTTCAACAGTGGTTGGAGAACTGGTCTTGAAATCTTATCCACATATCGTTGTGCCATTTCAATCAGGAGAGACTCGAGTGAAATCAAGAAAATATGTATTATGCTTTGAGCATAAAGGGGTAACATGCTTAGAATCAAAACAAGTCTTTGGCACTTGGACTCTTCGGGAAGACTCGTAGAGCAGGAGCACTGCTCGTAGCAGCAGCAGGAAATCCCCCGAAGATTCCAGACACTGGTGGCTGATGGCTGGTGGAGCTGGAGTGGCAGAACGGGAGGTCCAATGAGTAGGGTGACGTTGGGGCGGAGGAGGGTCAGTGAGTGGCAGCATGGGTGAACTAGGGCAGAGAAAATGACATTTTTAAAAAAGACAGCAGCAGAATGATTGGCTAGCGACGCAACTGAGGTGTGCCCCAGTTGGATAGAAGAGATCAGCTGCTATGCCAGCTGACAGCTCAATTGACAGCCCCGGATATTGACTGCGGAGAACCATGAGTGAACATGCATGAATAAAGTAGACAGGGTTGACGAGCGCGAAAGAGAGAGTCTTCCTGACTGAACTTTCGCTAAGCTTCATTAGACCGCCACAAATCACAAGTTCATTCCAAAATCTCACATTAATGGCAGCCCAGACCATGACACTGCCCCCACTAAACTGAACACTTAAACCCGCAGCTTGCAGTCGCCAAATCACAGTCATGGCACGGATGGGGCATCCGTGGCGTCATGTTCTGAGCCGTGTCTGCTGCTGTTTGGAACTTGTTCCTCAGTTGGATCCGCCAGATGTGTCAGTCCTGACGTGCCGTCGTAACCGGAAGTTGAACTGGTTGGGGGCGGTGGTGAATGCTTCCAGTCTGTTGGTAGCGATGCTCCAGTCTGTTGATAGTGGATGGACTGACCCTGAACTGGCAGGTAACATCTCTTTGAGATGTTCTCCCAAGCACCATCCCCAAAGGTCACTCACTCTGCTGTTCTGTAAGCCATGGAATTCTGACACTGATGGGGATTAAAAGACTGTGCCTTTTATGCGTCCAATGTCGTGCTTTGCACTTACATGTCATTCAAGTGATGAATTCAACCTTTTAATGACATGGCAAAGTTACGTTTTGGAGAAGTGATCCCCTGACAGATGTGCATACTGGGTTTGAACCCGGACTTGCACAAATTCCAGCTTTTAACCTTCATACCACAATATTTCCTCTGTGGTAATTTTGATGGCTGCGAAAAATCAGCTACAATTTCGAAAATTAGGTGTTGTGTTTTCAGTGTTTCAGTATATTTTCCTAATGAATGAAAAAAGAATTTGTTGACATTGATGTCATATTGTCGAGATAGGAAGATATTTGTTCAAAAAATATGTTCTGATATGGAGATTTCCAACAGCCACGTGCGTAAAGGACGGTAAATTTGACAAAGTTCCCGGCCATGACGCGCTATGGGAATTTGCTGAAATTTGCCCTGGGGTATGGCCAAGATTCAAAGAAAAAACCAGGATGTGTTGACAGTGATAACATTTTCATCCGAACACTTGCATCAACCAACCGTTGTGAACCCTAAAATGGGGTGTGTTGATATGAAATGAATTGTTTAAGTATGGCTTTCACTTAATTCTTCTGGTTTAAGTTTTTTCAGTAATATAGTTATTAACTATGACCCTTATGATGATTATGCTTAAAATTATTGCCTCTTCTTAGACCTTCAAGCTGAAGGAGCCTCAAGACCACGACAAGGTGACAGGTCTCTTTGAGGAATAACTACCATGCTATCATGCTTATTTAACATATGAAGCTTAGCGAAAGTTCAGTCAGGAAGACTCTCTCTCTCACGCACGTCAACTCCGTTTATTTTATTCATGCATGTTCACTTGTAAATCTCTGCAGTCAATGTCCAGGTCTGTCAATTGAGTTGTCAGCTGGCGTAGCAGCTGATCTCTTCTATCCAACCGGGGCCCACCTCAGTTGCGTCGCTAGCCAATTGTTCTGCTGCTGTCTTTTAAAAAAAATGTCATTCTCTCTACTCTAGTTCACCCATGCTGCCGTTCGCTGACCCTCCTCCTCCCCAACACCGCCTTACTCATCGGACCTCCCGTACTACCGCTTCAGCTCCACCAGCCTTCAGCCACCACCGCCACCAGTGTCTGGACTCTTCAGGGGATTTCCTGCTCTACGAGTCTTCCCGAAGAGTCCAAGCGCCAAAGACTTGTTTGATTCGAAGCATGTTACCCCTTTATGCTCAAAGCATAATAAATATTTTCCTTATTTAACTTGAGTCTCTCCTGATTGAAATGATATATTTGATACACATTTGACTAGATTTCGCACAAATTAAATAATCTTTTTACAATTTATCACAGACTTGAATGTGGCTGTGTGTGGCTGTATCTTTGTTTGTGACTGGTGGTAGAGGTATCCAAGATAATACAGGATGGAGGCCACATGGGCGCACATTCTGATAGTACGCTTATTTGTTGGGCAAACACAATAATAGTCCTTGAGTGGATCATCTTCATCAGAAGAGTCGTATTCAATCCAGGCATTTTATTTAGTCTGTGACCGATGTCTGGAATGAATCTGACCTCTGATAAGGTTTGGTGTAAACTGGCACACCCATACCCCAAAATCTCCATCAGGGGTGAGATGTTCTGAGACATAACCTGGTGCCTGCTTGAGCTGGTATACCCCACATGTGACTGTTTTCAGGTACTGTAACTGCAAGAGAGGAAACTGTATATCACTAGGATCCATTTTTTACCAAACAATTTTATCCTTTCGAATCATGTCTGGGTCCGCTTTAACTGCCTGGGAGTATGGCTTGGTCAAGCGAGACTTCATCCTCAATGCCATTGCAACATCTGCTGCTCCTCGCTCAGAATCAGGTTGGTAGATAGCTTCATGAGCAGCATTGAGACAAGCAGTTGTTCCTCGGACTATGGTTCCAATGACTGGAATGAAATTAGTTGAGGTTAACCGCTCTTTGAAAATTGTCCATTGCTTTAGACGCCCGGGGTAGCTCTCTACCACCCATCTGGTTTTTATGCAGAGCCGATCAGCATTGTCCTGTTCAGTGTCATGCTGTGAGTTGCCACTTAGCACAGACGGCAGATGCATCATAACCATAGGACTCAAGAACAGACATGACATCCCTGAAGCCTCTGTCGACAATCACATTGTTGTGCTCCTCCATCCATGATTTCAGATGGTCCAGTGTGTCAAAAATGTGCTTTGATATGCTGGCATCATTTTCACTTCCATATTACGGACCAACTGAATCCAAGACATAGCCATCAGGGAGCACGACAGTGATGAACTTCAAATAATTTCATTTTTTGTGTCCGCAATAGGACTTTCTCTGAAGTTCTTGGTCTTCACTCTTATTTATATACAAATACGTACCATTCATCATGACAGTGACTACTTCACCAAAGAATGTGTTTGTGAAAGGCATGTTGTGTGATATAGCATCATCTCTTGATATATGAGCAGGACAGCGATGATGAGGAATAATGATCTTCTCCACTGCTTCAGTCATAGCATGGAATGACTTCAAGACCTGCTTCTTATCCAGACTAGTCAAGCACTTATCTGATCCCAAGAAAGATTCGTCTTCAACTTTTTTGGGTAGTTATTCCTTAAGGGGACCTGTCACCTCGTCGTCGTCTTGAGGCTCCTTCAGTTTGAAGGTCTAGGAATAGGCAATAATTTTAAGCATAAACATCATAAGGGTCATAGTTATAATATAATAACTACATTATTGAAAAAACTTAAACTAGAAGAATTAAGTGTGAGCCATACTCACACAATCTATTTCGTGTAAAAACACCCCATTTTAGGGTTTACAACAGTTGGTTGATGCAAGTGTTCAGATGAAGATGTTACTGGTGTCGGCACATCCTGGTTTTTTTATTGAATGTTGGCCATACCCTAGGGCAAATTTCAGCAATTTTCTGAGTATGTCATGGCCGGCAACTTTGTCAAATGTGCTGTCGTTTACACAAGTGGCCATTGGAAATCTCCATTTCAGAAAATATTATTTGGAAAATAGGTTCCTATCTCGGCAGTATGACATCAATTTTGAACAATTCTTTTTTTATTCATTAGGAAAATATATCTGCTACAATGTGCATGAAAGGAATGGCTTGAGACTCCAAATGCAGTTCAGCAATGGCAGGGCGTTTATTAGGTGAGCTCATGGTCATACAGAACAGAAATCAAAGCCAGGCAACAGTAATGGTTTAGGCAAGGCAGAATCATAAATCAAGGGACAAGCAGAAAGATCTATAAACCAGGATGTCAGTCCGCACAAAGACAGTAACACAGGGAAATACTAAAGGGATTGGATGGGGAAGGAAAAGGGGAGTTGGAGAGGATAAGGGTAGCACAAAGGAAATCTCTAACAAAGTTGGTACAATGGGAATAAAGGGTAAACGTGGTACTCACAATCACTATCTCAATCACACAACGCAAACAACAACGTAAACAAGACTCACGGGAGAAATCACGAAATACAAACTTGCAGAAATCGAGAGAAAAGATGCAGAAACGAGACTTGACCAAAGCGAGCTTAGGCGGAAGAAACGAGTCGACAAGAAGCAGCAGGAAAGTGGGTCTTTTATACACAAACAAATTAAGTGGAGGCCCAGCTAAACTCAGAACAGGTGAGAGGAGAGGCGGATCTAGAAAAGCAAGGACGGTGATAGGAGAGAGAGAGAGGAAGTAGGTGGGATCCTAACTTTGAACTAACTAATCACCCGTGCCTAACTGAACTGCTCTAAGTGTGGATAGTCCAATCAGAACAGCAAGAGAGAAGGAAGAGGAATTACCGAACCGAAATGGAAAAGAGTGAGAATCTTTTAAAGACACCACACAAAGAAACAAGAGGAAAGTAAGACATGAGACTGCAAGCATTCATTCTCTAAACATGAAACATGTAACTCAGAATAAATATATAAATACAATAAATACACTAGAAATATGCTAGAATGGACTAAAACCAACTAAAACCAAGCATACAAACATCACTTCTTAACAGTGCATTGATAAGCACATGATTACAATCATTGGTGACACTTTGTGGGGCACCAGAATGAGTGGCCCTTCCCAGAAACTAAAACATGTTAAAAATATAATTTTTTGTCATCAAAAAAATTGTGTGCAGCACTAGGAAAAGGGTGCACTTGGGTCAATTCATGAAAATTGAGATTTCCGGACAAAATCAAAGAGGGATCCAAGTTTTTTATTTTGAGAAAAAAATTGGGTGAATTTGTGCACAGCAAAGTCTTGTAAATTGACAGTACAGTTGTGCTGGGATGTCACTGAGATACCCCGTTAATCTCAGAATGGAAAAAAAATCCCAAGTGACCCCTTTTCCTAGTCCTGCGCACAATTGATAAAGCAGATTTCTCTGGTGGATTCACGAACCCCATGGGGTGGTTTATTGAAGCTGAAAATTATTTTGAATTTGGTGGTTTGGGCCAGAAAACACCCTTAATGGGACTCCACCGTTGCATCCTCTAACTTCTCACAAAATTCTTCGAAGCTCTCCACAGAACTGTGCTGCTTTATGGTAAACAACTCTTTACGCTGCTCCTCTGGCAGGCACGTCATAAGGGATGCCTGGACTTTGTTCACATTTCGTCGATGCTCGTTACAAAAGCTCTCAATTCATTCACAGCCTTGAATGTAGCTATCACAATATCTACCAACAAATAAAATATACATGAGATTGATTACATAGACATGTGGTGAACAATAATGCCATACTGTTGTGAGATGAGTGGCTGAGAGCAAAAGCCTACTAACTGACATTTTCCCTGAAATGAGTTTGCATTCTCATACCATACAAAATTGGCAGAATTTTATTGTGCTACGGTCTACTAATTGAACTTGTTCCTAATGGAACCGTCAGGGGGCGTGTAATGGTCTTGCCCTCTAGATTGACGAACAGGGGTTCTGTGCAAGAGGCTACTATCTGCAAAATCCAAAATGGCAGAGCCCAGGCAACTGAGCAACAACAACAAACAAACTGAAACACAGCAGTAACCATGGCCGTGTTAACCCAATGGGCTGCAGCGCCTCGGCCACTAAGGGGCCCTCTGTTGCACAGTTAAGTGAACCGCAAATTAAAAAAATATGGAGAGCATCGTAAACTGTGAAAATGTCTGGTTATAGGAGACATGAAAGTGGGGCCCAGAAAAGAAAATTGGAAGCTCAAATACATGAAAGAGCCTCAGAGTTATTAAGAAAGACTCATAAATTAACTAATTTGTGGACAGAGAGCCAACCTGCTGCTGCCACGACTAACCAGGACGCTGCTGCCCCGACTAGCCAGTCTGCCATTGCCACGACTTGCCAGCCCCCCATTGCGTCGACAAGCCACCCCGCTGTTGACACGACTAGCCAGCTTCTTGCTAGTACGACTGATGGTGATCGCAAAGAGCCAGGTATTTCATATATTGGCAGGGATGAATTAGATGGCCCCGACAGTACTGGCACAGCCATGCCAGTGGAGAAAGAAATATCATTAGATGCTGTATGTTGGGGAGAAATCATAGACGAGAAGTTGCGTTCCTACTGGGTCAGCAAAGGAGTTGTGGCCCCCAAACTATGTCAGAACAAAGATGTATATTTTTCGGCATTGAAAAGAATATGCAAGAATCAGAAACGATGTTTTAGTAAAACACTGTTCACTCGCACACTCCAAAAGGGGGAAAAAGTTCCAAGGGACTGGCTTGTGTATTCACCTTCCACTGAGAACATGTATTGTTTTTTTTTTTTTGTGGACTGTTTGAGGAGCATTACTGGCGAGAGGTTTTGAGGCGAGTTGTGGCAGTCATACGGTTTTTATCAGAGCGAGGCTTGGCAATTCGCGGGGATAACAAAATTTTCGGTTCTCCTCATAATGGCAATTATTTAGGGACTTTGGAACTACTCAGCCAATTTGATCCTTTTCTTGCCGAGCATATAAAAAGGTATGGGAACAAGGGCCGAGGGACACCGTCATATTTATCTTCCACTATCTGCGATGAATTTATCAATCTAATGGGGCAGCGGGTTCAAGCTGAAATAATTTTGCAGCTGCAGAATGCCACGTACTTTTCTTTAATTGTAGACTCCACACTCGATTTAAGTCATATAGACCAGCTAACATTTGTTGCGCTTTATGTTTCTCAAGAAGGCAAAGTCTTTGAACGATTTTTGAAATTTCTGCCAATATTCAGCCATACAGGCGAATCCCTCTTTGAGTCTGTTACCAGTGTCCTACAGGACATGTATGTTGATTTCAAAAATTGTCGGGGACAATGTTTTGATAATGCATCTAATATGTCAGGGCCATACAAGGGATTGAGGGCTCACATTCAGGAAATAAGGCCCCTCGCTGACTGGATTCCATGTGCAGCCCATTCCCTGAACTTCGTAGGGGTGTGCAGTGTAGATTGCTGCAGTGAGGCCAATTTGTATTTTATGATACTACAGTCGATTTTTAACTTTTTCTCAGCATCGCCTGGCCGCTGGAAAATATTAATGAATGGGCTCGACTGTAAAGAGAATCAATGCATCGAGACAGTTAAAGGACTCCCATCAACAAGATGGTCCGCACATGCACAGGCTACAAAGGCTCTTTGTTTGAATTACTGAAATATTAACAGGGTTCTAACCGAAATTGCAGAAGAGGACACTCAGAATGCTGTTACGCGTGGTGAGGTGAGATCCCTGGCCAAACTATTTTATGGGACACAATACTGCAAAGATTTCAGCCTACGAGCATGGCCCTTCAGAATGTTGAGTTAGATATAATTACTGCCGTGGAATTGATGCATTCGCTCATTGACTTCGTATCAGATTTGCGCCAACAGTTCAAAGACTTAGAATCCAAAGCTAAGGCACTGTCACTGTCACAAGAATACAGATCTGCTACATCTCGACCAGCTAAGAGAAAGCCCCGACCAGATGACTCAAAAGTGACTGACCATGTACATTCTGGCGAAGACAAATTTCGTGTAGAGACATTCTTTGTAATAATAGACAGACTGATAAGTGCTTTGCAACAGAGACACGGGGCCTATAACCCAGCTAGCATTTTAACGTTTTTTTCACTGTTGAATCAATGTCATGGATCACCGTTGAATTATGTTTTGATTTTGAAAGATGAATCAACGTTGATTTCGCAACATTTTTTCAACATTGGGCATGTGTACCATACACAACCTCCACTTTTTGGGGGTTTTTTTTTTTTGGCCAAACGATTTTTAAAGGGGCACAAATATTTTTGGGGGTTTTATGAATGAGAAGGGGGTTTAGAATGATGGGGGAAAAATTTTAAAAGGAAGGGGTAGATGCGGCGCGAGGAAAAAAAATTTTTGCGGTAATTCCAGTTTCCACCACCATGCTCCTCCCTCGTGACATTGACTCTGAGTACAATCTCTCCAACTTCTTCTGACCTTCTTTTATGTGTTTTCTTTTCCTCCGTCAATGAGGCTGTGAACAAAGGTTTACATATTAAGTTAGACATTACATTAGTGTCTGCAGCAGGATTCGAACTTGGGAACCTGTGGTCAAAGCAATTTCAAACACACCCTACACTGTGGTCTTAACCACTTCACCAACTGAGTTTGTTGCCAGCAGAGCGCATCAGTTTCCATTCATCGCTGAAGGGTGATAGACAACCAAAGTTATATATATGGGCCAGGCTCACGAAATGTGCGCCACCCCCCCAAATGTGTCCACAGGCTAGCAAATCTTATATTTTGCTTAGATCATTCCAGAACCACCATGAATGGATAGAGCTCATCAAGAGCAACTTGGAACACCCCACCTTTGTCAGTCTGTGATAAATATTTCCCTGTCTTTTTTGCCCTTAAAGTTGGAAAAGTGGCCAAAAATGGCACTTTTTTTGATGTCCATGTAAAAAGTGAAATAGTTCACTTTTTGTTTTTTATATTTAAGTGTGTTCTATTTTTTTTTTTTTTTGTGCATAATAGACATGTGTAGGCTATGTCTGACAGTTGGCATACGTCCCTATCGTCGTTTTGTGTATTGCGGTGACATTTAATAAATTGTCCACAAGGTACTGGTTTCTGACTTAGATTTTACATTTACCACTCTAGAAAAATAAAAAAAGGTCCCTACACCCTAATAATCCTTTAGGATGAAGCAAATATATGGTGCATTAGGGCAAAAAAAAAAAAAACTCCAACCTACAGGGATTGAGTGGGATTTTTATGTCCCCAAAAAAACGACCTTTTTAAGAAAAGTTTCTGACTTAGATGTTTTTTTAAAAAACTGTAAAAGATATAGCCAAATGCAATTCAGGTATTGTTGTTGGCCTAAATCAAAGTGGAAATCACCATTTGGATCAATTATTTATTGAATAACGACATAGCTACAGCACGCAAAGCATTTTGGTCGGTTTCTTACTTAGGGTTTCTGCCTTAGATTTCTAAGTCAGAAACCCGGGCATCTCAGGCAGAAACCGGGCGTATTCGGCCAAATGTGGCCCAAGTCGTTACACAGGTGGTCAGGGACATGATATTCCATGTTGGTTTGATATGGTAACATGTATTTTAGCCGATTTCATCAAAAATACAACCCCGATTCCAAAATAGTTGGGACAAAGTGTAAATTGTGAATAAAATCAAAAAGCAATGACTTTCAAATCACACCAGCCAGTATTTTATTCACAATAGAACAGAGATAACATAGCAAATGTTGAAACTGATAAATTTTACAATTTTATCCACAAAATGAGCTCATTTTATGCATAAAAATGTAAAATGTCTCAGTTTCAACTTTTGAAATGTTATCTATGTTCTATTGTAAATAACATATTGGTTCATGTGATCTAAAAGTCATTGCATTTTGATTTTATTCACAATTTACACTTCGTCCCAACTATTTGGGAATTGGGGTTGTATAACGATGGCGTCGGTCGGAGGCCCGACATCGGACCAATCGGCCCACGCTCTCAGTCAGAAACCAGGATCTCAGGCAGAAACTGACGCGGGGCGTGGGCGGCCGCTGTGGCCAATCAGTCATAAACTTGGTCAAATAACATGCACGGGTGGTCGGGGACATGATATATTGCGTTTTCTAAACGTGTCGACTTGTATTTTTGAAGATTTAATCGAAAAATATCGGTGGCGTCAGCCCACGCTCTCAGTCAGAAACCGGGATCTCAGGCAGAAACTAAAGCGGGGCATGGCAGCCGCTGTGGCCGCAATCGGTGGCCAATCAGTCATAAACTTGTTCAAATAACATGCATAGGTGGTCGGGGACACCAGACAACACCTACAACAAAATAACAATAACTAAAAGACAGAAACATGCAATCATCATAAAAAAATCCCGGGGCTCAGGCTAGGGGAACCTAAGACCCAAAATTTAAAAAAAAAAAGAACTGTCAAGCAGCCTGTCCACCAGCCTACAAGTGGCATCTTCCATTGGTAAGTGATCAATTACTTCTTGAGACTCTTATTCTATCTATTAGTTAAGTATTATGGCAATAGCAAGTCAGTCGGGTTCAGTTTGGTACACTTTGACGGGTTTCTGACTTAGTCGCGGTTTCTGACTACGATTCGGTTTCTGACCTATATACCGATATTTTGAGCTAATAGACACCTGTTCTGGCTTGGTATTGCCTAGGCTACATACTACATACATATATAAGAAGTGTTTCTAGGAGATTTTTGAGTTTCGATATAGGTTTTTATAACATTTTTCAGGTATTTGCAGACCAGAATTTCTTTTTTTCAGCAGCGACGGGATCCCGTGGAAAAAAAAAAATCACTGTAGGGTTTCTAATTTCAGGTGATATACCTCTGGACATCGCTAATATACAATTATAACACTGATTGGAGGCAGTGTTATAAATAACTTTATTATCACTAGTTATAGGCCTCTGGATGGATTATAGACAAACAGTAGGTTTTCATGTTTCTGACTTAGACGAGCAAGGGTATAGGGAAATGCATATAACTCACCAAATATTCCACCAATGACCATGATATTTGGTATTCAGAGAGTAGACAAATACTTTTATCACGTACAATTACCACTGAGAGCACAGGGTTGTCTGAATTAATTTTACACACTGTGTTAGAGAGCAGTTTGCACTCGCGCAGCAATTTTGCAGCCGCACGCAAAACATACCCCGACTTCAGGGCCATGGCAGGGTTGACAATCCCAACAGCATATTACCTATATACCATTTTTCCATCAGCTATACTATCCTTCTATACATATCAGGGCATTTTGAGAAGATATAGCTATATCTATGCATGTATGAGGCTTTAGAAGACATGCATGTCTTGAAACTAAGGCAGAAACCCGGCCCAAAAAGTGAGTTGAGGGACCCAAGTTTGACCAGGTACCAAGAAAAAGTGAAAAACGTCACCGTCGCACGGCTTTGGAATATGATCCTACAACACCTATAGATTAAAAAACCACTCACAGCTAAGCTCTATGGGTACTTTCATTATTTTTCAGTACCCGGGGGGGATGGCGCACATTTCGTGAGTCTGGCCCATATATATATATATGTTCATTTATTTTTCTTTCTTTTATTTATTGTCGTCAATGAGGAGACGTCATGTGAATATCCATTTTGATGTGTTTCATGCTGGTGAGTCGGCTGATCCATTGACCCTGGGTAGAATAATTTGAGCAGAACAAACCATTGTTTGTGGCTGAGTTGGGTTAAGGTTAGGGCTAGGCACAGGGATAGGGATAGCATTCCTTATGAGTTGGGTTAAGGTTAGGTATAGGCATAGGGATAGGGATAGCATTCCCTATGAGTTGGGTTAAGGTTAGGTCAACAGTGTCATGGCTGCCACCTTTATAAGCTTGCCGCATGTATAGACACTCTAGAAATTAAAGTGTAAATTCTCTTAACTGGATGTGTGCTCAACGTTTTTCCACACCGAAATTCGATTTTGCTGGAGGTTGTGTGTGGTACTCTTACCCAACATTGTTTCAATGTTGTTTCAACATTGAAACAAATCTTGTTCAAATTTCAGGGTTGATTTGAGATCATTTTGTTAACCTTTTTACAACCATCAGAGTTAAATGTTGTTTCAATAGCGTTTCAACGTTGAAACGACAACTGACATAATTTCAACCATATTTCAACGTTGAAGGTCAGTCGTGTGCCGGCTGGGTTACAACCATCAGAGTTAAACGTTGTTTCAATGGCGCTTCAACGTTGAAACAACAACTGACATAATTTCAACCATATTTCAACGTTGAAGGTCAGTCGTGTGCCGGCTGGGAAGGGATGCGCGTACTTTGGTTTTCTCACACAACTTTGAAATCTCTCCCCCCGTGAAATACGCAAACCAAGTCTCAGATTCTGTCGCAAGTATAAAAACGATGTACATGATCATTTTCCTGATGAGCTAATTCAGTTTGTGAGTTTCTTGCGTAGTATCGTCCGTGCCCCGACACCGAGAAACCTTCTTTAATCAATAAGAGAGAGGCAGCTCCAAAGTGTTTTCCCCAATGTTGACATCGCACTGAGGATATACCTTATGTTGCCTGTAAGTATTGCCAGCGGGGAAAGATCATTTTCAAAGTTAGGGATTATAAAACGCAGACTGAGGACATGAATGGCTCAGGAGAGACTTAACAATTTGACTTTGATGTCAATTGAAAATGACCTCCTGCGAGAACTGGATTTTAGAGACTTGATTGAGGACTTTGCCTGTAGGAAGAGCAGGAAAAGGACCTTTTAACATCGCTGATGAGTCAAACATTTATTCACGTGAATAGCATATTGCAATGCGTTTAAAATACTTCTAGTGCCAGACAGGCAATTTCGACCATGTTTCTTGTATTCTGTAAATGGTGCACTGTACAGGCTATGTGTCTGCCTTTCTCATTGTGGTTTGGGCTTTTGTGGAAATGACATATTCTCTGGCTGTTAAGTTGGTTTGTGGACATTAGTATTAATTTTTTTTTATTAAGCTACAGTAGGCTATATGTCCATTAACAATAGAAGTGTCGTGAAGCTGGCAGTCTATAGTCAAATAGTATGTAATTATAATAACAGAGTAGTTCTGATGCATGGATCTCAATGCGCTGCTGTGAAGCCAATCCCCATGTGCGTGTGTTCACGTCTGGTTTTGTGTGCATGCGCTGGACGGTAGGGCCTACTCCCAAGACATAGCCCAGGGCCAAAGAATGGCTTAATCCGGCCCTGGCAGTAACAACGATGTCGACGTCATCCCTGATCCCAACCGTGATTCTGAGGAAGAGACGGATGACAAAGTATCGAAGTTGCCAAACCTGATGGGCTGTACTGGAAAAGGTTCTAGGGCAGACATTTACCCCCCCGTCAGTTACCGCCTGGACAAATCCCCCGGCTATTAACCCCCGGTCATTTACCCCCGCGGGCAGTTACCCCCTCAGACGATTACCCCCGCGGGCAGTTACCACCACGGATATTACCCCCGCGGATAGGCACAACCACAGCCGCGGGGGTAATTATCCGTGGGGTTAACTATCCACAAGGGTAATTGTCTGAGCGGGTGACTGCCCGCGGGGGTAAATGACTGGGGGGTGAACATCATTTCAGTTAGTAATCATTAGATAGCAATATGTCGTTGTGCAATAGGCTACTAACTAACAATTTAGGCCCTTTATTTCGGGGATAAATGACCTAGTTATATAAACACAATTTTCTGGAGTCATTCCAGTTACGAAAATTTGCGTATTTTGTTTGTACAAAATAAAGTGATTTTTCTGTTCAAACAAAACTTCAAATCTTTTTTTCTCAGAACTTGGAAAAAGTCAGATAGTAGACTTCTGCTCTCAGCCACTCACATGTGCTGTCATGACAGTGAAGGGTTGTTGATATTTGAGATTATGTTCCACTTTGTTCCCCTCATGCCTATAGGTGCAGAAATTTGGAAAACAACCTGAAAAATCCAATGAAAAATGGTTTATAAATCAATTTGTTATATGCAAATGGGTATCTGCCCAGGAGTGGGAAAAAGTGGAAGAAAGAAGCCATATGTGTCTTTGTAAATTTCCCGTGCCCCTTCAAGATGGCATGCTTATATCCCTCATTGCTCACATATGAGGAAACTCCTTCCCCGATGCTGGAATATGAATTATGATTTGTGCTATCTGAATCGATGTGCACAGACAAATTAAAAAAAAAACAGCTACTTTCTAACAGCAGTACAATAGAGCAATGATTTAGTTTATAAAATATATCTTATGACAGCAAAATGCATTTTATAATCATTTCCTTTATTCGGAACCTAGGTCTAGGTTTTTCATATGGAAGAGTCAATAATGAGCTCTCTGCCTTTTTGTAAACTTATGCAGAAAACCCTCCTGACCTCATGCATACAACTTCACTCCATCCACGTTACAGACCTCAAAAATGAAGTCTGTTACTTTGTGCAGCCTTTCAGTTAGCAAGTTTGACCTATTTATTAGCTCCCGCCGCTCGCGGTGCGGGAGCTATGGTATCGGGCTCCGTCCGTGCGTGCGTGCGTGTGTGCGTGCGTGCGTCCGTCAACACATTTTGCTTTATCTCATCAACAATTTCAGTTACAGGCTCCTAATTTTTACTGGACATGCATCACATAAAGTCCAACAAATGATGTGCCTAAAGGTGACCTTGGCATATTTTTTTAAGGTCACTGGCCCAAAAATATCACTAAAAACTTTGACAATTTGCTTTATCTTATCAACATTTTCAGTTACAGGCTCCTAATTAGCTCCCGCCACCCGAGTGGCACGGGAGCTATGGTATTGGGCCTCATCCATGCGTGCGTCCGTCCATGCGTGCGTCCATCAACAAAAACTTCGACATTTTGTTCATCTTAACTGTGGGAGCTTCTGGGGCCGCCACTGCCCTATATTTTTACTGGGGTCACTCACTGAAGCTTAGCGAAAATTCAAGCAGGAAGACTTTCTCTTTGCGCATACCCACTATGCCTTGGTATAGTGTCTGCTTGCCCTTTAAAAATTACACTGCCTAACGTATTAACCAATCAGAATCCTACTCCGTGTCTCTAGACCAATCATTTGCTAGCAGTCAAATTTTAAAAGTTCTCTCTCTCCACACAGTTATCCAGCAGTCAAACCCATTGATATGCTCTGCAACCCTCCTCCTCCCCACCACCATCCTCTGAGGTCTGCCATGACTCCTCTTCAGCTCTTCTATCACTCTGGTCCCAGGACTCATTCCAGCAGCAGCCTCTTACGACCACCACCAGTTTTTAGATCCTGGGGGGAAATTTCATGTCTATGAAGCATCTAATCCTCAGATTCTCTAAATGCTTTATTTGTTCAATGCCGGGATCTAACCACCAAAGTTCTTGTTTCAAGTGCATAAATAAATACTTTGTTAAATTTCATTTCTTCATTGTGTTCTAGTCTTTCCTGATTGAAATATCCTTTGGCCTTTCAAAGCATATCAGTCAGTTTTTCTTTTTGTCCACTGTCTCTGGATTCCGCTCCAGCTTTGTAAGAGAAGTGATATTGGGACTTCAGTGGCAGAGCGTGCAACTTACATTACACTGGTTTTGTTTTGATAATAATTAGGTTTCCCTAGACTGTACATGTGGCATAGGAAAGGCATAATTGATCAAATATATCCAAATCATTACTGTGTAAGGATGCTGCTGAGTATTTTCAAAACTTCCTTGATACCTTTTAAAAAGTGACCATGTCTCCACAATATGCTGATTCGAAAATGAAATTTATTTATCAGGTCCCCTACTCCATATTTTCAAAAAAAAAAAAAACTAATATGTGTAATCCACATTTTCCATAGAAAAGAATGGGAAACCAGAGTTTTTTTTTTTTTTTTTTTTTGAATATTAGTCAAACAAGCAAAATGTACGATTTTTCTGAAATTCACGCATCTTTTTATAGAAATGCTGGGCAAAAGAAGGCAAAAATAAGTGGTGGTTCCCAAATTAGATTTTCCGGTATATCATATTTAAACCTCAATCCCAATGAAGTTGGGATGTAGTCTAAAACATGAATAAAAACAGAATACAGTTCAATTCAATTCAATTCAATTTATTTGTATAGCGCTTTTCACAGAGACTGTCACTAAGACGCTGTGAGAGATTAAATAAATGAAAGGGCAGTGCCCAGCCTATTCCCCACTACAGCAAATGAAGCAAAAAACTCCCAGTAGGGAGTAAAATCCTCAAACAGTGGTGAGAAAAAACTCCCCAGTGGGAAGAAATCTCAGGAGGAACCCGACTATAGTGGGGAAGCCCATCCTCCGCGGGCTAGCTAATTAATAACAAGATAAAGCAAAATAGGGTAAAATGGCAATAGAGTTCCATTAAAGTCCATGTAAACAGTGGCATCGGTAGCTCCAGGAAGTGGCATGCCGAGGATGGAGCAGAACTGGATCAGGACCGGATCAGGACAGCAGGACAGCAGCAGCCAGCGCTCATGGTGAGGGACAGGGCTCGGACGGTCCAGGACTCAGGGTAGTGGAGGGAAAGATCCTCGGAAAGAGACACAGAAAAAAGTGGGGTGAGGCACTGGATAAAACTACTGCATACTAATAAAAAAACAGTCCTGTGTCATGTGCCAAGTAAGAATTTAGGAGCTGACCGGTCAGGAAACAGTCAACACCCCTCCATCCACTACCTGCAGCACAGAGGCCCCACACTTACACCAGGCTGCAAGATCACCTTTGATTTTCTAAACAACAGTACCATATGGACCTCCCCGGTGACTAAGGCTGTAGCAAGCCCCACTGGCACCGTTGATGCATGCTCAGTGCCACCGGTTCCACATGGATTTGCTTAACACTACCACCAGTACCAAATGGACCTCCCCAGCGACTAAGGCTGTAGCAAGCCCCACTGGCACCGTTAATGCATGCTCAGTGCCACCGGTTCCACACGGATTTGCTTAACACTACCACCAGTACCATATGGACCTCCCCAGTGACTAAGGCTGTAGCAAGCCCTACTGGCACCGTTAATGCATGCTCAGTGCCACTGGTTCCACATGGATTCGCTTCACACAAACCACCAGTACCATATGGACCTCCCCCGTGACTAAGGCTGTAGCAAGCCCCACTGGCACCATTACTGCATGCTCAGTGCCACTGGTTCCACATGGATTTACTTAACACTTGTTTTCAATATCTTGTGAACCTATCATAAAACAAGGTTGTAGTCAGTCTCACCAGAGCCAAATAAATGTTTATACATAACTAATCATGCACTAATCATAGGCTTGACTAAAAAGGTAAGTTTTCAGAGAGTGAAGACAGAGACTGTGTCTGAAGCCCGAATTTGTCTTGGGAGATTGTTCCATAAAATTGGTGCTTTGTAAGAGAATGCTCTGCCTCCAATTGTAATTCTAGATATATTTGGAATTTTCAAGTACTCAGCACCTTATGAACAAAGTAATCTTGGCGGGGAGTAAGGAATGAGAAGACTGCAAAGATATTCTTGGACCAAGTCATTTAAAGCTTTGTAAGTTAGTAGTAGTATTTTGTACTCAATTCTGAATTTTGCAGGCAGTCAATGAAGATTTTTGAGCACTGGGCTAATGTGATCATATTTCTTAGTCCTAATCAGAACCCTAGCTGCAGCATTCTGCACTAATTGAAGACGTTTCAGGACCGAGCTAGTACAACCAGACAGTAAGACATTACAATAGTCCAGCCGAGAGGACACAAATGCGTGAACCATTTTTTCAGCCACTTGAATGATATTGTTGATGTGAGCCTGGAAAGAGAGTTCTGAATCAAGGGTCACTCCAAGATTTTTAACAACAACTTTGGCAGAAACAGAGAGGCCATCTAAGTTAATAGAAAACTTGATGAATGAGTCTCTTAAGAGATTTGGGACCCAGTACCAATATTTCAGTCTTATCTGGGTTTAGTGAAAGAAAATTTTGCGTCATCCAAGCTTTAACAGCTTTAAGACACATCTCTAATCTAGTAACCGGATCATTTTCACCCGGCTTAAAGGATAAATAGAGCTGCGTGTCATCTGCATAACAATGGTATTTAACATCAAGTCCACTTATGATATTTCCAAGGGGAAGCATGTATAGAGAAAAAAGCAAAGGGCCCAGAACAGATCCTTGAGGTATTCCAAAGTTAACCTTGGAATACTCTGAACATTTGTTATTTACCTGGACGAACTGAGATCTATCAGACAGATAAGACTTAAATCAGGAAAGGGCAAGTCCAGAAATACCAACTAATTTTTCTAACTATGAAGAAGAATATGGTGGTCTACAGTGATGTGCAAATCTCATAAACCCATATTTTATTCACAATGGAACACAGACAACATATTGGATGTTGAAAGTGAGACATTTTACCATTTCAGGAAAAATATTAGCTCATTTTGAATTTGATGGCAGCAACACATTTCAAAAAAGTTGGGACAGGGCTATGTTTACCACTGTGTAACATCCCCTCTTCTTTTAACAACAGTCTGTAAATGTCTCGGAAATTAGTAGACCATTTGCTGGAGTTTTGGGAGAGGAATGTTGTCCCACTCTTGTCAGATTTAGGATTCTAGATGCTCAATAGTCCTGGGTCTTCTTTGCCGGATTTTCCGTTTTATTATGCACCAAATGTTTGCTATTGGTGAAAAGTATGGACTGCTGGCATGCCATTTCAGCAGGACAATGCAAAACCACATGCTGCAGCTATTACAACAGCATGGCTTCGTAGTAGAGGAGTCCGTGCGCTGAACTGGCCTGCCTGCAGTTCTGATCTTTCACAGATTGAGTGAAAACATTTGGCGCATAATTAAACGAAAAGTCCGTCAAAGGAGACCCAAAACTCTCCAGCAGCTGGAAGCCTGTATTAAACAAGAGTGGGATCAAATTCCAATGGCTAAACTCAAGAAACTTGTCTCCTCAATGCCCAGACACCTCCACTCTGTGTTAAAAAGAAGAGGGGATGCTACAACATGGTAAACAGGCCACTGTCCCAACTCTTTTGAGACCTGTAGCAGCCATCAAATTTGAAATGAGCTCATTTTGTGGATAAAATTGTAAAATTTCTCAGTTTCAACATTTGCTATGTTATCTCTGTTCTATTGTGAATAAAATACTGGCTGGTGTGATTTGAAAGTCATTGCGTTTTGATTTTATTCACAATTTACACTTGGTCCCAACTATTTTGGAATTGGGGTTGTACAAAAAAAAAAATTTTTTTTGAGAAATACAATACTTTTTGGTATTTCATTTGACAGATTTACAAAAAATGCCATGTCCAGAATTATTCATACCCTTTTCTCAGGAATTGATGGCAAAGCCTTTATTCACGATTACAGCCTCCAAACGCTTCCTCTGGTTGATCACAAGGTTTCTACATGTTTCCGCGGGGATTTTGGCCCACTCCTATTTGGCAAACTTCTCCAGGTCCTTAAGGTTTAAGGGTTTCCTTGCCATGACCTTGGTGCAGTGCCCTCCACAGATTCTTGATAGGATTGAGGTTGGTGCTCTGGCTGGGCCACTCCAAAACATTCACTTTGTTGTCCACTAACCATTTCTTGACGGATTTGGCCGTGTGTTTAGGATCATTATCCTGTTGGAAGATCCATTCCTGTCCAAGACCAAGTTTTTCGGTGGATTGCTTAATGTTTTTACTGATGATCTGGATATACCGGTCCTGTTCCATAATGCCATTCACTTTAACAAGGTTTCCGGGCCCATTCGCTGAAAAGCTGCCCCAGAGCATGATACTCCCGCAACCTTGTTTGACTGTTGGGACAGTGTTTCTCGGGTTGAACACTATACACACCTGTTAGTAATAGCCTTAACAAATACGACATGAGTAGAAAAAATAAAATAAAATAAAATAACCAAGGTCTGTGCAGCAAGTGCAGTTTTTCCAAATTGCTTACACACTACAGCCAGAATGTGGGACAGTTACTCAAATCAGACATGCATTTCATGCTGTACACAGACTTTGCACATACGCAAACACATTTCCTGTTTCACATTCATTCTGCTTTTTGAAATAGACTATACATGATTGTCTACATTTGGAACATTTTTTATGGTTAAACTTTCATTTTCACATGGAAAACACAATAGTTCAAAATGTAGAACTCAAATAATCAATCCCATCATTGACTTTTCACACTGATAAACCGTTTTCTTCATATTTCTGGACATACTATGTAATACCCAGCTGAACAGATGGTGCCAAGGACAATGTAAGTTTCTACCAGGCTGTTCTGTGCTCTTATTTATATATATATATATATATATATATATATATATATATATATATATATATAAAAAGTAAGTATTTTAAAACTACACCTAAGTTTTTACTGTGCACTACAAAAGAAGAAAAAAAAGGGAAAAATGCATTTATTAAAAATATCTTAATTTATAAAACCCTGGGTAATCTAAACTGTGTGTGAGTTTTATTGAATTAATGAATCAGTATTATCTTGGAATTTTGCATGTGGGCATAATCTTATTGTGGGTTTTTTTTTATTTCGAGTTTTTATTTATGAATGCAAAATCTGCAATGAAATTGGCGTATGCATCATGTCTGTGCAAGCACCGTCTATAAATGAGGTCAGCAACAGTTTAATTGAACACCCACCTTTTTCTGTTCTTTATTAGCAACCATGTGATACTGTATATTGCTAAACACTATTGAGATGTTTTTATTTGTTTGAAGTTGGAAGGTATGTGAACACATCCAAATGAGTGCATGGTGGTACAAGCAAAGGAAGTAGACCATGATGATGTTTGGTAGTATGTGGTAGTTGTGAAGGCATATCAAGACTGGATTCATCGTACAAGGCTAGACTTTCTCTGCTGCTAAGCGAGGAAGAATAATGCTTGTAACATAAGAATTCCTGTGGCCAGACATAAATGAAAGCAGGATGTCGCCTTATTTTCTTTACTGAGTTACATTATTTCTCTATTGTCTGTTCTGTGTGTATCATGCTTTACAAATCCAGCAGTGTTTGTTGAGATATACATGAAGTAAAAAATCTAATCCTGCATGGTGTTTTTTTTTTTTTTTTAATATTTGAGTATATTGAGCATAAGACTATAGTTTGTACAAGGTTATGGCATGCAGAGCTAAAAATGCTAAAGATCTACTGATAAGTCAATTTCAGTGCAGTTTTGTACTGACTTCAGATTTTCCACTGTGAGAATATTAGTGTCTCGTTCGTTTGTAGAAATATCCTCATTTGATGCAGGTGTTAGTCATTTCATTAAAATCATTTAAAAAAAACCCTTTTGAGAAGGTAAAGAATTATTTTGAATACAGAGCTTGTTTTGGCTGGTGATTTTTGGAGCACTTTTCATGGAGCACTGGTGATATCACTCACAAGCCTCCGTGCATAAGGTCACCGGGACTTAAAGGAGCACTATGGTGTGGAAAAAAGTAGCTCTAATATCAAAAAGGACACCTCGAACAATGCAAATCCACTTGTTTTCACCTTGGCAGGGGTCGTGTGTAGCAGACACAATTGATTTTGAAAATCTAATGTGCGGTGCCATTTTATTCATTTTACCCAAGATCGAAAACGAAGCTATGACGTATGCTGGCACCTTGATTCAGCAGCCACTGTTTCCACTACCATCATTACCATTGACTGGCTTACTACAGTTGACGGGATACGCTTCGATAGCTCCGATTTTTTTCGTGTTTGCAAATTACAGGGCTTAAAGCTCTTAAAATTGCCACACTAGAAAATGAAATTACTGTTCATATACGTGATTGCGGTAAACACACCTTTATTTTACGTATCTATTGTCACGAGTCGTAAAGTGCAATTGACGAGGTCCCCCAGATAATGCACATTCCCTTCACTATGCTCGCAGAAACAAACTACTTCTTAGTTGAATCGATCCCCACGTTAGCCATGCGGAGAATCGGAAAGGGAAATTATATGAGCAAATGAGGAACATCGTTTTCAGCCAGTCAGTGTCATCAAAACTTCTCCCATTGCTATGTGGCTTGGGAATCGTGATTAAACCAGGAACAGCGGCGGCCTGACTGCTGGCCGTTTATCGGACCGTTCATGGTCTGCAGATCATGGGCATTCATTGTGCATGTTTCAGGAGAGGCCGGTGGTGAAGTTGTTACTTGGCTAGCTCGAGAGCCATCGCTGTCAGCTAGCTAGCTTGTGAACCTAGGGCAAAAACCGAATCACATCGCTTAAGTATAACAATAAATACAAACATTTCCCTTAACTAGCGTCAGCAGGGTGGGAAGATGGCTAGCGTTACAATCTGAAGAGTAATGTAATACGCGATAGCACGCATAGAGGAAATAACATATCTCAGGCTGAGCTGTCAGTTTGCAGTTTAGGTAAAAGAAGCTGATAATCAATGGTGAAAGAGGTTGTGTCTGTGCGATGGCGTTTAAAGTGACAAATCAGAGCTGTAAGAGCTTCTCCGATAGGCATCATAGCTACCATAGGCTCACTGGCTTGCTAGCTGTACCTAAGCGATTGCTTTTAAACTCGCTAGCAATCTAGCTAACGTCTCAGAAATCTACAAGCACACTTGGGTTGCACAGCACTGCCGTGAGGCCTCGGATAAATTCATGCATATTCACACAAATGAGCGAATTTTACTCCGGGGTGTATACACTGCAGATGCTTCACCTGAGCGTATCCTATCAGCAATCTAGTGTTCTATATATATATATATATATATATATGAGGCAACCTCAAAATATTTAACGTTCATTCTACAGGAAGAGATGACAATTAAGACAAACGAGATGCCACTTTTTAACATACCATTTGACATCATTCAGTCGCGTCAAATGGACAGCTATACCAGAAGCCTAGCCAGCAGCGCCTTGGGCACTGTCACTCTCAGTGTTTTCATCGTCAGCCTCTGACGCATACGGCTTGTACAAATACAATAAGTTTCTCACCGTTTCCTCCATGCTCGCTTTTCCATTGGTGTCTGAATTATCCATTTCATACGAACCTTCTGATACTGACAAAACCAAACTTTCTTTGCCGCTCCAGCTAGCTGTCATAGTCACCAATGGTTCGTGCTGTGCTGCGGTTACGTGGTTGAAGCTCGGCTACTCAATTTTAAAATTCTACCATTCTGAATTACCTTTTTGACATTCTTTTGTTGTCTTTGCAATATCTGTGTGTTATTGTTTACAATTGAATATGGTGGCCAAGGAGCCTGTTTTCGTCATACTCGTGGGGAATCTCGCACGTTCTCGTTGGTGCCTGTTCCAAAATGACAGCTTAGAGCAGCGTGATAATTAGGTGTTTGGGACAATTTGGACTACAATTACTCATTTATTAGCTTGCTGCTGAAAATGATACTGGCTGAGTAGGGTTCACAAGGGTTCAGAATAACACAATAGACCAATTGTGTGCGACACCACAGGGCCCCTTTAAGAACAGCATAAATAATAAAGGATATGATGACAGCATATATATATATATACAGTGGTGCTTGAAAGTTTGTGAACCCTTTAGAATTTTCTGTATTTCTGCATAAATATGACTTAAAACATCATCAGATTTTCACACAAGTCCTGAAAGTAGATAAAGAGAACCCAGTTAAACAAATGAGACAAAAATATTATATTTGGTCATTCATTTATTGAGGAAAATGATCCAATATTACATATCTGTGAGTGGCAAAAGTATGTGAACCTTTGCTTTAAGTATCTGGTGTGACCCCCTTGTGCAGCAATAACTGCAACTAAACGTTTCCTGTAACCGTTGATCAGTCCTGCACATCGGCTTGGAGGAATTTTAGCCCATTCCTCCGTACAGAACAGCTTCAACTCTGGGATGTTGGTGGGTTTCCTCACATGAACTGCTCGCTTCATGTCCTTCCACAACATTTCGATTGGATTAAGGTCAGGACTTTGACCTGGCCATTCCAAAACATTAACTTTATTCTTCTTTAACCATTCTTTGGTAGAACAACTTGTGTACTTAGGGTTGTTGTCTTGCTGCATGACCCACCTTCTCTTGAGATTCAGTTCATGGACAGATGTCCTGACATTTTCCTTTAGAATTCGCTGGTATAATTCAGAATTCATTGTTCCATCAATGATGGCAAGCCGTCCTGGCCCAGACGCAGTAAAACAGGCCCAAACCATGATACTACCACCACCATGTTTCACAGATGGGATAAGGTTCTTATGCTGGAATGCAGTGTTTTTCTTTCTCCAAACATAATGCTTCTCATTTAAACCAAAAAGTTCTATTTTGGTCTCATCCGTCCACGAAACATTTTTCCAATAGCTTTCTGGCTTGTCCATGTGATCTTTAGCAAACTGCAGACGAGCAGCAATGTTCTTTTTGGAGAGCAGATTATTTTATTAACAGTAAATTTAGTGAAGACACTGATAACGTCCAAAATTATGATTTCCGTTTCAAATAACAATGTGTAAATCAGACACTTCCATCCAAGAATTCATCATTTGCAGCAATTACAGCCTTGCAGAACTCTGGCATTTTAGGGCTCAATTTGCTCAGGTCGCCTGCAGAAATGGCACTCCATGCTTCCTGAAGCACCAATGATGTAGAGAAAAAAGTAGACCGTGCAATGCCCCCTTTCTCGTGGTAAGCTGCCTTTGGGTCATTCCATGTCAAATGTCCGAATTTCAGAAACTTCCCACTTGACCATCTCAGATTTGGCTGAAAAAAATCCAGCGGGTGCATAGACCTCTTAATCGAGTAAATCCAAAATTTTAGCTCTCAACTCCTGATAGTTTTGTCATAAAAAATATTTTTGCAACTAAGTTCCAGCCCTTTTTGAATAGTGATTTTTGAGGAGCCACTTTCACATGGCTATATCTAGAAAAGTATTTCAGCAAGGTCCTTCAAATTTTCAGGGGTGAAAATCTGCTACTCTAACTTGAGGAATATGGACATATGAATGTGTCCCTTTAGTTCATCATATATTTCTGTGTGCTTAAACTTGCTCAAAAATTTTACTCTGAGCTCTGTGGTAGCATATTTGAAGGGCTGTAAAAAGCCTAATGTCAAAGACAGGGATTTGGTATTGCACATACAGCATCCCATATATGTAGTGTATTTTGTATTCTTATTCTGCCCCTCTCTTATGAATAATCTAGAAAATATTAAGGCTTGAAAATGAAAAAAATAAAATTTGTGCTATTTTTTAACATTTTATACCAAAAAAATGACATCCACCAACATCAAATTGACTGTTTTAGAAAGATTAGATGCCTGTTATTAACAAATTCAAAATTTGTCATGGTGTTCTGCTTTCTTTCTCAAAATAACTTTTTGAAAATATGGTATTTTTGTGGACTTTTGTGGACATTATTTGTGGACATTATTTATAAAATAATGTTTGAATATGCCTTCGAGGCCATTAAATGCTGTGTCCACAAAAATACCATATTTTCAAAAATTTATTTTGAGAAAACAAAGCAGAACACCATCACAAATTTTGGATATGTTAATAAAAGACAACTAATTGTTTGAAAACAGTCAATTTGATGTTGGTGGATGGTGTCATTTTTTTGGTATAAAATGTTAAAAATGGCACAATTTTTTTTTTTTTCATTTTCAAGCCTTAATATTTTCTAAATTATTCAGAAGAGAGGGGCAGAATTAGAATACAAAATACACAACATAGCTAAAATTTTGGATTTCTCCTATTAGGTACTGAATGCACTCGCTGGAATTTTTTTCAGCCAAATCTGAGATGGTCAAGTGGGAGCCATTCGGACAATTGACATGGAATGACCCCTTTAACATACAGTCATGGCAAAATAAAGCATGTCATGTTTTAACTAATTTGGATGCATATGATTTACAGTGTGTGCCAAAATAGTTGGTTCCTTTTGTGCTGTTGGCTGAGAAAACAGTGCAGACCGTGTAGAAATATGTTTTTTAATTCTCTCAAAAACCGTAGTCTCAATCTCAGGCAGACTACCGGCTGACTGCTTCTTCTCAGAGTAGGTCTCGCATAATTTGGAGCAGTGCTTTGGGTCATTGTTCTGCACTTTTTTCTGATCATCCTTCATCCAATGCTGGCGTTGTGTTGCCAATTTCAATCTTTGCCTATTATTAAACAGACTCAGACATGGCTTTTTCTTTGAAACAGTGTATTGAGGGTCAGCATACTAAAGTCACTTCCACAGTGAGGATCAGACTGGTGTTCTGTGGGTACCATTTAATAAAACTGCCAAAAGTGGACCTGTAAGGCCTCTGTTTCTTAAAATAATGTTTCATCTTTCTTCACAGTCGTTCCCTGGGGCCTTTTCCTTGTCTTTCTACTTGAGTTAGAACCAGTTTGTATAGTTGTGTGAGGGGAGTATCTTAAAGGAGCTATGTCACAATAACTGTGCATGCTCAGAACTGTTCAAGAAATCAAACAAAGGGAATCTGCTCGACGGCAAGTCAAAATCTGATTCCATCGTTGCCAATCCATCTTTGTTTTATATTGTATTTATGTATTTTAGTTAGTCAAGCATTATGTTTTTTATATAAGGAGTTTTCTATGGAAATTTGAGGATTCAAAGTGCTATTTTAGCGTTTTAGCTGAAGGATATGTAGAATGTTAGCTGCTTTACCAATTGCCAATAAACATCATATTTTTCTTCTAGGATGTTCATTGGCGGTTGTAAAACCAGCTTACATTCTTCACATCAACGGCTAAAGTGCTAAAACTCCTTTATATAAAAAGCACGATGTCTGGGTAACTAAAATATACTTAGCGCTATTAAAAAACGCACCGTTGAGGTGTACTGTACATACTGTATTTGTGGCAAATTGAGGAATCAATCCATTTTTATTTCTTTTCCAGAGAGACACGAGTAGAAATAAAGAAAAGCGCATGGTATTATAATCCTGACACCCGCCACATGAATGTGCCAAGGACTTCAGTAAGGCATTTAGTTCTTTGTGATGTGTACAGTGACGCTTGACTTGGGTGTGGTAAATAGCCAACATAAAGCCAACAAAAAAAGAAAAATGCTACGGCATCAAGAAAATGGAATGGCTTATGACACAGGAGAGAGAAAAAGAGCCATTGGCATGTCACAAGCAGGTCTCAGCTGCCGAGAGGTGGTGCATCATCTGCACAGTCACCGGTCAACAATCAGGCAGCTGTCTGTCCGAGAATGGAAAACAGGCATTGTTCCTGACCGACCCTGATTAGGGCAGCCACAAGTGACAACAGTAACTCAAGAGCGCCAAATCTGGTAACAGCCTGTATGTCAGATTCCGGACATCAACCCAAACTGATCTTGAGACTAGGGGTCCGACATGTCTGAGGATGAGCGCAAGTACCGTTCGACTCCATCTACGTGAGCAACACATGCGTGCACATGGCTCCTACAGAAAATCATTTCTAAATTTCCATTTAGTAGTCTTCATTTTTCAAAAGAACTTCAAACTGACACGTCTCTGAAGATAGCGGTTTATTTTTGTCCATTTTCAGACCATAATCAAACCCTCTACAGCTGATGCCCCAGATATTTAAGTAGCCCAAAGAAGGTCAGCGACATCACTTTCTTAAAAAGCAGAACAGTTCAAAGCTGTGCTAACATGATTGCAATATGGTTTTCTTAATGATGAATGATCCCTTTAACATGATAACTTGGGATTTGCCAACACAATATGTCATTGTAACACAGGAGTGATGGTTGCCTAAAATGGCCCACTTGGTCTGCCAGTGTAAACAGTCTATTAAAAATCAGCTGTTTACAGCTATAATAAGTCAGTCACAAAATTTACATTGTCAATACTGTATTTTTGATCAATTACTTCAAGTGATTCCAAACTTTTGAATGATACAGTGTGCCTAAATTAGGTCTTTTTAAAGCCTCTGGAAACTTGTCTCGACATAGTGAAATTCATGTATGATATCAAAGTTGAGTGTCTCATAAAGCATCTACAAAAAACTGAGTGAAAATTAACATTCATAACTATTCGAAAACCTGGTTCAAAAATGGCTCATTTTGCTATTCAGTCCATTTCTCAAGACAGTGTGGGCGTGGCGCATCGCGGTGTGACTGGCCACTCCCTCGATTTGAATGACATCTCACTGGCCCCGTGAGCGTTAGTCACAGCAATGGCGCAAGGGTCACAGTCCAACCCTATATGTTTGAGCCGTCTGACTCAAGCCGCTTGCACACTAGACGCGAAACAAATTTTTTGCACGACAGATTACATTCAAAGTCAATGCAAAGATTTGAATACACGTGCGTGTATTCAAGTCATTGCATTGACTTTGAATGTAATCTGTCGTGCGAAAAATTTGTTTCGCGTCCAGTGTGCCAGCAGCTTCAGAATCAGATGCAGCAGAACCTCTGCCACCTGGAAACACCATCCAGCCAGTTACAGAATGGTATTTTGTAAAATCCTTTGCTGTTTTTATTATTACCGAGTTAGCGCATCTCTGCTAAAATTCAGCGTTGGCAGGGATGCACCCAATGGCGGCCTGATGGTACTGTAACGTTAGCTAGTATTGTACAATATTATTACATCGTAATTAGCTTGCCACTCAACCGGTTGCGAAAAAGACACACATGCAGAGCGTTCATTTGCTGCCAGTCTGTCACTTGCGAAATCATGGGCGATAATTAAGGTATCAAAATATTAAGTTTACTTCCCAATGACAAAACGACAGAAACATTGTGATATGGAAATACAACAAACTCTGGGACATAAAGGTTCATAATAAGTTGCTCCTTTTAATATTTGATAAAGCAAACATGAAAATAAACATACTTTTTCTGTTTAGCTCACAATGTGTTAAATCTGGCCTCGTTTTGCTCACGAGTGGTGAAGATTGATCCGCTGAATTAACCACCAGTTCACTGCTTGTGATCACAGGTTGTAAGGTGATTTGAGCTCAAGTCACCGCTTGTGTTCTGAGAAACACCATTTTCACAAGCTGGTTTGAATGCAGCATAATTGGAGCCAGAGCGGAAGTACCATTCGACAAGCACACATCCCATTCAGAAAATTATTTACTGGTGCGTTTTGAATGGAGCTAATACAAACATACATGATAGGGGAAATAGCGGGGGACAGACAAATACGCGGACAGACGGACGGACAGATAGATAAATGGAACCAAAATGTAGTTGGGTAATAAATCGCAAGACAGGCTACTTCGAGACGATGTTTCTCGGGCTCAGGCCTACTGGTGGGAGAAGAGAGCTTTTATAATTTCAGTTAGGGGTGGGACAAATGACAGAGTTTTTTTAAATTTGTTTGGCTTATTACGTAATAACCCACTAAGAAAACCACGCCCAATTCAACCGCAGTGAGAGGATAGGTGTGAAAAATGTAATGACAAAATCTCGGATTTGAATTGAACATAATTTCTAATATTTTAGTATGCTTGCTATTATGCACGTACAACCCTAAATAACGTAATTCAAAGGTTTTTGTGGACTTGGGTTTACAGAGGCTTTAAGGAGTATTGTGTATACAAGTACAACCCCAATTCCAAAATAGCTGGGACAAAGTGTAAACTGTGAAAAAAATCAAAACGCAATGACTTTCAAATCACACCAGCCAGCATTTTATTCACAATAGAACAGAGATATCATAGTAAATGTTGAAACTGAGAAATTTTACAATTTTATCCACAAAATGAGCTCATTTCAAATTTGATGACTGCTACAGGTCTCAAAAAAGTTGTTTACCATGGTGTAGCATCCCCTCTTCTTTTTAACACGGAGTGGAGGCGTCTGGGCATTGAGGAGACACGTTTCTTGAGTTTAGCCATTGGAATTTGATCCCACTCTTGTGTGCTGGAGAGTTTTGGGTCTCCTTTGACAGACTTTTCATTTAATTATGCTCCAAATGTTCTCAATCGGTGAAAGATCAGGACTGCAGGCAGGCCAGTTCAGCACACGGACTCTTCTACTACGAAGCCATGCTGTTGTAATAGCTGCAGTATGTGGTTTAGCATTATCCTGCTGAAATACACAAGGCCTTCTCTGGAATTGGTGTCATCTGGAGGGGAGCATATGTTGCCCTAAAACTTTTATATACCTTTCAGCATTCATGGTGCTTTTTAAAACATGCATGTCCCACACCATATGCACTAATGCATCCCCATACCATCAGAGATGCTGGCTTTTGAAATGAATGCTAATAACAGGAGGGGTGGTCTTTCTCCTCTTTAGCCCGGGGGACACGATGCCCATGATTTCCTACAAGAATGTAAAATTTGGACTCGTCTGACCACAGGACACTTTGCCACTTCGCTACAGTCCATTTTAAATGGGCCTTGGCCTGCAGAACATGGCGGCGCCGCTTCTGGATCATGCTCAACAGTGGCTTCCTTTTTGCATGATACAGTTTAAGGTGGCATCTGTGGATGGCATGGCGGACTGTGTTTACAGACACTGGTTTCTTGAAGTATTCCTGGGCCCATTTAGTAATGTCAATGACAGAATCATGTCGGTGAGTGATGCAGTGGGGTCTGAGGGCCCGAAGATCACAGGCATCCAGTAAAGGTCTTCGGCCTTGTCCCTTACGCACAGAGATTTTCCCAGTTTCTCTGAATCTTTTGATGATGTTATGCACAGTCGATGATTAGACCTTCAATATATTTGCAATTTGACGTCGAGGAACATTGTTTTTAAGGTATTCCACAATTTTTTTACGCAAGCCTTCACAGGTTGGAGAGCCTCTGGCCATCTTTACTTCTGAGAGACTCAGCCTCTCTAAGACATCCCTTTTATAGCCAATCATGTTACACACCTGATGCAAGTTAACTTAATTACTTGCTAAATGTTCTTTCAGCTGATTCTCTTATATATTAATTGCTTTTTCAGCCCTTTTTTGCATGTGTACCAACTTTTTTGAGACCTGCTGCAGCCAGAAAATTTGAATTAAGCTCATTTTGTGGATAAAAATGTAAAATGTCTCAGTTTCAACATTTGAAATGTTATTTATGTTCTATTGTAAATAACATATTGGCTCATGTGATCTGCAAGTCATTGCATTTGGATTTTATTCACAATTTACACTTCGTCCCAACTATTTCGGAATTGGGGTTGTATTTTAATTTGATTAGATGGCACTGCCCTCATGTTGGGATTGTGCTGCTTTTTCAGAGACCTTATTGGACTCAGAAGAGCTTGTCAGCATCTCTGCATAATCCTCTGACGAGGCAAATTTCGTCTGTCCTAGTTTGGGCTCCCCTTGCTCATGCTGGTGGAAATCTGGGCCTGTTTGCTTGAGAGAGCTGTGCTCTAACCCTCTGCCCTGACTTGAGCTGACTCGAGAGCCATTGTCAAGCTGAGAGCCCTGCCCAGGGGCTCCTGTTGCAAGTTGGTGCATGTATTTTTTCTCAGCAATTTTCCGTAGTTTACGCTCCTCACGGACTTTCTTATAATCCATGAACTTTTGGAAAGCATCAGAAATGGCTGAGGTCATTCTCATCAGTGTCTCCCGATGGGCAGCCTTGTCTTTCTGCTTGGTGTTTTCTATATCCTTCTTCAAACCCTGGATCTCCTCCCTCAGCGCCTCCTCTTTTATCTGGAATCCCTTGGTCATTAGCCATTTCTGTTCCTGCAGTTTGCTGTCCAGCGCTTGCTGAATCTCTTTCAGGGCCTCAGCTGACTCCTTTTCCATCTTGACCTTAAGAGCAGATGTAAGTTTTAGCATTTAACCAAGAGTCTCAATATCCAACATTCATTTCGATTCATACACATGCAAGCATACAGAGGTGAGAGGAATGTTTACGATTAGAGTCGCTAGCAAAAACATTGTAATGGGTCTCCATAAAATGTAGTGTTTCAGGCACTTTGGACTGACAGAGGCGATCGGTGAGAAAAAAAATGTGGGGACAAGCATACCGAAGCAGCACTTCATAGCTAAGAAAAAAAATCTAAAAACAACACAAAAGACCATAATTTTGCCCAAACACTGGCCAGTAGCAGTACTTGAACAAACCATTTTGCCCTCCTTTCCATCTGGCCTGCAAATTTCTCACTGACTTTCTGGTTTAAGTCAGTCAACTCAGTCGCCACTCTCTTTTTCATTCCAGCACAGCCAATCCATTCAGCCTCTCCTGGGTCATGGTGTTTCCAAGAAAAGTTTAAATTTTTTTTCCAAGGTTGAGAAGCAACTCTGTGCTTTCGCCATGGTCCAGGCTGTGGTGATCAGGATTTTTAGGTGAGTGACAGTCTCTGAATAGACTTCCTCTAGATTATCCTTCAGCATAATTTCTGATGGGAGCAGGGACAGACTCAAAGCGAGTGCTAGATGGAGTGTTACTGAAATGAGACAGGATTGCAGAGGCAGAATTCGCTGTAATGTAAAATACAAAAGAAAGTGATCAGTAAAGGAAAGTAGAACCAAGGGGACCTTAAAGAAATCACGCTGAACAGACTAAACTAAGTGCAATGCATCCCACCCGGTCTCTTCCATTAAGAGCTAAAATAGCCACATTAAATAACTAGTAAACAAAATAAGGAATGTGAGGCAAAGAACCTGCCAGCCGACAAAGCCGCGCACTACTTTTGAGTGCATGGGGAGGGAGGCGTGGCAGTTTCATGGTGATGAAAAAAATAAAATTATCACTAATATATTGAAATAGTTGAAAACTATCTCTCAAGAAGATGTAGCCTACATGCAAAAATATAATTATTCTTTGCTTTTCTGGGAAATACTGGCTGAGAAATGGTCACAAAGCCTTGGCAATAAGTCCATTTATGCGCTTCAACCCCAAAAAATAGACTTTATGTGTAAAAAGACGCTGGAGTGTTTGTTACCTACAAGTCGGAGCTGAAATGGGCACTTCTACGCAAATGGCAAAGACTGCAGCATTGAATAAAATATGGGAGACAGACAAATAATATATGGCTGATATACAGTATAATACATGTGATATTGTAAGGATGGCAGTAATCAAAATAATTTGAAAGGCAAATCCAAAGCATTCTCGGAATTCAATCTCCCATTTTAGCTTTTTTTCAGCAGTATAATTTATTTTAAGATGGGATATAACTCATTCAAATTGTTTTCAGTGTTAAAAAGCACAAATTGAAAACAGAATCTTCTCCGGAATCTCAAGACTTAGGCTCATCAAACCATGGCGACTACATGGGCAAAATTGAGTCACTTATAACCTTAGATAAAAAAATGAGGAGTCCACTTGCAAAGCCTGCTAAGTCAAGTTTGTCCATTTTTTAGAAAAATCTGATTTTTTGATAGGCATAGAAATGATCTTCCATAAATACCAATTTTCACTATACTGAAACTATTAGCCTTGAAGACATAATTCATAAGGCAATTCATTATTTTATTTAAGATATAACTTTGATTTTGCAACACAAAGTTTTGACTTAGCAGGTTTTGAAAGTGGAGTGGAAATTTAGCAGGTTTAAACCAGCCCCATTGCTCAATAGGTGAAGGTATTTGACTCAAAACAGATCCCTTATCCATCTTTTGAATCCCTCACACTCAAACTCTGTGGTAACTCTGAACCATATATATTGGACATCATCTGTTGCCCCCCTAAACCTTGTCCTCATTTCTTGCTGATTTTTCTTCTCATCTGACCTTGGTTTGCTCCCAATCTTCTCATGTTCCACTCACTGGTGATTTTAATATCCATGTCAATTCCAATAACTCTTCACTTGCATTCAATTTCCTGTCTCTCCTTCACGTATTTGACATCACCCAGCATGTTAACTTCTCCACCCACATCAAAGGCCACACCCTAGACCTGATCTGCACAACTGGTCATCAACAACCCAACCCTGTCGCCCTCTCATTTCCTATTTCGGACCACAAGGCCATTCTATTTACCACTTCTGCAGTTGTCTCTGAAATCAAGAAAAATCCACGCATCTTATCATCTCGTAACCTGAAAAACATCCAACCAGCATGGACCTCATGATCTTAATCTACTCACACACACCTCCTCCTCCCTAATCCTCCCTTACTGACTTAGTCTCCTACAACAATACTTCCCTTTCTGCTGCACTCTGCTAGCACCTTTGAAAACACAAACTGTCTCCTTCACTACTAGTGCCCCCTGGTACACCCCTGAACTCTGCCAAATGAAAACAGCTGGTCGCCATCTGGAATGCCTTGCCAAGAAAACTGGTCTCACTGTCCACTCCCAAGCATATGCAAATCACCTCCTTCTCTGCAAAAATGCTCTCTCCTCTGCTCGCACATCCTTCTACGGCCATCTCATTAACTCTAGAAAAGGGAATTGTAAACTACTGTTCTCAACAGTCAACAAAATTCTCTCGCCTCCAGATAACTTTCCACTGCCTGCCACCACCTCCCTTCCCAATAGTTTCCTTGCATTCTTTTAATCTAAAATTGTAACCATTCACAAACGGTTGTCTTCTGCCTCGAAAACTCCTCTCCCAAAGTGGCTCATTACACCCCACATAATCTCATCCACACTCACTAATTTTTGTCCGATTGATTCTGCTCAGGTCATTACCTTAATCTCTCAATGCAACGTCTCCACCTGTCTGCTTGACCCTGTGGCTACCTATCTTGTCAAAGACTGCCTGCCTTCACTCTCCCCTCTCATTACCACTATCATAAATGCATTCCTTTCTTCTGGTTATGTACCACCTGCCCTCAAGGTTGCTGCTGTCACCCCTGTCATCAAAAAACCCAGTGCTGACCCTAGTGATCTAAATAACTTCAGACCTATCTCAAATCTTCCCTTAATTTCAAAAATCCTAGAACATTTTGTTACCTCCCAGCTCAAAACCCACCTGGAAAACAATAATCTTTTGGAACCATTTCAGTCTGGTTTTCGCAACACATACAGAACCAAAACTGCTCTGGTAAAAATCACAAATGACCTCCTCTGCGCAGCCAACTCAGGTTTTCTCTCTATTCTCATATTTCTCGACCTCAGCTCTGCATTCGTTACCATCTCCCACAAAATTCTTCTGGATCGTCTCCTATCAATTGGCATTTCTGACCTAGCTCACCTTTGGTTCTCCTCCTACTTAACCAACCGCAAGCAATTTATCTCCCTGAAAGATCACAGATCTGTCCATGCCCACGTCTCCTACGGCATCCCCCAGGGGTCAGTACTGGGTCCCCTCCGCTTCATCATTTACCTTCTCCCCCTCGGACGCATAATGAGACCCCATGGAATCGTCTTCCACTGTTACGCTGATGACACCCAGCTCTACATCTCCACCATGCCCACAGTCACTTCCCCTCTCTCCTCACTTATCTTCTGCTACCAAGACATCAAGAACTGGATGACTCATAATCTCCTTCATCTCAATAGTAATAAGACTGAAGTCCTTCTCATTGGCACAAAATCCACTCTGTCAAAATCTACCGACTTTAGTCCCACCATAGACAACACCAATCTCTCACCTTCATCTCAAGTCAAAAGTCTCGGCGTCATCTTGGACAACACCCTCTCATTCGAACCCAGTGGCGGAGCCAGACAATTTTCATCTTGGTGGCCAGACTGAAACCATTGCTCACACAGGGTGGCACAGAAACTGATATCTTATTTTTTCCAATGTGGCAAGTTGCTGTGGATCTAGTAGTGTTTCTTGGTCACTCACTCATTTACTTATACAGGTAGTGACTGCCATGTAGAATTATATCATGAAGACCCGCATAATAAGCTTTTTAATGTATTCCTAAACTAATTTTAAAAAAGATCTGAAACAGTAGTGAAATTAGTGTCTTTTTCATTGGTGATAAATCTCACAAGATAATTACAAGTTATGACACAAGTATATTACACTTTTATCAAACTAACCTACATAGTTGTATTCTCATGCCTTTTGCAGAAATATTCATTTGAAGGGCTGCAATAAAACGTTTCATGCGTAAGTTAACGTAGAAACGCAAATTTGTAACTTTAAAAGAAAAGTCGCTTTGTCTGTTTATACAGAGTTCCAAAAGACAAGGAGGGGAGAAAGGCTTGGCTGTTAGAAATCAGGAGAAAAAAACTTTTCTCTATCCCTTCGATCCGTCCTGTGCAATGATCATTTTTGAGAGCAGTTTTTTAACGGGTCAGGGGCAAAGATGAAGCTTAGTAAAGGAGTAGCCAGAGTTAACTAGCGCTTCCTTTTAACATCGTTGGCATTAGCCATATGAATCAATATATACAATTCAGTTGACAGCAAATATGCTCAACCAGGGTACAATGAAGTGACAGAAAGTGGAAACCAGAGAGTAATTTGATATTGTGTACGGACATTCATCAACGTTTCTTTTAACGGCGAAAACTTCCAAACAATTATCTTATCAGAGGGTCATTAAAAGCCTCGGTCACATTAACTTAACTTTTCTGCTCGCACTTTAACGTTGACACCGAGTCATATTTCGATCTTCCAAGTAATAAGTGCGCCGCTTTCCATCCTCCAAAAAGCACATACAACCCCAGTTCCGAAATAGTTGGGACGAAGTGTAAATTGTGAATAAAAGCAAAATGCAATGACTTTCAGATCACATGAGCCAATATGTCATTTAGAATAGAACACAGATAAAATTTCAAATGTTGAAACTGACATTTTACATTTTTATCCACAAAATGAGCTTATTTCAAAATTTCTGGCTGCAACAGGTCTCACAAAAGTTGGGACATAGGCAAAAAAGGGCTGAAGAAGCAATTAATATATAAGAGAATCAGCTGAAAGAACATTTAGCAAGTAATTGTTAATCGGCATCAGGTGTGTAACATGATTGGCTACAAAAGGGATGTCTTAGAGAGGCTGAGTCTCTCAGAAGTAAAGATGGCCAGAGGCTCTCCAACCTGTGAAGGCTTGCGTAAAAAAATTGTGGAATACTTTAAAAACAATGTTCCTCAACGTCAAATTGCAAATGCTTTGAAGGTCTCATCATCGACAGTGCATAACATCATCAAAAGATTAAGAGAAACTGGAAAAATCTCTGTGCGTAAGGGACAAGGCCGAAGACCTTTACTGGATGCCCATGATCTTCGGGCCCTCAGACGCCACTGCATCACTCACTAGCCTGATTCTGTCATTGACATTACTAAATGGGCCCCGGAATACTTCAAGAAACCACTGTCTGTAAACACAGTCCGCCCTGCCATCCACAAATGCCACCTAAAACTCTATCATGCAAAAAGGAAGCCATTGTGAGCATGATCCAGAAGCGGCGCCGTGTTTTGTGGGCCAAGGCTTATTTAAAATGGACTGTAGCAAAGTGGCAAAGTGTCCGAGGCCTTGTGTATTTCAGCAGGACGATGCAAAACCACATACTGCAGTTATTACAACAGCATGGCTTTGTCCGTGTGTTGAACTGGCCAGCCTGCAGTCCTGATCTTTCACCGATTGAGAACATTTGGTGCATAATGAAATGAAAAGTCCGTCAAAGGAGACCCAAAACTCTCCAGCAGCTGGAAGCCTGTATTAAACAAGAGTGGGATCAAATTCCAATGGCTAAACTAAAGAAACTTGTCTCCTCAATGCCCAGATGCTTCCACTCTGTGTTAAAAAGAAGAGGGGATGCTACACCATTGTAAACAAGCCCCTGTCCCAACTTTTTTGAGACCTGTAGCAGCCATCAAATTTGAAATGAGCTTATTTTGTGGATAAAATTGTAAAACTTCTCAGTTTCAACATTTGTTATGTTATCTCTGTTCTTTTGTGAATAAAATACTGGCTGGTGTGATTTGAAAGTCATTGCCTTTTGATTTTATTCACAATTTACACATTGTCCCTACTATTTCGGAATTGGGGCTGTATTTAGGCAGACAACATGTTGCTCTGCACAGCGATACCAAAATAACACCGACTTGCACGCAAGTGTTTTTGAAAATGTAATTTTAAAGTAGGAGAAAATGAATGGGAGCCTACGCGCAAATCTTACTTTCGGGTGTATACGCTCCTGGAACAGATGCTTCACTTGAGCGAACCCCATCAGCAATCTAGTGTTCTATATCTATGGTTGGCACCTTCACTCATAGCGCAACCAATGAGCGCAACATCTATGTAGCGCACATGAACCACAACTACTATTACTTCTTCTTCTGTAATTGTGTTGCTGGTTTAAATAGTGGGGTGGCTTATGGCCAAAAAATGGCCAAATCGTTACACACTGGCCCAAAGCACCAAATTTGGTACATGCATAGTTTAGGTCAATACAAACATTTTTGGAGGGGGGGTACCCCATTTTAAAGGTCAAGGTCAGGTCAAGGTCAAAGGTCAAAATGCGGTAGTTTTCAGGTTGCTGCTATATATTTGGTCATATTTTAAATAGAAAATCCATTTTTTTCTCTGTAAACTGTTATTCTGAGGTTAAGGGAGGCCATATCTAACACATGAATTTCCTTTGAATGCAACTATCTTATTTTATAGGTCAAGGTCAAAGGTGAAACTAAGGCCGTTCGGTGTTTTCTGTTAAATCATAGGTCGCATTTAACACAAACTGTAAATTTCTGTCTACCATCATCAGTTCATACCCCAAAATATCCAAAACTGAGAACCAACGTAGTAGTCGCAGACTGTCTTAAAGGTCAAGGTAGAAGGTCACAGGTCACATGATACCAGCAGCACTGCTTCTATAGCTATAACCATCCTAGTTGACACATTCCAATGAAAATTTTTAAGGTATGAGGAGTATATCCAGCGTGTGTAATATCTACTGGTGCATCCTTTGCATATTTCAATCTTGTCAGGTTTTAAAGGTCAAGGTCAGATCAAAGTGCATTGAAAAGGTGAAGGTGGCAAGGGATCACAATTACAGCTGAGTACATCTGCTAGCCAAAGCCACGTTTTCTCAATTTAAAGGTCAGATCTTTCAAGTTTCATAAAATATCTAGGTTTCTAAATAATATTGAATTAGATGCTTTACTCCAATGCTCTGACACTGGAGCATTGGAGTCTAACAACTCTAACACTCTCAAATGTAATCTAAGGTAAGTAAATTCGAGGCCTCATAAATACATAGCATTGAGTGGATCGTAACTTAAATTTCGTATTTCTAATTAAATGGTCTGGTCTGGCGTGTAAAACACTATGTCAATGCCGTGATGACTGTGAAGCATGACGTGCTTTCCTCATCTTGTGCTCCTCCTGAGAGGCAGCTGATTGCAGTTATGCATGTAGTGCTTTATAGAGGTAGTCCATGTAGACAACTCTTGTAATAGTGTGTTGATGTCCTATTAAATAGGAAGTAGTCTGTTTAATGCCCCCATAGTAACATAGGTAAGACCTACATGTAGTGAACAGTACCATAGCATATGGATGGTTCTAGTACTAGTTCATAGCTTTTTTTTTTTATTAAATCCAATGGCAGTACTCTGCCACGAGCAGTCTTGATAACAGCTGATCTTAATTTAGAGAGAAGAACAATTTGCAAAATTTCATCACCCAAAAGACAGTCCCCCTGAAGAACCCATTTTCTCACCAATATGCCGTCTCTCAGAAAATACCCATGGGTTGCACTTTCCGCTTCATTATCAGGCAGAACCTTGCCGTATAGATCTTGCAGCGTTGGATCGTGATTGGGAAGAGGGTCTTCCCTGGCTTATGTTAGCTGCCAGGGAGGTGTCTCAAGAGAGTTTAGGCTTTAGTCCAAATGACCTTGTTTTTGGTCACACTGTTCGTGGTCCATTAGCCTCCCTCTATAACAATTGGCAAGCTCAGAGCCCCCCAAAAAATTTAATAGACTATGTCAATGGTTTTAGACAGCATCTGTACAGGGCTAATGAATTGGCAAAAGAAAATCTGCAAGCAGCTCAGACTAAAATGAAAAGTCTCTATGATCGGCGTGGGAAACGCCGTGAATTTAGTCCAGGCGATCAAGTATTGGCACTTCTACCTTTAGTTAGTTCTCCTTTTCAGGCTAAATTTTTTGGCCCTTACAAGGTGACTCGTAAATTGTCAGATTTAAACTATCTCATTTCAACACCTGACTGAAAAAAGTCTGTCCAATTATGCCACATCAACTTGTTAAAACCATACTTTGCTCGCTCTTTTTCCTCAGAGCTCGGAGGGTTAGCTTCCTCACCAGCATTGGCTTCAACTGAACTCTTACCCTCAATGCTTCAACATACCGAGGAGGTAGAGGAGTTTTGTACTCCAGATGATGGTATTCTAAGAGGATGTCTTAAAAATTCTGAATCACTTGCAAATCTGGACGGAATGCTAAAACATTTGCCTGAAAAAAAAACGAACAGAGTTGGTGAAGTTAATTAAAGATTTCCCCTGCCTGTTTTCAGATACTCCAACTCGTACTCATCTTTTGGAGCACGACATTGATGTTGGAGATGCCCAGCCTGTGAGACAACGCTTTTATCGCATGTTGCCAGACAAGCGTGAACAACTGGAGGTAGAGGTTAGATACATGCTAGAAAATGGCATTGCAGTACCAAGCTCATCCAGTTGGTCTTCCCCGTGTTTGCTTGTTAAGAAGCCTGACAGCACTTATAGACCTTGCACTGACCTTCGTAAGGTAAACAAACTGACTAAACCAGACTCTTTTCCACTCCCACAGATGGAGGACTGTGTAGATCTGGTTGGCTCTGCTAAATATGTCAGTAAGTTTGACTTGCTTAAAGGTTATTGGCAAGTTCCTTTAACATCTAGGGCAAGGGAGATTGCTGCATCATACTCCCAGTGGGCTTTATTCTTATACCGTTATGCCATTTGGTTTACATAATGCCCCAGCCACCTTCCAGCGCCTGATGAACCAAGTTGTATCAGGTCTAGTTGGTTGTGCTGTTTATTTGGATGATGTTGTTGTATTTAGTGACTCTTGGGAAGACCATCTTAAGCGTATCCGGGCCCTTTTTGATCGTCTGGCCTGGGCCCATTTGACTATTAATTTGGCGAAGTGTGAATTTGCGAAAGCAACAGTAACCTACCTGGGCAAAGTTGTTGGCCAGGGCCAAGTGCGGCCAGTGAGAGCAAAGGTGCAGGCAATAGATCAGTTTCCTATACCGACAACTAAGAAAGAGCTTTCTCGCTTCTTGGGTATGGTGGGGTATTATCGGGGGTTTTGTAAGAATTTTTCGACAGTGGTTGCCCCACTTACTTCCCTTATGAGCCCAAAGATGAAGTTTGAATGGTCTGAAACTTGCCAAAAAGCATTTGAAACTGTGAAATCTTTGTTGTGTTCTGCCCCTGTCCTTGCTGCCCCACAGATGGACAAGCCTTTTAGCCTGTATGTGGATGCAAGTAAGGTGGGAGCTGATGCTGTTCTCATGCAGAGCAGTCAAAATGGTATTGACTGTCCGGTGAGTTTCTTTTCTAAAAAATTTAACTTTAATCAGTTAAATTATTCCATCATTGAAAAGGAAGCTCTAGCACTTATTTGGGTACTGAAGCATTTTGAGGTGTATGTGGGAAGTGGAACAAGACCTTTAATTGTTTACACAGATCAAAATCCGCTGACTTTTCTGCACTCGCTCCAAAACCCAAACCAGAGGCTTATGCACTGGTGTCTCTTCTTACAGCCTTTTCACCTGGACATCCGCCACATAAAGGGCACTGAAAATACAATGGCTGATGCCATGTCTTGAGCTGTGGCTATTTGAGTTGACTTTTGTCTTTTCTACCTGTAGTGTCTCATTGTCTGTTCTAGCTGTCCGCTCTTAAAAGTGCTTCCTAGGTACCAAGGTTGCTGAGAAGATGGTTTGGACGGTACAAACTGGAGTCAGCCTGCAGGTTGTAGACAAAAATTGGATTAATATGCCAGTTATTTGATGGATGGCTCACTCGTAAATTTGAATTCTGCTTAGATAATTTAATGGTAACTGAAGCTAAAATTTGGGCATCCTGTGTAGGACTTCCTTCTTAAGGGAGGGGGTGTGACGACCCCTCCCGCTCTGCCTGCATGTCATGTTCTGATGTCCTCAGTCTTGTTTTTCTGCTGCTTGCAGGTACCTGAAAGTGGTATGTGGGTGGAGCTGGGAGGGGTAGTCTCATTTACCTGCCTGGCTGGGCGGGGCTTCCAGAAGGCTTAAAGGCCCGCCCCTCTGAGAGCTGTCTCTCTCAGCCGGGCCTGCTACAGCTACCTCACATGTCTCTTTGTTTGGTTTGTTGCATCCACCACTTGCATTACACTACATTTTCACTCATCCATCCACTCCAGACAAGACTGACTCCTCTCACACTTGCAATTTTAAAGTAGTGGTTGAATATGTTTGATTATTTCTGTTAAATAAAATATATTTTGGATTGTTTTTCTGTGTGTGGCCTCCCTCTTTGTTACCATGAGCCAGGTGGTAACACATGGAAGTATAGTGCTATGTTTGTCTCTTCATACTGAAACTGAAACATGTATGTAACTCTTGGTTTATTGCAGTATTGTCTTTTTAAATACAAGAAATACAATACTATAATGAGAAAACGGATGTAGTTATGGGTTACTAGTCGTACGGAGTTTATATAAATATGATCTGTTTTATGTTTATGTTGCTTTATGTTTCATTGTTTATATAAAACGGGGACTTGAGGGGATGGAGATGTGAAACGCAACGCATTAAATAAATACTATATAACATCAGTGGCTACAGCTTTGCATGTTTGTGTCAATTATCTCAGGTGTTTACTACCTTTGTGTCAAGGGAGCAGGGAAACTTTGTGTTTTCCCAACCCCATATGACTGGGGCTGTTGGGTCACGAAAAAGGGATGTACGATAATACAAGGTCAAACTGCATTGACCTTTAACCTTTGACGTATACTTCAGCATAGGTCTATTGCATTATCAATTTGAATAGTGGCCAAAAGTGTACTAGAAATATGAAAATTCCAGCCTTGTATATTGTATAGAACAGTAAAGTCGCCAACTCATACGTTGCTGGCGTTGATCCATAAAATTATGACCTTGACCTTTAGAATGCCGACATGGACTGCAATTGAAAGTACATGCCCTGCTATTTCATGTGGATAGTAAATATAGTGTTCTGGGCTTGAACACCCATCTCAGAACAAAGGAGCTCATAGTTTTAAATAAAGATTACTGATGCCGACGAATCACATAAATAAATTGCACCCGGTGACCTGTGGCATGGACCTATAATTCAATATAGTTATTGGAAATTTAACTTTGATGCTAGATGTGACTCGCTCAAGTCCATTAACTGTAATTTAGGCAATGATAGCACGTTTTTATGTTGAAAATTATTTTGGAAATGGCAAAAGACGGCAATTAGCGAAGTTTGACCTTTGACCTTGACCTTCAAAATCGGGTACCCCCCTCCAAAAAGTTTTGCTTTGGCCCAAAGTATTTGGGTGCCAAATTTGGTGCTTTGGCCCAGCAGGTAACGATCATTGCTATAAGCCACCCCACTAAAAATCAAGTTGAGTGTATTACCACTTCCATCTGTTTTGGTGGAAAACTACTTGTTTGAGGTGCGCTGTTGAAGTGCGTCCCTGTGAGAACACTTTCGCACAGAAAAAGTTACCAGCAAAACGGTGGTGGGGGGGCCGGAGGGGTGACTGAAGTTTAATTTATGATGGCCTTGGCCACCACTGGCCACCCCCTGGCTCCGCCCCTGTTCGAACCACACATAAATTCAATTTCTCGCACTTGCTTCTTCCACCTCCCAGTCTAGCACAGAAATACTCATTCATGCCCTGGTCACCTCCCAACTTGACTACTCTAATGCTGTCCTTCCTGGGCTCTCCAATAAACTCCTGAATAAACTCCAGCTTATCCAGAACTCTGCAGCTCGCATTATCACACACACCCTTTCCAAAGACCACAGCACACCTATCCTCCGTGAACTCCACTGGCTCCCAATTAAACACCGCATTGACTCTCCTGCTCACCTTCAAGTCTCTCCACTTGCTCCCCCCTACCTTTCTGAACTCCTTCATGTTTTCACACCCCACTGTTCACTGCGCTCTTCCTCCGCCAGCCTCCTAATCACCCCCCATGCCCCCCTGTGTTCTGTTGGAGCACACTCTTTTAGTCACTACGCCCCGCGCCTCTGGAACTCCCTGCCGTCACTCCTGAAACAACTAGATTCTATCTCCACATTCAAAGCACAAGTCAAGATTCACCTGTTCAAAATTGCATTCACATAACCCCTGTCCTTCTCCAAATTCCTGACCTGGACAACACCTACCTTCTGTCCTTCCGCTCTCTCAGCTAAATCTGCCCTTATTTCTTTGTTTTTATTTTATTTTATGTATTTTATCCTATTTTGCATTGTCATGTGCTGTTTTTTACTTTGTCTTTTTATGTATGCCCTATGTTGTGTAGTTTATTTGTTGCTTCTCTATACTGCGTCCTTGGGTTTCTTGAAAGGCGCATTATAAATAAAATGCATTATTACTATTATTAACCTTCAGAGGACATATTGAGGTTTCATGCCATTATTAATGTGATTCAATGAACAATACCGCCAGCTAAAATAAATTGGCCAGTCATACTACTAATAAGCCCATATTGTGCTTTCACTTCTTATTTATCTTATTATTATTTATTTAATTTTTATTGTAAAGCACATTGAGCTGCATTTTATGTCATGAAAGGTGCTGTGAAAATAAAGTTTATTATTATTATTATTATTATTATTATTATTATTATTATTATTATTATCATTAAGCCTTTGCAAGTGATACTGTTTGGTCGCTTACTGGATGTGAAGAGGAGCTGCTGCACACTCATAGCCACCATGCCATAACCATTAATTTTTTCGATTATCAAAGTTTTGACTTAAGTCTTCTCCAGGGAATTAAGGGATGGAAATCTAATAAATTGATTATCATTGCATCTTGGCTATGAGTGTGCAGATTCTTTCTTCGCATTTGTATTTTTACTGTGGTTAGCACCTCGACAACAACTCTTTCTCTCACTGTTGCTAATAAGTAAAAGTAAATTGGAACCAGTTTGGAGTAAGTATGGATTGTGAGGTGAAGTTACTGAAGGGCTTTTATTATACTACGTAGTATCTTGGTTGAAGAGGCTTTCCAAGTTTAAACTGGTGCCACAGGCAAGCACAAATATGTTAAGGAAATGTTTGTCTGTGGGCCGAGTCTAATTCTTTCAGTAAGAGCAGATAACTTTAGGCATAAGGTTGATAAAATTGTCCTAACGAAATTGCTGGCCATACCCAGAATTGAGTACAGGTAAACATCAACATCTCCAATGATGCTGTAAGAACATGCCTCCAGCCGTCCAGCTCATTCGGACTGCATTCCTCACTCCATTAATCATTGTTTGAATATGTTTGTTATTTCTACAGGGTGATAGCAGCGTGCTATATAAGACCGAGTCTCACACTCGGTCTTTGTGAAGCCTCGTAACCGCATACTTGTGTTGCGTTCATAGTCTTTGTATTGACGCATTTACCCACATATCGCGTGTATTATTCCAAACTCTTAAAACATAGTGCTGTTATTGCTTATTTCAGCACTTTTCCCAGGAACCTCGATTCCTGTTTTGCTTTGTGTTGCTTCGTTCATGCCTTCTGTTGCGCAGTAGGCATAATAAATACAAGTCCATCCTTGCACCTGAGTCCAGTCCTCAACTTAGTGTACTCCGTGCACCTGAACTGTGTACGAAGCACAACCCTAACAGATGCGAACATCTGGTCTTGGTCAAATGGTCCAGGAGAAGCCTTCATACCAAGCCTTCACAGTGCAATATACCAAGGATGGGGACTTCTTAAGCTGTAGCCCCGGCTTTGAGTAGCAGCCTTTCATTTGGCTGGGGCCCCACACCCAGGACATACATGTTTTCAAACAGAAATTAACCTAATTCAATTTAGGACTGATTCTTAGTGCAGGGGTGATTGAAAAAAAAAAAAAAAATCTCAAGCCTGAAAATTTTTCTTCAGGTTGGGTCATGAGGAATGGGTCGTTGATGGGCCTACATCCTGCATTTTGTGGGTCGGCATGAGGAAGTATGAGCTGAAGTGTCAACAGTGATGTAATAACACTGGGTTTGGGCTTTAACTGCCTCATAACTGGGACATCAAGGCCTAAACAATGGCTCTAAAGTCAAGATAGGTTCATGATGGGTTATTCTTGGATTAGTAACCCAAGTTCCACAATGGACATCACTATAAGGATTGATCAGAATTCTCAGCACAATATTATTACAGAAAATCTTATTTTTCCACAGCAGTTGAATTCACATCGGACGATTAACTCTATGTCTAGAATGATTTTTCAAACTTACTACTAACTAATTAACACACTTCTAAAACATGCAAGACATTTTTTTGAAAATAATAAATAATCGTAGCACTCGGTGAAGTATTAAATATAGTTCCGAAAAACAGTTTATATATAGGGATATAAAATGTTGATAAACTATTTTTTATTTAACAGGGAAATAAAATTATTCACTACGTCGCAAACAATGTCAGCAAAACAGTTGACTTGCTGCTCTATAAGATTACAGTTCAATCTCGTTTTCCACACAATTCAAAGCTAAATGTATTTGCAGAAAGTGAAACGTTTCGAGCATGTTAGCTTGCAACCTCCTCTATTCTTACTGGATTCAAGATGACAACCCAACCGCACAGGGCACTGCCCGTGCTTTATGAACTGATAAGTTTTAAAGTCGATGACGTTAATTAAAGTATTTAGCAAATTCTGACAAGCAAAATTACTTTTAGCGTACGTATGTTCACAGCTCATTAAATCCATCCATTCTTTATACCTGGAACTGTAGCCCATCCCAGCTGACTCTGAACGAAAGGCAGGGACCCACCCTGGACAGCTCGCCAATCCATCGCAGGGTGCAGACACCATTCATTAGAATTTAATTTTAATATTCAGTATCGCGGATGCATATGCTGCGCATGCCCTCACAACCCGGTGTGTCATCAGGAACAGCTGCTGCCGTTATATGCTATTACCACGTCTGTCAGCACTAGAAATTAAACTCTAAATTTTCATGACTAAATGCACGCTTGACGTTTTTACACACCCGAACATTTCTCTGGGTACTCAAACATCAAGGTAAGCCGAGAAAGTGCTGATTTTATTTGACATTAGTCGAGTTTGAATACGGAATTATTTTCCTGCCCCTTATACAGGATTAGTAAATTCGTAAGTCCTCACATAATCAGCAGTCCAGTTATAAAATATACATGAAGTCGACCTTCGTTTCGTTCTCATTTGTTTCTTTCTTCTGGGACTCTCATATTTTCTCTGCACAGATGGAGTGGAGCTACATGCACGCTTATAGGACGTCACCTTCAATAGTTTCCAAATACATGCCCATTATCCAACCTTAATCAACCAACAAAAGCCTTTGCTTCCTTACTGTATATTCTGTAACGTTACATAAAAGATAGGAGAAGCAGTCGAGTCGCTGCATCACAAAGCCATTAATCAAATACAATAACTGAAAACATTGGTGTCATTACACCTGCTCACTTTACTGACTTGGTAATAACGTCAGCCGACAGCACGGAATCTCCTGACCAGTGCAACAAGCAGAGAACCGCAGCTGCTGCACTGCTTACGAGAATGCACTTAGAGACAAAGTCCCCTTGGTATTCACACAGCCTGAATAAAAATTTTAAAAATATGCCGTGAAAAAGGCACGAATGATTTAAAAGAGAAAAATCAACAGATTATATATAGATTATTTGTGGTAGTCAAAAAAATTATTTACGGATTTTTCAGAGTGTCTTTTTCAATTGTTCCCTATGGAAAAATTTCTTTTTGCCCCCCATGGCATCACGTGACTTGCAATATCAGCTTGACTGCTAAGCCCTTGTCGCTGTGCGTCTCAGCCCTGGTTCAGTATCCAGTTCTAAAAATACATCCATGCTTTGGACTGGCTGGGAGCGAAAGCCATAGGCTGAGAGCGAGAGGTCTATCAAAGCCCGTCTAAGTCTACTGTCTGCGATCTTTCTGCACGCATGTATCTCGCATTTTATTTTTTCCCTCGCCGATCGCCGCACGCCGGAAATCCGGCATGGTGCCGGATTCCCATCACCCCTGTTACTGAATGTTGACAGGCGCCGACAGACTACCTGGCACACTGTACTTGAAAACAATATTTATTTCATAATTATTTTGCAAAATCCATTTAATTTATGTATTGCATGTTTAAAGGGATCTTCCAAATGTTGCCTAAAAAGTTCAAAAATACTTATTAGGGGATCTAAAATTTAAAAAATGCCTCACATAATAAGCATAATATTTTATCCTCTTCCAAAGTGGTGCCAGTTCAAAATTCCTGCTGTTGCCATCTTGAACAGCAAAAAATACTCAGTGGGCTGTTAATGAATTTTGGACCACTCCCGAAGTGGAGGAGAGTATTCGTTGGATCTACGGATGGGAGATTTGGGCGAATGTGATGTTGTATGGACTTGGTCTGTCATTCTGCGAACATTGGGCAACCCCAGGTGGCAAGACTCAGGGTGGTCAGGGTGGGGCTCGCGTCTCTCGTCGGAGTCCGCGTAGGCTCCTATGCCCCCTGGGGTCCCGGGTGGAGACTGTTTCTTGCTTCCTTCTTGGAGAGGGGAAGGGTGGGAGGGACGTAGGAAGGAGACGAGATTGTGGGAATGTAGGTGGTATATATAGACGAAAGGACGAATAGGAAGGCGCAATGGGAGTGGCCCTGTTCATTAACTTACGTTATTGGGAACTCCCTATAACACATCATGGTTGCTTCACTTTTCCTTAAGTAGGCAACCCTTGTTTTTATTGTGTATACTTCTGAGTGATAAGTATTCTGGAGAACTACAATATGTTGCAGATTATCCCCCTCTAGCTAAAACCAGAGTACTTTTTGAGCGAGGAAAGAAGCAAAGTGGAAAATGAAGCAGAAGAGGAAAAAGATGGATCATCATTTTCAAACGATGCCATTCGCAGTCTCTGTTCAGACACATCTCGGTGCTGTTGTGAGCAGTTTAGTATTATTTATGTCGACAGAAGTCAAACTGATTTGCCACTGAGAGCTGCCTCTTTTTACATGATATTCATGATAGCTCGCATAGCCCATCATGACATTATCAGTAAGCCTCCCTAGTGTGTGGATGCGCTCCCCAGAAGCTGTTTGATTGGTATGCAATTGAGGAACATCGTTTTTCAGCCAATCGCAAGTTCGTGCCCCGCCAAGGGAATGAGTGACGTCCAAGCTGAAGACTTGCCTTGATGAGACGCCTGACAGATTGAATTTTAATTTTCATTGTGTCCCAAAAAGAGTGTGGTGACATGTAAATATAAATGCAATGGACTGGGAGGCGCTATTTCCGTTACTGCATTTGAATATTGTCCCATGTATTGCAGGTTAAGTCTTTGAAAATTAAATTTTATATGCCCTTTTCTTTATTATTTTCATTTTCACTTTGACCCTAAAAGAGCCTGATAACATGTAAATGTAAATGCAATAGACTGGTAGTGCTGTTTTGCTTATTGCATTTGAATATTGTTCACAGTAGAGCAGGTTAAGTCTGGGCAAATTAATTGTTGAATTTCGTTTTCAATGTCATTTTCAAATAGACAATAGCATTTACATTTTCATGTTGACCCTAAAGGAGCGTGGAGACATGTAAATGCAATAGGCTTGGGGCTGCTGTTTTGCTTATTGTTTTTGCATATTGTCTACCGTACTGCGGGGCATGACTTTGACTTTTTCCTAACTGGATCCCTTGTGTCCGAGAATGATAATGACAAAGTGATTGCCTATTGGCAACATTTACATATTTGATGTCAGATTGTAAGGAAGGCAATAAGCTGAATAAATGCAGAAAAAATGCAAAACTTTCACTGACTTCAATCTCTCATTTTTGCAATTTTTCAACGGCATGAAAAAATGCTGAAACAAGCAATTGAAGATACCAAAAGTTTTGGATCTTTTTGCATTTATTTAAATGATTACCATCCTTCCAATGTCACTCGCTGTACATCATGCCTATCAACACCCTTTAGAAGTCACTATATTCACAATATAGCACGGCCTCTCTTACCTTATTGCTCAGTAAGCCTCACTAACTACTGTGTGTCAATCTGTGCCGTTTTATGAGGTACCATTAAAGATGGCGGTCGCAGCAACTTGAACTGTCTGTAAAGCCCTTCTTTGTTTGATGTTTTAAAAAAAAAGTATTTCACTGTGTGAGGAGTTTTTTTTTTAAATTTCAGATCATCTAATAAGTGCATTTGAGCACTTTTTAGGTGATATTTGTCAAAAGACTCCCTTTAGAAGTTCCCTTTAAATAGACATTTTTCTCTTGACATTTGGAGGAGAGCAGCACCCCAGCGCCCCGGATTAACAAAATGTCATGAAGCGACTGCAAAACGTTCATCAATTTATTGCATTTTTAGTACTATTTCAATCGCAGAAGGCTCACTTTTAACTGACGCAGGGTCTCCTTCTGACACTCATCCTGATCCTTTATCATCTTCTGAGCCAGTTCCAGTCTCTCCGTCTCCCTCCTCTTCTCCTGTTGCAAAATGGCCACCCTCTGCTTCTCCTCTGAAACAGCAGAGACAGGAGATTGTTTATTTAAAAAATACCAATTATCATCATTCACAGTTTTACTACTACCGGCATTCAGTTACCACAATGCTTCATCTTTGTCATTTTAAAAGAAAGAATGCATTTTGATTTTAAAAAATCAGGTTCAATGACTCGGGCAGAAAATCCAAAGTATTTGCACAGAGTTTCAATAGGTTGGTCAAAAAGAAGGAGAAAATTGAGCATCTTCACCTTCTAGGGTGACTCACAGTAATGTATGCCCATCAGACCCCTAAAGGAAACAGTCTTTTTTTTCTGTGGTGACACAGAGATTCGATTAATATTGAGTGCTTGCCCAAGTAATAGAAGTGCCCCATCATTCTGCCGCCTGAGTGGACTACTGCCACAAATACTATGTTCAGATTGCATAATGTGAAGGGTTTAAACAAACATATACTCAACTCCAAAACGAAATGCAAGGGTGAGGGATGTACTGTGTTTGCGGCAAATTGAAGAATCGATTGATTTTTATTGCTTTTCCAGTGAGGCAAGAGTGGAAATAAAGAAAAGCGTGTGGAATCGTAATCCTGACGCACACCACGTGCCCGCGCCAAGAACTATAGTAATAACAAACATTGAGCTGTTTGTGATGTGTACAGTGACACTTGACTTGCTCTTTTGGGTGTGGTGAATAGCCCACATAAAGCCAACAAAAAAACAAAAAATGCTACTGGATCAAGAAAATGGAACGGCTTGTGGCACAGGAGAGAGAAAAAGAGCCATTAGCACGTTACGGGCGGGTCTCACCCGCCGAGAGTTGGTGCGTCATTTGCACTGTCACCGTTCAACAATCAGTCGGCTGTCTATTTGAGAATGGAATACAGGCACTGTCACTGACCGACCCCGCTTAGGGCAGCCACGAGTGACCATGGTAGCTCAAGAGCGCCACATCTGGTTACAGCCTGTACGTGACTGATTCTGGACAACAATCCAAACTGATCATAATCCGAGGGGTCCGAGACATCTGAGGGTGAGCACAAGTTCTGTTCGACACCGTCTATGTGAGCAACACATGCGTGCCCATGTGTAATAACATTTCCTAGCTAAGAGATGTAATAAAAAGTGTATGCCCAATAATGTAATAACACTCGACTTAGTAGCAGTAGTAGTAGTAGTAGTATAAGTAGTAACTTAGTTCATTAAATTCATCTGGGTGTTAGTGGGCGACAGTGTTGCCAGATCATCGAGCCAAATTCATGTGGGCGTGAGGGTGCAGCAGTGTTACCAGACGTGTTGGGCCAAGTTTATCCAGGGGTGAGTGGGTGGAGTGTCACGGAATGTGACTTTTGAAAATCCATCTCTCCATAATCATCTGGCAATAGAACACGGCCGGCAATAAGAGTAATGGTGCAATAGGGCGTGTGAGGGCAGCGACCAGGGTTGCTGGTGAGGGTACTACGCTATTATTCTATGTTTGTGCATGTGACCTATCTCCTAGTGACTGTGACATCAACAGTTTGCCCGTCATTGCTCGGGCAACGGCTGACGACCTGTTGACGTCACAATTACTTAGGACTTAAGTCACATGGTACCCTCACACGCTCTATAAAGAATCCAGGTGGATTTGGTGGGTGCTTCGGAGTCAGACGTCGGACTGGATGGAGTGGACAGAGTCGGTATCGGAAAACGCAGGTGACGATCGGGATTTGAACGAACGGTTTGTGTTGGAACAGCTGGTTTGGGTCTAATGCGGGAAGCATTGGGCGGATTGATGTAAACTTCCGTTCCAAGTGTGGTTCCTCGCAGCCTGTAGTTCATGGCCAAGCTCTTTAACGAAATGTCAATGTCTTGTCCAAATCGGAGGATCAGCATGCCTATTTGAAGTTTGAGGCCAGTAGGAAGTAAAACGCTCAGTCCTGTGAATAATCAGCGAAGTGTAATCAAAAAATAATGCAATCTGCAACATGATTTCAAATGTACTTTTACAATTACAAAATTTGTGAGTTTTAAATTCAACAGTTGCATAGCACAGGCAAAATATTTGACTATTTTGTCAACATCTCTTAGATCATTCTCTAATGATGATTACAATAGCACCAAAGGAGGTGGTTTGTTTTTTGATGAAACATTGGTCCACAAACTGGTGATTATAACAATTGCAATGAACATAAACACTACACAGCGTAAAATTACTGAAACTGAATAATGCGTAATGACTATGAAACTAAATAATTACTATGAAACTAAGCAATGTATAATACCTATCAAAACCGAACAATTACTTTGAAAATGAACAATGTGTAATGACTATAATAACAGAACAATTACTATGAAACAGAACATGTGTAATGACTATGAAACTAAACAATGTGGAATTGCCTACTATTACATTATCGGGCAGTTATTACATTCCTTTGGCACTAAGTTATTGCATTATCGGGCAGACACTTTTTATTACATTATCGGTCAAAATGTTATTACATTATCGGGTAGGCAGCAATCACATTATTGGTTGAAGTTATTACATTATCGGGCACTTATTACATTATCAATTAGTTTCATTACATTATCAGACAGTTATTTCATTATTGGTCTGTTATTACATTATAAGTTGTAACAGCGCTCTTGCGCTGGTAATCAGTGTGCTGCAGGAAAGGCAAGATGTAGTGGGTGGGCTGCAGAAGTCCGGCAGCAGCAATTAGGATCCAGTGGAGCAGGCAGTGCAAGGTCAAATGTTAAGTCTAGGGTCAAAGCCAAAGGATCAGTCCAGGAGGTGAGAAATCTTGTGACTGGGTGAGGCCAGAGCCGTTGAAAAAGACAGTTGCGAGATGCTTTGATCTTGTCACAACACGGTCACGTAGTCCATGTTGCTCTGCATAGTTCAAAACAATTCTGTGATTTCAGCCTGAATGAATGGTTTCAAGCAGACAGACAGCAGCTGAAACTATGTTCGCAGCAAATTTGGTTAATATTAATGCATGATTTTCAGGTTCTCTGGTCTGAAGTTTTATAGTATTTGTGCTTGATTCATTATATTTAATGCTTGTGGTTGTCTGTGAGGTCAGCAATTGAGCTGATCATTCAAGGAAGTTAGTGAAACAAGTGCTGCTAGTAAATCAGTGTTTTGTCTCCCTACTTGGTAACCCTTTGGTTTTATTTTCCACCTTTTTTATGTTAATTTTATGTTTTGGAAGGAAGGGGGACTACTCCCATAATGTACATACTATACATTTTCAGCATACAATGGTGAAATGTAACCAAGTATATTTACTCAAGTATTGCACTTAAGTACAAATTTGAGGTACTTTACTTGCATATTTCAATTTCATGCAACTTCATGCTGTTAGTCCACCATATGTTAGAGGGAAATACTGTACTTTTTACTCCATTTGTCTGACAGTTTTAGTTACTAGTTGCTTTTCAAATTGCATTTTTTTATACCCCACTTATCATATAAAACTATTTATAGGGCCTAGATGATTCTGTCTTTTTCTAATTCACAGAAAGATTACTAGTTCCTTTGTGGACTGAGAAAATACTCAAACTTCTTACATAAAGAGAGTATTTTTTACTATTTAAACAAATAAAAACTGTTTTGTATTTGTGTCTTATCGTTCAATCTTTTGGATTTATTTTATTTGAATATCTGTTTTATATATACTGTTCTTAGTGCCCGTGTACAGCACTTTGTCCAACTTTCTTGTATTTAAAGTGCTTTACAAATAAAGTTGGATTGGATTGATTAGCTGGAAAATGCACTGTTACAAAGCTGAAAACGACTATTTTCCTGAGCTCAAGAAAAGATCACTTTTAAGCGATACTGGTTCTCCGAGGACAGCATTGCTAAATCTTACGGAATCTTACGGAACATAATGCATTCATGTAGATTTAACTACCAACCATATATAAGGTAGTTAATATTAATGCAACCTTAAACAACTATAAAAGTAAAATGCAACATACAAATTAATGCACCAGTAATATTAATTCAAAACATCGTAACTAATAGTAAAACACTACCCAACACTAACCATTTAACTACACAGTGAGTACTTTTACTTTTGATAGGTTAAGAAAACTTTGCTGAGAATACTTTCATACTTTTGCTTCAATGAGGTTTGTTTTTAATGCAGGACTTTTACTCAGATCCCCCAAATGACCCGCATTTGGCGGGTCAGATCCGCAAATTAATAGCAAAACCTGTGTGAAATAAACTCGTAATCCGCACAAGAGATCAAAAATTGATTTTGTAGTGCCCCCCCAAAAAATTACTTCTAAATCATGGCGCTGCATAATCTGGAAATCAAGTTCTATAAGCATAAGCATGTATGCAGAAGTTTAATTGGGCCAGGGCTGTCCCCGAATCAGCCCGGTGCAGCAGTGCTGCAATTAAAGTATGGATACCGTTTAGGGCATGCATGTCTTTCTGTAACATATTGTCAATTATTGCTTGCTCATTTTATTTGCATACAAGGCCAATATAAACAGTGAAAAAAAAAACAGTGATAAATTTACAAAAATACTGTAGGCCTACGGGGAGAAAGGGAGAAAGCCTGAAAGGCTTAAACAAAACCTACACACTGTCAGGTCCTGGCAGGGGAAGAAATAAATAAAATTCTGGCCCGTCCCGCCCAGCAATCTACCATTTTTTCAATTACGCAAGCCCACCTCGCCCGCGTTGCGGGCTGACCCGCGGGTCTTCTCATCCCTAGTGTACACTATGTGTCATCATATCAATCAGTTACTCATCGTCAGTCTATGAGACAGAATAGGTGGATAGCAAGGCAGGCAGTTAGTAGGTTAGTAACTGACATGTTTGATAACAGGACATAAAATGTGTGGATATTCTGTTTACACAATATTTTGATTACAAATTGAAGTTTTCACCATTATCATATATGTTAAATGAAACTAGCCAGCTGATGCAGCAAATTGTCAAGAATCGTCAACATTGTCAGGGCTTTCGTGGTTTGAGCAGAATATCAAAGCAGCTCAATTACACTATGACACTATAGGTAATGCAGGCTAGTTTTAGAATTTCCTAGCTAAGAGATGAATAAAAAAAAGTACACTTCAAGTTCATTGTAAAAGTAAACTTCAAGTATATTTCAAGTATACTGGTAGTATACTTGCAAGTGTACTTCTTCAATACTTCTTGTGACTAATTTGCCCCACTTTATAAAAGTGCACTTTGAGTAAACTTTAGGTGTAAGAGTTGTAAACTTTAAATATATTACTAGTTTACGTAAAATTTTTACTTCATGAAAGTACACTTTGAAGTATACAGCAAGTAAACTTGGATATCCAGAATACTTTATGATAAATTATAATATGACTAATTATACACTCTGCCCAGTATTTACAATCAAATCATGTCCATTGTTCTTTTCTAAACACACATAGGAATTAATTGACACAATATTAATTTAAATACTCAGATAAAGGAAAACCACTCCAGGCAGGATTTGATCACAAAACTCTCCAACTACAAAGTTGCAGCTTTACCCAATACACCACAGCACATTTTGGGAAATTTGTTTGGTTGTTTAGTACCAGTCCACTTTTAGTTTATGAAAATATACTTTATACCTCAGGATAGAAAAGAAAATACAGTAATTATAAATAGTGTATTATTTAATTCCAATGTGTATTTAGAGGAAAATAATGGACAAGTGATCTTCATACAATACTGGGCTAAAAGTGTCATTAATTATAATCTTTTTAAGATGTATATCTCTGTGTTTAATTGCAGTATTCTTCAAAATATACTTTCATGAACTAAAAATTTTTTATTAATGAAATTTGTGGTATGCTCTGTTTACCACCAAATTAGTCCCAAGAAGCAGTGAGGTGGTATACTTACAAGTTTACTACCAGTATACTTCAAATATACCTGAAGTTTACTTTTAAAATGAAGTTGAAGTATATTTCCTTTTTGTAAGGACGGCCACTCAGGAACAACACTTCATTAAATGCGTGAATATTGTTGGATTGCCAATTCTAGTGTATTTGACGCAAGACACTTTTAGTATGTCCCGGGTCCCCTCAGCATGAAAAATAATTTCTGCTTACTTGATGAAGACCTAGGGCTCTAATTTCTTGGCACAGCGCAGGGTGGCGCAGCGTGGCGTAGCCCACGCAGTGGTAATTTCGTCCGGGCCCGCACAGTGGTGATTTCTTGCGGTGCAACACCGTGCGCAGCCACTTTGGCAATTTGGTAGACGGACGTGCGCCGAGATGGGTGTGGCGGCGTAGTAGGGGGAGGTGTCACATATTCATCATGACGCAGTGACAATTTCGTGGATAAAGGCCCCGCGAAGGTGCGCAGAGAGCTCGCCAGCTCCAACCTGGTTTACTTTCTGTGCAGTGGTAATTTGGCTGACCGGCGCACAGTGCGCACACATCACCGAAACCTCACAGGCAGGTTTCCAGAATGTCAGGCACATTTCAATGCAATAAATAATTATAGCAACCACTATTTAATGTAACTATCTGAATCAGCACATAAATTATAGTATCTATATCGATTGTCCTGATGTCAGATCAAAGGCGGTTGGCACGCGTAATGGAAACTCGACCTGGCTTAATCAACGCAGCTGAATCTGTGATGCAAACTAACGACTTCACATCTTTCTCAGCCAACCACAAACTGCCTCGGCATCGGCGTATAAGGCTTTCGTTCTATGCTCAGTAAAGCCGCTTGCACACTGGACGCGAAACAAATTTTTAGCATGACTGATTACATTCAAAGGCCACGTTTCCCAGATTCATTTAAGAAGACCTTAGCGCTAAGAGCTTCTTTAGATCCTTCTTAAGGCTCCAATAAGAAGCAAACGCGTTTCCCAGATTCCGTCTTAGCCTAAGATGATCTTGTTAAGAAGGATTTGAAAGAAGGGTCTGGAGCACTCTTAACACCCTTCTTAGCGACGAAACACTGCAGATACAGCCGCGTCAGGCAAATCAATGTGACACTAAGCAAGGAGATATTAGGGAGTTTTCGCAAACCACGATGGTGCAAGATCTACACCGGTGAGCAATCAACTGTGACCATCCCCGCACTCGTGCCACCGTCTGACTTACGTGCAGTTTCGCAAAAGGAGTACCGGGACAGTGCGTGACGTCAGCTGCAGGTGCACTCCCTCTATTGTGTGCGCGTGTAATCTTGGTTGGTGTTTCTCTAAAACATTCATGTAGTAATTTTAATTTAAAGATTTTAGGAGAGCTGCTTTGAATTGACAGAGCCATTCCTGAACAATAACTAACTCGTATTTCAGTTTCAATAATGGGATCTAAAGGTCTAAATTGTTATGCAGTTTCGCACCGGCCCACTCGGACAAAGAAATAAACCTGACTGCGCCTTGCACATAATCGCTGCATACTTACAGGAAAAGCATTACTAGTAGTAGGCCTAGTTGTTGAATCCATGTCCATGATACATCGAAAAAGCCAGAGGTGCGAGCGAATATTTGCATACACCACGCTCTGAGTGCTGATGATACAGCCAAGTGCTGATTGGCTGGTTGCACTCCATCACGCTCCATCGTAGAGCATCCACGACGAACGAGAAATCGGCCTACTACTGTAGCAGATTCGGAGAATACGGACGAAGTTTCAGGGTCGCGCATGCGCAAATCGACTTTGGCATCAGTTTACCGTCCCAGACACCTGCCGTCGTAGTTGCGAAAACTCTCTACTAATGCTGTGCGTGCGGTTCGTCCTTTTTTTATCCCCCCCCCCTTTCTTTCATGCACCCCTACTACCCATTAAGCATTTAAAATGAGGGAAAACTTACATCTCTCCTCTATGGTTCCATGTGCTGAAATATTTTACCGTATTTCCCTAATTTTTCCCTAATATATCCGGTCTTCTACTTGACCACTTGTTGTACGCTCTATATATAAAGCAACTTGAGCTGCATGTCTCAAATCAAGTTGAATGAGGTTTAACCGCATGATTTCACTCATGTGATGTAATGATATTATTTTATGTGTTCACTCTTTTTTTTCTAAGTTCTTATCCGTGTTATTGGTCTTTATTTGCGTCCGTTTGTTTTCAGACATTCTGCTGCGTGCGCAGTGGCATTACACACGTTCATTTTTAACATTATACGCCACTTGCTACATCAAAACTTAATTTGTGTGCACCTAAGTATGTGGAACGCTCGGTTACTCTGACATCGATTGAGCTCCAGTTAAGAAGGCAGTTAAGAAGGGCACAAAGACACTTGTTAAGAAGGGCACTAAGAACGCATCTTGGAAACACTCTTATCTAAAGGCTCCCTCTTAGCTGAACTCTTCTTTGGAGCCTTCTTCACTCCTTAAGAACGCTCTTAACTGGGAAACGCGGCCAAAGTCAATGCAAAGACGCGAATACAAAGACGCGTGTATTCGCGTCTTTGCATTGACTTTGAATGTAACCTGTGGTGCGAAAAATTCGTTTCGCGTCCAGTGTGCAAGCGGCTTACTACTATTATTGTCACTTAGGTTTTATCGTTTTTAGTGGGGGAAAGGAATACAGCCTGATTGCTATGATCTCGTACTGAGTTAAGATCACATATTGAAAATAAATGTGTAACGTATCTTGTATTGTTGTCCATGCATGCTAATCCCAAAAATTTTAGCAGCAACAGGGTGTAATAATAGGAACACGCTATCCATCGTTTCTCTTCCCAGTGATACAGGCAGAAAAAATAAATGAGCAACCGTCGTATTTCATTTCAACTTCATAAGTTTGAATGATCTGACGTAGTTTCGTTTTGAAATTCCATTCAAGTTTGCTAATGGTAATAATTCGCGAATGCCCTAGCTAGCCAGCTAACTCATATTCGTAATGCTTAACTCTTTCATTACCCTTGTCGCATTTCCGCGACAGCGCCGATCCCGCATCACTTACCACTGTCGCTATTTCGCACCTAGAGAAAGTCCCTCACAAAAACCGTCAAAGCTCCGCAACAAAACACCCCTTTGGATGAGTCTGGTATCGCACAACATGTCAGTGATGTCATCAGGCTTCCCGTAGTTCCCAATCCTCCGGTTATGCACAGTTTTATTTTATTTTATACAGGTTATTGCAGGCAGTGCGTGCTGCAGCACGTGTATCTCCGTTTGTACACAAATGCACGTGTATCTCCGTTTGTACAGAAATGCGCATGTATCTCTGTTTGTACATAAATCCCACAGAGGAGAAATCGTCTTGTCTTGACAAACCAAAATACGGTTTTTATCCTCATTTTCTGTTTTTATTTTTGGAAAAAACTAAGCAAAGATATGTGTCAATGGAAAGGTAAATGTATTTTGAACATGTTTTCTGTACATAAAATTGTCCATTTCTGGCGTTTTTAGTTCAAAAAAGGGGGTGAAAATCCACATGCAATATCATGTTGCGATAGCACAAAAATTTACGGTAAGCAAGGGTTGTCTTTTTCCCAGTAAGCGGTAGTGAAAGGGTTAATATAGACGTAAGCAGTGCAGAAAACATGCCTGAAGCAGCAAAGTAAAATGCAACATTAACGCATCATGCAGATATAGGCCAGAGGCTTCTATATTCCAACACATTAAAGGTGAGGAGAGGAGCTCATTTGATTGGTGAAGATTTGACTCAGCTGTGTTAAACCCAAACATGCCTTCTCTCCTCCCTCTTTGCCACTTGCGCCTGCAGGAGGGACAGAGGCGGGATAGAGGAGTACTTGCGCCGGGCTGCACCAGGCACGAAATTGCAAAATACGCCTGGATACACCCCGTTGGCGTGGCGCTCCCCCCATTCGCCACACCTGCACCTGGTCAACAAATTTAGAGCCCATAGAATCAAAACACGTTGGTCAATCTGGTTGCCATGCTCATGAATTAAAATTTTCTCCTATTTTTGATCCAAGACGGAGTGCCTGTGTTGTTCCATGGGTTTTTTTGTCTCACTTTACATAGAGCAATACTCCCTGGAATTGTTTTTTTCCTCTTATTCTTTTGACTCCTCTGTCAGAAGTCTTGCACCTGGTCATGGCCAGTTTATGGTGAAATTATGTTCTTTCCACTTCCGGATTATGGCCCCAATGGTGCTCACTGGAACATTCAGAAGTTTAGAAACAGTGACGGAGCCAGAACTGGGAACTGGGGGGGCACAGACACGTCCCGTTATGACAATAATTAGTCCTGGCCAGTTCTTAATCATTTTCCTTTATTGACGCGTTTTCCAATTATTGTCACAATCCATTGGCAATTGGAGACACGGCTTCTCTCCATATGCGATCTAACAGCGATGAAATAGTGGGCTAAATTCAGTGCAGAAAAATAATTTACTTATTCATAGGCCTATGCTTTACGAAAGACAAACTGCTCTGAAACTTCCGTGCAACCTTTTCCGCACATCAGTCGATTTAACTTGCGCATCATGATCGTTTAAGTTTATCTTTTAAAAATAGGACCAAGGGTCCTGTAGCTTACCGGCAAGCAGTCTTACAGCGATGATACAAGTTATGAAAATTTCGTGAAGTTTGACATTTGAATCAATGAAAATCAATGTCAAGGTCACTAAATAAAAGCTCACATACATTTATAACACCTTCTGTAATACAATCCTAAGCTCTGAAGCAGTTTTGGTGATACAAGTCATTATAATATGTCAATATGTATTCAATATGTCAATTGTGAACTTTAAAGGTCACAGAATGTCAACTTGCGGTCAGCAAATGGACTTCATGACTTCCTAAATGTCTTTAGACAAACCTTGGCCCAATCTGTGACCATTTTGGTGATACAAGTCATTGTAATTTCACTGTCGAGTTTGACCCTCAAAGTTCACTGACAGTCAAGTTGAATGTCACCAAATGAAAGTTCATATGTGACTTCCTTGTTGTCAGTAACACAAACCTAGGCTCCATCTGTGACCATTTTAGTGATACAAGTCATTGAATGTTCACTAGGTCACATTTGACCTTTGAAGGTCAATACGAAGGTCACCAAATGAAAGTTCATATATGACTTCCTATATGTCTCTAATACAAACCTAGACTCCATCTGTGACCGTTTTGGCAATACAAGTCATTGTAATTGTATTATGTCAAGTTTGACCTTCAAATGTCATCAACAGTCAAGCTGAATGTTACCAAATGGAAGTTCATATGTGACTTCCTATACGTCTCCAATACAAACCTACGCTCAGTCTGTAACGATTTTGCTGATATAAGTCATTGAAATTTCACTGTATAGTTTGGCCGTTGAAGGTCACTGAAGGTCAAGTTCAAGGTCAACCAATGAAACTTCATGCATGACTTCCTATCTGACCACAAAACAAACCTAAGCTCTATCTGTAATAGTTTTGGTGATATAAGTCATTGAAATTTCACTATGTGAAGTTTGACCTTCGAAGGTCACGGAAGGTCAAGTTGAAGACCACCAAATGAAAGTTCATGTATGACTTCCTATACATCTCCAATACAAACCGAAACTATCTGTAACCATTTTGCTGATATAAGTAATTGAAATTTCACTGTGAAGTTTGAGCATTCAAGGTCACTGATGGTCAAGTTCAATGTCACCAAATGAAACTTCATACATGACTTCCTATATGGCCACCATACAAACCTAAGCTCTATCTGTAATAGTTTTGGTGATAGAAGTAATTGAAATTTCACTAGGTGAAGTTTGACCTTCGAAGGTCGCCGAAGGTCAAGTTCAAGGCCACCAAATGAAAGTTCATGTATGACTTCCTATACATCTCCAATGAAAACCGAAACTATCTAACCATTTTGCTGATGTAAGTCATTGAAATTTCACTGTGAAGTTTGGGCATTCAGGGTCACTGAAGGTCAAGTTCAATGTCACCAAATGAAACTTCATTCATGACTTCCTATATGCCCACAATACAAACCTAAGCTCTATCTGTAATAGTTTTGGTGATAGAAGTCATTGAAATTTCTTCGAAGGTCGCCGAAGGTCAAGTTCAAGGCCACCAAATGAAAGTTCATACATGACTTCCTATAAGTGTTCAATGCACATATGTTCCCAATCTTCAATATTTTCAAGCCTAGAAACCTTCGAAAATTGTAACATTTTGCTTGACGTCAAGTTTGACCTTTCAAGGTCATCTGAGGTCAACTTTAACACAGCCAAAGTATAGGTCATATATTACTTCCTATATGTCAGTAATACAAACTTAATCTCTATCTGCAACCATTTAGCTTCCACAGGCGATTTGGCCTATTCTCCATAAGACCCAATGTTAAAGTACAGTGCCCCCACTAGACCCACTTCCGTCGATTCAATCAAAATGGCACTCGCATTGTACACAAAGTGCATCAAGGTGAGTTGATTGCCAGATTTAGAAAAAAAAGTTATCAAACAGTTTTTGAGAAATAATTTTTTGAAATTTCAGGTCATTACTACTATTATTGTCACTTAGGTTTTATCGTTTTTAGTGGGGGAAAGGAATACAGCCTGATTGCTATGATCTTGTACTGAGTTAAGATCACATATTGAAAATAAATGTGTAACGTATCTTGCATTGTTGTTATTTTCAGGTCATATAACATTCATATATGACATATATGTCTCCAATACAAACCTATGCCATATCTCTAACAATTTTGCCGATATAAGTAATTGAAATTTCACTAGGTTTGGCTGTTGAAGGATACTGAAGATCAAGTTCAAGGTCACCAAATGAAACTTCACACATGACTTCCAATTTGCCCACAATACAAATCTAAGCTCTATGTGTAATAGTTTTGGGGATAGAAGTCATTGAAATTTCATTATGTTAAGTTTGACCTTCGAAGGTCACCGAAGGTCAAGTTCAAGGCCACCACATGAAAGTTGACTTCCTAGAAGTGTTCACTGCGCATGTTCTCAATCTTCAATATTTTCAAGCCTAGACGCCTTTGAACATTGTAACATTTTGCTTGACCTCAGGTTTGACCTTTCAGGGTCATCTGAGGTCAACTTTAGCACATCCAAAATATTGGTCATATATGACCTCCTTAACATTGATAATACAAACTTAATCTCTATCTGCAACCATTTACCTTCCACAGGCGATTTTGCCTGTTTTCCATAAGACCCAATGTTAAAGTACAGTACCCCCACGAGACCCACTTCCATCGATTCAATCAAAATGGCACTCACACTGTACATAAAGTGTATCAAGGTGAATGGATGTCCAGATTTAGAAAAAAAGTTGGACAGTTTTTGAGAAGTAATTTTTGGAAATTTCAAGTCCTGTCTTAAAATATTGTTAATATTTTCCTTGACCTCGAGTTTGACCTTTCAAAGGCATCTGAGGTCAAATTTAACATAGCCAAAAGATAGGTCATAAATTACTTCCTGTATGTCGTTAATACAAACATAACCTCTATCTGCAACCATACAGGCCATCTTGCATATTCATAAAGTACAGCGCCCCACTAGACCCACTTCCGTCGATTCAATCAAAATGGTGCTCGCACTGTACATTGAAGGTACCAAGGTAAGTTGATTGCCAGATATAGAAAAAAATTTATCGCCTAGTTTTTGAGAAATAATTTTAAAATTTCTCAGTCCTATCTTTAATACTGGGGCTAAAATTTCAAGGGCCCATAAAACGGACAAAAATAATTCAATCAAAAATCCGACAAAAAAAAAAAAAACGTCTGGAGATATGGTCTAGTAGTATGTTATAGCAAATTCATATGAAAATTCATCAAGCCAAAAAAAAGATAAAAAATGTTCCGGACGACGGACGACGGATGCCCCACCATGACAATAGCTTAGCGGCCCATAGGCCCATGTCCATACGAGGTGCAGTGTGTTCTTGCTGATTTGGCTGCTAATTCAGTGAGTTTTAGTTGCGGAACAACGAACCATATGTGGTTAGAATCGGAAGTCTCTGCTTTTATGTGATATATTGTTTGTGCGGTAGAATGAAGTTACAGATTCGTTAGTAGCACTTATGTGACTCTGGCATTCCTTTGTCAGGATACCTGCCCTGCACCAATCAATCAATTATCTGTTTCCCTCTGTCTTAATTATGTTTAACTTCTTCCTTTTAGTTAATTAGATTACCTTAAGTATTTATAGCTTAGTTACTCCCTATCATGGACCGCGGAGCACATCTAAATTTGGTGGGGCCCACTCCCACGCTATGAGTCCATAAACGCACCTTGAGCGCATACAAACACGAGCGAAAAAAACACAACCCTAAACAAGCAGCCAGTAGACCTACTATCATTACAGTGTTGCAGAAATCCCGCTATTAGGAGATAAATACATAAGTGGATACAATGAAATGTAAGATGAATGTTAAACTCACCACTGCTTCTTAATTGCTGCCAAAGAACTGCCTCCTTCAGTCGTTAAGCTGAGTGAAGTCTCTGGCAATCTCCATAACATCCACTGTTGCCAAAACATCCTTGTGTATGTGAGCACACATCAAATTATTTAGTCTACTTTGCGTCATCATGGACCTTAGGTAGGTTTTCAAATGACGGAGGGATGAGAAAGACCTCTCAGCACTGGCAGTTATATCGGAATGGTGTAGAACAGTTTTATTAGCTTGTGCACCTCTGGTAAAAGAGTTTTTGTAACAGAGTTTGCATTCATTGCTGCTGCAACAGATGACACAGCAAGGCCTTTATTTGCAGATGCCTGAATTACGCCAGGCAGCATCTCGAGCTGTGAGCGTAAACTTTCCAAGTTAAAATCCTTCTCACAGAGTGCCACCATGGAGGATGGGAAACTGACAGTTTTGCTTTTTGCTGAGCACATTATCAGGTGCTCCAAGTTAGCTGCCGCAGGTCTCTGTTGAAAACGTCTTTGTAATTCACCATCAAGCAGATCCAAGACTTCAAAGTACAGTTTCCTGTAGTAATCCGCTGGGCTCTGGTCAGTGTGCGCAGGCGCACCGTCATCCAGCCATGCATGGCGTTTCTGTTGCCTTGGCAACGCCGGAGCGTCAGTGAGGTCTTTGGAGTCCGCTACTACTTTTTGGTAAAACTCATCAAAAGCCCGATCAGACCTCTTTCGCTGAATAAAGCTTTGTGTAAAATCCACAGCTTTCTGTGCATCCTGCAATGATATGTTTACAGTCTGCAGGGTCTTTGACAGCTGTTCAGTGGGAGAAAAACACATCAGGGCCAGGTGTAGGCCAAAGAAAGTGCTGACTTTGTCAAGTACTGTTGAAATCCCCCCAGCTTTCCTTCCGGCATCAGTGTATGATTCGTCATTAATTTCCGTCATCAGAGAGGAAAGCACACTGTAGTTGTCGAGGATGGATTTCACCGCGCCCGTCCGCGCTGTCCATCTTGTCGGGCACAGTGTGCGCAAGTTAGTGTTGCCTGGTGCAGTTTCACTTTTCATGTGAAGGAATTCGTTGTTTTGTTTAGGGGACTGCTTTACAACATGCAGCACATCTTGAACCAAGTCCAGTGAATCTCTTATAATTTTACATTTTTTCCCTATGTCTTGCAAACATAAGTTAAGACAGTGTGCAAAGCAATGGACATAAATGGCTGCAGGGTTTTCTCTTTTAAAACTTGCAGCAACACACCATTTAAAACACTGGACATGTTTGCAGCCCCATCATAAGCCTGCCCACGGCACATAGAGGGCAAAATGTTGCAACAGATGTCATTTAGTGCTGTAAGAATGGTCTGAGCGTCAGCCCGTGGCGGTCAAATAAGCCGATAAAACCCTCGTGAAGGATATAGTTGTCATCAACCCAGCGGAAAAGAACAAAAAGTTGTTCTTTATTCGAAACGTCTCTGGTCTCATCTGCTAATATTGCATAGAACTCACCACGAATAGGTGAAAGTACTTGGCATAGCACTAAACAAGAAATTAAATGTATTAGTTAATTTATTATGTCATGGCTCATGTAATTTCTGTCAGCTAGCCATTGGTAAATATCAGGACAATCCTGAGCCTGTAATTCCAGCAACTTGTAAAGATTGCTATGATTTGGATCATTGCCATCTAATGCCATGCCCTGACCTACGAGATACATAATGGACGTTATCTCCATAACAAGCATGTCCCTTCGAAGCTGCTGTTTATTTCTCAGCAGCGCATCAAGCAGGGAGGCAATAGGCTGTTGTGATAAATGAACATTGTAAAAATTCACTGCCTCCCTGTGATATTTGCTGCTTTTGTGTTTCCAAACGAGCACACTGCATTTTTCCAGTTTTGGAAACCAAAGACAGGGAAAGCATGTTCGTTTTTTTTGATTATTCCTGATCCCAGTCCTTTAATTGTCCAAAGGCAACATGGGATGTAAAACATTTTTGCCCGTGTCTGACACAGGGTAAGCCATGTAAATTCTTTAAACCACTGCGGTTGCACAGATCGGGTTTTCTAAGTCCCACCTTGTGCACGTTTAGTGCCTGACAGAACAGCTGGGTCGTCCGGTTGATGAGACTTGGCCAGATCCAGACAGCAGTCACTAGAACAGTGGATTTCAGCCAGACGTGAAGAACTGAAGTAATGCCCACTACTTTTTGCTGGGACACATGGAGAGTGGGTGGCCAAAGCCGCACCTGAGTCTGGAGAGCAGTGGGAAGCATAACCTGTGTTGGCTTGAGGAAAGGCAGCAGAGGCAACATTACTGTGAGCGCCGACGGGAGATTCAATGTTGGCGCGCTGAGAGGCTTCAGAGTGGCCCGCTGAAGAAGCTAAGGTGGCAGCACACTTGCTAGCAGGAGCAGCAGAAGTTATGGAGCTTTGTTCCAATAGTCTTCCAAAGATTCATTGTTTTCTGGAGTGAGACCAGTACCCTTGCCAACTTTCGCTGAGGTTGCTCCAAAAAAATCCATTATTTTTCTGCATTTCATTGTTCCAAAAGAAGCAGGAAGCTGGAGGTTAGCAGCGCTTGACCACAGTTACTGAAACTTCACATCACACATCATATGTTACATCCACATCACGTGAGACAATCAGCCAATGTATTTTGGAAAATATTATTTCATGCTTTCTGATAGGTTTGAGGGTGGGACACAACGCAGCAGCCCCACATGATTTATTTACCTTGTGTTTTTGCCCTGGTAAATTTTTTTTCTTTCCTTATTTTTTACTTTTTTGGTCCATTTTTGGTCGGGCCCGGGCCCTACTGGCCCTACAGGTTCCGTGATCCATGCTGCCTATTCGGGCAGGTAGCCTTAGTCTGGATCCCCCTTTGTGTTAGGTGCACGCCCCTTTATGTTATCCTAAAGTTTTGTATTTGCTTGCTTATCCCTTCACTATTCATTTAATAAACTCCATGTCCCTGCACCTGGGTCCTCATTTTTCTCCTTGCCCTGGCGCGCTATTCAACATCCTTAGGTACCAGGGCCTGACAGAAAGGCTACCTCACCCCAAGGACCAAGCAGGGACATTCACTACCCCACCCTGGATCTCTCCCACTCCTTATTTTTGGTTGTTTTTGGTTTGAGTAGCTGGGCGTTTATACATGCAGCAGGAGTAATTCCTGCATTTGCGTGCTCAGTTCTCCCTGGCACAAGAGGCCAGTTTGAATCCATGATCCAGTGCTGCAGCCATCAGCCTGGTGCCCCCCCTTAGTGGCCTCAGCAGTCAGCCTGCGGTTCCAGTGGCACCAGCAGTAAGTCTGGCTCCCTCTTGTGGCGCCAGCTGTCAGCCTGTTGCCGCCTGCAGCCCGGCCCTGGTCCAGCTCCAGATGGATCCATGCCTGCCTGGAAGCTGTGCCTTGGGGGGTGGGGGGTACAGTAATGCCCCTCCCCTCTGGCATTCCATTTTCTGGCTACCTGCCCTCCACCAATTAATTAATTATCTGTCCTTCACTAGCTTAATTATCCTCACCTCGTTCCCTTTTAGTTTATTAGCTCGCCTTAAGTATTTACAGCCTACTTACCATCTTTGGGTGTCAGGCCGTGACAAGTGGCTTATTGTTGGAATTATGTTTTGTTAAAAAGGTTTTCATGGGCTGCTAGCCGAGTTTAATTCCGACTGCCCCTGGTGCCAGGGGTGTTTGGGTTTGAGAGGATAACCCAGTCGAGCAAGCAGGGGCCTATTGCACAAAAGTCGGATCCTGAGATCCTGAATCAACGTCAAAGCGGGGATTGCCATATCCCAAACAATGCATCGCTGGCTTAATTGATTGCACAAAGCCAACAGCAGGTGGAGGAGGATCGGCTAAGTGAAGCCCGCTGCTGCTGATCCTGGTGAGTGTGTGCACACAGCTACCTCAAATAGACCCCGAGATCGATCACAGAATTGCTGATCATCACCATGAATACTCAGTAGATGTGGTAGATGCATGCGCCAGCTTTCTCTCAAAGGTTGCGTTCAGACAGAGGGACGATGTTGTCTCTGAAACACCTCTGCTTGCTACTCCTGCAGTTTCTGTCTGAATGGTGCAAGGCATTTGAGAGGAGTATTAAAGTGAGCTAACCTAAAGCAAAAGTGAACTCGGTAGGTGTCTGAGCGCCGTCGAAAAGGAGTAGCTGATGCACTTCAAGCGTCTGTGTGAATGGGATAAGCCATCGTTGCCAGGCAGATTTATGTAACATTGAGACAAGAAAATAGGCAGATGTGATTGAGCATAAAATGCACACGTGAACTGCCAAGCAAATCCAAGTGCTTACAAATTTTAACAAGCATATTTTTTCCTATATACCACAATTATGCTTCAAGGCCTTTTTTGTCCTGCACAAACTCTGAAATGATAGTCCGATCTAGAGGACGTTTTCAGACTAGTTGACTTTACTTTCCGCTTTTAATCACTTCTGATGGAGGCATATTCAAATTAAAACGTTAACACCAGAAAATAACGTCAAGGAGCCTCCTGAAAATGTTTGATTTCAGTATCACGAAGCGAGTGACACTGGACACGAATCTGGTGCTGAGGCAACAACTCTACCTTTCCCGTCGCAGTCTGAATAAACCGGAGAAAAGTAGCAGCAGTGCTGTATGAAGGGGGTTACCGCAACAACTTAACACAGCGCTGAAACACGGTAACCCCCTTCATGCAGCACTGCTCATCTTCTACTCAGATGGAAGTCTCAATTTGGGGAATAAGAACAAATCTGATAATGACAGATTCTAAATATGGTTAAAATGTGACATGGAAGGGCTCTGATTGAATTGTGATGGTGACTGTCACATGGATACTTGAATATAATGATTGGATATTGGCTATTTTACTGACATCAATGGTCACAAGTTTCTAAGATAATTACTCTGGGCCCACTATAATTGAGACAGCAATGTGTAGTGGACAATTTTGAATGACTGTTAAGGACATTGATTTTCAGTTTGGGTGACTGCTGACTGAGGTGAGGTGAAATTGGCTAGAGGCAGAAGCTTAGCTGTTGGTAAGCCTGCTCTGGAGCTGGCTAACTCCACAGGCTTTGTTTCCATAGTAACTCATGCCATTGCTTAGCCCACACGCTCTGTGCAGCCAAAATGGGGCTTGAGATCAGGCTAATCCCGTGCTGAACCTCGGCTAATCCCTTATTCCGCCTTTGTGCAATAGGCCCCAGGTCACAGTCCAGCATCACGTTTGAAAAGTGTTTACTGCAAAGCCTATGGTGATGTTTCGGCTCAAACAGCAAAAGCGCTTTATGTAATGGATCCATTGTTTCCATGTTGCTGGATTCTTCGGAGAGGAAAAGAAAGAAATACCACATCCCTTCTTCACGAAGCAATTACAGTCGTATGGTGCACACTGAATAGGCATCCTGCAAGTTTTGGCAAAAAAGCTTGCCAAAAAAGCTTGAAAAATTGTTGAGAAAGCCAGTGATTGCACGAGTGCATATGTCAGCTTTATTATTGCCCTTACTGTAACGTCAACAGCCAGACAGCTTCACTCTTGAATCTCAAATCGCCTCAGGCTCGTTACTGGTCAGATAACATGGATTGTGGAAAGGCCGAGTGATGTGGTTGCGCACGGCTTATTTTCATGTAATTTTTACCAAAGCATTATAGGCTGTAAAATAGGAAATTTGTTGTCATGAATCCTTTAAGCTACATGAATTAAAACCCAAGTTGTCCATCGAGGGTTTTGAACAGGCAGGTTGAGGGGATCCAGTAGGCTGTCACGTGCGGCCATGACAAGGATTTTGCAATTCCTTCATAACTCTGAAAAACAAACATTGTTGCGCAAGCGGTGCAGCAAGCGGTAGTTCACCGCAAACAGTTAGCCCTCAGCTACATTGGTAAGACTGTCAACCCAAAACTTTGAGAGGACTCCAAACAGAAATGAGTGGAGTGTCGGAGGAACCAGGCGGAGAGACGGTCACAGAGGCGGACAGATCAGTTGTAAAAAGCCAGGTACTTCTGTGATTTGGAGCAAGTTCGGCTGTAAGTTATCTGACAGAGTGCTAACCTCTTTGCAAGATTTTCCATTGTGTTGAGATTTCCAAAGATGGAAACACCAATAACTTGTTTCACCATCTGAAAAGCATGCATCCCTCGGAGGACAAGGACGCGACTAGGGCCAAAAGCATGTCAATGAGCAGCTGCACCAGAGAAGCATGTCCTAAGGCAGTGATTCCCACAATTGGTCCTGGCATCCACCTGTGTATGCTGCTTTTTGTTCCTGACGCGATTGTACTCATTGGGTTTTAAAAAGCTGGTAATTTGACTTGATTTGGTGCATTTATGTATAGAGCAGTTACGTATTTATCCTGTATAGCCACGTTTTCCCTATTTGTGGAAATTATTAGTGCATGTCCTTCCTTCTCTTTCTGTCTTTCTTTCTTTCTTTCTTTATTCTCTGCGTTTTTTGCTGACTAAGTACTCTTACATACTTTCACCTGGAACATTTTTATTTCAATATTTTTCTCCCATAGGAAACAAACTGATTTTTCAAAATTCAGCTATTTTCAGCTATTTTTTACTCGGTCATACTTTTAGCTAGGAACGTCATTCTAACTGCAAAATGTTAAGCTCAGCTTGGATAATTTGTATACAGTTCAACTTTTTCATAACTTCTATATTGTTTTAATGATATATTTTTTTTTTTTACAATAAATTCTGGGAAGTTAGAGTGTGGTGACGTAATTGTTAGAGTGGCGATCAGCTGTAAAACCGTCAAGTCTTCTCTTAAACTTGCTCTAAGTCCCACAGTTTTCACTCAATGTGAGTATTTTTATATTCAAGTTGTAGCAAAAGTTATGCTCGTCACATAAATGTTACTATGGAAGCAATAGGACAAATGGTTTCTGCAGTATGAGCCGAAAAGCAACGGGAGCGCGAACCGAAACTCCATTGACCCCTATATTAAATCAGACAAGAAAATTGAGGATGCTAGTGCTAAAAGGGGGTCAAGTGCCATTTTGATGAAATTTGAGTTAGTGCCATTTTTTAACACTAGATGTCTCTCTGCATCTTCCCTGTAAGTCTCACTGAGCTAGCAGCATGACCATGAAAATGACCATGCATTGAGCAGTTTCCCCACATAGGTGGAAAAAAAGTGTTTTTGCTCATTTTCTCAAAATGTCACTGATGGCACTTGACCCCCTTTTAGCACTAGCATCCTTAATTCAGGTTGGAAAGCAGAAAAACCCAGTTTTCTAACTTGCTAGTGTTCCCACATTTTTGGCATTACACACACAATTTTGACACATTTTGCTCAGCAGACTCTCCTCTTTAGTATGGTACCTGCATTTCATAGATTGGACTTACTATCTTTGAGACAGAACTCGGAGTCCGTAATAAACGCCATAGCTAAATTCTCCTTTGGACCAACTGCTTTAGCCATAAACTGAAATAGTTCAGCATGACTCAGCGATATAGTGGCATTGCGGTAGGGTGCATATCATGGATATGGAATATTAGCGGCTCAATTCCGCCCTCTGCTGGACTTAAGATAAGATAAGAATATTCTGTGGCTATCGCAGTTTGGAAAGGTGACCAAAACCAGCTCCAAGAGAGCACATTGAGCACAGCAAAGACCGGTCTTTTTTTTTTTTTTTTGCAGGGCGCGTCCATGAAAACACGTTGCAGTAAAAATTTCAAAGCAGCAACAATTGCTCAAGCTCCTATTCCTGTGCATACCAGCAACTGTTTGCACATGCTAAATAAATTTACGATTGTAAATAAAACAGGCAAAATACTGGTATCAAAATAGAGCTATTTGTGTACAGATAAATGGACCTGATGTCCCCAATCGCTATTTGTTCAGCGCTTTACTTCACTTTTCCCCAAGTTTGAAAAGAGTCGGTTTCATGGCCAGAGTAACAGTCGCACTTGGTAATTTGGCCTACCATAAATGGATCAATGCTGCCATCCAACGTAACTTGACAAATTATTATTATTATTATTATTATTATTATTATTATTATCATCATTATTATTATTATTATTATTTTAACATTATCGTTTAACTCCTGCTTAGACCGATCACTTTACGAAAATTTCTATTAATAAATAATGACACCCCATTTTACATTGCAGCTCGTTGTTCTTGTCATCTTGCCAATAACGTAACCGCCCAGCCAGCACAAGACCGACCTTTAACGTAGAAATATGGTTGAAATTATGTCAGTTGTCGTTTCAACGTTGAAACGCTATTGAAACAATGTTTAACTCTGATGGTTGTAACCCAGCTGGCACATGACCGACCTTCAACGTAGAAATATGGTTGAAATTATGTCAGTTGTCGTTGCAACATTGAAACACTATTGAAACAACGTTTAACTCTGATGGTTGTAAAAAGTTAACAAAATGATCTCAAATCGATACCGAAATTTGAACAAGATTTGTTTCAACGTTGAAACAACATTGAAACAACGTTGGCTAAGAGTACCACACACAACCTCCACCAAAATCGAAAAAAATCACAACTTTTTCGGCTTACCTTAATGTTTAGATGCCAAGTGAAATATTCGGGTGTGGAAAAACGTTGAGCGCACATCCAGTTAGGAGAATTTACACTTTAATTTCTAGAGCGTCTATACGTGAGGCAAGCTGATAAAGGTGGCAGCCATGACACTGTTGACCTAACCTTAACCCAACTCATAGGGAATGCTATCCCTATCCCTATCCCTAACCTTAACCCAACTCATAGGGAACACTATCCCTATCCCTATTCCTAACCTTAACCCAACTCATAAGGAATGCTATCCCTATCCCTGTGCCTAACCCTAACCTTCACCCAACTCAGCCACAAACAGTGGTTTGTTCTGCTCAAATTATTCTACCCAGGGTCAATGGATCAGCCAACTCACCAGCATGAAACACATCAAAATGGATATTCACATGACGTCTCCTCATTGACAACAATAAATAAAAGAAAGAAAAATAAATTAATATATTATTTCTTTTATATATATATATATATATATATATATATATACAGTTATACCTTTGGTTGTCTTTCACCCTTCAGTGATGAATAGAATCTGATGCATTGAGCTGGTAACAAACTCAGTTGGTGTAGTGGTTACTCTCACTCATAAAAACGCCCCAAAAATATTTTTGCCCCCTTTTAAAATAGTTCTGGCCAAAAAAAACCCCCAAAAAAGTAGAGGTTGTGTATGGTACTCATGTAATAATAGTAATAAACAATAATTAATAGATAAAAGAAATCATTTGGATTCTTATTTGACAGTGATGTGATAAGTTAAATCAGGCAGCGTGGCAAGTGGTATTGAGTGTATTTTCATAGTTCATGAGTCTTTTGAACAGTACTAGTCTGACAGCATCCATTCGTGGCAAAGTGTTATTTTCAAACATATTCTTTGCGTGGGTTAAATTGAAAAGGGAAATCTCAAGTTTTGGTTTCTTCAAGTAAGTACATTCATTTAAGTGTAATGTAATACGTAGGATGGCTGTAACTGTATATCTGTGGTATGTCAGATCAAAAATGATGTGCCACCATCATTTCAGATGTTTTTTAAAAAGCTGTGAAATAATTCAAAGCAAATATCTAAAAAACAGAATTTTTCTTTATTGTTCACTGAGATCCAGATAGTTAAGCAATACAGTAAACTCACAACTCTAGTGAATATCTCAAGATTCCCAACAACCCCAAATATTTCTTGCTGAATTATAGGGAAAAGTGTATGAAATTATGAAATAAATCTAGTTATTCTCCATTTGATCTAATGCTGTGGCCATAAAAACATGGAGTTTTGGGTTTGAATATTTCTGTCAATATAAGTATGATGTAGCGTCAGTGAGGTGCTGCAGCCAGCAGATACAGAATATTGTGACCTTACTATTATAAGGTTCTATCTGCCCTAGAAACGTATACGTGATGGAACTTTATAATACTGAGGTCACAATATGTATGTGACAGTGTCCCACAAAATGGGGGAAAAAAAGCCTTTCCTGGCAATGAACCTATTGAAGGGAAAAGTTATGTGAAATCAAAGTTTCAGGGGTTCGAGTAAAATATTTCACTTTTTTAAAAGTAAATGAGTAAATACAATACTTGATATCAGCGAAAAGAAGCTTTTTTAAACATCTTGTATTGTAAAACAGAGGACACTGTCTGAAGCGCCTGGCCGAGAACAGGTAGGACACTGTTGGTCCAGATGTTCCCAGAACTGACAGACTCCTCTTTCTTCTCCTTGAGGATCTTGATTTCGTGTTCCATGAGTTCAGCTTTCTCCCTGAATCCTTTCTCCAGCAGGTCCTTCTGCTCCTGCAGTTTACACTCCATAGCCTTGTTCGCCTCCGCCTGCCCGAGCTTCAACTCTTCTTCCATTTTCTCCGTCATCATGCGGATCTTCTCCGCCTGGCTCTGTCGTTCATCCTCCAGCGTCCTCTCCATCTCCCGCCGTCGCTCCTCTTCCACCTGTCTTTGCTGCTCCAGCAAAGTGGCTCTCTGGTTTTGCTCTGCTCCATCAAATGCACCAAAAAAAGGAAGGGAGTGCAGATAAAAAACATATCTGTGCTGCGCATGCAAAAAATGTTCTATTGATTAGTCAATGTAACATACTGGACAAAGGGTGCACTCCTCTGATCCGTCTGGTATAAATAAATCTCTGATTACAAGGGAAGAACAAAAATAAGCAAAACTATGGGCCTCAATACCCAGATATGAGCGCACCAGCAGTACAGTGCAGTATAGTGTCATTCACATCACAGGTCTGACTCGCCATTCTATTTATAAAACAAATCCACACAATCATTTATTTGCAAGTAAATATGACAACAAAGGGAATGATCAGTGTCCCTAACCAACCACTTCAAGGCCTTCAAACTGGGCTCAATATTTTTTTCATTCCCCACCAAGAAGTGGATTTTTTTATTCCAGCCAAGATATCGGCCATCCTGTTCTTTTCCAAACCAGACGTCCCAAACTATTCAAAATTTCTCAAGGAAATTTAATATTTGGATACATCATATTCTAAAGATATGCCTGTTCATACTTCTGTCTATCTGCCTGTCTGTCTGTCTGTCCCTCCGCCGCGTTTTGTTTCCAGGCCAGATATCAGCCATCTCGTGGTGGACAATCTGCATATTTCATGCTTTTCTACGAAAATTTTGAGTGTCAAGACAATACATGCGAGCATTATCAGCTGAGCAGGAAATATTTGAGAGTGAAAAACACACCGGTGAATGAATCTCATTTTATTTGTGCACTTTTCAAAACAGTTATTTAATTCTTAATGAGCATATATCTTCTACTATGGCCAGCACAGCAAAAATCATGCCCATCTCTCTGCACAGACTGAAAACCCTCCCCTTCCATTTGCTACACAGCTCTCCTAACCTTCTATAGCTAAGGCTTCCTATCTTATTGGAATCCTTACAACTGAATATCGTAAAATTTTGTAATCAAAGCTGTGTATTAAGGTCAACTAAACTGGAGCAAGATTGTAATTATGGGTTTTCTTGCCCACCCTCATGCTTGCTGATCACATTTTATTACACCCATTTCTAACTTTGATGTTCTCCACTAATATAGCAGGCACAACTTCTGATGATAATAATAATAATAATAATATTAATAATAAATATAGCTGCAAGCAGTAATAAAGGGCTTCATGCAAACCGGACTAGATAAGCTTTTACCGGCACGAAGCCCTAATAGTAATAATAATAATAATACATACATACATCATAGATACTGGCGCACAATTTACAAATTTAAAAACAGCACTTTGAGAAAATATAACACATAGCACAAGTACACATTAAAAGTAGTTCTGAAAAGGTGAGTCTTGGTTAATGATTTGAGTGTAGGTAAATCAGTGTAGTCTCTGACGTGTTTGGGGAGAGTTTTCCAGAGAGAGAAGGCTAGGAAACAGCTACTATCCAGATTTTGTCATATCAGCCCGTGAAACGCTTAAAATTTGAGATATATCACCTACAAAACAAAACTCCGGCCTTTTTTCCCCAGATAACCTACTTTCTACTCCCTGATACTCGCGTGCGATTTTCCCATGCCCCCACAGAGGTGTGAGATAGTTCATAGTGATTTAATTTCCTTTAAGGATGATGTACAAATAGCATAACATTACATAACATAAATGATGCTTTTGCTTACTTATTCATGTATAAAACTTTGTTTGTTTGGGCCTGTGTGTTCAGTTGGACTTTAAGAGAGTGTGAACCACAGCCCGGTAAATCCAAAAGTCTGAGAATGAGTGATTGAAGAAGGTACAAAATTAGTCAGTGAAGTGTTCAACTTTCCTCATTGGCCGTTGCTCCTTCACAATGAATAGCTGGTGGTCCAGCAATATACTAAGTTTTATCCTTGTCTTGTTGCACCTTGCCTAATATGGAAAGTTCCAACTACCTTGTGAACAATGGCAGGACATTGTCAAAGCTACTGCAAACCAGCACCACACTTTTTCTGTGTTTTGTCATTATATTTAAAACACGGGGCTCTAATTTCTTGGTGCAGCGCAGGGTGGCGCAGTGTGGCATAGCCCACGCAGTGGTAATTTCGTCTGGTGCAGCCAGCGCGAGGGTATTTTTCGTGCAGTGCAACACCGTGCGCAGCCACTTTGGCAATTTGGTAGACGGACGTGCGCCGAGATGGGTGTGGCGGCGTAGTAGGGGAGGTGTCACATATTCATCATGACGCAGTGACAATTTAAATGGATAAAGGCTCCGCGAAAGCGCGCGAAGAGCTCGCCAGCTCCAACCTGGCTTTCTGTGCAGCGGTAATTTGGCTGACCGGGCGCACAGTGCGCTGCGTCACCGAAACCTCACAGGCAGGTTTCCAGAATGTCAGGCACATTTCAATGCAATAAATAATTCCAGCAACCGCTATTTAATGTAACTATCTGAATCAGCACATAAATTATAGTATCTATATCGATTGTCCTAATGTCAGATCAAAGAGAGAGAGAGAGAGAGAGAGATGTGTGTGCATGTGGGCGCGTGAGTTTGTGTGTAGGTTATGTGGGTATGTGTCCTTCAGCTGCTTTCACACCGGACGCGAAAGGAATTTTTCGTACGACTGATTACATTCAAAGTCAATGCAAAGACGTGTATTCGCGTCTTTGCATTGACTTTGAATGTAATCTGTGGTGCTAAAAATTGTTCAAGGCCCAGTGTGCAAGCAGCAATACTATTATTGTCACTTAGGTTTTATCATTTTTAGTGGGGGAAAGGAATACAGCCTGATTGCTATGATCTCATACTGAGTTAAGATCACATATTGAAAATAAATGTGTAACATATCTTGCATTGTTGTCCATGCATGTTACTCCCAAAATTTTACGCAGCAACAGGGTGTAATAATAGGAACACGCTATCCATCGTTTCTCTTCCCAATGATGCAGGCAGAAGAAATAAATGAGCAACCGTCGTATTTCATTCCAACTTCATAAGTTTGAACGATCTGACGTAGTTTCATTTTGAAATTCCATTCAAGTTCGCTAATGGTAATAATTCGCAAATGCCCTAGCTAGCCAGCTAACTCATATTTGTAGTGATGTAGTCAAGACCGCCTTAGCCGAGACCAAGACACTACCAAGATCAAAGGGTAGCGAGACCAAGACAAGACCAAGACCAAGACGGACCATTTCGAGACCAAGACCAGAACAGGACGAGACTGAGACCGAGACCAAGACCAAAAAAAGTGTTTCACTTCACTGTAAATATGGGCAGTGTTTGGTTGAAAGTAATTGTGTGTAGCAACTGCATAACAGCTATTATTGCCCTTTCAGAGGATTGAGACTTTATAGGAATTAAAATTTTTTCCTGTAAGGGATTGGCATGGTTACACAGTCCAAAATCCGTTGTCACTGTTCCGGAGACATTAAACATTTAAGATTTTCATCCAAAACGCATAGCAGAAGCAGGCGATGAATTCTCATTTTGCCTGCACAAATGTGCACAAATGAAGCGGAAACAAATGTAATGGGTTTCATTCAAATTTTCGTCATATGGGGTGCCAACTTCACAAAGCTGGAAAACAGATAGCCTACGAGGAAAGTTCCCTTACATGAATTTTGGGATCTTCTGAAACCAGTGAATAGCCTGCCTTATTTAGCGAATTTTACTCGGCAAGACTGATATCGGCGGTAATGATGACAAACTGGGCAAATAGGGGGCAACCACCAACAGTTGACCTCCTGCCGTTTTTAGCTATTTTCATCTGGCTGATGGCTTCGGATAAAGCCATTGAAGACACGAAAGTTCAGAACACGCAACATGACACCAGGACATTTATAAGACCCTCAGTAGTTACCCTGCATACATAGCTATCCTCAAAACTTCAAAGCCATTTATTTGTAAAACAGCCAGGCCCGTCGCTAGAACTGGAAATGGGGGGGGCACAGACGTGTTTTCCAATTATCATAATTGGCAACTGCAGGCACGGTTTCTTTCCATATGCAATCTAACAGCGATGAAATTATGGGCTAAATTCAGTGCAGTGGCGGAACCAGAACTGAGAATTGGGATGCACAAAACATCCGTTTAAAACAATTATTGGTCCTGACCTGTTCTCTGTCATTTTCATTATTAACAAAAGGTTCACTCCGAGAGCACTCCACACTTAACAGGTGCTGCTTGTTCTCCCTGATTAGGTAAGACGACAATCATTCATCTGGACGCGTATTTGCTATATTTAAATCATTATTATTCAAAATTGCATACCCGCGCAAATAGCTTGAACCGCATGTTTTTTATAGCCTATTTAACTACCAAGTGCCACTTTTTTTTTTAATCAACCCACGCAATACCGCGGGTGAAAGGCGGTATTTCATTGGAATGCGGACCAGTTCAATCAACGCAAAGCATTGGCCTATTATTAAGTAAATTATTTTTCTGTACTGAATTTAGCCCATGATTTCATCGCTGTTAGATCGCATATGGAGAGAGACCGTGCCTTCAGTTGCCAATTACGATGATTGGAAAACGCGTCAATAAAGGAAAATGATTGAGAACTTGCCAGGACTAATTCTTGTCATAAAGGGATGTGTCTGTGCCCCCCCAATTCCCAGTTCTAGCTACGGGCCGGAAAACAGCACAAGCTCCGCAATACTATTACTGAGTAGCAATATGCTTCATCCAGTGAAATCGCTAGGAAATTTACTTAATGCAATGCTAGTGATAACTGACCTTACCTATGACCGTTAACTCAGCTAGAGCTAGTGAGATTAATTGCAGTTAACCAGGGTTAGTCAGCAGATGCTTGCAAACAACTTAAATTTCGAGTCCTGAACAGATTATACTGTGAATGCATGTACAACATTTTTACAATAGTATTCTAAGTATGTACAAGTTGTGTTTGGTCTTGAGACATTTGGGAGTTTTTTTCCTCACAGAGTTTAAGAGCAGAGCCAGTCTATGTTAGCTTACCTCTCTGCATGTTTCCTCTTCAAGTGCCTGGTGAAAGTTGACGTTGTACTGGCCAGGATTGGGTTCAATTACTTTTTCAATTACAATTGATGGTAATTTTAATTACAATTACAATTACTTTCTGCACAGAATGTTCAATTAAAATTACAATTACTTTTCAATAAAAAATTCAATGAAAATTAAATCACAATTACGAAAGTAATTGATTACAATTACTGTAATTGTAATTGAAAAAAGAAATTGAACCCAACCCTGGTACTGGCAGTCTCAGTCAGGGCGATTTGACAAAATCTGCACACAGCAGAAACCTTTTTTTTCTTTGTTATTTCACATGTAGATTCTTTGCAATCTGTATAGGAGAACTTTTTAATAGATAAAATTAGCTGACATTTTCACTGATTCACTGGACTAATTCGTTGCGCATATGTTGTGAGACGAGACAGAGAGATGGGACGGGAGACCGCGCAGGCAGGGAAAAATATACATTGTAACATGTTTTTAAAATAGATGCCTCTTATTGGCTGCATTTAAAGAAGGCTGCGTAGTAATAATGAGGCTGTACCAGGACCAGCTGCTTGCCTGGATTTTGAAATCCCCTCAAGACCGTTATGTCCGAGACCAAGACAAGACCAAGACCATGTAAAAGTGGTCTCGAGACCAAGACCGGTCTTGAGTACTACAACACTACATATTCGTAATGCTTAATGTAGACGTAAGCGGTGCAGAAAACATGCCTGAAGCAGCAAAGTGAAATGCATCATTAACGCATCATGCAGATATAGGACAGAGGCTTCTTTATTCCAACATTTTAAAGGTGAGTAGAGGAGCTCATTTGATTGGTGAAGATTTGACTCGGCTGTGTTAAACCCACTCACGCCTTCTCTCCTCCCTCTTTGCCACTTGCGCCGGCAGGAGGGACAGAGGTGGGACAGAGGAGTACTTGCGCCAGGCACGAAATTGCAAAATACGCCTTGATACACCCCGTTGGTGCGGCACTCTCCCCATTCGCCACGCCTGCGTCGCTCCTGCGCCTAGTCGGCAAATTTAGAGCCCACGGTGTTTTGCTTTGCTGAGGAGTTGCCGACATACACGTTATGGATTATACTCATCTCACTGCACCCCATTCATCAATTTTTTTTGTAAAAAAATCAAGTAAATGTATGTGTAACTGGAAATCAAAAATGAAAAAATACCACTGGACCAAACATGCATATATGGAGCTTTTTGGTATCCACATTCATACGTATGTTGAGAAATACCAGAAATGATCAGCCTGAATACATGCACCTAAAATAGTAGATAAGGGGTTTGGAATCCAAGTGCCGGCAGTTTTAGAGATGTGGATAAAAGGGGAAAAATGATTATCTAAAACAAAAAATTTGAAAGCCTTTTAATGGAGGCACAAGCCAAAAAAAAAAACAAAAAACATTGGGCCCTAATGTGCCAATCGAAACGCAGTCGGGGAACACTAGTGCTAACAGCCTTGCAGATCAAAACTGGGTGTGTCTACATCCATTCCAGTATTTTCAGACTCAAGGTGTTAGCACAACTGTGTGCTGTTGACAGAAAGACTGGTCTAAGAGAAATTAATTACCCGCGGGAGAGTTGGGATTTTAGTGCCATTAAGGCTAATCAAATAAGCTGCTGTCATTCCCTTTAAAACCAGAGTGTTAACGCTATAGCAAACTGGCAATTTAATTTGTGTCAGTTAAAGAACAAGCACCTAAATTTCTAAGGCTCCATGAAGATTGCTTCTCACAAGAAGAAATGGATGAATTTGTTGGAGAGAACAGGGATCAGTGCACCAGGTTGTGTGTTTTGTAAAAAAATGATGTGGGCCATTTAAAACTACACAAAACTATTAAAATAACGGTGAGGGGGACATTATTTTTTTGAAATGCCTTATTGGTACCTTATCCTCATGTTGTCAGACCAGCCCGCATAATCTTGGCGTGATTTTTCACCAGTCCATGAGTTTTGATGCTCATATTAGAATGCTGACACATTCTTGTTTCTTTAACTTAAGAAACATCGCTAAACTTAGGTCTTTTGTGTCATGAAATGATTTAGAGATGCTTATACATGCTTTCATTTCTTTAAGATTGGATTACTGTAACTCTCTTTTTACCTGCCTAAGTAAATCATCCTTACATCGCTTACAAACAGTTCAAAACGCTGCTGCTAGGCTCTTAACAAGATCTAGTTGCTGGTCACATATAACACCTATTTTAACATCTTTGCATTGGCTTCCTGTCCACTTTAGGATCCATTATAAAATTTTAGTACTTACTTTTAAAGTCCTTCATGGTCAGGCCCCACAATATATAATGGACCTTCTGTACCCCCACATGACGAAGCGAGCGCTTAGATCTTCCATCCAGGGTCTTCTAAGTGTTCCTCGGACATTCTTTAAGACTCAGGGGGATTGTGCTTTCCAGTCGGCAGCCCCTAAGCTTTGGAATAGTCTCCCAGTATGTCTTAGGTCCTTGGACTCTGCGGATACTTTTGAAAAACAACTACAAACATGTGTTCAGGTTGGCTTTTAGGTAAAGTTGTAATCCCTATTCTTAATCGTAAATTAATTGTTGTCTTATCCTGTTGATTAATTTGATTGTATTTGTTTTTATCCTGTTTTAATCAATTCATCGTTTTTAATTTTTATCTTTGTTTGTGAAGCACCTTGTGACTGGTGTCTGTGAAAGGTGCTATATAAATAAACTTTGCTTGCTTGCTTTTTCGCTAAACATTTTTAGCTTAGTGAGCTACTCTAATCGCACACCTTTGAGGGGGATTTTGGACCATTCCTCTGGGCAGATCCTTTCTAGATCCTCCACATTCTTGTGTTTGTTTTTATCAACTGCCCACTTCAACTCAGCCCACAAGTTTTCAAATGGATCGAGGTTTGGCGACTTAGATGGCCATTGCGGAACATTGATTTTGTTGTCAGAGAACCATTTCTGTGTGGATCTTGAGGTATACCTTGGGTCATTGTCTTGTTGGAAAGTCCACCTATGGCCAAGTCCCAGCGTTCTGGCAGAGGTAACCAGATTGTCAGCCAAAGTATCCCGATACTTAGTGGAATCTGTTATGCCATTCTTCTTATCCAGTACCCCTGGATCTCCTGAATCAAAACAACCCCAAAACACGACTGACCCACCATCATATTTCACTGTGGGTATGAGGTGCTTCTCCTTGTATGCATCTCTGTTTCAACACCAAACTTGTTGATGCTATAATTGACCAAAATGTGCAATTTTGGTGTCATCTGACCAAAGCATCTTGTTCCAGTTATAATTTAAATGATGTTAGACAAACTCCAAATGCTTGCTTCTGTGTCTTCTGGTCAGAAAAGGCTTTCTTCTGGCAACCATTCCAAAGAGCCTTGTGGAGGTGGCGCCTGATGGTGCTTTTTGAACCAAAATTTGCTTTTTGTTATTTACAATAATCTTTAAGGGTGCCATTAATTGTGAAACGTTTGTTTTGAGGAAATTCATTTTTAATTAAATCAGTAAAAAATTTTGGTTGGTTCCATTGGATCATTAATATTGCAGAGATATTTTTCACAAGTTGGTATTTGGAGCTTCTACCAAGGTATTGTTTGTGTGCCAGTCAGGGGTGCCAGTAATTTTGGAACCCACTGTAACTGAGTTAAGTTACTTGAAACAACTGTGTGGAACCAGTTGAGAGAATTCTTTATAGTAAATTCAACGTTTTATTTTTTTTTTAACGTCGGATAATAAATACAGTGTTCGGCTCCGTTTGTGCTTGGCTGATTGAGTGTTAAAATAAGTGTTGTCTCATTTTTAAATCAAAGTTTAAAACTCAGTTTTTTTGTCAGCTTTTGATGCCTGCATCACATGGGTGAGATTAATAATTGACTGGTAGTGACCTATCATTTTCGAGGAAGAAATGCGGCTGGAAAAAAAATCTTGAATGATTGTGATCTATGATCACTTGAATGTTTGGTGAAATCAAATCAGAAAAAGATCAGCAGTGGAACTTGCGGCTATGTTTAATAGTGAAAGTAAGAACATTCCAAGAGTTTTTGTCAAAACTACTATAGCATTGGTGTCTGAATCCTAGTTTTGGAAACATATCTGTAAACAGATGTTAGGCGCACGAGAGGGGCCATAATAATCCCGTAATATTTCAATATAACAATTATTTTGGACTTAAAAAAAATAAGGATAGAAATACACATCCCTCACATGAAGGTCCCCTTCATGTGAATGCAAAAAATGTGGTTAGGTGGTGCCAATTGAGCAATCAGTAGTGATTTGGGAGGCCCCAGCAATAATTATTTGTGGCACCGTCGTCTATGAGTCTGCTAAATGGAAATGTTGCATTTTGAATAAGACATGGCATAGTTTTTTGGGGGGGTGTTTGGCCTCAGTATTCTGACAACTAGAAAACAGACCACCACTGCGTACCATTACACCACCCCAGAAATTTTCACTGCACCCCCAGTCAAAGCAGGCTGCATCCAGCCCTGGTGGCCACCAAGTATAACAATTGAGAAAGAGACCTAATCACACAGGTTTGTCAACATTGACAGGTAACTGATTATGACTTACCGTGAATCTTTCTCTCTTGCTCTGTGAGTTTATTATCAGCCTGAAGAATAGATTTCGATTCCACGCTTTTTTCATTAAGGAACACTTCCAACACTTCTTCTTCCTGTAAATTATGCAAAGGTACACATGCACCCAATGAAAAAAAAGAATGCTTTATTGATGTCCCAATATACAATATTGTTTTGATGAACTCCAATTTGATAAAGCCATTTACCTTGTACTTCACATGAGTAAATGCAGTTTCATATCCAATGCACTACAGAAAGGCCTCATAAAATCCATTCTGTTTTTCTTGATTTCAGTTTAGTTTTTTCGCATTTTTGGATTTTTCAATTTTATTTTTTCCAGATTTGTTTTTTTTTTTTTTAAAGATTACAATCAACTTATAACTTTCCACTGATTTATCCTATCTGTCTCAGTAAACATGACTAGTGGAACTATACTCACCATTCAGCCAACATTTAATAGACATTTCCATGGCAATGCTTTAGATCATGAAATAAGGAATTCGTAACACTAAATAGTGCTTTCATTTCTGAATGAAATGGTGCATGTGAAAGGCAAAACTGTATGTCCGCTGCATCATTCAAGAACAGTTCTAGAAATGTGAAAAATGCATAAAACAAAGGGCTTTATATCACACCTGGCACATAGTGGCGCAACAAGTGATACAGCTGTCTTTGCTAGTTTATGTAGAGGGGCAGTTGTAATTACCCTGCCCAGCTCCTGGTTTCTATTAATAGCAAATGTAATTGCACCAAACTGCGCGCCCATGGGCAAGTTGGTCTTAAAATGAGGTGTGGTCAGCCGCATTTATGGCGCGTTGGTATCTTGAAACGGCAAAAAGCGATTGCGCTATTCACAAACAAAAATCTGGTCTACAGTCAATTGTAAGTTTTTGACTGCTAATTTAAGGGTGCATATTAAGATAGTATTGTAACATCCTGGATGAGTTTAATGTGCACGGTGCAAGTCTTTGGATAATGTGCTAGTGGTTAGTTTATGTTGTGCGTGCACTGAATTGTGTTTGTGCCTATGTCCTTGCTCTCTGTAACTGCTGTAGCGCATGGAGAGCCTGTCATGCACTGTGGGGGATTGGCTGAGTAGCTGGGGGGGCGGGGACGTCTGGGTACCAGGAAAAGAATTACATGTTGTTGATTGCTCTGGAGGGTGTTCGTGGTTTATTTTTTAGAAAGAGTAGCCGCAGTTTTGGCGTGGTCATAGCCTGTTCATAACAACCTTTGTGTTGTCAATCAATAAACCCCTTTTAAGGTGATTCACCTGTCTTTGCGTGACTGAGAGCGTTACAACTGGTGTCAGAAGGAAAGCATTTATGCTCGGAAGGCAAGTGATTCTTGGACATGGTTGTTTATGCTAGTTAACTATCAGTTTAGCTAGTTAGCAGACTGTACGATGTCTGCTTGCGACACTACTTTGCGGCATGGATAACTATTTTTCGGACGTGAATCTTGAGAAGGAGAGAGCCAGTGGCGGATGGCCCGAGGAGTTTCGGAGGATGGAGCAGGCAAGATCTCACATAAAAGATTCGGCAGCAAGGATGGCTGCTGAGTCTGGCATGGCTGCAGGTGCAATTTCAAGATCTTGCGCAGAGCCCCGGATCGCTGGGGGAGCAGCGGTGGACCTTAACAACAACAATCACCGCGGCGCCCATAGTACCACGGCCCCATTGAAAACACCCAAGTATGGGGATAAGTCGGATTGGGAGGCCTTCCATACGCAGTTTGAGTTGCTCGCTCATGCGGGGGAGTGGACAGTAGAAGAGAAAGCCCTGCAGCTTGCAATGTGCCTCACAGACGATGCATTAAATTGCCTTTTGCTGCTTAGCCCAGAGGACTGGCATGATTATTGGGCTTTGGAGGGGGCACTAAAGAGGCGTTTTGGCCAGTGTGTGCAGCCTGATCTGCTTAAAAATGAACTGAGCAGTAGATGCAGACTTCCAGGGGAGCCCCTGCGGGTCTTAGCCAATGACATAGAGAGCCTCACTAGGCGGGCATATGCGCACATGCCACCTAATGTTCAGAGTGAGTTGGCGAGAGACCAGTTTATCAGAGCTCTGTCCCCCACTGAACTGTGTGTGCATGTACAGCTAGAGCACCCATGATCTCTGCAGACTGCATTGGAGCTGGTGGTGAAGAGGGAGATTGTGTGGGGTGCGCTAGCTGGAGGTAGGCGCAGTGAGGGCATGCCTACAACTAGAGCTGCAGTGGACACCAGCCCTGATCTGCAGAAGCCGGCGTGGGTGACTGAAATGACTGAGCTAATACGGGCTATGTCTCTCCAGCCAATCCGTGCCCCGTGCACAGCACCCAGGCTGTGCTGGGGGTGCGGCCAGCCTGGACATCTCCTCAGGCAGTGCCCTAAAGCCTCCATGGGCCCGGGAAACGGCACAGGGTCCGCATAGGGGAGGCTGTGCGGACCCCAGCCTCATCCTCCTCCCCTTCGTCATCTGCAGGAGGGACCCAACAGCACAGACAGGGAAGTCAGGCTCCACTTTCCCCAGAAGCAGATGTCAACATTTCCCTGGAGCCCGTGGTAGTGGTGGGGCGGACTTGTGCTGGAGACTTTTATCACGTCCCGGTGACTGTAGAGGGGGTCCCCTGCCCTGCCATTGTGGACACGGGATCCACTGTGTCGTTGGTAAGACCTGATGTGGTGCCAGGCTGGACTCAGTTAGAGCCCACCACTGTGCAGCTGCGCACAGTCACGGGCGAACTGGCACCCATGAAAGGCAAGGGCATGATGACTCTGACTGTGGGTGGCAGGGGTGCAGGACCCATGCATATTGGGGCTAGATTTCTTGAAGGCTACAGGCTGCCAGCTGGACTTCGGTGGAGGCACGCTGAGATTCCAAGACGGGCCTGCCATCACTTTAGGAGCCACGACGCCACCGTCCGCTGCCCCCACCTCTTTGTCCGCACAAGAAGTTGTTACGGCAGAGCCTCATGTCACACTCACTTCCTTCAAAACCCCGCAGGGCCTTAGGGTGCCTGTTCCCTCGACCGGCCCATCACTCCCCTCCCACAGCACTGCTGTTCAGTCGCCTCCTTCTCAGTTGGGGACAGAGGTGACGGGCCCCAACAGCGTTTTACCCCTGCTGGCAGCCCCAGCCTCCATCAGCATGGGCCACTCCAGCCTAGCCCCAGGTGGAGGAGGAGGCGACGCAGTCTGCTATAAATAAGATCTGGATGGAGAACTGTGATGGCCTGGACTCGCAACAGCAGGAGCTGTTATGGCTGCTTTTACTCGAGTTTAGGGACAGCTTTGCACTGAACGAAGATGAGGTCGGGCAAACGCAGCTGGTGGAGCATGAGATTGACACTGGCGATGCCCACCCCATAAAGTGTCGACCTCGCCGGCTCCCACTGGTGCGGCAAGAGGCATGTGACAAAGCCGTCTGGAGCATGCTGCGGGCAGGCATCATCGAGCCATCAGACAGCCCTTGGGCAGCCGCGGTGGTCATGGTCCCGAAAAAGAACGGTGAGCGGTGCCTCTGCGCTGATCACAGGCTTCTGAATGGGGTAACAAAGAAGGACTCATATCCACTTTCCCGTGTGGACGAATCTCTGGATTTAGTCTCAGGCTCCACCTGGTTTTCCTCACTGGACCTCCGGTCTGGCTACTACCAGGTGCCCCTCTCCCCATCCGCCCGACCAAAGACTGCCTTTTGCACTGGACGTGGACTCTGGCAGTTTAAGGTCCTCAGTTTTGGCTTGTGCAATGCACTGACTACTTTTGCCAGACTGATGGACCGGGCGCTGACTGGCATACCACGTCAGGAGTGCCTGGTTTATCTGGGCGACATCTTAGCAGATGGATCCTCTTTCGATTCCGCCCTGATGTCTTTACGCCGCGTGATGGAGAGGATCCGAGCCGCTGGGCTGAAACTCCACCCGGATAAGTGTCATTTCATGCAGCGCCAGGTGATTTTTCTGGGACACAGAGTGGGGCGGGAGGGAATTAGCACTGTGCAGGACAAAGTGCAGGCAGTGGTTGATTGGCCTATCCTGTCTACTCAAAAGGAAGTGAAAAGCTTTTTGGGCCTCGCCTCGTACTACCGGAGATTTGTACGGGGTTTGTCATGCATCGCCGCCCCTTTGTTCCAGTTACTGCAAAAAGACAGAGCGTTTATCTGGACAGAAGCATGCCAGGAGGCATTCACCCAGCTGCGCCGGGCCCTCAGTGATGCCCCACTGCTAGCCCCAGCTGACCCTTCTCTCCCATTTATGTTGGATGCTGATGCCAGTGGGGTTGGTGTCGGAGGAGTGCTCTCTCAGATGGGTGCTGACGGGGAGATAGTCGTGGCCTATTTCAGCCGGGCATTCAACAAGGCTGAAAGGTGCTACTGCGTAACCCGGCGAGAGCTCCTGGCAGTGGTACTCTCTGTGCGCCACTTTAAATATTACCTGTGCAGTTTTCCCTTCACGGTGAGAACTGATCATTCAGCTCTCCAATGGCTGATGTCATTTAGGGAGCCGGGGGGGCAGGTCGCCCAGTGGTTGGAGGAGCTCTAGGCCTATGATTTCACGGTGGTGCACAGGGCGGGAGCACAACACAGCAATGCAGACGCCCTCTCCCGTCGCCCGTGTGCTGCAGACGGGTGCCACTATTGTGAACGAAGGGAGAATCGTGAGCATGAACTGTGCGAGGAGCAGCAGCTGCAGGCAGTGCGGCAGGCAGAAGTGGTTGTCTGCCGGGAGCTGCAGACGGTGAGCGCTGGGGAATGGCGGCAACAGCAGGAGCTCGACCCCGACTTACAGCCTGTGCGTCAGTGGGTGGAATCCCAGCAGAGGCCTCCGTGGGAAGAGGTGGCGAGACTCTCACAGGCCACTAAGGGTCTCTGGTCAAAGTTTGAGGCCCTGCGCCTGAGTGCTGGTGTGCTGCAGAGGGCGTGGAGGGAACCTGCTACTGGGGAGGAGTGTTGGCAGCTGGTGGTCCCCAAGGACCTAAGGACAGCTGTACTGCAGGCCATGCATGGAGCTCCGGGGTCAGGCCATTTTGGTGTGACCAAGATGCTCCGCCGCCTCCGTCAGAGTTGCTATTGGGGCTATTTTCGGAGGGACATTGAAGACTTCTGCCAGCGGTGTGACTTGTGCACAGCGAGGAAAGACCCAACAGGTCAGTCGCATGCCCATCTGCAGCAGCATCTAGTAGGGGCCCCCATAGAGAGAGTGGCTGTAGATGTGATGGGCCCACTACCTCGCACAAAGGTAACCTTTACATTCTCTCTGTCATTGACTATTTCACCAAGTGGCCAGAGGCCTATGCTCTCCCAGACCAGGAGGCAGAGACTGTCGCAGATGCACTGCTGGGAGGCATATTAAGCCGGTTTGGACTGCCCGTGCGTTCGCAGCCATGCCCAGTCGTCTTGGCATACAGAGGACCCGTACCACCCCATTACAGCCTCAAAGTGATGGGCTCATGGAGCGACTTCACCGCACACTGGGTCAGCAGCTGGCCATATTGACATCAAGGCATCAGCGAGACTGGGATGAGCATCTTCCGCTTGTGCTCATGGCATGTCGGTCAGCGGTCCAGGAGTCAACAGCGTGTACCCCAGCTCTCCTTATGCTCGGGAGAGAGCTCCGCATGCCCGCAGAGCTGGCATTCGGGCATCCTCCAGACTCCTCTGCTGTTCCCCCAGGCCCTGAGTATGCCAGAAGGCTCCAGGACCGGCTAGAGTCTGCGCATGCATTTGCCCGGGTGCAACAGGAAAGTGCTGGTGCATAGCAAAAACACAATTATGATGTAAGGGCCAGGGGAAGGCATTTCCAGGCTGGAGAGCTTGTTTGGGTGCACAATCCACAAAGAAAGAAGGGTCGTTGCCCAAAGCTTGACAGTCAGTGGGTGGGGCCCTGCAGGGTGTCGGAGCGGATGGGAGAGGTGGTGTATCGGGTGCAGCTGCCGCTAAGAGGAAGGAAGGTAGCGCTGCACAGAGACAGACTGGCCGCCTTTCAAGGCAGTGCTTCACCCCAAGTCCCAGGGACCCCACAATCCCAACCTCCCTCTCCCTTACCGCCCACACACCCTTCTCAACCCCCCCAGCTAGTGCAAGATGGGGATAACTTTAACACTGATCCCATGGGTCCCGGGTCTCAACTCAATTCCCCAGCCCCAGGTTTAAGCCCGTTGTCCACTGTCTCACGCCCACAAAGGGCGAGGAGGCTGCCTCAGCGTCTTGCAGACTTTTTTGTGACGTGGAACTTTGTGGGGGGGGTGCAGTTTAACATCCTGGTGGGGGGGGCAGTGTAACATCCTGGATGTGTTTAATGTGCGCAGTGCAAGTTTTTGGATAATGTGCTAATGGTTAGTTTATGTTGTGCATTCACTGAATTGTGTTTGTGCCTATGTCCTTGCGTCTGGGTACCAGGAAAAGAGTTACATGTTATTGATTGCTCTGGAGGGTGTTTGGAGGGTTTGCAGCTGCAGATTTGACGTGGTCGTAGCCTGTTCATCACGACCTTTGTGTTGTCAATCAATAAACCCCTTTTAAGATGATTCACCTGTCTTTGCGTGACTGAGAGCGTTACAGTATTATGTGCCTTTATGTGAGTGCACAAGGCACGTACACGCTACTTGTTACATACTACACATGCAGGTACAAGCAGCAGTGCCCAATAATGTGAATGATTAAAAATAAAAAGATTATAATGTGAAAGATTATTCAAGATATTTAAAAAATGCAGTTCAGAATGGTTAATGCTACTGACGTCTGCACATCAGAGCATGCAGTGATGCAGGCTATTTAAATCGCAAGGGAACCTGTTAAATCAATTTGGGATTCAACATGTCACGTTACGCATGTTGGTATTCACAAATTATTCGGGATAAAGCCACAACTCCTTGATACTGGAACACAAACTGCAACAAAACGAATGTTTGAAGTGCTGAAAATGTGCTTCAGATCTTTGGATAAGTCGTGCGTGGTCCGTTATCCGCAATTATCTGAAAAATCTATTTTGAATCTGATTCATTAAGACAGAGCCTGCAACTCATCTGTCCTGCTTCTATTATCAAATACAAAACTCTGCATTTCATTTGGGATGTCTTTATTATTATTTGCAGTTTGGCTGATGGAAGAAGTGGCTGTTAAAAGCGGCCCTTTCTAGTAGCAGCAAAAGCAATGGATGACATTGTTGTCACCATCTACAATGAATCTGAATTTCTTCCATATACCTGACTTGACTGTCAATCGTCAGCCAGGCAGAAGCAAGTTCTTTTCACTCCAGTCAGAAATCATTCAAGGGGTTAAGGTAGGGTAATCAAAACAGCATTATTTTAGCCTCTTTCTTGCAGGCTGTTTTCCTTACTCATTTTAATTTATCTCGGTCGTATCCCACCAGCGCATAATTATTTTAATACCTGCAACTCAGAATAAGTATCTTTTTTTCGTTTTCTTGTTCTCTACTCTATTAATCAGAAGTCTTCCCTCTCATTTCCTCCCCTAGCGACACCTGACAAGTGTTCAATATCAAACCATGATGAAATTTGTGTGGCTTTTCATAAACCCTTTGCATCTGCTGGCGACTCGTTTGAAGAAACTTACATAAGACCCCCCCGCCTCCTTCTGATCCTGACACCAACGAAATACCAAGGCCCTGTTTTACATTAAAGCTATTCACTGCTCGTGACGTGGCCAATGCCTCACTAGCTATAGATCTGAAGAATTCCATTGGCGTGGATAAACTTGATCCCTACTTTTTAAAGCTTGCTGCGCCAATTGTAATGAGATTAATTACATATATATTTAACTTTTTAGCTTTAACTAGTACAGTTCCTAAGGTCTGAATGGCTGCTTATGTAACTCTTACATAAAGGTGGAAGAACCGGTCACCAAAATAATTATAGTCCCTCCTCTAAGTTGGCATGCCTAGCAAAAATACTAGAATCTCTGGTAAATTATCAGCTCAAATTGTTCCTCTCGGCGCATTCTATTTTAAGCATGAACCAATCGGGTTTTAGAGAAAAACACAGCATAGCACAGCTGCCACTCTTTTTTTAAATTATATTATTTTGGCTTTACATAGAAAGAAACACTGCGCAGCTATTTTTATCGATCTTTCGAAGGCATTCGATACAGATGATCATGTTTTGCTTTTAAAAAGACTTCATAATATTGGTTTTGATGAAATTGCATATAAATAGTTTCAGAGTTATCTTATGGACAGATATGTGGCAACTGGAAATGTTAAATCTGATTTTTTTTTTTTTTTTTTAATCACAAAAGGTGTCCCCCAAGGCTCAATTCTGTGCCCAATCAGTTCCCCTTATATAAAGATAATATTGTCTCTTCTGTAACTGGGTGTAATATACATCTTTATGGTGATGATACCATTTTTTACTGCATTGACGACGCTGTACATTCTGCAAATAAATCCCTTCAGTGCATTTTTGCTGATTTACAAGTTGCGCTCCATAATCATAAATTAGTTCTTAATGCAGATAAATTCATGTTTTTCTGCAGAGCCAGAAATATTGATTATGCTAATCTCATCACTTCTACTCAGAGTGGTACAATTATTGAAAGAGTCACAAGTATCTTGGAATTTGTACTGATGAAAAGGCAAATCTGCCAAAGATAGTAGTTGAAAAAATGGTTACTTTTACAGGGAAAAAACATACCTTCTTTCTCTATGATTATTGGCAGTTGGCAAACCAGTTTACATTCTTCATATCCTTTGGCTAAAATGCTAAAATAGTGCTATGAATCCCCCAATTTCCACAATACCTCCATTTTATAAAAAGCATTATGCCTGAGTAACTAAATTATATAAATAAAATACAAAACGAAGACGGATTTGCAAGGATGGAATCAGATTATGACTTCTTGTCAAGCAGATTCACTGCGTTAGGATGTAAGTTCAGAGCATGCGCAGTAATCATGGCACAGCTTCTTTAATTCTGAGGGATTTTCGACTCTGGGATGTTATCGCTGCAAGTATCCTTCCTTGTCTAATTGCTACTGCACTGAAAAAATCTACAGGTGAGTTGATTACCCAATTCGTAAAAAATATTTGGGTAGTCCTCTGCTTTGCATTTTGAAATAAGTTTATAGTTTAATTACTTCTTTGATATTTTTGGAATCTTTTCCATCTTCTGCCTCTTTGCCATCTTTAAAGAGATATTGCCTTTAAAAATAGAACACGCCATTGGCTTACTAGCAGTGAGAAGTGGTCATCTTAGGTGTAATCATGCCGGAATCATACATCCATTTTTGAAATGAAAACAATGACCACAGCTTTCACAAAATTTCACAATTCCATGGCATTGTGTTTTTAAGTGTAAATTCCAATTTTTTAACCCTGTTGCAGGTGACTCCCCCTGCTATTTCCGCAAAACAGATTTTATGAGGCCAAGCTATAGGTTTTTTCTCAGCTTATCCGTGTTTCAGTCGCTTAAACCTTAGTCACACTAGTGGCGGAATGAGCCGGAATGCCGTCGGAATGATAATTCTTCGTATATTCCTGGATATTTGAAGCATGTTCAAAAAATTCTGACTGCATTCAGAGTGCATTCCAAATATTCGGGCCCATTCTTGTGGCCGGCTCGAATGTTTTGCTCATGCTCAAAACTTTCCAGGTGCATCTGAAGAGGAGAAATATCGAACGGCATTCGAAGTGAATTCTAACAGCGCTCTGACTGCATTATAAATATTCTTACGGCATTCCAACAGCATTCTAAACATTCTGATTGCATTCGAGGGAGAATCGCAACGGCAAGCCATGTCAAATCCGGCCAGAATGTCCTGAATGCGCCTCAAATGAGTCAGAATGGACCTCGAATGCATCTCGATTGCTGCAGGAATCTATTTCGATATTAAAACAATTCAGCTGGAATGCACTTCGAATGCCGTTGGAATCTTTCTACTGCCGCTGGAATCAATGGCGGCTGGTGAACTGGCGATAGGGGAGGCTGAAACCCATCCCTTAAAAATAATGATTGGCCATGACCTGTTTTCAATCCTTCATTTAAATTACCATTACAGAAACTCCGAAAACTCTCAACATTATCAGGTGTGGCCAGTTTTCATTAATAACGCATACCTGTTAACTCTCATGCGTTCGGCGTCAGTTTTAGTGGCATATTTACGTTCCCCTGCTGTAGTCAGCAATTACTCAATCAACGCATATGGGACAATCGTGTTACATTCTAAGTACATTCTGAGTTTTCGAGCTACATTCTGTTTGAATTCTTGGACGTTCCAACCATATTCGGCGGCCATTCCGGGAGCGTCCTGATTGCATTCGAGGTGAATTTGTATAGCATTCGCGGCACCTTCCAACCAGACTTCGGGTGGAGTTCAGGCAGCAATTGAACCGCACTCGTACGGCATTCAAAGTGTATTCTAAATATTCTGACTGCATACTAACAGCATTCTAAATATTCCTACAGCGTTCCAACTACATTCAAGCTGCATTCGAGAGCTAATACACCCAGAATGTGCAAGAATCATTTGAGGCTGGTTCAAAGCGCATTCTAAGTATTCGAAGGCCATTCTTTCAAAGCTGTCAGAATTTTGGTCGATTTGAAATTCCTGCCCGAACGTTGCGCGAATTCTTCATTCCGGCTGGTTCTGCTTGATTCCTGCTGATTTTGAATAAGTGTGACGGAGGCATGAAAGTGGTCTACTTTTTAAGTCACATTTCTGGGCAGCAGTCCCTTACCTTGACACCTTTATTAGGCTCGGTGCGATACAGGGCCACAATATCATCATTGTCCGAGCAATAAAGCTCATAGCCTCCTGGCTTTGCGTAAAAGCCCTCCTGCATTTTCTTGGCCATTGGAGCAGACAGATCAGCTAGGATCTTCCGGCACCTATCTTCAGATGCCTTTTCATTCTGACTGAGCAGGTCAGCATAGTGCTTTGTGATGGCCTCCTGAAAATATAAACATGTCACAAATAAGTTAGAAATGTAGAGCAGAACATGTTTTTTTTTCCCCCATTTCTTTGGTTTTGCCTCATTCTGTAGTTCCAACCCATCTTTTGTTCTGGAGCTAGTTCCATTAGAAGGTTTTACCATACACTGTAAACCCTGGCAAGTGTGGTGAACTCAAATGTTTTGTGGAACAAAAAATTGAATATGCCAACTTAATGATATGTGTTCACAGCACTTAAAAACATGTACAAAAAAAAAAAACTCAATGCAAACAGATTCCAGAAACTTCCCCAGTGACATCTCTCAGATTTGACTGAAAAAAATTCTAAAATTAGTTTTTGACCCCAAGTGAAGGAATCCCAAATTTCAGCTTGATACCTTTAGTCATTTTGGCATTATGGCCCGGGGAAATTTGGGTGCTGTGCCTACTCTTTTCCTGCAGTTAATTTGTAATAATATTTAGAAACCCAAAACTTCTCTTTTATATGAGCTACAGGGCTAATGCTGGGTTTACACATAACGACGACAATTCACGAATGCCTCGAATCTAAATTTGTGACCGAGGATCACGAATTTGAATTGAATTTGATGATTCAGGGCAGAGGCGTCAGGTGCCGTCACGAACTGTCGCGACCTGTTACCACGCGTTACGATTCATGGCACGAATCGCTGGCGAATCATCACGAATCATTATGCACGGTCACGAATATTGTCCCGTGCTGTTGCGCGCTGCTGCGCGCCATTGCGAATCGTCACGTTCTGTCACGAATGTTGCAAATCAGGTGAATTTGGTGTATATATATGTTTCCACACACACCCCACAGTCTCTCCACAAGGTGAGCTCTACCTGTCGCGACCAACTTGTACATTCAGAAATATTTTGGGATTTATTACGTATATTTGGGAACTTAACTGTTTTTTGGAGCTTTACTTGTATTCGGAACTTAAGTACATTTTGGGAACTTAATTTTATATAATTATTACTGTATTCGAAGTAGAGGAAAAACCCAATTTTTTTCAACCAAACTTTTTATTTGAACTATACCAAAAAAGTTACAATTCACACACTTTGTTAAACTTGTTACATTTTTTACACTGACACTTTATTACCATTTATTTTCTTATCTTGTTACACTAAAATTCTACTACTAGTTACAAATTCAAATTAGCACCATCAAGAATACACTATGAATGCTGTCACGCTCTATTACGAATCACCACTAATCACCACGAATCGGCATGCTCAGTTGCGAACTCCACGAATCGAGGGTGATTCGTGACATTCATGGAAGATTTTTTGGCAGCCAAAAACATGCTCCACAAATATCACAAATGTCATGAACCGACACGCGATGTTAAGAACCCTATTCAGATGCGTTAAGTCACGTTATGAATGTCAGAAATGTTCCACGAATGACGGGAAAATGATATTCGTAATGCATCGTGCCTACGTGTAAACCCAGCATAAGATTTGATCAAGGAGTCATTGATTGCCTCCCCGCTTGGAACACATTACAGCCTTGAAAGGGTTAATGACCAACGTATTGTATTATTTTAAGGCGTTTCTCCAGGATATGATCAATAAGTCATTAAGTACATTATTTGTTGCAATTCCAACCACCAGAACTAAACACAGAGCTAATCAGAAGTTTGCCAAGTTTCCAGATGCCAATATGGCCTTGAAGGCTTAACAAGCTAAATCATTTTCATTCTCATGAAATTCCACCCTAATATGATGAATATGTTTTTCTGTGTATCATTATTTGTTATTAGAGTGTGATTTCAACCAGCAAAACCATCAATACTGAGCTCATCAGAGTTGACCTATGTTGGCCAAGGCTCCATTTTTCAAAAAACCAGTTCACATAGAAGGCGCTGCATAAGTGAAATTTTTATTGGCCCTAAATTTGGATAAGGTGTGTAAGTCAGTCATATTAAAAGCAAATTGTCTAGCCTATCTCTAGTGGAGACATGGTGAAATGATTGCCTAAAGTTGGGGTTCTGAAGGGTCTTTTTGTCCTGTTTCCATTTTTGGGACCCCCCCCCAACCCTACTACCGATCTGGTGTCTCTGAGTTACAGTAATGTCACATTTGATGAGGATGTTGTCAAAAAGCCTTCAAACACACAAATCTCATTTACCTGGACCCTCCAATATCCCAAAAATCATTACTGTATGAAACAAAATCCAGTTTTAAAGGGGTAATATTGTATACAATGGAACTAGTATCCCATTTTAAGCATTGGTTCCAAGAGAGGATACAATCAATGACCCTTTATAAATTTTTAGCCCCGCAGCTCAGAGAAGTTATGGGTCTCTAAATATGGTTACAAATTAAGTGCGGGAAAAAAGTGGGCATAGCCCCCAAATTTCCCAGGACCAAAATGCCGAAATGACTAAAGGTATGAAGCTGAAATTTGGGATTCCTTCATTTGGGGTCAAAAACTAATCTAAGAATTATTTTCAGTCAAATCTGAGTGATGTCACTGGGGACGGTGTGAAAATTGACATGGAATGACCCCTTATTTTTTTAAGTTCTTTCTACATAATGCAGTTAAGTTGGCCTACACAATTTTTTGAGGTAATTGGTTTCCACAAAACATTTGAGGTCACCACACTATCAGGGTTTACAGAGTAATATGTCATTCATAAACTCATGTGGAGCCCATAAAGGTACTGAAGAGAATCTATGAATGCACTCACAAACCAGTTACACATCTTTACAGAACCTTTTTCCTTACGTCTCTTACATTGGGGGTCCCCAGAGGGTTGTTGACCCTTAGTACAGGTCCCTGAATCAAAACAGGTTTAAAATCCCTGTTATGCAGAACATCGGCCATCTCTGATTCCCTTGGTATTCTCACTACAGTTTTCTGGGACTAAAGCTTCAATAAGGTTTCACTCGTGTTACACTTGTTACAGCACAAATATTTGGAATCACGTGTCATAGAAATGCAACCCAAATTCCAAAAAAGTTGGCACACTATATTAAAAAGACACCACAATGCATTATTTCAAACTTGTCAAATTTGAATGTTTTTGGAAAATATACATTTATTTTAAATCTAATGATTGCAACAAACCCCAAAATACAAAAAAAAACTAGCGCCGGGGAAATTTAGGGCAGACAGTCTCTCAAACCAGACAGTCTTTTCGACAATCTTTGAATGCCACATTGACAAGTCTGCAATTCAGTCTGTAAAAATTTGAGAAGAGGAAGCTGTCATCTTCCATCGAAAAAACTCTTTGCACTGGAAGAGTATTTGACCAATCACAACACAATATCCGCACAACATAACCGAGAAAGCAAGCCAGCATGGATTATAAGCCAACAAAACCAGTAAAAGAGAACACAAATAGACAGAAATGATGACTGGGGTAAGGAGGAACCTCGAACAAGATGTGGACATCTTCTACATTTCAGGGAAAGGCACACAACAAATTTGACAAATTGCTCATGTTATTGAGCTTGCTGCGATTGTCTGACTAGCTAGCCACTAACGTTACAATGGCCATCTAGGTAGATAGCGGTAGCTTGTTCAATAGATCGTGGTTTATTTTCAAAATCTGTGAACAGGTCACTGGTAGATTAATTGTTTTACATACCAATTTTAGGCCATGCGGTGTCTCTCTTTTTTGCTGAACACCATGACACGTAGGTATTTGGGCAAAACCATCCCAGTGGTTTGTCAAATTCAACGAACACAGGTGTTAAACGTCTTTAAGATTTCACAAGGATTGAACTGGCAAGTTCGGAGAGAGTTGAATTGAAATTATCTTTACTAATTTCCATTTCAGCTCAGCAACTAGGTAGCTAAGCTTCAACTTATTTGGTTTCCAGTAGGAGTTCTTCACGCATCTGCTGAGCTGTTCAAAATATGAGGAGATGGCACACTCTGACATTATGTTTGAAATGCTTTCAGGCAGCAGGATTGCGACCAGTGAGACCAGAGCGATCTCTTTGAATTGGGAGTACCTATTCCTAGCGTTCTGGTGTATTCATTGCCATTTAAGTCCCATATTAGTCAACTCTCCTAAACTGTCAACAGCATGAAGTCATAAATTTTGTTCTGAGGGACATTAATCCGACAGAAAACCAAAATTTTTTACTGAACAAGACTTGCATGGACGTGCCAAGGAACGAGAAGACATTCCGCTTGGGGCAAGCGTAAACTTAGTTGTAGCCATAGTGTTCTTAAAGGGTCATGTCAGCCATAGCTGTTAAAATATTATCTTCCATCGTCTGTAGTGTATGAATAAACACCACACTTCTTAGCTACCATAGTCTTAACACCACTAATACATTGATCAAAAAAACAGAAGTTCTTTATCAAGCTTTTAGTGATGACAATTACATATATTAGTCGCAGCAGTGAGTGCTACGCAAGTCTATGGTAATGATACATAGCTAAAGATAAACGTATGAAATATACGGCACTCAGGGAGCGAATACCTCCGCCAGCAGGTTTTGATCTACTAGCACTTACAATCAGCTGCAGAATCCGGATTTGTATCTGGATTGGTCGAGAAATTTAATCATCTCTTGCCATTCATACAGTCCAACTTCCCATAAAATTTTGTGGTAAACCGTTGAACAGTTTTTAATTACTCCTGCTGACAAACACACCTACAAACACACACACACACACACACACACACATATGTGATCACAATATGAGCCTCATTCATCCATGATCAGCGTAAATTCTTCCTTAGTCCGAGGTATGAAGCTAAAATATTCCATTTACAAACATGCATTGCTTCGTTTTTAAAATTGTGTTGTCTGCCAAATGTCTGAGTTGTGCGCTTGCGTGCATTCTGAAGGTGTGATTGGCCGACAGAATGTTTTCCGTTAATGTGCCACCAACTTAACTGTTTCAAATTTTCCCAATGTGAAACAATGCGGCAACAGCAACTTTGGTGTCTGCATGGGGGATACAGAGGTGAGGAAATGACCAGATATCTGCCTAAATATTCTGTTCATTTTCAGCACCTCCGAAGTACAGTTTGGAAGTTAGAATAGCCAAAACGTCTGACTTTAGAGACTATAGGACGGATAATGAGTAAAAAGGATTAGAAAATTACTACTTGCTGTTTTTATTTAAATTTTACACATTGTCCCAACTTTTCTGGAATTGAGGTTGTAATTTACTTAGTATATGGGGGCAAATAAGATTTAATCACAGATTTGCAAATTTAGGCATCCAAGTGTTTATTTTTACCAAGATATATTTACCAAGTGGATTTCCATGTGGATTGCAAGATTTGCCAAATGGACTTACTACACTGACTTAATGTTCAAAGTAATCCCAGAAAAGCCCAATGGGATTTAAATGAGGAGATCAATATTTTGAAAATTTCCCCCAATGGTTTTTATTTATTATTTATTTATTAAGCTATGACAGAATTCAGGAAATGATTGCACAGGTGGCAAGGCACCTATTGTGAGGCAATCATCCCACAACATGTACAGACAATTGAACAAAGAGAAGAAAAAAAAATAGTTATAATAAAATAAGACAGTATACTAGCAAGTAGCAAGTATACTTGTTTTACCACAAGGGGCAATTTTCTTCCATTTAATCTATGTGAAAATTACAAGAGCATGTCACCTTCCCACATACTGAAACTATTTATTAGGTGCATACTATGTCTAGGCCTAATTTTTCAGGGTAAGAAGGTCACAAAAACCTGCAGCATGTGCTCATGTGCCCTGCATGTTCTGAATGTGTTGCGTACAGTTTCACAGGATCAATGCGTTATGTTCTGACTTAACAGAAGCATAAAGAAGCTTGACTTGTGTTTCTGGCAGTAGAAACATTTACCGTCAGGGCTTTTAGGTGTTCGCCACTGTCATCCTTGAAGGAGCGACTCATAAAAGTTTTAGTTGCCAGTGAATCCCAGTGCCTGTGCTGACGAGACATTTCCTCCATGTTCACAGGGAAACGGAGCGTCTGCATGCCCTCCTGATACTCCTTTAGGGCATCTTTTTCTGCTGCCTCATTCTCTATCTGCGCCATGGTCAGAACAGCATTCTCTAAGCAGGGAACGTCTCCTCTGGCAATGGTGTCCACGTATGTTTTTGCCAAATGACCAAGCACTGAGAAAATAAGTAATGGATTTGACATTTCATGCAGTTGCTGACAGCGGCTCAAATAGAAACAAATTCAGGGGAATCCCCCCCCACAAAACCACCCACAGCCCAACCCCTTCCCCCACAAACACACGCACAGGTCATACCCACAGTTCATCACAAAGACAGGGCACAGGGCACAAAGACATAAAAGTGATGAAAATGCTGCAGTATGACTCTAAAGAAGGTATACTCACTCCTCCCAGTGACGGCCACCCCTCCTTTAATGGTCTTGATGGAGCTCTCTTTGAAGATGTAATGACAGAAGCTGGTGGTGCTTGCAAGGAAAGATGGGCTGAGGTCGCTCTCATCCAAGGTCTCCAGGCGTGGCATGTTATCAGGAGTGGAGGGGGTCACAAACACAAAGCATCGTCTACTCGGAAAGTAGTTTCGGATACACTCACGGGGGAGGTTGTAGACTGAAGTCTTCCTGTCCCTGCCTTAGGATGTTATTGTTATTATTATTATTATTATTCCTACAACTGAACTAGGCAGCACAGCAAACACCTTCATCCAGAATATCAGTCACGTGCTTAGTTTTTAACGATTTCATTTAACTGTCAGACCAACATCTAAAACCTCTTTTGCGAGGTCAGGCTCATGGTGCTAGCCAATTTTCAAGTCCCAATGCACTCACCGCAGCACACCAGCTCAGCTGCGCATCATCCAGCTTGCCACACCAGCCCTAGACCATCCAACACCTGAAGGATGCTTCATGCAACCTGTGTGAAACGCCCTGATTTTGCATTTGTAAATCTGCACGCTGAGCGAGCCAGACCAGAATTCCCCAAAACCCCCTTTCAGTCTAGTTCTTTTCAAGGTTACTTCCAACATGTCTTCACAAAAAAACTTTTTTCCTTCCCACTGTTACCTTTAATATTCACCGATGCAGTTTAGGCCAGGATGCATAATGAAAAAAATGAAATACCACATGATTAAATGATTGATTGGTAGAGACCACTCTGCACAGCAGGTGGCTGGCACTCAATTCTCCACCCTTCTCTAGGTAATGACTCAGCAGAGCCATAAAACAAACAAAAAAAAAAAAAAACCCCGCAGCGAAAACATTTCATCTTTACACAGCTAAATTAGAACCAGGGTATAATCCAGAGGCATGAAAAAGTATTTGCCCCTAATAAAGTTCCTCCCTTTTTTGCACATTTGTCACACTTTATATTATTAGATCGTCACAAAAATTTAATCCAACCCCATTTCCAAAAAAGTTGGGATGCTTTGTAAAATGTTAATAAAAACAATGCAATTATTTGCAAATCATTTAAACACAATAATTAATTGAAAATTGTACAAAAACGGCATATCAGATATTGAAACAGAGAGATTTTTTAAAATGCCAGAAACACTTTTAAAAAAGTTTGGATGGGGGGTCGTTTACCGAGTACGTGGGAACTGACAAGACCAACTCCTATAACTCGGAGAGCAAAATGTATTCCAATTTTTTCTTGATGTAGGCTTTCAGATGCTCAACACTTCATGACCTCCTTTTATCATATATTTTTGTTTCATAATGTGGCAAACATTTTCAGTGGGTGACGGGTCTAGACTGCAGGCAGGCTATTTTGACACCCAGTTTCTTCTACTATGGAGCTATGTTGTTGCAATGCATGCAGCGTGTGGTGTATGGCATTGTCTTGCTGAAATAAGCAATGCCTTCCCAGAAAAAGATGACAGGACTGCAGTATATTTTTCTTCAAAACCTGTATTGATCATTCAGCATTAATAGTGTTTTTACAGATGTGCAAGTAACCCATGCCATGTGCGTTAATGCACCCCGATACTATTATGGATGCTGGCTTTGTGCCCTAGTAAAAAGCTAGCTAGTCCCCCTCCTCTTGAGTCCAGAGGACATGGCGTCCGTGTTTCCTGAAAAGAATTTCACATTTTGATTGATCAAACTATGGGCACAAAATTTTTCAATTTGCCGCAGTCCATCATAAATGAGCTTGTGCCCAGATTAGGGGACAGAGTTTCAGGGTTTTGTTTTTCCTTGGTTTTATCTTCACACGGTGGAGTTTTAACATGCATTTGTGGATGCAGCAAGGATGCAGTGTTCACTGCAGTACTTCCCCTTCAATAATACAGGCCGAGGGGCTGCCAGGCTTACACAACCCATGCCAATAATGAATAATTAGCACTTAAGGACTGTGTGTACAATTGTGCATTCTTCTCTGCATTCTCTTGTTGACACTGGTTGTGCCTTGTTGGCTTCGGTGAATGACACCTTAAATCTAATTGGCAAATGATTTTCTGGTGTCTGTGCCTCTTTTCCCATTTGAGGCAGAGGTTTCTTAACTCCATCATTTGCTACGCCGCTAAATTTGTCAAAAATAGACCATATATCAACAATATGAACAAGCGGTTATGGTTAGTGTCAGGCTATTACCTGCAATGTAATGCACACATTAGTAATGTTGTAAATAGTCCATTTTCGCTGGGTAACTAGTGGTGGCGTTGTGAAGCATCCGCCCATATGACGCACATACATTTCAGATTTCTGTGTAAGTGCCACATAGTGCCATAACCCTGCTCCGATAGTTGAGTCGTTGCTCGGAAAAAGAACATTGCCTTGACTGCTGTCTGAAGAATTCTTTGCTGCTGTCACGTTAAGATCCAGTTAAAGTGCTTATGTTGTCTTGATGGATCATTTGGGCTATAGCCAAATGATGAAGTGACTCCTCCTCGAGACTGTTCAAAGTAGAAATAAGTTTTTGATCTTTACCCTTTGAGCGCTGAATACATTTTCAAGGAATTAAAAATGTAATTATCCTAACCTGTTGAAAACCTATCATGTGTCAACTTGTTTAAAAGAGCTCCTGGAGAGCTCTTTTAAACAAGTTGCCACATGATAGGTTTTCAACAGCATCTGGTTTTGATATCTTACACCATTAGGCAACTACAGTTGCCTGTGGTGCTCAAAGGGTTAAGTAATGCTTATACAACTGCAATGCCTCTCTGTTAGTCATTTTAATTGTCAGCTCGGCCAAGTAACTACTATACCTTTAGCAAGCTATACTTTTTTATTAATTAATGCTCATCTAAACCACCGTATGCTATTTTAACAGCCTCATGCAGATGCCTTAATCAGCTTCAAAAGAAATGGACAAAATCTCCCCTGTTGCAACTTTACCAATTTTGTACGACAGAAGTTAATGTCCCACGTAATGTGTCACTTGTATTTTATGTTGGTAATGTGCTCAAATTTTAGCATGGCACCACAAAAAAAAAACAGATCACGGGCAATCAAATAATTTATTGCTTTCCTTGATTTTCTCCCCCCAAAAAAAGCATTACCAAATCAAACTGCAGAGGGAAAGGGAAGGATAGACAATAGGTAATGAGCGTGCGGCAGAGGCAGTGCAAGCTTAGAGGGGACAAATGTTTTATCCGCCGGCACCGAGGTCGAAGGAGGATATTTCTTGGCTTCCTTCGCTATTTCCCGGTCCAGGTGCCACCTGATCAGGGCGAGGACACAAGAGGATGGCAAGATCGGTTCCTCAGCCTCTGGACCTTTATCCACCTCGTATCTTTGGGAAAGAGCGTCTGCTTTGATGTTCTTGGAGCCAGGGCAATAGGTTATGGAAACATTAAAATGTGCGAAGAAAAGTGCCCTCCTGCCCTGACGTGGATTAATTTGTTTCGCCTTTCGGAGATATTCAAGGTCGCTATGATCAGTGAGCACAATGAATGGATGGCCGGCCCACTTCAGCCAGTGTCTCCACTCTTCCAATGCCAATTTCACCGCTAACCGCTCAAGGTTGCCCACATACTAGTTGGCCTCTGCAGGCATAAGTCTGCGGGAGAAAAAAACACAAAAAAACAGCTTTTCAGGCACCCCATGCCTTTGGGACAGGATGGCTCCCATGCCCGCATTGGAGGTCTCGACTTTCACCACAAAGGGCTTTTCCGGGTCTGGTAATTTGAATATTGGAGCAGTAACAAACAGGCTTTTTAAGATTTCGAAGACGTGTTGAGCTTCAGGATTCCATCCCAGTTCCTTGGGCTTTCCCTTGAACAGACGCATTAGAGGTTAAGCAGCCGTGCAGAAGTTTTTAATTAGGCGTCGGTAGAAGTTGGCAAACTCCAGGAAACGTCGGAGCACCTTTAGGGTCCATGGGACTGGCCATGCTGCTACTGCCTTCACCTTCTTCTCTTCCATAGCCACTCCCTCTGGTCCAATCAGGTACCCCAAGAAGGAGATTGTGGACTGGTGGAAGACACATTTCTCAGCTTTTACGTACAGCTGATGTTCCAACAGGCCCATATATACTCTCCTTACATGATCCACATGTTCCTTATAGGTGGATGAGTAGATGACGTCATCAAGGTAGGAGATGAAGAATCTTTCCAGCATCTCTCGTAGCATATCATTGATGAAGGACTGGAACACAGATGGGGTGTTAACAAAGCCATAAGGCATCACGCAGTACTCGTATAGGCCAGAGGTGCTTAATACCGTCTTCCACTCATCTCCCTTCCGGATATGGATTAAGTTGTACGCACTGTGGAGGTCGAGCTTAGTGAAGATCTTCGCATCTCGGAGTTGCTCCACAGCACTGGGGACCAGAGGGAGTGTATATCTATATCTCAACCAGACGTCATTTAATCCCCTTTAGTCAATACAGGGGCATAGACCTCCATCCTTCTTCTGAATAAAGAAGAAGCTTGCGGATACGGGTGAGGTGGAGGGATGATTGAAGCCCTACTGTAGAGCTTCTTGTACATACTGTTCCATAGCTTGAGTTTCAACCACCGGGAGGGGATATACATGGCTCATGGAGGGTGAAGTACCGGACAAGAGCGGCTGTATGGAACTATTTTCAGGGCTGGTGATCAGCAGATGTGATCAGTTGTTTTGAAATGCGCCAATCTGCGATGGGCTTTTGAAATCCCCATCGCATATTTTGCAATACAGTCTTCGGATAATGTGAGTAAAAGTTTTCGTTCAGTTTTGAACAAAAATGGGCTCCTACAGTCTCTTAAACATCGTTCCGATCGGCCTCCGCAACCGCACTATGGATAACCTAACGGCGCGACTCTGAAACCATGGTAGCGAGTGGAATGACCCCATTTTCCTACCTCCACGCCAGTCCCGACCACAGAGCTAAAGAAAACAGGAGTGGGAAATGTCATTGGCTGAACTAATCGCAAAACTTGAGATGTGTCCACCTCCCTTTGTAAAGCACCGGCTGGGGAATTGCGCAATCAAACGCTGTGCATGCGCATATGCGACTAGATAAAATGAAATGAAAAACACTGGACTGGTGACACGCATCAGCCTACAAGCACGACCATTATTTGTTTACGGGTGTTTGTTGTCAAGAAATTCTTAATTGTTAGTTAAAATTCAAAAAATCTAATTTCAATTAACTGTAAATATATATACAGCATTCGAAATTCTCGCTATTCCATGCTGTAGTAAAAATTACGGCAGAATAGTAAACTCGTCTTCAAACTAGTCCAAGTGTCTAGTAACATATTGTCATCTAGCTACTCATAAATTTCGTACAATCTCCCCTTTTTTAGGGTTTTTAATTTGCCAGAATGATTTTAAAAGGAGGCGCCAATATATTTTGTGGGAGTTCGTTAGTGAGAAGGGGGTTCATGATTTAACATAAATATTTAATATCGCGAATGCAAATGCTGTGCATGCCCTAGCAACCCAGAGTGACATCAGTATTATGGCTGTTGCCGTTATATGCCACCACGCAGAGCATGGAAATTAAACTCCAAATTTTCTTCACTGGATATACCAATGATGTTCTTACACAGATATTTCTCTGAGTATCCACATATCAAGCTAAGCTGAAAAAGTATTGATTTCATTACATACTGGTGGAGTTTGAACACGGAATTCTCTCTGAAAGTAATTGTAAATATGTTTGTGCTCGCATTGCAGACAAAGGTCAACTTCTGGAGAGATTATATAATACATGGCGTAATTTTAAATCACTTTGTCTCCGCATTGATGTTAGTTTTTTTTATCACTCAAGCACCTAGCTAGGTGTCCTCTAACACATGTATTTAGTATAAAAATAAAAAAGCCGACTTCGATTTCCAGATGTGCTAATTGCATTGAAAAAAACAGCAAATTATTGTGTGATGGTCGAGATCCGGACCGTCCCGCGTTGGAATTAGAGGATCGACCGACGTTAGACTGAACGATCAGAACATTGCTGACACTTTCAGAATCTAAAAAGAGTGAGTGATTCAGAGGAAGTTGGGGAATGGTCTTAATTCTTAAGCGATGCATGGACTTTAACTCGTCATTGCCAAAGGAATTTTGGCACTTCATTATATTTTTGTATCGCTGTGTAGTGTACTGTTTTGCAAATATTTGGCAGTGGTCAAGCACATGAGCACTGACAACATAGATTCAAACCCAACAAATAGACAAACCTGCATTTTAGATCATGTAAGTACTTGGTTAGGGATTTCTTTTTGTGCAAGGTACTGAAGGGCTTTGAAATTTGAAGTTTTTATCGTTTGCTATTAATTACGAAGAAAAAGTTACTTTCTGTTTTACTGAAGAGCTTGTGTCATCTGTGTCTTACGTTTATTGGCATGACTGGTTATTAATTAGTATTAGAATACTATCAGTTACTGAGTTACTACATGTTAGCTGTAAGTGGGTCCCAGTTGGTAATCCTAGTAGTTTTAACACTGCAATGCTACTGTAACTCAACTGCCTTGGTCTTCATTAGGCTATGCTGATTAGTGTTAGTACTGTTAGCGAAGTGTTCTAAGAGATGAAAATAAAAAAGTTAAAATGCAAATACAGACGTTTTTGTTAAGTTTCATTTTTGCTACACAGTTCTGAAAAATGCTACAGACTTCTAGAGACTGCATAGCATTTTAGCTACGCAGTTATTTTTGCTTAATGCCAACCCTGATTTTTAAGAAAGAGGACGATGCCCACTGGAAGTTAAACAAATCAGTCAATATACTACCGTGATTTAAGTGGTTAAATAAAAATGTGTTATTCATATCGATTCATGCATCGATTAATTTCCCTATAAGATATAGGTCTGGCTTGCAGGAAGGAATGGTTGATGTTTAATCTATCTAATATCGTGTTCAAAGTAACTAAAGGATGATATATTGTTCATTTGTTGAGTAATACAGGAGATAAGGAACGTAAAACATAATCGCATATTAAATCGCAATCGCAATATTGGTTAAAATAATCGCAATTAGATTATTTTCCAAAATCGTTCAGCCCTAATTCAGAGGATCACAATTCGATTATTACACGATTTTCAATGCATCGCAATTTCAGATTTATGTACATGGTTTATTTTTCCCCATCAATACAAAGTATGAGGTGAAATGAGGTATAAAACCCTTTTATTTATACATTTTTGTAACAAATCGCATAAACAGCTGCCCCTTTTCAAATAAATAAAATATTCATCTTCCATTTCACCTGATAAAACTGAACATAGTGCTCAAAAATAGTTAATAATAGTGCTCAAAAATAGTTAACAATAATAAACCTTTTTATAGTGCATTACATTTTCATACATCAAAGTGAAACTGATTCACATTGAAAAAAAGTATTATTTAGCAGCTGTATTATGTAATGCGCATTTCTTACACTCAGTAAAAATGTGGCAACAGCTCTCCTACCTCTTTCGCACTTTGTGTCCGACTCTCACTTCTCAATGACTTAATTACCCGAGCTTTAGTGTTGCGGTAAAGAGTTGGAATAGCCATGTCTGTGGAGAATCGCCTGAACGGGACGTTGTACCTCGGTTCCAGTGTATGCAGGAGAAAATGATAGCTTTGCTTTCCACAACGGAGAAAGAGCGCAGATTGTTAGCTATAAAAATTACAACAGCCTTTGTAATGTTTTTGGCCCTGTCAGAGTTAGGTGCCAGCTTTGATGCACGTGTCTGTTCAAGAGTTTTCTGGGTGGATACAACAATGGGTTTTTTTTCCCCTGCTCAAGTTTGCTCGGAGTGGCAATGGGCAAGATAATTTCTCATATTTGTCGTATTGCCTGCGTACTTGATTTTTTGCGTTATACATCTTGCAAATTACATAAGTCTTGTCTAGCTCAGTTTTTTACCATCCATTTCAAGAAATCCAAAGTGTTCCCAAACATCAGCTTTCTCTTCCACCTGCCCCTCCTTTTTCGCGCAATCTATATTGTAAATCGGGCGCACACGTTCTGCATAAAAGATACGCCCCTCCAGGGCATTCAAACGCTAGGATTGGTCAGCTGTTCAAGCGGTAGGATTCCAATCCTAAAGCTGAATGGCTGGCTAATCCTGGCGCTAGGTCGACTGGCTAATCATAGCACTTGAATGCTCCAGAGGGGCATGTCTTTGCAAGAACGTAGGTGTGCTCCATAATAACGTGTAACTGCAAACTATCGAACTCCGGGAGTGGCAGTCCATTGAAAATTGCGTTGATAATCAACTATAGACTTTCCTGCATCGATGCTGAATTGTTCAACAAAGCATCGCAATGCATCTTAGAACCCTAGTTGCCAGCCGCGCCGAATCGATCAAGGTGTCTGTACAAAGGGTCACATCATTATACGCCACTCTAACTGGGATCTTGAATCTCTGTCCAATGATGGCGGTGGTGACATTTCACCTTGACAGGCACAGGGCGTTCCTCTCCATAATGGGTGTATGAGCTGGTTTTCTTCCAATGGCAACATTCAGATGGTCCAAGAAGTCCCAGTTCCATGGGCTCCACCGCCACCTTAAGCAGTTGGGTGGGGCCGCTGGGCTGGTTCCATTTCTGCCCTAAGGTCTGAACTCGGCTCATTCCGGAAGATGGCGATGAGGGCTGGCTCGTTCCAGCCACTAGCTGTGGCCAAGGTCCGGAACTTGAGTGCATAGTCCGCAGCGGCATCGAACCTTGCCACAGGTGTGTTGCTGGTCCCCAGCTTTCTTCCCAGAATGCTCAAATACAAAGCAGAACTGTCGCAGTAAGCTGTCCTGCAAGGTGCTGAACGAAGCTTGCTCCCACACAGAAGTTGCAGAGTCGAGCGCCCTGCCGGAGAGGCGGGTGATCACTATCTTCTCCGCATCACTTAAGGTGGAATGGTAAGTGAAATAGAGGGAGATCTGGAGAAGAAAGCCCCAGCATGCGGTGGGTTGACCCTTGGCGCAATGGCGACTCGCCCTGGGGAATGGCTGCGGAGGCCTGCACTCTGGCCTCCAATAAGAATAAGAATAAGAGAGACAAAGGTTGGGTCTGGTGGTGGAGAGCAGGAGATGATGAGTTCACGGAAGCTACGAACCAGTTCATCCAGGGTGGTCCCCAGTCATACAATCTCCCTCTGCTGACCCACCACCAGGCTGAGAAGGTCAGGAGGTCGGGTGGCGAACTCTGCCGCATCTTCTGGAAGAGGTATGCTCATTGGGTCCATAATTCTGGCGAAGTCTTTTGTGAGGGTTTGACTCTGAGCACCAGTGACAGTGCACAGAGATAAGGAATTGTGGAACTGGACTCAGATGCTAAGATAGATGTGGTTTACTATGCCTTTGCGGCGCAGCAAGAAGGCACAGTAAAACACAATACAAAAGAACAAGGAAGCTAGGTTCATGGATAAGAATATTAGTAATACATATAACTGGGACTATCACAACAGTACTATGTATTAAAAATTGAAAATACAAAGGAAACACGGTTCCTGTATTACTATAAGGTGCTGACTATAAAAACAGTAAGGAACAGTGCTTAATTACAGAGTTTTACAAATACACGTGAAATGCGAGAGCTAAGTCTAAACAAGACTATAGTGAAACAATAGGCCTGTGAGGCTTACGAGACTTCACATTGAATGAGTGCGAAGGTCTCTCTTAAATAGAGAACACTATTGCAGGGAGACAATAGGGAACAGATGCTGACAATCAGGCGGAGTTTGGAATGCGGTCCGGGTCTTAATAGGCTGTTGAGTTAGCAGGAGGCGTGGCGTTACACCTACACTTCTTGAGCACCACCCCTTAAAAAGTTCACTTACCACGGATGTGAGTTTTGTGACTGTATACATCACAATAGGAGGGGAAGTTTACTGGTGCAAAGTCTGCGTGTCAAAAAACTACATCTAGATATATATTTTATATAATTTTTTGTAGAGCATAAAGGATAGCCATTTCATGCTTACTTGCTGCATAGATTATGCCCTGAACCTACAGTCTCATTGTTGCATGCTGTACCTACATGTTTGTTTTACATTACTGAGCAGGGAGAGGCAGCTGGCTTGCATAGCAGTCTACATGTTATAGCAAAGGTTGATGCAACTTTGCAAGCCAAAATATGCACCATCACATGTCAGTTAGCAAGAACAAACAATGCCAAATGTCAATAATAAAACCTTGTAAATCTAAGTAATCTCCAGCAAGCTATGCCACAGGCACGACCGTGGTCATGCAAGTACTGTGTACAGTACAGTGACGGAAGGTGAAAGAAAACTTGGTGAAGCGCTGAACATCCCTTGAAAATAATTATTGGTCTTAAACTGTTTTCAATCATTAATTTATTTTCGCATTACATAAACCTCAAAAGCACTGAACATTATCAGTTTTCTTCAATAATTTAACACACAGAGAACTTGTCATTTTGACATGAAATTCCATTTCAATCGATGCTTTTCATTTGTGGAATGTTGTCAATAATTTTCGTTTTCTTTGTTGTAATAAAGCAATCATGAAGCAAAGATTTCATAGAGCAGGTAGTGCATAAAGGAATCAAAAAAAGTTAACATTGTAGTTTATGTTTTTTTGTAAAGTGAATAAAACATTTTCTCTTAAATCGTTGCACCACTGCATTAGGGAGGAAGCAATGCATAACTCATTTAACTGCCGATGGCTTATTTTTATCATTGGAAAGCGTGTTCATCAAGGAAAACTAGGCCTACGCTGTCAGCAGCCGACAGCAAGGGGCATATCCCCGAAATTCCCCAATCCTCGAAGCCCCCTTTATTAGATTCCCCTTTACTAGACCTACAATATGAGGCAAATTTGAGGTCTGTGCAAGAAATTGTTCCAAAGATATGGTTCAAAAACTGATTTTTTCAATATATAGTGCCACCTGGTGGCATACCTAGGAGTGCATTCTTGCCCAAAATCTAATCAGTTTATCCTCTGTACCATATCTACCCATGTGCAAAAAATGAGAAGCCAATATAAAGTATTTTGTGAGTTATTGCGCTAATGGCTAAAATCTGCGGACGTGGCGGCGGACGCGAGGGCGGCGGCAGGTGGGGCGAAACCATGATATCCCCGAAACTCGTATTTCGGGGATATAATGACTGAAAATAGATAGAGGCTTATGAGTGATTGTCTTATTTTACCTAGCAGAACTGGCTATACCTGATAGTCCCCTCTGTTTTTGGACTTCATGTAAAGTCAATTTAATTAAATGATTGAAAACAGGTCAAGACCAATCATTATTTTCAAGGAATGGTCTGTGCTTCTCCAATTTTCAGTTCACCAGCTACCATTGTAATAAAAGCCGACACTTTTCCCGACTGGATAGCACCAAAAATGACTTTATAATTATTTATTTTGCATCATGTTGACATTGCATTGAGTTTCTAAAACCTACTTTCACCTTGGCCTCATAACAAACGGCCGACCTATTCCGGCTACCTAAATGGAGGCGTTGCACTGGATGCAGAAACTGTCGTGTAAGTCACGTGATCCCCGAAGTAACTCAGGAAGATGGCTTTGACGGGATGGGAATGCATCGATTAATTATTATTTATTTATTAAAAAAAATGTATTTCCTTGCTCTGAAATGTCGCATGTATAATGGGATATTGAACCTCAGGTCCAAATGCTCCGCCTTGTCCACAACACTAGCTCAACTGACTATATATTCACTGGTCGATTTAGCACTTGTATAGCTGTGCTGTGTTTGAACTTGAGCATATTGGCACAAGGATTCTCAGTCATAAACCGGCTTTGAAAACAAAAGTTGAATATTTAGCGGTTAATTATAGTGAAAATACCAAAAACAAACCATTTAAGTGATTATACTGCTGAGGTCTTCCAGTGCATAGCATAATGGCAAGAGGACTCTCAGATAGACTGGCTAAAACAATAGCAAGCGCAGATTTACCCACAAACAGCTTTTATGACAAAATATCAAAGGTAAGAAAACTTTTTGCTCATCTCTGTAGCATTTAAAGTGTATGCCTGCTGTTTTTTGAGTGTGGTGTCAATTTAAAATGACAAGGCCTATATCGTTGGAATCTGCGGACTGTCCTTTTTCATTTGAGGTATCGTTTGTATGCATATCACAAATTCAGTAGAAATGCTTGCGATAGAGCACTGATTATTTAATCTTATTTTATTTAATGTTTTGCTAAATGCTTGTTTACTTGCTTGGTACTTGAATTGTGTTCGGTTTAGGTAAAAACAGTCATCACGAACTTTTCGCAGAGTTTCTTCGCTTTAAGAGGATATGCCGCATGACGAGGTTGCTATTAGGAAACATGCTGTATTTATAATGTAAATTCATTGCCCCCGTTACAGGGGCGTTCAGGCTTAAGGTTAATATTTGTACTGAATATATATTTTCCACTAATTTCTTTAAATCTTCACTTTAAAACCAGTTTTCATTGCAACAAAATCGTTGACTTACTTGTGAACTTCTGGTACGTGAAGCAGATTTTCTCGAAGTGCTCTGAGCAAAGAACTGAATGTTTTGTTGGTTTTAAGGCTTTCCACAGTCAATTCTTCTTAATTTTAGAAGCCAATCTTTCAAAAGTGCTTCATTATTTTGTGGAAATTGATGGAAACTTATTTTGCCGTATTTTCCAGACAGCTGAATGGCATTATTATTGGTGCAAGCAACAGCAGCACAAGATTTCCCAATTTTCACTATGCTGCAATCAACCTCTGTGTACATTTTGCTTTGGGGATCATGTGACCACCTACGTAACTTGCAACGACCTCATTCCAGCTTGAATTTCACGATTCTGAAAACAAATAATGTTCTCTCTCACCCTCGCTACTGTTGTTGGAAGTGTTGAACAAGATTCGTATCAAGTTCGGAAGTGAAAAATGCAGACGTTGGTTGGTCACTCCAGACGAATGGTTGAGGTACTGCATGCAAAACCCCCTTCCCCCGACTCTGCTCAGACTATTGTCCTTCTGGAGATGACGTTACATGGATTAAATTAGGGATTCAAAGAAAAAAGCACCCATAAAATTGGTCCATTATGGCAATTTCATGATAGGTTGAAGGTATTAACTCATATAACAAGAGAAAAAAGTTTCATACGACTTGAAATTTGCTTTCCAAATGTTGCTCCTTTTCCACCGTAACCAGTCCGCCGACAGTCTCATTTTCCGTGACGTCACATACGGGTTGTGTACTCTGAAAGTACCCAGATGTTCCATAGTTATAATAGGCCTACAGTGAACACTGTGAAAACGGTTTTCATTTTTTTTTAAGCCTACAAGTCAGAACTCTTAATAGATTTCTTCCTGTAGTTCATAGTTTTAAATCCCATGTTTAAATCTTTATTTTATTTCTCAGCTGCTGTCGCATGAAGGTGATTTCTTTCATCGATGCATATTAGTTTTGCTGCTTATTTTGGTTCGTTCCGTGCCTGCAAAAAGTCCGGTCGCCGTGCTGGCTATACGCTATACACGTACACCTTGTCTAGTTTAGAAAGAAAATTATGTTTTTACTGGAGTCATGCTACCATTCCGAGGAAGGTTGGATATGCCAAAGCTGGGCTACAAAAAGATAGTATTTTATGAACACGATCAAGTGGACTCTCATAACCGCGATTGACTGACATAGAAATATGGAGTGACGAGGTCGATGCCATTTAGAACACAATCGTACCCCTCAATTATCTCCACCCAATACCTCAAAAGCAGCCTGAAATACTTCTCATGCACTCAAGCTCAATTTCAGGTCTTAATTGCTTCTTTATAGTTGTTGTATCTCTTCCCATGGTTCTTTCTTCAACTTCTGGTCCTTCCTCTTCCATGATGGCCAAAACGAAACAAAACCTCAAATCTAATAACGTTAGATATTTACAGTATACACTATAGAAAGATCTGACAACAGGCAGCTGCAGGTGCATGAACAATATGTATTCCTGCGCGAGTTAAGAGAGAGAATACATTCTAAAAATCTTCCTTTCTTGTTTTGTCCTCGCTCTTATCAAGTCTACTCATCAAAAAAATATCATAATAAATTTAGGTATCAATCCTTCCCCCAGGGTTTCTGCTACATGTAATTGATTGTGGCGCACCGCCACGGCAAAATAAAAGCCGCCACGCCTGTGTAAAATTACTTTACATAAACTCCAAAAATCCTAAGGACAATCAGGTGTCACCAGTTCACATTGTTAAGTTAAAATGAACGCTAATAATTATTGACCTGTTGTCAATCATTTTGCTAGATGAATACGTTTTCCAATGAATAAAAATTAGCCATCGGCAGTAAAACGCGCTGCTTTCTTCTTAATGCAATGTGTGCAGCGATTAGAGAAAAAATATTTTGTTCACTTTGCAAAACAATAAACTACGATGTTAACTTCTGTGTTTGCTGTGAGCACATCCTGCTGTACCTAATTGTATCTTCATGATTATTTAATTCCAATTCCGGAGTCCGGAGTCACAATCGGTTTTCATATTATATGTGAAATCCACCGTGACACGTGAAACTGATAAACCTCCGTGCACATAGACTTCAATTATTACATCGCCTACGTGCTGATTAATGAAAACTGGCCACACCTGATAATGCTGAGTTCTGACCCGACGCTGCAGCCCTCCGCCACAGTTTCAAAAAATCCTGGAGGAAATCCTGCCTTCCCCGTATTTACACGATTTCTGTCAGATCGTTTAAATGTCCATGTTAATATTCAATGTACTAGGCCTATATAGAAAAATATGAGTTTAAATTAAAAAAAGACAGATAAATGTTTCTCCATTATAATTTATCCATCTCAAGTATAGTACGACTCAATTTTAACCTTGAACAAAATATAAAGCTTAGAGAGATACATAGTATTTCTATTTATATGTAACAGAGCAGAGCTTGCAAAACCTGTATGTGACGTCACCCAAAACAGCATCACGGAAGTATTCACGCTTCATAAAGTACTGTAGTTTCGTGCATGTTTCCATTTTCTCGCATCAATAATGCGACGGAATGACATTACATTGCATTCTTTGCATTCTACGCTTTCCATTCATGTCGAAATTGCCATTTTTCAGTTTTTCCTTTGAATCCCTACTTTAAGTAATCTTTTACCAGTTTTCAAGGAGCATTCCTGAGCAAGGTTTCAATTTGCATTTTACACTTCTCAAGAATAGAGGAATGAAATATGAGTGTCAGATTCAAATTTACTTGGAAAAAGTATTGTAGAAGGGTTTGGGTGTCATAGGACCTTTAAAAGAAATGATCATTCAACAAGATTCAACAAGTACTGTTGAAAACCTAATATATGGCTGGACCTTATTTGTGCCAATTCATTTTGAAAGAATAATGACCAACACTCAACCCACCAATGAATTAATTCCATCACTCACGACTGACTAATGGTATAACTTCATCACTCACTCACTCACTCACTCACTCACTCACTCACAGACTTCTGTGCTCATAGGACTGGCTCCTGTTTTGCTGTCATGCAGAAAAACTATATTGAGAGTTTCCTCAAATTCTCATATAGTTCAAAACGTCTTACATTATGTTCTGTATGAACATGATGGCATGCATACAAAAATGTATATTATGCATACATATCTGTATGAATGCATAAAACTACTTAGTGTGACAAATAAGCAAAAATCTAGAGATTTGGAGTAGGGCAAATACTTTTTTACAACACTGTGTTAGCAGGTGGGAAAACAATTGAATGGCTTTTCCAGTGTACTGCTAAATGCCATGCCAGCCCATTTCATCAAAAACAGAAAAAAGGTTGACTGCATAGGAAGAGTTTGTTTCCAAAATGCAATATATCCATTTTACCCATTTTGAGTGAATCAGCCTTTTCTATATTGGCGTGTATAGCATTTTGTGGATAAACACAAACTTTGACCATGAAAAAATACACCTCAAAGTATGAATTTCTAAAAATGTAATTTTTGCACCATGTGTATGAAGCACAGGGCTATTGCTGTATGATATTATCTCAATTTTGGCAATTACTGCATTTTGGAAACAAACCCTTCATATGATCAGCTGAAGCACCGAATCATTCAGTACCAGCAAATTTTAACGGCTTGAAATCATTGGGCCTGCAAATAACTAATATGAAGCATTTAATTATTTTTTTTAAATCCTTAGGTTATGAGTGGGACTTTCAGATTTGTGTGAAAAATGCAAGAACAACAAAAATATTTATCTAAGTTCATCTGAGCTGCCAGTCGGAATGTACCAAAACAATTTACCTTTCCTTAGGGTCAAGGCATGTTCCAAATACTGGTCTTCGTTCACAACCCTCCCATCAATTTTGAGCTCCAGCGTGAAATCCCGAACTGCCCATACAAATTTGGGAAAGAACTGCACAAACTGCGCATCAGCTCCATCATCATCATCCTCCTCAGAGGATGAAGCATCACCGGGGGACTTGACTTTGATCCGTTCTGTCAGTTCAGTGACATATCTGCCATAGCTAAGGTTGAATTGAAAAGTTGAATAAAAGACTTATGTAATACTGGGGTATTATGACGAATTAGAGAGTCATAAGGCTAAGAAGCTTGGTTGGAACGCAAAAGATTTGTGATTTAAGACCCACTGTAGCTACAGTATGATCAGCAAACCTCTTAATTAACTAGAGCGAATTAACTCATTTGGCGCCACACTTTTTCAGCGATTGCGCCAAAGAGCGCCACACTTTCAGGGTTATTTGAGACCCCCTATTCACCACGAGCGTGGTGATGAAATTGTAGTGCCATCTGGCGAAGATAGGTGGTACTGAAATTCTGACGTGAATCCACGTTAATGGCGCTTGGCGTTATACTATTTGCCAAAGACATAGATCAATGTCAATGGCGCCAAATGAGTTAACTGCAAATCTTATACTTGATAAATTCAGGAAATAACTTATTCTGAGTTTCAACAGCCAGAGGCCAAATGTTCCCTAAACCACATGTCTGTCCAAAACTAAGTGAATGTAAATTCGTAAAGCAAATCCATTCTTCCATTTGTTTGTTTCTCATTGTTTATGAGCATCAATGAGCATCATCAGTATGCCAACTCCTACCATAAAATTAACAGTCCACTAACAAATTTTCAATGTTGTTGGTTTTCAATGTTGACCAAACAACCTTTTGAATTAAATTAGCTTTGAATAAATCCAGGCCTGAACACTGACTGACTACACTGGGGGAGTTCAAAATACCTTTTTTTTCCATCTTCTAGATAATGATGAATCCATTCAACTACAAGAACTACGAGCAAGCCTAGGGTTCCAAAATCTGACCCACAAGGCCAGAAATACTGCTGGCAACATTATCTACCAGAAAGGTAATTACTGATATTCTCTTATCAGACGGTGAAGACTGAAAGCCAGAAGTACGACTGGCCTCAAGGACCAAAGTTCAATATCCCTCCAGAACTTGATTCCATGGCCAAAACTGCTTATGTTGCAGTATCTTCTCCACAACTAACCACAATTAAAAAGATACTGAAGATGCTCCAATGCTTGATTGTCTATAGTCCCCCGGCTATTGTACACCAGAGTGCTGCTCAGGAGTATGGCCAGTGAGAAGATCCAAGCATCATTCCTCTGATCACCCTAAAAAACAGACACACATGCCCTCAGCTCACATTTCCAGCAGAAATAATGAACAAGAAAATAAAATACAATACATTATGCACTTAATTAACAGATTCCCTAATCTGGTCAGAATTAGAAAGAACATAAGTATAAAAGAACATTGTACATTCCACTAATTATGCCTTGGTGTGCATGCGCAAGCGAAGTATATGGTTGTTCGTTTGTGTGTCATTCATTCTGTCTGTTACTGGGATAGCCGCTACGCCGGTCAAAATCAAGTCCTAGAATATGGCTCTATGGGTTAAATGCCATGATCTCTTGGATTTAAATTTGCCAGATTTTTGAGATGGAGCTTTGTTTTCGAGTTATAGCACTATTTGATTACCACGATGGCTGCTGCGAGCGATCAAGACTTTAACGAAGAAAAAACTCTTCACAGTGGATCGCTTTACAACTTGTGAGTTCGACTTATTTCACAGCAATGGCTACTGCTGATGGCAAAACTTGACAAACAGAGCACAAAGCTACGAGTATAATGATAATACTGTAGTACTTTAGCTCTGTTGGTGCACATGCGCATAATTTATGTGTCAGCACGTGGGTCTGTGAATAGAGTGTGTTTCTTCTTTGCGTACATTAATGTTCATCAGACTGCCACTGGTGGGTAAATACTTGAGTATGTCAAGCATAGATGCACAGCTAGGGCACTCTGACATGTCCACACCCAATTTATAGCTTCATTAATGGACATACTAGTCACTGCTGTAAGCATCGAGGCATCAGCACCTTCTGTGCTTTCATTTATATGAGGAATACTGGCACAATTCAATGACCAATCCATGGTCATACTGACTACACTGTTCACGCTGTACAAACCTTACCCAATTCACGCCAGAAAAGGGCAAAGAGGATCTGCTAGCCATCATTCGAGTTCAGATAAAAAATACATTTTCAAACTAGATAACTCGGTCGCTACAGGGACCGAGTCATGTATCTCCCCGATCCCCAAATTTCGGGCAAAATGGCCGCTGGCAGCCATATTGGACATCCGAAATTCACAAAAATCGGTCTTGAGCACTGTCCAATCAATATCTTCGCCTGTGTGAAATTTGGAGAAATTCCTATAATAATTGTGGCTTCCAGAGCCCGGAACAGAAGAGTTCTGCGGGTGCGGCGGTGGCTCTGGAACTAAACCATAGTATCTCTCGACAATCGTCGTCGGGGAGATACAATTATTGCTTTTTATATATCTATTGTAGTTGCGGAGAGTTTAGTATTCACTTAGTAAACATTTTCACATCTGCTCTAAAACATTATTTCAATACTTGTTTATATAACCAATTTACATTGAGCAGTCGTGAAAAAAACCTGTGCAAGTGAGTCTTCATAAGGTAATACTGTCAACAGTTCCTTATATGGCATGTTTACAAAGGACTCCCTTAAATAGAAAATCACACAGTTAATTTGCCTTTTTGTGTACGGAGACAAAAATTTCAGATGTTAACTCCATATCCATCGATTTAGTATCCAAGTGGTTTATTCCTGATCTGGGTAGCTGGGCTGTAGGTGCCAACCCCGCATACAATGGGTCGAAGCCCAATCTATTGCAGGTGATCACACAACATTCACTCGAACACTCTGTGGGCAATTTACAATCCCCAAAATGCCTGGTTGGCAATCATAACTCCTGGAGTAAACCACAGTACCTGAGAAGAAAACCACAGAAATACGCCATCAAGCCCCCTATATTCCCAAATGTGAGGTTATATATTTACAAACGAAATTCTTGCCTGCCACCTGGCCATTTTTATATCTGAACTACATTTTTTAACCAGTGAAAACAAAACATAACCTCACGTAGCATTTGTCACGCTTTCCTGCTATAATTGCATCTCCCTGACGACGATAGCCGGGAGATACTTGGTTTAGTTCCGGGGCCGCTGCCGCCGCTGCCGCCGCCCGCAGAGATTTTCTGTTCCGGGCTTCGGAAGCCGCAATTATCACAGGAATTTTTTCTACTTTTACACAGGCGAAGATATTGATTTGACAATGCTCAAGACCGATTTTCACTGATTTCGGACGTCCAATATGGCTGCCGGCGGCCATTTTGTTTGAAACATGGGGATCGGGGAGATACACGACTCGGTCTCTGTGGCGAGTTATCTAGTTTTGGTTTGGATTAATTTTTTGCCTACATGCACACTCTTCACAGTTTCCATGTTATTTGGGATGTCTGTGGTTGTGGAACAGTTTTTTTGCAAGAATCGTTCACTTGTGATAATTAAATCCCAACCTTTTCAACATCCCCCAGCCCCTCAGTGTCCAGCAACACCAGCGTGTGGTCTGTTTTCATGGGATGTGGCCGTGCCCACATCCAGATACCCTTGGTTTTCGATTGTACAGTTGCTCCCAGGGCAAATCCTATAATAATAACCAAAGTAATAGGATAGAAATGTCCCTAGCACACTCAAAATTTACTGAATGAACAGACAACATAGCAAACACTACAAACAGAGAGTAAGCATGACATTAGTGCATATTCTTGTCAGAGGATTCAATGAAGTACCTACTTAAATTCTGATATTTGAACACATAGTAGTAAAAGTAAATAAACACAATTCATGTCTCGTAGATGTTTATATTTACTTAATTATTGTTATTCCACTGGGGCTGCACAGTGTCACCGCCTGTCTTACCATGGTTTTTCCCAGCCAGTTTGTTCATGAGATAGGACTTTCCAGTACGGTATAAGCCCACCACAGCAACCACCACTACTGGCTGATTCATTCCCATCAAGATCTCCACCGCATCCGGGTTCACAGAAAGGTTTCCACCCGCATTTTCAATCAGACACATTGGGGATTCCATGAAGGCCATGACTGCTTTCCCAACTCTGTAGATGTCGAGAAAGATATAATTAATTGATGACAAAAAATCATGTAAAAACATGTAAAACATACATAGAATGCCGTGAAAAAGTATTTGCCCCCTCCCAGATTACTTCTATTTTTGCTTGTCATATTTAAATGTTTCAGATCATCCGACTAATTTTAATATCAGACAAAGTGTGAGTGAACGCAAAATGCAGCTTTTAAAAGATAACTTCATTTCTTAAAGTTAAACACTTATTTAAAACCTATATCACCCATGTGGAAATATAATTGCTTTCCTAAACCTAATAAATGGTTGTGCCACTTTTGGCCGCAACAACTGCAATCAAACGTTTGCAGTTACTGCCAATGAGTTTTTTAGATCACTGTGGAGGAATTTAGACCCACTCTTTTTGCAGAATCATTTTAATTCAGCTACACTGGAGGGTTTTGAGGATGAATTGCCCGCTTAACGTGATGCAACTGCATCTAAATTCCAATTAAAGTCAGGACTTTGACTGGCCACAGCAAAACCTTAATATTTTCTCTTTTGAGCCATTCAGAAGTGGATTTGCTTTCGTGCTGAGGATAATTGTCCCGCTACATAACCCACTCTTGAATAAAGACAGCAATGAAGTTCCATAAAATCCAGTGCATTTTCCTTGGAAAGTACAGCAGGGATTTCCCTCTGATTGATAGCCAATGAATTCGCTTATTTGTGAATACTTCAATCCGACCAAATTGTGGGGAAAGTCCCACCTTCTCAAAGAATGGCAGACAGGTCGCAGTCAACAAGGAAATGTATTTTAATTCTAATTTTGTTAAAAAAAGTGTGTAGTTCTAGGTTATCAAAAAAAAATTTTCACATGAAGATAAAAAAAAGTCCGGCAAGCAGTCTTACAGCGATGACACAAGTTATGAAAATTTCATGTGAAGTTTGACATTTGAATGAATGAAAATCAATGTCAAGGTCACTAAATAAAAGTTCACGTACATTAATAAACCTTCTGTATAACAATCCTATGCTCTGAGGCAGTTTTGGTGAAACAAGTCATTATAATATGTCAATATGTCAATTGTGAACTTTAAAGGTCACAGAATGTCAAGTTGCGGTCAGCAAATGGATTTCATATATGACTTTCTAAATGTCTCTATACAAACCTTAGCTCATTCTGTGACCATTTTGGTGATACAAGTCATTGTAATTTCACTGTCAAGTTTGACCCTCAAAGGTCAGTGACAGTCAAATTGAATGTCACCAAATCAAAGTTCATATGTGACTTCCTAGATGTCAGTAACACAGACATAGGCTCCATCTGTGATTGTTTTAGTGATACAAGACATTGAATTTTCACTAGGTCACACTTGACCTTTGAAGGTCAATACGAAGGTCGCCTAATGAAAGTTCATATATGACTTCCAATATGTCTCTAATACAAACCTAGACTCCATCTGTGACCGTTTTGGCAATACAAGTCATTGTAATTGTATTGTGTCAAGTTTGACCTTCAAATGTCATCAACAGTCAAGCTGAATGTCACCAAATGAAAGTTCATATGTGACTTCCTATGTCAGTAACACAAACCTAGGCTCCATCTGTGACCTTTTCAGTGACAGAAGTCATTGAATTTTCTCAAGGTCAAGTTAGACCTTCGAAGGTCAGTGTGAAGGTCACCAAATGAAAGTTCATACATGACTTCCTATATGTCTCCAATACAAACCTACACTCAATCTGTAACGATTTTGCTGATACAAGTCATTGAAATTTCACTGTATAGTTTGGCTGTTGAAGGCCACTGAAGGTCAAGTTCAAGGTCACCCAATGAAACTTCATACATGACTTCCTATCTGGCCAAAATATAAAGCTAAGCTCTATCTGTAATAGTTTTGGTGATAGAAGTAATTGAAATTTCACTAGGTGAAGTTTGACCTTCGAAGGTCACCGAAGGTCAAGTTCAAGGCCACCAAATGAAAGTTCATGTACGACTTCCTATACATCTCCAATACAAACCGAAATTACCATTTTGCTGATATAAGTCATTGAAATTTCACGATGAAGTTTGGGCATTCAAGATCACTGAAGGTCAAGTTCAATGTCACCAAATTAAACTTCATACATGACTTCCTGCATGCCCGCAATACAAACCGAAGCTCTATCTGTGATAGTTTCGGTGATAGAAGTCATTGAAATTTCACTATGCGACGTTTGACCTACGAAGGCCGCCGAAGGTCAAGTTCAAGGCCACCAAATGAAAGTTCATGCATGACTTCCTATAAGTGTTCAATGCACATATGTTCCCAATCTTCAATATTTTCAAGCCAAGAAACCTTTGAAAATTGTAACATTTTACTTGACCTCAAGTTTGACCTTTCAAGGTCATCTGAGGTCAACTTTAATACAGCCAAAATATAGGTCATATATTACTTCCTATATGTCAGTAATACAAACTTAATCTCTATCTGCAACCATTTAGCTTCCACAGGCGATTTGGCCCATTCTCCATAAGACCCAATGTTACCAGTACAGCGCCCCCACTAGACCCACTTCCGTCGATTCAATCAAAATGGCACTCGCACTGTACATAAAGTATATCAAGGTGAGTTGATTTCCAGATTTAGAAAAAAAGTTATCGCACAGTTTTTGAGAAAGAATTTTTTTAAATTTCAAGTCATATCATTTAACATTATTAATATAGTCCCTGACCTCGAGTTTGACCTTTCAAAGTCATCTGTGGTCAAATTTAATATAGCCAAAATATAGGTCATATATGACTTCCTATATGTCGATAACACAAAATGTCTATCTGCAACCATTTGGCCTCCACAGGCCATCTTGCATATTCATAAAGTACGGCGCCCCCAATAGACCCACTTCTGTCGATTCAATCAAAATGTTGCTCGCACTGTACATTGACGGTACCAAGGTAAGTTGATTGCCAGATTTAGAAAAAAATTTATCACGCAGTTTTTGAGAAATAATTTTTTTAAATTTCTCAGTTCTATCTTTAACATTGGAGCCAAAATTTCAAGGGCTCATAAGACGGACAAAAATGATTCAATCAATGTCTGGAGATATGGTCTAGTAGTATGTTATTGGAAATTTACACGAAAATTCATCAGGCCAAAAAAAAGATAAAAAATGTTCCCAACGACGGATGATGGACGACGGATGCCACACCACGACAATAGCTTATCGGCCCATAGGGCTGGTAAGCTAAAAATGGGAATGGGAATAAAATAATATCCCGGACATATACCAACCTAGAACGCTTTGTTATGTGATAGCTAACAACAAGACTATCATTTTCAGTGAATAACACATTAGTATCTTGCTGGGTTAGTGCAATGGACAGCCGGAAAGATGGTCGAAATTGATTTTTGGTGCATGTTTGCGGTATATTTTCTCAATAACTCAGATAGGTACTGTGGTGGTAAATGCTGTTTGTTGTGCTTTTAGAACTCTATTTTCAGGAATATTAACCATTTCTTTGATAGTATCTACACTTTACAAGCTAGACGGAGCCAAAGTTGGAGGAAAATTCAAAACTGACTTTTTCATAGCAGATTGTGCCTGTTTAGGTGGCATTATTTTGTTTACCCAGCAAGATAGAGATCTGAAATTCTCTGGATACATAGTCCCTTTCGGGTACATTACAGCATAAGTAAAATCTCAATAGTAGTATATTCAGTGGAGATGATATTCAACATCAAAAGTCGGACAATTTTGCCCCCAGGGGGCGCTGCAGGCTGGATCCAAATACTGGCTATCCCCAGCAATGTACCAAAGAATTTGTTTTTGAATCGTGATACAAACAGCTAGCTTTCTCTGAAAATGAATTTAATTTAGTACTATGCTGGGTGGGCAGCTATCTGACAAAAGGTGGCGCTCTAAAGAGATAATGTTCTTCCGACCCAATATACCATATTCCCAGACATCAGAGTTCTGTTTTGTGCATACCAAGCCGTGGGTGTTGACGCAACTACTGTACCATAAAGGCTGCAGCCCGCTATTTAATTCAGAGAGAGACAAGCTCACAATAAACGGCCTGTAAGCAGCCCTGTAGAGACCCAGGATCAAGTGAAGTAGGGCTTGCCTAGGGCTCGACTGGCTCCACGGGTAACATCGACCTGGATCGAACGAAGAAGGCCATGGATGGCTGCTCAGGGCCAAGGCCAAGGAGCATCTCTGGCGCGCACCACCAATCCACAATGGAATTCCAAAAACAGACTGAGGGATAGTTATTCACGTGCTGGGTTGACGTCATTTCACTTTGAATAACATGAAGAGTATAAAACAGTTTTAACTTTTGTACTATACATACTGTCTTCATGCACATGGTTGTGTGGCTAAGATTCTTTTTCATAGTTCAAATTATGGACCGTTATTTTATGCTAGTGTGCATGTACTGTTTATAATTGTCTGCATACATTCTTATGGTGGTGTGCCTTTTACATTAGTTCTTTTCAAGAGTTTAAAAATTTTGGACTGGTCATGTTTTATAATGTGCTGTACATTTCTGATTGTGCTGTACCCATACTTGGTAACAGTACATGTAGCCCTATTGTGCGTTTGTAACGCTCACAATTACCATCAGTTTACAACCAACCCAGCTTTATATCAAAGGGATTAGAAATTTTATGCTATGCATGCACTTCATATATTTCAAAAGACAGAATTTGGGTATATGTCTTCAAAAAGTGCCATTTTCTCTTGGAGTGGCTCTTAAAAGCCCATCTTCCTCCCACATGCTGACATCACAGTAACGTAGGGTACTGTCTGGGTAGTTTCTCCAAAAAAAACTATAGTTCTCAATTATAGTTGATAATTATAGTAAACCACAGTTGTAAAATATAGTCGAACTGTGGTTTATTTTCATAAGGGAAGAAATACCTGAGTTTTACTTATTAAATCAGAATGGGTTTGAAAACACCAAATTTGGATTATTGGGTTTTTTGTTGAAAAATTCTAAGTGCTATCATGATTGTAAGCTGCATGTGGGAGCCAGGGGCGCCGGATTCACTGAAGAAGTGGGGGGGCCAAAAAGTGCCGTGTTGTGTTTTCAGCTCATTCACAGTGCCTCTATTCCGTGCACCTCATCCGTGCCCCTATATTGCAACACTTACGGTATAAAAAATAAAAAGACGTTTTGCTCATTCCCGTTAACCCAGACACACATGCCCCAAATCCATCTCCTCTTCTTTAAAACTAATGCTTAGGACTTTTCGTTTCAGTGTACATCATGAATTAACGCGTAGTGAGGTCCGTGGCTGGGTAGGCAGGATCAGCCAGAGCTTGAATCGCATAGTACATGCATGCTAAAACATATATTTAGTAGAACTCATTAAAAAACACTGCAAAATCAATCAGGCTTTTGACATCGGCGGATTATAGCGCGCTCACTATTACTTACGAATAACAATTGTACACTGTTCCACATGTGTTTTTTCCACGCGGCTTATGGTGTATATGAAACTCTTTCTACATAAATTCCAATTAAAAGAACACATGAAGGTAACACGCTCCTCATAGTGTTATAGACCTACGTAAAACACACTAAGGGTTACTATACTATTTCATACTATAATATAAAGTTTCCTATTTCTTTCTTTACATTATCATCTTAAAATTTTTATCTTAATAATGGTCATCATCAAGAACAATTAGGCAAAATGAGCAAATGAACGACACATTAACATAACTTTACTGGGATGATCTGAAATTTTGTGAACAGCAAGGAATTGTGGAGACAGTAATCCGCGAGCGACTGGACATCGTAAAAACAGTTGATCTGCGCTCACGCTCGTGGCCATTACCCAGAAACACTTGCTGTCTCAATGACGATATCAACAGCAAAATAAAATTATCATTGTTTGTTTTATTAAGCATTTTCCAAAAAGAAATCTAAATTATTGAATGTTATAACGACTTATGTTCAATGAAAATGCTGAAAAATGTACCGTGATAACATCGACTTGCCAGCACCATGACTGAGAAATTAATGCAGTTGCAGTGGTATAAATATCCAGTAGCACACGAGTGTTGCAAAAGTGTAAGCCCAGCTGATGGTTAGTACGAAAAAGTGAGTAATACTCGATACTTATACTAGCGACAGTCGGGGCCCAAAGCTGTCCCGAGTGTACCGATCATGGCCCCCCCCGCCACTGAATCCTAGTGCCATTGCATTCGCTGCGCCCCCTATTGTTATGCCACTTGGCAGAAAAGTGCAGTGCCTAAATGATGCCCATTGAAGACAGCGTGACAATAGACTATGCGTGCGCAAACCTTCTAAACTGTTTATGCTTAAAAAGAAAGTGGGAGGAGGGTAAAAGTGGGGGGGCCAATGGTCCCCTTCCGGCGCCAGTGGTGGGAGCTACTTGGGATGTTAAGCTGCACAGAAACCAAGCTCGCTAGCTACATGTATTACCAGGTCTGTATTTAGTACAGCCGTATGGTATTGTGTGGCTGGTGATAGCTCATCAGACCGTAGCTACTGCATTAGCTAGCAGGACGTCTACTCAGTAATAATGACATTAACACTCGCAAATAATACAACATACTCTTGTGTAATTTGAAAATAAATTGTGGTAAGTTTTAAAAATTGTTCAACATTATTATGGTTCATTATAAATATCAGTTACATTAACTTGTGTTAGTTTTCATAATTTGCCGTCTCATCTGCAGTGTAAGATTTTGGGAAGCCATTTTTCATTGGACAATTTATTTTACTTCAGGCAGAGACACAGTATCAAATACTTGAAGTGCATCATGCCTTTTCTTGTACACAAACTGATTTATATTCAGTCAGTATATTGCTGTTTGTGGGGCATTAATATGCGCAAACTACAACCCCAATTCCGAAATAGTTAGGACGAAGCGTAAATTGTGAATAAAATCAAAATGCAATGACTTTCAGATCACATGAGCCAGTATGTTATTTACAATAGAACATAGATAACATTTCAAATGTTGAAACTGAGACATTTTACATTTTCATCCACAAAATGAGCTTATTTCAAATTTTTTGGCTGCAACAGGTCTAAAAAAAAGTTGGGACACAGATAAAAAGGGCTGAAGAAGCAATTAAATATAAGAGAATCAGCTGCAAGAACATTTAGCAAGTAATTAAGTTAACTGGCATCAGGTGTGTAACATGATCGGCTACAAAAGGGATGTCTTAGAGAGGCTGAGTCTCTCAAAAGTAAAGATGGCCAGAGGCTCTCCAACCTGTGAAGGTTTGCATAAAAAAATTGTGGAATACTTTAAAAACAATGTTCCTCAACGTCAAATTGCAAAGGCTTTGAAGGTCTCATCATCGACAGTCCATAACATCATCAAAAGATTCAGAGAAACTGGAAAAATCTCTGTGCGTAAGGGACAAGGCCGAAGACCTTTACTGGATGCCCGTGGTCTTCGGGCCCTCAGACATCACTGCATCACTCACCGGCATGATTCTGTCATTGACATTACTAAATGGGCCCAGGAATACTTCAAGAAACTACTGTCTGTAAACACAGTCCGCCATGCCATCCACAGATGCCGCCTAAAACTTTATCATGCAAAAAGGAAGCCATTGTTGAGCATGATCCAGAAGTGCCGCCGTGTTCTGTGGGCCAAGGCTCATTTAAAATGGACTGTAGCAAAGTGTCCTGTGGTCAGACGAGTCCAAATTTGATATTCTTGTTGGAAATCATGGGCGTCGTGTCTTTCGGGCTAAAGAGGAGACAGACCACCCCTCCTGTTATTAGCGTTCAGTTCAAACCCCAGCATCTCTGATGGTATGGGGATGTATTAGTGCATATGGTGTGGGACACTTGAATGTTTTAAAAAGCACCATGAATGCTGAAAGGTATATAAAGGTTTTACAGCAACAAATGCTCCCTTCCAGACGACATCTATTCCAGGGAAGGCCTTGTGTATTTCAGCAGGACAATGCAAAACCACATACTGCTGCTATTACAACAGCATCGCTTCGTAGTAGAAGAGTCCGTGTGCTGAACTAGCCTGCCTGCAGTCCTGATCTTTCACTGATTAAGAACATTTGGCGCATAATTAAAAGAAAAGTCCATCAAAAGAGACCCAAAACTCTCCAGCAGCTGGAAGCCTGTATTAAACAATAGTGGGATCAAATTCCAATGGCTAAACTCAAGAAACCTGTCTCTTCAATGCCCAGATGCCTCCACTCTGTATTAAAAAGAAAAGGGGATGCTACACCATGGTAAACAGGCCCCTGTCCCAACTTTTTTGAGACCTGTAGCAGCCATCAAATTTGAAATGAGTTCATTTTGTGGATAAAATTGTAAAATTTCTCAGTTTCAACATTTGCTATGTTATCTCTGTTCTATTATGAATAAAATACTGGCTGGTGTGATTTGAAAGTCATTGCGTTTTGATTTTATTCACAATTTACACTTTGTCCCAACTATTTCGGAATTGGGGATGTATGTCATCTTTAACTTTATGCCTTTTAGAGAACAGATCATCTTTTACTCGCTTACTATATTCACTCTAACAGAAATTTTGATCAGGGCTGCCCAAAATTTTGCATCCTACTGTACTGTATATTGTCAATTTTTTGGTTGCCGAGAATAATTCTAACCCCTCGGGCCTATTATTACACGCTTACGCCACTGGTCAGACTGCATAGCTGAACATATTAGTAGGCCTGTGTGCCATTTGTAGACATTTTCAATAATAATAATAATAATATTAATAATAATAATAATCATCATCAGCATAATAATAACAACAATAACATTATTATTATTATTATTATTATTTTTCATTAATTAAAGTCAGACAAATTTAAAAAACAATTCTGTATTCTATTTAAAAAAAAAAAAAGTTACGGCGCAGTAAAGGGAAGCAGCCGATAGGAGGGTGCAGCCCCAACATCCAACGTCAACGCAGTGTACAGCTTAAAACGAGTCAATCAGGGGTGCGTTTCCTGAAATTACTGATGCTAACTTACAGAGTTACCATTGACTGTGAATGGACGAACTATGTAAGTTAGCAACTACGCATTCGGGAAACGCGACCTAGAGCAGTCATTCGTCGCCACACGCTATATTCTACATCAAGAAAACCACGGCGAATAAAGGCAACTGAGTCGACGAATAAGAGCTTTGAAATGAGAAATGCGACGATTTCAAGAAGTACAGCTCTGAAATTACCAGTCACCGGAATCTAAACAGCTTCATGACTTCCTCTGTAGACGTGATGCCATTGCAAAATTTACAAAAACAAATCAGATTCTCCAGCATTGTGAGGTAACGCATGTCGAAAAAGATTACTAATTAATCATAATATCATTTAAAATATAAGTGTCAGGTCGTCGGACACGCTGTCCAAATTAATGAAAAATAGTGTGTGATAAAATCGAAAGCAAAAGCCCGCTTGAGAAATGCGCTCAACGCCCTCAATTTATGTGCTGCTTTTCTAGAAATAGCCTATACCATAAATTGATGGCCAGTCTGATATTAAGCAAATAATTGTTATTTAACAATGGCAAATTACAAAAGATACCAAGGGATTTAAATGACTTTCGCAGAACATTGCCTATAAGTCAATAACTCGCTTAGACGGTTTTCTTTTCATGGTTGTAAGCGCCGACACAACTTACTGCCCTTTCTGCTTTGGTACCTAATGCGGATGGAAATAAAGTTCGCGTTTTTGACTCCTTAAAAGCTGTTACAACAACAAACACATGGTTCATGTGTCGTTTAACCTAAGGCCATCAGGCCCATCACGTATTAACAGGCACAAATACAGCAGCTGGGCAAATGGAAAACTTACCTGTAGCTAGATATTCCTCTGAGCTGAAGTGTATTCAATTTTAAGGACCTCGGACTGACACCTCTGAACTATTATATGGCAGTTCGTGGAAACTGAGTAATGCTGCGAAAGTGAAAGTACTTGAAACTCTTGGGCACGCCTGTAATTACGTTCACTGGCCACTTAGGCTGCGCGCGCAGTCTAATACTGGACGGATACGACCTTCAGTACCCAGCACTGGATGACACATCATGAATCATGATGACATTCCTCAGGAATTTTAATGGCGTGCCTGCGGAGTCAATAGTCCAGCATTACACTGTTTATTCATAATTATCGGCAATACATCGATTCAGCAAGCTTCCCATTTCAACAAATCCCAAAGTAGCAGTTCTGGATCAGGGGCGGAGCCAGGAAATTTTCAGTGGGTCGCCAGGATGGGGCCAGTGATTATTTTGGGGTGGCAAAGATGTGTCTCACCAGTAAATGCAGAGCTATTTAAGACACCTACAACACACTTCCCCACATTATTAGGGATTCAGTTGGAGGAGGAGTAGAGCAAGTATTCAGTGTAGCTAACTCTCCCTACCACCTGCAGACAAAGTAACAAAGAAGCAAACACAATACAAATTTAGTGTAATGCAGACTACTTTTTAATATACACTTACTCTATATTCATACTTGGCTTTTAAATTTTGTGTGTTGATTGACTGATTGCTACTGGTGTATTTATTTGTATTGTACATACCATTGAGATAAGAGATGCAAAAGTTGTTTTAATCAAAGTCTGATCAAGATAAGCATACATAAAACCAGTAATTACTGGTTTAGACTACTCACTCAATGTTGTAAAAGCAAAACAAAAAAGATCTAAGAGGCTCTTAGCTTGTACATGTGAGGTCTGTTTTAGGAATGAACTCTGACCTGGCTCTCTGAGAGCAAGCACTGAAAAAGTGAATGTCACTCATTCATTGTCAGATCACAAATTTTGTACAGTAAGTGTAAAAACTACAATACCAACATTTTGCTAAAGGCAATGTCTCAGACAATGGTCAAAAGCAATATTATTCCACACAACAATATCCATGAAATGACTATGTCAAGCACTCAGCTTACAACAGCTGTATTCTGAATGTATCAATCTGACACAGTCATAAGTCCAGGCAACAGTAGTGTCTGCACCTGTAATGTCTTTGGAACTGGTCATGTTAGCTGGTGCGCAGTGACATGATGCATTACCCCACTCAAAATTTACATTTGACAGCTTCAAGTGCGGTCACAAAGAGGTTCGCCTTGTCTGCAATAACGCTAGGTAAGCCGATGCCACATCAAAATAAAGTTTAGTGATTAGTAAGGAGCCCAGTCTACCAATGAGACAGTCCCTAAACTAATACAGCAACAAAACCATATACAGTATTGGTGCATTGCAGAACAGATCTAATGATTCTATCTGATAGTGTTGGAGAATTCGTACTGGTTGGTTAGTGTTGACTTTTAAGTGATGGACCCAAAAACAGTTTAGCAGTTCAACAATTTTACTATAATAATTCACAAGGTAAGAACATGAGTACAATAAGGTAAATTCATGTGCACAGATGCAGACAAATGAAAAATAGGTTTCAAACCATCAAATGATACAGAAACCATATACAGCTGATGATCTTTAGCAAAGGGTTGGAAAGAAGAATACTCAGATAAACAGAAGCTTCTTTGAGTACAGAATCTCTGGTCGTAGAGGACCAGAGGGCTGACAGCAGCCCCAAATTCTTCTTTGCCTGCATCTTTTATAGTTTCTTACTCCATGTTCTGTTGGGAGGGTCTTTACGTCATTCACGTACAATGCAACACATCAACTTTACCAGCTTCATTGTTTCCATGAGAACCAACCATTGTACCCCTTCTCAAAACTAAAGATATTCTGTACACTTGACCTTCACCTGACATGGTATTACACAACATATAGCAGCTCTTTCCCCCTCCTTACTCATTGTCTAGCTTGCTGCAATAAATTTCAGCTTGCGGTTCGGCCGAGACTTCAACTATGGTTCTCCTCTTGACTTTAAATTTAGTGCTTCTGTATTCTTTAGATTAGAGGAACAGAAAGTCTCTGCTGCAAGCAGTGGAAAATCCCAGATGGAGAAGAGAAAGAGAGTTCTTGCACAATTCACTCAGATATACATTGCTTTAGTGAATACTTGATTATTAATACATTGTTTCAGTTAATATCAATTAATACCTGATTATTAATGCATTTGGATATATAATGAATTAATACAACAATTCAGCAATTGAGTATGATAGATCAATACAATAATGCTTTTGTTAATATTTGATTGATAATACATTTGAGAATAATGGATTAGTATTTTTCAACAATAGCTGATCATATTTTATACCAAATTTCTGACCCTATTTGTATGTCACAACAGAAATCAATATATTTGACCAGGGGTGGAATCTAGTACAGCTTTCAGTTCCATCACCCACAAGCTTTAAGATTGATAATGTTTTGTGTTTAGAGGTACCATGATGCACAAAAAATAGTTAACAGCTTTAATTTCAACATTTCTGCCCATCTTGGTAGAGTCTGCCTTTGACCTAAATCAATTGCGCGTAATTTTACAACAGAACATGAGCACATTGGGTGGTTTTTGCTTGTGTCTGCATGTGGAACACATCATTTTCTATTAGTTCTGGAAACTAAAGTTCATGACAAGCCAAGCAGCACAGCCATTTCTGCAAAAATTTGGAACGCTGTCCTGCAGTTTTGTAGTTTTATAAAATTATTGGCTGTTCGGTTGTTTTGAGCATATTGGAGAAGATGCCACCGTTCCTCTGCAGGCTCACAGTCTCGCTCGCATCTGTCTCCTCAGGTATTCCCACACAGCCTTCATGATGTTGAGATCAGGGCTCTGTCATGGCATATTATTTGTATCAACTGTATTTAGTGAAATACAGAGTTCTTTTTGTATGATTTTTTTTTTTCAGTTAACATTTGATGTTTCAAATGTGGTTCTTATCTACTGCACTACTAATATGGAAAACAAATATAAACATCCAACATCACTTAAAAAAAATCTAAGGTGCCTAACACTTTTGAACAGTACTGTATATGTGTTTTAAATCACACAATAAAGACACAAAACGGACTTCATATCAACTCCTGCTTGAAAACGTGTGTATTTCAGTAGTGCATATTAAATGTCTACAAAGTTACAAAGCTCAAAGTCTTTTCCAAAGGAAGTTATTCTTTCCAACAGAAAACACAGCTCCTGAACGTCCTGAAATGCCAGCCTGTTCTTTCGTAACTTGTCGATGTCACAATGTTATGTGCTGTGGGCTCCAAAATTACTGGCACCACTGACTGGCAATGTGCAAACAATACAAAGAAAACTATATAAACAATATAATTATAGAGAACTGGAATATACTAACATGAGTGACATATTTTACTCTACTAATCTTTCGATTGAAACAACCAAAATAATGACAATTCTGACGACCCTTCCCAACAAATTGGAGTTGTGTTGGTTTGCTGGTTGCTGGTTTGTTTTTTCCTCTTCCAAGTTCCAGTTTACGTGGGGTCGTCATCAGTTGATGAGCTGCACCTAGGCCCAGGGGAACGCTCATAAACCCTCCTCATCATCAGTCACTCTCGCTCATTCCTTGCAAGTGTGAGTGTGCATCGCAGTGCGGCTGCTCGTTTTTTTTTTTTTTTTTTCTCACGCGCATATGCATCCACACACGCCTACACTGCTGATCACTGATACTGACCTTTGCCTTTTCCGTTCACTTTTGTAAATAAATAATTTAATGATTTTGGACTTAATCCTGGTATTCACTCCCGTTCTTCGTTACAGTCTATGCGCTGGGCTGTAACCAATGGGGGCCCGTCAATTTTGTTTGACCCAGTTAATTTTCGGAGCTTGGGGGGTAAGTAACTTGTGGGCAAAGGTTCAGGGGTTTTGTGAATGGAATTAGCTGTGGTTGTAGCGTGACATCTGCGCACGGCTGTTGCTGGTTACGGCATTAATGAACGCTCAGCTGATTGTGCGGGAGTAGTTTAGACGAGGTATGTGTTATTTGTGTGTTTGGTTATGCCGCTGCTTGTGTTGCTTCACGTTAATTGTACTGGTCATTGTGTTTGTGGCAGTGGGTTCAGCAGTCCGGCGCAGCCATCGTAAGTTACCGTTGTTTCTGTCCCTGTTAGGCTTTAGTGCGGACTCCCTTTGGTGTTCGCAGGGGGGGATGTTTGTGTGGTGTGAACATGGTTGGAGCTGTTGGCTCGGGAGCACGGCCGAGGCTGCCGGTGAGGTCGCTAGTTGCCGGTTGCTTCCCTGGGCTTGCAGTAGAGAGTGCATAAATACCCACCGCAACTGAAGACTAGTGGGGAGCTTCAGTAGTCTCTGTTGGGCAGTGAGAGGGACAGTGCCACATTGATGTCCAGGCTATTTTGGGGTGCTGCGTGGGCTCAGCGTGCCGTGTCGTTTGTTTCAGTAAGAGAGCAGCGGGTGTGAAGGTGAGTAATGGTGAGTGTAGAAGAGTTTTTGAGAGCGCCATCAGAGGAACTGCTGGAGAGCTACTCTCATGAGCAATTAGTCCGTATTGCAGAGCATTTTAACTTGGATGTTGGCGACAAGAGAAGTAAAGAAAACATACAAAATATTAGAGTTAATCTGGCTGACCAAGGGTTTTTCAAACCTAAAACACATGCTGGTGGTCCTGTGGTGGACAGTATTGATGTGTCTGGGTGTGGTGATGCTAGTTTGACTTTCAAGCAGAGGAGAGAATTGTTGCTCCTGCAGACAGAGATGGAGAAGTTAGCAGTGGAGTAACTGAGGCGAGAAGAGACTGAGTGTGCATGCTGGAGGTGTTATCCATGCCTCTGACTCTGCTGGTGGAGCCATTTCATCATTCGATGTTGCCAGTAATCTGCGGTTAGTAGCTGTAGCTCAGAGCAGGCATTGGTCTGATTCTGATCGTACTCTGCTATTACAATGCTTGTTAACGGTCAAGGCTCAGGAGGCCTACTTGGCTCTGTCAGTGGCAGACGGCAAGGTTTATTTGACTGTTAAATCGGCTGTGTTAAAGGCTTATGAGTTAGTCCCTGAGGCTTACCGTCAGAAATTCAGGTCCTGGGAGAAGTCTAACAAACAGAGTCACATTGAGTTTGCCAGGGATCTGGTCACTATTTTCAGTCGGTGGTGAACTGCTTTAGAGGTCAACACTGTTGATGCCTTATGTGATCTGGTCATTTTGGAACAATTAAAAAATTCTATTCCCGGCCACATCGCAGTTTACATCAGTGAGCACAAATTGAAGACTGCCGCTGAGGCTGCTGCACTGGCTGACGAGCATGTGTTGACGTACAGGAGTGACTTCAGGGGTCCTGAGGGTGGTGGTATGTATCGTGCCTCAGGTAAATGGGAGGAGAAACAGCATCCATGTCATGGTAAGTCTGAACATGCTACATGGGGTCAGTTTCAGTCTGACTTTTCAAAAATTTGTAACTTCTGTAAAGGTAGAGGGCACTAGAAAGCTGTCCCAAAGCTAATGCACGACTGGGGAATAGCGGGGGTCAGGTTAACTCTGGTGTTTGTTCTGTGTATGCGGAGCCTGTCTCGGTTGTCTCTCTGCATCAGCAGCTCGAATGTAGAGGAGAACCTGACTACTCAACGTTCATGTCAGATGGCATGTCACTGGTCGGAGGTAACAGTGTGCCGGTAAAAATTTTGAGAGACACCGCCTGCGTATGATTTGTACATTTTGAGTTCTGTGCTACCATTTTCTTAGGACTCTGATACTGGAGACTTTGTTCTGATGCGGGGTATGGGATTGAATGTTGAGCCTGTTCCACTGCATTCTCTCATTCTGGACAGTGGTTTGGTGCAGGGTAAGGTCGCCATGGGGGTCCGTCCTGCACTGCCAATAGAAGGCGTGGATGTCATCCTTGGGAACGGGCTGGCTGGCAGTCGTGTGTAGGCCGAGGGTCCACCGCCTCCAATAGTGTCATCTTCACCTATTGTGTCTGGTAACTTGGATGAGAATGCTCAGCGCTTCCCTGAAGTGTTTCCAGGGTGTGCTGTGACGCGGGCTATGAGTCGTGCGCAGGAGAAGCCTGAGCAGTGTGAAGAGGTGAGTGAGGTTGATGTTGTTGATGTCCCTGACTCATTGTTGTCACTTTCTTGTGGTGATCTAGTGTTGGAGCAGAGAGCTGATCCTTCCCTGAGCCAGCTGTTTGACACTGTTCTCTCCACTGAATATGGGAGAACCGCTGCTAGTGGTTATCTGTTGCAGGAAGGCCTTCTGGTGAGAAAATGGTTATCACATGGTGAAGAGGAAAGCCAATTCATTGGTAAGCCAATTTTCCAGATTGTGGTCCCTGAAAAGTTTTGTGAAGAGGTCCTTAAAGGGTTAGTTAACTTTTTTGAAGTGGGGTTGTATGAGCTACAAATTGCCACTACTTACATTAGATGCAGTAGAAGGCTCTCTGATCTCCCCAAGGTAGCCGCGCCAGCGCATAATGCTGGGTGGAGATTCAGGCGATACTCTGTTGTGAACAGTCCCAAAGTAACAGCGCATTTTCGTGGCCTGAAAGAGGTCCTACCTGAAAATAATAAACCACTTTAATTGTACGCTATATGACAAAAATTTACAGCGCTTCAGCTGCTTGGAAAAAAAAACACAGTTGCTCTTGAACTAACCAACTGACGTATTCCATCGGAGTAAACTGCGCGCCGTAGCGATCAGCTGTTTGGGTCAGACTCTTAGCGGATTGTGGCAGAGACAGCATTTTAATGGCATAGAATTACATCTCAAATTTAATAAAAAATATCCCACTCATAACCAGCACAGCAGATACACAGTATGTGGCTGCGTAGGCCCTGTGTGATATCAATTTGTGCTGCAATGTTACATTAGACTTTTTCACAGGTGTTTCACCCTCTTACCTGATGCATGGGTACAGCAGTGCTCTTCAGCGTGCACCGTTGAGATTTCCCTGAGTGTGGCCTCATGAAATCCTCTTTGGAAAAATGAATACTGCAAACACAAAGCTCTTTTAGGGATACGGGTGGCATATCAATATCCGTGTTGAGGCAACTAGCCACAGCTACAAGTCCAATATTCTGCAGAGGAATGCGGTGGAAGCTGTAAGTGCACCAGGATACAGCTTTGCTTTCACGTCCAAGAAAGCAACACACACGGACCATTTTCAAAATGTTTGCACAAGTTTAACGACTGTCCGACTTTGCAACCACAGTTACTCTGACCCAAACAGCTGATCGCTACAGCGTGCAGTTTACTCCAATGGAATATGTCAGTTGGTTAGTTCAAGAGCAACTGTGTTTTTTCCGAGCAGCTGAAGCGCTGTAAATTTTTGTAATATAGTTTACAATTAAAGTGGTGTATTATTTTCAGGTAGGACCTCTTTTAGGCCACGAAAATACACTTTTACTTTGGGACCGTTCACAACAGTCTATCGCCTAAATCTCCACCCAGCACTATGTGCTGGTGTGGCTACCTGGGGGAGATCAGAGAGCTTTCTACTGCATCTAATGTACGTAGTGACAACTTGTAGCTCGTACAACCCCACTTCAAAAAAAGTGAACTATCCCTTTAAGATACCACACAACCAGCTGGGACATCTTGATGTTTGTAAAACATATAATTACATTTTACGGTACTTCTTTTGGTCTCGTTTAGAGAAAGATGTATCACGTTTTGTTAAGTTGTGCCACGCATATCAAATGACAGGAAAACCCAATCAGGTCATAAATCCTGCTACACTTTGCCCCATTCCAGCTATTCCGCAGCCGTTTGAGCACTTAATAATTGATTTTGTCGGTCCTCCACCTCGTTCCAAATCAGGTAGTAACTACTTACTTACTGTGATGTGTCAAAGCATGCATTATCCAGCTGCATATCCTCAGTTTGAAAACTGAAAAGCTATTTAACATTAAATTTTGAAGGTCATACCCTGCTGTACAGTAGACAGTACCCAAATATTGATTTAAATTTGAATATTGAAATTCACTATAAACAAGGAAATGAAAATTTCATTCATGTAAGCAATATAATTAAACTGCAATTTTCCTGCAATTTAAACGTGAAAATACAAACCGGAAATGACATTTCATTTTCAAAGACTAGGCTAAACCTTCTGTACATTGAACAGTATTTAAGTACGATAAGCAGAAGTGCAGCTTCAGTGTATTGCATTTACATTTATATGTCAATGTGCTCTTTTCATGAAAATGCAATCTGCCAGTCCTTTCATCTGGCCGAGATTTCATTTCTGCACTTTGTCATCAAGAAGAAAATTGCATATGAAGGCAAACTTATGTTTAATAATCAGACTAAAATTCCTAGCTAATGTTAATGTTGCATCCCCTGTCCTTTTTGTTTTATTCAGCGGGTTTTTGAACCAACTTCAATGGCCACATGTTCGCTGACACACCAACCCTAACCTTATAATTTACATATGATGAAAGCTAATCACTGGACGCATACAATACTCATGTCATTTTCTGCCTTTTCATCTACCCCAGTATGAATGGAAATTTTTGTGCTATGCAAGCGGAGGTAGTCTCAAGTTTGCTGTAATATAGACAGTGCTATGCAATACCTGGGTCATTGTCAACAAAGAACAAAGCTACATTTTGACAGAAAATGGTTCCTGCATGGCTGGGTAAATTGTATTTGAACTCATGTCTGTTAACATATGCGTAAATCAGTTTGATAGCAAGCCAGAAGGTTAGTTTGCCATAGCCTAGCTCAGGGGTTCCCAAACTCGGTCCTGGGTGACCACTATATGGCGGTTTTTACTCCTACTGCAATTGCAATAAGAGAATTTTTACAAGCTTTTAATTTTTCTCAGTTAGTTGCTTCTAATGTTACAAGGACATTTTACACTCTGAAACCCCATTATGATTTTAAAAGCCCTTAGGTCTTACTTGTGTTAATTTTGCAATATTCCATGTGATTGTGTGAGAAGAGGCAATATGTTTTTCCTGATCAAATTCAGTATCGATGTATAAAGATAAATCAACAGCAAAATCACTTCCACTGGATTTGTCAACCCCAGTTAATTTTGTATTTTTTGCATGCATTTCCTGTCCAGACATAACAGTGGAGCAGCCCTAAGAGCAGAGTACGCTCCATAATCATCCCCATACAGGAGCCTGCAGGCAGACTTTCTTGTAACCTTGCATTCCAATAAGAGGAAATTTAATATTCGGACTGGGGAACATTCTGCAATTGGTACCTGAAGGGTACAAGGAAGTTCGCCAGACCCCCAATGTGAATGTTCCCCTATGGTTTGCGGAACCTTCCATGAACAGCTGTCCAGAACGTTCGCGAACATTCTGTGAACCGTATTTATAACCAAAAATGAATGTTCCTGGAACATCAAGAAAACTTTCCTATGTAACCATTTACCATCTCACCACTACTCTTTGCCCTCTTCATTGAACCATTAGCAGCAGCAGCAATCAGACAAAATAACACAATCACAGGTATCACAAATAAGCAAATAACGCACAAGATTAGCCTATATGCAGATGATGCACTACTTTTCATACAAAACCCAACCCAATCTTTAAATGAAATTATAAAAACTATTAAAACATTTACAGATGTATCTGACTATTCCATCGACTGGAATAAATCAACCATGACTCCCTCTTTATGGGGATAGTGGGAATGCTGCATCTCAACTATCGCACTTTGCATTCACTACTGGTAATATCACATATTTGGGCATAAATGTATCCTCCAAGCTGTCAGAGTTGTTCCAGCTTAACTTCACCCCTCCACTAAAATCAATAGAAGATGACTTGGATCGAAGGATGTCACTACCACTATCCATCATAGGCAGAATTTCCACAATAAAAATGATGATACTACCCAAAATCACTTACCTATTCACCATGGTCCCCATCCAACCGACAGCAAAATGGTTTAAAAAATAGTGCCACGGCTGTAGCTCACCTGGACATTCACTTCACCAAAGTTTTTCAGTCCTTTTGTTTAAGTCAACCATTGAATGGTATTATTTCAGTTGCCAATTAAACACAAACATGGTTTAACATGGTAATGAAAATATTTTTGAAATAAAAACTTACAGCGTACATTATAAGCTGGGCACAATTTTTAATTGATAAAAATGTTTTGGAAACCAAAATAATTCAGAATTATTTTGCAAATATTTTCTGTTCCCAGATCCATATATCTAAATTAAAAAGAGTGAGTGCTCATGTTTGTAGATCTATTTAAAATAACCTTCAATGCATTGGGAAAAAGACAAAAAATGTGACATGTTTGGAAAAGTGTATTTATTAGATTCATACACTCTCCAGGATCAAAAAGAAAGAGGACAGAGGGGACGTTCTGTGGTAATCATTTCCAACAGGCATCCAACAATTTACTTTACCAATTAATGCTTCATTGTACCACACCATATTCTCTCCTGAGGCTTCCCACAACAGCTGGCTTCATAATGAATTTTAGTCTGGATAGCTCTATATTTTCCTGTAGCAATAATATACTTTTCATACAGTTGAACACTATCAGCATGATCAGTGAAAAAGTGCTTTTATTGGTATTTCCTATAAAAAGGTGTGGCCCAATGGTGAAATGAAGAGGTGAAATGAGGGTCAAAACGCATTGCACAGCAAAACCTGTAACGTGTTCAGCCTTGCTGCTTAGCATCTACAAAGGAATTTCAATATGGCTGCCGCTGTTGCCATATTTGAAATGGAATCAGAACAACTTGAACAAACTTTCATCTCCCTAGCTACCGGAAGGTGTATACAAAGGTTCAGCTCGATCAGTCACACAGTTTCAGAGAAGAAGATTTTTAAAGATATTTCTGAAATTAAGGGGCGAGGCCCCATGACAGAGGTAAAATTAAGGTCAAAATGCCATGCACAGCGAAACCAGAGTTATGTATGTTGAGTGTTGTTATTTGGCACATACATAGCAAATTTCAGCTGAATCGCTCCAGAAATGAGTGACTAATGAGCAAAAAAGGGAATTTTCGATATGGCTGCCAGAACCACCATAAAATGCCATGCACAGCTAAACCCGTAATATATATGTTCAGTCTTGCAATTTGGCACATACACAGCAAATTTCAGCTGAATCGCTCCAGAAATGAGCGACTAATGAGCCAAAATAGCATTTTTGACGCACGACGATGGACAAGCAGGCCATGACATAACCTCATCTGGACTTCGTCCAGGTGAGCTAAAAATTGGACTCATTGGTAACAAAATTCTCCTGGAAAAATAAAAAACCTAGAATAAAACTATCAACACTGCAAAAACCGAAAGACCATGGAGGCCTGGAAGCACCCCACTTCCAGAACTACTACGTGACAAATACAAAGTCAAATACAATACCTAATCAAGTGGATACATGCAAACCATGATCCCATCCACCCCTGGATTGACATAGAGCAGACAGACTCAAGGAACATATCATTGGCAGACTTACCCTTCATTAGCAGTAACATTAAAAAACACAGTTGTTTCAAGAATCCTGCAATCTCCACAACTCTGACAGCTTGGTGGAAAAATCAATAAAATGATAAACTTCACAGTTAGTCCCAGCGTGCACACACCAATTTGGCAGAACCCTGACTTCACTATAAATAAATCACCTATGATTGGCAATAAATGGAAAGAAAAAGGGATCTCACATATGCACCATATTTTTGAAAATAACACCCTGCTTTCCTTCCTGCAGTTAATTGAAAAATACAACATTAATAAAAAATTAGTACTTCCAATACATCCAATTAAAACAGTCAATTCAGGAAAAATTTGATATCACCAACATTGACCTCAAAGAATCACCACTACTGAATGATCTCAGCAAAATAGCAAAATCAAAAAACCTTTCGCTAAACTGTATCAACTCATATCCTCCCTTGGTTCTGACAACACGCTATGCATTCCAATAAATAAGTGGGGAAAAAGACCTTAACATCAAAACTAACGCTAACTTCTGGAAAGAAATCTGCAGGAATATCTATAGCATGTCACAAACTTCTAATATTAGACTAATCCAGTACAAGGTCATTCACAGAACACATATTTCACAACAAACAATGCACAAAATGTGACTATCAGAAACCGATATATGCACTCAATGCACACTCAACACTACAGATCACTACTTCCATGCTGTTTGGCTCTGCCAACCTGTACAACACTTTTGGGAAGAGGTAATCACCAAACTATGTGCACTATTTAAATGCAGCATCCCATTAAACCCATTCATCTGCATATTAGGCGAAATTAACACAATTTCAACACAAATCACAACACCTCTACTAGTAGCCCTAACTATCACCAAGAAAACAATACTGCTAAATTGGAAAAATAAAAAACAGCTGAAAATATCTCGATGGTTAGACCTATTAGCAAAACAATTGTCAATTGAACACTTCTCAGCCCTACAAAAAAAAAAAAAAAATGCAACAATTTTGTAAAAAAAAGTTCATACTTTCATGATATTATCTCGCTACCAGTCAACTAATGCCTACACACTACAAAAAAGAAAAAAAGAAAGAAAAAAATCATATGGATACAAACAGTTCTCACTGGCCATAAATAATTATTCTTATCCTCCCCACACTTACTTAACCAAGTACTTCACAATTCCCCTTTTTTTGGAATAAGTCTACTCATCACATTTTTTCATTTTTTTAATCTTTTCTATTTCCTCTCTGTCTTCCTTCTCCCCTTTGCTTTCATAATTATTGTGAACACTGTTAATTTTCTCAATTGTTATGGTTAACATTCCTTGTTACTCTGTCTTGACCACCTTTTTTTGTTGTTTCTTTTCTTTGGGCTATGTTGTTTTTTTTCTCTCTCTCTCTCTCTCACCCCTTCTGTCTTTTTTTTTTTTCATCCCTGTTTGATGTCTTGATGTAATCCCCCCCCATTCGAAGCTTTCCATTTAGGCCAAAGACCTCGTTTTTCAATAGTCACCATTAATTCCAAGGCTCCAAATTCGCACTATATAACACATAAACCATGTTTACTTCTAATCTGAACATGCACGAGACATGAGGTTTGTACCAATTCATTTGTAATTTAGCACTTAGCTAGATAAGCACATAAATTTAACGTAGAATAAAGGATAAACCATGTCGGTAAACACTTTTTTATACAAAAATAATAATAATTGCACACCTAAGTGGATAACGGCCCGATGCGAACCACTTTGGTGTGCGATTATAATAACCGGCACGTCGTTTTTTATTGCTGACATAAGTTTGAATTTTCTAGAAGTCTTTCCATTTTATCTAGACGTCGCACGCGCAAGGAACCACCAACCGGCGGAAGAATCAAATGAAAGTAAAACTCAAGAGCGAGTTTCCTTTCGTTCTCTCTATGACGCTTTTGCTTATACAACAGCGTGTACTTCGCGGAAAAGGGACAGTTTACGGGAGCCAGCCTGTCGGTGGGAGCTGCAAACTAAAGGTAAGATATACATGGATGTTTGATTTTGTCATAATTAAAGTTATTAAGGAAGACTGAGCTGAGCTGCCGATCTGGCCATAACGTTGACTCGGTAGGGGAAAAAAAAAAAACTTAGTGGAAAACTCATATGTTCGCATGCAGGGCAGCGAAAACGATTCGTAGTGCTTTCAGTTCATCTCTCTCTCTCTCTCTCTCTCTCTCTGTGCATCTGTCTACTACTCTTTTAACAACGTGGCCTCTGTTAAAATGCTACGGAAGCCGATTTTTGTATTTTTGGTGGCGTTTATTTATGCGTGGGCGTGTATAAGGACAATTATTGTGAACACGACAGCCGTCACGAATCATTAATGACCTCGGAGTTTTATAATATAAAGGTAGAGCTCGAAGACGGGTGCGGTCTGAACATGCAGCCTCTGAGGACGGCTATACCGAAAAGAACAGCAGCAATGCTGTAGCCGCCGGCACGATCTCAGATGGTCTGTTGTCTGAGATGCAAAACGATTCGTGAACTCTTGAGTGCTTGTATATGGAAGCCCATAGTAGACAATATTAAAATGAAAATGTAATCCCACTATTGCATTATAATTTGCCACTGAATGAGTTATTTGAGACAATATTAAATTGAAAATGTATTAATCCAATTATCAATTTTATTTTCACATTCACAAATGGGAAATCTATGGCTATATTCAAATGATAAAGAAAAGCTGTTTGACATTTGATTTTCAAAGTCATGCCCCGCAATAGCCTACAATGGACAATATTCAAATGCAATAAGCAAAACAGCACCCCCAGCCCATTGTATTGACATTTACATGTCACCACGCTCTTTTAGGATCAACATGAAAATGTAAATGCTTTTTTCCGACGATTTGAAAATGATATTTAAAACAGCATTCATCATTTAATTTGCAAATACTTAACCTGCTCTACTATGGACAATATTCAAATGCAGTAAGGGAAACAGCGCCTCCCAGTCCATTGCATTTTCAAATACATGTCACCACGCTCTTTTTGGGACACAATGAAAAGTAAAATGCAATCTGTCAGCATCTCGTCAAGGCAGGTCGTCAGCTAGGACGTCACTCATTAGGGGCGCGAACGAAAAGCATGTTCCTCATTTTCACACCAACCAATCAGCCTCTGGGTAGCGCATGTAAGTACGGGGGCTAACTAATAATGTCATGATGGCTACTAGGCTGCTATGTAATGTGAGCCATCGAGTTTCGTTGCTCTTTGGGGATAGCCACATAGGCAGCTAGTATGCTAGCTAACATTAGCATTAACTAAGGAACATCTTTGTAAATGATCATCACATTAAAGCGATATGGTTTGGTTTCTGCCCCAACTTTACTAACTTAGCTAGCTGTAATATGCATAAACTCATCCATGGTTTCGCGGCAGTGTTGTGCAACCCAAGTGTGCTTGCAGATTTCTGAGACGTTAGCTAGATTGCTAGCGAGTTTAAAAGCAATTGCTGGGGTACAGCTTGCTAGCTAGTGAACCTATGGTAGTTGTAATGCCTTCATACGTATTACAGCTAGCTAAGTTAGTAAAATTGGGGCAGAAACCAAATCATATCGCTTTAATGTGATGATCATTTACAAAGATTTTCCTTAGTTAACGTTAGCTAGCATACTAGCTGCCTATGTGGCTATCCCCAAAGAGCAACGTAACTCGATGGCTCACAATACATAGCAGCCTAGCCATCATGACATTATCAGCAAGCCCCCATTGTACATGCGCTACCCAGAGGCTGATTGATTTGTATGCAAATGAGGAACATCCTTTTAGTTCGTGCCCCTAATGAGTGACGTCCTAGCGGAAGACCCGCCTTGATGAGACGCTGACAGATTGCATTTTAATTTTCATTGTGTCTCAAAAAGAGTGTGGTGACGTATTTGAAAATGCAATGGACTGGGAGGCGCTGTTTCCCTCACTGCATTTCAATATTGTCCCATGTATTGCAAGTCTTTGAAAATGAAATGTCAAATGCCGTCATCATTATTATATCATTATTATTTTCAAGTGATTAGAAAACAGCATTTTCATTTTCATGTTGACCATAAAAGAGCGTGATGACATGAATATGTAAATGCAATAGACTGGGAGGGCTGTTTGGCTTATTGCATTCAAATATTGTGCATAGTACAACAGGTTAAGTATTTGCAAATTAAATGTTGAATGCTGTTTTCAATATCATTTTCAAATAGTCAGAAAAAAGCATTTACATTTTCATGTTGATCCTAAAAGAGCGTGGTGACATGTAAATGTAAATGCAATAGGCTGGGGGTGCTGTTTTGCTTGTTGCATTTGAATATTGTCCATTGTATTGCGGGGCATGACTTTGAAAATTAAATGTCAAACAGCTTTTTATTATCATTTGAATATAGTCATAGATTTCCCATATGTGTATGTGAAAATGAAAGTGATAATTGGATTAATATTTTCAATTTAGCATTGTCTCAAATAACTCATTCATAAGTGGAAAATTATAATGCAATAATGGGATTACATTTGCATTTTGATATTGTCCACTATGGGCTTCCATACTTGTACACCGTCATAGACAAATAAAAATTTTGCCACTAAGCAGGGCCTGTCTCACGATGAACTCGAGGGATTTATATAATTTGCGCTTTTTGTTGTTAGTGCATGGTTGTGTTGTGGATGGTATATGGAGTACATCCACCTCTTTTGCTATGAATTTTAGTATAATCACCCATCAGCCAAAAAAAAAGCTTTGAAATGCACAGGAGAGTATACAGACTTCCTTTGTAGTGATCTACCCATTTACCTTAAGACGTATAACCGTATTATGATATATTAGCAACTATATATAACAACTGCATTAAAAAAGAAAAAAAAAATTGGGCCCATCAAAGTGAGTAATCAGTGGGGTCCTAATTAGTGAAACTGTGGGCACATGGTCGTGAAAACTAACAACTTATTAGGTAGGCGAATGAGTCAAACCTGCTTTGTGTCATGTTAATGTCATTTAGTTCAAGAAAATTATTTAGAAACAATGGGAAACACCTGTCTTCAGCAGCCTAATTTGGAGCTGACTGATTTTCTCAGTCAGTACGTTTACATTCACAGTTAAGTCGAGCAACCATAATAGCTCGATTAAGCAATGCAATCGGACTACGGTCCTTTTGCCCAGTATATATGTGCAGGACGAAATTCGATTTATTGACCGAAGTATGCCCGTCTCCGCTACGATAGGTGGCGATATGCCTTTCAGCTTGTTCGTGTTGCATCTTTTTCTGATTTACCTATTCCGTCACAGACCAAATATTTGACAAACAAGTTAGCTGGCAGCTAGCAAGTAGCATGTCGAACGCATCGACTGTGTAAGATCGAGAGGCGAGAACATTGACTGCTTCACAGCTCTGTGCGTTTAATACAGGTTGTTCGCTCTTCTTTTCGTACAACTGAGATGCACGCTACACCCGGTGGTTATGGCGTTAGCGGAAGCTTGGCTGAAACGCCACTATGCTGTACTTCGTGCCTTTTCTACTACCCCGGAGTGCGTTATCCAGAAGGGTAGTTGCTAGCAAATAACATAGTTTGTCCATGCACAGTCTGAGCTTCCAACTGCATAACAGCACCTGTGCTTTCGGGAAACGCACTCCTGGGCTTCCCGTGCAAGTTGGATGCGGGTCAGGAGTAATGACTGTTAGTGTCATTTTTCTGATGGCGAGTGGAAGGAAAATTTTCGGATGACGCAGAAGTCATTCCATAATTCATGTGAATTAAGGGTAGAAGTTAAGAGACCCCAAGGCGTTACTGTTCAAGCACTAATACCCTTGCAGACAAGGATTGCTGCTGTTCAGTACAAACTTGCAAGCTAGTCAGAGCTCAGAGTTCTCGCAAAGCAGTTTGGTCTTTACATGTCCGCAAGACTTCCGGGTCAAAGCCTTTCACAAAGAATATGGAGCATGCTCAGAACGCATAGTCCAGTTCAGTTCGATTCAAGAGTATACATGCAGGCATAATGCGACTATTAACCGCATAATCTGGGTGTGTTAGTCGGACTATGAGAAATTCAATTTAGTGTGAATCCAGTCAGACTAACATGTTTACATGCATTTTAAAAGTCCGGTTATAGTTGGACTAACACAATAATTTGATTTTCTCAAACGCCATGTAAACGGACTGAGTGTCTAATTTGATCTGTTTAAAAATGCTGTCCGCTGAAATTGCTTGCAATATGGTAAAATAGACACTTTTTAAATACAAAAAATGGTGTCCCGCAAGGATCCATATTGGGTCCCATTTTATTTTTTTATTTATATGAATAATTTATGTAAAAATGTTACTGATGCAAAGTTCCATTTTTATGCTGATGATACAATCATATATACTACTTCATCTTCTTTAGTGAGTACAATGACCTACATGACCTACAAGGCACTTTTAACATTGTTCAGTGGAATTCATGTAGATTAAGGCCCGTACTTAATGCAAACAAGACCAAAATGATGTTCTTCTCAAGGTCAAAAAGGGAAACCAAAGACAATTATCTGATTTTAACTCTGACCAATGAGGTGATTGAATGTGTATCAACATATAAATACTTGGGTTTCCTCTTAGATGAAAATCTGTCTTTTCATCATCATATTGAGTATCTAACAAAAAATTGAGGGTAAAATTAGGATTCTTTTATCAAAACAAATGTTTTTTTCTTTTGTCGCAAGGAAGAAACTCATTCAAGCAACCTTTATGTCGGTAATTGACTATAGTGATGTTCTTTATATGCATGCAACTGCATCATCTCTGAAAATGTTGGACTCTGTGTACCATGCTGCATTGAGAGCACGCATCATTATATGTTTTTTTTTTTTAATTTGGCATCTCCAATCCCACCCGAATCTGGAATGCCCAATCCGCGAACTATGCACAAGGCTTGCTCGTATGCAACCCCCTGTTGCCAGCTCAGGAGAGAGAGACAGTTTGCGGCTCTCCTTCAAAGCACGCACCTGTCAGCACCTGCATCTTTACACTCATTGGTCGAAACTATCGCAGATTCTCACTGACGAGCGCCCAGCTGGCCAACAGGAGGCGCCTGAGCAAGGAACAAGGCAATCATTTTTAATTTCCCTTCCCAGCAGTCCCTTCCCAAATTGCATCCCTACAGTGCTTTAGCCAATCGTGCGCTGTTCTGAAAAAGCTGCTGACCACTGCTGTTTGGTACGACCGGGGATCGAACCCGTGCCGTAGTTGTCACTACTGCTCCGCAAATGCGGCGCCTTAACCAAGTATTTGATTTGATTTGATTTATTTGGCAGAAATATGACATTTAGCACACTAATGACACACAGTACTATATACATACACAACAAGAATAGTTGGAGCACACATATTAACCAAAAATAAAGAATTCTGCCGAGGATAACACAAAAAGTTATAAAAACTTATTTCCATTGTGGTCCTCTTACAAAGAACTAAAATCACATACAAAATAACATATAACAAATTACAATCACAATTGTACAGCAGACATACTCATAGTAAAACATAAGGTTTTGCATTATAAAAACACTATCTAAATGCTAGTTTGGTTGGAAAAATAATTCTTAACTTTGCTTTTAAAATAGGTCAGATTTTTAATATGTTTAATGTCATTTGGCAAGCTATTCCATTGCTTTATTCCGCAGTAATAAAATGTTGTATTGCACTTCCCAGTGGCAGAAGGAACCCGAAAATTTAATGTACTATTTCTAGTGTTGTATTGATGATGACTACTAATTCTTTCAAAGTGGATTAACATGTATGGAACTAGACTTATTATGAAATATTTTATGAACATGTGACAGCTGTAACAGTTTTACTCGGCTTTCAATGTTAATATAACCAGCCATATCAAGCTCTTTTTTTCCCGACATGATCGCGTGGTTTTAGATCCAGAATAAAACAAACTGTCTTATTCTGGATGGTTTGCAATTTCTTTTTAAGATCTTTACTTAAACCAGGATACCATGATGTACAGGCATAGTCAAAGCGGCTTTGTATAAGAGCATTACAAAGAGTTTTCCTGGTAGCTTGATCGAGAAAATGTGCATTTCAGTATAAAAAGTTTTAAGTGGCCATTTATTTTAGTAATGATTTTAGTGAGCCATAGATTTACCACTAAGGTCATTGTCAAGTAGGCATCCAAGGTACTTAACATTGGTCTTATTTGCCATTTCTTTACCGTGAAAAATCACTTTAAATTTACTACTTTTATCTTTAAGTTGTTTATGAGATCCAAAAAGAATAGCTTCAGTTTTCTCAGGATGAATGGATAATTTATTATCAATGAACCATTGGTTACAAAGCTGAGGATTTTGGTAGAGTATTTCCGCAATAACCTTTGGCTCTTTCCCATAACTTATCAGGGCTGTATCATCAGCGTACATAAGAACTTTACAGTTTACGCTAGAAGCTAAGTCATTTATATAACATAGAAATAGTGTTGGGCCCAAAATGCTTCCTTGGGAACACCACATTCAATGCAGAGAGGCTGGGAGTAGACCCTGCTTACCTCAACAATTTGCATCCGGTTAGCAATCTATGATTCAAACCACAGAACTGATGTTGAATTGCACCCATTTCTTTGAGTACTTTTAATCACACTGTTCTCTGTGAAAAATCAAAGGCTTTTTGAACATCGACAAGAATCATTCCAGTGAGATTACCTTTGCTCGCTTCAGTTTTTATATCATCTTGTAAATTTATAAGGCTAGTGTCGGTAGAGTAGATGCCCCTAAAACCGGACTGATATTCATTGAGAATATGATGGGCCAGCAGATAATCATGTAGTTGATCATTAACAACAGATTCTAAGATCTTGGAGACACATGGCAAAATGCTGATGGGGCAATAATTCCCTATTTCATTCCTATTATTCTTTTTGTACTGGGGTGTCACCTTCGCATACTTGAAATCGTCAGGAAAAGTCCCAGACCTAATTGAGTTGTTAATAATACTAGTAATAGGCATCTTTAAAATGGATGAACCATCCTTCAAGAATTTTGCAGGAATTCAATCAAGTCCAGTACTTTTATTAGGGTTTAGCTTATCTAACCTTACCATAATATCATCTTCTTCTACAGTTTTGATAGAGAAGCTATTAGGTTGCACATTCTTTTCCTTATAAAATGTTTTAAAATAGTATGAAGAAGTGCTAAAAAGACCTTTGCCAACAGGAAGTTTGCTAACAAGTGAAGATGCCACACTTGTAAAAAAGCAATTCATTAAGTTCTCAACCTGGGATGGTTTATGATATGAATTATTATTTGCTTCAAGAACAATTTTAGCAGAAGTTTTGGATTTTTTAAGTCCCAGGTTATATAAGCGTTTCCACAGTTTATTTGAATCATTTTTGCATTCACTAACTTTAGATTGAAAATAGTGAGATTTTGCACTCTTTATGTCTCTCTGAATCTTGTTTCTGAGTTTACAAAATTTATTAAAGACATCGATGTTTCTTTTATCTTTCCTAAAAGAAGAAAGATATTTATCACGCTGATAGATACTGTTTAAAATTTCATCATTCATCCAAGGTTCCGTAGAGCATTTTAGCCTAATTTCTTTGTTAGGAGCAATTTTATTAAGTATTGCTAAAAACATTATTTTGAATTCCCCCCAGGCATAATTAACATTAGTACTATTAACAAAGTGTGACCAGTCAGTTTCCTGAAGGAGTTTTAGTAGTTTATCTTTACTATAGGAACGCATAGATCAAATTTTTATGGTATTATGAATATTGAATTTAATTTTTGTGGCTTTCCTAGTACAATATATAGCAACATGGTCACTTAGGCCTATATTAAAAGTGCCAGATTGGCACACACGATCGGTTGAGTTACATAGAATATGATCTAATAGAGAAGACGAATTCTTCACAGTGCATGTAGCACATTTAATGACCTGTGATAAACCATACATATTTAACATGCTTTTATACCTATTTGAGAGGCTTGAGCCACACTTAAAATTGATGTTAAAATCACCCAAAAAATAAGATTCACTGTCTGCTCTGATGTTAGACACAAAACATTCAAAATTATCTATAAATTTGCCGTCCTTAGGTGGTCGATACACTCATCCAACAGTAATAGGCTTTGTTTTAGGAAGCAATATGTCAATCATCACAAGCTCTAGATTGCCTGGAATATCGTTCATACGATTAAAAGCAATATCATCCCTGATATACATACAGACATCTCCACCATTTCTAGATCTGTCTTTCCTTTGGATTACATAACCATCAATATTAATCTCAGAATCAGGAACGGTTTAATCAAGCCATGTTTCAGAGAGAGCAATTACTGCCGCTTTGGAATGAATGGAAAAATAACGAAGTTTAGATAACTTTGGTATCAATGAGCGAATGTTCAGATGAACAAAATGCATTCCTTTCCTTTTAAAACAGTCATAGCAGTTAATACTTGCACGCTGAATATTTAAGGGCCTGGTGACTTGTAACTTAACCAGAGATGCATTAGATTGTTTTGACCGAGAAAAGAACGAATCCTCAAACTGAGGTAGGGAACATGTAAAACAGTACCATGGTGAGTCACTGAAGGCTAATTTCTCATATTCAAGGTTTTGCATGCTGATGCACTTTGTATGATACCATCTACCAAGCTAACCCAGCAGCTCGCATCATTGTATGTTGTATGAGAAAGTTGGCTGGTCTTCATTATACAATACTGTGCTTGCACTAGGGAAAAAATATGTGTAGCCACTGTGGCTAAAGTCAGAAAAAATTGTTTTGCCACAAGTAGTCACAATGTTGGTGCTCTGCACATAAATTTTTGTTAAGAAGAAATGTCATGTGTAGGTTCCACATCTGTGCTCTGAAAAATAATAATAATAATAATAATTTTTATTATTATATCATAACATTCATGTAAACATTCCCACACGTGTGCCATGTTTGCACATAAAATTTCTAGTAAATTCCTAAGACTTGCAAATTAATAAAAATGCAAGAGAGGCATCATCATATACAGTTTAACAGGCATATTTTGCTTACCATTACCTTTGTAAAATATTTAACATTAAAATAAAATCATACAGGAAGGAAGTGACTTGTCAATGATCGAACGTAATAATAATACAACCCCAATTCCAAAATAGTTGGGACAAAGTGTAAATTGTGAATAAAATCCAAATGCAATGACTTTCAGATCACATGAGCCAAAATGTTATTTACAATAGAACATAGGTAACATTTCAAATGTTGAAACTGAGACATTTTACATTTTTATCCACAAAATGAGCTTATTTCAAATTTTCTGGCTGCAACAGGTCTCAAAAAAGTTGGGACACAGATAAAAAAGGGCTGAAAAAGCAATTACTGTATAAGAGAATCAGCTGAAAGGACATTTAGCAAGTAATTAAGTTAACTGGCATCAGGTGTGCAACATGATTGGCTATAAAAGGGATGTCTTAGAGAGGCTGAGTCTCTCAGAAGTAAAGATGGCCAGAGGCTCTCCAACCTGTGAAGCCTTGCGTAAAAAAATTGTGGAATACTTTACAGACAATGTTCCTCAACGTCAAAATGCAAAGGCTTTGAAGGTCTCATCATCGACAGTGCATAACATCATCAAAAGATTCAGAGAAACTGGAAAAATCTCTGTGCGTAAGGGACAACGCCGAAGACCTTTACTGGATGCCCATGATCTTTGGGCCCTCAGACGCCACTGCATCACTCACTGGGATGAATCTGTCATTGACATTACAAAATGGGCCCAGGAATACTTCAAGAAACCACTGTCAGTAAACACAGTCCGCCGTGCCATCCACAGATGCCACCTAAAACTCTATCATGCAAAAAGGAAGCCATTGTTCAGCATGATCCAGAAGCACCGCTGTGTTCTGTGGGCCAAGGCTCATTTAAAATGGACTGTAGCAAAGTGGCAAAGTGTCCTGTGGTCAGACGAGTCCAAATTTGACATTCTTGTTGGAAATCATGGGCGTTGTGTCCTCCGACCTAAAGAGGAGAAAGACCCCCCTCCTGTTATCAGCGTTCAGTTCAAAAGCCAGCATCTCTGATGGTATGGGGATGCATTAGTGCATATAGTGTGGGACACTTGCATGTTTTAAAAAGCACCATGAATGCTGAAAGATATATAAAGGTTTTAGAGCAACATATGCTCCCCTCCAGACGTCATCTATTGCAGGGAAGGCCTTGTGTATTTCAGCAGGACAATGCAAAACCACATACTGCAGCTATTACAACAGCATGGCTTCGTAGTAGAAGAGTCTGTGTGCTGAACTGGCCTGCCTGCAGTCCTGATCTTTCACCGATTGAGAACATTTGGCGCATAATTGCTAAACACCAAATACTCCGTGAACAGCAATATGGATTCAGGAAAAATGGAACCACATCATTAGCTCTAATGGACTTTGTTGAACAAATAACAAATGCAATTGAGAAAAAGCAATATACAGGAGTATTTTTTGATTTACAGAAAGCATTTGACACCATAGATCACACCTTATTATTAAACAAATTACAGAAGTATGGCATCAGGGGATTGGCACATGATTGGATAACCAGCTATCTACAAAACAGGTATCAGTATGTCCATATTAATAAGACAAATTCAGAATTCTTGAAGATCACATGTGGGGTGCCTCAGGGTTCAGTCCTTAGTCCATTGCTGTTTCTTTTATATATTAACGACATATGTTTGGTTTCTAAGTCCCTGAACTGTATTTTATTTGCTGATGACACGACTGTGTTCTGTAGCGGGGATCATTTGGGACAGCTTCTGGATATGGTGGAGAAGGAACTACAGAAATTCAAACAATGGTTTGATTCAAACAAATTATCACTACATCACGGTAAAACAAAGTACATTATCTTTGGAAATAAGCCCAGGAATTCAAGCAGAAACTTAACAATAAATGATGCTGAAATTGAAATTGTAGCTGAAACCAAATTTCTTGGAGCTATTATTGATGATAAATTAAGCTGGAAATCACACTTAAATTATGTTAAATCCAAAATGTCAAAATCCATTGCAATTCTGTATAAAGCCCAAGATTTCCTCTCTCAGTATTCATTAACCGCTTCATATTATTCATTAATAGCTCCATATATGACATATTGCATTGAGGTCTGGGGAAACACATATAAAGCAAACACTAATTCAATATTTTTATTGCCAAAGAAAGCCATAAGAATCATCAGTAATAAACCTTACCGTGAGCCAACCAACCCACTATTTATCTGCTTAAACATTCTGAAATTCAAGGACTTAGTTGATTACATTACAATACAAACCATGTACAAAGCAAAAAACAAACTTCTACCTCAACATGTCCAAAATCTGTTTAAAATGAAGGACTCCAATTATAACTTGAGAGGAACATTATTATTTGACAAACCAAAGACCCGAACTACTGTAAAAAATCACAGTGTCTCTGTTAAAGGGGTAAACATCTGGAACAACTGTCCCAAAAATATTAAATTATGCTGCACTCTAGTCGGCTTTAAAAGACTTTATAAAAACTAAAGTCATTGCGTCTTGATTTTATTCACAATTTACACTTTTGTAATAATAATGACTACTCACTCGTCGTATGAGTGTCAAGAATACACGTTGTTCAAGTCAACAGAAGTCCCTGTTTACAGCAGTGACGTGCCGTCGGAGGTCAGTTAGGGTAGGCAGAATCCTCACTGTTAAACAAACGATAACTCTATTACTTTGCTTGATTAGCAATCTGAGAATTGATTAACTAATTTACAAGACCAAACGGCGTAATGGTGTGCCAGTTTCATCCATGACATCATTGCTCAGTGCATAGAACTTAAAATTCTCACGAGACAGCAAGTTTGTTCATATTTGCTTAGAGGAAGCTAAAGCAATGCCATTAACAAATATTAAAACCTTTTTTATGCGGCATTCAATGTGTGGTCAATATGTTTACGATAATATTTCCCCCCTTAAACACATACAAAACTTTTTAATGCCATTTTTAAAAAATAGGGAGTTCATTTTCAGTCTTCTTTCATAATCTGATAAACAAAACATCAAAACAATATACGGAATTACCGAGAGAGTTGAGATTTTTTCCCAATTATTTATTAAGATTTACTACCTTGTAGTCTCTAATCAAAGCATAAAGGTAAATTAATCTTTTTGTCACTATCACCTCTTAATCCTTTCAGGCTTAATTGACCAGAAAAAAGGTCAAATTGATTGACTGACAATCAGGCATAGTACGTGGAAACAGGTTGACAAAATCTAGCAATAAAAAAGGAGAAGTCACTGCCTACCCTGACTGCATTTCCCTGGTTTACAGGTATGGCAATGTACATCAAAGATGAAGTTTTGCAGAATTTGTGTGCATAAAATTACCTTATTTTGTGTAATATCTCATCCCAATCTTCTGTTATGACTTCTAAATATTCGATCATTCATCTACACATGTGGACTTGTCGCACGCCATGGAGGAAATGGAGCGAATGAGACAAAAATACCGCACTCTTCTGATTTGACAAAATGTTCGGAAATGCTGAGGTCGGGTGTACTTGGATGCGCTCTTCCGAAAAGGAGGCACATTTGCTTTTCCTTGTTTATCGCTCAAAGAAAAGCTGCAAAAAAATGTTTTCATGAGATTTTTGCCACAGTAGCTAAACAGGCTAAAAAAGCCATCGCCATACAAAATATGGCTGCGCCTATGGCGATGTGGCGATTGGCTAGCGCAAACACAGCAATGGAAGAATGGAACATTACATCTTTCTGTACAAGGCCATCCTGCATGAACTTCCTTCGTATCTATGTTCTCTGCTGACTCCAAGAAATGTCAGCAGTTTTAATCTTTGGTCTCATGGACACATTGGGCTCTAATTTCTTGGCGCAGCGCAGGGTGGCGCAGCGTGGCGCAGCCCACGCAGTGGTAATTTTGTCCGGTGCAGCCCGCGCAGTGGTAATTTCATGCGGTGCAACACCGTGCGCAGCCACTTTGGCAATTTGGTAGACGGACGTGCGCCGAGATGGGTGTGGCGGCGTAGTAGGGGGAGCTGTCACATATTCATCGTGACGCAGTGACAATTTCGTGGATAAAGGCTCTGCCGAAAGTCCGCAGAGAGCTCGCCAGCTCCACTCTGGTTTACTTTCTGTGCAGTGGTAATTTGGCTGACTGGCGCACAGTGCGCTCACGTCACCGAAACCTCACAGGCAGGTTTCCAGAATGTCAGGCACACTTCAATGCAACAAATTATTACAGCAGCCACTATTTAATGTAACTATCTGAATCAGGACATAAATTATAGTATCTATATCAATTGTCCTGATGTCAGATCAAAGGCGGTTGGCACGTGTAATGGAAACTGGACCTGGCTTAATCAACGCAGCTGAATCTGTGATGCAAACAAACGACTTCCCATCTTTCTCAGCCAACCACAAACTGCCTCGGCATCAGGCACTGCAATAATGCTTGCGTTCTATGCTGACTAAAGCCGCTTGCACACTGGACGCGAAACAAATTTTTTTTCACACGACTGATTACATTCAAAGTCAATGCAAAGACGCAAATACACGTGTATTCGCGTCTTTGCATTGACTTTGAATGTAATCTGTCAGCGAAAAATTCGTTTCGCGTCCAGTGTGCAAGCGGCTTAATACTACTATTATTGTAATTTAGGTTTTATCGTTTTTAGTGGGGGAAAGGAATACAGCCTGATTGCTATGATCTCGCACTGAGTTGTGATCACATTTTGATAATAAATGTGTAACGTATCTTGCATTGTTGTCCTTGCATGTTGATCCCAAAATTTTAAGCAGCAACAGGGTGTAATAATAGGAACACGCTATCCATCGTTTCTCTTCCCAATGATGCAGGCAGAAGAAATAAATGAGCAACCGTCGTATTTCAGTCCAACTTCATAAATTTAAATGATCTGATGTAGTTTCGTTTTGAAATTCCATTCAAGTTTGCTAATGGTAATAATTTGCGAATGTCCTAGCTAGCCAGCTAACTCATATTCGTAATGCTTAATATAGACCTAAGCGGTGCAGAAAACATGCCTGAAGCAACAAAGTAAAATGCAACATTAACGCATCATTCAGATATAGGACAGAGGATTCTTTATTCCAATATTTAAAGGTGAGGAGAGGAGCTCATTTGATTGGTGAAGATTTGACTCGGCTGTGTTAAACCCACTCACGCCTTCTCTCCTCCCTTTTTGCCACTTGCGTCGGCAGGAGGGTCAGAGGCGGGACAGAGCAGTTCTTGCGCCGGGCACGAAATTGCAAAATACGCCTGGATACGCCCCATTGGCGCGGCGCTTCCCCCATTCGCCGCGCCTGCGCCTGGTCAACGAATTTAGGGCCCATCATGTTTGCCATCGCTCGAACCTGCTCTGTTTTTGGAAATCGAGCTTTCTCTGTTTTTGCTCCCTCGTCTTGGTCTGGGCTACAGAATTATCTTAAACTGGATCATCGCATAAGTTTACATGTTTTTAAAAGCAGAATTAAGGCTTACTTAACCAGTGCATCCACATGTTTCACTGCTAAAAGACTTTGCATTGACTTGGAATGTAATGTGTCGTGCGAAAAATTCGTTTCGCGTCCGGTGTGAAAGCAGCTTTAGACCGTCTAGCCGATCCCGTCTGCTTATCACCTATCAGATTAATGCACTGCCGCAAGACCAGTGTCATTAGCCTTCATCAGGGATACTAATGCTACTGCACACTCTCATAAATTATGATCTAGTGCAAAAAAAGTTATTTATTATAAGTTCTTAATCTCCGCAAGATTTTGGCATTACAGGGCTTTGGTTGGTGACCTCACGTGCTTGTTTAATGCATACAATTTGCATCGAGAGCTATGGTTTCCTCTCATTTATTTTGACAGTTTTGCCCCTGAGATAAGGACTATGCTTGAAGGGCTGTCAGTCTCTCGGTGATCACCTAAAATGGCTAAACTGCCATCCTCACATTGCATCAGACAATTACAGAGTGCAATACTATTTTAATTCGAATGTAATGGATAATTTACCAGACCTAAGCAGCGCAAACTCTCCTTATCCCCATATTTGCATTTAACTGCTTGATCTGGATGCACTTCCTTGTATGAAGAGCTCCCTTTCATTTTTTTTTATTTTAGTTTTTAATTGATTTTTTAATGACAAATACCCCATCAAAAGCCGACTGGCATCTGTGATTGGCGTATGCCGCTCAGATCTTTTCAAATTGCTGGCCATCACGGGTGCGCACTGAAAACCGAATGCTTTGGAGGCACGCTGTGCTTTTAGAAGGGCCACGTGCCCGAAAGAATTTTTTTTTTTTTTTTTACGCGAGCCCAAGCTTGGTGGAGGGGCTTGTGTGCGGAAGCAGTGTATTCTAAGTGAGTCTAAGAAAGCTCACGAAATCCTGTCTCTTTATATTAAGTAGGTTAAAAACTAACTGTTGCTAACACCAGGGCTGCCAACTCTCACGCATTCGCCGTGAGTCTCACGCCTCTTAGAGGCATTCACGTTCCCATGCCGCAGTCAGCAATTATTCAATTGACGCGTATTAAAGAGATTCTCTCGCGGAATTGAGTCCTTGAGCATGGAAGTTAACCTGTTTCATGTGCATTACGGTGGATTTCACCACTAATGACACGGAAATCGATTATGACTCGGGAATTCTCAGGCTTGTCTTTACTGAGAGATTGAAAGCAATGGAATTGCATAAAAACGTTTCAAATAGTCTTATTTCATTAAAACTATTTAAACGATCATGAAACACATGCATTGTTTCCAATCCCTGAGTAAAGAGAAGCACGGGAAGTCCGGAGTCATAATCGCTTTCCATGTTACTTGTGATGAGGTGCACCTTTACGCAAGTGAAACGGAAATTTCAATGCACAAGGATTTTAATTCCCGTGAGAATCTCATTAAGCATTCAATGAATAATTGCTGACTACGATGAATACGCCTTCGAAATGCGTGAAACTTTCACCGTATGTGTGAGATTGCGTAGAAAGCTGGCAGCCCTGTAACACGTTTTAAACAGTTCATCCTGAACTGTGTTTGTGGGTATCCACCTTCCGAGTTTATCAGTTATCATCAGGTGCACGCCCTGGTTTGTGCCACTACATTCCCGGTAAGATTTCAATCCGCTCAATATTAATGCAGCTTTTGTCTTGCTTGTGTTTTTACTTCGTATTTCTAGAGCGAAGGGTTAGTTACCTGCGTGCGTATCGCATGTCCAAATATGATATCTGAATTAGCCTATGGTGGGATTTACTCGTTCTTGGTAATCTTGTGTTAGAGTTTTGTAATTTTTTTTCATAGATAGGTGGCTTAATTGCATTATATGGGATGAAATAAATAAGGTAAATCAGATAAATCAGTAAATTAAAAAAGCAAGGGACAAAAAGAACATAAGGAAACTGATAGTCAGTTTCTATGGGTGGATAACCCTGACACCATTACTCTGGACGTCACTGTCTTTTATATATCTCAATTTATAAGGTATTCTATCAGCCTTCAATTCATTGCTTGAACACTGTCTCAAAGGTTTATATCAAGTTCATGGATGAAATGCTTCAAACTGCTAATGCTGGAAAGTGCATACTGTAGACCACAGACTGAACTAATCTGCTGTTGTGAACGTGACTAGAAACACCACCCAAAAGTTGAAACTGTTGAGGCTAAAGATGAGTCTCGATGCTACCACTGCTAACCAAATCAATCCCCAGTTTCAAAAAATTTACTAATGATGGAAGGAGGGACACCCCCCTTCCATACCATCCCCCAGCGCCGTCTGCCGGACCAATATGAATTTGCTTCCTACACCCCTGTGTCATTGTCTGTTGCTGTATTCTGTGTGAAACTTATTCTACTGTCTTGGCCAGGACGCCCTTGGAAAAGAGATTTTTTATCTTAATGGGATTTATTCCTGGTAAAATAAAGGTTAAATTAACCCCTTAAGCCCAGAGCCTCTGGCTTGAAAATGACATACCCAAAATGAAATGACTATATCTCTGCAACAAATTGGTCGATTTGAATAATCTTGGTATCATAATAAAGGTAACACCTTGGGCATTTTTGTCATGGTGCAAAAATCAGTGTATATGAGTTAGAGTAAATGAAGATGGAACACTGCATAAATGAAATACCCTTTTTGCACCAAACAAAGTTTTATGTTTATCTGTCGTAAAATTATTCAGTTACAGTTTGAAACCCCTAGAAAATAATACGAATGCACACCTGTAGGTGGATAGGTGCGAAGGAGATGACTGAAGGTCAGCCAAATGGAAGAAACAAATAAGTCCCGCACACAGTCCTCTACGCTTGCAATACTTTATTGAATTCACACAACGTTTAAGTCGTAGACCTTCGTCAGGTGAGGTGGACGAAGGTCTACGACTGAAACATTGTGTGAATTCAATAAAGTATTGCAAGCGTAGAGGACAGTTTGAAACCCCTAAAAATTACAGCATAGAATATCACAATTGTCTGTGCCAAAGTTTATTCTAACCAAGTAAATCAGAGCAAAATTAGAGAGGTTTTAGTTCAGGAATGTCTAGGTGGCCTCTCCAAGCTGACACTGTGCCGTTTCATATTTTCAGGTATCAAACTGTAAAACTAATTTAATTTCACTTATATGTCACTACAGGCATACATTCCATTCAAATGCACCCACTTTCAATTTTTAGAATTAAATTTTTTTTAAAATTATTATTATTTCTGCCAGTCCTGTTGCTTATAAAATTTCCCATTCAAAGATAATACATACGAAGAAAATAAAGTTTGACTCCACTGGAGCAGATTTTTAAAAAAAAAAAAAAAAGTAAATAAATAAAATTATATACAAAGGTAATGTAAAAAAATGGTTAAAAAAGTAAAAAGAACAAAAACTATAGCAATTATTTATGCACATAAAATGCTAGTAAGGCCTAAGAGCATACATGTCTCTGCCAGGGATTGAACCCTGGTTGCCTGGGATGCAGCATTTCAAACTAACCGCAAGGCTACATCAGCTCACTGGGACTGGTAGCAGTCAAATTGCCAATATAAAGAATGAGTCAAGGAAACGTGTCACTCACCCCATTTCTACAGTTGTGTTCGCAGTATTCACGCTGAATGTTACAAAGATTCTGTCAGAAAACGACTTTGAAAACGACTGTTGAATATTTATCGGATAATTATACTGAAAATACCACAAACAAACCAGTTAAGCGTTCATAGTGTCGCGCTATTTAAATACATGTACATGGGCTCAGTTTGACGCCCTGGGAATGCAAGGCTCTAGCTCAGGCTAGGTTTGTCCGATTAAGGTGGTTTAGAGCTCGTTGGAAACATCAGAACCCATAGAATCAGATGGCTACTGTCAAAGTCTTACTGACAGCATCACAAGCCGATCACAGAGAGGAAAATACATTGCAAGCAAGCTGAATGGTGAGGAGCTGAGATCTTTGAAGCAATTCCCCGAAAAAAACATGCTTGTAGACTGGAAGATCTAGTTTCGCTATAACACGGACACATTGGGCTAACAATAGCAAGCACAGATTTACCCTCGAAAAGTTTTTATTACAAAATATCAAAGCTAAGAAAAATTTTTGCTCATCTTTGTTGACTGTAAAGTGTATGCCTGCTGTTCTTTGAGTGTAGTGTCGGTTTTAAGTGACAAGGCTTATATCGTTGGATTCTGTGGACTTTCCTCTTTCATTTGAGGTATCCTTTGTATGCATAGCACAAATTCAGTAGAAATGCTTGTGACTCAGAGCCGATATAATTTTATCTTATGTTTGGCTCCATGCTTATTTACTTGCTTGGTGCTTGAATTGTGTTCGGTTGAGGTAAAAATTGTCAACATGAGCTTTCTGCCGAGTTTCTTCGCGTAAAATGGATAAGCCGCATGACGATATTGTGATTAGGAAACATGCTGTATTTATTATGCGTAACGGGTTTAAGGGGTTAAAAAAATGTGGGTTTACACGGTAAATAACTGCTCTAAGCATGAAATGCACCTAATTAGGACAAATTAACAGCTTATTGAAATTCTGCAATGCAGTCGTGGTTGGAATGAAAACCAGCATACACAGAGGTGCCCCAGAACCGAGATTGGGAACCACTGGTCTATGCAACCACATCATTTTTGCAGCATTTTTCCAGCAACTTCAAAAATAGCACACTATTGCCTCGCCAACTGCGATTAAACTGAAATTAGCACTCAAATATTAAGTGTAAAAGCTGTCTTCACACCATTTCTATGGAAGCACATGGGGAATTATACTAAAATGATGTTGTAAACTTGAAAATGAATGTGTAACTCTTCAATAACATAATTTCCCATGTGTATTATTTGAGTAAAAATGAAAATGTTATCATAGAATTTGCTGATTAATTTAATTAATGATTGTCCTCTAATCATATTAAAATAGAAATGTAAAAAGATGTTTGACATTTGATAGTCAAAGTCATACCCTGCTGTACCAAGAGCAATATTCAAATGTGAATTCTAATTTGAAGATTAAAATGCAATATAAACAGTGTGACTGCCTTTTCCATTGTTGCAAGCAATCTCAGTCACAATTCTGTTTAAAATGCAATTTTATAACAATCTGAAAACAGAAATTAAAGGCACCTGGCAGTTTGTATTCAGTACTTTAATCTGCTACACTGTGTAGTATATTCAAATGCAGTGAGTAAAACAGTGCCCCCAGGCTTCTGCATTTATACTTGAATGTCATCATGCTCATTTGATGTCAAAATGAAAATGAACTTGGTCAGTCTTCTCACCAAGGTGGGTCTTCATTTCGGACACCAATCTCTCCCTGTTAGCAGGACACCATTGGCTACCTACCAGAACCTGACTTCTATGGAATGAATATCCATCCATTTGTGGCAAGAGCCGTGTTTTTGGGAGGGAGGGGGTATGTTTATGGAATTAACACAACGACCAGAATCTCATGTAGTTACTGGGGACTGGAAGCATCTGTGCCCAGCCACCCTGCAGAGAAAACTCATGTCGACCACTTGTATTCTTGATCTTGTTGAAGTGAATCGAGAGCTTCACTTTTAGGGAGCTTGTCAATATTCTGAACAGTGAACGCATTCATTTTTGAACGGACGCCTGTTCATTTTTGGATGCGTTCGAAGCTGCAAACCTGGTCACTGCGTTCGATGATGAACACCTTTCTGTTCATTTTCTGATGTGTTCATTTCCCGATGTGTTCATTCTCCGATGCCTGCCCAGGGCCTGATGCGTTCATCTATGTGTGAAGTGAGCTTTTAGATTATGGGCGCGGATATTCTTTAGTGAACGATGACTGAATATGGATGACAGATTATATAAACACTTGTACAGGCCTATTTTAAATTCTCAGATCCTTAAAGTGAAATAGTTCTCATTGTCATTGTTAGTTTTTTTTTCATATACTGGGTATAATCCGCCTGCTAAATATCATTTGCCAATTTAGGTGACGCTTCAGGATGGGAGTATATGCGACCTACTCCTGTTCTCTGAACAAAAACATATTCCGGTTATCTAAACAAAAACATATTAAACTTAGTCGACTGAACAAATGAAGTATTAATCACGCACATCATCGAAAAGTCTTGTCACCGGTATTCCAGCGTGTCGCATGAATTCAGGTCTCACTACGTGATCTCATATCCCTGAACCAGCTAATCCCCATGGCATCACAAGACTACTTAGTCATTTATCTTGCAATCAAGCTTATTGATTAATTGAACTGATAACACCCTAATAATAAGGGTTATATTCATCGAGGGGGAAGGGGGGAGATAAATATTTATTAACATTCAGACATGCTGATTTTATAATAGCCTACTGTGCACATGCAGAGGTTTTACTTTGCTCATCTGCTTATCTAGATTTGGACTTGTCGTCGACAGCTCCCACAGAGCGGCGGTTTCATGTGTTGTGATTTCAATCAGAAAAAAATACTGTACAATAAATGAGAAACACAGTGTCTACGTGTCCGAAAGTCGAACAGGGTTTTAATATATCTCCGTGTCCGACAGTCGGATGGTTTCAATATAGCTAACTCCGTGTCCGACAGTCGATTGTTGTTTTTAATTTCTTCAAATCTACTGAATCTTTTAGATATTAAACGTGAATGTTTTGATAAGAGGGCTCAGTTCTTCAAGATGAGTACCGAGAATTTCAATCAATGTTTCTGTTTAAGCTCTGCTCAATAAAGTGAGTCGACATTGGCGCGGGACTTCGTGCATTTGTGACAAATTTAGCGACTGTTGGACAGAGATCCTAAAATACTCTGTGTCCGAAAGTCATAAAAGTTCTAATTTTTTGAGTATTCCAGCAATTATTATACGTACAAACTTGGCCATGTTTGTGTTCGACCTTCACAAAATGCAAATTGATAGCTATCGACATTTCTTGGTCTTTTTTTTTTTTAATAATAATTTTTTTTTTGGGATTTTTCCTTTATTTGATAGTTACATAGTGGAAGTGACAGGAAAGTTAGGGAGAAGAATGGGGAAGACATGCGGCAAATAATCCGAGCCGGAATCGAACCCGGGTCGCCGCGAGAAGGACACAGCCTTTATGGTGCGCACGCTTAGACCGATGAGCCACCGGGGCACCGCTGGTCTTTTTATTCGTCTGTTTTCTTCCGTTGAAGATAGACAACAGTCTTTATTCGGTCTCTCTTTTGAAAATTAGTCAGATGGATCGAACAGATTCACGCTTTAGTTCCACACCTGAGATAAAATAGTGCTTGTAGTCAGTGAGCAAATCAATTCCATGACCATTGACATTGTGAATTAAATATTGCATGCTTGATCAAGACTGTCCGACGCGAAATGCAAAATAGGCTACTCCATGTCCAGCAGCCAGCAAAAAGTAAAAGTATTGATATGAGAACAGATTTATAACGACATAAAGAATAAAAATATATCACCAACAAACAGAACATCCAAAAAAGATGGCCCGCTAATAAATAAATCGCAGTGTTCATTGGATGTTCTGTTTGTTGTTAAAATGAAACATTTTAACAACAAACAGAACATCCAAAAAAGATGGCCCGCTAATAAATAAATCGCAGTGTTCATTGGATGTTCTGTTTGTTGTTAAAATGTTTCTTTTTATTCTTTATTTGGTTATCAATCTGTTCTAATCGTCCTCTTTTTTTTTTTTTTGGCAGTCAGACACGGAGTATTTTGCATTTAATGCCCGACAGGCATTGTACGGACTTTGTTGTATTTATAAAAATGGCCCAAATAAATTGATTGCAGTGCCCATTGATGTTGGTGATATATTTTTATTCTTTATGTCGTTATAAATCTGCTCTCATATCAATACTTCTACTTTCTGCTGGCTGCCGGACATGGAGTATTTTGCATTTCGCGTCCGACAGTCTTGATCGTGCGTGCGAGATTTAATTCACAATGTCAATGGTCATGGAATTGATTTGCTCACTGACTACAAGCACTATTTTATCTCTGGTGTGGAAATAAAGCGTGAAAAAAAAATTGTCAAATTCGTTGATAGGCAGAGTAGCCTGTTGGATCAACTGTTTTCAGAAAGCACAACTCAGAATCCGATTCAAAATCAAGATATTTAATGAGTTGCAACAGAGTATACGACGTCTGTATCTGCAGACAGGTGTTTTCTGCCTTATAAAAAATTTGTCAGACATGAACAATCAAAGAAGAAGAACAAGAAAGAAAACACCAAAGCTAAACTTGAATCGAAGACCAAAATCAGATTTCACGGTTTCAGAGTCAAAAGACAACCAGAGCTTGTGATAGAAAAGGCAGATATCAACTCCTAAATCCATTCAACAGATGTCAAAACTCCTTGTTGGTTTTGAGTTTAGAAGCCCTGTACAGAGTAAAAGCTCAGAATCTTAGGTGGTCACCCGGAGGAAGGTACCGTCTTGGTGATCAATGGAGGTTATGTAGATTGGTGGACCTGTAGATGTCCAAAGGTGTGAGAAATGGTAAACTGTCTCCCGTGAAACTGGTTGTTTATGTATGAAAATGCCCCTATGTTATTTGGAGAGGAGCTGAGCACTATGGAATTTTTATGAAGACAATCATGGATTTAGTCTTTTTCTAATGAGATCAAACATGAATATTGTTGGAGGGAATAAAGCTCAGTTATCAAATGACTGAGAAGTTTTACTGCTGCTCCTCAAAGGGAAAGTTCACCCTAAAATGAAAACTGACTCATCATATACTCACCCCAAGGCTAATTGAAGGGTTGGTTAATTTCTTTTGTCCTTGAAACTGTTTTGGAGTTTCAAGGAAAAACAGCATTGAAGAGAAATCCAAATGAATGGAATTCAATGGTGGCCATTCTTTCAAGCTTGAAAAAGCAACTTTAAAGGTCCCCTATTATGTCACCAGGCGCACAGCCAATTAGTTATTACAAGCCATTTCAAAATCTTTCCCCTCTTGACATCACATGGGGAAGTAACCAACCTGAGGCCAAAATAACTGATCAACTTCAGCCAAGCAGTCAATCAGATTTCATCGTTCTCGGTGGTCACTCTCCCTTGTGATGTCAGGAAGGGAAGGAAAGACTGAAGTGGCTCATAATGGCTAATTAGCTGTACACCTGGTGGCATAATAGGGGACCTTTAAAAAACAAAAAATGCCACCGTACTGCTCATGTGACATTTTCTAAGTGTCTGTAAGCCCCATCATTCTTACTGTTTTTTGCCTAAATGTCCAATGTAGCCACTTAGCCAGGAGCCATGTTTTTTTTCCTCGGGAAGAGTGAAGTTCCATTACTCTGGAGGACTCAAAATACGAAGAGGAAGAAGACCTAGAAAACTTGAGGTAGCCTCGAACTTGTGTTTACATACAAGCAGTGAACTATCGCCGCACGCGATAGGGAGATCTGCGCGCATGGTGACTTATCACACTTACAGTTTAACTTTAAAACTTGCGAACAAAAAATAAAATGTCACAGGACTTGCATGTAGAAGAGGAGCATTGTTTCTTTGCTCAGCCTTATTTGTTTGAGCCAGAATATACAGACGACAAACTCCGACAGATGGACGAGGTAGCTGTAGTTAAACCAGACCAACAGGCTATCGCCGACTACAGAGAGAGAGCAATGGAAACCTGGTGGTGTAGTTGTACAAAATGTGAACCATTGCAAACTGAAGAAGAGAGCCTTTGTTGCATGGAATGGGATTTGATAAAGCCACCACTGGAGGATCTTGATGTCTCCACTGACAAGAGCACTGCTGCTGAAACACGCTGCATTGCAGAAAATCCGGAGTTTCCACCATTACTAACCCATGGTGTTCTGAAGATGGTGTTCCATATGCCAAAAATTAACTGGAAGAAACAACCAAGACCCGCAGGAACAGACGGCACGCTATCAGTAGAGTAAGTACCGTCTTCTAGTATGCCTAATACATAACGCAATTTGTCTGGTGGCTACTTGCATTATAATGCTATCGTATCATGTGCTGCGCCCAGTGCCAAATTAAAGTATTATTTATTTACTTTTTTCCACAGTCAGTGTCGGTTGTTGGCATACCGGGTGGTGTTAGAGTGGTCCTTGAAAGGTCAAAGACTCGATAAAGACAACAGGAAAGTTTTGCCGTTCTGTGTCTTCGCAGCTATCTGTCACAACTACCCTTCTCCCACTGGACTGTACGTGGGATTTAAAGACTCAGAACAAGCTTTTTGAAATTATTTAAAGATATTTTAATTGAGTACTATTTTGCTACATACTTTTTCATATTGTCTCATAGTATTACATCTGGGACTGGCTCAGGTCTAGTGGACTAAAAAGAATTGCCTCATTATGACAAATAACAAGGAGTGTCATGGAAAGCTGCATATGAGTCACTTTTATTAAAAAAAAAAAAAAAAAAACAATTTGTTTGTTGCTTTGCGCAGTAAATAACAACCACCATCAATATTAAGCCATATTCGATTTTTACTCCAACGGAGATCATATTGCAGGGGTTGCAGAATCAAGCCTCTATAAAATTTAAAACACTAGATGGAGTTATTATGGTTATCCAAGAAAATGAACTAAAAGTTCAACTAGGTGTGAAATATTTTGGATAATTTTCATACCTGTGATTCAACTGCCTTCACAAAGAATTGTATTTGTATTGTTATACATATTTTGACATCTTGCTCATGACAAACTGAGAAAAGAAGCTGTACACACACTACTTGTTAATTCAAGATGAATGCTTTTCTATGGCCTCTTGTTTGTCAGGCTTTGGCTTCTGTCCTTTGTAGGTAGGTAGAGAGGGAACAGATGTATGTGACAGTTTGTCCTTGAACTTAACGGTGGGGTCTAAGCGTCACTGCAGAACTTTTACCACCAGATTCTGACGGAACGTTTGGGTTGTTGGTTCATAGATATTTTTGGCTACCCACTCTTTCGTCTGTTTGGGATACACCAAACTGAATCTAGGATTGCCTGGAAAAAAAACAATAATTGCTCATGGACAGCAATTAGTAATGAAGCAATACAAACATCAACCACTGATGTTTAATAATTCGCAATTTCACATCACCCATTTATACCCACATTATTATGAGCCATGTATAAATTTGTAGAACAAGTGGAACCCCTGGTCATACTCTCAATTATTCAGATACATCCTCCAGCGAAGCACAGGTATGTGACCAAGCAAATTTTTTTTTTTCAAACCCAGTTTTATATTTTCAGAGACAGAAGTTAGCAACTTGCATATTTCGTCCATTCACAGTCAATGGTTCCAACTATGTAAATTAGCATCTGTGATTTCAAGAAGTGCCCCCCTGGTTAGTTAAATCTAAGTGCAGACCATTTACGGATGTATTTTTGCCTGAATTAGTCTATATTGTAATTTCCACAATCGTCAAAAATGTCAATAAACATACGCATATATTTATAAGACGTCTAAATACATACCTCTGTCTCTGGTAGTGACGCGGTCAGCACAGCAGTACACTTCAATAGAAGTTTTCCTGTTTTTCTTCCCGGGATGTTTGGACGGTAATCCTCCGGTGAAAAATGTTCACTACACTCCCGGAGAAATCGGAGGGATTTAACGGAGACATTGAGATCCAGCCTAGAGTGATTAGCCACAGCCGTAGTCTGTATTGGTCATGTATTGGTAGGCTGTGGAAAGTCACCGAACTTGCACGCTTCTCTCAGTTGAAGCATCCAGGAAAAGCACGCACTCGAACCATCGTTTTATCAATCAGCACGATTGTTTGCTGCAACAGTTTGGAAACAGAAGAAAGACCTAATTCAAAGAAGCTAAACCGTTTGGGAACAGATTAAAACCCGAAAGTGTTATTATCAGTGCAACAAAGGCACTTGTTGATCGCTGTACCTCCAGCAGACTTCTCTATGGTTGCATTCGATTGGGCCACGAGTGACACGGGCTGCGCCCGAGCATAAATCAAACAGCCAGTGTGAGAACCTCGGGCCATGTAATTAGGTCAGGAGTAAACTCCCCAGATCCTTGCGGGTCACTCGTGTCCAAGATGGCGCAGAAAAATCAAGTTGGTTAAGTTTGCAAAAGGTTTTCTTGGTATAGTAACAAAATGATTGATTCATTTGGCATTTCTGCTGTGCATAGGTTAACCTTAAGAGAAATAAATCAAATCCTATTTCAACTGAAAATTCATAATGATGATGGACACCTCTCTTCTTAGTAGCCCTTTTATACGACGTTCATTGGCGGGCGGCCGGTAGTCAACAAACAGGATGGGTGGATGGTGTTGACAGATGTCGAGAGAGATGATATAGCACAGAGACCTACTTCCTCGATCCGAGTGTTACCCTGGTTGTTCTATTCCTTTTGACACTGCACATGCTCCGTGACCTACTCCCTCAATCCGAATGTTACCTAATCGAATGCAACCAATGTTGCGTGCGGCGATAGTTCACTGCTTGCATGTAAACACAAGTGCGAGGCTACCTTAAGTTTTCTAAGTCCTCTTCTTCTTCGTATTTTGAGTCCTCCAGAGTAACAGTACTTCACTCTTCCCGAGGAAAAAAACATGGCTCCTAGCAAAGTGGCTACATCGGACATTTAGGTGAAAAACGCAGTGAAAGTGATGTCTTTTCAAGTCAAATCATAATAACGGGGCTTACAGACACTTAGAAAATGTCACACGAGCAGTACGGAGGCATTTTGTTTTAGTTGGTTTTTTAAGCCTGAAAGAAAGGCCACCATTGAATTCCATTCATTTGGATTTCTCTTCAATGCTGTTTTTCCTTGAAACTTCAAAACTGTTTTGAGGACCAAAGAAATTAACCCACCTTCAATTAGCCTTGGGGTGAGTATATGATGAGTGAATTTTCATTTTTGGGTGAACTTTACCTTTAAGCCATAAGCGGTATAGGCAAATCTTGGTTGGCATTCAGGGGTAAAAAAAAAAAAAAACTAAAATAAAATAAAATAAATTCAATATAAAGGGGATATGCTTTTGTCTGGTTACAAGCTATAATAATGGTGTTCTCTGTTGTCTTAGGAATTGGAGGGCTGAGATAGAGCAGACAAAAGCCCTGTAGTTACTTGGAGACAGGACCTTTCATCATATCTAAGGCAACCTAATGACGCAAGTCATTACCAATCAAATTATTCAGTCTGCTTTTATAAGGGTCGGTCAAAACCACCAAAAATAAACACTAGTTGCCCGACAAAGGAAAAGAGCTATCCAACCTTACCTTGTCCAATGCGAGAAAGTAATTTGAGAGGCATGGTTGCAAAGTGGGTAGCACTGTTGCCTCACAGCAAGAAGGTCGTGGGTTCGATTCCGGCCTGGGGCCTTTCTGTGTGGAGTTTGCATGTTCTCCCCGTGTTCGCGTGGGTTTTCTCTGGGTACTCCGGGTTCCTCCCACAGTCCAAAGACATGCATGTTAGGTTAATTGGAGACACTAAATTGCCCATAGGTATGAGTGTGAAAGCGAATGGTGAGAAGATTTGAATAGTGTCTTGTAATGAACTGTGGAGGGCAGCATTACGCCATACGGCTGCAGCCTGCCGGAAATTCAGATGAAGAAGAGAAAGTAATTTCCCCTTTAGTTACTAAATCAATCAATTAAACAAATTTATTTGATAATTGAGTTCACTTTCACTGGACACACCCAGGCTCGATTACTGCCAGCCTTGAGGAATAGAATCATCACTTAAATAGAATCTGTCTGCAAGTAATGTAAAGTAGGCAAAAAGCAGCACATGAAGCCACAATCTATGGAAACTCAAGAACGACTGAGAAACATCAACATTTGCTAGTCTGGAAAAGGTGACAAAGTTCTAAGGCTCTGGGACTCCGGGGAACCATTGTGAGAACCATTGTCTACAAATGGAGAAACTTGCAACAATGATGAACCCTTCCAGAAGTGACCTGCCAACCAAATTCCTCCAAGAGCGCATTGACGACTCACTCATGAAGTAACAAAATAACTCCAACTAATATCAAAAGTACTTTTGGCTTCACTTGTCTCAAGTAAGGTCAGTATTCATGATTACACAAGAAAGAGACTGGATAAAAATGGTATCCATGCTGCAAGGTAATATCAAGAAATATCTTGATTACCCCCAAGACTTTTGGGATAATATTCTCGTCAATGGTGGAACTTTATGGAAGACAGGATTCCCATTACATCTGGAGACACATGTGGTTAAAGGTGACATGGGTTTCCAAAATAAGAACATCATACCAACCATCAAACACAGTAGGGGTAGTGTGAAGGTCTGGGGCTGCTTTGCTAGTTCAGGACATGGGCGATTTGCCATAATTGATGGAACCATGAATTCTCACTACCAGAAAATCCTATCGGAGAATGTCCAGCAATCAGTCTGTGACTTTAAGCTCAAGCGCAGTCAGGTTATCCAGCAGGACAATGATCCAAAGCACACATGCAAGTCCATCTCTCAATGGCTCAAAAGAAACAAAAGGAAGGTTTTGGAGTTGCCAGGTAAAAGTCCTGGCTTGAATCTGATTAAGATGCTGTGGCATGACCTTAAACAGGCAGTTCATGCTCAAAAACCCCCAGTGTCGCCAAACTAAAACAACTCTACAAAGAAGGATGGCCAAAATTTTTCCATAGCGATGTAAGGGACTCATTGCTGGCTGTCACAAAGGTTGGATTGCAGTTATTGCCACTAAGGGTGGCACAACCAGTTTGATTTTGGTGGCAATTATTTTTTCACTTGTGATATCAGTAATAACTCCTCGCCTTCAATAAATGGAATAATTGTTTAAAGCAACATTTTGTGTTTACTCAAGTTATCTTTGTCTAATATTAAAATTAGTTGGATGATCCAGTACATTTAAATATAACAAATTAGCAAATAATAGAAGAAATCTGGAAGGGGGCAAATACTTTTTCAAAGCCCTGTATATATTGAATTCCTTGCTATTTATTTCTGGGCTTGAATTAGATGTTGTTTTAAAGGTACATATCAGATATTGTGGAATTTCCTTGTCTTGGGTGATCTACCCTTGCACTATAGCTTGGTCATTTTTACCTACATGTAGTTAATCTAAAAATGAACAATGAGGTATGCCAACATGCAGTTTAGCCTCAGCTGGCTGATTCATATTCTTGAAAAATGAAGATGTTAGCTGAGGGCCAGACATCCCAAATTTCCTTAATATAACTCTCTCTTTCTTCTTGTGTTTGTTTACAGCATCATGTCAGTTGGCGCTGTTTCAATGACTGCACCTGTCTGTCTGATCGAAAATGACAAGGATGGTAACCTGCATGTCCTGCCAGAGGCGGCGGAGATCCTCAGACGAATCGATCAGCGAGTAGTGGTCGTGGCAGTAGTAGGCCTGTACCGCACTGGTAAATCTTTCTTGATGAACAAACTGGCTGGGAAGAGTAAGGGTGAGTCAGCCATTTTCCATGAGAAATTATAATTCCATCAAACAGTTTTCCACCACAGCTGTCTTTCAAATTCTGGAAAGTACTTTACAGTCGTTTTTATATTCAAGAAAGTACTTCAAATATAACCCCAATTCTGAAAATGTTGGAACATCATAGAAAATGCAAAAATATCAAATAGGACTGGTTTGAAAAGTCAACTCTATTGTAATACAAACTATAAAAAAACACATGATGTGCTGTACTAATGTGAATGTAATTGCTTAATGAAAATACAGCGCAATGTGAAAACTTTAACACAGTCCAAAAAGTTGGCTCAGTCGACTGTTTATCACTATCAGCACGTTCTTATCCCAATTCATCATGTGGTGGTATTCCAGTGACATACTGTCAAAATGCTGATATACGACCCAAAAGGAGTCCTTTAATATCATAATGGCTGCGTTCGAACTGTCAAAAAATTGCATCCTATTGTCTTTTTCTTAGCCCTTTTTCTTCAACCTCGATGGAAAACATCATGAGGTTAAGGAAAGGTTTAGGGGATTTCATAGTAGCTTAGGAAAAGACAATTGCCTTGCTAAAAGAATCCAAATGCACTTATTAGGTGACATGATCGCGCAACTCTTTCCCGTCATGTTCACTTGTTTTTATGATTGGTCAGATGGATGGTAGCCAATTTGAAAATTGCTGCCACGCGGAATTGTGGGATGCCGTATTTCTTTTCTTTTCATAAAGGATGGTTCAGTGTGCCCTATGCTAAAGATAAGATATGGTTTGGGATAAGTCAGGAAGCATTGAAGCTTTCCCTTTGGCCAGTATCACAGCTTGTAAACACTTTTTGGTGCCAGCTAAGAGTTTTTGAATTCTGGTTTGGGGGATTTTGCCCATTATTCTTTTTCAAAGGCTTATAGTTCTGTGAGATTCTTTGGCTGCCTTGGATGCACTGCTCTTTTGAGGTCCATCTGCAGATTTTCAATCATGTTGAGGTCGGAGACCTTGAGGGCTATGGTGAAACCTTCACAGGGAGTGTTACTTAGCATTACCCATGCTGGGTGCCCAAACTTTTGCTTCGCACTGTTTTCCTTTTTTGCCATTTTGAAACTTTAAAAGGATGGAAATTAAAAAGTAATCTTGCTTAAAATATAAAGGAAATGTGTCCGCTTTAACTTTATTCCTTTTGGAGAGCAGTCATCTTTTACTCGCTTAGCTATTCACAGAAATTTTGATCTGGGGTGCCCAAACTTTTGCATACGACTATGTACTGTGGTGGTAAATGCCATTTGTTGTGCTTTTGGAACCCTCTTTTCAGGAATACCAAGCATTTCTTTGGTATTATCTACAGTTTCAAGCTAGACACAGCCAAAGTTGGAGGAAAACTCAAAACGGACCATTTCATAGCAGATTGGCCCTCATTTATCAAACTTGTGTAGGATCTGGTGTAGATTCTGGTGCAAATATCTGCGTTCACCAGGTATCACGTCTGATTTACTAAAAGTGTGTACATCACTGATTTCGGTGTAGAACTGGCATGGCGTTGATAAATCTGGCGGCTGAAACCATCGTAATTTACATGACACGCCCCTATAAATTCATGCTCCGGGAGGCATAGTCCTGCCCACTTTACGACATGGATTCTCGAAAGACGGCAAAGAAGAAAGAACTTCACTGAGGAGGAAATATAAATTATCACGTCCGAGGTGGAGAAAAACAAAATAATTTTATTTGGAAGCCTTAAGAGTAGCATAAAGGGAGCCCAGAAGGCTGCAGTTTGGAAAACTATTGCTGCTGCTGTAAACACCGTTGGGGTGGAAAACCAGAGTGCAGCAGAGGTTTGATTTAATTCATTAAGAAATCGAAGTGACTATTCGCACTTAGGCCTATTTAAGTGCGTCCAAGCACAAAAATTGATCGAAATTCTCGTTAGATGCACTTATAAGTGTGGCCAAGATGCACATTTCCCACACTTATTTTAAGTGTGTCCAAAGCTCAAAATTTTTTCTTGGCCAAAGTTATTTTAAGTGGTACTTTCTATAAGCAGCACTGAAATGGTCATCAACTGGCGCACTTATAAGTGTGGCCAAGAAAAAAAAATCAGCATTGGCCACACTTATAAGTGCGAATAACATCGACCTTAATAAATTCAATTTATAGATCCATGATATTTCATGTTATATAGCCTACATAATTGACAGTTCAAATGCTTTACATGTAGGTAAAAAAAAAGTGGTCCGATTTTAAGATCGCCACCAAAAAACGGGTTGCGGCGCTCAGGCGCAGCAGCGCATGGGACCGGTGGAGGCCAACCAGACTCGAACCTCCAGCTGTCACCGTTCGAGGAGCGCGTGGCAGCACTGATGGGCTCCCCCTCCATTGTGGGAATACGAGGCGGTGGGGACACGGATGAGTCCCCACCGCCTCGATCGGAGCTGCATGAGGGTAATTGTCAAAATACAATCTGCAGAGATCACTCTTCATTGTACTTTTATTAGTATTACTCCATGACATTTTATTGGGTGCCACACAAAACGAGCAGCCACTCGTCACTTTCCCGGAGGAGATCCGCTCTGTGCCGACAGTTCCTCTCACGTCGGACAGAAGCATATTCCTCTAACAATAGAAGATCTGCCACTGTCAAAATGTGATCACGGTCAAAGTGTCCGTAGGCCTATATATACTGAGCAACAAAAGAAACGCAAGTTAGCTAGTCAGTTAATGTACTCTCATGGTTACTCAGTCAAAGTGACCGCAAAATAAACCAAAATTTGATGAAATGAGTGTAAATGTGCACGCGCTAGTATTAGATTTTCAAAAATAATTGCGCGCAAACTTATTTTCCAGTCTGCCTTTAATTAACTTGCGTTTCTTTTGTTGTTCAGTACATATCTGACTGGATGAGCATCTGAGATACCACACTGCATATCTGCCAAATTGATTGTAATTGTCAGCCGTCTGGCCTGACAAGCAGGTTGTCTCAAAATATAAATTTAATTCATTTCTCAACACAGATGTCTTATTTATGTATTTATTTATTTATTTTGCCTATTTATCTATTTACCCTATTTATTCATTTTACTAATAAGAGCAACAACAGCATGATGTCCGCATCGCTGCATATGGTTTATTACTCATTTAGACAGCTGCACTCATTCCTGCATGTTGTTCGTTGGTTTCAAATCTGCGTCCGCCTAGTCAGACCTGGCGTGAGATTTTTGCGGACCGTTCGCTCACGTTCAGATTGATAAATGCCAATCCTTGCGGGAGATTTGGCATACACCCATTTTTTTGGTGTACGCACGTTTGAAAAATGAGGGCCATTGTGCCTATGTTTACGTGGCATTATTTTGTTTACCCAGCAAGATGGCAAATCTAAAGTTCTCTGGGTACGTAGTCCCTTTGGGGTACATTACAGCATTTGTAAAATCTCAATGGTAGTATTTTCAGTGTAGATGATATTCAACATCAAAAGTTGGAAAATTTCGCCCCCAGGGGGCGCTGTAGGTTGGATGCAAATACTGGCTATTCCCAGCAATGTACCAAAGAAATTGTTTTTGAATTGCGATACACACAACTAGTTTTCTCTGAAAATGAAGAGTTTAGCTTGGCACTATGCTGGTTGGATAGCTATCTGACCAAAGGTGGCGCTCCTAACTTCTACTTACCTAATATTCCATATTCCCAGACATATAACACAATTCGATCTTTTGACATATATGAAGTACATGCACAGTTATACATAAAACTTGTAATCTCTTTGGTATAAAGCTGGGTTGGTTGTAAATTGGAAAAGAATGCTGGTTGTGATTGTAGCATTGTGTCAACATGCAAGAATCTTACCAGTAGTCAGTACAGTGTACAGTTTTGTAGTGTTGGTGCGTTTTCAGAAAATAACAAATGCTCAGCATTTTTCCTTTGCTATTGGAATTAGTCAGCAGGCTTCAGTGTTAATTCTAGGATTTCCCAAGGGCAGGGTACTTAGGTAAGAAAAAGGGCACAGCAGTTGCGTTGAGCAAGTGGTTGTCCTGACAAAGACCACAGAGTTCTTAGTAAGCAAGCAGCAGCCTGCCAAGATAAGGGCAGTTCATTTGTAGTGGTAACTTGCATGCTCTCATTCCTAACACCAGCCCATGATGTCTAGCCTACAGGATGCCCGCTGGGAGGGAGGGCGGGTTTTCTTTTTCAGACTTCCCATTTTGGTGCGTACCAAGCTGTGGGTGTTGATGCAACTATTGTGCCATATAGGATGTAGCCAGCTATTTAATTCAGAGACAGACAAGCTCACTATCAACGGGTCGTAAACCGCCCTGTAGAGACCCAGGATCTAGTGTAATAGGGCTTGCCTAGGGCTCAACTGGCTCCAAGGGTAACATAGACTCAGATCGAATGAAGAAGGCCTTGGATAGCAGCTCAGGGCCAAGGCCAAGGAGCACCTCTGGCACGCACCACCAGGTGCCGCCAACCCACAGTCCAATTCCAAAAACAGACTGAGGGATAGAGCAAGTCACATGCTGGGTTGACATCATTTCACTTTGGATAACATGAAAAGTATAAAACAGTTTTAACTTTAGTAATAAACATTCTGTCTTCATGTACATGGTTGTGTGACTAAGATTCTTTTTCAGAGTTCAAATCATGGACTGTTCTTTTATACAAGTGTACGTATACTGTTGATGCATGCCTGTATGCGTACTTATGGTGATACTCCTTTTACATTAGTTGTTTTTTGGCATTTATTTTTTGAATTTTTGGACTGGTCATATTTTATAACTTGCTGTACATTTTTGGCTGGGCTGTACCCATACTTGGTAATAATACATGGATTGTGTGTTTGTAATGCTCACAATCACCACCAGTTTACAACCAATAGAGTTTTATGCCAAAGGGATTACAAATTTTATGTATAACTGTGCATGTGCTTCATATATTTCAAAAGGCAAAACTTTGGTATATGTCTGGGAATACGGAATATTAGGTCGGTAGAACATTAGCGCTTTAAAGCGCCACCTTTAGTCAGAAAGCTATCTACCCAGCATAGTACCAAACCAAACTCTTCATTTTCTCAGAAAACTAGCTGTGTGCATCACAATTAAAAAAAATGTATTTGGTACATTGCTGGGGATAGCCAGTACTTGTATCCAGCATACAGAGCCCCCTGAGTGTGAAATTTTCCAACTTTTGATGTTGAATAACATCCACACTGAAAATACTACCATTGAGATTTTACTAATGCTGTAATGTACCCCAAAGGGACTGTGTATCCAGAGAGTTTCAGATTTTTGTCTTGCTGAGTAACCAAAATAATGCCACGTAAACACAGGCACAATCAGGCACTGGCACAATGAAATGGTCTGTTTTGAGTTTTCCTCCAGCTTTGGCTCTGTCTAGCTTGAAAGTGTAGATACTGCCAAAGAAATGCTTGGTATTACTGAAAATAGAGTTTAAAAAGCACAACAAATGGCATTTACCACCACAGTACATATCTGGGTTACTGAGAAAATATACTGCAAATATGCACCAAAATCAATTTTAACCATCTTTCCGGCCGTCCATTGCACTAACCCAGCAAGATATCAAGGTACTGAAAATGATTCACTGAAAATGATAGTCTTGTTGTGAGTAAACACATAATAAAGCATTCTAGATTGGTATATATCTGGGATATTATTTTATTCCCATTCCCATTTGCAATTTTTACTGTTATTTCTCAAATAATTCTGGCTCAATAACATAGTTACCCAGTTTGGCGCTGATGTGGTGCTGCTGTCTATCCAGGCTTGAAGTGTCACAGGTCATGATAAAATAATTACATATTTGGTACTGTGTATCCTTAAGTCATGATCATTGATGTAAAATGTGGTGTTGACAGCAAAACTAAGCCACTTCCAAGGCTTCCAAGTGGCGCTACCGGCAGGCAAAGTTAGATACAGACCTAAAAATGTGGCTTTTTCCATGAGACACCCGTATCTACCTATGTGCCAAGTTTCATTCAATTCCAGGGGGGTCAACTGCGCACCAAATGTCAATCTCTCGTGGAATGGCTCTTAAGAATAATGTTTTCAACTAAAAATTGCGAAAAATTTAGAGATTTTACCCTCTATGGTACTTAATATCAGTAAAAGATTCAGAGAATCCGGAAAAATCTCTGTACACATGGGACAAAGCCAAAATCCAATTTTGAATGTCTGCGATTTTCCAATCCTCAGGTGGCACTACTTGGAAAACAGACAGGATTCTGAAGTGGAAATCACTGCATGGATGCAGGAACACTTCTGTAAACCACTGTCAGTAAATACAGTTTGTCATTGTATCCACACATGCAAGTTAAAACTCTGCCATGTAGAGATTAATCCATATATAAACAAGATCCAGAAAAACTGCCTTCTTCACTGGACCGGAGCTCACATATTACAGCAACATGGCTTTGTTGTATAAGAGTCTGGGTGCTAAAGTGATCTGCCTGCAGTCCAGACCTGTCACCCACGGACAATATTTGGCACATTACGAAACGAAAAATATGACAAAGGAGGCTGCAAAGTATTGAGCAGCTGAAATCCTACACAAAGCAAGAATGGGAAAACATTTTGCTTTCAAAACTGCTCCAGTTGGTCTCCTTGGTTCCCAAACGTTCACCGAGGGATGATGCAACACCGTTTTCATGCCACGTCCCCTGCGCTCCGAAAGAGGTCTGAGGAACTGGCCTGCTTTACCATTCACCATTCAACTACGTGCAGCTGTGTATTGTTTGTCAATGATCCAATATAGCCTTTATAAGCTTCAGCTTTGCACCACTTCGGTACAAAGTCTTGTAAGTCCTGTTGTGTTGCGTTTCGCGTGTAACTACTTATATCCTGATATTTAGCAGACCATTGTTAGTCTAGCTGTCTTTTGTGCTTATTTTGGGAATTGCTTTTTTCCCGTATTAGTCCATGATTGTTTGCTTTTGAAGCTCCGCTTCTAAAGTAATAAATACAATTTATCATCTTTGCATTTAAGTCCAGTCAACATCATTTTTATTTCAGTGCACTCAACACCATGCACTGAAAGTACATTACAAGTGATAAACGCTTCCCTTGTGCCAACTTTTTTTGAAACGTGTTGCAGGCATCAAATTCAAAATGAGCACAGATTTTCCAAAAAACAATAAAATATCTCAGTTTCAACATCAGATATATTGTCTTTGTGCTATTTTCAAATTAAAATGAAGCTCGAATGATTTGAAAATCATTGCATTCTTTTTTTATTTATATTTTACACTGCGTACCAAATTTTTTGGAAATGGGGTTGTAATACATATGTGTGACATTGTCCACAAATTTGAAAAAAAAAGCTTTTTCTGACTTAAACTTAAGGAAAAACTTATGCGAAAAAGGAAGAGTTTCAGTGGTTATTAATGCATCACATCATATATTGTTTTAATGTTTCAACATAGCCAAGGATGAATGAATAATTTAAAAAAAAAAAACTCCTTTATGATTTTATTTGCTTTTTATTAGGTTACTGGCCCTATGGGCCGATAAGCTATTGTTGTGGTTTGGCATCTGTCATCTGTTGTCTGGAACATTTTTTATCCTTTTTTTTGGCCTGATGAATTTTCGTGTAAATTTGCCATAACATACTACTAGACCAGATTTTGATTGATTCATTTTTGTCCGTTGTATGGGCCGTTGTAATTTTGGCCCCACGTTAAAGATAGGACTTAGAAATGTAAAAAAATCATTTATCAAAAACTGCGCAATACATTTTTTAATAAATCAGGCAATCAACTTACCTTGGTACCCTCAATGTACAGTGTGAGCACCATTTTGATTGAATTGATGGAAGTGGGTCGCTGTGCTTTAACATTGGGTCCTATGGAGAATGGGCAAAATGGCTTGTGGAAGCTAAATGGTTGCAGATAGAGATGAAGTTTGTATTATCGACATGTAGGAAGTCATTTATGACCTGTAATTTGGCAGTGTTAAATTTGACCTCTCATGACTTAAAAAGGTCAAACCTGAGGTCAAGGAAAATATTGACCATGTTAAAAGACAGAACTTGAAATTTCAAAAAATTATTTCTCAAAAATTGTCTTAACTTTTAACTTTTTTTGCTAAATCTAGTAATCAGTTCATCTTGGTACACTTGGTGTATAGTGCGAGTGCCATTTTGATTTGATCGACAGAGTGGGTCTAGTGGGAGCGCTGTACTTTAATATTAGGTATTATGAAAAATGGGCAAAATGGCCTGTGGAAGCTAAAAGGTTGAAGGTAGAGATTAAGTTTGTATTATCGACATATAGGAAGTCATATGAGCCCCTAAGAACCAGAGTGGCCCATCCCACATTTTTGAAAAACTTGGTTAGAGGTTCTATGAGGTTGGTGCATACGTAAAATTTCTAGGGACACAATGGGCCAACCCTAACCCACTATATGCTGAAGATATGGAGAGGGTCCACCTCTGGCTTTAGGTAATAGTAAAATGACTTTGAGAGCCAGAATGGTCCATCCCCAATTTATCATCACTATAAGACTGCTTGCTGGTAAGCTACAGGACCCTTGGTCCTATTTTTCTCAAATGTGCCAACTTTTTCAGAACTGGGGTTGTATCTAGAAGGCCTAGAGGTTCCAGTGAACCAGAAACTCAACTGGTCTGGCACCCTGCCATGCCCACTCGTGAGTGGGGTAAAGGCTGAAATGAAATACCAAAGTAGTTCATGTCCTAAAGATGTTGTATACAAGGTTTCATCAAATTTGATCGACATTTGTGACCCCTAGAGGTCACAGGTCAATCAAATAGGTGTGTATTGGTGAAGGAATGTCAAATATCACTTGATGGCCATTTTTAATGACTCATCAAAACCCATCATTTCTTTGTTGAGACATGTTGTATACTACCTACATACCAAGTTCCAGTTCTTTATTTACATATAAAGGTCAAAAATGGACAACTTCACTTTTTCAATATGACCACCCTGCCATGCCCACTTTTGGGGGTGCGGTGCTGAAATCAGATGTCAAAGTTTTCTGTGTGGAAAAGATGTTGCATACCAAGTTTTGTCAAATTTGATCAATTTTTGTACTGCTAACGGTTACGGGTCGAATTGTATATTGATGACAGACAAAATCAGACGACTGAGTTTACACTATCATAAAAGCTCAGCTGCCCAAAGACCAGGGCCTCGTTTCCCAAAAGCATCTTAAAGGGATAGTTCACTTTTTTTGAAGTGGGGTTGTATGAGCGACAAATTGCCACTACTTACATTAGATGCAGTAGAAAGCTCTCTGATCTCCTCCAGGTAGCCGCACCAGGGCATAGTGCTGGGTGGAAATTTAGGCGATACACTGTTGTGAATGGAAACACAGAGACAGCGTATTTTCGCGGCCTAAAAGAGGTCCTACCTGAAAATAATACACCATTTCAATTGTACGCTATATTTAAAAAAATTACAGCACTTTAGCTACTCGGAAAAAAACACAGTTGCTCTTGAACTAACCAACTGACGTATTCCTCTGCGAGGCGCATCTTAGTTTACTGCACGCAGTAGCAATCAGCTGTTTGGGTCAGACTCTGAGCGGTTTGCGGCAGACAGCATTTCAATGGCATAGAATCACGTCTCAAATTTAAAAAAAAAGAAAAATTCCCTATAATAACCAGCACAGCAGATACACAGTAGGCTATGTGGCTGCGTAGACCCTATGCGATATCAATTTGTGCTGCAATGTTACATTAGACTTTTTCACAGGTGTTTCACTCTTTTACCTGATGCATGGGTACAGCAGTGCTCTTCAGCGTGCACCGTTGAGATTTCCCTGAGTGTGGCCTCAGGAAATCCTCTTTGGAAAAATGAATACTGCAAACACAAAGCTCTTTTAGGGATACGGGTGGCGTATCAATATCCGTGTTGAGGAAACTAGCCACAGCTACAAGTCCAATATTCCGCAGAAGAATGCGATGGAAGCTGTAAGTGCACCAGGATACAGCTTTGCTTGCACGTCCAAGAAAGTGACACACACGGACCATTTTCGAAATATTTGCACAAGTTAAACAGCCGTCCGACCTCGCAACCACAGTTAAGCCGCTTGCACACTGGACGCGAAACAAATTTTTCGCACACAGATTACATTCGAAGTCAATGCGAAGACGTGAATACACACGTTTGTGCAAGCAGCTTAAAGCTATGTTTCCATTAATACGGCTGAAGTCCGGCTGCGACATGGGACATTGCATGCGTCCCATGGTGCGTCCTCAGTGTTTCCATAGAAACGGCTGAACTACGCTATTCATCCTTTTTCGTCTTCATGGCAGGACCCAACACAGCACTACTTAAACAGCACCTCATGCTGGACCAAGAGCTCATCATAATAATTAAAAGCTACATTTAAGGGGAGGAGAAACCTTTTGGAAAAAAATTGTCATTTTTGGATAGAAATCATTCATACTTGGTGTATTGACAGTATATGACCTGAAATACACAAAATGTGAATTTGACCTAATTTACATAATTAGGTCATGTGATTCAAGATGGCCGCCACCCTGATTTCACCATTATTTCTTTGCCTTATATCTCAGGACTGAAGCAAAATATTTGAATCAGGTTTTTTTATTAGATTCAGTTACGTTTACACCTTCTTCTGAACTAGAATAAAGCATTTACACATAAAACTAGAGATTTAGTGGGGTAAAAGAGGATTTTGCCATTTTTCGCCCCCTCGATATGAAATATAAATCACCATAACTCACAGACCCAAAATGCTAACCAAAACTTTTAGTTCAGTAGACTTCCTGATATGTACACAGACTTCTATCAAAACTTCATGAGAAAAGCTCCACAAATAAGTGAGATATAGTGCCTTAAATGATAGCAATCGGGGCAAAAATCAGGTTTTGAGAAAATCCAGGTTAAAGTCAAAGTACTCCTACAAATCATTGTAACAGTCAACTTAGAACACTAAAATGCCCCTGAAGCATAAACTTCTCCCTCTGATTGTCCTGTTCATGAGCAGATTGAAGTGATTTGCCCTTTCTTTTGGCTTTTTCAGAGTCTAGGTTGGCCTTCTCTGTCCCCCTAACGCGCGACACATCCACCTGTTCTTAATTATGAATGATTAAACTTTTAATGAAGACCAAAATTAAAATTTTGATAAAAATTGTGAAAAACCATTTTTTGGATTTCTCCTCCCCTTACATACCGAAGAAGAAACAAACTAAAAGAAAGCAGCGTTAAAGATGATAAAAAAATAAAGATGGCTGGAATTATGTTCTGTTGAATAATAAAGTCTGATATTCTGAAGATTCTGCTTCATCCTCTGAATTGCAAGAATTAGATGAAAATATAGCTGCAAGCAGCAATGGGGTGGCCTAGCAGGGTAGCAGGTCAGCCCGGCTAACCTAGGTAACATGGTTGAACTGTCAGATACATCACTGTTTGCACAGTTGAGAAATTTAAGATTAAATCGCCACTAATCGACAGAGTTATATGCCTGTTTCCTATTTTACAGATTCACCATCAATTTTGATTGGTTCTGAGGATTAATGACCAACAACTTTATGAGGCAATATAGAGATTAGGTCCTGAGTTCAACTGATGACTTCGGTTTGGTTATTTGAAAGTGTTGCTAAGATATGATTCACTTCCTGTGACTTGAATATTTGCCAGGGGTCAAAGGTCACCAAATTAAATAGGTCTTCTCCAGACAGTGTTGTATGTCCTTATACCAAGTTTTGTGTTGATAGACCAAAGCATTGCTGAGATATGGGCCTACTTCCTGTTTGGTGGCTTCTCGGTTGATTTCGATTGGCTGTTATGGCCAAAGGGTTTGGATTTGAGATACCAAACTCAATGGACTTCTCAGGCTTGGTCTGTAAATCATGTCAGCTAAGCTTCTTAATGATCGGACAAAGCTTGTCATTTCTGTAAATTTGAGCAAATTTTGGACAAAATTCAAAATGGCCGCCAACATACTGTTTGGCAGCTTTGCGGCCAAATTTCATTGGCTATTACAGGCAAACGGTTTTGAATATTGAAATGGCTATTGGTATGCTTTGTGCGGCTCGATCTCCAGATTCTATGAACCATGTTTCTCTCAAATTAGAAAAAATTTGTGACCCGTGAAACTTTTGAAAGGATTTTGCTAAAATTCAAAATAGCAGAAAATCCAATATGGCAGAAAATGATGTCATAGGGTACCTTGTACTCGGCATGGTCCAAGGATTCTAACGGAACTGCAATTGTGGAAATCGGATGAACGAGTCAGAAGTTATGAAGGTAAATCTAGGTTAAATTTTGACCTGTTGGTGGCGCTAGAGCTTTTGAGCTAGGGACATGGAATTTGGTGTGCTTGATTAAGGTACTTTACTAAATGAGTGTGCCAAATTTCAACATTGACCTATTAACGGTTGTGTAATTTCTGTAAATTTAAGTGAATTTTGGACAAAATTCAAAATGGCCGCCAAATTCTGACGCTGACATACACAATCTTCTAGGATCTGCCTAGGGATGTCCAACAGCATTAGGAGACACTGGAATTAAGGCTTTTGTCCAAACAGATCAAGAGATATCAGCTAAAACATGTTTTTGCTATTTATAGCGCCCCCTAGATGTCAAACGTCACGAAATTTTTTTGTGCTTCCCCAAGGGCAGGTACTGAGACCATGTACCAAGTTTGGGGTTGATACGACCAAGCGTTGCTGAGATATGGCCTCACTTCCTGTTTGGCGGCTTCGCCACCAAATTTCATTGGCTGTTACGGGCAAACGGTTTTGGTTATCGAAACGGCTTTTAGTATCGTTTGTGCGGCTCGGTCTGCAGATTCTATGAACCACATTTCACTCAAATCGGACAAAATTTGTGACAAAATCGAACAAAATCATGTGAGCCAAGCTTCGTAATGATCGGACAAAGCTTGTCATTTCTGTAAATCTAAGCGCATTTTGGACAAAATTCAAAATGGCCGCCAAATTCTGATGCTTACATATACAGTGTTCTAGGATCAGTCTAGGGATGTCCAAGAGTATCAGCAGACACTGGAATTAAGGCTGTAGTCCAAACAGATCAAGAAATATCAGCTGAAAAATGTTTTTGCAATTGATAGCGCCCCCCAGAGGTCAAAGCTCACAGAATTTTTTATGCCTCCTCAGGGGCAGGTCTTGAGACTATTTACTAAGTTCGGGGTTGATTTGTCAAAGCATTGCTGAGATAAGGCCTCACATCCTGTATGGCGGCTTTGCTGTCGATTTCGATTTGCAGTTATGGCCAAACGGTTTGGAATAGAGATACCAAGCTCCAGAGACTTCTGAAGCTTGGACTGCAGATCAAGTTTGCCAAGTTTCATAATGATCGGACAAACTTTGTAATTTCTGTACATTTAAGCAAATTTTGGACAAAATTCAAAATGGCTTCCAAACTCTGGTGCATTTTTACAGAGACTTCTAGGAATTGCTTTTGGATGTCGAACAGCATCAGATGACACTAGAATTAAGGCTTTATTTTGAAAAGATCAAGAGATATCTGCTAAAACATGTTTTTGCCATTTATAGCGCCCCCCAGAGGACAAAGGTCACGGTATTTTTTGGGCCTGGCCAGGGGCAGGACTTTAAACTAAATACCAAGTTTAGTTTGATATGTCATAGGGTTGCTTAGATATGGCCTCACATCCTGTTTGGCGGCTTTGCCGCCAAATTTCATTGGCTATTTCAGGCAAACGATTTTGAAAATCTAAACTACTTTTAGTATCTTTTGTGCGGATCCGTCTGCAGATTCTATGAACCATTTTTCGCTCAAATTGGACAAAATTTGTGACCCATGAAACTTTTGAACGGTTTTTGCTAAAATTCAAAATGGCGGAAAATTCAATAGGGCGCCAAAGACGTCATAGCATGCGTTGAACTCGGCTTGGCCCAAGGATTCCAACGGTACCTCATTTGTGAAAATAGGATGAAAGGGTCAGAAGTTATGAAGGTGATTGTAGGTCAAACTTTGACCTGTTGGTGGCGCAAGAGCTTTTGAGCTAGGGGCATGAAATTTGGTGTGCTTGATCATGGCATGGCTCTGAATGAGAATGCCAAATTTCAACATTTACCCATGTACGGTTGTGTAATTTCTGTAAATTTATGCAAATTTTGGACGAAATTCAAAATGGCCGACAAATTCTGACGCTTACAGAATTCGCTGGGAGATCTCAACTTCAGGTGGTGTGTTGGGTGCGGGTAGGGGAAGGTTCCTTTCGCTATAGAAATAGACCAACCACTCACTGTAAAGTGGTGGTCTTTCGCTGTAGAAATAGACCAACCACCCATTGTAAAGCGGCGCTCTTTTGCTATAGAAATAGACCAACCCACTCTTTTTAAAGTGGGCCTCTCACGCTATAGAAATATCCAAAGGACCTTATTTGTCATTTCAATAAAACCCAGTAACTGCACTACAAATACACTGTCAAAACTATCATTACATAAGAATTTACCTTTAAATACACCATCCAACTCATTCTATACTGATAAGTCAAAAATTTGGTATATCTACCATCAACACACAGGCGGGGGCATATGCCACGCTCCACGTTGTTCTTGTTAAATTATACATTAACCAAAAATGAGCAGCAACTGAAGGGGTTATTTCCATAAGTGCTCAAGTCCATAATAAGTAAAAATCAGATAACACTACAAATCCATTCTTTCATTGATGAGGAATAAGCCACATAAGCTAATTTTGGCCAAGAAGCTCTCAAGTAATATATAAAATGAGCAGTGAATTGGAAATTCTCCTAGAACCTACCTCTAGCCGTGACCAAGTCCAGTCTAAAACTTCAGGTCCAGTCAGCCAATCAAAGCATTGCTTAGAAAATTGGTTGACCAATAGCAGCCACTGTAGCTCTCTTACCTAACCGAAATGGGTGACTCTACCGGCCAGGGATGCGTTTCCCAAAAATCACAGATGCTAACTTACATTGTTGGGCCCATTGACCGTGAATGGACGAACTACGTAAGTTGCTAACGTAGTTAGTGACTACGCTTTTGGTAAACGCGCCCCAGGATGTGTGTGCGTGGACTCAACCCAAAAGAGCTTAAAAAAAGACCCAGGCAGCCAGAAAACATGGTTTAAAAACAAGCAAAAAAGAAGTCTGGCAAAGGGTAATCTTTTTTTAGCCGCTTATTCTTTGGCTGAACTTTCTAATTACAACGCCATATCCCTATCGATGACAAACGAAGTCTTTAATCTGTCTGGATGGTGGTTCTGCCCATTCATAACTTATGGAGATTGATTTTTATTGTGACCTTTATTCAGCTGCATTTACCTTCCATTTCACTGTATATATCTTCCATTTATTTTGTTCAAGAAGCTTTTTGACATCCATGACTATAGAATACTGGTATGACTATATTTGCTGTTCATTTTCATTAGAAAATGGTGTGTTTTGTTTTCAGAAAGATGCTCTGTTTTAGTACTCTGAAATAATAAAATTTAATGCTGTTAATTTTTTAAATCGAGTTAAATTTTCTTTATTTTGAAGCATTTTCTTCTAAAAGTACTCAAGTCCGCTGACTGGCGTTTGAAATATCTGAGCCAAGAATCAAGATAGAGGCTAGAAGGTCTCCTAATCTTTTCTGGTATGTCATTACACTTACATCAGCTTAACACATGTCACGCGTTCCCCCCAAGTTGTCAAATTCTTAAAATCTCATTTCTCTAAAAAGACAAAAATGGACTTGCGCACTTCTGGAAATCAACCCTTCAATTATAGACATCATAATAATGATTACATAAACAAAGATAAGAACAAATAAGATGTTATAACAACAAAGATACAACCCATATGCACATTTCAGCAAATTTGATGGTATGTTTGAAGTTGGCATGCCCCGAACCCAGTATTATATTCTGCATCTCTTAGCTGATTCACGCCTGCCAATCTGTCACCCGCCTCCTTCTCCTGGTCACATAAAGGGGCTCTCGCCCAGACAGCAATATTGTGCAGTATCGTTGGCACAGTGATGACTGAGCAGCGCTTTGATGGAGAGAAGTGTAGGCCACCACTGGACTTGTGCACGGACTTGAAGTTCAACTTCCATCTCCGCATAGTGAGCTCCGCCATGCTCCTGGTCACTCGGTGAGCCTCGTTGAATGCCAGCTCACTCGCAGTTGTGGGCTTCGTCACTAGGGTAAAGAGATATTGCCAAAGTGGATGCCCTCTGTCCCCAAGGAAATGCCAGCGATCAGGATTTCTCGCTGTCTCTTGACCATTGGATTTCACACCCTTTGTTGTGGTAATTTTCTTTGCAATGTCTTCCCAAATGTTGGCGTTATTTTTATAAGTAAGGCTACCTTTCAATCTCTTGAATAAAGTGACTTTGTTTGCCTCCACTCATCCAACATTATGCCTATTTCGTCCAGAGGGAAGAGCCAACTGTCTCGGCTGTCGTTTTGTTGCCATAATTGTTTTGAATCTTTTCTCGTTTTCGCAGAATTTTCAATTCTCCGTGGAAACCAGATAATTTGATAACAGAGTGACGATACCTGAGAGCGACACCAATACTGCCAGAAATATAAGAATCATGCAAGATTAGGTTCTTATTACTTCCCGAAATTGGCAAGTATATCAGTCAGTTGCATTAGACGTTCTTAGTTACGCACCCTTCTGCCATTTATCCTGCGCCAATCTTCACAAAACTTGAAGACATGTTAGCATAGGTTACTCGCCACAGACCTATACTTTTTAAGTTTCAATGTCCAAGGTCAAGGTTACACAAAAATGTAGAAAACACATTTTGATCCAAAACTTTGTTTCTAATAAAGCTAGAGACTTGAAAGTAACACCATTCTTTTCATCAACGCAATATGGTTCTAGCGCTTAGGGGTCACGATTATGTCACTCTGATGTAAGTACGTTGTGACGTAATTTTTTCGATTTTTGCCAAAATGTTTTTTTTATTCTGTTCTCTAGAGCAGTGGTTCTCAACCTTTTTGAGTCGCGACCCCCAAGATAATTTTAGTTGGTGTCTGCGAGCCCTCACTCCCACCGCACGCGCGCCCGCTCCCCCTTCTCTCCTCCCTCCCAGTGTGAATGTATGCAACGCTGTCCGGGGCCGAAAGCAAAAGCAGAGCAGATAGACTGAAAAATCAACTGAGAAATTCACTTTGATATTTTAGTCTTCTCCCTTTAATGGTTGTAAATAAAATCTGGCTCTAATTACACTCCCCTCTCATTGCAAAAATCGAAAGATAGCGGAAAAACAACAGCTTAAGTGAAGCGATAGCCAAAAAGCGTGAGAGAGAAAAGGTTTTGGAGAAAGAGAACTGGATCTTTGCCTCTGTGGATGAGTTTCCCCTGAAGATTTTGAGCAGTGTTCTGAATGATATGATGAATAAATGTACATAATTCTTAACAGTTACTTTTTTCATGACATTTTGTTTAATTTCGTAACTTTAGCTGAACAGCGTTCCGTGTCCTTTTCTATCACTGACACCCTGGACCAAAATACCATTTGTAACCTTGTGATTCACAAATTAAGCGCTAAATAGTGTATCACACTTTTGCCATCAAACTCACATAGCGAGACATATGGTTTTGCCCAAAGACATAACACCTAATTCAATTTTGGCAAGTCGTTTTTGGATTTATTGAAAAACAGAAAACCACATCACAATAACCAATGAACGTGACCAATAGACTGACAATCGCATTACATCACATATTTTTGATAGTTGGCCCGTTAACATAAAACATACAACTCAAAGTTTGTTTTACGTTTCTTCTTCTTTTTTTTTTTGACAAAACAAAAACAATCAGCACATACTTAGTTTAAATCCTGACGAAACACAATGAGGAGAAAAATAAACAGCTCATGTTTCATTTTTGATATTTATGTTGCTGAACAAGGCTTGTTAACATAAAAAAGAACGAGTCATAACCCTTAGGTCTTTCAAACTGAAGCAAATAACCTTTTTCTCTCAGTAAATCTTTTAGTTAAAATCAACTCATTCAGCCAGGTTCCCTGTGAAAGCAGAGATATTTACTTTTTGTCAACCTCCATTTCCCGTCTTTTTGTTTTGCAAAACAATGCAATGGCCATAGTATTTAATGAGGCTAATAGCGTCACTCTCGACCGGGGTACCATTGAAATGTACCCAAGGTACTTCTTTTTTTTTCTGCTGCGTGTGTCGGAACAGAATCTCATGCGTGCACAATTCAACTCATATGAACTCAGTTGATAAAAAATGAATTCTAGACAAATAATGAAAAGGCAAATGAGTAAAACTCCCCATTAAAATAATGTAATTTAATGTTTATTATGTAAATTTATTTTTTTTCCACAATCATTCGGCGACCCCCTAAAATCATCTTGCACCCCCGTGGGGGTCGGGACCCCGAGGTTGAGAAAGGCTGCTCAAGACATTATCTTTTCACCTTTTTAGTTTTGATTTTGGTAAGTTGTCGTTCTAAGAATGACCTTTCATTTTGTTAGCCCACTTGGCCGACAGGCCCAATCAGGCTTATGCTGTGCTTAGGGTCATTAGTGGTGGTCTGGCGTGCGTGCGTGCACAATTGTCGTTTGAGCGCGATACAGCTTTCAGTTTTCCACGGATCCTTTTCATATTTTATATGCATGTATATGGGCCCAAGGTCTAGAACCAGTTCGATTTTGGGCTTGTTGCGATTCTTGGTTTGGCCACCAGGCGGCTTTTTCTGCAAAACTTCAAACAGTTCTATCTCCCTTATTTTACGAACTAAGATGCTCAAATTTTTACTGTAGGTTTTTCTGCCAAGGGTTCATCATATATGTCATGGGTTTTTGATTTGACGCATAGCGCCCTCAATTCTCAAAGGAACCTCTTACTATTTTATATGCATGAATATGGGTCCAAGATCTAGCCCGAGTTCGATTTTAGGCATGCTGCGATACTTGGTTTGGCCACCAGGCGGCTTTTTCTGCAAAAATTCCAACAGCCCTAGCGCCCTTATTTTATGGGCTAAGATGCTCAAATTTTTACTATAGGTTGTTCTATCAAGGGTTCATCATATATGTCATGGGTTTTTGATTTGACCGGATTTTTAAGGTTATATACGTCAAAGGTCATAAAATGTGCCGATTTTGTTTCAGCGCCATAACGACCTCAGTTCTCAAAGGAACCTTTTCCTATTTTGTATGCATGTATATGGGCCCAAGATCTAGCCCAAGTTTGATTTTGGGCTTGCTGCAATTCTTGGGTTGGCCACCAGGCGGCTTTTTCTGCAAAACTTCAAACAGCTCTAGCTCCCTTATTCTACGAGCTAAGATGCTCAATTTTTTGCCCGCTTGGCCAAAAGGCTGAAGGGGCTAATGCTATGCTCGGAGTTTTTCATGGTGGTCTGTCGTGCGTGCGTCCGTGCGCGTGTGCGTAATCTTTTGGCTTGTCTGCGCTCTAGCGTTTTTAGTTTTTCACCGATCCTTTTCATATTTCATATGTGTATATAGCGTCATAAGGTCTGGACCAAGTTTCAATTTTGAGCCCAATCGGACCAATACTTTGTCCAATAGGGGGCATTCCATTTTGGCCCCGTTTGGCCAAGCGGGCGCAGTGGCTTTGCCACTATTTTTCTTGAGGGCAATAGAGAAATTAATCAAAGCACACTGGTGACTGGTGAGCTGTGGAGGAAGAGAAAACACACCATTGAACAAATGACTAGTTTTGAAGAGCTGACAATCAGTCATTCAAATGAACAATACCGGAAAACATGATTTAACATTGTCAGCTGTGGCTAGTTATTCTCATGAAGGTAAGACGAAAAATAAAACAATTTATATTGACGTTAAGTTGCATTTCAATCAATGTTTTTGAATTGTGGATTCATGTTGCGAATCTCGATTTTCTTTGTTTTAAGCTAATTTAAACAATCAGGAAGCGCAAAAGCAAGAGAGCTGTCTGTCTTTTTTGTGCAGAATATTTTTTTTCCCCCTGAATTGTACTAGCCCCAGCAATGCAATAGATAGAAGCTGAGCATCTAACTGCCAATGTGTTATTCATATTATTGGAAACCTTGATCAAGGAAAACGACTGGAAACAAGTCAAGAGTATGAGTTACTCACAAGAAGTTTTCTTATGCTCTTTAATTTCAGCCGAGCAGCGGTCACAGGCACATCACCTTTACTTTGTATACTATGCTTCCACTGTTTCATTTCGTCTTACTATTTTTTGCTTCGTTTCGACTACATGACAGAGCTCTATGATCGATTGTTATTGGGGAAACAAGGCCCAGTTCAGTTTAAAAGGTTCAACAAAAAAGATGCAAAATACGAATATTATTACTACTAATAACAATCTGATGCATTTAAGTGTTTCAGCCTTGTTCTGTCTCAGTGCAGCTTTTTCTTCCACATAAGGATTTGCCCTGGGATCCACAATACAATCGAAGACTAAAGGCATATGGATGTGGTGTATTCCGCACCCAAAAAAAGTTGATCACACCTTGGTGTTGTTGGACACCGAAGGACTGGGGGATGTGGAAAAGGTGAGTGGATTCAGTGTTTCTTGCCTTAGATATGATCAAAAATGTTTTTTTCATAAACATGTAGAGCCCTATTTTAATGATCTAAGCGCAAGGCCCGAAAAGCTTGGCAAAAGTGCATTTAGTGTATGTCTAAATCCATTTTCACTAGGGGTTGGACTTAATCTCTTAATTAATCATAGGCGTGCTTTGGGTGTGACCTGAAATAAACTAGTCAGAGTGTCATCTCCCATTCCCTTTAAAAACCAGGTGTCCTTGCTCCTTGGCAAATTGCTGTTATAAGGACATATTTGCCTAGTGGCAGGGAAAAAAACTACTCTGCAGAGGAAAGAGTCTGTGAAGCGCGCAATCAAACCATTACTGAAAGTATGGAAACCTAAACACAGTGATCTCCAAAAATGTAATAAAAACATTTTTTTAATATTGTTCAAAATGGTTGTCTCCATATCAAGATCAAAATCATCCTGGTGAATTCCTGGGGTTGCCTTTGATTGTTAATTTACATTACAACTTAGAATAGAATAAGCCAACGGGAAAAAAAAAGATTCTAATTCAGGGTCAAGGGTTCAAAAATAATTACGCGCTGTTGGACAACGACCAAGAAAAAAATTAAACGAGTGAGGAAAACAGTCAACAAGAAAGAGATGAAAATAATGTCATTTTGATTGCACTACCCTAACCCCTTGAATAATATCTGACGGGAGTGAAAATAACTTGCTTCTGCTTGGCTGACAATTGATGGTGAAGTCAGATATATGGAATAACTTTGGATTATTTATAGATAGTGACGTCAGCCATTGCTTTTGCTGCTATTACTTTTTAAGGCCGCTTCGTTTGTCAGCCAATCTATAAATTATAATGGAAAACATTTATGCAGTTTTATATTTGATAATTGAAGCATGACAGATAGTTTGCTGGCATTGTATTAATGAATCAGGTCGGATTCAAAATAGATATTTCAGATAATTTCTCATAACAGGTCGACCCATGCATGACTTATTCAAAGATCTGATGCACATTTTTAGCACTTCAAACATTCGCTCTGTTTCAGTTTGAGTTTTGTGTGATGGAACGAAAATCTGCGCACTCTATTTAATATATAGGCTTACCATTGTTCCCGAGCAGCCACCCCTCCAGGAGGGATCTTCTGGAGAACAGGAGGAATGACAGAGCTTGCCAGTATCAGGAGTTATGGCTTTATATAATAAATTGCAAATACCGTCATGCGTAACTTCACATGTTCAATCGAATCGGTGAGTTCAGTAAGGGCCCAACTCCATATTGAAAATGTGTGGAGTTGGGCCCTTATTGAATTCACCAATTCACTTGCAAATTTCCTGATGGAACAGGTTCCCTTTTGAATTAAATAGCCTGCAAATCCCGGACCTATACAAAATCTAGCCACTCCAGCGGAGTTTAAAAACAGGTCTGGCATTGGCCTTTTGCATCTTAATGTCAGGAGCCTTTTTCCGAAAATGGATCTGATAAGGGCGTGGATTGAAGCCACGAGTACGGACGTCTTGGTTTTATCAGAGACGTGGTTAAAAAAATCCATAACTGACAATATGATTGCTATTGATGGATATACGGTTTTCAGAACTGATCGTGTTGACAAGGGGGGTGGTGTTGCTATTTATATTAAATCTAAATTTTGCTCTTCTGTGCTTCAGTCTACAACAATAGCCAAGCAGTTTGAATTTTTGGCTGTAACGGTAAAAGTGTCGAAGAACATCCAATTTACTGTGATAGGCTGTTACCGACCTCCCTCAGCTACAAAGGAAGCGGTTTTCTCACTTTTTGATGTCCTCGGTAATATTAAGGATGCTGAAATTATTCTAATGGGGTATCTAAATTGGGATTGGTTTTCTAGTTCTAATATTGGGCCTATAAAAGACCTGTGCGAGGCTTTCAATTTTACCCAGATTATTAATTTGCCTACCAGACTCAACCAAAAAGAGCCAAACAAATCTACATTGTTAGATCTTATCATGACGAACGCACCTTTTAAGTTTTTATCAACTGCAGTATTCTGCAATGATGTTAGTGACCACTGTGCCCTTCCCTGTGTAAAGGATTCTAAAGCCCCTAAGGTTAAACCGCGGTATATTTTTAAAAGATATTTTAAACGTTTTGAAGAGCAAGCTTTTTTGTATGATTTATACTCTAGTGATATTAGCAGAACTACTTTGATCCCGGATGTGGAAAATGCATGGGAGTATTTTCACAAATTGTTTACTTCCATTTGTGACAAACATGCTCCCTTGAAAAAATTTAGGGTTTGTGGCAGAGATAATCCATGGTTTACCGAGGAATTGTCGAATCTCTTAAAGCAAAGGAACATTGCTTGGGCTATAGCGAGATCGTCTAATTGACCTGCTGATTGGTGTGCCTTCAGAGCCCTGAGGAATAAATCTACTCTGCAAATTAGGAATGCCAAATCAAAGTATTATTTGAATTCTATCTCTGATAATCTTAATAATCCTGCAAAGTTTTGGAAACAAGTTAATTCTCTATTTGGCTCAGTGGTCTCCTCAGGTATCCCTGAGTGTATTGTAATTGACACCTTAGAAATAAATGATAAAGATGAAATTGTTCAGCACTTTAATAGGCATTTTATATCATCTGGATCTGTCAATACAAGTATTCAGCCCAAGTCAAGTGACAACGCTGTGAATGCTGCGCCATCTACAAGTGCAGGTCCAGTTGGAGCTCCTTTTACCCTTAGACCCATTTCCACCAGAGAAATTGCTAAGGCTCTGAAAGCAATTGACCTTAAGAAATCTCCTGGGCCAGATGGCCTGCATCCTTACCTCTTGAAACTCGCAACTGACTATTGCTGAACCTATTACGCATATTTTTAATCTCAGTCTTTAGACAAATATTATACCCAAAATATGGAAAACAGCCTTTGTCCTACCTCTCCTTAAAGGTGGGAATCCATCAGATCTAAATAACTATCGACCCATCTCCAAACTATCCATCTTATCAAAGATTTTAGAATCTCAGGTCAATTCTCAACTAAAACAGTTTTTGGCAGAAAAGAGTATTTTAAGTGAATTTCAGTCTGGTTTTAGATCTGGTCACAGCACCATCACAGCAGCTATGTTGTTTATAAATGATGTTACCAGTGCTCTGAACAAAAAACAGGCTTGTGCTGCCCTTTTTATTGATTTGAGTGGGGCGTTTGACTCTGTTAACTACCAACTTTTGCTAAACCGCCTTAGTTGTGTTGGTGTAGGTGAAACAGCCATAAAATGGTTCAGGAATTACCTAATGAATAGGACCCAATGCGTTTCTGTACATGGTCACTCATCCAGCCTTATGGGGGTCACAAAAGGCGTCCCTCAAGGCTCAATTTTAGCCCCTAGTTTATTTTCGGTTTTTATAAATGATACCTGTAAAAATTTAAATAATTGTAAAGTACACTTCTATGCAGATGATACGGTACTCTACTCATCTGCCCCCTCAATAAGGCAGGCAGTGACTCAGCTTCAGTCTGCCTTCACTCAGGTTCAAGACTCATTGCATGACTTGGAGCTCATCTTGAATGCCAAAAAAACTAAATGTACAATGTTTTCTAGAGCACAGTCTCAGTCATAACTGACTCTTAGTATTCAAACGTTGGGAGGGGATTATTGAAAGAGTAGCATCCTACAAGTACTTAGGTATTTGGATTGATGAAAAGCTTTCATTCAAAGAACACATTGTCAGGCTTGTAAAGAAACTAAAAGTTCGATTAGGTTTCTATTATCGTAACAAAGCTTGTTTTGACTTTGAGGCTCAAAAAAGAATTGTACAAGCCACCTTTCTTAATGTTTTAGATTACGGTGACATTATTTACATGAATGCATCCTCCCTTTCTTTACGCAGTTTGGACTGTATGTATCATAGTGCACTACGCTTCATAACAAACTCACACTACTGCACACACCACTGTAAACTCTATAATCTTGTTTCATGGCCTTCTTTAAGCTTAAGGAGATAGCATCATTGGTTTAGTTTTACATATAAGGCCATATTGGGAAATTACCTCATTACCTCAGAAGCCTTTTGACCCCACTCAGCAACCATTATCAGCTTCGTTCCTCAAAAAGGTTACTTTACCAGGTACCTTGGATTTCCTCAGAGCTTGGCAAAAGTGCCTTTTCCTATTTTGCTCCCTGGTCTCGGAATAACCTCCAAAATACTCGACAATTGAACAATTTAGTCTCCTTGGGTGTGTTTAAGCATAGACTAAGATTGTATATTAATGAGGTGTGCAGTCGTTGTCCTTAGGTTTGTATTTTGCAAACTTATTGTATTTTGTCACTCTTGTTGTGTACACACTTTGTAATTTTAAGTGAAATGGTGAGCTGTCTTGGCCAGGTCTCCCTTGAAAAAGAGATTTTGAATCTCAAGGGATTTTCCTGGTTAAATAAAGGTTAAATAAATAAATAAATAAATAAATAAATAAAAACTGCCCATTGATTTTAGACCAGATTTTTGTTGGCCAATAGCACAATAGCTTTTAGCAGCTTCAAGATACCAAGGCACTATAAATCGGCCTGATCACACCACATTTTAAGACCAACACGTCCATGGGCGCTCAGTTTGGTGCAATTACATTTGCTATGAATGCAGACTGGGAGCTGGACGGGATCATGACAACTGCACTAGTACATAAACTAGCAAAGACACTTGCATCACTCTTTGCGCCATTATGCACCAGGTGCAAGATAAAGCCCTTAATCTGTTATGCTGTAGGCCTCCACCCATGTCAAACTAATATTCATATATTTTCTGATGCTTTTTCAACACCAATTTAAAAATACAGTGAATATGAGAAGGGATACATATGAAAAGAAGTGTTGTTAATTCAGGGTTTTTTTTTCTGGCTACATAATACAGCAGTTATCACCCAAGTAACTTATGGCTCATTCACTTTACATTGTCAGTGTCTTATGAAATGCATGCTATATGAATGCAATGTGATGCGTAATCAGGTCATGAGGTTCCCCACGTGCAACTCGCAGAGTACAAGGTCTCATACTCGGAATTTATCGTTGTCATGTACCCAGGGAGATGCAAAGAATGACAACTGGATCTTTTCTCTGGCTGTCCTCCTGAGCAGTGCGCTGGTGTACAACAGCGTGGGAACCATTGACAATGATGCTCTACAGCGTCTCCAGTATCCTTAACTTTATACATTTTAAACTTTACTCATTAGTGGATGATTTTGCATAAAGTAAATAAAAATGGTCTTTTAACATTTAATATTGCAACACTCAGAGATGAGAGCGATGAGACAATCATAGGCACAGGGGGCGACAAGGGATATTTCCCTGCACTTTCATATCAACTGTAAAGTAACAGAACTCCCTTCCCCCACCACTACCACCCCCTCTTCATTTGAACCTGAAACAACGTCATATTCACAATGAAAGCTGCCATTGTCTAAATTGATAATTTTTTTTATACACCTATATCCAGAACATAATTATTCATTTCTCGCTTAATTTGTATTTTATGTATCTAATATTACATTTTTAAACCCTGCACAAATTAGCTAGCATAGTATTTATGTGTTTTATAATTGAGGATTGTCACTTTCATAGTATCAATGCATACATTGCTAGTGTTTCCCTTGTGTTGGTTTTTCTTCATTGAATGACTAAATCCACAGCTATGTGACAGAACTGACGGAGCATATCAAGGTGAAATCGCAGACCACGGATGAAGATGAATCAACTGAGTTTATGCGATTCTTTCCTTCCTTTATCTGGGCAGTTCGGGACTTCAGCTTGGAGTTGGAGCTTAACGGGAAGCAAATAACTTCTGACCAATACCTGGACAATGCTCTCAAGTTGAAGTCTGGTATGATAGCTGTGCAGATTTTTTGTCGTATAGCTGTTTGAATATGCAATATTAATTTGTTAAATATTTGTTAAATGTATTTATTTAACTTTTTTGGTACTTCAACTTAAAAATTATTTCTAAAACATTTTATCACTGTGATTCGAATACGTATAATTCAGCTCAGACAGAGCCCAAAGCAGAAAGTGACAAGAAGCATTACCAAGCAATCAATTCAGTGTGGATTCTGATGATGTCATATGGCCAGCACTGAGCTTGGAGCCTTTAATGCTGCACCAATCAGGCTATTGATAAAACTTCCCATTAATGCTATTGTTTTGTTGCTGACTCAGTGCAAGAGTTTGTGTTCTAATTTTCAGACTTATTGGTTACATTACTTTTGGATTGCCAGGTACCCTCCAGGCTATATGTTGATAGTCGATGGGCTGTTTATAAATTCCAATAGATGTTCTAAGGAGGCAGTTGGCGACTTCCAACAGATGCCCTAAGTCAAGCCAGCCTACTGTTGGTTTTTGCAGAGAATGGCCCTCCTTAATGGCTGTTGAGAAGAACTTGAGAGGCGTGCTCTGCGTGAAGTAGCTCAGAATATTAGGACATTGCAATCACATAATTTCTTTTTTTGCTTTTTAAATTTAATTTGGAATCTGTAATCCCCTCCAAATCTGGAATGTCCAATCAGCATACTATTTACTCACATGCTTGCATGCGACATATGCTGCCAACTTGGGAGAGTGAGACAGTTCATGGTTATCCTGCAAACTGTGTGTATGTTAGCCACTGCTGCTTTACACTTCTGGATGCAAACCTTGCATGTGCTGCTCTCACAACGATGCTGGCCTCAGTAGGCACTGACATGACACGGCATTCGATGTGTTGCTGTGGTAGTCACTCTGCACTGAAAAAAATGCCTTTATCGAGTGCACCAACAAAACAGCTAGTCACATCCTTTCTTGATTGTAATATCTTTTCCTCTTTCATTCCTTGCCTGACCTGCAAATCAAGCAGTCTGCCATCTTTTCCTTCAGGCTTGGAACTAATAACTAAGGGCTCATTGCAGTTACTTTTTTTCACCACCTTCCTCTGATCATTGTACCTTTTCCTTGTCTGACCGAAAAATCGATCTTTTAGGGAGTTCCCGCTAACGTAGGTTAATGAACAGGGCAACTCCCAATGCGCCTTCCTATTCGTCCTTATGCCTATATATACCTCCTACATTCCCATAATCCCCACTCGTCTCGTTCCTACGCCCCTCCCACCCTTCCCCTCTCCAAGAAGGAAGCAAGAAACAGCCACCACCTGGGACCCCGGGGGTCTTAGTAGCCACCACGGACTCCAAGAGACGCAAGCTCCACTCTGAGTCTCGCTACCTGGGGACGCCCAGCGTTCGCACAATCACAGACCAAGTCCAACATCACAGTTGCCCCGATCTCCTATCCGCTGTTCCACCCAATACTCTCCTCCACTTTGGGAGTGGTGTAGAATTCATTAATACCCACTTAATCTCTAGCTCTTCAACTTAAGTTCCCCCTTAAGTTAGTTTATGGTCAGAAAGGGCATTTTTTTTCATATTGAAGGAAAATGTCTCGTAAATCTCTGTATTTGCTGGTTGAAGTGTTTCACTGATGCTACGTCAAACTGACATTGAAAAAAATATTCAAACCCGAGTTGCCATGTTTTTATAGCCACAGCATTAAATCAAATGTAAAATAACGAGATTTTCTACATTGTTTTGTTCACATTTCCCTGTAATTTTGCAGGACATATTTGGGTTTGTTGGAAACCTGGAGATCTCCACTTGAATTTTAAATTGGCCTGAAGTTCCACTGCTTTGAATATAGCACCTGCAATTGTGTTTACGGGGGTAAAAAAGCTCTGTAATTCCTTAACCACTCACCCAATTTCAATGTAGAATGTTAGCGCTTTGAAGTAATATTCATTCTTTAATTTAGAGTCCACTGCTCCATGGTTGACAGTTGAAATAACTTCAGTGTTGGCAATGTCCAAATATTTATGGACCGAACCATACATTTTAGACCTGTGGATCCACCTTCACCTTCTGTCATGCATCAGCCAAGCATGCATAACAGACTTTCGTGGCCACAACTTCAAACTGACGTTTGAAAGAGCAAGAGTATTTCATTTTCCAGATTCATGTCTCCTGGATTCCCTGCTTTTCCGTCCTTTTTCCCGTGGCCCTGCAAACTGCTGCCATAGGCTGTACATTGCAATTGCGGTCACTCGCGTGCAGTGATGATTATACACCATCATTTTTGACCTAAAAAGGTTCCTATTATATTACTTGTCTATAATTCTTAGGAACATAAAAATGTATTGAAAATACTATTGTGGGCAATGAGAACAAAGAAATCATTCCCACAAGCAAATGATGGTAAAAATATGGGTAATGAACTAAAACACTGAAAACATCGATTTTTTATAACAATTGATAGGTGCGCAATTTTTTTTTTTTTTTTTTTGACTCTTGCCTAACCTGAATGCATGTTTGAATTCCATGATTATTGGTGCAAAGGAATGTGTTTAAAATGGTTTGAGGCAAACATTATTCTGCAAAATTACCTCTGATAGTCAGTTGTCCCAGTTTAGAAACCCCAATTCCAATGAAGTTGGGACATTGTGTAAAACGTGAATAAAAACAATACGATGATTTGAAAATCCTTTTCGACCTACATTCAACTGAGTACACTACAAAGACAAGATATTGAATGAGTGCGGTCAAAAAGTAAAAAAAAATTCCTGCTTTATTTCAAAATGAACTGATGTGCAGTTTTCTTATTATGTATAATCTATTCACTTGACCAAGCCAAAAAGTGTTGTAGGAATGTGTCTTTTAATCCATCTTGCTGGCTTTTCTCTTTAAAACAAGGCCATGGGAAGCAAGTAATGGCCTACAACTTGCCTAGGGAATGCATTCGGAGCTATTTCCCCACACGGAAATGCTTTGTTTTTGAGCGTCCTACCAGTGCGGAGAAGATGAAGCACATGGATGTTCTGAGAGATGAGGACTTGGAGCCTTCTTTTGTGCAGCAAGCCAGGAACTTCTGTGATTATGTTTTAAGATGAAACAAAGACAAAAACCATGAAAGGTGGCCACAGTATGACTGGCAGAAGTGAGTATGGGCCAATCAGCATCACTGGTGTAATCTTTAGGGGGAAACCTTAAATAGTCCTCCAAGACTCATGATAGAAATTTGTGTATGAAATAATAAAAGACTCACCACTGTGTTTTGCAGTGCTTGGAAGCCTTGCAAAAATGTACACGGATGCTATCTGCAGTGGCAAGATTCCCTGCCTAGAAAATGCAGTTGTAGCTCTGGCCCAGATCGAGAACTCCAATGCAGTAGCTGAAGCTGTTAAATTCTACAAGGAGAACATGGCCTGCTGGGTTGCTTTCCCAACTGAGACACAGGAGGAGCTGTCAGAGATACATGGCAATTCAGAGAAAAAGGCCATCGATATCTTCATTGGCCTCAGCTTCAAGGATGAGGATCAGAAATGCCAACTTCAGCTAATGGTAAAGGAATGCAATCAGCCTCTTTGCTTACCCATCTGTAAAACTGTATTGTTTATTGCAAAGTGGATACCATGGCTCAGGTCTGAGATGCATAGTGGGTAGAAAGTGGGAATGTTCAGTCAATCTGACAGGACAAAGGACCATTACCTGACCTAGTTGGTAAAATATTCAGAAATCAATTTGAATTGTCATGTACCATAACAAGTACTTATTTAAATGTCTAGAAACTAGAAACTGAATCATTTGCTCCAAGGAACACTGGAAATATCACTAACCCCACCAAGTTGGGCTGGGGGGAGCATTCACCCATGTCTTTTTGTTTGTCTCTTTGCTTCTTTGTCCAAGCAGGATCTCTCATATTTCACAATAAATTTCAATGAAATTATGTGGAAGTGTGGGTCATAGCCCTAGAAACAACCAATCAGATTTTGTTGGTGATCCAGATCACCATTTGGATCCAGGAATTTTTTAAAGGAGTCTTCACCATTGTGGGATTTCAACATTGGAACTGGAAAGCACTCAGAGAGCACATACCTCTGCCAATGTATTTGGAACTGGACTACCATCTAGTGGATTTTAAGATGTATGGCATTTATTCCAACAAATTCCTGGATCCAGATGGTGTCTGGACCACCACCTTGGGCCGTAGCCCAGTGTCCCACAAAATACCATTGATACTGACCACAAAATTTTTGAAATATTGTCAAGACAAACAAACAAAAAGGTGAATAGATAACCTCTGCCCAACTTCGTTGGTTGGCAGAAATGTTTAATACCATACATTATAAAATCCACTAGATGCTTGTAAAGTTTCTTGTAACAAAACATAGCCAATTGTGCAAAAACAATGGTTGCCCTTGCAGATTTGTGTATTACAGAAGGGTGGAATACTGGCCTTGGTGAAGGTTTACGTTCTCTGAGTGCCACTCTATTTGTTTATTTTTCCATCTTAAACTCATCATCACATGTGCTTGAGCCATTTTTCCCTCTGCAAAATATGACAAATATGATCAATAAGTATTTACACTGTCAACCTCAGTTTGGAATTATGTGTCCATTTTTATAGAATTTTCATGGATGAATCATATATGGAATATTAATTTCTACATCAGATCATTTTGGATTGCATCATTGTAAAATTTCTTATACCGTGGAACACCAGTGTGTTGCATCAAAAATCACCATGATATCCCTCTGTGGCGAAGCATGAGGTTTATAGTATACTCCTATAAGACCATCTGGCCCATGTTATGTATGTCGTCCTTGTTTGCCTCCTGTTTTCCTTTATCATAGGAACTGCTGCAGAAGGAATACATGGCAATTTGTGAGAAAAATAATGTTGAATCAAAGAAGGCGTGTGCATCAATCATCAAAAGCATATTCAAGCCTCTGGAGGAAAATATTGATTCTGGACTATACATGTCAGCTGGAGGATACCAGCTGTACCGAAAGGATTTAAAAGACTCCATTGCAAAATACAGATCAGCACAGGGAAAAGGAATAAAGGTACAGCACGCAATACGGACTGCAGAATGTTTAATTTTTGATCTACTATAGGTATGTGTTATAGTGTGCAGATAGCCCTGCTTTTCATTTGGAATGTATGTGATGTTTTAAAGTAACTGTTGTTTTTGCTCATAGCATGAATGCTGCTTACATAATATTCATTATGGGTTATAGGGTGATGAAAGCCTAAAGGAGTACCTGGACAGTAAACAGTCTGTTGGGCAAGCCATAATGAGAGCTGACCAATCTCTCAGTGATGCGCAGCGGAAGGAAGAAGGTGATGTCATAAAGAATTCACACAGATTTGTTCCCTGTAAAGCAGCCAAAATGCTTCCCATTAAAGTAGATTTGTTTTGGAAAAAAAAAAAAAAATTAGAGCAAGGTATATTTTGCAGTAAACTAATTAGATACCAGATTCTTTTATTCCCTCTGTCTTTAGTTGTTTGTAACGGCAGGAGTCTGCTGTAACAGAAGTGTCTGCTAATACGAAATTCCCATTGAAAATGTAATAATCAGAAAATGTTTCAAGATGTAATATCTCAGTTGAAGATTTCAATGAATATGTGACAGAACTATGTGTGATGTTTTACAAATGTTCATAACACTATGGTATACCAAGTTAATCTTTGTTTGTTGTTTGTTTGTCCTTAGTTCTGTCTATTGAAATTGTAACAAGATATACTGAGTCTAAATTTATTCTTGTTGAGATACTGTATGTTTTAGAGATAGAAATAAGACAGTTTGTAGACCAACCAGATACCTGTCTTTCTGTATCTGGGTGCATGGGTTAAAAATGAACAGGTTGCACTAAATTCATGAGGGAGACACCACTCATCGAAAGCACATGATTACTTATTTTGTTATTAAATAATTGTTCATTTTACCAGGACTGGGTTGAACAAATCTCACCAAAGAGATCAGTGTTACTCTATGTACAGTGCCGTGAAAAGGTATTTGTTCTCATTCCGATTTCTTCTTTTTGTGAATATTTTTTGGACTTAAATGTTTCTAACTGTCAGACTAATTTTAAAATTAGACTACTATGACCAGAATAAACATGAAATGCAGTTTTTATCCCCCGCCAGGCGGAAGTCCAAAAAAGAGATTATGTCATGGCAAAGTCTGTCTATCCGTCCATCCGTCTATCCATATCAGAAGGTACAAACTTGTCTGGAGAAATCAACTCCTCCTACAGTTTTCATAGGACATCCCTGTAACTATGTACATATGCTGCAGATAGACTGATGATATGCATATCGCAGTCACAACTGCGATATGCAACTGGGGATGTTGTGCTCTCAGAGCACACTTGTCAAATGATAATTTTAATTTACTGAAGGAAAAAAAGCTACCTGATGCTCCCTGGCCCTATATGAAGAAGGAATTGTCCCCTAATCAAGTTACCTAATCAACAAATTAAACAAATCTGATTGATAATTGGGTTGAATTTCACTGGAAACACCTGAGCATGATTACTGCCAGTCCTGTTGAATTTAAATATCACTTGAATAGAACCTGTCTTGGAATGTGAAACAGGCAAAAAAAACAGCACATGATGTCACAAACAGATGAAAGACAAGGTCAGTGACATCTATCATTCTGGAAAGGGTTACAAAGTCATTTCTCAGGCTCTGGGATTCCAGCAAACCACACTGTAAGCCACTGTCTACCAAAGTAGATAACTTGGTGGGGAACTTTCCCAGGAGTGGCTGGCCAACAATGATTCCTCCAAGATCGCATCGAGGACTCGGCAAGGAAGTCACAAAAGAACCCACAATAACATCTAAAGAACTGCAACTCTCTCTTGCCTCAGTCAAGGTCTGTGTTGATGATTCCACAATAAAAAGCCATTCACACCAACTGCACTTCATTGGCTTGGAAATGCGAGGCACGTCTGTCCTGATTTTTCGAAGCCTACATTGTAAAAAATGCTCGACGCGTCTTTTTTCCAGTTGCTAAGCAATGTCACTCACTTTGCAAAACATTCTGAACAATGTTAACAGCAGTGGCAAAAAAAATTCCACTGCAAAGTCTGGTGTGTTGCTCAATTTTTCAAATAACATTTAAGCGAATGGCACTTGCTTTTGCTCTAAAGGAGAGTGAGTAATGAAATTGGTAGAATAATTGGAAACTTTTGTGAAATCATTTGTCATAGTGCTAAGACAATGCTAACAGACAATGACAGACGATAATCAAAAATCATCAATCATAGACAATGACCCTAAGTTTACACAATTATGGAAAAGTTGTGGGATGGTCAAGTCCACCTCTGAATGGCTCAAAAAAAAAAAATCTTTTTCAGTGTCAAAGTTCGGACCTGAATATACGTAATTGAGATGCTGGGGCACGACCTTAAAGCAGGCAGTTAATTCTTGAAAACCCTTCAACTGGGTTGCATTTAGGCAATTCTGCAAAGGAGACTGGGGTAAAATTCTTCCACAGTGATGTAAAAGACTCATTGCCAGTTTTCGCAAACGTTTGATTGCAGCTTTTGCTGCCAAGGGCACAAAGCACAAACAGTCACAATTTTTGGGGGTTATTGTCCTTTTCACATGGGTGATATTAGTTCAGTCAGGAAAACTCACGTTTCAATTAAATAGAACAATTTATTCATGGGTATAAGCATTACATTGTATATTGGCAGCGGTCCTGCTCTGGAGGAATGCCCTACCTAGGCACAGCAAACATACAAACATAGTCATGAACAGAAATCAAAATCCCCCCCGATGTGAGCAGAACCAAACAGGTGGAGGCTGGGGTGGAGGAGGCAAGCAAAAAACCAAAGAGCATGTTGCATTGCATGAAAAGTCATTGCAAACAGCAGCAGAAGTGATTGAGCTTGACGTCTTTCAAATAGAGTGCTGTATGACCTTGTGATGTGTATCCTCCAATTTTTGTGTGCCTGCTGATGCTGACGTGCTGGTAGCTAACCAGGCTGCTGTCAGCTGATGTACCTCTACTCGAGTTTCCTGCCTGAACTAGTTACACTCATTTTTGAATGATTCTTTACCTTCAATAAGTGAAACAATCATTTAAAAGCTGCATTTTGCGCTTATTCTCCTTGTCATATGTTGAAATCAATTGGATTATTTGAAGTATTTAAATACGAAAAGTAAGTAAAACAAGTCAGGAAATGGGCAAATACAGATACACTGCATCAATAACGGCAGGGGCTGCAGTCCTATTGCTGGAGATCCGCAGGATCTCTTAGGTTATATTCTCATCTCAAAATTAACGACCAGGTCAGAACAAAGACAAAAGTCCATGGGATTTTTCTTTTTTTTTTGTGGTCAACTTCAGTGATTTTTCAGTGAAGTGCTAAACATAGAAAAAACTGCGAAAGCTGTGGCTTTCTATGACCAGGATTGTTGGTCACTGATCTATGGTATTTCCTTGATATATATTGCTTTCACAATTTCATGATTAATGGAGGGCAGTTTAACGAAGTGGCAGGTAGCCTGACTAGCTACTGTAGAATTTCTGGTTTAAGTACTCATTGAGGCTTGGGATTCTGACTTGAATCTTGCGAGATAAAGTCATGCCCTTGAGCAAAGCCAACACCTTCAGGGGCTTTACCCCCGTTTCTCTCTCTCATTCACCCAACTTGCAATTGTTCTGTCTAGCATTTTCCCCTGGCATCCTTGACACAGAGATTTTTTTCACAATGGAACATCACTGGATAAATTTGGGCTAAAAAGTAATACTTAGCTGACACCACTTTGCTTCATCCTTTAGAAATTCAGGTGAGAATGGAGGCCATGGATCAAGAAAGACGTGCTTCTGAGGAGCAGAAAAAAGTTCTGGAGAAGCAGATCAAGGACCAGGAGCAGACCTTCAAAGAGCACGTTGGCCAGTTGGAGAAAAAGATGGAAGAGCATAAGAAGAATGCTGCCAAGGAGTTTGATACAGTCTTGAACAGCAAACTTAAGGTAGCTTCCGTGGACATTCGCACTCAACAAGTTTGTGGACCGGTAGCCAGCACCTTTATCACTGAAACACTGTTAATTTGCGACATGATTTTATTGCCTCCAAATGTTTGCTTAAGCTTTTAGGGCAAGATTACAAAGATTGGGGTTATTTCAGGTAATTGTGCTGGCCCGGCTGTAATGCAGAGCATCTTCTAGCCCATGGATGGCTAATGTTCCTGGAAGACCATATGTTCTATACTGACACACAGTGAAAACGCAACACCCATATTTAATAACCAAAAAGAAGAAGCAACCAATGTTTATCGATTCAATTTTAATACGAATAGAATTTTATTGTCCATAACACTGTGAAGTTTCATCTCATTATCTCAACAAATGTTTCCGATACACCACTGTGAATGCACAGACCCTCCCCAAACTGTCAGTAGCGAGTGTGTCCTCCCTGTGCTTGCACACATGCACATAAACGGCGAGGCATTGTTTCACACAAACGTCGCACAGTTGCTTGGAAAAAGTTCCTCCACTCCTCCTGTAGTGCTGCTGTCAACTCGGCGACGTTGCGTGGTTGACGTTGACGCAGGCGCACACAACGACCCAGTTCATCCCACAGGTGTTCAATAGGGTTAAGATCAGGTGAAATGGATGGCCAAGGCAGAACATCAACCCTCTGCTTGTTGGAGAAAGTCTCTGGTGAGGCTTGCAGTATGGGGACGGGTGTTGTCGTGTTGGAACGTGAACGGTAATCATTGTTGTCCATGTCTGTTCAACACTGGTCTTAAAATCTCATCCACATATCGCTGTGCTGTTAGACCACCACAAATTACACAAGTTCGCTCCAAAATCTCACATTAATGGCAGTCCAAACCAAGGCACTACCCCCACCAAACCACCAAATCGATTTCTCTCCAGAACACATCTGTCTTGATGACGTTCATATTGCTTCCTGTACACACGTTGTTGGGCGTCAGCAAATGACACACACGACCTCGATTTGTCTGAAAAACCCAACGGTGGAAGACTCGTGTGGCGGAAGAAGATGATGATGTCGAGCAAACTGAAGTCTGTTGTCTCCAGATGCATACCCCCACGGACGGATCATTTTGATGTTGATTGTTATTCCAATAAAATAACACAAATCTCATAATAATAAGTTTCCCATAACTGATGTTTTTATGTTTTAATCAGCAAAATCGTTTATCCATCACCCCCGCTCTGGATATTCAAACTCATCGGAGTCATTCAATAAAGCAAAAACTTCATCCAGTCATGGCATGGATTTGGGCCATGTCCGTGTCCCACATCCTTTGACCGAAGTAGTTCTGAGCCGACTGCTGCTGTTTGACCTAACCAGTTCCTCAGATGGATCTGCCGGATGTGTCGATCCATGATGGATGCCGTGGCATCCTCTCGAACCGAAGTTGTCCTGGGATCGCCGGGTGTCGGTCCTGATGTGGTGAACGCTTCCTGTCTGTTGGTGTTGCGGCGATGCTCCAGTCTGTTGATGGTGGATAGACTGACTCTGAACCAGCGGGCAACCTCTCTTTGAGATGTTCCCCCAAGCAGCATCCCCAAATCTCGCTCCCTCTGCTGTTCTGTAAGCTGTGGTATTCTGACACTGATGCTGTTGGGGATGAACCACTGGGCCTTTCATGTGTCCAATGTCTTGCTTTGCACTTGCATGTCATTCAAGTGATGCATTCAACCTGCTGCTAATGGCATGACAAAGTTGCGTTTTGGAGAAGTGATCCCCTGAGAGACGCGCAAACTGAGTCTGAACCCGGACTTTCACAAATTCCTGCTTTTAACCTTCATACCACTATATTTCTTCTGTGGTAATTTTGATGGCTGCAAAAAATCAGCTACAATTTTAAAAATTAGGTGTTGCGTTCTCACTGTGTTTCAGTATATATTTTGTCATTTGGCACAAGTGTAGCCAAATAAATCCATCAAATGCAGAATTAATGTGCCCCACTTGCTTTCGTGGGTCAAATTTTACAGCTGCATTTAAGGTTAACACAAAACTCATCTGGCCCAGTTTTTTTTTTTCCTGAGAATCAGGTTTGACTATCCCTGAGTTAAAGTTACATTTTCTGCGAGCGGTTAGCTCTAGGACAATAAAATCTTATGTACTGAGGAATGAAAAACAGACAATTTCCACCGATCTGTAATGGCAAGAGTTAAAAATGATGTGGCCTTAGCTTATGTGTCTGCCCATGATGGTAAGAGAGGCAGAGGCAGTTCTGGGGACTGTGGCTATACTTTGAGCTTTGAAGGGGAACTGTACCTGTTTGCACCATATCAGCAACATTTTAATTAAAAGATACCTGGGTACTGGCTGCAATCAATTGAAAGCGACAAAGAGACTTGAGTAAATTTTTGCAGAATTTTTATGCCCTCTGTAATAATCTCAGTGCAGTGACTGTTGTGCACTGAGTTATAAAAGTGATGGCAAGAGGATCCAAATGCGAAGTAGTTTTTTTTTTTGTTTTTTAAATGGTTGCTCACTTTATTACAAATAAACAAGCAGAAAACACAAAACAGCCAGCCATTAAAAAATAAACAGAAACAAATACAAACCAATTACACAGTCAGTGAACAGAATAGATTCATAAGCATGAACTCTGGACACAAAGGATGAAACTGTTAGGTAACGATCTGGAGCCAGACGCGAGAACCAGTAGTGCAGTAAAAATGGGATTTTATTGGAAAAGGGGGGTGAACCCCCGCAGAGCGGGAGGCAACGGTACACAGTCCACAATCCAAAAATCAAAATCCACAAGGCGTAATCCAGGTCGTAAGCAGGGCACCAATCACAAAAATCGTAGTCAGACAAAAAAGAGGTTCGATACGCAGAGATAACAAGAATTCCAATACAGAGCCAAAAATCAGGGACGGTCCAGTCAGAAGAGATTCACGAGATTACAAGGCGAAAAACAAGCGTAGCACAGGCAAACCAAGAGAAACGTTCTGGACGGAACTGCTGTGAGAAGACTGTTTAAATACACAGAAGGGAAGTCACATGCTATGATTAGGAAAAGGTGAACTGGATAAAACTAATTACGTGGGAGCAAAACATGAGGGAGAACCTAATCACATAGAATTGGCAAAAGCCAAAACGCGGACAGGGAACACGAGACAGCCTATGACAAAACATACAGCTCCGGTTAGGGAGTTCTAATGTGCACAGATAATGAGAAGGAGGACAGAGTGGAGCAGGTGCGAAAGATCCGCTGAATTGCAGCAAAGACTAAGTGAAGGCAAGAGGCGGAGACTAGAACAGGGCGAAAAGCTGAGAGCTTGTTAATCAATTAGTAAGTGCAGCTATACAATCCCTAGTGCTCGTTAGTAAGTTAGTATTATATACAATGTTAGTCTGGGTTAGTAACTTTAACAAAAACAACAAACTGTTAGTATTGGTTAGTAATATAGAAAAGAGAGGCGAAGGAAGCAAACGAGATTGGAAGGAATGTTTGAAACCCAGAAACCATGAAATCACCTAAGCATGTGACACGCGGGACTGGGGAGAAGCTGTAACTAAACAAGAGACCAGACAGGGGAGACAAAGTGCAATGCAGGGCATGGCAAAACATGGACCGGACTATAACAGAAAGGTGGAAGGGAATGGCAAAAACAAAAACATGGCAAAATACAAAAACTAAACAGAACATGACAAAACCTAACAGACATGATAATAAACATAACAGGGAAGGGGAGAATCATAATAAACATGGCAGAACAATAACAGGCAGAGCAGAATCATAACAGACAGAACAGAATCATAACAGAAACATGAGGGTAACTAATAATCATAACAGTGAAAAGAGACAAAAAAAAAGGAGGTGTGTGTGTGCGCGCGTGTGTGTGTGTGTGCAGTGCAAATATGTATGTATGTGTGGGACAAATATGAAGGAAGTGATGAGAAAAAAAAACATTTTAATAGCAGTAAGTCAAGAACAACACATAACCATGCACTGATTAACAAAGCTGGAACTAATTGCTGCCAATAATTGAATGACGCTATGAGAAATAAAGATGATCATGATTGGCAAAAAAAAAAAAGAAAATTCCCTTCTGCTCTTTTTCTTTTTTTTTTTTCTTTAAGTAATATTTTAAACTCCGTTGGTAAATAAGGTGGTGGATAACCGGGGAGGAAAAAAAGAATAAATATAATAAAATTAGAAAAAAATGATGAAGAGAAGAAGTGATAATGATAGAAAGAAAAAATTTTGAATAATAAGTTTTATTGTTTTTTAGATGAGTATGTGTGTGCGTACGAGTGTGAATGTGTGTGCGCGTGTGTGTGTGTATGTGTGTGTGTGTGTGTGTCTGTGTGTTTGTGTGTGAGAGAGTATCAGAGGGAGGGGGAGATTGAAGGTGGAGAGAGGGGGGGTGGGGTGTTGCATTAAGTATGTGGTTCTCTCTACCACCACAAAGCAGCCAGAATCTCATCCTCCCTGAGAGTTCGTAAGAAGTAGTTTTATTTGCATCTGGAGCATGGCTTCAGATACGAAGGCAAATATAACAAGATGGGAAACAACACTTCCCAAAAATTACAAAGTTTGAGCGAGACTAACACAGAGTCTGCTAAAATATACAAGCGAATGAAACAGGAAATATCTACACAGTGAACTACACTAAAACTATGCACCGAACTGGTGCAAGAGTCTGACATATATAGGTTTCACTGGGTAACATGGTAATTAGGCGTGGCTGTACAGTGTAGTGCTGATTGTGTGGGAGCAGACCGGAGCTCAGGGCCCGTATTCACAAAGCATCTTATCTTACCTCTAGGAGTACTCCTAAGTCGCGCTAAAACATTTTATGTGGAGTAAAATCTTAAAAGTTATTCACAAAGCTGCTGAGAACAACTTTTAGTTAAGAAAACTGGTAACTCCTAGACTAGGAGTAGCTCTGAGATAGGTGGGAGTAAATCTCTGTTGCTATGGATGACGTCAATTCTCATGCACGAGTCTTGGGACAATGAGCACGGTGATTGGTTGTTGGGTGACAGGGCAGCCCATTGAAAAAAATATCACCCATGCAACCCATGGAGGAAAAAATCAGGAAATAGTCCAAGCAGCTGGTTTTTACCATAAAATAATAACATGTTGAGCACTTCTGAAAATGCACTATGCACAGTCCCCGCATATCAAGCTCTAGGCAAATAAACATTCATAGGAAAGAGATAGTTGTAAAAACGCCAATGGCATAAAACGAGGCAATAACAAAACGCGTCATTTGCCCCAATAATTAGCAACTTATTACCCAATGAGAATATGTTGCGATCATTTAAATGTCAGGCCGTTCAAATTAGTTTGCCCTAAACTGTCATAGATGAAAGTTCAAAAAGAATGCGAAAGCCCAACTGGAGCCATGACCAGTTACTGTTGCTGGCCCAGTTGGTGCTGGAGTGAAAGCATGTAATCAAAAGGAAATCTGGCTCGGGGGTGAACAGCAAATCCAAGAAGGATGCGTGGGATAATATCAGCCCACAGATCAATGTTTCACTACCCTCGGTGTCTCAGACGGCTGCAAGAAGCGGTGGTATGGGCTGCAATCGCAGGGGAGGTCCGAGATTGCAGCCTATAGGAAGGCATACTAACCTTGGTTTGTAATTTATAGCCTACAATTCAAATATGCATACAAAATATGACATAGGCTGATATTATAATGATGATCTATTAAATGTAACCCTTGCTCAATAATGTAATAAAATAATTCATGCATAGCAGGAGGAGGTACAGCACCAAAGCCACTGTCCCTGAGCATGTGACATTCCACAGGCACAAAATGCCTGTCAAATAATTGGCATAAGCTGCTTTCCATTAAAATGCGAGAGTTGTGCGTGGATCCTGGCCATTTCGCAACAATGTCCAAAATATTGTATTCGGCATCAAATACTATCTGGGTGTTGATGGAATGAACTTTTTTCTATTTACAAATACCTCTTCATCTTGGGTCGGAGAAATAATTCAAATATGGGTCCCGTCAATAGCACCGATGATACCGGGCATACCTGAGATGTGCATGAATTGAAGTTTGATTCTGTGTTGTTGGTGAATGTCCATTGGAAACCGGATAAACTGTCGGGTGATATGGGGTTCCCAGAGTGCGTTGATTGTTTGTTGAATTGAGCGACTGACAGATGATTGTGAAATCCCTAAATTGTCTGCGTTGCAAAGTTGCATTTTTCCGGTGGCAAAGTAACGAAGTGTTGCCAAACATTTTATTTCGGGGCTTATTGGGTTGTTTCTCATGGTTGGAGACGTAATTCTCTCCATCACCAAGTCAACAAAAAATAAAATCCCTTCACGGTTGATCCGATATCTTTTCAACAACTGCGCATCATTCAGAATTTCCAAGTCATTCCGTCTTTCAACAGCAGCAGCCATTTTCCGATTCTTTGTGAATAGGTTTTAGCAAGTTAGGAGTCCTCTTGACTACTTTTAAGCTCTCCCAACCTTAGGAGCTACTTTTAGGCCTAAAATGCTTTTTTGAATAACACTTAGTAAAAATAATTAGGAGTCCTAAATTTACAACTGACACGCCCATTTTTTTTAGGAGTTCCTCCTAAATCCGGCAGTTAGGACCTACTTTTAGCGCTAAGATGCTTTGTGAATACGGGCGCAGAACTCTAGTGATGCCGACGAGTTGTGGGTGAGGCATGACACCTTTGAACACAACTTTGATTGCAAGACAGCTAAGATAAGACAAATTTTATGATTAAGGTTGTTTGAAATGCAGATTGTTTTTGCTCTTTTCTGGCCGCTAATTCAGTGCGTTTTGGTCGCATGGTGATAAACCCTGTATGTTTAGAATATTTGTAGTCTCTGTTTCTATATGATTTATCGCTTATGCAGTAGAATGAAGTAGAATTCGCTACCACCACATATGCAACACATGCTCCGTTCGTGTGTTTTTGCTAAGAGTTCATTTAGTTGCTTGGTGTTGGAATTGTGTTTTGTTTTGGTAAAAGTAGTTATCATTATAGCTAGTTAAAGTAGTTATAGTAATTGTTATCAAAAATATTTATTTCAGTCAAGTTTCTTCCTGGTAAGTGGGTATATAGTAGGCCTAGGTTGCTACAAGGTTATCATGTCCTGCCTTGTATGGTGTTTGTTGTGAGATGCATCGCTGCTCCTGGTACCTGGGACGGTCGAGGTTCAAGAGGTTAAAACATGCCCTAAATCCAAACGATAATGTTCAGAGGGGGTGTGATAGAACAGTCATATAAATTAAATATTTGGCAGTTAGATGAAGGTATACAAAACCACGCGCGATCGATGATCCTGTCCTTCTAGACTATGGGGCATGCTGATCAGAACGCTTCCCTTGCGACCCCCATATGCACACCACCTAAATTTGGTCTTAAAATCCCCAGATGAATTTATTAAATTTTATCAGTGTGTTTCCCGTGTCGGGAAGTGGAACATTTTTTTTTTAAATAGTAAAATCAATGACTGAATTCATCATCGATAAAATTTATCGAAGCAAATTTCAACCAATAAAATGCTCCGTTTTATCGATCTTTGTTGCCAACTAACGCTATCCTTACGTTGCCGCAGTTAATTGTTCCGATTGGTGTATAAAATCTTTACATTGTAGGATATCGCTGAATGAATATAAGTAGTATTATTGGCGGCACGGTGGCATAGTGGTTAGCACTGTCGCCTCACAGCAAGAAGGTCGTGGGTTCGATTCTGGCCTGGGGCCTTTCTGTGTGGAGTTTGCATGTTCTCCCTGTGTTCGCGTGGGTTTTCTCCGGGTACTCCGGTTTCCTCCCACAGTCCAAAGACATGCATGTTAGGTTAATTGGAGACACTAAATTGCCCATAGGTATGAGTGTGAGAGCGAATGGTGTGTGAATGGTGTGTGCCCCTCATGATGGATTGGCGAGCTGTTCAGGGTGGGTTCCTGCCTTCGCCCGTAGTCAGCTGGTATAGGCTCCAGTTCCCCCGCGACTCTAGTGAGGAATAAGCAGGTATAGACAATGAATGAATGAAGTAGTATTATTGTAAAAATGAAAGATTTGTATGATTATTATACAAGTTACTATTTTACAGATTTGTATAATATTCATACAAATATTATCATAGACTTCTATTCATTACAGATCCATTATTTCAGTTGTAATTTACTTGTGCAATATCTAGTTTTGATAAAAGTTAATATAATGTGAGTCTCAAAAATAACATTTCAAAAGGTATGTCACCAATTTATAGATAACTTACCACATCCTTGAAGAGCTTTTGGTGCCAAGAATGTCCCTCTTGCTTTATACATGCATAATGATTTGATAATTACATGAACACCCCTGTTTCTATCTTAAAACCACGCAGATCACGGGCATCCAAGATACTTGGATTTATGATATCATTTGCTGATTACTAAGAAAACTTGTGCATTGTTTGTAAGGATTGACTGAATTTAGTTCTGACCTATGTCTGACCCTGAAGAGACTTATTATGATAATGTTGGCAGTCGTTCAGGAACTAGATCATAGTTGTTAGGCTATCAAATACTATCAGGACTGAATTTAGTCCACCCTTACACCTTACACCAAGTGTTTAGAATGTAAGCCAATGGCTGGTATTCACAAAGAATGAATATGCTTATTCCTCGAATAAAATAAATCATGGACTAAAGTTTAGTCCATCAGCTTCCTTCCATAGTGGCGTATGGTGTATACAAATGTAATACACCATACACCGATATGGAATGAAGCCGCTGAGTCCTTGACTAAGTCGTATCAAATAGACTTATTCCTGGACTATTTCAAGACTTAGTTTTGATACAAATAGATTTGTTCTTGGAATAACTGTATTCCTCCTTTGTCAATATGAGCCAATGTGATCATCTGTCAAAGGACCTTTAATGCTAAAATTTGGATGTATAAAGCTGTAAATAAAAGAAAAAGTTAAAAAGACTAGAACTTCTGAGGCTGAAGCTGTGGTTATAATATCGTGTGTTTGTGTTTTATTAGGGAATTTTAGATTTTAACAATGGTAGGTTCTGCTTATTATTGTGCAAAGGTAAAATTGACAATGGTATACATGTAGGAGACAACAGTTGAACTACACGCAATAGTATCAATTTCACCATCCTATAATCCACCATAGTCAAAATCCAAAACTCCCAATTTGGATCCTGGTGAAATATAAAGGAACAATTAAGACCATTTTAAAATGTCAGTGTTTGTTTATACAACCCCAATTCCGAAATAGTTGGGACAAAGTGTAAATTGTGAATAAAATCAAAACGCAATGACATTCAAATCACACCAGCCAGTATTTTATTCACAATAGAACACAGATAACATAGCAAATGTTGAAACTGAGAAATTTTACAATTTTATTCACAAAATGAACTCATTTCAAATTTGATGGCTGCTACAGGTCTCAAAAAAGTTGGGACAGGGGCCTGTTTACCATGGTGTAGCATACCCTTTTCTTTTTAACACAGAGTGGAGGCGTCTGAGCATTGAGAAGACAAGTTTCTTGAGTTTAGCCATTGGAATTTGATCCCACTCTTGTTTAATTCAGGCCTCCAGCTGCTGGGGAGTTTTGGGTCTCCTTTGACAGACTTTTCCTTTAATTGTGCGCCAAATGTTCTCAATCGGTGAAAGATAAGGACTGCAGGCAGGCCAGTTCAGCACACGGACTCTTCTACTATGAAGCCATGCTGTTGTAATAGCTGCAGTATGTGGTTTTGAATTGTCCTGCTGAAATACACGAGGGCTTTCCTGGAATAGATGTCATTGGAGGGAAGCATATGTTGCTCTAAAACCTTTATATACCTTTCAGCATTCATGGTGCTTTTTAAAAAATGCAAGTGTCCCACATCATATGCACTAATGCATCCCCATACCATCAGAGATGCTGGCTTTAGAACTGAACGCTGATAACAGGAGGGGTGGTCTTTCTCCTCTTTAGCCCGGAGGACACGACGCCCATGATTTCCAACAAGAATGTCAAATTTGGACTCGTCTGACCTCAGGACACTTTGTGACTTTGCTACAGTCCATTTTAAATGAGCATTGGCCCACAGAACACGGCGGCACTTCTGGATCATGCTCAACAATGGCTTCCTTTTTGCATGATAGAGTTTTAGGTGGCATCTGTGGATGGCACGGCGGACAGTGTGTTTACAGACAGTGGTTTCCTGAAGCATTCCTGGGCCCATTTAGTAATGTCAATGACAGAATCATGCCGGTGAGTGATGCAGTGGCGTCTGAGGGCCCGAAGATCACGGGCATCCAGTAAAGGTCTTCGGCCTTGTCCCTTATGCACAGAGATTTTGCAAGTTTCTCTGAACATTTTGATGATGCTATGCACTGTCGATGATGAGACTTTCGAAGCCTTTGCAATTTGACATTGAGGAACATTGTTTTTAAAGTATTCCACAATTTTTTTACGCAAGCCTTCAGAGGTTGGAGAGCCTCTGGGCATCTTTACTTACGAGAGACTCAGCCTCTCTAAGACATCCCTTTTATAGCCAATCATGTTACACACCTGATGTTGGTTAACTTAATTACTTACTAAATGTGCTTTCAGCTGATTCTCTTACATATTAATAGCTTTTTCAGCCCTTTTTTGCCTGTGTCCCAACTTTTTTGAGACCTGTTGCTGCCAGAAAATTTTAAATAAGCTCATTTTGTGGATAAAAATGTAAAATGTCTCCATTTCAACATTTGAAATGCATTCTATGTTGTATTATAAATAACATATTGGCTCATGTGCTCTGAAAGTCATTGCATTTTGATTTTATTCACAATTTACACTTTGTCCCAACTATTTCGGAATTGGGGTTGTATTAATCTGAGATTGAAATACTCCTTAAATTCATTTAAAATACCATCATCCTGAATAAAATGGACAAAATGCAAGAAAGAATCCACAATCAAACAGTTGGTATATAATGTTTATTGTACAAACATTGGAAAATACAATGTTGCATCAAGTGAACATTATTTTATAAAAAATCATCAAGTGAACGTTATATTCATTGACCATGACAATAATTCAAAACCTGATGCCACTTGCTAGTCAATATACATACCACAGAGTGAATCCCAACAGTTTACATATTAATGATATTGACTACCCGGCTTGTCTTTTTAGAAGAACTACTTGTTTTTTGATATTTCATTTAGGCGGGAATTCCTGGGAAATGCTCCACATTGTGGCATGGGAAATGTCGGTAGTGTGATAAGACATACATTCCCCACATTTTAAGACCAAATTCAGGTAGTGTGCAGGAGGGGGTCACAAGATTGGTTTTCTGGTAACATATTGATGCCATGCCCCATAGTCTATTCTGGATAGGGGCTGTATGCCTACATGTGGAATTATGCCAGCCATTATCAATGATTTGACCTCATGTCTGGGGTCACCATCACAGATATCCATGATTGTAAAATCCAGCTATTCAAAGTTAACTATCTATTATATATGTATGTTTTTCTGAGAAAAAGGCAATAAATGTAAGCAGTCAGCTTGCAATTTTTTTTCAAAGAATGATTATTGACCACCACTGTTCTCCTTTAATGCTTTCATTGGCAAATCATTGTTCAATCTAAGACTTCATTCACCATAGCCAACAAACCGCAACCAGTGTCTCTAATTGATTGAGGTGGAGAATGTACTGGAGTAAAGACCACTGTCTAACACAAATTTTCAAACTACTTCCTGAATTTAAAGAAATTAAGAATTTGGCGGGGGGAGGGGGGTTCTGTAAGCCTGGCTTCCCGCAAGCCTGTGTCATTGGCTACGTTTACATGGACGCTAATAATGCAATTATGGTCAATAATGCAAATATAGCATTACTCAGACTAAAGTGTTTACTTGACTTGGAAGTTTTTTGAAATCCTGTTTTCATGCTAGTTGCGGCTATTTGGCTTTTTGTGGAATTGTGGCTCCAATTCCAATCAGTGCCAAATACTTTCACCAGCGAAATCATCAGGGTGAAAAAAAAAAATGTCAAGAGACAACTTTGCTTTACTCTCGGCTTACATAATGTTAGCTAAACCTTGGCAGCCTACCTTCTTCACCACCTCCAGCTTCATGATCGGAATTTTAGTCCTTGGGGGGAAATCAGATGTTGTACCCAAATTTGCCGACTGTTGGTAGAAGTCTTTGAGGTGGAATTGGATGTCAAAATGTCGTTGTGTAGATGGGTTGGAGTCACTGGTTGTATTTTTTTATTTTGCTCTAAAGTATGCAGCCTTCAGAGCTTTCCATACGACATGGTCCTGCGTGCTTGCACTGGAATAGATGCATTCTCTGAACACTTCTGCAACATGTTTAAAAATGTCATCATTGCGATATTTTCGCTCATCAAGGAACGCATCATGTTCACGTCCCTCAAAACTTTCAGAATAAATTCAGTTTCTTCTGCTGACTAAAATACTGCTTTGTCAGTTCCAACTCCATCTTACATGTTATGCTTGTGATGTGTGTCACATCCTGTACATGCACAATGTGATCAGAGAGATACAAATGTGATTAAGGAGTATAGGCTACATGCCTCCATAATGCAAGTAAAATCAAAGTACTCCAGTCCAGGTACTTTAATGCAATTATCTAATTTTGTTCTTAATCGAATGAATCTATATACAGTGGATAGAAAATGAATACATCCCCTTTAAATATTTTTTGGTTGCCGGCCGTAGGCCAGTAACCTAGTGTTGTCACTTTGCGTCCGGTGGCGTCATCTGTTTAAAGCCGTATCTCAAAAACGCTCTGATGGATTTTTTTTTTAATTTGGGGATGTGATCAAATGGGTCATCAAATTAATGCCAGAGCAAAAAATTTTTTGATTGAATCGTTCGTTTAGACTTGGCGGCCATTTTTATGTCGAAAATGGCCATTTTTGGCACTTAGGTGCAATTTTCTCAAAAACTGTCTGAGGAATTTTTTTTATCGCAGCAATATCATCAGTATGATGACCTGCTTCAACAGTGTAAATGGCTTTTTGATTGAATCGCTCCTTCATAGCGCCACCTAGGCAACGTGTCTGGACTTAGTCATTTTTCGGGGTGTATTGGCACAAAATGTGCTGTAACTTGCTTATTATTGCATTTATCCACCTTATTCCTGAGGGCGCTACTGTAGATATAACTATGGGTGCAACTTCCGGCGGAAGTAGCTGTTAGTGAGTGGCTAGTCAATAACAACAGCGGTTCATTTGAAAATAATTCAGTTAACTTGGCGATTACAGCTCATTTTTTAACAAATGAACTTGCTTTTCTTAAAATGTCCCTTTGGAGCTCTGGCACCTAATGTGCAGTTTCAAGGCTGTACCAACAACCAGAGGAAGCTAAATTTATGGTTTGATCAGTGTTTTGAACACGCACCCAGAACATTGGGGATCGTCCTTGTGTTCAGCAATGCGGTTTCCATTGCCTACCTACAGAAGAGGAAGCCAGAATGTAGCTGAAAAACCTGAATTTGAACAGAGTCCCGAAAACATTAGGTGCTCATTTCATTATGTCAACAAACAGCGATTCCTACTTTATGGCGAGGCTCAGACAGACCGCTGCAGAGGAGGCGCCGAGTCCTCAAAAGCATTTTGACAGCAGTGCCAGGAGAGCACCAGGTATGATTTCACATGTTGGGTTGGAGAGAAGATTGTTGTATTCGTCCAGTACTGCCAGTCAGTGTAACTAACGTTTCATCCTGTACAGTTTAAGATGAGGCTAAAGAAGTAGCAATACTCTACTGCAATTTGAAAATAGCCTACTCCGTTACAAACAATAGCCTTGCACCCCAAACGTCAATTCACTAAAATTAAAAGTATGGGCAAAATGGACTTGCTGTGTTTTTCATGTTATAGTATTGGATTAGCAAGCAGCTTTATATGTTATAATGTAGTTTGCTGGAGTAGAGCTAATTTGACTCACTTATGTACTGTCAGATAGTTTAATTTACTCTGTATAACAATCCATTACATTTCATACGTAGAGCAATATTTACTACTTTACTACATTTTACGAAACACGACAGACCTTGTAGCTGTGGAAGTACTGCAAGCACTTCGGAGCTTTTTTGATTGTTCATTGCTTGTTCATAGTCTGTGGCAACGGAGTTGCTATTGTTTCCAAATACGCTAGTGTTCGTTGTCTGTGGCCACTTCTTCAGGTTGTCCTCCCATTGATCGATAGTAGAAGGAAGCAGTGCCGTAACGTCATCCCGTCTGACGGGTAAAACGTGATGTTCCCTCACATATTATTTACCGATCGCTTCAAAAAAGAGGATTAGCGTTTGCCGTTACCATAGTAAACTGTTCAGTGACAGGATGCAGTGGAAGTCGCTCCCATTATCCGCGCAAGGGATCATGGGACGTGGGAATAAGGTGAATAGTTTATGTATGCACTGAGCATGTAGAGCATATCATGCTTGTTGAGCGTTGTTGGTTGGTCGAATTTGTCCTTGAGCCTAAAGGTCATGGTCAAATGGAAAAATGTGCTATTACTCTCTTAAAATAGCACATAGAGCTTAGGTATGTATGAGGCACTGATAGGTAATCAAGTATGCCGAACATTAAGAGTCAGTCACATTTGACCTTGGGCCTCAAGGTCAAGGTCAAAAGGCAAAAATGTGCTTTAACTTGCTTAATATGACATTTAGAGCTTAGATATGTATAAGGCACCTATAGGGAATCGGTTATGCTGAACATTGTGTGTCAGTCACATTTGACCTTGGGCCTCAAGGTCAAGGTCAAATGGAAAAAATGTGCTATAACTTGCTTATATGACATTTAGAGCTTAGATATGTATGAGGGACCTTTAGGGAATCATGTATGCCAAACATTCTCGGTTGTTTGAATTTAACCTTGAGCCAAAAGGTTAAGGTCAAATGGCAAAAATGTGCTATAACTCTCTTACTGTAGCATTTGGAGTTTAGGTATGTATGAGGCACCTATAGGGAATCAGGTATGCCGAACATTGTGAGTCAGTCACATTTGACCTTGAACCTCAAGGTGAAGGTCAAATGGCAAAAAATGTGTTATAACAGCTTGATGTGGCATTTAGAGCTTAGGCATGTGTGAGGCACCTATAGGGAATCATGTAAGCCAAGCATTCTCGGAAAGTTGAATATGACATTGGGTGTCGAGGTCAAATGGCCAGGGGTGTAAAGTCCGGGTTCAGAAAGTAAAGTAAATCCTCCCCAGAACTTTATTTCAACCACCTGGATTTAGTTCGGACAGGATATAGAGCCAATATGAGTGATCTGCTCATTCTTTGGATGGTTGAAAAACTTGGCAGGACTTTTACTTTCTGACCCCTGGATTTTACACCTCTGCAAATGGCAAAAATGTGCTGTAATTTGCTGAATATGGCAATTAGAGCTGAGGTATGTTTGGGGCACCTATAGGAAACCATGTAAGCTGAACATTTGGAGGCAGTCAGTCAAATTTGACATTGGGCCTCAAGGTCAAGGTTATATGACAAAAATGGCCCATAACTTGTTTAATATTGTTTTTAGAGCTTAGGTATGTATTGGGCACTAATAGTATGCTGGTTGTTTTCGACATATTGGATTTGACTTCGGGCAACAAGGTCCAGGTAATGACAAAAATGGCCTAAAAGTCCTTTAATATTGGCTTTAGATCTTCGGTATGTGTTGGATACTAACGACAAATCATGTATGCTGATCAAACACACCATATTGGATTTGACTTTGGTCTTCCAGGTGAAGGTCATGTGACAAAATTTATCTATTCATTTCCTCGTTTAATAATGTCTTTAGACATTAGTATGTATTAGGCACTAATCCATATATAATAAAAAGTTTAACGGGCATTGTAACCGCGTGGCTTTTTTCACGATCAATTGCGGAGATAAAACCTGATCAAAATCCATTTTTGGATGTTTATTCCTAGATTCACAATTCTAAGTCTGTGTGTGTGTGCTCGTGGGTGTTTGCTTGTGCAAGCTCAGCTTGCTTGTAAATATTCAATAACTGATCCGGGTGTGCCATTTAATGATAGAATATTGTAACTGCATGCATAAATTTGCAGCTCCATGTCCACTGACAGAAACATCTGCACAAAGCGCTTAAGATACCCTGCCGAGCACCGTTGCTCTTCTCGAACACACCACATCCACATAATCCTTAAATGATGAATTACATACATATTTTAATTTGTAACGAGTAGCAAGTCGCCAGTGTCAAAGTAACAAAGTAAAAGTATACTTTTTATCTTTTAAATGTACTAGAGTAAAAGTAAAAGTCCTGGGTTAAAAAAAAAAAAAACAAAGTAAAGTACAAATCCTCAAAACTACTTACGCACTGTAACGAAGTTGCCTACATGTACTTCGTTACTATACACCTCTGGTGTGTATGCGCGTATGCCTGCATGTGATGTGATGACTATAAAGCTCTCTTTCTCTTATTTTTTCTAACTCGCTGTCTCCCCCTAGACATAGAAGTCAGATGGTACAACATACTGTAGCCTAGGCAACCGTGAGCAAGCAGTTATCTTGCATCTTACATTATGGACTGTGTTGTCAGTTAACTGAATTTGGGCATTGTTCATTTCATGAAATGAAAAATTGTCACAGAATAAGTATGATAGTGAGAATGCTGGTTTTCGAAAGGGTTCAAGCCACAAACCAAATTGATGTTGTGTGCAAAAATCTTCCCCTTTGGAGCCTTTTTCAAAAGTTATCGCGAACCAAATGAAAAACTAAAATCTGTTGCCATGGCAACAGATTACATTTTAGAACATTGAAAAGTGTCCCAAACAAATTCCCCAGACCCATATTATAACTGGTCCAAAGGGCATCTAAAAATTTAAAGTGGTTTTGAAATGACAGCCAAAACAAAATTCGGCGGAGACGGTGGCGGTCAAATTCAGATGAAAACCATATACCCCACGATGAGATATATCGTGGTGTATAATAACTACGGGTGCCAATCTTAGATACCGTTTCAATCAATGTTACACTTTAACTGATGCTAGTTACTTCTCTCCTGTTGATGCTGTAACTGCCGGCAACCTTCAGGGCCCTTGGCACTCTAGTTATGTCTTGTTGTGTCACAGAATGTAAATTTAATGGATTAAAATGGGACTTGTTTTTCCCTGACCCAAAGAACACAACATACCATATGAATGCAGTGAAATAATTTTAATTTGAAAAAAAAAAAAAAAAGTGCATTTAATGAACAAAACTGAAATTTCCTAATTTCTTAAGTACACAACCCCCTGAGTCAATACTTCGTGGAAGCGCCTTTGGCAGTAATTACAGCCACCAGTCTTTTTGGGTAGCTCTGCACAAGGTTGGCAAACCTGGACTTGAAGATTTTCCCCCCTCCTCTGTGCAGAACTGTTCAAGCTGGGAGAGGTTTGTTGGTTTGCGCTGATGGACAGCAACCTTCAAGTCATTCCACAAGTTTTCAGTTGGATTTAGGTCAGGGCTTTGGCTTGGCCATTCCAGCACATCCACCTTGTTCTTTACAAGCCACTCAGTGGTAGCTTTGGCCCTGTGCTTTGGGTCATTGTTGTGCTGGAATTTGAATTTTGGACGCGTTCTCAGTCTCCTTGCAGACTTCTTCAGGTTCTTCTCCAGAATATCCCTGTATTTGGCCCCATCCATCCTCCCTCAATCTGCACAAGTTCCCCAGTCCCTTTAGAGGAGAAACATCCTCATAACATTATGCTGCCACCATCATGCTTCACAGTCAGGATGGTGTTTTTTTGGTGATGAGTGATGTTGGGTTTTTGCCAAACATAGCGTTTGGCATTCATACCAAAAAGTTCTACTTTGGTTTCATCAGACCACAAAATGTTCTGCCAGTTTGTTGCAGGTTCCCCAAGGTGTTCTTTTGCAAATTTCAAGCAGGCCTCTTGGTGGACCTTTTTGAGAAATGGCTTTTTTCTTGCCACCCTTCCACACAGGCCAGATGTGTACAATATCTTTGATATAGTTGTATGATGTACAAGTCTCCCTCTGTTGGCCATTAAATCCTGGTGCTCTTTCAATGTTGCCATTGGATTCTTGGTTGCCTCTCTGACCAGTTGTCTTCTCTCCCAGTCATCCAGTTTAGACGGATGCCCTGATTTTGGCAGACTGTTAGTGGTGCCATGCACTTTCCATTTCTTAATTATGATCTTAACAGCGCTCCGAAGCATATTCAAAGCCTTAGAAATCTTCTTATATCCCTCACCTGATGTGCACCTTTCCACAACTTTGTCACAGACTTCTTTAGCAAGATCTTTGGAGCTTATGCTTCTGCCTTTCAGTGAGACTGCTCTTGCATACTAAGGGACCATGGTATACAGCTTTTTTTATTCATGTCATCAAGGTTAATTTCTGTGATTCCACACAGGTATGGGTAGGGTTGGGTATTGAAAGGGTTTAATTCAATACCGGTGCCAAATCGATACTTTCAAAACAGTACCGGTTCCTTAACGGTATTTAAATCGGCAAAAGCAATGACTTTTTATTTCTGAGGCAAAGTCCAAGGTCGAATTGAACAACAACATAGTAACTTAAATCCCTTAATAATAAATACAAATAAAAAAGAAAACAAATTCACATTGTACTGTACATCAATTCACACAATTGTACAGTACATTAACTCAATCTAATGACTAGCAATGCCAATGCAAATGTATGGAAGCCCATAGTGGACAATATTCAAATGAAAATGTAATCCCACTATTGCATTATAATTTTCCACTTATGAATGAGTTATTTGAGACAATATTAAATTGAAAATGCATTAATCCAATTATCACTTTCATTTTCACATACACATATGGGAAATCTATGACTATATTCAAATGATAATGAAATGCTGATTGACATTTAATTTTCAAAGTCATGCTCTGCAATACAGTGGACAATATTCAAATGCAAAAAGCAAAACAGCACCCCCAGCCTATTGCATTTACCTTTACATGTCATCACGCTCTTTTAGGGTCAACATGATAATGAAAATGCTGTTTTCTAATCACTTGGAAATAATAATGATATAATAATGATGACGACATTTGACATTTCATTTTCAAAGACTTATCCTGCAATACATGGAACAATATTCAAACGCAGTAAGGGAAACAGCGCCTCCCAGTCCATTGCATTTTCAAATACATGTACGCTCTTTTTGGGACACAATGAAAATTAAAATGCAATCTGTCAGCGTCTCATCAAGGCGGGTCTTCCGCTAGGACGTCACTCATTAGGGGCGCGAGCGGAAACCATGTTCCTTATTTGCATACCAACCAATCAGCTTCTGGGTAGCGCTTGTACGCACGGAGGCTTACTGATAATGTAATGTCATGATGGCTCGGCTGCTATGTATTGAGTGCCATTGCGCATTAGGCTATGTTGCGCTTTGGATGTAGCCATCTTGGCAGCTAATATGCTAGCTAACGTTAACTAGGGCAAATATTTGTAAATGATCATCACATTAAAGCGATATGATTTGATTTTTGCCCCAACTCTATTAACTGAGCTAGCTGTAATATGCATGAACTTATCCGAGGCTTCGCGGCAGTGTTGTGCAACTGCAACCCAAGTGTGCTTGCAGATTTCAGAGGCGTTAGCTAGCTTGCTAGTGAGTCTAAAAGCAATCGCTTAGGTACTGCTAGCTAGCTATGATGCCTACTGGAGAAGCTCTTACAGCCCTGATTTGTCACTTTAAACGCCATCTCGCACACACGACCTCTTTCACCATTGATTAGCAGCTTAAAAAGAACAAACTGACAGTTCAGCCTGAGACGTGTTATTTCGTAGCTAGTTAAAGCAGCATTATCCTTCCATGCGTGCTATAGCGTATTACATTACTCCAGATAAAACGCTATTCGTCTTCCCACCCTGCTGACGTTAGTTAGGGGAAATGTTTGTCATCATTTTTATACTTAATCGCTGTGATTCGGTTTATGCTCTAGCTTCACAAGCTAGCTAGCCGACAGCGATTGCTTTTGTGCTTGCAGATTGTTCTTGAGCTAGCCAGGTAATGAGCTATCCATTTAAATCTCCCAGAAATCTGATAGTACTCTTGGGACGTACAAAGGTGCTGCCAAACATATCAAAGAAGTTCATATTTCAGCAGGTTAAGTTAGCAAGTGAGGAACATTGTTTTCAGCCAGTCATCAAAACTCCTCCTATTGCTACGTGGCTTGGAAATCGCGATTAAACTAAGAACAGCGGCAGCCTAACTGCTGGCCGTTTATCGGACCGTTCTGCATGATGCATACATTGTGCATGTTTCAGGAGTGGCGAACTTGCAACTCGGCAAGCACAAGAGCAATCGTCAGCTAGCAAAAACCGAATCACAGCGATTAAGTATAAAAATGATGACAAACATTTCCCCTAACTAGCGTCAGCAGGGTCGGAAGACGGATAGCGTTTTATCTGGAGTAATGTAATACGCTATAGCACGCATGGAAGGATAATGCTGCTTTAACTAGCTACGAAATAACACGTCTCAGGCTGAACTGTCAGTTTGTTCTTTAGGTGAAAGAAGCTGCTAATCAATGGTGAAAGAGGTCGTGTGTGCGAGATGGCGTTTAAAGTGACAAATCAGGGCTGTAAGAGCTTCTCCAGTAGGCATCATAGCTAGCTAGCTGTACCTAAGCGATTGCTTTTAGACTCACTAAAAAGCTAGCTAACGTCTCTGAAATCTGCAAGCACACTTGGGTTGCAGTTGCACAACACTGCCGAGAAGCCTCGGATAAGTTCATGCATATTACAGCTAGCTCAGTTAATAGAGTTGGGCAAAAATCAAATCATATCGCTTTAATGTGATGATCATTTACAAATATTTTCCTTAGTTAACGTTAGCTAGCATACTAGCTGCCAAGATTGCTACATCCAAAGTGTAACATAGCCTAATGCGCGATGGCACACAACACATAACAGCCCAGCCATCATGACATTATCTGTAAGCCTCCGTGCGTACAAGCGCTACCCAGAAGCTGATTGGTTCGTATGCAAATAAGGAACATGGTTTACGCTCGCGCCCCTAATGAGTGACGTCCTAGCGGAAAACCCGCCTTGATGAGACGCTGACAGATTGCATTTTAATTTTCATTGTGTCCCAAAAAGAGCGTGCTGACATGTATTTGAAAATGCAATGGACTGGGAGGCGCTGTTTCCCTTACTGCGTTTGAATATTGTCCCATGTATTGCAGGATAAGTCTTTGAAAATGAAATGTCAAATGTCGTCATCATTATTATATCATTATTATTTCCAAGTGATTAGAAAACAGCATTTTCATTATCATGTTGACCCTAAAAGAGCGTGATGACATGTAAATGTAAATGCAATAGGCCGGGGGCGCTGTTTTGCTTATTGCATTTGAATATTGTCCACTGTATTGCAGAGCATGACTTTGAAAATTAAATGTCAATCAGCATTTCATTATCATTTGAATATAGTCATAGATTTCCCATATGTGTATGTGAAAATGAAAGTGATAATTGGATTAATGCATTTTCAATTTAATATTGTCTCAAATAACTCATTCATAAGTGGAAAATTATAATGCAATAGTGGGATTACATTTTCATTTGAATATTGTCCACTATGGGCTTCCATACAAATGGAAACAGAAATATGAAATGCCAAACTTACTAAATTCACAAATTTGTGTTCTTTGAATTAGGTGTTTATTAAGAAAGATGACCATATTTGCTTTCTCTGGCAAAATAAGGCATCTTTCTTCACTGACTGTATTGCCAGCACAGGAGAAGACCCTCTCAGAAGGGGTCGATGAGGTTTGTACACACAGGTATACTTCGGATAGGTCAGATAATATAGGGAGGCTATCCCTCTTACCCCACCACCAGGCTACAGGGTCTTGTCCAGATGGGATTGAGGGAAGGTCTTGGTATATCTGAAGCTCTTTCTGCACCTGCTCGGTGATGGAGAGGGTACTGCTTTTGATCCAAGTTGCCTGGAGAAGCTCTCTGTCTTCTTCCTCAAACAACTGCTCCAAGGCTGTCTTCTTGGAGGCTCCTGGCTGAAAAATATAAAAAATTGTCTTAAAAGTTTTGTAAAATACAAAAACCTATTACGTTCAGGCTAGGTATTCTATAATTATCTGCTCGGTCTTCCTCCTCCTCATGGTCATCATCTTCAAACCCTTCTTCCTCAATGTGAAGGCGGCCCTCCGCTGGAAGCTGCAGATACAGACACCCATTATACCAAAAATTGCAATGCTTCCTCAAAGAAACTTTGACATGGGCATGCATGATATACATAAAAATCATACCTGTGCTGTTACATTGTCAACTGTTGCCTTCTCCAGTCTGTCCCAGGCATCAGCAACACCACATTCCAGTTTGCCTTTAAAGCGAGGATCCATCAAAGTGGCCTCCTGAAGGAAGTTCTGAATGTCTTCATCCTGTGATAAAAACAGTACATTTAATAGTGTCAATCGCGTGGTTTGCCAATTCTTCGTAAATACAGACAGTGGTTGGAATGGAGAATACTTGATATCTTTTCTCCAGATCTCTCCAGACTTTCTCTTTCACAGCAGCAATGAAAGGACTGTCCTCTTCAGTTACTGTGAAATGTGCCTCCAGCTTTGCCAGGATGGGGATTATTTGGCTACATGTGGGGGACCTCTCACTGGACACGCATAGGGTTGAGGTGTACATGATGTTCATGCACTGCACAAACTCCTCAGCTTTCGTTTGTGATGTATATATATAGACATGTAGGTATGTGGGTGTGTGTATGTTTGTATGTACATATTTATGTGTGTATGGGCAAGGCTCATGAAAATGACTCCACCTCTAGACCTCATTTGAAAAAATATTGCTTTGTTAGTATCAAATAATTAGTTTCAATGTGTAAATTAGAGATGTTTACAGTTTATGTGCAAAAAAAATTATCATCAAATCACCAATACTTATCCTGCAATGCATCATGAAAGAACGGCATGTCTGAATCCATTTTCGGCCTTGGTTGTATCGTTATCCACTGACACACCTCTCTTCAGAGTAGTCTGGTACATACTAAATCTCTTTTTAATCAATTCTAGCTCCTTTTTTATACTTTATGATGTTTTGAGAAAGGAATTCATACCCCAAAAAAGATGTCTACCTATTTTTTGACCTTTGGCAGGCTTGTGAAAAAAGTCTTGAAAATGAGCATCAGGATTTTAAGTGAAACATGGATTAAATGTATACTTTCATTTCATGTGGCAGTTCCCCACTCAGTTTAAATGAACTTTCTAATACTTTACCACAATCGTCATTATTTTCTGCACATTTTGGTGAATAATGATCCATGTAATAATAAAAAATGGTGGGAGCAGGAGTCCAATTTGCAAAGGCTGTCAGTGGATAACGTACACAACACAAAATGCTGTCTTAATGAATCTGCATAAACAAAGCTTTTTCTGATAATTCCAAGTGTCCAGAGGCCCAAGCCAGTGGCGTCGCCAAGGGGGGGGCACATGCCCCCCCGGACATCTCGTGCCCCCATGTGCCCCCCCATTTAGGATACGTAAATAAATAAATAACGCAGTGTCTACGTGTCCGAAAGTCGGACGGGGTTTTAATATAACTCCGTGTCCGACAGTCGGACGGTTTTGATTTAACTCCGCGTCCGACAGTCTTTTATTGTTTTTAATTTCTTCGAATCTACTGAATCTTTTAGATATTAAACGTGAAGGTTTTGATAAGAGGGCTCAGTTCTTCAAGATGAGTACCGAGAATTTCAATCAATGTTTCTGTTTAAGCTCTGCTCAATAAAGTGAAGCGACATTGGCGCGGGACTTTGTGCATTTATGAAGAATTAGCGACTGTCGGACAGAGATCCTAAAATAAAAAAACCTACACCGCGTCCGAAAGTCATAAAAGTTCTAATTTTTTGAGTATTCCAGCAATTATTAGATGTACAAACTTGGCCATGTTTTTGTTCAACCTTCACAAAATGCAAATTGATAGCTATCGACTTTTCTTGGTCTTTTATTCGTCTGTTTTCTTCCGTTGAAGATAGACAACAGTCTTTATTCAGTCTCTCTTGAAAATTAGTCAGATGGCTCGAACAGATTCACGCTTTATTACCACACCAGAGACAAAATAGTGCTTGTAGTCAGTCAGCAAATCAGTTCCATGACCATTGACATTGTGAATTAAACATTGCATGGACGATCAAGACTGTCGAACGCGAAATGCAAAATACTCCATGCCCGGCAGCCAGCAGAAAGTAAAGGTAGTGATATGAGAGCAGATTTATAATGAAATAAAGAATAAAATATATCACCAACAATCAGAACATCCAATGGGCACTGCAATCAATTTATTTGGGCCATTTTTATAAATACAACGAAGTCCGTACAATGCCAGTCGGACATTAAATGCTCCGTGTCCGACAGCCAAAAAAAAAAAAAAAAAAGGACGATTAGAACAGATTTATAACGAAATAAAGAATAAAAAAAAACATTTTAACAACAAACAGAACATCCAATGAACACAGTGATTTATTTATTTGCGGGCCATCTTTTTTGGATGTTCTGTTTGTGCCCCCCTTGTGCACCCCCAGAATAAAAAGTCTGGTGACGCCACTGGCCCAAGCTATAAGTTTTTCTCCTCCACACAAATTAGTTCATTGACAGGTACCCCTATCTTTATCTTCCCAGCCTCCATATATTTTTTTCCAACCTTAAATCTAAGAAATCAAAGAAAAAACAGCTTGGATTTCATGATAAGCAACACCTAATTTATTTATAAGCAGTAAATCCCCCCAGAATTATCACAAATACCTGAAAAGAAGAGATATCAGTGAAAATAAATCTTTAGTTTAAGTTAAATAATGGAAAAAACAGAGCGGATGATGTACAGAACATCGATAACGTACACAATGCATGCCACATAAAACAACACAAAATGGAGATTTCACGTAATCATTTCAAAAAGGGTTCATATAATTATGTCTTTCACACTTTTTCAAACTAGTTTGGATGTATTTTTAAGGATTTTACAAACTAGAAGTGCGTGATTCATTGAGTCTCGCCATGACACCGATAACGGACACAACAAGCTTAAACCATACGGCAGGGAAGTTGATGTTTGTGCGAGTGTGAAGGTCAGGGAGCCAACAATACATGAAAAATGGTTTCATTTTGTCAAAATATGAATATTTTCGGGCGGTGTGGACCCTTAATAGTTCCCTAGATGCGAATTAATTATTTATTTATGACTGGTCGTAATCGGATCACGTACACAACGGTTTTTTGGGACAAGTTGTTGATGCCTGTATGACATGGATCAAGTGAGATGCACACAATGACTTGGCTCCCAAATAATAGTTCAGTGTGTGTTTTATACATTTAAAAGTAGTTTAGACTTTTAGATTTTAATTTAGTCTATGAAACATAATTCAAAATTCATATATCTGTTTTGGACATACCAAAATGTGGGAAATTTTAAGGTTTGCAAGATTTTAGGTGCCCATAATGTGGTCAAAAAATGGTAAGAGACCCATAAAAGTATACATTCCTGTGTAGCTCTCATCATGCTCTTTATGATGAGACTGTAATAATAAAAAACTCCCAATATTAAAAATATTATAGGCATTGGACAAACAAAAAGAGGTGGAGTCATTTTCGTGAGCCTTGCTCATATGCAGATATATTTGAAGAGTTCAGATGCAAAACCCACTAAGTCCACCTGACCTCTTTTGTTGTAAAATGAAGATTTTTACCTGGTGTTAAATGTGGTGTCAGGTGTCAGCTGAAGTTGCTGAAGGATTTTACTATGGAATTTACGGGACTTCGCCAAAACTTGATTTTATTATTGGCATACACACACTGAAAGCTTGTCAAAACCACATTTAACTCAATTTTCATATAAATGGCGTTTGCAGGGTTTTGCGCCTGAAGTCTTCATTTATGTATGGAGGTACATTACGACCTCACTGCATGTGACATAACTGCATTTTAAAGAATGTTTATGGTATGTGACAGAAAACAATGCGTAGTTGAGAAAATGCAAAAACATTTTAAAAGAATGTTTATGGAAATTGAAGAATGTGCATCTGGAAAATGTTGAAAAACTTGGGACAAGTGATCACTCTACTATTAATTTTGAGGTTTCATGGGAAGTGAAAAAGGTGTCTCCAAAAACAAAAATTTTAATTTTAGGCGAGCAAACTTTGACAGGATGCGGTCATATCTAAGTAATGTGAGTCTGTAAATGAGATGTGGGAAAAGATTTAAGGGGTTTTACTTGATTCACAATGTAAATTCATTCCAAAGGTGTCCAAAAAGTAAGCTGAAAAAGCAGAATCCTCAGTGGATGACAGCAGCTATTCAGTAGAGTTTGAGGAAAAGAGAATCTTTATAAGATGTACATAGAGGATAACAATGATTACTTTCTGTAAAATGCGGGCTGTGGTCAAAAAAGAGCTGAGGAATGCTAGAAGACTGTATGAAAGACAAATTGCAGAGGGGGCAAAAACTAACCTAAAAAAGCGCTTCTTTCAGTACTGTTGGAAAGTCAAAAGGTTAAGTGCATAAAAGAGTAAAAATGGATCGCTTATGATAATAAGGATATTGCGGACACCTTAAACCTGTTACTTTGTTGAGAATTTTACCTTAGAGCGGGTCTTTATTGGGCTTGTCCAATGCTCAAGATTATTTATGAGGTTAGGGATAACGTCATATTAGACAAGTTGCATCAACTAAAGGCAGATAAGGCGGTCCTGATGGCTTATATCCTAGAGTGCTCAGGGAAGTTAGTGAGATCATCTTTAAACAAACTGCCAAACGGTCTTTAGAAACTGGAGAAATACCAAATGATTGGAAACAGGGCAATATAATACCAATATATAAAAAAGGGGACCGTTTACAGGCCAGTCAGTTTAACTTGCTGGTGCAAAATATTGGAATCTATCATAAAAGATGAGCTGGACTTATTTCTTGAAGAAGGGATAGCCAACATGGTTTTTCAAAAGGAAGGTCATGCCTGACAAACCTTCTGGAATTTTTTGAAGAGGCCACCAAGACTTATGACCAGAGCAGGGCTTATGACATCATATATTTGGATTTTCAGAAAGCATTTGACACAGTACCGGAGACTAATTTTTAAAATGAGCTCCATTGGAGTTACAGGTGGTATTCTGAAGTGGATTCATAACTGGTTGCAGGACAGAACACAAAAGAGTGGTGGTCAGTGGTATATCATCTGAGCTAGGTAGGGTGGGAGTGGCGTCCCCAGGGATTGTTGGGACCCCTGCTGTTCCTCATCTCGTTAATGACCTTGATAGGAATATTGAGAGCAGATTAGTGAAATTTGCAGATGATACTAAATTGGGGGGGCTTGGCAAATAGTTTAGAGTCCACTAAAGTGATTCAGGATGATTTGGATAGAATTCAGAATTGGGCAGAAATGTGGCAAATGAAATTTAATGTAACAAAGTAGTACATGTAGGTAATAAAAACATTATTACTTCATGGGAGGTTTTAAACTGGAATGTGCTCCAAGTGATTGTTGACCAAACCCTCACAGGCTCTAGCCATTGTGCATAGCTGTTATAAAAGCCAATCGATGCTGGGATACATTGCCAAAAGTATTGAGTTCAAATCCAAGGAGGTGATGCTTCTTTTGTACAACACATTAAATCAGACCACATCTAGAGTATTGTGTACAGTTCTGGGGACCATACTTTTAGAAAGACATAGAGGCTTTAGAAAAGTTCAGAGAAGAGCCACGAAGCTAATTCCGGGTATTAAAGATGAAAGCTATGAGAAAAGGCTGAAGATCCTTAATCTCTTTAGTCTTAGGAAAAGGAGACTAAGGGGTGATTTGATTGAGGTCTTTAAATATGTTAAAGGATTAACAAAGTGAATTATGTAGGATTCCTTCAACCAAGTGTTGTTAGCAGAACTCGGGGTCACAAATGGAAGCTGACTAAAAGGTAAATTTAGCACTGATATTCGGAAATATTTCTTCACCCAAAGAGTAATTTCAGTGTGGAACAGCTTGCCTGACCATATTGTTGAGGCAGAGACCTGGGAGTTTTCAAGAGCAGACTTGACTTAAAGCTAGATACCATTGAGTCATTGAGTATCTGAAGTGATATATTCACGATGGTTACAAAGAAACTGGCGAGCCTAGTTGGGCTGAACGGCCTGTTCTCGCCATTGATGTTATGTTATGTTATGTTATGTTAACTTAGCAGCAGGATACAAGTTTTGTGGGATTGTGTTGAGAGATGGCTCAGGTTGGATGAAGTGTTGTTTGAAATGTGGGAGGTGTAGGGAAGGAAGGCAGGGTGGGTGGGGAGAGGTAGATTTTATATCACAGCACAGTGGGGAAGGGAAGACATTGGGAAAGGGAAGACACTGGGAAGGGGGAGGGAGGTGGAGGGACAATGCATAATTTGTGTAAGACTCAACCATCGTCATTTTATGCCTTATATAATTACATTGCCCTGGTTGACCATCTGGGTGAAAGAAGATGTTAAATGCAAATATTTAAACCAAATATGGTTGTTGGAGAACTGAGGATAGCCAGCTATAACTGTATTGGTCTTGCAGACCATATAAAACGACACACCATTTTCACCTGGCTCAAAGATAAAGGCTACAATATTCTTTGTTTGCAAAAGACGCATTCCACACCTGCAGATGAAGCAGTCTGGGAGCAAGAATGGGGGGGACCAATTTATTTTTCCCATGGTTCAAAAAGCTCAAAAGGTGTAATGACACTCTTTCAAAACAACCTGGACATTTAAATAACATTTTATCTAACTGATTCACAGGGAAGATGGACCATCTTAACTGTATTAATTGACGGCAAGTATTTTACCATTATTAATATATATGGTCCAAAGAATGATAACACAAACTTCTTTGAGATTATGCTTAATAATCCATCAGGTTTACAAGATACAAGCAATGCCTTTATCATGGTAGGAGATTACAATACCGTATTAAACCCTGCTTTAGATCGGAAAGGTAATCATTGTACAAATTATCACCCGCATGCTTATAAAGGAATTTCGGGTATTATGGATGCCATGGACCTTGTAGATATCTGGAGACTCAGAAATCCAGATTTATGCAGGTATACCTGGTGGAGACAGAATCAAGCTAGTCATATTGACTATTTCCTGATCTCTTTTTCTTTGGTTGCAAAAGTCAAAACGGCATTAATCCAAGACAAAATAAGATCCGATCACCAACTTATAGGGCTGCACCTATTACTCACTGATTTCCCTAGAAGCCGTGGATACTGGAAATTTAATCAGTCTTTTAATGGATAGTACTTTTATAACCAAAACAAAAGTTTTCATTACAGACTCCTTCTCAAATAATATAGGTTCAGCAGATCCTCTTATTGTGTGGGATACATTTAAATGTGTCTTTAGAGGGCATGCAATACAATACTCTTCCTTTAAACAAAAGCAGTTTTGGGAAAAAGAGAAAAATCTAGCAAAAGAAATTGAAAAGCTTACACGAGAAAATGATACTTCTGTTAACATGTCTTCTGATATGTTGAACATCTTGGAAGAAAAACAGAATGAACTTGAGGAACTTTATCAAGAAAGATCGATTAATGTATATTTTGAAAACAAAGCCAAATGGATGGAGAAGGGTGAAAAATGCAACAAACACTTTTAAAATCTTCAACATAGAAATGCATCTAAAAAGAACATACAAAAACTACTCACAAGTAAGGGTGAAACTCTAGTGACCCCAACAGATATATTAAAAGAAGAAGAAAAATATTTTACTGAACTGTTTTCATTTCAGACTCCACCACTGCCTCTAAATGATGTCCACTGCAAAGACTTTCTCCCAAAAAATCAGGTTAAGCTTTCAGACATGTAAAGGGAATTCTGTGAAGGCCTAATATCTGAAGATGAGCTCAGACAGGCAATTAGGTCATTTCAACCAGGGAAAACACCTGGCCTAGATGGAATACCAACTGAGGTGTATCAGACTTTTTATGATCAAATTAATGAACCATTACTTGCATGTTTTAATTACTCATATGACAAGGGTGTACTGTCTGAGACCCAACAAAGTGGTCTGATTTCGCTGCTACTAAAACAAGAAAGCAGTGGCTAATATAAAGACCCAGTTTATTAAAAAACTGGAGACCTCTTACACTTCAATGTTGTGATGCCAAAATATTAGCAAAATGTATTGCACATCACATTAAGAATGTCTTGTCTGATATAGTTCACAATGACCAGTCTGGATTTTTACAAGGTCGAAATATTGGGGACAATATTAGGCAGCAACTACAAATTATAGAGAACTATGAAATCGGACCACTTTTTTTAACCTATATGTACAGCATTTGGATTGTCAGTTATGTAGGCTATATAACATGAAATATCATGGATCTATAAATTGAATTTATTAAGGCCGATGTTATTCGCATTTATACATGCGGCCAATGCTGAATTTTTTTCTTGGCTGCACTTATAAGTGCACCAGTTGATGACCATTTCAGTGCTGCTTATAAAGTACCGCTTAAAAAAAGTTTGGCCAAGAAAAAATTTTTTAGCTTTGGACACACTTAAAATAAGTGTGGGCAATGGAGAAATGTGCATCTTGGCCACACTTAGAAGTGCGTCTAATGCGAATTTCGATCAATTTTTGCGCTTGGATGCACTTAAATAAGTGCGAATAGTCACTTCGATTTATTAATGAATTAAATCAAACCTCTGCTGCACTCCGGTTTTCCACCCCAACGGGGTTTACTGCAGCAGCAATAGTTTTCCAAACTGCAGCCTTCTGGGCTCCCTTTATACCACTCTTAAGGCTCCCAAATAAAGTTATTTTGTTTTTCTCCACCTCAGACATGATAATTTATATTTCCTGCTCAGTGAAGTTCTTTCTTCTTTGCCGTCTTTCGAGAGTCCATGTCGCAAATGGGCAGGACTATGCCACCTGGAGCATGAATTTATAGTCATATAAATTACGATGGTTTCAGCCGCCAGATTTATCAACGCCACGCCAGTTCTACACCGAAATCAGCAACGTACACACTTTTAGTAAATCAGACGTGACAGCTGGCGAACGCTGATATTTACACTAGAATGTACACCAGATCCTACGCAAGTTTGACAAATGAGGGCCATTGTGAGCTAAACAGAAAAGTACGTTTGTTTTCATGTTTGTTTCATCAAATATTGAAAGGAGCAACTTAATATTAACCTTTATGTCCCAGAGTTTGTTGTATTTCCATGTCACAGTGTTTCTGTCATTTTGTCATTGGGAAGTTAACTTCATATTTTGATACCTTTATTATCGCCCATGATGTTGCCCATGACAGACTGGCAGAAAAGTAAAGCTCTCCATGCGTGTCTTTTTCGCAACCGGTAAGTGGTAATTTCACCATATTCAACATAGCGGTATGAATGCAGCATAAGACCCTTATCTCACAACGAATTTGGGTTGCTCAGGATCTGTCCCGTGCATGCTGCGACCAGATATCGCGCCCTGGAGGTACAGTTGTCATTCGCGGCTGGTGCGTGGGGTTGGTGAGCAACAGGGCCTGTTTTCCATTATCGGACAGACAACCAATTGTTGACCAGTGACAGTGCAAATGATGCTTTCTTTCTTTCTGTCGTTAGCCACGCCATTTTGCTGATGCCGTAGCATTTTTTATTTCTTGTTTGGCTTTATGTTGGCTATTGAAATCACTCAAAAGAACAAATCCAGCATCATTGTAGGCCTACATGCCAGAAAAAAGCAAATGTTCGTCATGACTGAAGTGTGCGTTCACGGTTTCTATAATCCCACTCGTATCTCACTGGATAAAGCAATAAAAATTGGTTCTTCAGTTTGCAGTAAGTACAGTACATGTCTCACCGGTGCGTTTTTAATGGAGTTAAGTATACAATGGACTAATACTATACACGGTGTTAGCGCCTGACAGCATATATTTTCTGCCATTGATGGCATCATCTGGCATTCTCCACAGGAACACCTGCAAGCACAATGTAGTTCTATTGCTCAGTGAGCGTTGATTTCACAACATGCATACGTGAGGGTAAAACATTACTGAATGGAGATTATTTTCACTGAGAGGAACCGGTTGACTGGCGAGCTAATTACGATGCAATAATATTGTACAGTACTAGTTAACGTTACAGTACCATCAGGCCGCCGTTGGATGCATCCCTGATAACGTTGATTTTTAGCGGAGATGCGCTAACTCGGTAATGATAAAAACCACAAAGGATTTTACGAAATACAATTCCGTAACTGGCCGGACGGTGTTTCCAGATGGCAGAGGTTCTGCTACGTCTGATTCTGAAGCTGCTTGCACATTGGACGCGAAACAAATTTTTCGCACGACAGATTACGTTCAAAGTCAATGCAAAGACGCGAATACACGCGTGTATTCAAGCCTTCGCATTGACTTTGAATGTAATCTGTTTTGCGAAAAATTAGTTTCGCGTCCAGTGTGCAAGCGGCTTGAGTCAGATGGCTCAAACATATAGGGCTGGCTGACCCTTGCGCCATTGCTGTGTCTAACGTTGACGGAGCCAGTGAGATGTCACTCAAATCGAGGAAGTGGCCAGTCACACCGCGATGCGCCACGCCCATACTGTCTTGAGAAATGGACTGAATAGCATAATGAGCCGTTTTTGAACTAGGTTTTCTAATCGTTATTAATGTCAATTTTCACTCAGTTTTTTTGTAGATGCTTTATGAGACACCCAACTTTGATATTATAGGTGAATTCTCACTATGCCAAGACAAGTTTCCAGAGGCTTTAAAGCCTCCCTGATTCCAAAATTTTTTAAAAACCCAAGATGGTTTTCCAGGAGACTATTGGACAATGTACACCCGATTTTTAAGAGGGGACTGTTTCCCTTTCTACAGATTAAACACACCCAGTTCTCACAATTCAATGAGGAACTGCTCATTAATGTATGCCCGTTTTTAAAGGAAGCCATACAGAGCTGGCTGCAAAACCAATTCTATCCTCCAGAAAATACATAGGAAATTTTGCAACAAATCATATGGTTCAATTCTAATATCTTGATTGGTAAGAAATTTATTTTTTGGGAAAACATGTTTGATTCTGGCATTATCTTTATAAATGATATTGTAAATAATGAAAGTAAATTAATGTCTTATGAAGGGTTAATTGACATTTATGGCAAGGTTTGCCCTTTACAAAAGTTCAGTCAATTGGTTGCGGCCATACCACTAAAATGGAAAAGAGGAATTGTTAAAGGAAGTAGCAAGGAGCTTGTCTGTCGACCATCTACGAAAAACCTTCAGTGGATTGAAAAAACCAGCATAAATAGAATGATATATAAGTTTCATCTTGAATCAAGAAAACTGAGAGCCAATACTCACAATATTCTAGATTCTTGGGAGAATATGCTAGATTTTCCGATACCATGGAACCTGGTTTTCAATTTAATTTACAAAACAACAATTGATTCATCAATAAGATTTTTTCAGTTTAAATTAATATATAAATTTTTGGCCACTCGAAAGATGCTTCATATTTGGGGAATTGAGGGGTCAAACTTGTGTAGATTCTGTCGCGAAGAGGTTGAGTCAGTGGAACATTTATTTGGGTACTGCCCCTGTGTAGATCTGTTTTGGAAAGGGGTTCAGAGGTGGCTGGCTTTATATTCTAGTAATTTTACACTTGATTTGCCCACCATACTTGATTTTTCATACTTGAAACACTGGTTGATTTGTGAACAGCTCTGCTGACTGGAATTCAGTCCCTTGAGACTACCGTAATGCAACAGCATCTGCAATAAAAGATGGTCTGGAAAAGTCAAAGTGTAAATGAGGTCTATGATTCAAAACTTGCATGGTGCCAGCTTCATGCATTGACAAATCCCCTCATATCCTGTTCTACTCACTGTGATGCAAACAGCCTTATTTTAGCAGAAAACTGCCAAACTGGGCAAGGGAAACAAACATGGTATTTGGAATGAACAAGATTGTCCATTAAAATCACTGCCACTTCCGTTTCTGTTGGCAAAGCCATGAAAAAAGAGCCCTTGTTCTGTTAATGTATTACATATGTGCAAATTTTTGGGGCAGTCAGCATAAAATTAGGATGAGACATTTATGAACTCCTTCCTTAACAAGTCTTTTACTTGTTTCTCTCTAATAGATAATAGTGGTTTTAAATTGCCTCACTGTTTTTAATCAGTTTAAATTTTCTTACTCTTCAAGCAAATCCTGAAAATATTTTCACTGCCTTGGTGCATTTTTTCTCTCTCACTGAATAGTCAAGTTCACTATGCAGCATATAATGATTAACAAATTATGATGACAAAGAGGGAATTAGTCTGGAAGGTTAGGTTGTTAATGTGGCTAAAATCTGTTTAATTCAATAAGAAAAAAATGTAAGCGTCCTTTGGATTACATTTCCTGTTTTTGCGGGTTTTTTTTAATCAATGATGAAAGCGTAGTGAAAAATTATTTCATTTATTTAAAATGATACTTGATTTAGTTTAAAAAAATAATGAGTCAAATAACGTCCAATTTAATGAGCAATTAACTTTCAGTCTTCAAAAGATACATTTATATTTTTTGTCATAAATAATATGGAAAATGCACAACTATCACAACTATTTCATGCAATGAAAAATAATGTTAAGTTTGAGCAGTCATCGTGTTCATTGTTGAGCGAATCCATTGTTTGATTGCTAGTTTAGCAAGGTAAACAAGGGCACATTGAGAATAATTGCTCATCCTATTCTACCTCCGTCAACACATCCGTGGAATTGGATGCAGTCAACCAAGAATTACCATTCATGGGTGGTATTTTTCTGCTAAACATTGCATTCAGCCTTCTTTCCATGTAAGCCAAAAAAATTCAATGTGTGATATGGCGCACAGTTCTGCACTTGATTCCGTGCTCTGAAATCTCTTTCCATGTAAGCATTTCAGGGCACATTTTTGTGCGCTGACTGAAACCAAGCAATGGAGCCATACTGTACAAATGAGTAAGGCGGATTTGTTTCATGCATAGTTTGATAGTACAGTGTGTAATGTAATGGTACAGTTTGTCCGGCAGTTCATAATGCCCACTTCCTTGTATTGTTTTTCTCAATTGCATATCCCTGGTCTGTCATTAGTATTGTTTTGTAATCTCACTGCGTTTTTATTATTTTTTTATTATTCCATATTTTTTCTTTCATTAATCTATGGTCCAGTCTATCAGTAATAATTTTTGTCGCGATAGCATTGTTTGTCTCATTTGTGAAGTAATGCAAATGGTACTTGATTTCATTTGTGTAAGAAATAAGTTTCACCTTTCTTGAAGACCTGGTGTATTATTTCTCTCGTGCATATTGAATGAGTAATCAGCCGATAAGGCCCGTTTTGGCACAAAGAATTTGGGATTTCATTAATGATTTTTATCGCTAATTATTGATTAAATCTCATAAGTTATATTATGAAATACTGGTTAAGTGAGGGTTTCTGATAGGTAATACTACTCGTGTTTGATATTTAGAGTATTGAACATTCCTATGAGTCATTGCTTGTTTGAGCTGCTGGATTCAGGTATTAAAACTATTTTAATTAATCCTGAATTCCCCAACAAGTTAAATAACAAAAAAAGAAAGTATTTCTGAATCCACTGGGTTTCCATTCACTATGCCAATAAGCCTTTCCTGCTGCCCTGTTGCTTGGCTGTTTTCTGAGACCTCTTAAATAATCCTGGCTGCGTTGTAGACTGAATTTAGTGGTTTTGCGACTAGAATTTGTTCATTCTGGGCAATACCCCTAGAATCCTCATGTCGCATTATCTTCATGGTGACCAGCTTTCGGCACACCAACACAAATGAGAGCATGGAAAAGTCAATACGGAATGACATTTTTCTCAGTTGGCTAAACATCCGTGTGCAGAGGAGTACATGAAAAGGGCACCATAGTCTGAAATACAACTGACTTTTCAGCGGACAAGTATCCAAAATGCGCTAATTTTGGCTTACATGGAAAAACGGGCCTTACTCCTTGATTGCTGAAGCTCTGCTTTGGAACCTGTGAAAAAGAACACTGCAAAATTAACATTCAATCACAATTTTACTCTACTTTTGACAGAGCTCAGGTAGTCAGCCTTCCTGCCAGCCATAAACTCATTATCAATACAAAAAGTGGCTGATTTGTTCATTCTATGATGTAGTAGTGCTGGGCCAAAACAGTATGAACCCAAATTGTGATGCATGGTGTCTTTACATTTTTATTTCGAGGTGTTTGACCATGGGGTATTTTTTTTTTTTTCAGGAACAGCATGACCTTATCAAGCAAGGCTTTGATGAGAAGGCGAAGCTGATGCAGACAGAAATTGATTCCCTCAGGAAGGAGAAGGATGAAAATGAGAGCCCTGGTTCATTTTCCAACTTCTTGAGTAATATGGCTCTAGCAGCTTCCATGGTTTTGCCGGGGTTTCTTCCAAAGGTGGCTGGGCTGGGTGTTCACTTCTTGCTTAATAAAAAAAAATAAACTTAATTGGAGTGTTCAGGGAGGTTTTATTGCATCTGTACAATATACCTGAGTATAAGGTACATTCGCTGGCTTTATAAACAAAATAGTGGCCCAAACTTGGTTGAATGTCTCTTCCCTTTGCCACAAATCTAAATTTGTCTATTCTTTTGACCATATTATATACAAGCTGTGCCCGGTGCCATGAGATATTATTATTTGTATTATTATTTTATTTTGACTGAGTGGAGGGCTCAATATGAGAATCCATCTCCTGCCGACTGATTTACGGATTGGTTGACTAAAATCCGGTACCTTGTCAAAACATTCATGTGGGTTCAATACCTGTTTGCACCACTATGCAGTGTTAAGTGGAAAACCCTTATATCGTCTTGCAAGGAACACATATGCAAATACAGAGGGTGATGCAAGGGCTGTTCCTCACATTCTGGTATACCAAAACACGCAGCCAAAAATTTGTAATGCAACGCATATGTCTACTGCTAAGCGACACGCATCAGGTGGGGGCACTAAGTGAAAATTGCTTGTGAAGATCAGCCCCCTACAAAGAAGTGATTTCTTCTGGTGAATGCTATAGTCATTTCATGGTATAATTTGCCTCTATATGCTCCCCTTGTGCAGAAGAAACATTCTTACTTCAGACTGGACCTAGGGGCCTCAAACTACATGCATGTTCTATGTGAGCAAACAGCTTGCTACGATCAAGCATTGCGTTTGCGTATCCTGACCTTGCGCAGTTTACTTCGACCATAACGGCAATTTATTATTTTTTTTCCTTTTTACTTTTATTTCCATTTGTAAACACTGTTCATTACTTTTCCTTTAAGAGTAAAAATGTTCCTCCTCTTCCACCCCACTTCTCCCGACCCTTCTCAATAACACAAAGACAAAACGATACAATAGCAATATTTTATAACTAACGAAGGATGAATATGTGAACACACAAAATTACAGCAATAACACTGGAGTGTCAAAAATAAGTACATATGTACATACATACGTACATACATGCATACATAGATACATACATACATACAGTTAGGTCCATAAATATTGGACAGTGGTACAATATCCATTGTTATAGCTTTGTACACCATCATGATGGATTTAAAAAGAAACCACAAATATGTCCTTCAAGTGCAGACTTTCAACTTCAATTCAGGGGTTTTGTCAAAAATATTGTGTTCACTGTGTTGGAATTAAACCCATTTTATGCACAGCCTGTACAGCTTTAGGGGCTGAAAGGTAACTGGGGAACTGACGATCAATAGTCTTTTTTTTTTTTTTTTAATTGTTTGTAAATACTTCCTGGCAATGACTGCCTAGAGTTTGGAACTTAGAGACGTCACCAGATACTGGATATCTTCCCTGGTGATATCCTGCGAAGCCTTCACTGCAGCTGTCTGAAGCTTCTGCTTTGGTGTTTGGGCATTTTTCCTTCAGTTTTGCCTTCAGCAAGTGAAACGCTTGCTCAGGTGGATTCAGTTCAAATGATTGACTTGCCCATTGTAGAAAAATTCATTTCTTTGCCTAAACAATATTGCGTTGCTTTTGCAGTCTACCTCCAAGTCATCATTCATCTACATTTTGAAGCATTGTCCAATGGATCCTGAAGCATATGGCTGAATCTAAGCATTTAATATTGCCCTATAAAATTCAGAATTCATGCTCCAGCTTTTGTCAGTAGTCGCATCACCAGTAGATACAAGGGAACCTGCTCAAGTGGTGACCACACATGCTCAAGAGTCATACATGACCACTCTTCATAGATGAGGTTGTATTCTTCAGATCATGGGCTGTTCCTTCCCTTCCTAATCGAGTTCTCTCCCCGCCTTGCTGGTACAAGTCGATTTTTGCCTCATCTGATCACAGGGTGTTATTCCAGAACTATATAAGCTTTGTTTAGGTGTTTTTTTTTTTTTTGGCAAATTTCCTGTTTTTGTGCCCACTATTGATGCACCTCTTGAAATAAACTCTCTGTATTTACTCCAATGAAGTCTCCTCTTGATTGCTTACTTTGGTACTGATATGCCTACCTCCTGGAGTGCTCCTGAACTGGTCAATTGTTGTGATGTTTTTTCTGCACCAGGTACAAATTTCCTCTGTCACCCACCACAGTTGTCTGTCCTCCTGGCCTTTTTGTATTCTTGTGCTCACCAGTGCTTTCTTCATTTTCATAATAGTACCAAATAGTTAATTTTGCCACATCTAATGGTTTAACTTCTTCTCTGGTGGGTTTGTTTTGATTTTTCAACCTCACAATGACTTGGTTCTCTGGCACTGATATCTCTATACTTCCAATTGAGAGTTAATAGCAAAAGATTCCGAATGCAAATGCAAGACTTGAAATCAGCTGTAGATCTTTTATTTGTTCACTTTTAAAGGAAAATATGAGGGAATAAAAGATACCAGGCCATGGAACAGCTAAGCAGCCAATTGTCCAAATACTTCTGGTCCCTTAAAAGGGGGGTACCTCTCAAAAAAGAGTCTTAAAGCTATAGTTTGCAATCTTGGAACAGCTGGCAAGATTTGAATGTAGCCTCACCTCTAAACCCACCCCCTCCCTTCAAGCCTCTGACTGAAGCCACGCCCCTTCATTCATGCACGAGCGCAAGTCTTACTGTTACTTGGCAGCAATGCTGGTAGATTCTAGGTTTTCAAAAAATAAATAAATATAAAAATTATATATTATATATATATATATATATATATATATATACACATATATAATGTTTTGTGCTACGAAACCACACAATTCCACAACATTACAAGTAGGAAAACATCCTGTTCAATATATTATATACGACAAATAATTGACCATAAAGACATCTCTGTCCATTAGAATGATAGGGATCTTAGGGGTACAAATACGTCGTAGCATTAGCTGTGTGAATGCTACGGGCAAACACTCCTAAAGATTTACATTTGACCATCAACAAGTATCCTGTGAACGGGGCCTCAGGACAAATACCAAACCAATATGACTACTTGGACATATTATAAATATAGTCTCAGCATATTATGAATAAAACAATGCTAACCACTAAGCTAGCCTTAGCACTGGAAACAAGCTAATGTTAGCCACGGCTGCAATGTTTGTTACACGAGATTTTCACATCGGACTGTTACTGTAACCATTAACATCTTGGCTATGTTTTTTGAAAATAAAACCAATCATAAATCAAAAAGGGGTAATTCAATTATCAGTCCAGCAGAAATGTGGCGAGCTGAGCATCGGTTTGGAATCCTTACAGATCCCTTAGCTCCCTCTACCTCTGGAAAGCAATTCCGATGTTTATCCTCGTTTTATTTTGGGATCTGTCCGATTCTTTCCTTCAAGCTTTTGTTTGTTCTTCGGTCTGCTTCTGTTTGCTTGTCTTTCTTGTATAAACAATTGTTAGCAAAGAAAGGATGGGCAATTTTTTCTTTGCTGGAGGTGGATTTCTCGCCATTGCTTCTGAAAATCTCCTGAAGCCGGATGTAAACACCAGTAACAGCACAAAGGACAGAGCTTCTTCTTCTTTTAGGGGTTTAATGGCAGCTTATAAACCCAAGGTGTATTACCGCCAACTACTGGTTCTATAGTCACGAGAGAAGTAATTTGAATAAGGGAGGGGGATGCCCGCTGCATGTGCACATGAAGTGATTGAAATTTGTCAGGCAATCCTCCAGGCTCTGATTGGTTGTTTTGTGTCGGGAGCGGTAGAATCTTGCAAACTAATTAGGAGAGCAAGATGGAGCCAGATGCCTCTAATTTTTTCACAGATCATCTGACTCACATGCCACTGTCAGGTCATGGTGACAATTTTAACAAATATGACAAAAAGTGATTTTTTTTTTTTTTTAATTGCAAACTCTTGTTTTAACTCCTACCTCTGAAAAGTTTTATATCTGCTCCTAGAAACATAAGTGGTATGGGCCAATCTTGGGTGGTATTCAGGGACACAAAAACCATGAAAAACAAAAATAAAATTAGGAAAAAAAAACGAATTAATAAAATGGGGACATGTTCTTGACTTGTTGGTGGTCTCAAGGCTGTAATAATGGTGTTCTCTGTTATCTTAGGAATTGCAGAGGTGTTAATCCATAGTTATTTACCCTTTGCTTGAGTCTTATGACTTATGTTTAAGGGGTCGTTTTTGGAATGCCTGCTGGAGTTTGTGCAGGGAAGAGATAACCCTGACCTAATTCCTTTAGTTAACCCTTTGAGCGCCAACCCCTTTGAGCGCCAAATACATCTTCAAGGAATTAAAAATGTAGTTATCCTGAGCTGTTGAAAACCTATCATATGGTAACTTGTTTAAAAGAGCTCCCCTGCGGGACCTCTTTTAAACAAGTTGACACAATAGGTTTTCAACAGCATCTGACTTTGATACTTTACATCGTGGCGCTGAAAGGGTTAAGGGGGAAAGGACCTGAAGAATCAAATTATTCTGTCTGACTCTCGAAGGTGTAGTCATACCACCACAACCAAACGCTTGTTGCCCGACATGTTGCTTTGCTATTTCAGGACCAGGGGCGATTTACTGTAACTGATTGAATCATAATTCCGGAAGGAGAATATCTGACCATCAGTTTGTGACCTAAAGCTCAAGGGCAGTTGGCTTATGCAGCAGGACAATAATCTGAAGCATACAAGCAAGTCCACCTTTGAAGGGCTCAAAAGGAATAAAATTATGATTTTGGATGGGCCTAGTTAATGTCCTGACTTGAATCCAATTGACATGCCATGGAATGACTTTAAACAGGCAGTAAATGTGCGAAAACCCTCCAATGTAGCTGATGAACCTCTTAGACCCCATGTCCCCCTAGTTGTTGCACTAGCACTACAGGATTTTCAGTGATGTGCTGTCAGCCTTTAACCCGTAAACTCATAACGGCTCTCAGCCTGTTCCCATTCAAGATTGCCTTCTTAACAATCAAACAATTTATTTATTGAATAATCAAGACCAATATATAAACCTGTGATGATTAAGAAATTTCTAAGAAATGACAAAGAGATCCCTGATGGGTTACATTGATAACGTATTTAATTGTGATTTTGTGAGGATGGCAATAATACAAATAAATAATCCAAAACTTCACCAGATATCCATCTCCCATTTTAGTACTTTTTCAGCAGTGTCGCTTAATTTAAGATTGCACTTAATTATATGTTTGAGTATTCCAAAAATAGGCTACATTGTGGGGGAGTGCAATCGTGCACTCGTTGCTGCGATGCTATAATCATGAAATTAGTGAATTTACTACGCTTCTCAAAGCATTTGTAATTGAATGACTCTGTCAACTGGTTATTATCGGATCATGGCTATGAGTGTGAGACTGCCCTTTTTCATATGTGTAATTTCACCAGAGTAAGCAAAACTTCAGCTCTGGTATGTGTTCCTTTTGTCTTATATTATTTAAAAAAAAATACATTTAAAATGGGAAACATCCTCTTTGGCTTATTAAATCCAAGGCCGATCAAACATGTGCGCAGAAGGAATTAAAAATCTTTGAAAGGAATATTTCCGCTTATCTGGGGAGAGAAAAATGCCTGATGACTAGTCTACGTGATGCAATTTACAATGATGCCCCAAAAAACAAATTGGCGGTTAATTTTACCAATTACTCTTCCCAAGTGAGCAAATTACTGTTTCACTGATAATTAGGAGAAGTAAATGGGAACCGGTGTGAAGTATTATGGCGTTATGGGGGAGGTTACCGAAGGGTTTTCTGATGGCAAGTCATTGACGGTCCTGAGTTTTGTAAAGAGCAGTTGACCAAAATTCTTTCATAGGGATATAAAAGACTCATTGCAAGTTGTTTGTCTCACTTGATTGCAGTTATTGCCACCAAGGGTGGCGCTAACAGTTATTAGGTTTATGGGTGCAATTATTTTTTTCACAATTGTGATATAGCTTTTAAAAAGCCTTTTACCTTCAATAAATAAAACTCTCTCTTAAAAGCTGCATTTTTTTTTTTGTTTCCTCACATTGTCTTCATCCCAGTAAGAGCCATTCCATGAGAAAATGGCGCTTTTTGAAGAAGTTGAGGAGTTGTCCCCCCTGGAATTGAATGAAACTTGGCACATAGGTAGATATGGTAGTCTCGCGGAAAAGCCAAATTTTTAGGTTCGTATCTCAAGAAGTCTGCCGGTGGCACCACCTGGAAGCCACTAAAGTGGCTCAGTTTTGCTTTTGGTACCACGATTTACATCAATTATTATGACTTAAGGGTACACACTACCACATGTGGTATACTTTTGTCATGAGCTGTGACACTTCGAGTCTGGATAGACATCAGCGCCAAGCTGGGTAACTATGTTATTGAGCCGGAACTATTTGAGAAATCACAATAAAAATTGAAAATGGGAATGGGAATAAAATAACATCCCAGACATATATCAATCAAGAATGCTTTATTATGTGTTTATTCACAACAAAACTTTCATTTTCAGTTAACAGCACCTTGGTATCTTGCTGGGTTAGTGCAATGGATGGCTGGAAAGATGGTCGAAATTGATTTTCAATATATACAATATAGACAATATATCAATTAAGAAAGAAAAACTGCAAAACTCGAGAAGACTGCCAGAACAGGGGAGGGATCAATTGGATACCTTGAAGACATACTGAACCAATTCACAGAGAAGACATTTTGAGATATCAGCCATTTTAACCTTCTAACTTTAAGATCTGAATGCACAAGATTGAAAGAGGTCATGTAAAATCAAAAACCACACTTCCATGTGGCTCAATAACCTTTATCAAAACACTTTGCTGTGGCTGGGGATAAATATTCAACATGATGGAATTCATCTCACCTTCATCGACCACATCTAATATTTGGCAGTTAACTGTTAATGTGTTAATACTTCACTATGAGCATTCATCTTAGCTGAAACTGATTAAGATTTTTTGTGGAATGAAAATATGTCACTTTCTAAAACTTTCAGGAGCTTTGAATTTGTACTACAACCCCAATTCCGAAATAGTTTGGATGAAGTGTAAATTGTGAATAAAATCAAAATGCAATGACTTTCAGATCACATGAGCCAATATGCTATTTACAATAGAACATAGAAAATATTTCAAATTTTGAAACTGAGATATTTTACATTTTTATCCACAAAATGAGCTTATTTCAAATTTTCTGGCTGCAACAGGTCTCAAAAAAGTTGGGACACAGGCAAAAAAAGGGCTGAAAAAGCCATTAATATTTAAGAAAATCAGCTGAAAGAACATTTTGCAAGTAAATAAGTTAACTACCTGTGAAGGCTTGCGTAAAAAAAATGTGGAATACTTTAAAAATAATGTTCCTCAGCGTCAAATTGCAAAGGCTTTGAAGGTCTCATCATCAACAGTGCATAACATCATCAAAAGATTCAGCGAAATTGGAAAAATCTCTGTGCGTAAGGGACAAGGCCGAAGACCCTGACTGGATGCCCGTGATCTTCGGGCCCTCAGACGCCACTGCGTCACTCACCGGCATGATTTTGTCATTGACATTACTAAATGGGCCCAGGAATACGTCACAAAACTACTGTCTGTAAACACAGTCCGCCATGCCATCCACAGGTTCCACCTAAAACTCTATCATGCGAAAAGGAAGCCATTGTTGAGCATGATCCAAAAGCGCCACCATGTTCTGTGGGCCAAGGCTCATTTAAAATGGACTGTAGCAAAGTGGAAAAGTGTCCTGTGGTCAGAAGAGTCAAAATTTGACATTCTTGTTGGAAATCATGGGCGTCGTGTCCTCCGGGCTAAAGAGGAGAAAGACCACCCCTCCTGTTATCAGCGTTCAGTTCAAAAGCCAGCATCTCTGATGGTATGGAGATGCATTAGTGCATATGGTGTGGGACACTTGCATGTTTTAAAAAGCACCATGAATGCTGAAAGATATATAAAGGTTTTAGAGTAACATATGCTCCCCTCCAGACGATATCTATTCCAGGGAAGGCCTTATGTATTTCAGCAGGACAATGCAAAACCACATACTGCAGCTATTACAACAGCATGGCTTCATCGTAGAAGAGTTCGAGTGTTGAACTGGCTTGCCTGCAGTCCTGATCTTTCACAGATTGAGAACATTTGGAGCATAATTAAACAAAAAGTCCGTCAAAGGAGACCCAAAACTCTCCAGCAGCTGGAAGCCTGTATTAAACAAGAGTGGGATGAAATTCCAATGGCTAAATTCAAGAAACTTGCCTCCTCAATGCCCAGACACCTCTACTCTGTGTTAAAGAGAAGAGGGGATGCTACACCATGGTAAACAGGCCCCTGTCCCAACTTTTTTGAGACCTGTAGCTGCCATCAAATTTGAAATGAGCTCATTTTGTGAATAACATTTTAAAATTTCTCAGTTTCAACATTTGCTATGTTTTCTCTGTTCTATTGTGAATAAAATACCTCCTGGTGTGATTTGAAAGTCATTGCGTTTTGATTTTTTTCACAATTTACACTTTGTCCAAACTATTTTGGAATTGGGGTTGTATTTCCAACCATGAATGCATTGCAAAATTTTTATAAGCTCTTCATTTGTCCTAATTAGGTACATTTCATGTTTAAAGCAGGTATTTACCTTCTAAAGCCACGTTTTGACAGAAAAATCCATGATTGCCATAAAGAATAAAAGACCCTTGAACATTTTGTCTGCTTTACCATATTGCAAGCAATTTCAGTGGACAACATTTTTTTTTTAAAGATTTTTTTTTGGGAATTTTTCCTTTATTTGACAGTTATACAGTGTAGAGAGACAGGAAAGCTGGGGAGAAGAATGGGAGAAGACATGCAGCAAATGACCTGAGCTGGAATCAAACCTAGGTCGCTGCGGGAAGGACGCAGCCTTTATGGTACGCGCGCTTAGACCGATGAGCCACCGGGGCGCCCCGACAACATTTTTAAACAGATCAAATTAGACACTGAGAAAATCAGTCAGCTTCAAATCAGGTTGCTGAAGACAGGTGTTTTGCATTCTTTCTCAATAATTTGCATGAATTTCATGACATAAACATGACACAAAGCAGGTTTGACTCTTTCATTTGCTTGCCTAATAAGTTCTTATTTTTTACGACCATATGTCCACAGGTACATTAATTAGGAACCCAATGATTGTTCACTATGATGGGCTCAATTTTTCCCCTTCTTTTTATGCAGTTGTTTCTAATGTATCACAATATGGATATGGATTTTTTTTCTCTTCATGTTATGTATGGATATTAATTCAAATGTGGCTTTGTAGGATAAATAACTGCACTAAACATAAATGCACCTGGTTAAGACAAACTGACAGCTTGTTAAAATCCAGTCATTGCAACTGTGGTTGAAACAAACAAACAAACAAACAAAAAAACAGCATACACAGGGGTGCCCCAGGACCAAGATTGGGAACCACTGGAATGGAGTTAGACTGAGATAGGACTCAATCTCTTTAAAATTATCTGGAGATAGAATGAGATGGACCTGAAATTTGCCAAAACAGGGGTCATCATCCTGGCAGACATGATTTCACAATAAAGACTAATTACCCCCCCTTCACAATTATATAAATATAATTGAAAATGTAGAAGATGTAGATAGAAGAAGATAGCACTGAGGTGACGAGTTGGTGAAGAAAAACTTTTTTTTTTCATTTAAATTTTTATCTTTATGCCCAGGTATGTGAAATAGTCACATGGTTTTAAAACACCAATATGCAGATTAGGCTTTTCTTTCTTTTCTATTCTGTAGCATGATGGATAATTTACTATTATTTGCCTTATATTCTGATGTCTGCCCAAACATTTTAATAAGGTTTAGTAATGATGGCATTGACCAATTGAAATCTTTGAAAAAAGGTTTACATCAACGGTAAATTAGGCCACTCTGTTGTTTTATTCTCCAAGCTGAATCCCACGTATATTCTTGTCTGATGTAATTGCTCCTGCAAAGTGTTCATTGGCTAAAATAAAGACAATTGGGGACACAGAGCATCCCTGACAACACCGTCTTGATATAAGAAAGGGTTTAGATGCCACACCTCTGCTATCAGTTAATTGTGGCGCAGTTTGACCCCTTTGCACATTTTTTTTCCCTGAAGCAAAATCTTGAAAGTATAGCGAGTAGATATGGCCATTCATCCCTGATGAAATCCAAGTCTCTTCAAATCGTACATAGCATCCCAATCCTCAGAATGACTTCCCAGTTACATGTTGACATACAGTAAGCTGATATAGCAAACAGAACAAACGTAATGTATCACCACCTCAGACAGAGCAAAGCTCTGTTTACATGCAGAGTCGACTTGCAAAACCTGCAAAGTCAAGTTTTGAAAATAAATGAGTTATCTCCCTTAGCCTCTCTTTCAGGCAACTGTGCATGTCCCATTGATGGCTCCACTTTCAAAACCTAATAAATCATGTTATAAATTGTAACGGTAAAAGCGAAACTCAAAACCCACCAAGTCAAGGAGGAAAACTGTCAAATTCTGCTAAGTCATCAGCCAATGTGGAAACATAATTCCATTTTCCTTCGCTAGAAGGAACCAATTACAGGGCCTGATTTACTAAGATCCCAAATAAAGAGTGCGAAATTGCGTGCGCACGCTTATAGATTGCGCGTGTTGTTGGTTTGCGTGTTACCGGTGATCTACAACCCCAATTCCGAAATAGTTGGGACAAAGTGTAAATTGTGAATAAAATCAAAACGCAATGACTTTCAAATCACACCAGCCAGTATTTTATTCACAATAGAACAGCGATAACATAGCAAATGTCGAAACTGAGAAATTTTACAATTTTATCCACAAATTGAGCTCATTTCAAATTTGATGGCTGCTACAGGTCTCAAAAAAGTTGGGTCAGGGGCCTGTTTACCATGGTGTAGCATCCCCTCTTCTTTTTAACACAGAGTGGAGGCGTCTGGGCATTGAGGAGACAAGTTTCTTGAGTTTAGCCATTGGAATTTGATCCCACTCTTGTTTAATACAGGCTTCCAGCTGCTGGAGTGTTTTGGATCTCCATTGACGGACTTTTTGTTTAATTATGCACCAAATGTTCTCAATCGGTGAAAGATCAGGACTGCAGGCAGGCCAGTTCAGCACACGGACTCTTCTACTAAGAAGCCATGCTATTGTAATAGCTGCAGTTTGTGGTTTTGCATTGTCCTGCTGAAATACACAAAGCCTTCCCTGGAATAGATGTCCTCTGGAGGGGAGCATATGTTGCTCTAAAACCTTTATATACCTTTCAGCATTCATGGTGCTTTTTAAAACATGCAAGTGTCTCACACCATATGCACTAATGCATCCCCATACCATCAGAGATGCTGGCTTTTGAACTGAACGCTGATAACAGGAGGGGTGGTCTTTCTCCTCTTTAGCCCGGAGGACACGACACCCCTAATTTCCTACAAGAATATCAAATTTGGACTCATCAGACCACAGGACACTTTGCCACTTTGCTACAGTCCATTTTAAATGAGCCTTGGCCCACAGAACACAGCGGCGCTTCTGGATCATGCTCAACAATGGCTTCCTGTTTGCATGATAGAGTTTTAGGTGGCATCTGTGGATGGCACAGTGGACTGTGTTTACAGACAGTGGTTTTGTGAAGTATTCCTGGGCCCATTTAGTAATGTCAATGACAGAATCATGCCAGTGAGTGATGCAGTGGCGTCTGAGGGCCCGAAGATCATGGGCATCCAGTAAAGGTCTTCAGCCTTGTCCCTTACGCACAGAGATTTTTCCAGTTTCTCTGAATCTTTTGATGATGTTATGTACTGTCGATGATGAGATCTTCAAAGCCTTTGCAATTTGACGTTGAGGAACATTGCTTTTAAAGTATTCCGCAATTTTTTTACGCAAGCCTTCACAGGTTGGAGAGCCTCTGGCCATCTTTACTTCTGAGAGACTCAGCCTCTCTAAGACATCGCTTTTATAGCCAATCATATTACATACGTGATGCCAGTTAACTTAATTACTTGCAAAACGTTCTTTCAGCTGATTCTGTTACAAATTAATTGCTTTTTCAGCCCTTTTTTGCCTGTGTCCCAACTTTTTTGAGACCTGTTGCAGCCAGAAAATTTGAAATAAGCTCATTTTGTGGATAAAAATGTAAAATGTCTCAGTTTCAACATTTGAAATGTTCTCTATGTTCTATTGTAAATAACATATTGGCTCATGTGATCTGAAAGTCATTGCATTTTGAGTTTATTCACAATTTACACTTCGTCCCAACTATTTCGGAACTGGGGTTGTACTTAGATTGTCTTTGCAAATGACAACAGGCACAAAAGTGGTCAAGACTGCCCTGTCTAAATGAGGATTTTGCGTGAGTCAATGTTTTCACCATGGAGAGTGCGAGAGAGGAGACTGACCGTATGGAGAATGTGAGAGAGCGGACTGTACGCAAGCGCAAAATAAAATTTGAAGCCATGGAATTGGAGGTGTTAGTGCCAGAGGCGAATAAACATATTTTGTAGTTACAGCAAAGAAATCTTAACATAACCAGGAGAAACGCAATATGGGAGGCTATCTGTGACAAGGTCAATGCTGAGGGGAAAACAAGAAGAACACCGGATGAAATTAAGAAAAGATGGCAAGACAAAAGAAGAAGAACAAAGGAAAAAATCGTTTATAATAAAACCTCGGCACGCGCCAAGCACTTCAGTAATAACAAACATTAAGCTGTTCGTGATGTGTAGAGTGACACTTGACTTGTTCTTTTTGGTGTGGTCAATAGCCTACATAAAGCCAACAAAAAAAAACGAAAAATGCTGCATCAAGAAAATGGAATGGCTTGTGACACAGGAGAGAGAAAAAGAGCCTTTGGCATGTTACGGGCAGGTCTCAGCCGCCGAGAGGTGGTGCGTCATTTGCACTGTCACCATTCAACAATCAGTCGGCTATATATCTGAGAATGGAACATAGGCACTGTCACTGACCGACCCCGCTTAGGGCAGCCGCGAGTGACGATGGCAGCTCAAGAGCGCCACATCTGGTTACAGCCTGTACGTGACAGATTCCGGACAGCAACCAAAACTGATCATGAGATGAGGGGTCCAAGATGATTAAGGGTGAGCGCAGGTACTGTTTGACGCCGTCTATGTGAGCAACACATGCGTGCACACAGGCCCTACAGAAAACCCAGTTATATGCTAAAACATGCTAAATATAGACGCAAAAACAGCCACCGCAATCAGTTTCAGGTTTTGTAAATCACATTGCGTGTGCTAAATTAATCTATTATCATCTACTCCTCCCAATATTTTGCACGTTCTGCAAGGCCGGATCTACCCATGGATGGATCTACCATAAGGGCAATCTGGGCACGTGCCCAGGGGCCCTTAGGCAGGGAGGGGCCTTCCGTGATGGGAGATTTCTTACACCTTTTGCGGTTCATTACGAGAGAAAATCATTAGCGCCGAAACGATTATCATTAGCCTGAAGGTATAGTCATTTAAGCGAGGACACTGCGACATGCGATATTGCGACAAAAGCAAATCGAGCATCGAGGATATTTTATCCTTCTGATGTGCAACGTGTGCCGTTATTGCTTTGCCTGCTTGCCCGTTCGCTGCCACTCGCCTAACGTGAGGCTAGCGACCACAGTTCACTGAAAACCAAGTCGCCGTATTGAATCTACTCTCAAAGCTGTCAAAATCCCATTATAATTGTGATTTTTTTTTCCCTTTAACCATGCGAAAATCGTATGAAGTCAAGGGGTGCACGAACCATAACCTGAAAACAGGTCGCGTGATAACTTTTCACGCATTTACAAACTAAGGCTCATATCCTGATCGCCACAGAAAGCGGATTTATCTGCTGACAAAAATTAATTATTAATCGCAATGGAATAATCTGGATTCCTGCAAAACATACTGTCATCTGCGGAGATCATATACATATATAAAATTGTTGCTTTGCCATCGAGTTGAACTTTTTGATAGTTTGATTATTGATCCGTACTTTGTCAGGAAAATCTCGCAGAAAACATGACAAGTAGCACACTGAAGACCCGAATTACACCGCATGTCATTGTTTGATACAGTAATTAAAATACTGAAATTGAGAAGAAAGACTGCATCTTGTTCGTAAGCAGAACTTGTGCTCAGGGTTTACGACCGACATTGATTATACATCGTTCGCATTCACCTCCTGATCGTATTACGCCCGTCAAAATTTGTTTGGTTCCGATCTTAGTCTGAGAGTGCAGAAACTTGTCTGCTTTATTTCTCCTTAATCAAATACTTGCAATGATTTCACCAAAAAAGCCAGTGCCGGAGTTCTGCTATTGATCACTTCATCTGATTGCATGACCCATCAATATGTGAGTGTCATCTAATTGGTTTATGTGCTTCAGAATCCAGTTATCATCTTTAATATTATGTTTGGCGGGATCGGTTTAAACTTGCAGTGCCGTCTTATCTTGCAGCTGAAATTATCATATACTTTCAGTTGATGGGTGTTCGTTAGTTCGGTAACTGGACTGGTAATCTGGCGTACCGGGCAATGCCCGGTGGGCCGACGCACATTTTGGGCTGATGCAATCATAGTTTATAAAATTGTAATAACATCGATAATTTTGAACGACCGCGCCGGCCTTTAAAACACGGAAAGCGGCCCATTGGTTCATTTTCTACACTGACACGGGCTGGCCCAATGAAATCTCTGAGCCCTCCCTCCTCAGGGACAAAAAAACGCAATTGCGTACGGCCCGTTGGTAGCCAGTGGCCCACATTGAGGCGAGCAAACAGCAGGATGATTATAGCTAATTCGAAGTGAAATTTCATACAGAGAAATTAATATGAAGTTCCTGTATGTTTTTCCTTACGCTATGTTTTTTACAGAGCTCCCCCTGAAATTTTCTGCATTCTAGTCTGAAGTTGACACATGGTTTATATAGCTAGGGGAGCGCCGGTGCGAAAGTAACTCTGGACGAAAGTAACACGGCGATTTACTCACAGCCATTCGCACTTCGATGCGTCATACTAGGTCAGCATGTGCAGCTCGCGCCCCTCTCCAGAACTGCGAACATTCTTGAGGCGTCCAGTCTTCCTCGCGGCACAAGACCGAGAAGACTGTTTTCCTAGCGGTGAGTAAATTCAGACGAATGCTAAACTTTTTTCGATTTAAAGATTGTCTTTATCGCTCCATGTGTCATATTTATGATGAAATGATCGGTGATTTAGTTCCGCAACATATGGTGCAGTTTGAAATGTCAGAATTTTTCCACTTTGGAAGTAATCCTCGTTCAAATGTCAGGAGTCACCGTCGGGACTGAAGTAGCAAGAGTTACGTTCGTCCCTCTCTGCTAATGCGGCCGCATTTTGTGTTTAAAAGCTCCATAAAAATGTGTGTTATGTTTTACCGACAGAAAATGCCCAGAGTTAGGGTCAGAACTACCCAGAGAGGAACGGTTGACCCGGAGGTTTACACAAGGGCCTTTTTTTTTTGATGTCCGAAGAGGCGATAGTATAAGGAGGGCAGCAGCGGTGCATGGCGTTTGTCATGTCACCCTGTTCAGGTACTGCAAGAGGAGGGCAGAGGCAAGAGGGCAGCAGACCAGGGCCCCGGGTACAGGGCTCACAACAAAGTCTTCACAGAAGAACAGGAGAAGAGACTGCAGGCATATATAAAGAGAGCAGCCGATATATATTTTGGCCTGAGTCCTAAAGAGGTGCGAGTAACACCGCAGACAGAGCTACACCACTACCGCCATATAGCAAGCACCTCCGCTCCGGATCTGCCACGGCTCTGAGCCGGATCAGCTGGAGCCGGGGCAGATCCGGGGCAGATCCGGAGCGGAGGTGCTTGCTATCTGGGAATTAACCTCTTTTTTATGCTTTTTTAGGTGCGAAAGTTTGCATATGAGCTGGCCGAAAATATTGGCCTCAAAACTCCATGTTCATGGAAGAAAAACCAGATGGCAGGGAAGGATTGGCTCACCTCCTTCCTCGAGTGCAACAGAACCCTGTCCATCCGTCGACCTCAAGCCACCAGCATGTCCCGTTCCACCAGCTTCAACAAGACCAACGTGACCGCGTTTTTTAACAACCTAAAGACTGTCCTCACCCGCTATAATTTTGAGGCAAATGACATCTGGAACATGGATGAAACAGGTAAAAATTTATATTTGGATGATAAATTTAAAAGCACCAGTGATTTTCACCAGCAATAATTCATTTCACTGATTATTTCAGGTACCACAACGGTTCAAGTGCCAGACAAAGTCATTGCCACTAAGGGCCAGCGCCAGGTCGGTGCTGTGACCTCCGGGGAAAGAGGGACATTGGTGACCGTTGCCTTTGCTGCCAACGCACAAGGCAACTTTGTTCCCCCTTACTTTATCTTCCCAAGGAAGAAGTTCCATGACCACTTCATCCGGGATGGTCCCCCTGGCTCCACTGGTTCTGCCAATGGATCGGGGTGGATGGAGGAGACAGATTTTTTGGCCTTTTTACAGCATTTTGCAAGACACACCCGCGTGACCCCGGAGTCAAAGTTGCTGCTACTCTTAGACAATCATGCATCACACCTCTCCGTGGTAGCTATTGACTTTTGCAAGTCACAGGGCATTGTACTCCTGTCATTTCCACCCCACTGCTCCCACCGTCTTCAGCCGCTAGACCGAAGCGTTTTTGGCCCTCTGAAGCACTACATTAACAGTGCAGCAGACAATTGGATGTGAATGAACCCTGGAAGAACTTTGACCATCTACAACATCCCGAGTCTTGTGGCTAAAGCTCTGCCTCAAGCTGCGACATCAAGCAGCATTTCGTCTGGGTTCGAGTGTACCGGTATCTGGCCCTTGAATCCGGATATTTTCAGTAAGGAAGACTTTGTTCCAGCTTAAGTGACCGACCGTCCTGCACCAGCACCAGCTCCATCCCCAGTGCCAGGGCCAGCTCCATCCCCAGCGCCAGCTCCATCGCCAGCGCATACCATCTATCCAGGTATGCTAGTGGTTCCAGGAACATCTAGTGGCACGCCGGTGCAGAGGTTCAGCCCAGAAAAGCTTCGCCTATATCCAAAGGCTGGCTCGAGGAAAGAAAGTAAAAGTAGAGGTCGAAAGAGGTGGGCATAGTGTCATTTTTAACTCGTCTTGGTTCTCTTGCTTGTATAAAAACAAGCTGATTCTGACTATTATCTCTTTGAATATTGCAGGTCAACAGCAATACTGACCGACACCCCGGTGAAAGCTGCTTTGGAGGAGGAGAGTCGGCAGAGGGGCCAGAGAAAACAGTCCTCTTCAAAACTCCCAAAGAAAAAGAGGCTTAGTGGACACACTGCAACCACAGTTTCTCGGGGCAAGGATGAGGAATGTCTTGTTTGTGGGGAGACATTTGCCTCATCTTTGCCTGGAGAAGTGTGGGTGCGGTGCATCTTTTGTCTGCTGTGGTCGCATGAGGCATGCACTGAGGGTGCCACTCATTATATCTGTCACAACTGTGATGAGTAATTTCATCCCAGATAGCAAGCTCCTCCGCTCCGGATCTGCCCCGGCTCTGAGCCGGATCAGCTGGAGTCGGACGTCAGATTTAGGGAGTATGGCGGGGGTGGGCAATTCCAGCCCTGGAGTGCCGGTTTGTATGCAGGTTTTAATTTTATCAATTACCCTGTCTAATTGACTTAATTGGTTGCATACACAAATATAAATTTTTGTCCAATGATTAGATCAAAGAAAAATGTTTCATGAAGGGAGACAAAAACAGTCTTTGATGGTCATTCATTATAATTTAAAGAAATGCACCTGAAATGTCAGATTTCATAAATGGTTTGGCTAATTTAGACCATCAACTAATTAAAAGCCAGAAGTTGGTGTGAGAACAGATACGGCCCTCGTTGCCCACCTATGGGGTAGGGTGTTCACTTATGCGTGGGGAGTGATTTTGTGTCCACGAAAAGTTCCCGGATATATACTAGATTGGGCAGATATTTGTGGGTGCATCGTAAGCACACTATTCATACATAAATTGCCCAAGATGCAACGCGACGTACACTGCCAGATAAAACTCGCTGAGGAATAATAAGAAGAAGCAACTTTAACTGCAAAATTGCAGAATTCGTGGGAGGCGACGCCGGCAATATCCAGCAGCAGCATCCGGGGTGGATCCAGGAATTGCTGAAAGGGGGGGGGCACAGCAAGGAGTGGGTCTGGGGACCCTCCCCCAGAAAAATAGAAAAATTAATGTGCTGTAAACACGTTTTCCAGGTATCTAGGGAGAAAAATCTGGCCTATCTATTCAATGATTTTCCTCCCAAGGTTCCAAAAATTAAGCTAAAAAAACTTTCAAAGCGCTGTTATAACGCAGTTTTACATTTATTGACAACTTTTGCCTTTACCTAAGACTTTCACTTTACTGTCAAAGTTCGTGACCTTAACCCTTTCACTGCTGTTGGTGACTTGGTCAAAATTTCAGAGGAGAAAATCTTTCAAAATCTTCCAAACCCTACAGTGTTGGTATTCATTGGAATGTGCTTGATGAGAGCTTTCCAGTGAATACCAATGTGCTATGGTTCAAGCGATTTTCAAAGGTTTTGATGTTTCAGAAATGTTTACAAAATCACCACTACCAATGAAAGGATTTGACCATATTTCCCACAAAACATTGCTATTATTAGTTTTTGAGTTTATATAACTCCAAATAGCCTCGAACAAAATAATTGTAGTGTATATCTAACATGCAAACCCAGTGGCTATATGCCTCTGTGATTTGAGCAGATGTTAACAGATCACCAATTCTCCCCTCCCCACCAAGTCCCTAAACCAGGTTTAGTAAAAGATACCACCCTCAACAGCTTGTAAAAAGTTATTACAATGCTGTGATTGCCTTTTTTCAAAATGGTTCTAAAAGATGAGGCTTTACTGCTTCCAAAACACTCCCAAGTGTTGTGAGAGTAGGAAGTGTTGTCATACACATACTCCAAGTCACCATTAAGTAGAATTTCCGCACGTGAGTGAATTTACTAATCTGGAGGCAGTGGTTGGGTGGGTAATGACCAAAAACAATCTTATTTATATTAAAGATCCTATTTATCCTAAAGATGTCCTGATATAAATTTAATACAATGATGCTGTCCTTTATTAAAACATAACATTGTCAACATATAAACTATTTCTTACGGAAATATTATTATTATTATTATTATATTTACATGAATGAATGTGAAAAAGAAATGTGACTTTAGGGCCATTTAGAATTTTTTCAATAAGACCATTGAACTATTTGGATTGACTCATACATAACCATTTTAAAATAATGTTACATATCTTACTTACAGACTCTAAAGGGCATAGAATAGCTCAATAGAACCGCAGTACTCGCTGGTTACAAGTTTAATGACAGGTGATTCTGAACGTCAAGACGGGGTTTTGGAATGGAAAATTTGGAAAGTGTTCCGGTATTCCAGGAAAAATTTTATTTGGCACCGTTAAACAACGAATCAATATACATCAAATAGTAGGCTATGAACAACTGGTCCATCAGTGGGGTCCTTTTGTAAGCTCAAGCAAATTTTAACCGAACGCATACTTGCGATAGCCTATTAATTTAACGTCAGTCTTTCCGCTTTCATGTCCCCCTGCAAATGAAAACTGCTTGCTTCCGAATCATCATGGCCAAACAGCTGGTCATTTTTTTGCATTTGAGAGATGCTGAGCCTCAAAAGTCGGTTTACTTTATTCTCTAAGCTTTTCCGCCTTTCCACTGCTTTCTGAAATTTTCGTCTGTAGTCGTTGAAACGCGTTTTACTGCAACAGGGGACAAACAAGGCCATTGGTCGAACAAATTTCCCAGCAAGCCTGCCTTCTTAAACTTTTGGACAAAAACAACAAAATTAAATAAATTGTACATAGCTTAAGCCCATGTATCGTTTTTTATTTGCAAGAAAAGAGTTTCTTGGTCATTCCTATCGCATAAAGCAAAAATATACAATTGGATCCAAATAAATTTGCCATGATGCAGGACAGCCGGAATAGTGAAGTTTAGCCATTTAAAGTGGTATATAAACCGTAAGGACCATTATAACAGAATTGGTTGTAGACTAGGAAATTGTCAGCTTCAGAAGTAGGCGTGCCCGTTCTAAGTGTGAGCATGTCTAATTACTAGTGCGTATTTAGTTTTTCGCTTCACTCCGAAAGGGGGGGGACGCACCCCTGTGCGCCCCCCCTTGGATCTGCCACTGGCATCAATACAAATGTGAGTAAAATGTTGAAATGTTGTTAACCGATCTTGTAATATGGTTTATATATGGTAAAATAATATTCAGTTGAAGATTTATTGAAAGTATTATTTCAGAGTTGTAAAGAACGTTACTGCCCGGTTATATACTGTCAGCATCAGCATACATAAATCGGGCCGCTAGCCAATGTAGCCAAAATGGGCTTATAACATCGCAGTTGTTACTGGCGTGTAAGTGAGGACTTCTGATGATTAATCCGTGTAAAATGTTGGATCTAACGACACACATCTTGCTTGTTTGTTCGTTTCTTATCTGGACAGATGAAGATACAGGGTGCCTCATCTCCTGGAGAGCCAGCAATGAGGCGCTCTTCACAGGGGGGCGCAATGCGGCGGTCAGAGGATTTTAGTATGTAAATAATTTTCTCGGAGTATTGCAACGTTAGTAAATGCTTATATTCAGTTATGTCATTGTCACTGATGTTATGTTTGTGTAGAATGTTCATAAAGGAACATGGCCTGGAGGGCAAGGTGGAGCCAGGGTGGATAAAGAAATGGGAGAACCTCAAACAGAAATATAAAGTGAGTTTAAAAATCATGCACTACGGTCAACACAAAAGAAACAAGATGATGATGGGGATCCTGAGCTTAATTGAAATGTTAACAAAAAAAAAAAAGCTTTTTGTATAATTCTGTTCTGAATTGGAAAAAAAGTTAAAGTTGAGGGAAAAAGGCAGGGTTGTCGATTTGGAAGGGATCATGAAAATGTAAGAGACAACAAGTGATATTAGAGTTGTGACCAGCTGGTTTATTGTATTGTGGGTTTTCATACACTTTTACATTGTTTTGGTCTGATGATGCATAACGACCCAGCATGAGAGAAAAAACTGTCGAGTACCATGGAATACACACAAAAATTACATTGCCTGAGAGAACCTAAACAATAATGGAAGGTGTTGTGTCTGGTTTTTGCTCTGCAGAAATGTACTAAATTTTGCGAGGGAACATGTGAAAGTCAAATATCAGCCAGCTGACTAACTTCACGAAAAAATCCTCTTTTTCAGGTAGCAATGATCATACATGAATTGAGCAACTTCTTTTTAGCTTTCATTGTCTAGCATCATGTTTGAGGGAGAGACCTTCAACTTCCACACTTAGCTATAGGTTTTCCAGGAATGATTCTGTAATCATAACTTATCTGCTAAGCAGGTGATTGGTCCACATAGTTTTACCAGAGCCCCATTAGCCAGCACGCTTCCAGGTAGATCCAGACAGGCCTTCGTGGTTACTGTATCGGCCCGGGTGGTTAAACCACCCACCATACTTCGCCCTGCCTGGTAATCCTGTACTTTACCTGTTTCCACCTCTTACAACTCGGATGAGGGGTTGGATTTTTAAGAGGCAATAATAAAATAACTATAATCCAACTATGTACACCAGAGTTGAATAACACTTAACATTTGTGAAAAATCAGGAACAAAGAACTCCCTGGCCAGAGAAACACAAACCAAAAAAAAACAACTAACAATAATCATGTTCCTGCAGCACTGCAACGGGAATATCAGGAGCAGACACTGATGCTGCAAGTCTGCCCCTGAGGGTGTCCCCGGACAGCTGGAGTGGCTCGTGGGCTTCAACATCATCCCCGTCATCATCGTCTTCAACCTCAGGCTCCATGACGTCCCCGTTCCCGAGGCAGACGTTGTGCAGGAAAAGGCAGGCACAGATGACCTCAGGCACAAACTCCACCTTCACCTTCCGTGCCTTGAGGAAAATGGAGCGCCACCTGGTCTTGAGGACCCCAAATGCCCTCTCCACCACGCACCGTGCCCTGGACAGCCTGGTGTTGTACCTGCCCTCCACAGGATTCCGGACAGGCTCCCGGAATGGCGTCATCAAGCAGATGGGCTCTGCCAAGCACAGGTGTCCGCCATCGCGCAGCAGACACCATCCAGGAGGTGGGTACAGCCCGTGGACATAGAAGGGGCTGCACCTCAGGACCTGGGCAGCATGGACGCAGCCAGGGAAGGCCACCACCAGATCCAGAAAGCGACCCTTGTGGTTGCAGATGGCCTGGAACTGGACCGAGTAGAACAGCTTCCTGTTGTAATAGTCCGATGCAAATCGCCCAGGTGGAACAATGCGGACATGGCAGCCATCAATGCTCCCTGCTACCCGCCCAAAGGCTGGGGAACCAGACAGCTGCTGGAACCCGGCTCCGATCTCCTCCAGCTCTTCGGGTGTAGGGAGGTGGATGAGCCTCCTGAAAACCCCCTGGATGCCCTTACTGACCCAGTGGATCATGTCATGGCATGTGATTCGGGGAATGTCAAAGGCCTCTGACACGACCCGGTAGGACGTTCCACAGGCCAGCCAGTACACAAACACCAGCACCTCTATCGACTTCCCCCTTATCCGTCTCTCCCTTGCAGGAGACGGGTAAGGCTCTCCAGCGATGACCTTGATAGGTGGAAGTCCTTCTGCAGGTCACCTCCCTCAAAATAGAGGCGCAACAGGGGACCATGGGGATTCACCCTGCAGTATGGCCCTCTCGAACCCAACTGTAAAGGACAATATCTTAAATTATTTATTGGACTATGTATTGAATGTTTTAAGTGTTGTTAACAATGTATATTAAATTATTTAACTATTTCATGCAATTATTAATAGAACCATTTTCGTAAATTATATGATAATTTAATTATTTATTGAACTTTTCTTTAAAGTGATTGAATTAATTTATTAAATTTCTCATTGGAATATTTCTATGAAATTATTGCATAATGACTGTCTTTCAAACATTAAATTCACATTTGCCATCTTATTATTTTTTTAATTTCAATATATCTATTAGCTCAAATGTTTCCCTTTATGCATAATACAAATAAAGCAAATTTTTTTCCTGTTGTGCAAGAGCTTATTTAATGCTTCATCACTCAGTATTTGTATTGCAGATACTGGCCAAAATTGTTCCATTGAACTAAAACATTCGAAAATCCAATTACAGAATTAATTTAGCCATTGCATTTCGGTATTCATGGACACAGGTGTCTCTACCTGTGCAAAAGGGTTAATCTGAATTGGAATATAGGCTACTTTTTCCCTCCAATTTCATTTGTAGAGCATTTTGGGAGTTCCGCTCCATACCCGTAGCTGTTTGGGTTTAAGTTATGTTTCAAGTAGAAATACGATGATAAAAACATTATGCATGAGAATTAACATTAGATGATAATTTAAAGAATAGTTTATTCATGGTCATTCAGTATTCTACTTACAATTGTTCTTTGGTTGAAGCCAAGCTAACATTTCTCTCTCATCTGTTCACATCATCCACTGGGAGTAAGTAAGCTGAGTGAAAGTAGAAACTTGTTTAAAATGGTATCTTACCTCTGAGGAAAATTCAAAATTCATAAGCGTACAGATAAAACGCAGGCGGCGGGCAGATTGTCTCCTTCGTCTCCTTGCTGACCGCATCTTCTCCAGGTAAGGCATAACGGCGAAATGCCAGTCGGGGGGGTCGAAAACTGCTATTTCAGATTGGCTAAAGTGAGGCTATAGGTAAACATCCTGTTTCAATCCCTTCAAAACAAATGTGCGATTTTTCCCTTTTTGGTCTTCTGCGTATTGTTAGTTTAAGGGGGTTTTATTTCATAGAAAACATTCGGAAATATTCATTTCTCAAATGGGTTCGTTCGTAAATCATTATTTTATACCACACAGAAGGTGGCGGTAATACACAAATTGGTGTGTCAGTAGCCATACAACTCAAAAGTAGAAGAAGGAAGGGTTTGTTCGTAGCGAGTAGCGTGTAGTGTGACTAGTGTGTAGTGAGAACAGTGTATGTAGACCGTAGAGCGTGGTTTCGGACACGGCCTCTATGTACGAAGCATAGCGAAGTAGCAGAGTCTGGTTTTACCAGGCTACTAAATTTCCACTCCACTTTCAAAACCTGCTAAGTCAAAACTTTGTGTGGCAAATTCAAAGTCATTTCTTTAAAAAAATAATGAATTGCCTCATGGATTATGTCTGCAAGGCTAATAGTTTCAGTACAGTGAAAATTGGTATCTATGGAAGACAATTTCTATGCCTACCAAAAAATCAGATTTTTCTAAAAAAATGGACCAACTTGACTTGAAAGGCTTTGCAAGTGGACTCCTCACATGTGCTGCAATCACTCCAGTTGGAATTTATTTCCTCCAAGTCATCACAAAATAGCACGAGTCTCTGGCATCTCTAGCTGAGCAATGCTAAAGAAGATTCCAGATGAAATGTGGCATTTCACAAACAAGTCTGATCCATGGAGGCCCCACCTCACAACTTGCAGAACTTAAAGGATCTGCTGCTCACGTCTTGGTGTCAAATATAACAGTACACTTTCAGGGTCTAGTGGAGTCCATGAATGGAAGAGCCAGGGCTGTTTTGGCAGCAAAAGGAGGGCCTATACAAATATCGGGCCGGAGGTCATAATATAATGGCTGCCAGTGTAAATCCCTGCTATATAGCTGAGCTAATCACACGATTAAGTAGAAATGATATTAGCGAGTATGTTTCACGTTGGGTTTCACTGAAATAAATTGTATCACCATCATTTAGGTTGAAAATTATAAGATGGGTGTTGGAAAGCATGGGAGCCAATGTTGGATAAATCCTTTTAAGTGTCATACCTTGTGGAGACCCAATACACAACCTTGTCAGGCCCTTGCCTTCTACACTTCTTTGATTATTTCATTTGTGTGGTAACCTCTTCATCCTTCAGCCGTGTGTGTTAACCTCATCACCCCTGTCTAGTGTGTTAATCTCATCACCCTTCAGCCCTCAACCCTATTTCCCCACACCTTATTTGTCTTCCACCAACCTCCTATCCTTCTAGGCAAATTACAACCCCAATTCCGAAATAGTGGGGACGAAGTGTAAATTGTGAATAAAATCAAAGTGCAATGACTTTCAGATCACATGAGCCAGTATGTTATTTACAATAGGACATAGATAACATTTCAAATGTTGAAACTGAGACATTTTACATTTTTATCCACAAAATGAGCTTATTTCAAATTTTCTGGCTGCAACAGGTCTCAAAAAAGTCGGCACACAGGCAAAAAAGGGCTGAAAAAGCAATTAATGTAGAAGAGAATCAGCTGGAAGAACATTTAGCAAGTAATTAAGTTAACTGGCATCAGCTGTGTAACATGATTAGCTATAAAAGGGATGACTTAGAGAGGCTGAGTCTCTCAGAAGTAAAGATGGCCAGAGGCTCTCCAACCTGTGAAGGCTTGCGTAAAAAAATTGTGGAATACTTTAAAAACAACGTCCTCAACGTCAAATTGCAAAGGCTTTGAAGGCCTCATGATCGACAGTGCATAACATCATCAAAAGATTCAGAGAAACTGAAAAAATCTCTGTGCGTAAGGGACAAGGCCGAAGACCTTTACTGGATGCCTGTGATCTTCGGGCCCTCAGAAGCCACTTGTATCTCTCACCGGCATGATTCTGTCATTGACATTACTAAATGGGCCCAGGAATACTTCAAGAAACCACTGTCTGTAAACACAGTCCGCCATGCCATTCACAGATGCCATCTAAAACTCTATCATGCAAAAAGGAAGCCATTGTTGAGCATGACCCAGAAGCGCTGCCATGTTCTGTGGGCCAAGGCTCATTTAAAATGGACTGTAGCAAAGTGGAAAAGTGTCCTGTGGTCAGACCAGTCCAAATTTGACATTCTTATTGGAAATCATGGGTGTCGTGTCCTCTGGGCTAAAGAGGAGAAAGACCACCCCTCCTGTTATCAGCGTTCAGTTCAAAAGCCAGCATCTCTGATGGTATGGGGATGCATTAGTGCATATGGTGTGGGACACTTGCATGTTTTAAAAAGCACCATGAATGCTGAGAGGTATATAAAGGTTTTAGAGCAACATATGCTCCCTTCCAGACGACATCTATTCCAGGGAAAGCCTTGTGTATTTCAGCAGGACAATGCAAAACGACATACTGCAGCTTTTACAACAGCATGGCTTCTTAGTAGAAGAGTCCATTTGCTGAACTGGCCTGCCTGCAGTCCTGATCTTTCACCGACTGAAAACATTTGGCACATAATTAAACGAAAAGTCCGTCAAAGGAGACCCAAACTCTCCAGCAGCTGGAAGCCTGTATTAAACAAGAGTGGGATCAAATTCCAATGGCTAAACTCAAGAAACTTGTCTCCTGTAGCAGCCATCAAATTTGAAATTAGCTCATTTTGTGGATAAAATCGTAAAATTTCTCAGTTTCAACATTTGCTATGTTATCTCTGTTCTATTGTGAACAAAATACTGGCTGGTGTGATTTGAAAGTCATTGCATTTTGATTTTATTCACAATTTACACTTTGTCCCAACTATTTCGGAATTGGGGCTGTACAATTTGTTCCTTTGCATCCTTTTAACTGTGTGTTATAAGGGTACTTCCGCACTAGGGAATGGGCACAGATCCGAGTACATTTGACCTCACAGTCGAGTTCATTTGGTAGGTGTGAACACAAGCGTACAGTGCTCGGGCACGGTATGTGAGTCCGCTTGGAAGAGGTGGTCTCAGGCACGGTTCATCTGTACTCGTACCAAATGTGAAAGCAACCGTGCTTGAGCACGGAAGTTGACCGCTATGTGACATCTTAACTATTCCGCTCTTTTGTTCTAACAAACATGGTGGCGAAAGGATCTCTCTACTCAAACAAAGAAATTAAATGCTTACTTGAAATCAGGGCAGACGACAACATACAATCACAGCTGGATACTACACACAAAAACTTGGAAATTTATTGAATACTTTCTGAGTGTTTATATTCATGTGGTAATCACAGAACATAGAACAGTGCCGCGACAAACAAAAGAAAATACAGCTGTGATATTTCAAAGTGCGGGATGCGTTGTGGCAGTCTGGCAGCTCAAGTGATGAGAAAGATACATTTTCGAGATTTGTGGCAGTGGACAGCATAATCGGACTAAAACGCAAGGGTTTGCTTGTCTTCTTTGTGTTTATTTCCCTATTTAAAACCACATAGGTGCATACTGCCACCAACTGTATTGGAATTTATATGCAAGTGTACCCAGGCACGGAACAACATTGCTAGTGTGAAAGCTGACAAGTGGGGGGAGAGGGGTGGGGGGACAAGCGTGCTGTGGCACGGTATGGAACAATCGTACTTTGCGTGAAAGCGCCCTACGTGTTCACATTTTCCCTTAGTAGTTGGTTTTTGTTGATCTGTACAAAGGGAACAGACCCACTAATTCCTCTACTCTATTAAACTACCCACTTACCAACTAAGACGAGCCTGCATTTATTTTTCTACTTAAAAAATTGAACTAAGGGTCCTGTTGCTTACCGGTGAGCGATCTTATAGTGATGATACAAGTTATGAAAATTTCATGTGAAGTTTGACCGTCAAATCATTGAGGTTCAATGTCAATGTCACTAAATAAAAGTTTACATACATTTATAAGACCTCCTTGTCATGGTTCTGGATGTTTGTGCTTGTGTTTTGGACTTTTCTTTGTGGCTCTCGTCCCGGGACGAGATTGAATTCCTGTTCAATAGGATTCTTTACCCAGCTGGCTGATTGAACTGGGGCGGCGCTTCCCCAGACTCTTTATAAGCCGGAGGTTCGCCAAGCCTCCTTTGCTAGAGTGTCTGTTTGTAGCTACGCACTATAGCCGAAGATATCTGTAGTCAGGATTTGTTTGTCTTTCTATCTTCTCGTTATTTTTGGAGTTTCTTCTCCCATTTTCTATCTCGCTTTGCTTCCGTGTTTCGGACTACAATTCGTCCTTTGGAAGCACGAGCACTTTCCGGTGGTCTGTATTATTCTCTCTGTTTGTTTTGTGTCCGTGCTGCTCACTTCCCTCTAGTCGCTGCACTTGGCCTCCTACTCTACCGGCCATTACACTCCTATATGTTTGTAATACAATCTTAAACTCTGAAGTTTTTGTGATACAAGCCATTGAAAATTCATTATGTCAATTGTGAACTTTGAAGTGCACTCATTTTGGTTTTTCATTATTTTAATTTTTTTGTGTGAGTCATATCGTTTTTATGCGCGTTTAAAATATCTGTGTCAGAAAACAACTCAAAGTCACCTCCAGAAGAAGCGATCTCTGCCACAAAACACACAGCTGCACAGCTGACTGAAACACCCAAACAGCTTCTGGCCATTTTTTCATCAATTGGTGACGTCACCATTTGAATTTTCACGCCAAGCAGATAGTTTGGCACACCCTTGAATCAAGTGAGTTACACCCACAAGGCGTGAGTTACACCCCCGGTATTAGTTTCTAAAGCTCACTTACACTCTGGAACGGAAATCCATTTATGGTAAGGGGCATGACATTTCACGATGCGCAAACGGTGGACCAATCACAAGTGAGTGATCAAGCTGACCAATCAGAGCACAGTGGGGTTTTCAGGAGGGCTGGGGCAGGACCTCAACAGACCGTTTCACAGACCGGTACTGCAGAAGTGGCCAGCATGAGATAAGTCGTGTTCTTTTAAAAAATGACACATTTAAACCTTTTTAGTAGACTTCAAGAATACAAGAATGACTAATGAAAAGTCACATAATAGGTCCACTTTAAGGTTCACAGAAGGTCAAGTTGAGGTCACCAAATGGACTTCTTATACGACTTTCTAAATGTCTCTAATACAAACCTTGGCTGTATCTGTGACCATTTTGGCGATAGAAGTCATTGTAATTTCACTTTGTCGAGTTTGACCTTCGAAGGTCACCGATAGTCAAGTAGAATGTCACCAAATGAAAGTTCATATGTGACGTCCTAGACGTCTGTAACACAAGCACAGGCTCCATCTGTGACCATTTTAGTGATACAAGTAATTGAATTTTCACGAGGTCACATTTGACCATCGAAGGTCAATATGAAGGTGACCAAATGAAAGTTCACATATGACTTCCTATATCTCTCTGATACAAACCTAAACTCTATCTGTAACAATGTTGGTGATATAAGTCATTGAATTTCCCCTGTAAAGTTTTACCCTCGAAGGTAATTGAAGGTTAAGTTCAAGGTCACCAAATGAAAGTTCTTGTATGACTTCCTATAATTGTTCAATACACATATGTTCTCAACAATATTTTCAAGCCTTGAATTCTTTGAAAATTGTAGGGTCATTACATGTCAAAACAGCCTTTTTTTTGAATTTGTGAAATGTTGCCATTTATTTTGAAAATATGACTCATCATGTAAAAACTTGTTGTTTATATAAGGAGAGTGATCATGTGAAGTCATTTACTGTATCATCACAAAGGTGTTTGGCTCCTTTTGAAATCATAATGATAACTGAAATCACCCAAATGGCCTCGATCATAAGTATATACAGGCGCGTGCTGTCCATATGGGCAGGTGGGGCAGCGAACTACTTAAAAAAAATCATTCTCCCAAAAAAAAAAAAAAAAAAAAAGTTCCTCAATAAATCATCGCTCCAAGTCCATTATTTTATTTTGTGATTGTCTGAATATTATCTATAGTTTCTGTATGCTTTGTAACTATTTTTTGTCCTTTAACATCAAATTTCAGATAATCGCGATTCAAGTTGTTTGGTTTAATGTGTCATTCAACATTTGGGGCGGGACAGCTCAACGATCCTGTTCCCCAGTAGCTTTATCGCATTACCCCTCAGGCTTTGATCGGGACTGCAATCCACGCCAAAAGACGTCTTTTGGGTCGTAAAGAAGTCTGCTCCATGGTCAAATTCTGTCTAATGTGGCTGTTTCAGCTCAAATTACTCCGCCAGTATATTCAAAAGCGAAAAGCAGCTGACACAGGACATCCCTGATTTCAATAAATCTGCAATCGAGAAATTTGCGCACATGAAAGATCGTTGCACCAAGTTCCTGAAAAAATGAGTTGTTTTTCCATGCTCGAAATAAAGAAATCAATCCACTTCAATAGATTGCGATTTGATTAGTCAAGGCCCATCTTCTCGGTCTCATACATTGTTGGCACTTATGTTTTTTTCTTTTTTAATTATTATTTGTATGTTGCAGACCTGTTCACGTGACTGGCATTCTGGATGCCTAAAATTAGGCTATAGGCTACTAGGCTTCAAAAGGGTTAAAAATGAATCTTTTTTTTGTTAATTTTTATTTATTTGAAATGCACTTGCTAAAATAAATGCTGGGCCTATGTTTACTGACAGAAAAAGAAATTTCAGTTATTTCAAATTGAGATGATTTTTGGATGGAATTGTTTGCCTGCTGTAGCCATGGCCTCATTGGCTATCATACTTATGGTTGATTGATTGGGGGTTTGTTGTATTTAGACTGTTCAAGTGACTTAGATCGGCTACATAGTTTGTTCATGTTAATTTTTTTTTTCTTCAGCTGATTGTTGAAATAAAGTCCAATCAATGTCGATTTTGTCCTGGGAACCTTTTTTTTTTTTTTTTTTTTTAGCTAAAGCTGTTTCCAGACTTTGTAGTTGCGGTTAGCGCACATTCTAGCCTGTCATCTTTGAAACGAGAGGCAGCGTTGCTGCTGACACTTTCAAATAGGCACAGAAACATTCAGGCTATACAGCTAATGAGCATGTTTTAATTTAGCCCTTGAAATTATATACATTGTGAGATACATCAAATGTGGGCGTGGTTGTCGTTCAGATGCCAGTTTCTGCCCCAGTGAAATTTATGCTCACTGCACGCTACTGAGTATATATATAAGTATAAGTATAGATATAGATATAGACACAAGGTGGCACACTGAGGTTTAAATGGCTATTAAGGGTTCCACACCAGTGGCTTTTAAAATTGTAACTAGTGTCTTTGTATAGTCATTGAGTTTGTTAGCTCCCGAGTGGATGCACTGATCTGGCTAGACACTGAGCCATGGGGAGCGGAAAAGACCTGTCTAAGGACCTTCGTAACAAGGTAGTCCAACTTTTTAAAGATGGGAAAGGATATAAAAAGATATTCAAAAACTTGAAAATTGATTAAGAGGTGGAAATCAGGGGCTATGTTGATACCAAACCATGGTCAGATAGGCCAAGAAAAATTTCTGCCCAAACTGCCAGGAGAATTGTTTGGGACACAAAGAAAGATCCACAAGCTACCTCAAGAGAAATACCTGATGCTCTGGAAAAAGATGGCATGGTCATTTCAAGGAGCACAATAAGGAAGTACTTAAATAACAATGAGCTGCATGGTCGAGTTGCTAAAAGGAAGCCATTACTGCGCCAATCCCACAAAAAGGCCTAAAATATGCCAGACAACACCTTAACACATCTCAAAACCAAAATAGACCAAGACAGAACTTTATGGTCACAACCACAAGCATTATGTTTGGAGAGCAGTCAACAAGGCCCATAGTGACATAGTGACACTCTAAAGCATGGTGGTGGCTTTCTGATGTTTTGGGGGTTTGTGAACTCTCAAAGCACAGGGAGTCTCGTGAAAATCGATGGCAAGATGAATGCAGCATGCTATCAGAAAATACTGGCAGACAATTTGCATTCTTCAGTATGAAAGCTGCGCATGGGACACGCTTGGACTTTCCAGCATGACAATGATCCGAAGCACAAAGCTAAGTTGACCCTCCAGTGGTTACAGAAGAGAAAGGTGAAGGTTCTGGAGTGGCCATCACAATCTCCTGATCTCAGTATCATCGAGCCGCTTTGGGGAGATCTCGAACATTCAGTTCATGCAAGATGACCGAAGAATTTGCAGGAGCTGGAGGCATTTAGGAATGATCAGCTATAACACCTGAGCTAATTAGGGGCCTCATTGACAACTATCACAAAAGATTGCATGCTGTTATAGATGCTCAAGGGGGCAATACACAGTATTACGACCTACGGTTTTGAACAGGGTTAATTTCATTTTTCTCCCTAATTGTCATGTTTTATTTGATGATTGTGCCATCCTACATGGCCAGCACTTGGATATGAATCCACTAAGAAAGAAAACAAATGTGTTTTGCCTGGCCATTCATGTTTTCTTAAAAAAAAATGTTTCCTATTTTACAAATTCAGCCAAGGTATCCAAACATTTGAGCAAAACTGTATTCTGCCATTTCCATGACATCCTAGTCCCATTTGTAAATGCTGCATCCATCATTGTCCATTATAAAATTGATCACAAACTCAAATAAAGATTCTGTAGTTAATCTCATTTGGATAAACACAAGATATTGAAAATTCTGATTGATTCTAACAGATAAATCTTCAGTGTTAATTAAGCAGTTACTATGCTCACTTTTAATTTGCTAAATAAACTTTAATTACTAAAATAGACATAAAAAATGCAGAAATACAGAATGCATTTTTTTTTCATAAGAATTGCATCATTAAACTCTCATTTTTAATTCTGACAATTACGCCTTCTTTCTTAAAAAACTAACTTTGTTGAGTTAGGCAACCAGTAAAATGAACGTTGCTGGTGATATTATTGAAAAAAAATAAATCACAGTCACCACAGTTCCATCATGAATTTAGATGATAAGGAATTTACTGTGATTGAATCCAGGCCAGTGGCTTTGATCATCATGTAGATGCAAACCAGCACAGTTCAAAGGGGCGATTCTTATCTTCTGTTCAGCTCTGACCTTTTTCCACTGCACGTGCAGTTGAGGTTGGAAGCATACATACATATACTCCAGCCAAAAACATTTCAAATGGTTTTTGCAATTCCTGTGATTTACTGCGAGTCAGTATTCCCTGTCAAAGCTCCGGATCTCTTCTTTGACAATGTGAAATAAGAATAATAGTAGACGGAATTACTTATTTTAGCTTTTATTTCTGAAATTTTATTCTCAGGGGTCATAAGTTCAAATACACTTAATTAATGTTTGGTAGCCTTCCTCTCACAATATGTAGCAGGAATCTTGGCACATTGCTGCTAACAGAACCAGTGTAACAGAGTCCGTTTTTTACACCATCTCGCTCACACGTGCTTTTTCAGTTCTGTCCACAATTTTTTCTACTTAGATTGAGGTCAGGCAATACCTTGCCTTGTTATCCTCAAGCCATTCTGCCACAACGTTAGATGAATACTTAGAATCATTGTCTATTTGGAAGACCAATTTGTGACCAAGCTGTAACTTCCGGACTGATGTTGGGAGATGGAGCCGCAATGTATTCCTATAATTTCCCTTCCGAATGATCCCATCCATTTAGCGAAGTGCAGCAGTTCCTCCTGCAGCGAAGTACCCCATCAACACGTGGCATTCATACCCCTCCTTCATGGTCAGGATGTTGCTCTTTGGCTTGCAAACCACTCTCTTTTCCTCCAAACATAACAATGGTTATTACGGCCAAAATATTATTTCTATTTTTTTAATACGTTCTCCAAAAACTAAGATATTCGTCCTCATGTGCAGTTGTAATCCATAGACTGGCTTTTTAATGGCAGTTTTGGGGCAGTGTCTTTTTCTTTGCTGAGTGGCCTTCAAGTTAAGTCGCTATAGGACTTGTTTTACTGTGGATATAGCTACTTTTGTACCAGTTTCCTCCAGCATCCTCACAAGGTCGTTTGCCGTTGTTCTGGGATTTGCACTTTTTGCGCCAAAGTACATTCATCTCTAATGGACAGAACACATCTCTTTCTTGCGTGGTATGATGGCTGTGTGGTCTTATGGAGTTCAAAATTGTTCGCCATCGTTTGCACAGATGAACAAGGTACAGCGGAAATTGAATGCAAGGATGAACCAGACTCTTGGAGGTCCATCTTTTTTTTTTCCTGAGATCTTGACTGATTTCCTTTGATTTGCCGATGATGTCAAGCAAAGAAGCACTGGGTTTGAAGGTAAGCCCTTAAATGCATTCACTGGCACACATCCAGTTGACTCAAATGATGTCAGTTGGCCCTTCAGAAGCAATAACATCATTTTCTGGAATTTTCCAAGCTGTTTAAAGGCACAGTCAGCTTAGTGTATGTAAACTTCTGACCCATTGGAATTGTGATACAGGGAATTATTTGAGACCTGATGTCTTCACTAAAGCATTTTATAATGCATAAAAGAAAGCATGACTAGGAGATTATAAACTGTCCGGTGGTTGATATATTTAAAAAATAATAATAATCCATATTGACATTTTGTTGCCCTTTGTAGTCTGATCAATGAGGGAAATGATTAGTTCAGTCACTCCAATAGCAAGTTGAGTATCATTTTAGGGTGTCCTCCTTACTAATCATTACACATCAACAAACATGCCACATAATCCCATTGTAATTTATCTCATTGGATCTAAGGAAGCTATTCATGCCTTCTAAATTTGTTTTCAAATGCCTTTACGAGATGGTTATAAAATTGCTGGCTCCTCAGTAACCAAATCAGATGAGTAAGAAGAGGTTAACTGTAACCGCTACTCATCCAGGTAAGAAATCCCTGAGTTTGACCATTTCGATTGTATTCAGTTAGCAGTAGAATGTGTATCTGTCCAAAGAAAGGTAAATGAAAGGTATATACATTAAGATATATTAACATTTTGGAATTTGGCAACTACTGCACGCTATAAAATGACATTTCAAAATGTAGATAGACTGTGAAATGCAGAAATTGGCTCTTGAGAGATAATGGATAGTCAAAAGATGTCTTTTGAGTAATTAAAAAAATCATGTGGGGCACACTGGAATGGGAAATGAAATGTCAAGCTGAGTGTAATTATATTATCAATATGCAAACCTGCATTGTAACATGGCGTTCCTAAGTAGATACAGGGAGTTCTATTGAGATTTAGCCTATATGGGACTGTATCATGATAAAGTTAACTTCAATATGAAAATGTTTGGTTGGTCGCGTATAGGGTCCTTCCTACAGCAAATGTTTGATACCCAAGTTGAGGACCCACATTAATGAGAGGACTTTTATATTATATTTTCATCATCATGTTGACACCAAAATAGTTAGGTGATGTAAACATAAATGCAATAAATGGGGGTTGTACTAATTGCATTTGAATATTAAACAATTTAGAGAGGGTTAAGTCTTTGAGAATGAAAGGTCAAATACCATTTTCATTTTCATCGTAAGTTACAGTATTTTAATGGCATTTTAATATTAAAATTTGAATCTTAATTATACATCCATATGAGTGAAAATGAAAATCAGATTATTGCATTTCCATTTTAATTTTAACTGAAATAACACAAACATATGTGAAACATTATAGTATTATCATATTGCCAACAATGGTATAATTAAGTTCAAGTTTACATGATCATCTTAAAAGTCCCATATGGGCTTCCTCAAAGGTTGTTATTCAAGAGTAAAAAAATGTTCTTGCTTCAGTCAAAAAAAGTGCTTTTTCCCCTTTTTTTCTCCAAAATTTTGAATTCTTCACCACACGTGCCCATTCATCTCAAAGTCCAAGATTCCAAAATCTCTCTGGCCACGTCAGTCCCGAACCTTTTCATCATGGGCAATGGCAGTTCCAGCTCTCAAAGAATCTATTACCAGCGTGAAGAAGACAGGATCAAGTTAGAAGACTCTCTGTCAAAGCCTAAAGATGAAAGACATTTTGTGACATCCAGGAAGGTCTGCATCAGAACCAAAGCACACCACAGTCATGCTAGTCCGGTTCCCTATGTTCTTCAGCCAATGACAGAAGCTGAAAGCAGTGCCTTTTGTAATCCTGTCTACCTTGAAGACAAGAACTGAACTACCTGAACTTTGGGAAATTTGGTGGTCTCCAATCTTTGGTTTGTAAAGTGGGTATAGTTTAAGGATTCCACAGTATGGTCACACCAGTGACATTAAAAATTTCTCCAGTTACATGCAGTGCACAAGAAAGACTGCACCAAAAGTTGTTTGACTCTCCAATGAAGGGCTGCAGGTACAACCTTAGGTGTAATTTGTTTGGTGCCGAAGGCTTGACTTTTTCACTAATATTCTTGGACTTCAAGTGGGACAGTTGCGCAGTCGTGAGAATATGAGGGACAAGCAGTAATTTCAATTTAAATAAATGATTGAATATGGGTCAAGACCAATCATTATTTTCGAGTGATGTTCTATGCTTCACATATTTTCACTTCATCGGTGTCCACTGTTATGCAAATACAAATGAATAAACAAAGACCTGTGTGCAAGCCATACTTCAGTCACATTTTGCAAAAAAGGAGCTGACACCACTATTAAAAGCCACAATGGCCAGAACATCATCAGATACCAAATATTTCCGCAAAGAAGCACTCAAGTCTTGTGTACTGTTGTGTTTCTATCATCCATTGTCATGATCTGCAATATGCTTTGAAAATTTTGACCCCCAAAATCCCAAAAGTATTATTTTGTGACTTAGGTACTTCTTGCAAAAGTACTTCTTCAAAGTACTTTGGTACTTCTTCAAATGAGTGTAACCTGTAGTTAATGTGAACACGATCTATATACAGTATTTTTTTTCTCTTCTCTCTTTGTTCTTCATGTGCCATTAAAGTACGACTGTGTTTACATGATGGTTTTGTTGTGGTGACAATGTTGCAAATATATTGTCAAAGGTATTAATTTGTGTGGTACAATTTTTTTGTAATCATGTGAGCAGTCAAATGATCCCTTTGGACTGGAACCAGAAATGAGTATATCCATCTGTTATTTATTCCGCTTCTTCCTCACTAGGGTCACGGGGGAGCTGGAACCTATCCCAGCTGACTATGGGCAAAAGGTAGAGACACACCCCAGAAAGCTTGCCAATCCATCGCAGGGGCTCACGCACCATTCACACACACACTCACATCCAACGGGCAATTTAGAGTCTTCAATTAGCCTGATATGCATGTCTTTGGATTGTGGGAGGAAACCGGAGTGCCGGGAGGGAAACCATGAGAACACGGGGAGAACATGCAAACTCCACACGGAAAGGCCCCAGGCCGGATTCGAACCCACAACCTTGTAATGTGTGTCTCTGCATTTGTCTCATGTCTCAGGAAGAGCTTATACCTGACAAGTCGCATGTTGTGGTATTAAATGTTACGAGAGTCCTGTTATCTGAAGCCAGTTTCACACAGGACGCGAAAAGAATTTTTCGCACGACAGATTACATTCAAAGACAATGCAAAGACGTGAATACACGCAAAACGCGAAAAATTTGTTTCGCGTCCGGTGTGAAAGCGGCTTCACTGTGCAGACCTTTTTCTTGTTTTTCTTTTTTTGACATTTTCAGTCTGGGTATCAGGTTTTTTTTTTTGGATATGCGTGCTTTTTGTGAATATTACCTGAAGACAAACTTATTCTACACGTTTGCATAAATGTCATCGTCGAAACAATTCTCATAATCAAGGTCTTCAAACTGCGGCACCTACAAGAAGAAAAGAAGAAATTCAAATTCTTACAATGACACTCAATTATACATACTCAGACAAATGACACTTCTTGTGGCTCCAAAGAAGTTTGCATGATGATGCTTTGTGTCAATGGATGTTAATGTAATCCCTTTATATGAATAATGTCTCTCCTTAGAGTTAGCAGCATTCTTTCGATAGCCAGATAGTTGAGGATGCACTCCTGGTTATTAAGTCTAGAGTGTCTGCTTGAGAGGATGAACTGCTGTTCATCAGACTCTCTGCCCCACTGATACACAAAATTTTTAATCTTTCCTCAACACTGGGAATGTGCCTCCCCTTAAATGTAGAGATAAAAAAAACCCTTTAAAATTATCTTGTGTTTAGAAAAAGTGTAAACCCTCAGGCTTTGGATTTTGCTCTTTCTCAAATCTTACAGTTAAGAAATATAAATTATTTTTCGTTAGACAAAGATTATTTATGTATTATTTCATTTATCTTTATGCGGATAACAGTAATATATGGCGTTTCTCATTTTGTACAACAGGCAATAGCTCTCAATTTTCTACATGTTGTTCTCTCTGGTGAGAGACCAGTCTTAAATTCTCAGAAAAAAACAAGTGGAAGAATTGGTATGTCCATTTTTATGTGGATATCAACTTATGGCATTGTTCATTCTGCATAGCAGGTGATGTCTTTCCATCTTTTATAGGGTGTTCTGTCAGATTAGGTTCTCTCAGATTACAGACAAGCATGAAAGTCTCAGAGGGACAAGTGTATGCTATTTTCCAGAACCAGAATTACGATGATTTTTTTTTCTCTCTGTCTCTCCACTGAAGGATGATACCATCAGGTTAAAAAAATAAATATCTCAGAATGTGGCTTGATGGAAAATTGTCATTTAAGTGTCATGTTGACATTAAGTCACAAAATTAAGACAGAGACTTTCCAAAGTTTTGCAGTAAAAGAATACCTGTGCCAGTTCTTCTTCCAGTCCTTCACTACGGACACATCATTTATAGAAATGCGGCCACATCCACACTTAAAACCCTGGATGCTGTTTATAAAACCTTTTTTTTTAAATTTAGGGTGGTCCAGTGCAACTCAACAATTTACCTTACGAAACATGTGGGCTGGTCCTCTCTGTGAGGAGAGACCATCTGTGATGCCCCTCCTTTCGGGCATTCCATTACCCTGGCTACCTGCCCTTCATCAGTTATTCAATTATCTGCTGTTCACTTTCCTGATTATCCTCACCTGTCTCCTTTTAGTTAATTGTGCCAATCGCGGGTTTTGTCATTTGCTTGCGGGTCCGCGGGTTTTGCCATTCAAATGCGGGTCAGACCCGCCAGATGCGGGTCACTTTGGAGCTATGCCATTGTATGCTGTTTCCAATAACTCGTTGTAGTTTTTCAGATCACCATGGAAACAAAATAAATCCTCTGTCGAGTGTCTGAGTAGCAGGAAAGCAGTCAGATCAGGTCTGCTTGGCTATTTTTCTTTCCCCTTTTTTTTTTTTTTTTTTTTATGATATGGACAAAGGCTATTCTTCATTTTACTACATTGAAAAGAAGGGAGTATCATGCCTTGTATTGGGCTTTATTTTAACAAATGAATAATAAATATTTTACATCGACTATTTTACAATTTTATGGAAACATTGGAAACATTTCCTTACCTAATTTTCAGACCGATTAAATGGAAAGCAAAGATATTATTGTCTCCCCTTTTTCAATTTATTTCGTTGATACTAAAAATGTTCTGATCCCTGACTCAAAGGTGATATGGTCTAATCCGCGAGTTTTCAGATCCGTTGCACCCTTTTTCACTGCCAGAACCTTCCGCATACAGTACAGCGCGAAACCCTCGTAAATCGCGAGACGAGATGAATGAACAGGATTTCTTTTAGACGTCTGCACTTCCGGTAATAGGGCCAGCTTCGCCAAGCCGATGCATGCATGCATGCAGCCTTAGGCTAGGCCACAAAGCATTGTGCAGCTTCGCAAAAGAAAACCATTGTGGATATACAGATATGAACATGAAAATTACCACAAAATTTAAAGCTAAATTCTTGTCAAAGCCTGGGTCCACGTCTAGGAACTAAATGCTATAAATCACGATTATACTAGCGTTTGGTCGCGCGCGGGTGTGGGTGGAAGTTCACTCGTCTACATTTTGACCTTTGACCCATCATTATCGGCCATCATATCCGCCTTGCGATGCGCCGTATTGGATATCGGGTAGGGTCAATTGACATCACGGCTTTCAGTTGAAAGTGTTCTGGGAAGGCTACTATTGTGTAACCTCACTCAAAGGCTGCATCTGAAGTCTCTGAAATAGAATCCTCGTTCCCCTCACTTGCGTCGTATCCTTGCATCTTGATCCCTCCCACTGAGGATGCATGGAGCAAATGGGAGAGAGGACACACGAAACGAGGATATATACAAACCAAAAAAAAGAAACACAATTACGTAATCTGGGGCCAAATTTCGACAAACCCATTGAGAAAGATGCTTTTGCTCTGAGTTATTTTTGGAGGTGAGTACTTCTACCATACAAATTTTCGTGGTCACAGTGTGTATTCTGGAGCCGCCATTCGTCCGGAACCAAACAATCGGCAGTGCTTGGTTTCAAGTACTACCATTGTCCTAACACTCCCATTTTTGTTTTGAGTTAGACACCGGGGCCTATAAAAGTCTGACCGAAAATGAGTAAAAATCAGACGGGTTATAATGCCATGGCTAATGGAAGTTCAACGATAATGCGCGATTGGGATGCTACAGGCCAGAAGTCGGGTAGATAGAGTTGCCCGTCAATTTGGCGTGCATTCTGCGACAATTAGTCGCCTCAGAACCAGGTTTTATGCCACTGGACACACGGCTGATAGCCCCAGATCCGGTAGGTCATGTATTACGACTCCAGCATCTGACCATCGTATCACGACCGACCGTCTGTTACACACCAAACCAACCTTATTTTGCTGAAGGAAACCTCAACCCTGTCCGTTACCACGATGAAATTCTCCGTCCAGTCCTTCTACCGTTTGTTCGACATCACCGACTGACTTTCCATCAGGACAATGCGCGTCCACGCGTGGCACGTATCTGTATGGAGTTCCTTCGGGCGAAAATGTGCAAATCCTTCCCTGGCCAGTGGTTTCTCCAGATCTTTCACCTATAGAACACTTGTGGGACATTCTGGATAGAGCGATCCAGAGACGTCAACCACCGCCAGCTACAGTACGTCAGCTAAGACGAGCACTGACCGAATAGTGGAACAGCGTTCCGCAAGCAACAATCAGACGTCTGGTGATATCTATGAGACACAGGTGTACCGCCATGCGCGATGCTAACGGGGGACGTACGAGATACTGATAGTGTCATTTGTGTTTCGTAATGTTGAACTTCACCTTGTTAAATAAAAGCCAACATGGCGATATTTCAACCCGATTTTCTGTTATTGTCTGAGATTCCCTCTTTCATTTGATACCAATGAAGTGTTGATTCATAACAGTTACGCTTGATAAAATCAAGAAATAGAAAATTGTGTTTCTTTTTTTGGTCAGTATATATAATAAGAGACATGAGACGTCCTCTCCTCAGTTGCGTTACATGAAGCGACACTCGTTTCTGATGACAGCTCTTGGTTGGATATGTTGGATGATCTGCAGGAGTTGGTACGAATGTAAACCATGAATTTATCGCAAAATTCAAGTGTGGAATACAGTTTAACTGCTGCATGCAATATAACACCAGAGATGCCATAGGTTAGCCTAAATTTTAATTGTGGCAGTTTTTAAAATTGTGATTAATATGTTTTCATAAAATATTTAGGTGCTCCAGTTAGTGACTCCTCCAAAAATTATGTTGCATTGCACGTGATCCTATCATTAATATAGCCTATATAAATGAAGATTTTAAACTCGGGCATTCAAGCTATCTGAAGCCTTAATTAGAAAAAAAAAAACCTCCCCTATTGCTATTGAACCTCCGCCCTGTATAAAATCCATTTATTTTCGCACCCATCCACAAATATACGTTTCTTATCCATTGGAAGCTGTTACGAATAATTGAAGAGTTTGTTTCCAAAACGCAATATATCCATTTTACTCATTTTGAGTAAATCAACTTTTTCTATGTTGGCGCCTATTGCATTTTATAGAGAAACACAAACTTTGACCGTGAAAAAATATACTCTATAAATAAATATACTCTATATATTTAAATATAAATATACTCTATTCATTTCAAAAAATGAAAATTTGCACAATGTGTAAGAAGCACAGGGCTATTGCTTTATGGTATTATCTCAATTTTTGTAATTTTGGCACTTATTGCATTTTGGAACCAAACTCTTCAATTGAAGGTAGTATAACAGATCACGACTGGAACAAAACAAAACCTCCACAGGGTGCCTAAAGAGCAAGAATGCGGTATGTGGAAAATGCACAGTCAATGTGCTGAATGTCTGTTGAGTGACATGTAGAACCACTCATTCAAAATTTCACAGGAGGGGTTATGTTAATACGCGATTTTGGCCCATAGGGGTTACATTAAGGATTGGAAAAATGAAAAGGTATAAATCCCCAAATTCCTGTCACATATTAGGCTACAAGCTCCCCATAAGTTTTTGCACGATAGTTACCTGTTTTTTTTTTTTTTTTTTTTAGTTTTGCCATAAATTGTGTTTGAAGTGACGAACATAAAGCAATTTTGTGCAAAATATGACAAGGTACGCCCATTCGAATGTAAATCTATACATGAAGGACCATGCCAATCGTCCATGCCATGCCTTTTTTTCCTAATCCACTTGTTGTAAGCAACCATTGCCACATAGAGTAAATAGTTCTAGTCAGAGACGTCTTTTATAATTAAAATCACAACTTCATGATTCATAACAGTTGGACAATACTAATTTGAGAACACAAGCCATGATAAAATAATTGAATGAGAATATGCAATTGGAATAAGAATAACTTATAAGTGGATTCCACTTGGTTAAATAACCATTTATCTCATTTTACTTCATTTCATGCAGAATTCAAGTTCAAAATCCACCACTAGGAATTTAATTCAGTTACGGCACAATCAATAAGCCTTGACTTGCCTGAAATACTGACTGTTCTCAGCAGGTGATGTTGCCTACATTAGCGCTTCTTTATTTCACTCCTCAAATTCAAGCACTAGAGACCAGTGAGCGATCTGGGTGCCTCACTGTAACTCATCCTTTCACTTTCTCACTAACGTTCGTTGTGTGTGTGAACAATGCAGACATCTTCATCATTTTGATTTTTTTGAAAGTATAAGGTCAGATCTGCTTTGCTTTCTTATCTTTTTTTTTGCTTTTTTGCTATAGATACAGGCTATTCTTCTTTATACTCTGTTTAAAGGAAGGGAGTGTTATAACGCATAATAACAATTGAATATTGAATATTTTATGTAGGCTACTTGCACATCTTTCATGTTGTTTTCAGTAAATACCGAGTGCAAAAGTTCCTTGGCCAATGTTTTGACTGATTAAATGGAGAGAGAAGATATTATTGTCTACCCCTTTTAAATTTATTTTGTTGAATCAAAAAACAGTTTGTTCCCTGACTTAAATGTGTTAAGATCCGATCCGTGAGTTTTCTGATCCACTGCACATTTTTTTATTGCATCTTATGTCGATAACAATAGACGCCATGGTTGTCCGTTGACAGTGTTCCGGGAAGGCTGTTCTCATGCATCCTCACTCAGCAGCTTTTCAGAGCTCCATCGTCCCTCCTCTCTCCTCTCTCTCCAAGCACAAATAAGCGCTTTGAGATGAGCAGCGAGGAGGGAGACACGGAATGACTTCCGGTTCAGTAGAGGATGGAGGACACAACAGATAAGTGAATTGAGATGCACCCATAGCTGCTCAGAGCTGCCTACACTCTACTCTGTCGTCTCTCCTCTTAGCAGAAATAGGTTTGTTGAGACGATAGACTGTATAAAAAGACGGATGAAGCAACAGTGACGTCACCCATTGGTTTCAGCATACCATTTAAGAAGCCTCGATTTTGGCAATTTGAACAGCGCCATTTTGTCATTTTGAAACCAGATGTGATTTCTATTGGAGGAGAGAGCGAATTGAAGATCCAGGGAGGAGCGAGGGGTGGATTTACGTGTGGATCTGACTGTATGTGACGAGGACCAGAGGATAGCCACGCCCCATAAAGCATATCTGGTTTTATCCTTTATTCTAGTCTATTTGGGACCATAATTTATAAAAATGCAAAAATGAACATGATGATATATCGAAGGAGACTTGAAACTTGGGATAGATACCATAAAATAATGTGGAAATTCATTATTGAAATAATAAATCAGGTGGGAAATTAGGGTCATTTTCCCATAGACTTCTATAGCATTGAACTTCTTTCTGCAAGCACCGACGTCACCATCTGCTGGCGATTAAATAGAACGCAATTTTCAGAGATTTCCGCATTGGCTTCACTTTTCAGACCCGGGTGCTGCGTCCATCTTTTTATACCGTCTATGGTCGAGACAACCAGCGAAGAGGCAGACCTGGAACAACATCCGGCTCAATAGAGGATTAAGGAGCGAGGACGTACGAACAAGGGAATTGAGATGCTCCCCTAAATATGCCTAAAATTAATTAAGAGACTAAGGGAGATTTTTTTTTTTTTTTTTTAAATTTGAGCAATAACATTTTTTGCATTATTAAAATTCAAATTAGATTTTATTACTTCGTATAGCCTACAGTATATGCAAGGTGCCAAATTTTATCAGTTCATGGTTTAGTTTTTAAAACAAAAGAAATTCACTTACCGGATTGTTAGCATAAATGTTTTCATCAGCCACAGCGCAAAGGTTTTTACCAGGTCCCTTTTCCTTGCTGCAAGATGAAAACTTGTCAGTTATTTCACATTCATTCAGTTAAGTCTGGTCTGAATATGGATATTTTTTATTTTGCATGCTTGAGTGACCTATGGGTATTTGACTGATAGCTTTTCCTGCGGTAACTACAAAAAATGATAAGCACATTATGCGTTTTAGCTTCTTATTCAGGTATTTAGATGTCCTCCATGTACACCGGCATGCTACCTGCCCATGATGCAGGTTGCCTTGATAGCCAGACAGAAGACCATAAATTACGGACAATTAAAGACCAAATGTCTCTCCAAAAATAGTTCAAAATAATTAAATGCCTTTGAATGGCACATGGAGCTAAATTATAGGACCCCATTTGGGAAAATTGGCACATTACAGAAAAATAAAATAAAATAAAAATATGACTGATATGAAAAGGTCATTCACCCTCTGCTATATTGAAAACAATACAACATATTGCAGTGGCCAATGAGGGCAAATGTGCTGCAACGGCCCAAAACATCTTCAATCGCAGAAATGCGCTTCAAAAACAGAAACGATACAAAGTCAAAAAACAAAAAAACTTAAAAACAAATGCAAGAGAAAAACGCTGCATAGCCACGTCAACACAAACGCGCTGCAACAACCCAAAACATCTCCAATCGGTGATGGTCCCAAGTGACCCACATCTGGCGGGTCCGACCCACATTTGAATAGCAAAACCCATGGACCCGCAAGCAAATGAAAAAACCCGCAATTTGTGCATTGCGGGATTTACGCGTTATTTCTCCACCCACGTGTAATAATGTGTTATGAATCAACGAAAATAAATGCAAATTCCACCACCCGGTCAATAAAATGATAAAGAAATCTATCGTTTTCTACTCTCCCGTTAAAAAAATTAAACGGAATCCCCCCCCCATCTCAATTACATGAAATGCTGTCGTTATGGACCAGTATGGTCCTTCAAACTTGGGAGGAATGTGTGAGCATGCACAAAAGGTTCCCTCGCAATTATGTCCTTACATGTGATGCATAGAAATCAATGGAAAGCAGTGAATAGTTATAACTTGGCCATTTAGTTTGCTAGCTAGCATTTACATGCATCAAATATGACTAAGTCGGCAAAAGGGATTTCTAGCTGGCTAACATTAGTTTGCTTGCTTAGCTAGCTAGTTTGCTAGCCTAGCTGGCTAACAGTTCTGTCTGGTATAATATGAATGCAAATTGAACATTTCAGAAATCCTAGTGTACCAGGAATAAACTTTATGTTCAATATTGGAGGCAGACCCATAACTATTGTCGATAAATATAAATATCTTGCTTTCATCTTAACTGAGCGTCTTGACTTTGGTGTGATGGCCAAAATGGTTGCCCAATCAGCAAAACGGGCATTAGGTCTAATCATTGCCAAACATAAACCTTTTGGTGGTATGCCTTATTCATGCTATACTGCCAGCTATGATTCACTAGTAAAGTCAATTATTGACTATGGTGCTGCTATTTGGGGTGTCAAACGCTCCTCTTGTATTGAATCTGTACAGAACAAGGCATGTAGATTTAATCTAGGAGTTGGTCGGTATGCACCTAATGCTGCTGTACAAGGTGATATGGGTTGGCGTGTCACCGTACATGAGCAATGGATGTGTGTCACTAGGTTATGGTGTCTTCTAGTGAATATGGATGACATTAGACTGAATCAAAAAGTATTTGGTAACACTTTATTTTACAGGGTCATTGATACAGTGTATGTACCTAGTGAGGTACTGTGTAAGGACCGGTGTAACAATATGTAATAATATGTACCTATGTTGTACTTATATGATGTATTTTGTGTACCTACAGATCCCTATTACAGGTGTATTAAGAAGTGCTTGTTACAATACCTTGCCAAAGTGCTTGAGAGTCACTGATGCAGTGTATGTACCTAGTGACCTTCTTGTTGGGGAGACATTGGAATGGTATTTGTTTTCCTTGTGCTCTTTATTTGATTGGTTAAAATAAAAAAATGAAAAAAACAATTTTCATGAATGTGTGATTTTTACTTCAACTCTCCTACATGTAATGTATGTAAGTATCCAGCAGGTACACTTAATTTTAATGATCTTGTTCCACTGTATCTAAGAGTAACAAGGGTGTACCGAAACAGATATTACATTTACTGTGTTGTGTAACGGCGAAGATGTTCCAAAACACCAACTACTGAAGACACCATGACGTTTGATGGGTCGTTTGAAGCATAGTTTGTTTTCATCTATTTTCCTTGCAGGTGTACCACACAGACATGTCTAATTTTACTCTATTCAGATAATTTAGAGATATTCACTGCCGTTAATCCATAGGAGTCATGCGGCAGGTACACTTTATTTTAATGTTCTCATTCCGCTGTATCACAGAGTAAGTAAAGGGTATCAATGCAAATATTACATGTACTTTTCTGTGAAACAGTCGGTGTGTTCCATGACGGAGGTGCAGGTACAATGTAATAACTACAGAATTCATAGAAATTTAATGTGATAACTCCATAGCGATACAATGCTGAACCAATGCAGTGCTGACATGTAGCCTTCTCAACTGTGCATCAATTCCATGAAGTGAACTACCACTACCATGTAATTTCTAGGTAACCTCAATATGTTGGCCAACATTAGGGTGTCCTGAGGCTCCATTTACCCAATCGACACTGACTTTAGGGTGCCTTGCTGGACCTCAACTCTACCTATTGCCTTTCTTAAGCACTTTGGCAAGGTACTGTAACAAGCTCTTCTTAATACACCTGTAATAGGGATCTGTAGGTACACAAAAATACATCATATAAGTACAACATAGGTACATATTATTACATATTGTTACACCGGTCCTTACACAGTACCTCACGAGGTACATACACTGTATCAGTGACCCTGTAAAATAAATTGTTACCGTATTTAACAATGCATTGTCAAAATCATCTAAATCAGTCAAGAATGACTGTTACAAAGTTTGTGAATACTTTACAGGTGTATTTATGAATCATTTATGTAATACACAGAATATTACTGGTTAATACTTGATATGTCCTTGATACAATGAATGATTTTTTGTCGATTAAATATAATGAAATGTGGTATAATTTGATGAATTCAGAAGTTGGCACGAGTGTAGTTAGCAGAAATAAGCTTTGAACGTACAAGCTGTTTAAAACTGATTTCTGTACAGAAAGCTGTGTTAAAGGAAAAGAAAACCCTAACACAAAGTGTCATTCTAGTAAATGTTTAGATATAAAAATACACATCTGAGCCAAAACCAATGTTTAATATGTCATTATAAGATAATTATTGCATTATAAGACGATGACTTCATCAATTCATGCAGAGCTTCTTCTCGCGTGAACCTGCGCGAGTATGACATAACTGCCACCCATCACGATTGATACAGCGCATTGCAGTATGCACCTAGGTGATTTTAAATGGGGAAATATACAGGAAGGGGAAGAAGAACACCCTTGCGTGGAAAGAATTCCGTATCCAACCTTCACTTTTTTCGGCTTTTTAGTTGCCAGAATAGGAGGCGCCAATATATTTAAAATATTAATATCGTGAATGCATATGCTGCACGTATCCTAGCAACCCAGTGTGTCATCAAGGACATGGATTACCACATATAACAGCACGAGAAATTAAACTGGATGCTTTTTAATCACCCAAATCTTCCTCTGGGTACCAAAATATCAAGGTAAGCCGAAAAAGTACTGATTTTATTCGATATTGGAGGAGGCTGAATATTGAATTCTTTCTCCCTTGCGTTTTTGGCCAATTATGCTGTCCACTGCCTCATACCACGAAAATTTATCTTTCTCATAACTTGTGCTGCCTGACATTCGCACCGCGTCCCGCACTTTAAAATATCGCAGCCGCAATTTCTTTAGTTTGTCACAGCACTGATCTATTGTTCTGTGATAACCACACAAATGTAACCACCCACAAATGATTCCATAAATCTCTCAGTTTTTGAGTGTAGTATCCAGTTGTAATTGTATGTTTTCGTCCACCTAAATTTTGAGCAAGCATTGAATTTCTTTGTTTGAATGGAGAGATCCTTTCGCCGCTGTGTTTGATATAACAGGAGAGCGGTAACACATAACAGTAATCTTCCTTGCTCAAGTATGGTTGCTTCTACATTAGAAGCTCCTCCTCAGAATACAGCAAGGTTTCATTTGTGGTTCATGCGCCATGTCATTCTTTAATACTCAAAATTACTGTATGTACGCTACGTGTTGTGTGTACTGAATGTACTATGTATAAGGTTTGTGTACAATATGCTGGGTGGCCGCTACATCACTTCCGGTTATATAAAATGCGAACCCACTGTCATGACTGCCGATTTTTTAATTAGCAAGAAACACCAGTTTGGTTGGATGAGCAAAGCTGAGCTTTGGCAAGGTTATATATATTAATATGTGGATTCTGTGCATGCACTAAAATTCTGGGGATTTCTTTTCCTTTAAGTCAATCATGTCAAGACAAAATAGGTCGGCGTTAGCTTAGTTTAGATGTGGCATAGCCCCTTTATGTATTGAAACTGGTCATTGCACATGGGTACCTGAGCCTGAACGGTTATGTCCTCGGTGCAAATGTTATGTCGAGGACGAGTTTCATATGTTAATGCCGTGTTCACATTTAATGATCTCAGGAATTAACTATTTCAATATGCTATTAATTCTAATAATGGTTTCAGTCAGTTGAGTCACCAAATATGTTAACTCCTATCCAACTGTGATATCATACATTCTACTGCCAAAATCCTGAATAGTATTTTGAAGCAAAGACGGGACTTTTCATATCATTAATGTGATATGTAACTCTAGTCATTTTAAATTAGTTTTTCAATTATTTTTTATTGTTCTTATACGTGTCTTATCTTCCATATATGTTGCTGTTTTACCTCGTCTCTCATGCCTCTTTTTAGGGTGGTTCACGTTGTTTTTTTATTGTCATATATTTTTATGTACCAATATATTTGGTATATGTGAAGTGAGACTTAAATAAACAACTGTCTATCCATCTATTTCTCTATAAATGCTCGCGGTTCAACTCTTGCTAAGTACCATAGCAAAATGATGGCTAATTTTTATTAACTTATTTTCTATTGACTTCCATGCACCAAATATAACTGTTAGCTAGCTAGGCAAGCGAACAACTAGATAATTAAGCGACCAAAGTTAGCCAGCTAGCTAGCAAGCATGCCTTTTTGGCGAGTTAGCAAGTCTCAATCTGGTCAGAAATAAAAGGTGTTCTAGTTAGCACTCCCCATTGCAGCTTGGAGCACTTCCGTTGTGTTGATGTGAATATGCAGCGGTTGTCTCTTGCATTTGCTTTTTGTGGTTTTTGTGTTTTTGAATTTGCATCATTTCTTTTTTTTCAGGGCGTTTCTCCGATTGGAGATGCTTTTGGCCATTGCAGCGCATTCGTTTTGACGTGGATATGTAGCGTTTTTCTCTTGCATTTGCTTTTGTGGTTTGCATGTTTTTGATTTTGCATCATTTCTGTTTTTGCAGTGTGTTTCTCCAATTGGAAATGTTTTGGGCCGTTGCAGTGCGTTTGTGCCCGTTGGCCACCGTAACATATTACTGATGTTCTAGCTTGTGATTTTAATATCAAATGAAATGACTGCTGCAGATTCCAAAAATGTTGGACTGTCAACTGTTTTCCACTGTGTAACATCACCATGTCTTTAAATCTGACTCATTAAATTTCTGGGCAGTGAAACTAACAGTTTGCCAAGTCTAGTGGGTGGAATTTTCCCCCAATCCTCTATTATGCAGTTCTTCAGCTGTGCAGTTGTATGGAGCCTTTATTGCTGTATGTTTGTTTCATCATGCACCTTACATCCTCAATTGAAGGCAGTTCAGGACCACAGGCAGGTCATTCTAGCCCAGGCACTCCCTACTCACACAGCCGTGCACTTGTAATCCATTCTCAATGTGGTTTAGTTTCATTTTATTGGAAATGGTTCAGCCTCATTTTGTAAGGATGTCCTTTGAAGAGACTATGTCAAGATGGCAGCATAAGATGATGCTCCAAAAATTCAGATATGTCTTTCTGCATTACTGGTGCCCATGCAATGTGCATTGACACACCCCCATAGCATGGCACATGCTTTTTTGGAGTTAAGGTGTTCTTAGTCTCTTTGATCTGGAGAACACGGTGGCTGTTTTTCCAAAAATCATTTGAAATGCTGACAGGTCGCACTACAAAAGAAGTTCCTCTGTGCTACCGTCCATCTCAGATGACACAAAGCCCAGAGAAGTCGGCAACACTTTTGGACAGCAATGATTAACGGCTTTTGCTTTGCATAGCTAAGCTGCAGAAGTGAGGACAGCGGATGTTGAGACCATACTCTGTCAGTAAGAGCATGACCTGGAGTTTTAAAACTCACAAATTATTACAACCCAAAACCAGTGAAGTTGGCACGTTATGTAAATCGTAGATAAAAACAGAATACAATGATTTGCAAATCCTTTTCAACTTATATTCAATTGAATACACTGCAAAGACAAGATGTTTAATGTTCAAACTGAGAAACTTTATTTTTTTTTTGCAAATAATCATTAACTTAGAATTTAAAGGCAGCAACACATTGCAAAAAAGTTGGCACAGGGGCCTTTTTACCACTGTGTTACATCACCTTTCCTTTTAACGACACTCAGTAAACGTTTGGGGAACTGAGGAGACCAATTTTGAAGCTTTTCAGGTGGAACTCTTTCCCATTCTTGCTTGATGTACAGCTTAAGTTGTTCAACAGTCCGGGGTCTTCGTTGTCGTATTTTACGCTTCATAATCGCCACACGTTTTCAATGGGAGACAGGTCTGGACTACAGGCAGGCCAGTCTAGTACCCGCACTCTTTTTACTACGGAGCCATGCTGTTGTAACACGTGCAGAATGTGGCTTGGCATTGTCTTGCTGAAATAAGCAGGGGCGTCCATGAAAAAGACGTTGCTTGGATGGCAACATATGTTGCTCCAAAACCTGTATGTACCTTTCAGCATTAATGGTGCCTTCACATATGTGTAAGTTGCCCATGCCTTGGGCACTAATTTACCCCCCCATACCATCACAGATGCTGGCTTTTGAACTTTGCGCCTATAACAGTCCGGATGGTTCTTTTTCCTCTTTGGTCCGAGGAACACGACGTCCACAGTTTCCAAAAAACAATTTGAAATGTGGACTCGTCAGACCACAGAACACTTTTCCACTTTGCATCAGTCCATCTTAGATGAGCTTGGGCCCAACCGGGCGGCGTTTTGGGTGCTGTTGATAAATGGCTTTGCTTTGCATTGTAGAGTTTTAACTTGCAAGATGTAACAACTGTAGTTACTGACAGTGGTTTTCTGAAGTGTTCCTGAGCCCATGTGGTGATGTCCTCCCACACTGATGTCGGTTTTGATGCAGTACCGCCTGAGGGATCGAAGGTCACGGGCATTCAATGTTGGTTTTAGGCCTTGTCGCTTACGTGCAGTGATTTCTCCAGATTCTCTGAACCTTTTGACGATATTACAGACCGTAGATGATGAAATCCCTAAATTTCTTGCAATAGCTCGTTGAGGAATGTTGTTTTTAAACTGTTCGACAATCAGCTCACGCATTTGTTCACTAAGTGGTGACCCTCGCCCCATCCTTGTTTGTGAATGACTGGGTATAAAAGCAGCTTCCCTGAAATGCTCAATCATGGCACCCACCTGTTCCCAATTAGCCCGTTCACCTGTGGGATGTTCCAAATAAGTGTTTGATGAGCATTCCTCAACTCTCTCAGTCTTTTTTGCCACTTGTGCCAGCTTTTTTGAAACATGTTGCAGGCATCAAATTCCAAATGAGCTAATATTTGCAAAAAATTACAAAGTTTACCTGTTCGAACATTAAGTAACTTGTCTTTGCAGTGTATTCAATTGAATATAGGTTGAAAAGGATTTGCAAATCATTGTATTCTGTTTTTATTTACGATTTACACAACGTGCCAACTTCACTGGTTTTGGGTTTTGTAATTTCAGGCACATTTCCCCACCAACTTACAAAGATGAAAAATGCCATAGCAAGCTAGGTCAAGTGTATTGCCATTTTTTTTTCTGCTTGTGGCTGTAACCTTGACACACAGTAGGCTTCACCACTCTACCATGCAGGAGGCAAATATGTCACTGATGCTTGTCAAAGTGCAAATAACAGCCATTTGTTCATCTGAGCATTTCTGCAGTATAACGGGTTTGTTATAAATTATGGTTGTACCACCTCTGGTCAGTTTGGAAAGTTTGTTTCAGTAAAAATAAAACTCTGTCAACAACACGTGTTCCCAACTCTAGTGGCAGAGCCATCTGAAGTTTTGGTGGGCAAAAACATCCCATTAAATCAACTTTAAGTCCCAAACTTTTCTCAATCAACCATCATTTTTTGTTAATCAGAGTGGTAGTGGTCCAAGAAGTGACTATACTCTAAGAGGTAGATGAGTAGATCACTTAAGAGAAAGAGGAAGTACTCTCCATATATTTCAGTGCCTTTTCAACTGATGGGTGGACAGACTGCGAATACACATAAAAGTAAGAGGGTATTCTCCATATTCTCCATATCTGTATGCAGCCTCCACCACACCACATAGGCAATTATAAACACTGCCAATTTCTTAATGCAATGTAACAACAATTAAATAATAGGCCCCACTCAACTCAGAGAAAGAATTTACATAAAGGAATGTATTTACGCCTCACAAAAATGGTTACCTACTATGGAACTTCAGTGCTACCTTTCTGGCCCAACCTGCAATGCAGGCAATTTAACCTGCACTTCATTTTTGTTTAAAATCATCATGTTTTTGATACAGTGTAAACACTTTCACAAAACTTTGAGTAACACTGATTGAAATGCACCAAAATTCGAGATCAAACAAATAGCTGAATTCCTCGTCGTACCTTAATTGGCAACACTAGATAAAGCAGGGTGTTGTCTGGAGTGAATGTATATTTAATTAAGAAAAATTATTGAGAACAAGTCAGGACGAATCATTGGCTGAAAGGCATTTTCTGTACCCACCCATTTTCCAGATCTGGCCCCGCCACTGCTCTAGTCAATCACATTGCATTTACACGATATGTCATTTTGCGGGATCCAAAGAACTTTGGCAACTTCCACTGTCAATTTAGAAAATTTAGAAGAAATTTAGAAGAAAAATCATAAAAAATAATTCTTCTACATTTTGGAAAGCAGAAAGTGTCCTCTCTGCATTTCAGTGAGTTTTTTTTTTTTTTTTTTACCCCACGTCTTCGCGTTAATTTGCATTTGGGGATGCCGTGGAAAATGGTGTAGACTGAAAAAAGTTTACTGAAGTATTTTCAAGCCTATGCCATGATATCCATTACAGTCACTTGATAGCACTAAAGAAAGTGACATCTGAAGGTTCTAAGACCACGCACATTCAGAATGGGTTTGTAGCCGTGCCCTTAATGCACCAAGATTTGCATGAATTCAAAATGGATCCAAAAGATTACTGTGGAGGAATCTAAAATGTAGTGATACACAGCTTTGGTTTTGTGCATGCAGAGTTAGTACAGGCATCCTCTGCAAAGTGAAGTCTCATGGAAAAGGTCAATAACACAATCATAGAGGTGAGGAGGCACAGCATTATGTACAGGCTATACCGGAGGACTTGTTTTAGATTGTGGTAGATGGTTGGCATGCCTGTTAAGGGAGGACATCAACCCCTGCATCGCGAGGCCCACTAGACAAGTGGCAGAGTTCAGGTAAGTGGAATGACAGGCAGGACTCCAATCCAACATCGTCACCTGGAATGAGTTTATGTGGGAATTGTGCTTTATCAACCAAGGCCATCCCAAAACAGGAACTTGTTGCAAAGTCATCAGTAGAAGGTTGATCTCCTCACAGTGACTGCAAGAGATGAGGAGACCCAGAGGAATGATGCAGTTTACTTCAGTCAGGGGGCACCAATGAAAGCACTGATGTTCAGTGGAGTTTGCAAAAGGGAGATGGAGAGCCCCATACATTTGATCAAAGGGGGCAGATTAAGTTCTTGTCAGCACCTGAATCAGTCATTTCCTGAATCTGATGTTGTTTATTCTTCCATGACAGGGTGAAGTACAAAATAGAGCATAAGGAGGAGGAGGCTGGAGTGGAGATGGAGCCTGTCCATATCTCCGAGGGCACTGTCTTTCAGCAGGCAGGATGCAAAGACATAACCATTGGCTACAAGCATTTAATTTCCTCTTATCATCCAACTTGAATTTTACAGCGCACAAACAACAGCGTGTGAGTTGCTTACAGTCCATGAGTAATAAAAAAAACACAGCTTTAGCAGGATTCAGTTACATTTCTGTTATGTCAACAGTTAAACTGAGAGTGAATTAAACGCAATGTGGGTAGCCTGTGGAAATTGCTGGCTCCAATGCAGTACAAACATAAGCGGTCTGTGGCTCGATGTTGCATCTGAATTGTCAATTACATTCAATCTACATGGGTTTGCTGGAATAAGAGGATGATGGCAGATGGCTAACCAGCAATACCTCAGGGAGAGATGTATGGGGTCTTGGCGCACGAGTGGCTAAGTCTTTCCCTCAGTCACTGCTGTAACCAGGAAATCTTCAAGAATGGCTAGGTCAAGGCCAGGTCAATCAACACATCTAGAGATTGTGGGAGGGTGCAGATGGTGAGTTTATCTTTTAATTGACTGAATAATTCGTGGAAGAATGTGTCACACATATCAGTGTCACACCTATCTGTTAGCAAATTGGCGGGCTTCAAACAATCTTTGATCTTGAGGAACCAGGTTTTTTTTTTTTTTTGGAGGTTCCTTTGATATAATAACACAATTTCCTCATCTCTCGAACATCTCCTGTTTTACAGCCTAATAATTGCAACTATTGAATCCAAGATAAAGCATCAAATGATGGGGTGTGGTAATGTTTTCAATGTAGGAGGGTGACAATATTGTCAATATTGTCACCCGTCACCTCTGGCGAAAGGGAGACATAGGAATGCACCCCGTCCATGTGAGTGTGCGTGCGTGTGTGTGTCCGTCCATCCGTCCGAAAAGTGGCGTTAACATGATAACTCAAGAGGAAAATGGATTACAGACACCATGTTCTGCATGTAAGAAGATTAGATTATGAACCAGTTTCCTATTTAATATCAGTGACCCTGACTATTATTTGACCTTGCAATTAGCAGGTCAAATATTGGTACTTCACCTACGTATTTTTTTCAAACTTGATTTAGAAGCTCAAATTTGTTCACTGTGGTGTTTTGCAGCATTCTTTTTAACCTGATGGTCACATTTCATGGATCCAGTTCCTTGCCTTGTGTGTCCGTCCGTCCGTCCGTCCGAAAAGGGGCGTTAACATGATAACTCAAGAAGAAAATGGATTACAGACCCCATGTTCTGCATATAAGAAGATTAGATTATGAACCAGTTTCCTATTTAATATCAGTGACCTTGACCAATTATTTGACCTTGCAATTAGCAGGTCAAATATTGGTACTTCACCTATTTTTTTCAGACTTGATTTAAAAGCTCAAAATAGTTCACTGTGGTGTTTTGCAGCATTCTCTTTAACCTGATGGTCAAACTTTATGGATCCAGTTCCTGCCATCTTTTACAAAATATCCACTTTCACGCTGAACAGAATTGACCTCCTTTAAGGTCACAGGGTACATATTTATTTTGGCGACGGGAGACCATGGGCTCGCGGCAAGCTTATTTTATTTCCATTTTCCATAATGTGCCAACTATTTTTAGAGCTGGGGTTGCATATACAGCTACTTGATTAAACACTTAGTTAAGCCTGTATCCAACTGGGCTGCGATAGTTTGAGACTGTTTGCAGACTTGAAATTGGCGACTGTTTCAAGACAAAGTACGCGAACAGAGTTGCAGTCCCACTGAACAGATTTGTCTTGGCATGTACTTTCGAGTCTGATGTTGTCAAGATGCATTACTAACTGCACATGCACAGAATGGGCGGGAATTATGCAAAAAGTCTTCAAAATGTCTTATAAATGTCTGATGACATTCTGAAGACATTCCGAAGACATTATTTAGAAATTCTGCTGACTATTTTGCGATTTTTTTCATGAATTTTTGGCCCCTTATTCTCAAGACAATCTGAAGACATTCTGCAAACAATTTGGCAAACATTTCAAAACCTTGGCGACCACAGTTGTCAGCAACAAATTTTTAGACGCGATCAAAATTCCCGCAACAACATGACGACCCCACAAACACACAAAAATTCTGCAGACATTCTGCAGAATGACAGTTGCAAATGTCGCCAAACAGGCCCAACCCCAGTGGGATACAGGCTTTACCGTTAGCGCTTAGTTAACAATATTAATTTTGTCTGAACTGACTACGTGTTTTTCTGTTGCATACTTTGGAGACTTACAGGTCCTCATTTTTGGAGACGGGACTTTGAAAGGCTTCCACACTTTAGAGAAAAACAAAAATATGTTTTTGACATGTTAAAGATCAGTTTTTACCGTGTAACTACAGTAATTCTGCCTGACTCTAAATATGACAGGATCTGGAATACACTTAGATGTTCTCACTATTCACCTAGTCAACCTGCCAGAGGGGCAAGCGAATTTAGACAGGCATTTCAAGAAATTGGCAAAGGGAATTGTGTTATTTGATTAGCAAAATCAAAATAAATTATAACTGATGCTTTCACTGTGGGCAATCAACTTCTGATCTCTTAGCTAATTATGCAATTTGAATTGTACAAGATGCAAAAAACAACCTGTGAGTGGTTGTACTCCATTAATAATTAATGTCACAGATTTAAATGTGCTATATTACATTGTTTTTATACTCACAATTAAAATGACAACTCATTGACAAGCAATATTTGTATGCAGTGAATGGCCAGCTCCACCACAGTACAACTATAGGCAATCCATGATACGGTGTTGGACTTCTTCACAGGACAGTCAAGTTTGGTCAGTATACAAGATTTAGATGGAATAAGCTCACAGCAATGCAATATTGTTATGTTGTATATACGCATTGCACAAATGTTGTACTGTCTTTGAAAAGTGAGCGCAGCATTGTCCAATACGTGTGTTGTAGTACAGCTTACTTTTAAAACACACCTTAAATATATCACTAACATTACTGTAGCCTGACATAAGTTGTTCTCAAAATAACAACACTTACCTTTTTTTTTGTCTTGAACATTTCCACAGCCCTAAAATAACCATGAAAAGCACAAAGGCAGAAGCAGCAGAGCTCGGGAAGAAGATGGCCATTAGTATCCCTGTAATAAAATATAAGACTAATCTCAGTTTTTCAGAGCTGCACTGGGGTTGTGTACCATTTCAATTTAGTGTCCTCAGTTTTATTTAATTCCAGAGATCAATTCAATGACCAAAAATTAATTCAGTGAAATCAGTGAGGTTCAATTCCCAAACAGATGTAGTAAGGAACATTTGTAAGATCAGCCAATTTAGGGACCTTGACAGATTTGGTTATCCAACTACTATAATTGGAGCGGTGTGTGATATTGTCTGTGTGTTTTACTCCAATCTATATTCCTCCAATCCCCTTCAAACAAAAAAGGTACGAAGGTCATTCCATGTCAATTCAAATAGAGGTGTTGCTCACCGAGTCAGATTTTGTTCAAACTTTGTGTAACGGTATTTGGTAACAAAAACTGGGCTGTACAAAAAATTTTTGAAAAATTTTGAGAATTTAATCGTTTGTCACCCCTGGGAAATTTGGAATTTTCGCACTGGAAAAAGTGCCTTAGCTGATAAGCCATTTGCCGACTCAGGTCCGTGAAGTTGTCTGCCCCCAGTGACATTAACATTATGCAGGTTAACTTTCAACCCATTTTGGATTAAAAATCAGTCTATTAATTGAATAAATTTAATGAGCGAATATGCTACTAATAAGCTGCATAGCCATTAATGGTTTTATAGCTTTGTGTAAAAGAGGACGGCTACAATATGAGATGGTATGGACAGCAATAGTGCCCTACAAAGCCTAAGAGCAGTAACTACATATTGGGTAAATTTAGAGTCATGATGCACATATAGCTGATCAATGTCCCTAGTGTATTAACTCGCATGAGCCGTCTGTCAGCATATATCCTCTATCCTTCTGACTGATGCAGATTTAGGCAAATACAGCTACAGAAATGGCAGTACACTTGTATTTGGGACCATAACATAAGACCTTGAAAAAAACACAAGACCCACATCATCTGAGGGACACATATGCATGTTATATTTAACGGACTATCGCAACTTATGGGCAAACAAGGGCTTTTAAATCACAGCAGTTCCAGACAGGAACATCTGTTCATAAATGTCAAAACTAGGAAGCCAGGGTAGTATACTGATAGAGACAGTAGAGATCATAATTAACAGTTCAGGAGATCATTCTTGAATTGGACGGCCCATAATGAACATTTGCATTCCCTGGGCAGGTGAAATAAGTTTTCAGTATTTCAGAATAGGCGTGTCTGATGCGCCTATTTCCATAATACTAACCCAGTAGAACTTTTTTGAAATGTTAAAAATATGAACTCCAAATGGAACAAAACTATTATGTGCAATGATGCAATGAATACATTACTGCACAATGGCCACTTCCGCAACCCATGTAGGGAATTTCTGCACAAATCTTCAACTGGAAATTCAAAATGGTGATGATCCTATCATCAGGAACCTTGTCAGGTTCAGTGTCAAGTTATTGTTGAGTCACAAATTAATTCAAACTTCACCAAATATGTAAGTGGATGTTGGTCTTTTGGCACTCAGACTTTCCTGTCAGGCTTTCCAGCAGGATACCACGGTGAAAAGTGGATCTACCTTTGAACCAAAAGTCTCAAGTTCGAATCCTATCCATGGAGCGTAGCAGTATCACTCTATCTACCATCACCAGTACCACCCAAAGCTCACAGGTTTCACAGGTGTGGCAGGCCAAAAGTGGTCACAGTGATTTGAGTGAATACTTTTCAACAGCTAAAAACCCAACCAACTCACTCATCTCTTGAAAAGTTACTCAGCAAATATCAGCAATCAGCATTATCCATATTTGGTTCATAATATCTTATTAAGGAGATTATTTTAGGTATTCATTGACCTCATTCTCAATGATTACAATTGTAAAACTATATAGATTGTTCCTAGCTGATTTTACTCTTTGATATTAAAGTATTTACCAAAACTCCGGTGTTGGGAGTCCTTTACAACCTTGACTGGATTGGCCTAGCTATACAACAGTTGATCACATCTCTCATTACTTTTCTAAATTGCCGTTTGTATGAAATCACATTAAATATATGGAAAATGGTCTGTCACAGTACAGACTTACATATGTAATGCAATGGTTCTAAGGCAGGTGAGCTGCAGTGCCGTGGCACTATTTTTATTTTTGTTTATTGTGTTCATATACTGTATCATGGAAAGCATTCATGAAAATTAAGTATTTTTGAGCTTGATTATTTGGATTTTTTTTTCTATTAGCTTTATGGAATTAAATATATGCCCCTTGCTTGTACGCTATGTCTTTTTTACCATGGAGGTTGACTCTGAGCTTGCTGCCTTATTTATAAGTTAAAGTGTATGCTTTCAACTGGTTTAAATGTTTGAAAGCAATTCTGATGATGGCTTTACGTTGGATTTTACAGGGCATCTAAGTAACTTCAAAATAGCTTTTAGATTGATATTTTGCCTCCAGGTGTTACTATCCAAAGAGGAAAATATCAGAACAACTACAAAAATTAATACACACTTTTACAGTGGAAAACAAATCTATTATATTCATTTTCATGTACAAATGCTGAAGGTGTACTTTCTTTGTGCCTTAGAGACAAAGTCAAGAATATTGAACTGACTGTTAAGCTTGCTATTTATCTACAATGGAAATTGTTTCTTAATAATTGCAGAAAGTTATAAATACCTCTTTGATTGATTTGCAGGTCTTGCGTTTGATTTCCCCATATGTTGTTGGCCTGGCAGGACACCATATCAGTGAGCAACAGAGGCAAGTGCAGAGTGTGAACAGCTCTGGAATCATTTCTATCAGTGGTACTCGTCATGCTCCCATCTGCAGCCATGCCATGTGCAAGAATCCACCGGACTGTGCTAGAGGGACTGGATTCCACGAGGCACTGACAGGTCACCCCAGTGATTTTTGCAGTGCATTCTGATTTCACTCCAATCATTGGAGGGTCTGGAGACAAATAAAGGAGTGATTGTGTTATGTTTTATCCTGGAAACACTGAGTACTCGATTGTTGTAGGCTGAAAGATATAAATTAAGAGCGTAGATGATTTCCCTCATAGCCACACAGCTATGAAGTAGTTTCAATAATGCATGGCTGTTACGTCCGAGGACGTATGTGTGCCTAATTGTCTTCTCACAGGTGATCCTGTTAACCCTATAATGCCCAGACACAGACATCATTATCGGAAAAATATGACCCAGTAATATTTTTGAAGTATTGAAGGGTAGTATTCAGATCCACTGTTCATCATTAGGTTTTGTGACAGCTAAATATACATTGCTGAACAGAACTTCTTCTAATTCCAGGAGTATCATATCTGATACAGCCAAAAATCAGCACCCCTCCAGAACTCAACACTCGAAATTTCAAATTATTTATATGCTCTCTACTATCTATAGCTATCCCTTGACATGTCTAAGAATAAGTTTTTGTGTAATATTTACCTTGGAATGCCGAACTTCACTGCCAAAGTCCAAGGAAATTCATGAATTCCCATTCACATGGGAGCTACTACCTTGAAGTGAGTGACTAGGGGAGAGACTACTCCTGTAATCTCACTTCTTCCTTCCAGGTGGCAGCACTGTGCATCAGATATGATACAGGGGGCATTATAGGGTTAAGGAAGCTGCATATGATTGGACCTGACCGGAACCTCGACTTCATAAGAGATTGCAGAAGCCGTGTGATCGGCAGTCTTCCCTTCCTCGCCCCCAGAACCGCATCTGTTGCCTCCGTTGTTGCGTGTAGTGTTGATTCTTGAAAATACGATCGTATATTTGTTGAACTTGTTATGAAACGATAATCTATATCTGACTGGTTGCAGTTGTTGTGTATAGTTTAATTGTCGTTCAGCCCTGTGTGTTGTAAAGAGCTGTAAGGAGTGGGTGCTGTTTTGTTTATTCCTTTTTCTCCTGGTTATGTTAGGAAGTTAGGCAAGTTGACTTGTCCTTTTTGTTTTCGGTTAGGAAAACTAGTTCGTTTTGTTGTCAGATTCTTTTGTTTATTGTTTTGCCATTGCCCACTCTGGAGCTTGTAGCTCTCTGGGGCCGACATGTGTAAGCAGTTCCCCACTTTGGAGCCTGTAGCTCTCCGGGGCCGACATGTGCAAGCATTACAATAAATTCTGTTATCTTTATCGCACTTGCAGTGTGTTTGCGTGTTCTGGGGACGAGAAAGGGGACGCTCACTTGAAGCTGTTACAGCTTTCTTTACTCTAGACGGGGGCTGTAACGCTAACCTGTGCCTTTTTTCCACGTTTGAATTACAGGTGAAATGTATTTATTAATCTATTTTTTAATTATTTATTTATTAAATAATTTATTTATTTGCCATCTAATATTGCACCCAAATCTGGAATCCAATCAGCAAACTCGTCATAAAGAAAGCTTGTAAGTGACTTATGACGCCACGTCAAGAAAGTGCTGACGTAATCAACTGAAGCCTTGGGACATTCTGTAACCACAAATTTTAAAAGCTTTAAATCATTAATAAATGTCATGTCTTTTGCTTTTCATTCCTTTTCAAAAAATGTTGAAGTTATAAAATCTTTTAGATGTGTTTATCAACTGCAAGAAATATAGTGACTTTTATCCATCTTAGCTTGACCTGCCTGTTGGGAAGTACCAAAATTATTGTGTGCAAGGATCTATTATGCTTCATGAGCTTGACACCGGCTACTAAAGACATTCAATTCCCCAGCTTGATTGAGCGTAGGAGATCAAACACATTGGAGCTCATTTTAGTACAATCGTAAAAATGCTGCTAACGTGTTTATCAGTTTCCTGTCTCGTTAATTTCTTAGAAAGATTTAGGCCTCTATCTTACGCCCAGCGCTAAGTGTTACACGACTCTCTCTGCTACTTTACCACTGATGTAGATACCATTTTCCTGTCCAGCGCCTATGGTGCATAGATTCTGAATGCATTTGCACCAAATTGCATGCCCAAGGACATGTAGGTCTTGAAGTGAGGTGGGTCGGCGCTCTGCAGCCGTGTTGCTAGCTTGAGGTTGCATAAGGCTCTTGCGCGATTGACCAACAAAAACCTGGTCTAAAGTCAATAAGCAGTTTTTAACTTCTATTTTAAGGGCACATTATTAAGATTTTATGTTTTATGTGCCTTTGTAGGTGAGTGTACAACGCGCGTACACTCGGCTTGTTACACACACAGGGACAAGCAGCAGTGTGCAGATATGCAAACCATTAAAAATAAAGATTGCAGCGTGAAAGATTATTATTGTGTAAATTAGGATATTAAAAAAATTGATTTCATAATGGCGAGTGCGATCTTTTGCATGTCCTTGCACCTGTGTACCTGACCATGGAATGCTCTGTTTTATTTATATCGCGAGGGAATGTTGTCCATCAACATCCAAGTGATTCGCGATTCAGCACGCAAGATTACAGATTCATGTATGTATCATGTGACTCCATTATATTAGTGAACACTGCCATTTTTGCAGTCTTCCAGGTGATACCCACTGGAGGGATAGGCATTAGGAGACCATAGCATATCGTGTGTAAAACTGCATGAATTTCCCTTCCATCGAAAATAGGAAATGCAAGTTAGTTACTATACTTGCATGGTCACTGAGTAGAAGTGATTGCAAAACAAACAAATGCTTTAGGAAATGAATCTAAATGAGCATTTGAAAATAAATTATATTTTTATAATAATTACACACATGCATAGTTTCTGGTCAGTCTTGCATTAATTTTTGTTTCCTTTGTTGCACAGTATGAAGGTTTGGAGCACTTCAGACATTTGAAAAGTCCGGCAGGGATCAACCCGTTGCCCAGAATGATCTCAAAATCAATTCTGAACCGAACAGACCCATGAAAACAATACCTGCAACCCGTCTGTCCCGCTTTGTTACCAAACACACAGCTCCACATTTCATTTGAAATATGCTTATTATAATTTAGAGTCTGGCTGTCAGACGAAACAACCATAAAATATGGAACTTTATGAGCATTAAAGCGACAGATAAAATTGTGGTAACCGTCTACAATTAATCCAAATTTCTTCCATACATCCAATTTGGCCCTCGAGGATGAGAAGTGATTAATCTGGTATTTGGCAACAATTATTTTTGTTCTTATAACATCCAGGTTGATCCATTGCATTCCCAGCCTCACTGTCAAAAAAGCAGAAGCAAGTTAAATTTCACTCCTGCTGGATATTATTCAAGGGGTCACTGTTGTGTAATCAAAATAACATTATTTCATTTCTTTTTCCCAAGCCGTTATTTACCTTGTTAGGCCCGAGCCTGGCCAAAGCCAGCGAGAGACTATTAAAACCGCATGGTTCCTTTATTATTATTATTGTTGTTAGGCCCGAGCCTGGCTGAAGCCGGCCAGGGACTATTAAAACTGCATGGTTCCGTTATTATTATTATCCTTTCCCTGCTTTGAACTCAAATTTGACCCCTTGAACATTAACGAAAAGTCAAATTTATTCGAACAAAAATTCAAGCCCCGCGAACATTTTTTTATTTGAAGTCCCCAAGAAAATATATTGAAAAATGACTTGGCCCCGCCCCATCAAAAATCAAAATACATTTTGCAGATGGGAGCCCACCCCAAACTTTTTTCCACGTAGAAAAATGAAACTTGGCAGAGACATAGCCAATGTTGGGACAAGTAAAAAATCACATTATGGCCCCATCCTAAACCCAACAGGAAGTCGGCCATATTGGGCGGAAGCGTGGACATATAAAATCACACCCCTCATACTTTCAACATCTCCTCCTATGGTTTTCATCCAATTTGCACCAAACTTGGTGAAAATCACCCGCACACATTTGTGGTCAAAAGTTATCAATTACATTTTTGATAAAATGTAGGGCTTGGCTGTGACAAGGTCACATTGAAGCCGCCATTGTCAGAAGTATAAAAGTGTGTCTATCTCACACAGAGCGTTGGATTGAGTTGGATCAAATGTAACATCTGTGCGGAATGACAACCTGAACACAATGATATTTAACTCGTATAGCTGTATGATAAAATGACTCTTTGACGCCCCCCACATTTTTTGAATGGGAGAAAAAAAAATATTTTGACAAAGTCGAAAGAAATTTGGTACACACATCTCTCATGTCAAACTGAACCAAAAAGCAAATGAGCACACACCCCTATATTTAATCGTGTTCCCATGGCAACAACGAAAATGTGCAATTGAAATTAATGGGTTTTTGGCAGAACGATGTCATTGATGAAAAACTTTTTGTGTTCCACTAATGGTACACAGACCTAAAACAATACTTTGTAAAAAAAAAAAAAAATCTCCAAGAAGAAAAATTTTCACAATACTGAAAAATGACTCAGCCCCGCCCCCTAAAAAATCAAAATACATTACGCAGATGGGATCCCTCCTCAGACTTTTTCCACGCAGAAAAATGAAACTTGGCAGAGACATAGCCCATGTCGGGACAAGTAAAAAACTACACTATGGCCCACCCTAAACCCAACATGAAGTTGGCCATATTGTGCAGAAGCACTCGGAAATCAGAAACCATTCAAACAAACAGTAGCCTATACCAACACTAAGGGCTCTAATTTCTTGGCGCAGCGCAGGGTGGCGCAGCGTGGCGCAGCCCACGCAGTGGTAATTTTGTCCGTGCAGCCCGCGCAGTGGTTTTGTTTGATTGCAACACGGTGCGCAGCCACTTTGGCAATTTGGTAGACGGACGTGCGCCGAGATGGGTGTGGCAGCGTAGTAGGGGGAGGTGTCAGATATTCATCATGACGCAGTGACAATTTTGTGGCAAAAGGTTCCACCGAAAGTGAGCAGAGAGCTCCCCAGCTCTAACCTGGTTTACTTTCTGTGCAGTGGTAATTTGGCTGACCGGCGCACAGTGTGCACACGTCACCGAAACCTCACAGGCAGGTTTCCAGAATGTCGGGCACATTTCAATGCAATGAATAATTACAGCAACCACTATTTAATGTAACTATCTGAATCAGCACATAAATTATAGTATCTATATCGATTGTCCTGATGTCAGATCAAAGAGAGAGAGAGAGAGAGAGATGTCTGCATGTGGGCGCGTGAGTACGTGTGTAAGCTATGTGGGTATGTGTCCTTCAGCTGCTTTCACACTGGACGCGAAACGAATTTTTCGCACGACTGATTACATTCAAAGTCAATGCAAAGACGCGAATACACTCGTGCATACGCGTCTTTGCATTGACTTTGAATGTAATCTGTTGTGCGAAAAATTCATTTCGCGTCCAGTGTGCAAGCAGCTTAATACTATTATTGTCACTTAGGTTTTATCGTTTTTAGCGGGGGAAAGGAATACAGCCTGATTGCTATGATCTTGTACTGAGTTAAGATCACATATTGAAAATAAATGTGTATCGTATCTTGCATTGTTGTCCATGCATGTTACTCCCAAAATTTTAAGCAGCAACAGGGTGTAATAATAGGAACACGCTATCCATCGTTTCTTTTCCCAATGATGCAGGCAGAAGAAATAAATGAGCAACCGTCGTATTTCATTCCAACTTCATAAGTTTGAATGATCTGACGTAGTTTCGTTTTGAAATTACATTCAAGTTCGCTAATGGTAATGATTCGCGAATGCCCTAGCTAGCCAGCTAACTCATATTTGTAATGCTTAATATAGACGTAAGCGGTGCAGAAAACATGCCTAAAGCAGCAAAGTAAAATGCAACATTAACGCATCATGCAGATATAGGACAGAGGCTTCTTTATTCCAACATTTTAAAGGTGAGGAGAGGAGCTCATTTGATTGGTGAAGATTTGACTCGGCTGTGTTAAACCCACTCAAGGCTTCTCTCCTCCCTCTTTGCCACTTGCTCCGGCAAGAGGGACAGAGGCGGGACAGAGGAGTACTTGCACTGGGCTGTGCCAGGCACGAAATTGCAAAATACGCCTGGATACACCCCATTGGCGCGGCGCTCCCCCCATTCGCCGCGCCTGCGCCTGGTCAACGAATTTAGAGCCCTAAGTGTCACTGTGGACAGAATAAGCTCTGAAAAACGACTTGAGTGTCTAAAAACAACCCCTATAATGTACACATTTTTAAATTACATTGGAAATTGTGCACTGAAAGACAAGATATGCTGTCCTCTCATTGTTGAGTGGCCCCACCGGTCGCAAGGGAAGTGATGGGACGGGAGGGCGAGGGCCGTAACACCACTTGCGGTTTTAATTAATTTTAATTTCTCAAGGTTGTTTCCCATCCGCGCGTAATTATGTTTTTACCCACAACCCTGAATTAAAAGTTTTTTTAAATTTAATTTCCTTGTTTAATGGACGCATTCAAATTCGACCCCAGGATTCACGGTGTATAAAGACTTTTTTCAAGGGAATATGATTAAAACAATTTTGAACAATATTTGAACATAAATTTCTCTGTAGCAAACATTTTTGGACCCTACAGAGATCAGATTTCAGCTGGGGTTTGTATGCGCGCCTTCATTTCGCGCGAGTTGACCCAGCTCTGCAGAGAATTGTTTTCATACTATTTTGAAAATTCGCCCTTACAATAGCAATTCGCAAAAGCGCAAAGGCATCTAGTTTTTAAAGCACATGGCAGATGACACTTTGATTGATTTATTTCATCTTTTGCCCAAAACACACCTATGATTAATTAAGAAATTAAGTACAACTCCTTTGCACCTTGCACCATACTTCACACTCTGATAACCCACTGTTAAACTAGCAAAAATGGATTTGGACCCGCCCTAAATGCACTCGCGCCACGCGCTTCAGACCGTGTGCTTAAATCGTTAAAATAGGGCCTTCAATTTTTAGATGCAGTTGTTTCAGCACATCTCAAGAGGCAGGTCAGACAGAAATGGATAAATATCACTGTAATTCTTGCTTTTGGTGCATACAGTCCCCACATATTTTTTCCATCAATCATTTCCTTTGAAATCAGGGATACATTTTTGTTAACACTAGACTAAATGATTGGAAAAAGTAACAACAACCACAATTTTTCATAACCTTTGTAGCTTATAGTCTATTTACCAAGGTTGCCAATATTACACTTTTGCCCATAAAGCTTGAATAATTTTGTATTCAGACATTTTATCTATCAAGAGTAAATCACATTGTCACAATCATTTCATGACATTTCATGAAAAGATTTATGGGCAGCAGTATAGTTGGGGGCACTGTATGTGTATGTATGAAAGACAAACTGCTCTGAAACTTCCACGCTACCTTTTTCGCACATCAGGCAAATTAACTTGCACTTCATGGTCATTTAAATTTGTCATTTAAAAACAGACTAACTTACATACATAAAGTGTTCAATTCTGTGTGATAATTTCTTAAATTCGCGTTGATTGAATAATAACTGATCTGCGTTCCAATGAAATATCACCTTTCACTCTCGTTACAGCTTGGGTTGATAAAAAAGTGGCACTCGGCAATTAAATATAAAAAGTGTGAGACTCAAGCCATATCTATGAGAGTCGACAGGTATGCAATTTTGAATAACGCTGATTTAATGCAGCAAATACGCGTCCAGATGAATGGTTGTCATCTTACCCTATCCCGGAGAACTAACCGCACCTGTTAAGTGTGGAGTGCTCTCGAAGTGATTCTTTAATTATGAAAATGACTGAGAACAGGTCAGGACTAATAATTGTTTTAAATGCCACTGTACTGAATTTAGCCCATTATTTCATCGCTGTTAGATCGCATATGGAGAGAAACCGTGTCTTCAATTGCCTGTTACGATAATTAGAAAACACTCAACAAAGGAAAATGATTGAGAACTAGCCAGGACTGATTGTTGTCATAAAGGGACGTGTCTGTGCCCCCCCAATGAGGTCATTGCAAGTAACGTAGGTGGTCACATGATCCCCGAAGCAAAATGTACACAAAGATTGATCGCAGCGTAGTGAAAATGGGGAAATCTTGTGCTGCTGTTGCTTGCACCAATAATAATGCCATTCAGTCGTCTGGAAAATACGGCATATTAAGTTTCTATCGATTTACACAAAATAATGAAGCTCTTTTGAAAGATTGGCTTGTTAAATTAAGAAGAATTGACCGTGGAAAGCCTTACAGACCAACAAAACATTCAGTTCTTTGCTCAGAGCACTTCGAGAAAAGCTGCTTCACGTACCAGAAGTTCACAAGTAAGTCAACGGTTTTGTTGCAATGAAAGGTGGTTTTAAAGTGAAGATTTAAAGAAATTAGTGGAAAATATATATTCAATGCATATATTAACCTTAAGCCTGAACGCTCCCGTAACGGTGGCAATGAATCTGCATAATAAATACAGCATGTTTCCTAATAACAACCTCGTCATGCGGCATATCCTCTTAAAGCGAAGGAACTCGGCAAAAAGTTCGTGATGACCGTTTTTACCTAAACCGAACACAATTCAAGTACCAAGCAAGTAAATAAGCATCTAGCAAAACATTAAATAAAATAAGATCAGTGCTCTATCGCAAGCATTTCTACTGAATTTGTGCTATGCATACAAACAATACCTCAAATGAAAAAGGACAGTCCACAGATTCCAATGATATAAGCCTTGTCATTTTAAATTGACACCACACTCAAAGAACAGCAGGCATACACTTTAAATGCTACAGAGATGAGCAAAAATTTTTCTTACCCTTTTTTTTCTTGCCATAAAAGCTGTTTGTGGGTAAATCTGCGCTTGCTATTGTTTTAGCCAGTCTATCTGAGAGTCCGCTCGCCATTCTGCTATGCACTGGAAGACCTCAGCAGTAGCTATAATCACTTAAATGGTTTGTTTTTTGTATTTTCGCTATAATTAACCGCTAAATATTCAACTGTTGTTTTCAAAGCCAATTTATGACAGAGAATCCTTGCGCCAATATGCTCAAGTTCAAACAAAGCACAGCTATACAAGTGCTAAATCGACCATAGTCTGTTGAGCTAGTGTCGTGGATTAGGCGGTGCATTTGGACCTGAGGTTCAATATCCGGTTATACATGCGACATTTCAGAACAAGGAAATAAATTTTTTTTTTTTTTTGTATAAATAAATAATAATTAATCGATGCATTCCCATCCCATCAAAGCCATCTTCCTGAGTTACTTTGGGGATCACGTGACTTACACTACGGTTTCTGCATCCAGTGCAACGCCTCCATTCCCAGTTCTAGCTCCGCCACTGCTCACAAGAACGATGTAAAATAGGGGCGATGTAAAATATATATATTATTACTGAGTTGGAGATTGCATAATTTCACATATCTCCTCCGAAACCACCGTGAATAATGAGTCGGTTTTACTGTGTGACAAAAACGATATGCCAGGTTTCGAACTTATGCTAGGTTCCCACTATCACGATTCGCAGCACGATTGAAATCGTGGTCTTAATCGTGGAGTAATCATGGTGATCCTATCAGATCTTATCAGATCTTGAGGTCAGTCGTGGCAATCATGTTGATCGTAGAAAAGTTTTGGACGGTTCAAAAATTTCCTATGATCAACACGATTAATTGTCAATCGTGATCATCATATCCAAACCTGAAATTTCAGAGAAGTTCCACGATCAGCTACGAATGGCCAATCGTGGTGTTCGTAACGGAGTGCATGACAGTGGGAACTAAGCATTAGTTATGAAGCGAAAACTGCATTTTGAAGCCATTTTTACAAGTTAAACCGGCTAATTCAATCAGCTGTGCGTAGCACAGGTATCGGCTAGTGGTATATTGATATGGGCACTGCAAACGTAACTCCATTTAGTGGTTGTCCACTAAAGTTTGTTTGCACAAACTTATCCCACAAACGTTTCAACCTTGCGTCTCGTGGAAACACATGAATACTAATGTTCCGACTGCCGTCTTTTTCATTCGAACAGCCAGCTACAACACACCTTTGAGGCATTTTTACGCTACTGAGATCGCTCACTTTTGTCAGTGGTCACTCAACCGAGAAACGGGAGAAAAAAACAAATTCCAATCGGGACTTCCCTCTGTGACGTCACTTCCGCCTTGTTCATTGAGAAAGCAAACTTGGCAAGGAACTCCAGCTAGGATTGTGTGTTTAGAAAGGCTTTTATTTTTTAGTTCGGCCTTAGTGAAATGCATAGAATGTATTTTCGTACAGCTGTTGTGGGTGTGTCAGCAGCACTTTAAAACTTTTATAACAATAGGAACAGCGCTATGATTTTTCCTAAACCCTGATTGATGATTGGATGATATTGCATGAGTGTGTATATATAGGCCTGAATCTGTTCACTAACCAGAGATTCCGACTCTTTTGCTTGAGCTACGGTCATAGAGGTTTGATGATAGTTCATCAGTACTCTTGTATTTTCTCCTTTAAATAAAAGTGAAACATTTAAAAACTGACAGAGATTTTATAGATGGGTCAGAGGTTCAGCTATAATATCTGCTTCTATTTTTAAGAAACCTGGTACCAAATGCTTTGTAACAGCCAGCTTTCAAGGGTCCAAATGCTTTAAGACATTCCAAACCTCAATGAGAGTTGTAGGTTTACCAGCGTGAACAAAGAATCAGTTGTCACAGATGGTGGCCTACAGCATACAACTGCCATGATGAGATGATCTTTGGAAACATCAAGATCCTTGAAGATGGATAGGAGGGGATTTGTATATTGCACCCTCTACGGCGAATCTAAATAAAATATTCAAGAAATCTGATTTTTGACATTTTGAGCAGAAAGGGAAAGGGCGCTAGCCTAAGCTGAATTTCCTTGATAACTAATTGTGCCAATGGCAGTGCATCAAGAACAGTCATTCATCTCTAAGTGAAATAATTACTCAGGCGCAGTAGCACTTTGGCAGACCTTTTTCAAGTACTGCAATGCACAGTTATATCCACAAGTGCCATTTAAACTCTACTGTGCAAAAAGGAAGCCTTACGGTAACAATGTCCAGAGGTACCGTCGACTTCTCTGGGCTTGGAGGCATCTGCAATGGACGTTTCGCTTCAGTTTGTTTCTCTTCTGGTTTGTGACCTCTTCTTCTTTTGGTGTTCTATACATGTTACGAGTGCCCTCTACTGCCATCATGTGATGAAACTGACCTACTATAATGGAGTTTATTTGCTCCAGGCTCTTTATGGCGTTCTCTGACCTAATTGAATAGAGGCAGTGGGTGACTCCAGAATTTTATATACTGAATTACTGCAGAAGACAGTGACTGAAAGACCTGTGTTATGGACCAGATACTCTAAATCAATTATTTCTGGTGGAATATGGAGCTATTTAACACTTGTTCAAAAAAAAAAAAATCTCTTAGCAGTTTTAAGCAAAATTCGCTTCACATGAAATGGAAATTCAACTATTGTTTCTTCAGTCCCTGAAAAAAGGGTGTTCTGAAAGGGAATGGCAACATTAAATGTAGTACTTAACTGTCCCAACTTTTTTTTAAAATATGTTGCAAGATTCAAAATTGAAATGAGTGTTTATTTTGGAAAACTGATGAAATTCATGTGGTGAAACATCAAAGAATGTGCTGTTGTGTTGTTTTCAACGTAGTCCAGGTCAAAGATAATTTACTACTCAGTGCTTTCAATTTTAATTATAATTTAACCTAGCATCCCAACTGTTTTCTGATTTGGGGTTGTACTGTACATTACTTGACCTATGAAGGGAAAAGCAGTGAAATATGCTCAGTAACATAGTGGTTAAATAATCTATTCTGGTCAGATGGCTATGACATGGACTCCCAAGGAACTGTCCAAATGAATCATTTTGTCTTGCACTCACATTCCACGGTGATTCTCACTGGAGTGGAGTTTTTGTGCCCCTCTGTATTAATGGCAGTACAGACGAAAGCCCCAGTGTGTCTGGATATGTTGTGCAGCCTGTAGATTCTGTCCTCTGACAGCAGTTCCCAAGCAATGTTGTACCACTGGTATTTGTGTGCAGGAGGGTTACTGTCACTGTGGCATTGCAGCTCCACTGTATCGCCTTCCCTCACCACTGGCGACTCAGGTTCAACCTCCACTCTGACTGGGGCATCTAGAAAATTTGCATTGAAGAAATTTCCAGTAACTCAATTAGTGAAACTAATTCCACATTGTAATACCTCAAAATGTCCAGCTGGCAAAATGTTCAGCACTTTATAAACATAATTTAAGACAAGATACGTGCCATTGAACCCCTTGGAGTAAATTTGACATATCTTGCGCTGACTTAGACCTGTGGCCAGCTGCTGTGGAGCTCCTGAGACCAACATTTCTGAGGCCAGTGACTTGGTCAAGGATGCTGGCAGGAGTTAGCTTAATCTGACATATATTTTTTGGTTTGGGAGAAAGAGGTTCTCAGAGGTAATCCACGAGTATAAAGAGAATACAAGTTATATGCCGGTGGTTTGTCACCCCCTGCCATAGGCGGCAAGTGGGGCTGAGATTTGGTAGTGCTAACATTTGACCAACCAGTATTTGTAATGGCTGGTAGAATTAGGAGGCCAAGCGCCAACGACCAGAGAGAAAGTGAGCAGTACCGACACAGTACAAACACAGAGAATAATATAGACCAAACGGAAGTACTCGCACTTCCAAAGGACATATAATAGTTCGAAAACCGGAAGCAAAGCGAGATAGCAAAAAGGGAGAAGAAACTCAAAAAATCAGAAGATAGAAAGTCATACAAAACCTGACTACTGATATCTTCGGCTATAGTGTGAAGCTAAAAACAGACTCTCTAGCAAAGGAGGCGTGCCGGACTTCCTGCTTATATAGAGTCCGGGAAGGCGCCGCCCCAGCTCAATCAGCCAGCTGGGTAAAGAATCCGATAGCCAAGGAATTCGATATCGTCCCGGGACGAGAGCCACAAAGAAAAGTCCAAACTACACGCACACCTCACAAACCATGACAGGACACCCCCCTCTAAGGAACGGCTCCAGAAGTTCCCAGAGACCCCCGTGCACGGAACTCTGAGATAAGGGTGGGATCGAGGATATCCTGAGAAGGAACCCAACACCGCTCCTCAGGACCATAACCCTCCCAGTCGACCAAAAACTGAGCCCCACGACCCAAATGCCTCTCGGCTAAAATACGACATACAGTGTAAACAGGCCCCCCTTCAATCATCTGCGGCGGCGGCGGGGGTTTGTCGACGGGAGCCAGGATGCAAGTGCTAACAGGTTTGAGCCTGGAGACATGAAAAGAGGGGTGGATCCCTAAGGATCTAGGGAGCTTCAACCGGACTGTGACAGGATTGATCCTTCGCACAATCTTAAAAGGATCAATGAAGCGGGGGCCAACTTCCGTGACTCCACTCACAAGGGCAGGTCCCGCGTGGAAAGCCAGACCTTTTGGCCAATCCGATAAGATGGGGCGACGGCACCGTCTATCTGCGGCGGTCTTTTGTTTCTGTACAGAGCACAACAAAGAGGAACAGACCCTGGCCCAAACTGACCGACAACGCCAAAGTGATTGACCGAAGAAACCTCTGAATCCCTGTCAGTCTCAGGAAACAGCGGAGGCTGATAACCCAACTAAATGGTAGACACGGAGGACGGCTCCGGCTGAAACATGTCTGTCGTGTCCTTTTTTTGCTATTTGAGAATGTATTTTTGCCAATTGTTATGTATGAGTATTTTGTGTACAGCACTGTATATCATTTGTAATTGGAGATTTGTTACATGCTGTTTTTGCTGCCTTGCTGGTCAGCTATTTATTTTGTTTATCAGCACCCTCTTGTGGTATGTCTGTAGCAAAACATGATCTGATGTAATATCACTTCTTTGTAATAGACTAGTGCTTTCTAGAAGCTTCTGGCATCTTCCTGCCTGGAGGGGACGGGCTTACCCAGGAATCCTGTGGATCTTTCCAGAATGTTGCTAGTCTATATAAATGCTGTGATTTTGGTCAGGGGAGCAGAGTTTTTGTTTTGGCAACAGAGTTACACAGCAGCATTAGAGTGTTATTATAAGATTACAGTGGATTATTTGTAGAGGTTTTTTTATTCAGTGAAGAATAAATTTGTTTAAGTTGTCATTGCTGTTTTTCTTTGTTGTGATTTTCTAGTCATAACAAATTGGAGGTTCTATGGAGATAAACCATTCATTGGATCAACCATTGGATTCACCAAAGATTTAAGCTGATCTATCATTTTTAAATCTTGTGACTATTTGAAAAGCCAGCAATCATGACTTTTGATGTTGAAAATTTTTTGAAAACTCCAACCCAGGAATCAATCGTGCTGGCAAACAAGACGGACTTGCTGCAAATAGCCTCAACCCTTGGATTATCTGATGTGAAATCATCAATGGCGAAACAAGAAATATTGAACATTTTGGTGCAATATTTCATCGATGAAGATATCTTTGAGGAAGAAGCAGCAGAATTGATTAAAGATGTGGAGGTGCCTACAACAGAGCTGCAAAGACTTGAATTTCAGCTACGCCTGAAAGAACTGGAAGAGAGAAGGTTGGATAGGGAGAAAGAACTGGAAGAAAGAAGGTTGGAGAAGGAGAGAGAACTGGAAGAAAGAAGGTTGGAGAAGGAGAGAGAACTAGAAGAAAGAAGATTGGAGAAAGAACTAGAAGAAAAAAGGATGCAGTACAAATTAGAAATGAAGAAAATAGAAGAAGGTACTGTTACAAAATCTTTTGGACTTTCTGATCATTTTGATGTGGTTAAACACATCAGACTTGTTCCTCCTTTCCTAGAAAATGATGTGGACAAATACTTTACCCATTTTGAAAAAATTGCTGAAAATTTGAAATGGTCAAAAGAGTATTGGACAATGATGTTACAAAGTGTTCTTACTGGTAAAGCTAGGAAAATCTATAACCAGTTATCTGTCCAACAGTGTTCTGATTATGATTTTGTCAAATCTGCCATTCTGAAGGGTTATGAATTAGTCCCCGAGGCTTACAGGCAAAAATTTAGGAATTCTCGCAAGGAAGCCTGTCAAACTCATGTTGAATTTGGCAGGTTGAAGGAACAGTTGTTTGATCAGTGGTGTAATTCCATGAAAGTTGAGAAAGATTTTGACAGAATGATGCATCTTATTCTGGTTGAGGCATTCAAAAGGTGTGTCCAGCCTGATATTAAGATTTTCCTTGAGGAGAAGCAAGTCAATACTTTGCAAGATGTTTCCACCCAAGCTGATAGTTATGCATTGACTCATAAGTCTTCTTTTGTCCAAAAATCCACTTTTTCTAAATTTCAAGGCAAGTCTCAGTCCAAGACTTCTTCTAATAACACTTCTAATGATTCTAAGGCCACTTCTGAGAGGAAACCTTCCAGTGAGAAGCAATCCTCTGATTCTTTACCTTCTGTGTCTTGCCAATACTGCAAAAAAGCAAGGTCACCTTATTTCTGAGTGTTATGCTCTCAAGAAAAAACAACAACGAGAAGAAATCAAGCCAACTGCTTTCACTAGGAGAGAATCTCTTGTATCAAAGGTCAGTTCACCTGATCTTCTACCTTCTGCGTCTGATTCTGTTATGGAGGGTTTTGAGCCATTCATCACCGATGGTTTTGTCTCACTTTCGCATGATTTTTCCTCATCTGCTCCTGTTCGAATTCTAAGGGATACTTGGTCTTCCCAATCTCTTATTCTTGCAGATATTCTGCCTTTATCGGACAAATCGTCTACTCAGGCTAATATCCTTATTCAAGGAGTAGAATGTGGTTTTACAAGTGTACCTCTCCATAATGTTCATCTCAAATCAGACTTGGCCTCTGGGCCTGTTACTGTTGACGTTAGGTCTTCTCTTCCTTTCAAAGGTGTTCATTTGCTTCTTGGTAATGATCTTGCTGGGGATAAGGTTGTGCCCTGCCCTGTTGTAACTGACACTCCTTTGATTGATCAAGAATCTGACTCTATAGAGGAGGAAATTCCAGACCTCTATCCTTCATGTGCAGTTACTCGTTCTATGGCCAGAAAGGCTATTCAAGATGATGCTGACCTGGACTTCAACCTGGCTGACACCTTCATTGGGCAGTCTTTTCATCAGGAACCTTCCAGTCCTGAGATGTCTGGGAAATCTTCAGACTTGTCCTTGTCAGGTCATTCTAATGACATTCTGTCTCTGAAACAGCTTATTCAGGAGCAACAACAAGTGAACAAGAGGCTACTCAAGTTCCCGTCTGTTTTTACTACAAAAATGGTGTGCTTATGAGAAAGTGGCGTCCACCTGATGTTTCTGCAGATGAAGAGTGGATGATCACCCATCAAATTGTTCTTCCAAAGTCTTATCATCAAGAAACTCTTAGTCTGGCCCATGACAATCCTATGTCAGGTCATTTGGATATCAAGAAGACCCTTCAACGTGTCAGGAATCATTTTTTTCTGGCCTTCCATGAGGTATGATGTACAGGAGTACTGCAAATCCTGTCATACTTGTCAAATGGTTGGAAAGCCGAACCAGAATATTCCAAAGGCTCGACTTAAGACCATTCCCGCTTTTGAAGAACCTTTCAGTTGGATCATCATTGATTGTGTTGGACCATTGCCAAAGACTAGGTCTGGTTGTGAGTACCTACTGACTATCATGTGTGCTTCCACCCAGTTTCCTGAGGCAATTCCACTTCGTAATATCAAGGCGAAGACTATCATCAAGGCTCTTACCGAGTTTTTCTGCTTTGTTGGTCTTCCTAAGTCCATTCAGTCTGATCAAGGGTCAAATTTCATGTCTGGCATATTTCAACAAGTTCTGCATGAGCTTGGTATTAAACAATTCAGGTCATCAGCTTACCATCCTGAGAGTCAAGGTGTTTTGGAGAGGTTCCATCAAACCCTTAAGAACATGATAAGGACCTACTGCCTTGACACAGAGAAAGACTGGGATGAAGGTGTCCATCTTCTTCTGTTTGCTGCCCGTGAAGCTGTTCAGGAGTCTCCTGGGTTCAGTCCTTTTGAGCTTGTTTTTGGGCATACAGTCCGTGGACCTCTGAAGCTTCTGAAGGAAAAGTTGCTGGCCGAAGATGATGTCCCAATGAACTTGCTTCAGTATGTCTCTGACTTCCGTAATCGTCTCTCTAAGGCTTGTGACTTTGGTAAGTCTAATCTCAAGGAGGCTCAGGGCAAAATGAAAGCTAGATATGACCTTCATTCCCAAAACAGAAGTTTTAAAACTGGTGACAAAGTCCTGGCGCTTTTGCCAGTTCCTGGAAACCCTCTAAGAGCCCGATATTTCGGCCCTTACACTGTCCTCAAAAAGGTCAGTGATCTAAATTACATCATTTTAACCCCTGGAAGGAGGAACAAAAACAAATGTGTCACATCAACATGCTGAAAGAATACATTGACAGAGACCCTCAGCAAAAGCCAGTCAATGTGGTAAATACAATTGAACTGGAAAATTCTGAAGAAGATTGTGACTGCCCCTTGGAAAATGAACCTGGTCCAGCCAAACTTGAAAATTCAGACATTCTTCAAAATATTGACAGCAAATTGTCCCACCTGGACCCTTTTCAACAACACCAGCTAAAGCAGCTCATAATTGAATATAGTCACATATTCCCTGACGTTCCATCAAGGACTGATATGGTTTACCATGATGTCATCCTACAAGATGATGCCAAGCCTGTAAAACAGCATCCTTACAGAATGAATCCAGAGAAGCAGAAATACCTTAAACAAGAAGTCAAATACCTGCTTGAAAATGACTTTGTTGAACCAAGTAACAGTGACTGGAGTTCTCCTTGCATCCTAGTTCCGAAACCCAATGGAACATATAGAATGGTGACGGACTACAGGAAAGCGAACGCTCTATCAAAAACGGACTCATATCCTATTCCCAGGATTGATGACTGCATTGACAAAGTTGGACAGTCAAAGTATGTCACAAATTTGACCTCAAGGGCTTCTGGCAGATCCCTCTAACAGACAGAGCAAAGGAGATCTCTACCTTCGTCACCCCAGATGGATTATACCAATACAAGGTCATGCCCTTTGGAATGAAAAATTCTCCGGCCACCTTCCAATGTCGGTAAACAGAGTGATCACTGGACTACCAGGATGTGAGGCCTATATTGATGACATTATCATCACCAGCGACAGCTTCCAAGAGCACCTCACCTACATCAGAAACTTCTTACAGAGAGTGAGTGATGCCAAGCTGACTATCAACCTTGTTAAAAGTGAGTTTTGTAAAGCTACAGTTGTTTACTTAGGTCATATTGTAGGACAGGGTCAAGTCAAACCAATTGATGCAAAAGTAAAAGTTATCACTGAATTTCCTGAGCCTACAACTAAAAGACAACTAATGAGATTTCTAGGGATGGCTGGCTACTACAGAAAATTCTGTAAAATTTCTCTATCATTTCTGAACCTTTGACAAATTTACTGAAGAAAAATGCAAAATTTGTTTGGGATGAAAAATGTCAAAATTCATTTGACCAACTGAAAGCTATCCTCAAAAATGCACCTGTTCTCTTATCCCCTAATTTCAAAAAGGAGTTCAAGTAGGCTGTTGATGCCAGTGATATTGGTGCAGGCGCAGTTTTACTGCAGGAAGACACTGATGGAGTAGATCATCCTGTTTGTTACTTTTCCAAAAAGTTTGATGAACATCAGAAACACTATTCAACAATTGAAAAAGAATGTTTGGCACTTGTTTTAGCTTTACAACATTTTGAAGTCTATTTGACTTGTTCAGCTACTTCCATCAAGGTCTTCAGTGATCACAATCCCCTCATATTCTTACATAAGATAAAAAACAAGAATCAAAGATCACTGACATGGAGTTTACTTTTGCAAGAGTATGATTTGGATATTTCTCACATCAGGGGAAAAGATAATGTTATCCCAGATACACTTTCACGCATGTAATTTTATTTCTTTATTTGATTGTGAAAAATGTAATTTTACTTTTCTATTTGATTGTGTAAATTGCACTGGTTGTTATGTATATGATTGTTATAATGATCAATGATACTTTTGTGTAAAGTTCAAGATTATTCTGATTATAAAACTGTGTTCATTTTAACAAAAGAAAGCTTTTAGCAAACCTTTCTTTTCTTAAAGAGGGGAGGTGTTATGTATGAGTATTTTGTGTACAGCACTGTATATCATTTGTAAATGGAGATTTGTTACATGCCGTTTTTGCTGCCTTGCTGGTCAGCTATTTATTTTGTTCATCCGCACCCTCTGGTGGTGTGTCTGTAGCAAAACATGATCTGATGTAATATCACTTCTTTGTAATAGACTTGTGCTTTCTAGAAGCTTCTGGCATCTTCCTGCCTGGAGGGGGCAGGCTTACCCAGGAATCCCATGGATCTTTCCAGAATGTTGCTAGTCTATATAAATGCTGTGATTTTGGTCAGGGGGGCAGAGTTTTTGTTTTGGCAACAGAGTTACATAGTGGCATTAGAATGTTATTAGAAGATTAGAGTGGATTATTTGTAGAAGTTTTCTTTTATTCAGTGAAGAATAAATTTGTTTAAATTGTCATTGCTGGTTTTCTTTGTTGTGATTTTCTAGTCATAACACAATGCTAATGAAAACTGATTGAAAAACTTTTTGCGACTACTTGCATTCTTTGAGTGCGCACCCCCGCGTTTCTTCATGTGTTTTATCGAGGCGGCTGCACCATCAGTGAACTTTGTCGTATTCTGAGCGCGGGTTGACTTTCTACTGATTGATAACCCAACTGAGCCTCAAACGGAGAAAGGCCTGTGGAGGAGTTACCCAGTGAATTGTGGGAATATTCGGCCCATGCTAAAAATCGACTCCACGAAGATGGGTTGTCAGCCGCTAAACATCAAAGAGTATTCTCCAAAGGCTGGTTGGTTCGCTCTGTCTGCCCGTTAGTCTCTGGGTGGATACCAGAGGAAAGGCTCACGGTGGCCCCCAACTGGATGCAAAACGCATGCCAGAATTTGGCCGTAAATTGAGGACACCGGTCAGAAACCACATCTTGAGGGAGACCATGCAGCAGGAAAACATGGTCCACAACAAGAAGGGCCGTCTCCCACGTTGAAGGCAGCTTGGGCAGCGCGATAAAGTGGGCGGCCTTAGAAAAACGGTCGACCACGACCAAGATAACCGTGTTGCCATCAGAAACAGGCAGCCCCGTAACAAAATCAAGAGCGATATGGCTCCACGGGCGCTTAGGGATGGGCAATGGCCGCAGCAGACCAGAGGGGGGGAGATGAGAACTCTTGTTCCTAGCGCAGATACAGCACGCCGCTACAAACTCCTGGATGTCCTCAATCATGCTGGGCCACCAAAAACGTCGGGCCAAGAACTGCTTGGTCCGATAAACTCCCAGGTGACCTGCCAGACGGGAAGAGTGCCCCCACTGGAGAACTTGGGACCGTACTGCCAACGGAACAAACAAACAGCCAGGCGGCTCCCCACCAGGACGGGGCTCACTTCTCAATGCCTCCCGCACAACAGACTCAATGTCCCACTGAATGGGAGCCACAATCTGAGCTACCGGGATAACCGGCTCAGGAATGGGGTCGCGACCAGAGCGGTTGTGAATCCGCGACAAAGCATCGGGCTTGATATTTTTAGAACCCGGGTGATAGGTTAAAGTAAAGTTGAAGCGGTCGAAAATCGACAACCACCGCGCCTGCCAAGAATTACGTTGTTTTGTCTATTGGATGTATTGGAGATTTTTATGATCCGTCCAAACCACAAACGGATGTTCAGCCCCCTCCAACCAATGGCGCCACTCTTCTAACGCCAACTTGACCGCCAACACCTCCCGGTCACCAATGCTGTAATTCCGTTCGGCCGCCAACAACGACCGGGAGAAGTAGGCGCATGGGTGCAACTTATTGTCCCGAAGGGGGCGCTGGGACAAAATGGCACCCACCCCGACTTCCGATGCATCCATCTCCACAACAAATAGGAGGGAGGGGTCGGGCAAAATGAGAATGGGCTCTGAGCTAAATCGTTTCTTAAACTCCTGAAAAGCAGCTTCAGCTGCTGGAGACTAAGCAAACGACGAGGAGGTATTTTTCTTAGTGAGCCCGATAATGGGGGCAGCTACCGCGCTAAAATTACGGATAAACCTCCTATAAAAATTAGCGAACCCCAAAAACCGTTGCACCTCCTTGTATTTTGAGGGGCAGGCCAATCCCTGACCACTGCCACCTTGTCAGGATCCATGCGGATCGACCCTTCCGAAACAATGAAGCCAAGAAACGAAACAGTCTTGGCATGAAAAACGCATTTTTCAGCCTTGACAAAAAGCTTGGCTTTAAAAAGGGCCACAAGCACTTGTCTGACGTGTTGTTTATGCTCTGAGAGAGTTGAAGAAAAAATCAGAATATCGTCAAGGTAGACAAAGACGAATCTCTCCAACATCTCTCGGAGAATGTCATTGACAAGTGCCTGGAACGCGGAAGGGGCCTTAACCAATCTGAATGGCATGACCACATATTCGTAATGCTCGTCATGCATATTAAATACCATTTTCCACTCGTCCCCCTTCCGGATCCGAACCAAGTTATAAGCATTCCAGAGGTCTAGCTTAGTAGAAAATGAGGCCTCCTGCAGACATTCAAACGTGGAATTCATCAACGGAAGGGGGTATCGGTTTTAAATGGTGATATTATTCAAGCCCCTGTAATCAATACAGGGTCTCAGGCCATCATCTTTTTTGCCCACAAAAAAGAACCGTCCTCCGGCAGGGGACGTTGAAGGCCGAATAAATCCATTAGCCAGAGCCTTCTGAATATATTCTCACATGGCCCTTCGCTCAGGCCCTGACAGCGAGTGTAATGAACCCCTGGGGGGAGTGGTACTCGGGTAGAGATTGATCTCGCAATCGATCGTGCGATGAGGAGGTAAAGTCGAGGCCCATTGCTTGCTAAAAACCTCCGCGAGATCAGCATAATCGTTAGGAACATTAGGAGGCAGACAAAAATTCAGAGCAGCCCCCAAATTCTCACCCTGTTCAGAGCCTGCCATCTCTATGTTTGATTCCGAGTCAGAGAAATCCTCCGAATAGCAATCCTCCTCTGGCTGCCGTCAGTCAAATTGAGGATCCCATTCCAACCCCTCCTCCACCCCTTTCTCTAGATTAGGAGGGTTGTGTGAGACAAACTCCTCAGAATCACTCCAGGCATTAGCCTCCCCCATAGGTTGATGCCCGGGATGACACGCCAAACTCTCCCTACAGTGGGACCTACAATCAGTGCCCCACTGGACGATCGGGTTATTCTCACTCCCCCAAATGATGTGAGGCCTATGTTCCGGTAGCCAAGAGTGTCCTAAAACGACAGGGAAAACAGGAGAACTGATAATAAAAAACTGGACCTCCTCAGAATGACCACCAAAAGAAATGAACATAGTCAATGATTACTTCGGTTATAAATCCAGTTCCCAGCGGGCGACCGTCCAAAGATCTTACAGTGCGTGAATGTAAAAGAGGGCGGATGGGAATGGAATGTCTCCTAGACCCCTCCACATCCATAAAACAGTCCACGGCACCAGAGTCCACAAAAGCTTTGATAAATATTCTCTGTCTCCCCACAGTCAATTCTACAAGAATTAAAGTTCGGAAGGGAAATTGGGTCTGTCCCTCTAGCAACCCCCATACCGCTAGAGGCAATTCCCGTTTCCCTGAAGCTCAGGGCAGCGTGGACGGATATGTCCCGGTTTGTTACAATTATAGCAGATTATACGTCTGCAAACAGGCTTACGAGCCCGGCTCTCATATGAGCCATCAACCTGCATAGGCTCGCCAGGAGTGGAAATCTCAGTGGGCGGAATGGGAGCTGTATGCACGCTGCAAGGAGCATTAGCCCCGTTGCCAGCAAGAGTCAATGCAGTACGTTTCTCCCTGTTACGTTCGCGGATGCGATTATCAATTCGCACCGCAATGCGAACCAACGAATCCAGGGAAACACAAGGCTCCAATGTAGCCAGAGAGTCCTTAACCTCCTCAGTCAAAGTGTGAATAAAAACTGTCATAAGAGGCGCTTCTGGCCAGCCTGTCTCTGTCGCCAAGGAGCGAAATGAGATTGAAAACTCAGCGACACTCTCAGAACCCTGCCTCAGATGCATTGAACGCGTAGCCGCGTCCTGACCACAAACATCCTGATCAAACACTGATACCACTTCTCAAACGAGAGTCTCCACAGTATTCATGACCGGTGAATTAGATCGAATAAGTGGGCTGACCCAAGTGAGTGCTGTGTCGATCAACAGGGATAAAATAAATGAAATCCGAGACTCTTCATTCACAAACCGTGAAGGCTGCGCTTTAAAAAATATTTCACATTGGGCAATGAAATCTTTACTTCTTCCTGCCTCGCCTCCATGTCTTGGGGGTAACTGGAGTTTTGGCTCTCGGGGAAGGTGTACGGATTGTGCTTCTGCAACATTTTGTGTGATCTGAATGGACAAGGCTCTAATACTCTCAGCGAGAGTTAACAGAATGTTTTCCTGTCTCTCCATGGCGTTCGCCTGAAGGCAGACTCTGTCCGCCAACTCTGCCTGCTGATTGTTCAGGCTAGCAAGACCCTTGCCATATACAGAGAGAACAGCTTGTTGATTAGCCACAACTTTCTCTAACGCAGCCGCTGCTGACGACTCCATGCTGGCTAGAGTGTTCTGTAATAGCCGGTAGAATAAGGAGGCCAAGCGCAACGACCAGAGAGAAAGTGAGCAGCATGGACACAGTACAAACACAGAGAATAATACAGACCAAACAAAAGTACTCGCGCTTCCAAAAAACGTATAATAGTCCGAAAACCGGAATCAAAGCGAGATGGCAAAAAGGGAGAAGAAACTCCAAAAATCAGAAGATAGAAAGTCATACAAAACCTGACTACAGATATCTTCGGCTATAGTGCGAAGCTAAAAACAGACTCTCTAGCAAAGGAGGCGTGCCGGACTTCCTGCTTATATAGAGTCCGGGAAGGCGCTGCCCCAGCTCAATCAGCCAGCTGGGTAAAGAATCCGATTGCCAAGGAATTCGATATCGTCCCGGGACGAGAGCCGCAAAGAAAAGTCCAAACCACACGCATACCTCATAAACCATGACAGGATTACTGTTAAACATGTTATTATGTTAATAACCGCAATTTTCTGCGTATCTGCTGCCACCCTGGACAACACCTGCCAGCATCAAATAGGAAAGCAGTTACACAACACAAAATAATGAAATGAATCATTTACATTGCCTGAGACCTTGCCAAAATTTTGTTAAATAGAATAAAAAATTTTTATGTTATTTTGGCCTTTGAAGATGATAATTGGAGGTATTTTTTAGTTATGACCAATGACTATCATCCAATTCATATCAAAATATCACCTGAATTGCAGCTTCAGTAAGTAATAATAGAAATCAACAAATTTCCCATTGCTTGTAATGGGAGATATTTGCAGTCATAGCAATCAAAAGTGAATGAATGGTTTTCCGCCATATTTTATGGATATGAAAATATGCCTAATAAAATGAGATCTAGCAAATTTGAAGACTATCCGCTTAATATTGTTGATTTTATAGACATTTCAAACTTTTCACCTGACCCTCCATGACTTTAGCCACTACTGCTAAGAGGATAGAAAGTTACAAGTCATTTGATGCAGCATTGAAAGGACAACTGAATGAGTTTCGTTTCAAGTCAATCAGGCTATTCTGAAGGATGTTATTGTGAAAAAATATATATATATTTTGACCTTTGGCCTATACTTTTGTTGACCTTTGACCCACTTTCATAAAAAAAGAAGTTTCTATCCTCAACAATGGCCAACTTGTGTGTAAATTTGAGTGCAAATTGGTATTGAACATGCATAGGCATATCAGAAAACAAGTTGGCATTAAGTAACTGGGGCTTTGAGTAGAAACAAGACTAGGTGCAACCTAGTATGTGGCTGGGCCGCCAAGTGTTGTCTGAGAATGTGCGCCCAAGAAAAGGGTGCGCATTGATGATATTAAATATTAATCTGAAATTATAAACCTCCCTTCTCCCTCCTAAAACAGCGCCCCCTTTTAAAATTGTTCTGGCGAGTAAAAAGCCGAAAAAAGTGGAGGTTTGATACATAATTCTTTCCCTTTCTCTGAATCCCATCTCCCATTTCAGCATTTTTTAACATTTAAAACAGAAACCTCTTCCTGTCGCACCCTATGAAACATTGGCAAAGAAGGATGTGACTTAGTTAGCCTAGCCATCATGTGCCTTTTTATAAGCTACTCGAGGTCTGCAGTCCCAAAAATAAACAAATAATCCTCGGACAAAATCCTAAATTTGAATAAAGTGATTCATCGCATTATAAAGGACTTACTTTTTTAATTCAATCAACTATCTTTGTGACGGTTTGACTATTATTTTTACCCTACTTTTAAGTTGGGGTTTTGGGGTGCCAGCCAGGTCTCTCTCCTGACATAAGAGATTTTAGTTTGTTTGTTTGTCAACTCACAAAGGATGCAGTTTTTTTTTAAAACAACATACACCCTCACACCAAAATTACCCAAATGCAGCACAATTAGCAAGCAAACACTTCTACAACAGAAGGCACAACACATTAAATATCCCGACTCCAAAAATCCAGTTCGGGTTTTCTAGTTTAAGTGCAAATAGTTTAAGTGCAAATCAAAACAATTCAGTTCATAAGTTTTCAATTTTCTTAAACAACAAAAGTGCAAGTTTCTGAAAACCATCAATCCAAGAAAGAGGCTACTGCAGCCAGTTCAGTGCAACAAAAGGGGTTTAGTTTATTGAGATTCCACTAAAGAAAACAGCCCAGTTAGTATTGTTCAAACACAGAAAAACTTCAGCTGAAAATGCAGCTCTCCAAAACAAGAACTCTGTTCTCCCAAAACAGCCCCAGAGGGAAAAAAAAAATAAAATAACTCCGTTTTGCGTTTCCCTCTTTTTAAATTTAATTTAATTAATTTATTTTTTTAAACCACGGAGCCGCTGCGTTTTCCAACTACTCACGCCCTGGATCCGTTCCGGGTTTTGCAGGTGTTTCTGACTGCCGAGGTAAACAGACTTCCGTGTAGTAGTGTGTTTTTTTTTGTAGTGCTCCGGCGAATGAGTTGCTGGTGAAGGTGGAGTGGAGATGGGTTGTTTTCCGAGCATGAGGAAGCGAGCTGAAGAGGGATTTAAAACTGCCTCACTTTTCTTGCTGCTACTCAAAGAGCTGTGTGCTCTGATTACCGACCGCACTGCCGCTCACGCACTTCCTGCTGCTCCGACACTGGCTGATATAAAGCAGCATTCACTCAGCCACGGGAAACGGGGACAAATCAGTCCGAATGACGTGTTGTGGGCGGAATAAAAAGGAGGTTACGGAGGCAGGTTAGACTGGTCGTCACACTCCTTACCCCCTGAAAGAAGCCTGACATGGGTAGGCTTTTAACCCTTTCCTTTATTTGTCTGACGGCCAGTTATTTCTACATCGCACCCTGAGAAACCCGGGAAATCCTCCTCGTCACTGTCTTCCTCAAAGAGCTCAAGGACACGACGGCGCTGTTCGCGGTCTAGCTCCTCTGCAGCGGGAAAGCAGGGCTTGAGGTGGGCCACATTGACAATATGCAGGTCCTCTCCTGTGTCTACCAGTATGACCTCATAATTTAAGGGTCCAATTTTCCTGGTCACACGGTATGGACCTTTCTAGTGTGGAGCCAATTTAGCTGAAAAGAATTTGTCTGCCTTTCATAATGGGTGAGTACGCATCTAGACCCTGTCGTTCTCATTTTAATTCCTGTCACGCCTCCCTTTGTCATAATTTTGTTTTTGTTTCCTTCTTGCCTTCTCCACATTTGCTTTAGCGAATCTTTTTAGCTCTGTAATCCAGTTAGCAGTGGAGTATGCAGGCGAATCAGGGTCACGAAAGCATGGGTTGAGTTCGTTGTCCAAGGGTCCTTTAAGAAGACGGCTCAGGTTGAGCTCAGCAGGTGTCACTCCAGTAGACTCGTGAACCGCAGAGTTCAAGGCAAAGCAGAATTCTGGTAAGTATTTGTCCCATGTTTTGTGATTTTCCTCAACATATGTTGCAATCATGGTTTTTATGTTGCGATTGATTTGTTCTTTAAGGTTTGTTTGTGGATGATAAGGAGAGGTCTTTTTCTGTCTTAGATTCCACCGTTGGCAAGCCTCCTCAAAAACAGATGACACAAATTGGAGGCCTTAGTCTGAAAGGATGTGAGTTGGTACACCCCAGCGTGTCAAAATCTCCCTGGTGAGGATGCCAGACACCGACTCTGCTGTTGCTTAGCATAGGGGAAACATCTCAACCCATCGAGAAAAGTAGCCCACAAAAACTAATAAATAAAGGTTTCTTGGAAAGGGGCCCATGAGGTGGACCCCCAGCATTTCCCAGGGACTTGTAACCACAGTCTGCTGAAGTTTTCCAGCTGGCTTTCAGGTTTCTGGTTTGTATAGCTGACACACTCTGCAACACTTAACATGATTTCTCACATCTAGACTCATCTTAGGCCAGTAGACTAATGCTTGTAACCTTTTATAGGTTTTGTACCTCCTAAGATGACCAGAGAGTGGATCATCGTGATAGTGATGCAAGAGTTGTTGACGGAGAGAGGAAGGGACATATAAAGTTTTATGAGGTAAACTGACCACTCTGTAAACTTTATCCTCCAACACAGTGAATTTTGTGGTGGCAGTTTCCATCACTTTGCCTGTGTCCATGATTTTATCGTACAGGTCTTGGATGACAGAGTCCTCCTGTTAGGCCCCCCAGATGTCCTCATCTGTAATTTGTAATGTCTTTGAGGTATCCCGTTTGGACCGTAAGTCTACCGCACGGGTCGCTGATGGGAGCTCGTGACAGGGCATCAGGCACTGTGTTATATTTTCCTTTCCTGTACTCTACTGTGAAAGAGAATTCTTGGAGACGAAATGCCCACTGGATAAGTCGAGTGCTGATTTTTTGGGTTTTAAAAACCCAGACAAGGGATGAATGGTCGGTCACTACTGTAAAGTGTCTGCCCTCCAAGTAGTATCTCCATTTTTCCAGAGCCCAGACCACCGCGAGACATTCTTGCTCTGTGGTGGAATAGTTTCGTTCAGCTTGGTTTAGGGTCTGGCTGGCAAAGGCAAGCACTTGTTCTGTGCCTGACCCAGTTTGTTGAGTCAAGACAGCTCCCAAGCCAACGTCACTGGCATCTGTATACACAACAAAAGGTAAGTTGAAGTCTGGATGACCTAATATTGGGGAAGAGGTCAATTGTTTCTTCAAATTTTAAAACGCTGCTTGACATGATGATGTCCAGATAAATCTGGCTCCAATTCTTTTAAAAGCATTGAGTGGTTCGGTTAGCTCAGAGAACCGAGGCACAAAGCGGTGGTACCATCCAGCCATATCAAGAAACCTTTGAAGCTCCTTAATGTTTCTGGGGATGGGGAAGTCCTGTACAGCTTTTATTTTTTCCTGGTCCATTTCCACTCCAACAGAAAAAAACGACATGCCCAAGAAATTTCAGTGAGGTGCGGAAGAACTGACTCTTCTTCATGTTGACAGTGAGGTTAGCCTCTCTTAACTTATCCAATACTGCTTGGATGTCATAGCCATGTTGGTCATATGTGTTGGAATATATTTTAATGTCATCCAGATAAACGAAGCATATCTGTCCCCTCAGGTCTCCAAGAATAAGCTCCATCAGCCGCTGGAAAGTGGCGGGTGCATTTTTTCAGTCCAAACCGCATCACCCTAAATTGATACAACCCCAGAGAACAAATGAAGGCGGTCTTTTCACGGCTGGCCTCATCCATCTCCACTTGCCAGTAGCCGCTGTTGAGATCCAAGGTTGTGAATACTGCAGCTCCAGCCAAAGATTCCAAGATCTCCTGGAGGTTGGGTATGGGATAGGTGTCCGTGTGAGTAGCAGCATTTAATTTTCTATGGTCAACACAGAATCTTGGTTTGGGATCTTGTTTTTTTGGTACTAGGACAACTGGGGCAGCATAAGGTGAAGTTGAGGGCTCAATGATATCTTTTTCTATCATGTCCTCAATGTGTTCTTTTATGATTTTGAGCTTGAATGGAGAGACCCGGTAGGACTTCTGCTTTATGGGGATGTCATGGGTTAAAAAGATCTTGTGTTTAAGGATACTGGTGCACCCAAGTGTTGATGTGCAGATGTCCGAGTTTTTCATTAGCTGACTCAGTAACTGGCTCTTTCCAAAATCATCCAGATGAGCTTGTTGGGTGGCAGCTTCAAAGAGGTCATAGCAAGGTGGCAATGGAATCAGATCCACAGGAGCTATGGCAGAAAAGAAGGCAAGTGGTGCTGGCAAATTAGTATCTGGCTGTGTCGTTTCCCTCGCGAACTGATGGTGTCGCTTCTTGTTGGACTTAAACCAGTAACTGTTTTCAGAAACATCAAACTGCAGACCAGACATACTAATGAAATCCAATCCGATCACTGCAGGGAACGCAAGGCTTTGTACAGGTAGTACAATACAGGGCAGTGTGACAGATTGGGTTTGCAGAGAGAGTATAATTTCCATCCATCCTAATGGCTGTCTCTTCTCTCCATCCACTAAGTACAAGGGTCTCCTCGTCCATGGTCTTAAAACCTCCTGTGGTCCTTTCACTCTGGTCCACACAACTTCACTCAACAATGTGAAGGATGAGCCAGTATCAAGGATAGCAGTTCCATCCCATGGGCCCACTTTCAATGGTACCAACAACTGGCGAGGAGATGAATCTGCAAACAGATTTTTGTTGTTGAATTCATGGAAGAAGTTGGTGTCTGTAAAATTGTATTACTGAGAGCATTGACTGTTGCATGGCCTTCTTGGACATGAGAAGCTTTGGCAGATTGTTGGTTGGTAGGTTTGGAAGAGGAAGTTTTGGTGTTCCATTGCGGGCAGGAAGCTGGTGGGTGAGAGCCTTTGCAGCGCCAACAGTATACTTGTGGTAGTTTGTTTGGGTTTTCCGTTGGGAGTGGAGCAGCAGTTTCAGCAGATTTGGTGGGGGGTTTTTGTAGTTTTTTTCTCTGCTCATAATGTAGCTGATTTTCCTTGTCCTTTCCAGTTGCTGTCCCAGACACACAAGTTCATTCACCGAGGTAACTCGACTACTTCTCAGCTGACTGCCCATTTGAGGATTGATGTTTTTTAGAATCAATTTAATAATTTCTTCCTCTCTGATGTCAGATTTCCAGCACTTACACAATGACTGATACATGTACGCAAAATCCCTGATGCCCTCCTTCTCTCCCTGGACCCTGCTGCGCACCCTCTCTGCCAGTTCATCCTCGTAATCTTCTGACAAAAAAGCACCACGGAACTGAGATTTGAAGTCCCTCCACGAATGCACTCTATGTCGGGCCACATCCCACCAATCTCTTGCTGTCCCATGAAGGACGTTGCATAGAGTGGCAATAAGCTCTTCATCAGAGAGTGAATTCAAAGCCAGTTAATCCTCACACCTCTCCAAACATTGCAGTGGGTCTGGTGTATCCTCTATTCTCCCGAAGGTTGGAAATTGAAGATGAACTGGGGGTTACCCAGGACTCTGTTTTTAAATGTATAATGAAATACAGGATCCTCAGGGGCTTCAAAATGTTCAGACACACCAGCTTGCATGGTGGATTGTAATCTTGAGCGGCTTGGAATGCCAATGGGATTTGGGTCCAGTAAAGACTGATATTGGGTTTGCACACTTGCATGTCTAGAAATGGGAGAAGTTATTTTGGCAGTGAATTCCTCAGCCAGTATCTGGACTGATGTTTTGCAGTGGGAGAGCTCATCCCGCAGACGAGTTATATCATGAGACATTGGTGTGAGGATAGAGTGAAGCTCCTTTAATAAGCCATCCTGATGATGTTTTAACTTCCAGTCCAGACTAGCAGCAACCTGTGTTCGCAGGTATTTGAGCTGGGTGTCCATATATTTCACTATGTCCCTTTGTTGTTGCTGGATTGATTCCATTAATGTTTCATTTGCTCGTTTGACTTGAGTCTCAATTGTGTTTGACATTTTTTCCATTTTCCCACTTAGCTCCAGCGTTTGGTGAATCTGAGCTTTGGAGAATTCCTGAACCTGTTGTTGGATTTCCAAAAGAGCCATATTGTCCCTTAAGGCAGGCTGAAGTCCTCCATTTTGCTGGCTGCTGGGGCTAGCAGTATTTTGAGGACTTATTGGCCTATCAAGCTCCAAACCCTCAGTCAGTTCCATATCCAACAGAAAGTATGTTGTAGTTGAGGCCATCCCCTGCTCAGGTCCTGAATTTGAAGGTGGGAACTCCACTGATCCTGCTTCCATTTCAAACAGGGATTCTGAGTAGTCAGCCATTTTGTTACTTTGTTCCAGGAATAAAGTTGTTCTCCACAAAGCGTGCGTTTATTGATTTTGTGCAGTTGTATTTGGGTTTATTCAGTGTTTCCAATATCATGTCCCATCTGGGGTGCTACTTTTTATGTGACGATTTGACTATTATTTTTACCCTACTTTTGAGTTGGGGTTTTGGGGTGCCAGCCAGGTCTCTCTCCTGACATAAGAGGTTTTAGTTTGTTTGTCAACCCACAAAGGATGCAGTTTTTTTTTAACAACACACCCTCACACCAAAATTACCCAAATGCAGCACAATTAGCAAGCAAACACTTTTACAACAGAAGGCACAACACATTAAATATCCCAACTCTTAAAAATCCAGTTCGGGTTTTCCCCAAAGATAGTTTAAGTGCAATCAAAACAATTCAGTTCATAAGTTTTCAATTTTCTCAAACAACAAAAGTGCAAGTTTCTGAAAACCATCAATCCAAGAAAGAGGCTACTGCAGCCAGTTCAGTGCAACAAAAAGGGGTTCAGTTTATTGAGACTCCACTAAAGAAAACAGCCCAGTTAGTATTGTTCAAACAAAGAAAAACTTCAGCTGAAAATGCAGCTCTCCAAAACAAGAACTCCGTTTTCCCAAAGTAGCCCCAGAGAGAAAAAAATTAATTCCGTTTTGCGTTTCCCTCTTTTTAATTTTAAGTTTATTTATTTATTTTTTTAAACCACTGAGCCGCTGCGTTTTCCAACTACTCACGCCCTGGATCCGTTCCGGGTTTTGCAGATGTTTCTGACTGCCAAGTTAAACAGACTTCCGTGTAGTAGGGTTTTTTTTTTAGTGCTCCGGCGAATGAGTTGCTGGTGGAGGTAGAGTGGAGACGGGTTGTTTTTCCGAGTATGAGGAAGCGAGCTGAAGAGGGATTTAAAACTGCCTCACTTTTCTTGCTGCTACTCAAAGACCTGTGTGCTCTGATTACCGACCGCACTGCCGCTCACGCACTTCCTGCTGCTCAGACACTGGCTGATATAAAGCAGCATTCACTCAGCCATGGGAAACGGGGACAAATCAAGGACTGTATAAAACATGGACGACGCGTCTCCATTCACTCCCATTCAACAAAAATGGAGCCAAAATATCCTCGATACGGTCGTTGCCATGTTGCACATTTGGAGCCTGAGTCGGCACAGTAGTGATCGGGGGGTAGAGCTGCGCTATCGAATCCTGCCCACACACCCACCCGAACAGCCCCCTGAACTTCTAACCTGGGCTGGCAGCTATGCTATTAACGTAAGTGCCCGTAATAGCCAGCTCTCACACGGAGACGGTACAGTTTACCATATTAAAGTGAAAGAACCCAACTGCCGGCAGCGTAACTATTTGGTCATTAATAAGGTAAATAGACTCTATGGCTAAACAGGCCCCACCCCAGTCATCTGGTTCGAAATTAGTTGAAGTACCTAACTGGCTATTTGTGATATCTTGTCACTGAATCTTGCTTAACAAGCTAGGTATGTAGCTAAGTATATTAAGTAACGCAGGTGTCAGATTTTTGCCACTTCTCGGCCACATAGCTAGCTCCAGTCAATGTTCTTAACTGGCACTCACCTAATGTTGCGAGTGGCAAGCATATTAACGCCGACTTTCGTTGTGAGAATTAATTAATCATTAATTGCTGGGTACATAGTAATGTGAGTTAACGTTAACTGAAGTCAGCTAGCTTGCTAGTTAACGTTAAGGTCACTCGATAGCAAAAGCAGCAATAATTAACGAAATGACTATTCGCACTTATTTAAGTGCGACCAAGCATAAAAATTGATCGAAATTCGTTTTAGACGTACTTATAAGTGTGGCCAAGATGCACACTGCTCCATTGTTCACACTAATTTTTAGTGTGTCCTAAGCTAAAAAAAATTTTTCTTGGCGAAACTCATTTTAAGCAGTACTTGCTAAGCGGCACTGGAATGGTCATCAACTGGCGCACTTATAAGTGTGGCCAAGAAAAAAATTCAGCATTGGCGACACGTATAAGTGCAAATAACATCGGCCATAATTAATGTATAATTTAGTAGCGCAACAACCATCATGCTATAAACAATTTTTAAATGATATTCTTCCCGGTTTACACCACTCCCTCATTTACAGTTTGTGTCCATCACCTTCAAGGCCAAACTCGAAATGTTGTCAGGTTTTCCCCGATACTTCGTCCGATCAATCTTATAAGAGTTACCCTGTAACCTATTCCACTAAAGTAGATGCATTGATTCCAGCCGTAATTTCATCCGAAACCTGCCGAATCGACATTGAAATTATTGATGAATTGAACCTACTTTCGGTATGTTTCATTTTCTCATACTGTCGTTCGTAAAATAATCTGTACCTCCTTGATCCAATTAGTTTTTCTTGCAGTTTTAGCTGCTGTCTGTAAGGTGGCAACATAAGGTTGGAATTTTGTTGTGTTACCTGCTCAAAAACGAGAAGTTGGCTTGCTGATGCTTATGGAAACACTCGAACCTAGGGGCTCGTCTATTGAACATTAGATAGTAAGCTTGCTACATCGTTTACCCTACTTTAATAGCCTAAGCGACTTCATTAAGCTACGAGAAAAGTAGATGGAATTAGCCAGCCATTTGCAAGGCTCTAACGTTGATCCCCTGGGTAAGCAGAATTACTACCAGGCAAAGTGACTTGCAATCTGTGTTATTCTAAAATTCCGAGATACAGACTGCAGAACTGGAAGCTAAAGGCTGAAACTACTGCGGCACTGGCCTAATATTTCAAGTTCAAGTTCATAAGAACGACATTTTATGACATAGTGTCGTTAACTTCATTCAAATGCTTACCTTAATAGATATTCTCTAAAATTAAAAATGTAAATATTTTGCCAGTTACGAATGGCTACCAATCACCATTTTCTTTTTTCCCCCATATTAATCCTAAATGTTTGCTACTCTGCTTGCCTGCTGTCTTAACGTAGCCAAGGTAGCTAGCTAACTTGATAATAACTGACTAACTTTGTTTGTTCAACTTCAACAAACAAAAAATAAACTTACCGAAAAAACTGCAAAGATCCTTCCGATTGGTCCGGTTGGTTAGTACAATTCACAGCAGAGCAACTCATTTCATCATTTTTTGTTGCAATCTGTTATGTTTGAAGCACAATCGCTGTTAGCTAGCCCTAAGAAGAATTTCAGATAATGTTAGGTCTCCTGTTGACGTTCCCACTCCAGTTCTACGTAAAATTACTATTCGCGAAACGAAATCCGCCGGGGACAGGGGCTATCGGGACTCAGTCCATGCACTGCAGATGTCAATCACTGCTGTTTATTATGACTACACGCCCCTTTTGCATAATATCAAATAAAAAGTTTACAGCAAACTTATCAGAAAAATTGATGCTAGAATATAGATCAGCATGGTAAGAACTTCTTAAAAAGGAAGAAATCATCTTCAGAAAAAAAATATTTTTCATGTATGCAATTTTTCCTGCGTGGCATTTCTCCCCTTCACTAAGATGGAGGGGGCGGGCTTATAATTTGTTCTGCAGCCTGCCAGTAGTTGGCGATCGAGACGTTTTGGCTTCACTTTTCAGGAGACGTTCGGCTGTCCATGTTTTATGCAGTTCTTGGGACAAATCAGTCCGAACAACGTGTTGTGGGCGGAATAAAAAGGAGGTTACGGAGGCAGGTAAGACTGGTCGTCACATCTTTAATGAATGTAACTTGTCACTTCCGCCAACAGAAATACATGCAGGCAGCAGGCTAATCCCATAAAAGGCATAAAATAATGATAGCCTGATAATCGTTCTCTTTGGGCTCATCACCAGCATTCTTTAAATGCTCCAAACCGCAATTTTATTTTAGGCCGATGATATTTGCACTTATAGCCTACTTGCGGCCAATGCTGAATTTTTTTCTTGGCCACACTTCGCACTTATACCTGTGCCAAATGCAGAAATTTTCCCTTGGCCACAGCTTAAAAAATAAGTTTGACCAAGAAAAAAATTTGGCTTTGAACACACTTGAAATAAATGTGGGCAATGGAGCAATTTGCATCTTCGCCACACTTGTAAGTGCGTCTAACACGAATTTTGATCAATTTTTGTGCTTGGATGCACTTAAATACTTCATTTATTTTATTTTGATCTTTTTACTGCGGATACGTGAAAGCAATTCCCAAGCTTTCGGTAACGAGTGCATTAGACGCAGTACTTGTCGCGATGACTGTGCCCTCTGGGTGGTATTCCTTCATGGCCCAGGAATTTAGCTGATCTGAAAAAATTTTACAACACTGTCCAAGCAGTATGTTGATTCCCAGCTGCAAACTCCAACAGCATAGCGCTGATTAGAGTTACTTAAAATCGTTCTGGCGAGTAAAAAGCCGAAAAAAGTGGAGGTTTGATACGTAATTCTTTCCCTTTCTCTGAATCCCATCTTCCATTTCAGCCTTTTTTACATTTAAAATAGAAACATTTTCCTGTTGCACCTTATGAAACATAGGCGCAGAAGGATGTGACTTCGTAAGCTTAGCCATCATGTGCCGTTTTATGAACTACTCGAGGCCTGCAGTCCCAAAAATAAACGAATAATCCTCGGACAAAATGCTAAATTTGAATAAAGTGATTCATCGCATTATATATGACTTACTTTTTTAATTCACTCAATTATCTTTAATGAATGTAACTTGTCATTTTTGCCAACATAAATATCCAGGCAGCAGGCTAATCCCATAAAAGGCATAAAATAACGATAGCCTGATAATCGTTCCCTTTGGACTTATCATCAGCATTCTTAAAATGCTCCGAAACTGGCGATTTTATTTTATTTTCATCTTTTTACTGCAGGTACGTGAAAACCATTCTCAATCTTTCGGTAACGAGTGCATTCTCTCAAACATAAGCTGACGCAGTACTTGTCGCGATGACTGTGCCCTCTGGGTGGTATTCCTTCATGGCCCAGGAATTCAGAGGATCTGAATAAATTTTACAACACTGTCTTACCAGTATGTTGATTCCTAGCTGCAAACTCCGACAGCATAGCGCTGATTAGAGTAACTTAAATCATAGCGAACACGTAATGAATAAGATTGCAGGCCTGACAACTTATGCTGACCAAGTTTTTCTTTTGCCTTTTCCCAGTTGCTCAATCCCCCCTTAACAAACAAACTGTCACCATAGTTGTGCAGATAAATCAAAGAATACCGTCGGTTATCTTAACACAATGCAACTTTTGCCATTTTTCAAACAAATCTCATTGAAAAGATCTGTCAAATCACACCGTGCCGAATTTTCTTCCAGGAAATGCAATGCCTGGTTGGAAGGATCCCAAGTGCATGGCAGTGCTAAAGCTAATGGTCCACTGCTGATGCTCTTCACGGGAGCGACAAGCTAACTGGTGCTCAGTGCAAGCTATTGTGGTGACAGTATTGTTGCTTAACTCTATCATCTGCAATGTTATTTTCATCACTGTCCTTGCGTCCACGAGTAACGTAAGTGTTTGAATCAGTTACTTTAGTTTTCTTTTAAATATTGTTTGGAGGGGAAAAACATATCCCTCTCTGCTTGCTGTCGTTCGCCATTTTCGCTTCCCACTGCGTTTGTGTCGGTGCCTTCCTCTTCCTTGAGAAAGCGTTCCCTCAATATATAATTAAAAATGAAAAAAAAAATTAAACCCAGATTTTTTAAACAAAGGTTTTAGACATAGATTGTACAAAACAATTTTAACCTAATTCATGTTTGTATTTTTCTGTCTTAGTAACTTTAAACATTAAAAACTGTTACATTGAGAATCCTGTAAGTCTGCAGCCGCCACCGGAAGTGCTGCAAAGGACGGGGCGCCCTTCTACACTTAAACATATTCAAAACGAATGACGTCAACGCCCGGCCTGCCAGCCAGCCAGCCAATCATCGACCAACCAATCGTTGAAGTTCTTCCCCGCCGGCCGACCAATCGCTGAACATCCAGCTGGCAAAACGTCGGCCAACCAATCGTTTAAGTTCTTCCCCGCCGGCTGACCAATCGCTGAACAACTTCCCTGCTGGCCAGCCAATTGTTAAACTTGATCACTCAGGCAGCTAATCAGCCAGTCACTCACTCACTGAGCGACACTCGCGTTTATAGGGGCCTGGCTGCTATTCGCGGCCCAGCCCAATAATATGTGAACAACAGATTAAAAAAATCTAGCCTACTCAACTGATGAATTACCAGGCTTGTGTGTTGGCATGCTACAGTTACTGCCAAAAAAAAAAAAAAAAATCTGAATTTTGTTGAAGGTTAAACTTTTTCAGTGATAATGCCAGGGAAGCCTCTTAAAGGGACATTATCATGACTCTAATGAAGACACATTAGTGTTGAAACTTTAGTCTGTTTGCACCATAGAGGCTGTTAATTTATCAGTGTGCTCCAGTTTCCTTTGTCCCTCTCTATATTTGTTGTCCTTGAGCTGTTTAGCAACTGATTCAGCTGATTTTTGTCGTAGGATGCACGGTGAACCTTTTTCTCGCTGATGTTGCATAGTGGTTGTAGAAAGGTACTCCGTGGACGCTGGCTATCTGGCTCTTTCACAAAAATTGCCAACTATTAACATATTTGATGTAAAACCATCAAATTGTGCCTTAGTCCCACTGGTAAGATAATTGACGAACCAACCAACAGTATGATCAGAAAAACTGACATTAATAACTCATTGAATTAAATACTGTGATCCAGAGCATCAAAAACCTTGGACAAGTCAATAAAGAGAGACAATGTTGCTTATTATCCAATGCTTCTTTGATATCACTTGAAGTGCTGCTGACATGCGCTAAGACATGGGTTGTAAAGAATTTTATTGAAAATTTCGCACAATGATATAAAATTCCTATCAATAAATCAGTTTCCTGGTTTTCTAAAGGCGCAGTATGAATAAAATGCACGACGCAAACACCGGCCTAGGGATAGTCTGGGCCAGAACCTCGCCATATTGGCGTGCCGTCACAGAGGGAAGCTTCTCGGCTCCCTCCCGACAGGGGCGACCCACATCATAACAATGGCTGAATGTGGCAGCGATTCGAACGCAAGCAGCTCTGATGAAAGTATCATTTTATTGGCATCCGAGAGTTCATATGAGCTGGAAATTTCTGACAGTGACAGGGAAGAAGGCAGTGGCGGAGCTAGAACTGGGAACTGGGGGGGCACAGACATGTCCCTTCATGACAACTATTAGTCCTGGCTAGTTCTCAATTATTTTCCTTTATTGACACATTTTCTAATTATCATAACAGGCAATTGAAGACACGGTTTCTCTCCATATGCGATCTAACAGCGATGAAATAATGGGCTAAATTCAGTACAGAAAAATAATTTACTTATAAATAGGCCAATGCTTTACGAAAGACAAACTGCTCTGAAACTTCCGCACTACCTGTTTCGCACATCAGGCAATTTAACTTGTGCTTCATGATCGTTTAAATTCGTCATTTAAAAACAGACAAACTTACGTACATAAAGTGTTCAATTCTGCAACATAATTTCTTAAATTTGCGTTGATGGAATAATAGCTGATCCACATTCCAATGAAATATCGCCTTTCACTCTCGGTACAGCTTGGGTTGAGAAAAAAGTGGCACTCGGCAATTAAATATAAGAAGTGTGAGACTCAAGCCATATCCGTGAGATCCAATCCCGGAGAACTAGCAGCACCTGTTAAGTGTGGAGTGCTCTCGGAGTGAATCTTTAATTATGAAAATGACTGAAAACAGTCATTTTAAATGCCACTGTAATGAATTTAGCCCATTATGCCATCACTGTTAGATCGCATATGGAGAGAAACCGTGTCTTCAATTGCCTGTTACGATAATTAGGAAACGCTCAATAAAGGAAAATGATTGAGAACTAGCCAGGACTGATTGTTGCCATAAAGGGACATGTCTGTGCCCCCCCAATTCCCAGTTCTAGCTCTGCCACTGCTCACAAGAACAATGTAAAATAGGAGTGATGTAAAATCTACATATCACTGAGTTGGCGATTTGCGTAATTTCACACATCTTTTCTGAAACCACCGTGAATAATGAGTCTTTTTTTTTGCAAACACCGGTTCTACTGTGTGACAAAGACGATGTGCCAGGTTTCGAACTTTTGCTAGGTTCCCACTGTCACGATTCGCAGCACGATTGAAATCGTGGTCTTAATCGTGGAGTAATCGTGGTGATCCCATCAGATCTTATCAGATCTTGAGGTCAGTCGTGGCAATCATGTTGATCGTAGAAACGTTTTGGACGGTTCAAAAATTTTTCTGATTTGGGGTTATACATTACTTGACCTATGAAGGGAAAAGCAGGGAAATATGCTCAGTAACATAGTGGTTAAATAATCTATTCTGGTCTGAAGGCTATGACATGGACTCCCAAGGAACTGTCCAAATGAAACATTTTGTCTTGCACTCACATTCCACGGTGATTCTCACTGGAGTGGAGTTTTTGTGCCCCTCTGTATTAATGGCAGTACAGACGAAAGCTCCAGTGTGTCTGGATATGTTGTGCAGCCTGTAGATTCTGTCCTCTGACTGCAGTTCCCAAGCAATGTTGTACCACTGGTATTTGTGTGCAGGAGGGTTACTGTCACTGTGGCATTGCAGCTCCACTGTATCGCCTTCCTTCACCACTGGCGACTCAGCTTCAACCTCCACTCTGACTGGGGCATCTAGAAAATTTGCATTGAAGAAATTTCCAGTAACTCAATAATGAAACTAATTGCACAGTGTAATACCTCAAAATGTCCAGCTGGCAAAATGTTCAGCACTTTATAAACATAATTTAAGACAAGATAAGTGCCATTGAACCCCTTGGAGTAAATTTGACATATCTTGCGCTGACTTGGACCTGTGGCCAGCTGCTACGGAGCTCCTGAGACCACCATTTCTGAGGCCAGTGACTTGGTCAAGGATGCTGACAAGAGTAAGCTTAATCTGACATGTATTTTTTGGTTTGGGAGAAAGAAGTTCTCACTTAGAAAATTTGCATCAAAGAAATTTCCAGTAACTCAATGGAAAGACCGCGATTGTACCATGTGTATACTGTACGTAGCATATATGCAGAGCAGCCGGCGTAACGTCACAGCTAAGCACCGAAAAAGAGACTGCTCTCATAAAATGCCGCGCCCCATTCAAGGGAGAAGAGCCTGTTTGCTCGCACCCTTTGTTCGATATGTGAATTTCATGGGGGTTCAATCACCTGGAAAAGGTTAAAAGTTGAATGCATTGTTATTTGGGAATCTACAATCTTCTGTGGGACCTACTTTGGGCAGTCCAACACCTTTTAAACTTTGTATGTATCTTGGATCATTCTTTGTCTTAAATGAACTTTTACTCTTCAGAGAGCTTTTTTAGAGCATTTTATTTTGGGCCAAAGACACTTTTAGCGCTGAGTCCAATTTGGGTCACCATTTTATTGATACACACAAAATTCTGTGCATAACAATATGCAATATCCTTTACATTATGACACTTAACATTGCAGCACCTATATAGTCCATGGTCCATGGACCATACAGGCGCTGCGATGATAATGGGCATAAATAATGTGATAAATTTGGAAATTAAATTTTCCTGACAGGAAAAAATAACCATTACAATTTTCAATGAGAACAAAGTGTACAGAAATTAATTTGAGAATTTCAGCTGTAATTATTTTGTACACAGATTTAAGGGCCTTTTCTACCAATAGGCCAGTTAAATATTGAAATTATGAGGTTCAGAGGCTTAATGAGGGGTGTTTGGCTATTGTTTTGGATTCCTTGATCCTCAATCAGAAATACAGTTGTGCTCAAAAGGTCGCATACCCTGGCCGAATTTGTAAAATGGGTAAAATTTTTTCAAGAAAACATGAATGGTCAGGCAAAACACATTTCTTTTATTATTATCACCCCTGGCATATAATGCGGAGGGATATAGTCAAGGGTGCAGTTGTCTGTCTGTCTGTCCGTCCATCTGTGAACTTTTTGTTTCCGGAGCATAACTTGAAAACTGTTCAATATTTTTCTACAGAACTTGGCGTCGACATTCATCATGACCTGACGTGGTGCGTTTGCTTATCCGAAGTTGATCACGTGGAGCCGGGGGGATTTGCCATCTCCTGATGGCTCTTGTTTCTTATTGGATTCATATCCAACTGTAGGTCAGAAGGCACAACCATCAAATAAAACATGGCGATAAGGGGAAAAAAATGAAATGAACCCCGTTCAAAAGTGTGCATACCCTTAGTTCTTACATGTGTATCGCCCGCTTTAGCATTGCTACGACCCGCACAAAGCAAAAGGAAACCGCAACATAAAAATGGGTGAGGTGACACAGGCTCTAGCTTCTTTAGGGGTTTTTAATTGTTCCGAATTCGGGTACACAAATAAAGTAGCGCATTTTAGATGCACAAAGCTGTCAGCCAGAACAAAAGCTGATGTTGCCACGTCAGCAAACCCTCTCCACCTTAGCTCTGTGCAGGGCCTCTTATATAGAACCTGGAGACATCAGGTGGTGCGCGTCGCAGACGAAAAAAAAAAGAATACAAATTCGCCACCATAGGCGGTTAGAAACAAAATAACAATTGGGACAGAGGAGGCAGAGGACCACCATTGGAGCAGAGAGACGTAACAAGCATCAATAACAGCATACAATCTTTTGTGATAGTTGTCACTGAGGCCCCTAATTCTCTCAGGTGGTATAGCTGCCCATTCTTCTTTTTAAAATGCCTCTAGCTCCTGTAAATTCTTTGTTCATCTTGCATGAACTGCACGTTTGAAATCTCCCCAAAGCGGCTCAATAATATTGAGGTCAGGAGACTGTGATGGCCACTCAAGAACCTTCACCTATCTCTTCTGTAACCACTGGAGGGTCAACTTGGTCTTGTGCTTTAGATCATTGTCATGCTGGAAAGTCCAAGTGCATCCTATATGCAGCTTTCGTGCTGAAGAATGCAAATTGTCTCTGAGTATTTTCGGAAAGCATGCTGCATTCATCTTGCCATCAATTTTCACAAGATCCCCAGTGCCTTTAGAGTTCACACACCCCCAAAACATCAGAGAGCCACCACTATGCTTTACAGTGGGAATGGTATATTTTTCACCATGGGCCTTGTTGACGGCTCTCCAAACCCAGCATTTATGATTGTGACCATTAATTTCTATTTTGGTCTATTTTGGTTGTGAGGTGTTGTCTGGCATATTTTGGTCTATTTTGGTCTCGTCACTCCAAGTGACAGTATTCCAGAAGTTGTCAGGAGTGTCAAGGTATTGTGTGGCCTATTTTAGGTGGGCTTTTTTGTGGGATTGGCACAATAATGGCTTCCTTCCAGTGGCGTAGCTAGTGGGGGGCACAGACACATCACTTTATGACACAATTAGTCCTGGCTAGTTCTCTATCATTTATCTTTATTGACATGTTTTCCAATTATTGTAATTTGCAACTGAAGACACGATTTCTCTCCATATGCATCCAACAGCGATTAAATCATGGGCTAAATTCAGTACAGTGGCGGAACAAGAACAGAGAATTGGGTTGCACAAAACATCTGTTTAAACCAATTATTAGTCCTGACCTGTTCTCAGTCATTTTCATAATTAACAGAAGGTTCACTCCGAGAGCACTCCACACTTATCAGGTGCTGCTTGCTCTCGCCGATTAGGCAAGACGACAATCATTCATCTGGACGCATATTTGCTGTATTTAAATCAACGTTATGCAAAATAGCATACCTGTCGACTCTCACGCAAATAGCTGGAGCCGCACACTTTTTATAGCCTACTGAACTGCCGAGTGCCACTTTTTTTTTAATCAACCCACACAATGCCGAGAGTGAAAGTCCGCGTTTCATTGGAACGCGGACCAGTTCAATCAACGCGAAGCAGTGGCCTATTAATAAGTAAATTATTTTTCTGTACTGAATTTAGCCCATGATTTCATCGCTGTTAGATCGCATATGGAGAGAAACCGTGTCTTCAGTTGCCAATTACAATAATTGGAAAATGCATCAAGAAAGGAAAATGATTGAGAACTAGCCACGACTAATTGTCATAAACGGACGCGTCTTTGCCCCCCCACTAGCTACGCCACTGCTTCCTTCTAGCAACTCAACCACGCAGCTCATTGCTGTTAGTGTACCTCTTTATTGTGCTCCTTGGAATGACCACACCATCTTTTTCCAGAGCAGCTTGTATTTCTCTTGAGGTAGCATGTGGATTTTTCTTTGTGTCCCGAACAATGCAGCTGGGCAATTCCAACAAAACAATCTCTTGGCAACTGAAATTTCAAACTAGAAATATCACTTCAAATACTATTTGGTCATGTACTTTGGCTACCTAACTGTAAGGAAAATAATGATTTCAAGCAGCTTGACCGAACTTAGGATTTGTAATACACATCCAATTTCTGCCACCGAAAAACATTTTTCAACCCAAAACCACCTCTTTTCTTCCTTACAGCCTCACTCTAGCCTCTAGCTTACCACAGGATTTATTGTTATTGTTTGATTGTATGGATGCCAGAGTGCATCATCTAAATTTCGGAAGTAAGTAAGATTTTCCTTTGGCTGGATGACGGAAATGGTGCAGTCTCTTTCCGTAATGCGAGTAACAAAAAGTGATGAACTTTTCCCTCGTTTCACACTGCTATTAGGACTGTCAGATTCCTGTATTCATCTCTTCTTCCTCCACTAGTTACATTTATGAAACAAAATAAGGAAAACCCCTCATAAGCTCTGAGTGGAACTGTATCCAATTCTGTAACATGAGTAACATGTAACGTGAGTAACAGTGTCTGTAACATGAGTGACACACTTCATCACTGAGATCTAAAGACTGACGTTTACTTTCCTGTTTGTCAGTGAGTGGGAGCAATTAGTTATTGTTCTGAGACAAAGGTGGCAGCATGTTCACCCACAATGCATGATATAATAATAATAATAATAATGTGAATAAGAGTTTTCGTCCTGTTTTGAACAAAAACGGGCTCCAACAGTTGCTTAATATCGTTCTGATCGGCCTCCGCCACTGCACTATTGATAACCTAACGGCACGACTCTGAAACCATGGTTGCGAGAGGAAAGACCCCATTATTTTCCTACCTCCGCGCCAGTCCCATCCACAGAGCTAAAGAAAACACTAGAGTGGACAACGTCATTGGCTGAACCAACCGCAAAACGTGAGAAGCATCTGCTATCTTGTGTAAGGAATCGGCGGGGGAATTGCGCAATCAAACACTGTACGTCATGTGTATATGCGACTAAATGAAAATGAAAAACACTGGACTGGTGTCACATATCAGCCTAGAAGAAATACGATCATATGACAGAAATACCAGAAACTCAGAAAGAAACTGCACTAAGCATATTGTATTGGACACTAATGTACTGATCGAGGGGGAGTGAGCAGTCTACTGTGAAATATATCCAGCAGAAATACCAGAAACCTAGAAAGCATATTGGACCTTTATTAGTCACCACCAGTGATGACAACAGTGTTCTGAAGTTGTCATTGCCATGGGTGAAGGACGAATGTGTGATGGGGGGGGGTTGGACAGTCAACTCTGAGTATCATCACTCTACTTGTAGTACTACAAATTTAATCATTTATATCAATCTTTAACATAACATAACATAACATAACATATTATGAATGGCGAAAACAGGCCGTTCAGCCCAACTAGGCTCGCCAGTTTCTTTATACTATTGTTAATATATCACTTCAGATACTCAATGACTCAATGGTATCTAGCTTTAAGTCAAGCCTGCTCTTGAAAACTCCCAAGGTCTCTGCCTCAACAATATGGTCAGGCAAGCTATTCCACATCGAAATTACTCTTTGGGTAAAGAAATATTTCCGAATATCAGTGCTAAATTTACCCTTAGTCAACTTCCATTTGTGACCCCGAGCTCTACTAACAACACTTGGTCGAAGGAATCCTTCATAATTCACTTTTTTAATCCCTTTAACATATTTAAAGACCTCAATCAGATCACCCCTAAGTCTCCTTTTCCTAAGACTAAAGAGATTAAGGATCTTCAGCCTCTTCTCATAGCTTTCATCTTTTATACCTGGGATTAGCTAAGTGGCTCTTCTCTGAACTTTTTCTGGAGCCTCTATATCTTTCTTAAAGTATGGTCCCCAGAACTGTACACAATACTCCAGATGTGGTCTGACGAATGTGTTGTACAAAAGAAGCATCACCTCCTTAGATTTGTACTCAATACTTTTGGCAATGTATCCCAGCATCCAATTGGCTTTTTAAACTGCTACGGCACAATGGCTAGAACGTGTGAGGGTTTGGTCAACAATCACTCCCAGATCTTTTTCGTTTGGAGCACATTCCAGTTTTAAACCTCCCATGAAGTAATCCTGTCTAATGTTTTTATTACCTACATGTACAACTTTACATTTTGCTCCATTAAATTTCATTTGCCACATTGCTGCACAATTCTGGATTCTATTCAAATCCTGAATCACTTTAGTGGACTCTAAACTATTTGCCAAACCTCCCAACTTAGTATCATCTGCAAATTTAACTAATTTGCTCTCAATATTCCTATCAAGGTCATTAATGTGGATGAGGAACAGCAGGGGTCCCAACACCGATCCCTGGGTGACGCCACTTCGCACCATACCTAGCTCAGATGAGATACCACTGATCACCACTCTTTGTGTTCTGTCTTGTAACCAGTTTTGAAGCCACTCCAGAATACCTCCTGTAACTCCAATGGAGCTCATTTTAAAAATTAGTCTCTCATGCGGTACTGTATCAAATGCTTTCTGAAAATCCAAGTATATGATGTCATAAGCCCTGCTCTGGTCATAAGTCTTGGTGGCCTCTTCAAAAAATTCCAGAAGGTTTTTCAGGCATGACCTTCCCTTACGGAAAACCATGTTGGCTATCCCTCAAGATATTATTACGTTCAAGAAATAAGTCCAGCTCATCTTTTATGATAGATTCCAGTATTTTGCATGCAATGCAAGTTAAACTGACTGGCCTGTAATTTCCTGGCTCAGTACGGTCCCCTTTCTTATATATTGGAATTATATTACCCTGCTTCCAATCATTTGGTATTTCTCCAGTTTCTAAAGACCGTCTGAAGATGGCGGATAGCGGCTTAAAGATGATCTCACTAACTTCCCTGAGCACTCTAGGATATAAGCCATCAAGACCCGCCACCTTACCTGCCTTTAGTTTATGCAACTTGTCTAATACTTCGTTATTCCTAACCTCAATTTCCGCTAAATAATCTTGAGCATTGGACATGCCCTCTGGCCGAATAAAACCCACTCTGAGGTAAAATTCTCAACAAAGTAACTGTTTAAGGTATCCGCAATATCCTTGTTGTCATATAGCAGCGATCCATATTTATTCTTTACGCACTTAACCTCCTCTTTGACTTTCTTTTTTCTGCTACAGTACTGAAAGAAGCGCTTAGGGTTAGTTTTTGCCCCTTCTGCAATTTGTCTTTCATACAGTCTTTAGAATTGATATCCTAGGGAATGAGGTTTCAATGCACATGTTGTGTTCTTCCATTGTACCTGCAACGTGAGTAACGTGACTTTTTTTCTTTAACTGTGTGTAGAGATAATAGTTCATTAACCTATGCCAATTGCTTTGTTCTCTTACAAAGTTTAGTAATAAAAGTTCAAAATATTATCAATCATTTTACTGTGTATTTTCTAGTTTAGCGAGATATTGAAAGCAAATTTAGTGTAAAAAAACGCCATGAGATTTTTGCGTAACATGAGTAATGCTGACAAAAGTCAGCCTGGAAGAACCATTAAACAGAATTTTTCTAATGTTGTCATATGTGGACCTTGAGAGTGGCCTATGGTTATCATGGTGAAAAAATACGAATGTTTAGTCCATTCACAAAATAGGGAGGCACCTTCATTCAAGAGTCCCGTGCTTTAAATGTCACGTGAGTAATGCTAGAATTGCCCAACTGGCAGTTTGGGCTGAAATCTTTCTTGGCCTACCTGACCTTGGCTTGGTATCAATATATCCCCTAATTTTCCACCTCTAAATCATGGACTGAACAGTACTGACAGGCATTTTCAAGTCTTTGGATACCTTTTTATATCCTTTCCCATCTTTAAAAAGTTGAACTACCTTGTTACAAAGGTCCTTGGACAGTTCTTTTCCGCTCCCCATGGCTCAGTGTCTAGTCAGATCAGTGCATGCACTCGGGAGCTAACTCAATGACTATACACAGACAATGGTTACAATTTAAAAAGCCACAGATGTGGAACCCTTAATGGCCGTTTAAACCTGAGTGTGTCACCTTGTGTCTATATAACAAGGTCAAACATTGAAGGGTATGTAAACTTACGATCAGGGCCGTTTGGGTGTTTTCAGTTATCATTATGATTTAAAGAGGAGCCAAATACCAATGTGATGAAAAATGAATCTACATTATCACTATCCTTAAATAAAAGATAAGTTTTTTGCATGATGAGTTATATTTTCAAAGTAAATGGCAAATTTCACAAATTCAGCTAGGGTATGCAAACTTTTGTGCACAACTGTACTGCGAAAGCTGGCCCAATTCAAAGGCATAATTTTAAAGTCATTTAAAGTAAAACAATGAAAAAAAACAAAAAAACATCTGCAGTCAAAAGAACCAACTTGGCCAAAAGAACCATCATTTATGGAACCAGTGAACACATTAACAAAAAATATTCAAAGAATACTTTTCTCATCAGTGTACACTATCTGTCTTTCAGCAACATCTGAGATGCTGGATGTCAGGCCCAAGTGATTTGACACGGAATCACCATGATGTCAGATGATCTAATATCTGCTTTAAGAACATTACATTCCAGGTTTACCACTTCTTTCAGTATCAGGTACACTTAATTTCAGAATAAGGGGTTATCAAAATATGTTTTCCTACGATCAAAACACTGGCTTTGTCAGAAAATAATAATAAAAAAAAAAATCCCACTCACATCTTACATTCAAACTGACTGCTTTCTGCGCAGTTGTTTTATGCGGATACTCTGCAGTGCAGATCAGATGCTTTTTGTGGTCAGAGGCCGTGGCTGTAAAGGTTAGGGTTGAAGTCACTTTCCATTGGCCATTTGTCACCTCCTCTGATTGGACGTTGGAAGTTCCAGTATGGCTCCAGATGATGTGTGGAATATCGGTGGGACAGGAGTGAAACAAAGAGCAAGAAGCGGTGACTGCTGTACCTGCTTTGACCTCCCCACTCACTTTCAGGTTTGGCGAAGCTGGATAATCTACAGTCAAATGAAAAAAAAAATATTACTATGTTATAAATATGAAAAATATGCTATATTTGAATGATTTTCCTCATTTCTGGCTTGCAAATGTGAATACCACATCTTATGTATATTAAAACCTATTTCCAATTATAAGCACTGCAGGTCTGAAGAATACATTTGAAATTTCATTCGTCGCATGAAATTTGCTCTTGATTTTACAAATTAACAAAATAGAGAACAATAACCTACCATTAACATCAATAGAGACTTCATTATTACGGTAGGAATACCTATTAAAACCACCAATCTCTATTCTAAAAATAAATGGGCCGTTATCTGTTTTTTCCAGGAGATTAATTCTCAATGAGCAATTTTTTAGTCCAAGATCTCCAATCAAGTTTGTCCGGCCCCTGTATTTTTCCATCACTGATGAGGAGTCAGGGTGGTAAATGAGTTGCTCAGAATTTCTCATGTGCCATATTCCCTTCAGATGCGGAGACTCCCTTCCAGGGTTTGGGTAATTGAACTTGCAGGGAACCACAACACAAGATCCCAGTAGTGCTGTTATGGTCTGCGGTATTTCTGCAGTCCATGAATTAGCATGAAGATTTACCACTGAAAAAGAACACGTGAGACATGGGAAAGATTATGTTCCACGCAAATTTTTGTATGTTCAAGTCAGTTGTTTAAAAAAATATATACAAGACAGAAAGCTCAGGCACATGTGATGTATTGTTGTTGTTAAGAGCCATTCCATGAGAGATGGACATTCTTTGCGCAGTTGACCCCCCTGGAATTGAAGGAAACTTGGCACATGGGTAGATATGGGTGTCTCACAGAATAAGCCAAATATTTAAGTCCATATCTCACTTTTCCTGCCAGTGGAACCACCTGGAAGCCACTAAAGCGGCTCAGTTTTGTCGTCCAAAAGCTGTTGACACCACATTTTACATCAACTATCATGACCTAAGGGTACACAGTACCAAATATGTTATACTTTCATCATGACCTGTGACACTTCAAGTCCAATTGGACATCAGCACATAGTGGCCTAGCTGGGTAACTACGTTATTGAGCCAGAATTATTTGACACTCATATCTACCTATGTGCCAAGTTTCATTCAATTCCAGGGGGTCAACTCATAAACTTCTTTAAAAAATGCCATTTTCTCATGGAATGGCTCTTAATATATGAAAATATTTTTGGAGGAGAAAAAAAAGTATTCAGTACTAGATTTAAAATGTATTCAAAATATATCTGGTGCAGGCTCATTCAGTCACTACAATCACCTACCTTGGCTGAAATAGGAATAGTTACAGTGTCAATATACTGTTCACTAAATAGTGAGGATTCATTGTGACATCAAAATCCAGTGGTTCTCATACTCAGTCCTGGCACCCCACTGTGTATGCTGGTTTTTGTTCCAACCACAATTGCAATCTTAGGATTTTAACAAGCTGTTGATTTGTCTTTATAAGGTGCATTTATGTTTAGAGCTGTTATTTATCCTCTTTAGCCACATTTGACAAATCTATACATGCCATGAAAAAAAAATTTCATATCCACATTGAGATATATTAGAAACTGAAAATCCTCACAATACAGAAAAATAAGCATAATATGTTCAAGGGTTTTTTTTGATTGATATGTCCATGAAAAGTGGCTTCAGATGGTAAATAACTGCTGTAAACATGGAATACAACTAATTAAGAAAAATCATTAGCTTGTTAAAATCCTAAGATTGCAATTGTGGTTGGAACAAAAATGAGCATACACAGTCAGGAGCCAGGACCAAGTGTGAGAACCAGTGCCATAACCATTGCATTATCCAAACTGAATCCACATTGGCTTTAACAAGTGAATGTGATTTAGTATTTTCACAGGAAGAGAGTTAGAAAGTACCAGAGATGGGTCAATTTATGAGCTTTTGCTCACGAAACATATTTTCTTATGTTCATTGCCAAAAATAGAAATAAGCCACTTGCTGACAAAGTGAAAACGGAACTACAGAGAAAAAACAATACCGTTTGAGTAGATGATATAAAACCACAAAGCCTGCATTCTCACTGCTGATGCATGCAAATGAAGGTCTTGCCTGGTATGAGAGAAAGAAATAAAAAAACACTTCAGGGCTGTACGCTTAGTTTTTTCACTAGGAGCACAGGTGCTCCTAAATGAAAAAATTTAGGAGCACAGAAAAAATTTAGGAGCACTATGAATTTTCTTAAATAACACAATTTTATTATTAACATTCAAACAACGTACACACACATGTGCATTGTAATGCATCATTGGGCCTGTTGCTTGGTTATTTAAGGGGTGATCTGGGGTTAAATGGGCAAAATTTGATTATTTTTCCAAAAATTTTTTTTTGAATAAAAATATTCTATAATAACCCACCTTTAATAATCACTAATTGCTACAAGGATTAAAAACTGAACTCAACTTTTCAATGCGGTCTAATGCATTTTCCATTGATTTCCTAAGGCATTACTTTTTCCACGTTTCTCATGTTTGTGGCAGCCATAACTTTTTTATTTATCATTGAAAATAAATGAAATTTGGGCTGCAGGTACTTTACTTCATTAGAAATACAATGACATAGGGCAATTTTGCCTATCTGTTACATTCTTTGAATATTTTGAGTATTCGTCAGATTCTGCGCAAAATAGTTTCAAAATTTGAGTAAAATGCCCCAAAATCACAAAACTGATAAATTGGGCAAAGAATTGCTATGTCATTGCATTTGGATAAGCAATGGCTTTTAAATGATGAAAGGAAAACTGAATTCTATCATAGAGTTAAAGAGGAATTGGTGCCAGAAGTTTTCTGCATATTTCATGAGCTTGCTCGGTTACCATGGCAACCGCGTAAACAGAAAAATGCCAATCTGTATCTTTTTTGGTGGTTGTGACATATACCTCTTTAGATTAATTCTGAGTTGTTTCCTGGTGTCATTTTTCATTCAACCCCAGATCACCCCTTAAACACAGAGAACATCCCTGTCCCGTAGCTTTTTGTAGTCAAGTCGCGTGGCATGCTTGGCTGAGTTCATCCAGCGGTCCACAGCAGGACTTGGATCAATTCCCGTGTAGCCGACTTTACCTAACAATCAAGCCATTTATTCAGCCAACTGACCAATCAAAACCAAAATCTAGCCAATAACGATTTAGAAGAGATAATGAGAAGCAAACAAACCGAACCAGGCTACCATGTTAGATTGAAATAATGTCAGTAGGCTAATCTGAATAAATAGCAGACCTCTGAATTCCACCTCTCGTCAGAAAACTTTAACGTATTATTAAAAAAGATTTCTTAAAAATAAAATCATGTTAAGATGGCCCTGGTTTTTAAGTGTCTAAAAATATACGCGAAGTAGAAAACTGTGAAGCGCATCAAACGTGAATGTGAGAGAGAAATTATTTTCGCAGTGTCTAGAGATAGCCTACCGCAGTTTTATGGGTACGGCCGTCGATTTGAAGGGATTAGGATAAGGATTAGGGATTAAGGTTAGGGTTAGGGGTCAGGGTTAGGTTAGGGCAGGGTTTGAAATTGGGACTGCCGTACCTCTCTACATTGAAATGCATTGGAAAACTGCCATACCCGTAGCAACTGCCAATTATTTTCGCATTGCAAGCAATGGACAAATGCACCGAAGACTGGGCAAGCACGTTCAGGCAAATCTGTGCCGCAAATTTTTAGCATTTTTTTTTAGGCTACTTAATAATTGAACAAGATTCGCATACAACGGCCAAATGTAATAATCAAGCAAACACATTCAGGCAAATTGCGTGCTGAACTAAGCGAAGTTAAGGTCTTCAATCATCCTCCTCTACTCGACAATTGCTTTCACCCCCTTCCCATTTACTTTGCTCAATTTGCAATCAAACAGTTGATTCGCTCAATGAACAATTTTGAATTGGTTGTTAGTCTAATTTATTTAGATTTCATTTTTGTTTGTCACATTTTTAAATTTAAATGGCCATGAAACATGACAGAGCTTCCTGAATGTGTTTGCTACATCAGTTCTAGTTTCACATTTGGCCTCTGTGTGCGAATGCGTGAACAATTTACATGTCACGTTCGATACGCTTAAACAAAATGTTTTCCACCTTCACTGTAGGCTATTAGACGCTAACCAAAATCAAGAGCTATGAATTACTTGATTTCAAATTAGTCCCGTTCAATTATTAATTCGGTGCATTTGTCTGTTGCTTGCAATTTGAAAATAATTTCTCACATTCACGTTTGATATGCTTCACAAAATGTTTTCCACTTCGCGTATATTTTAACGCACTGTCCACGTGTGCGAAATTCGGACAGGGTTTTAATATAACTCCATGTCCGACAGTCGGATAGTTTCAATATAACTCTGTGTCCAACAGCCAAAAAAAAAAAAAAAAAAAGGACGATTAGAACAGATTGATAACAAAATAAAGAATAATTTAAAAAAACATTTTAACAACAAACAGAACATCCAATGAACACTGCGATTTATTTATTTGCGGGCCATCTTTTTTGGATGTTCTGTTTGTTGGTGATATATTTTTATTCTTTATTTCGTCATAAATCTGTTCTCATATCAATACTTTTACTTTTTGCTGGCTGCCGGACATGGAGTATTTTGCATTTCGTGTCCGACAGTCTTTTTCGTGCATGCGATATTTAATTCACAATGTCAATGGTCATGGAATTGATTTGCTCACTGACTACAAGCACTATTTTATCTCTGGTGTGGAAATAAAGCGTGAATCTGTTTGATCCATCTGACTAATTTTCAAAAGAGAGATCGAATAAAGACTGTTGTCCATCTTCAACGGAAGAAAACAGAAGAATAAAAAGACCAAGAAAAGTCGATAGCTATCAACTTGCATTTTGCGAAGGTCGGACACAAACATGGCCAAGTTTGTACGTCTAATAATTGCTGGAATACTCGAAAAATTAGAACTTTTATGACTTTCGAACACTGAGTATTTTAGAATCTCTGTCTGACAGTCGCTAAATTCTTCATAAATGCACGAAGTCCCGCGCCAATGTCGACTCACTTTGTTGAGCAGAGCTTAAACAGAAACATTGATTGAAATTCTCGGTACTCATCTTGAAGAACCGAGCCCTCCTATCAAAACATTCACGTTTAATATCTAAAAGATTCCGTAGATTTGAAGAAATTAAAAACTGTAATCGAATGTCGGACACGGAGTTATATTAAAACCCTGTCCGACTTTCGGACACGTAGCCACTGCGTATTTCGCAACGCTTAAAAACCAGGGCCATCTTAAAATGATTTTATTTTTCAGAAATCTTTTTAATAATACGTCAAAATGCAATGATGAGAGGTGGAATTCAGAGGTCTGCCATTTATTCAGATTACTGACATTCTCTCAATCTAACACGTTCGGTTTGTCTGCTTCTCATTTTCTCTTCTTAATCATTATTGGCCAGATTTTGGTTTTGATTGGTCAGTTGGCTGAATAAATGGCTTGACTGCAAGTTAGGCAAAGTACAAGGGAATTGATTTAAGGTTAGCTAATCATGCCAAGGTGAAGGCAGCTGTCCAACCTTGCTGGTAATTAGCGGACTTCAAATCGCACTTTTCTTTCCGGAAGCATTTCAAATGGCCTCTGATGTCAGCTGGCCTCTGATGTCAGTTCACCTCTAAATTAAAGGTGTGTTGCATAGAATAGGTAATAATCAAGCTTGTCTGTCTGCCCCATAGAGGAAGTAACTTTTATTGCGCTTAAAATTACCGCGATACATTTATCGCGCAGCTCTAACTTCTAGTTTGATCCACTTTGTATGGATTTATTTTAGGAGCAAAATGCGAATGAAAGGGTTGAAATCCGTACTCACACGCGTGCTCCCTTTTTATTTTTTCTACTCGCACACCAGTGGCGGCTGGTGGAGTTTTCTCCAGGGGGGGCTATAACTCCAAAATAGACAGATACCAAAAAGCAAGCAAACATGTACTAAGGTATCACACCAGTGTATTTACATAAATGAAAACAACAAAAGCAACATTGTTATGTCGTGTAGTGTTCTACTTTTTGTACATAAATTTTGCCCTTCTTTCCTTGAGAGAAGCAAATTTCTCAATGACTCTATGGTTAAAGTCAGGGATGGTTTTGACAAGATTCTTCTCCATAGAGAGCATAGCCAATGCATAGCTATGGCCGTCTACTTAAAATTACGTTTCTATGATGCTGAAAGAAAGCACCATAATCAACCTATATTAACAGCCGACAGCAAAGTGCGAATACAATTCATTAACACCAATTGCCAAACCTGCCGATATGTTCATAACGTTCAGTAGCGCGGCTAGATAATAATAATCTGTCGGCCTACAGGGCATTCATATTTTCGAGAATAAGCTGACGCAATCCCGGCTATTTCTACTTTATTTTCATTGGATTTTGTTCGGTGTCACGAACTAGTTTATTGTTAATATACCAGATCAGCGTAGGATAAAAAAGCGGCGAGCTGGGTATTGCTAGACTACATTGATTGTAACCAGCTCATTTTACCAGCTTCACTATTTGAACAAATACATTTCATAACAGTTCATTTATCTAAATGGCAGTCTAGACGAATGATTTGGCCGACAGTTATGCGGAGGGTAAGGCAGGCATGTACGATGTAACCGCAGTATTCTGGGCTTGAACTGTGCAGTCAGTGCTTCCGAGACCGTACCTTGGTGCAAGGCTCGTAAAGACAGAAAAATTTCACTGTTTCACGACACTCCTTCAGTGGTCCGGAACAAGGTTGCTGATTGGCTGTATGCAAACGAGTTTCTGTTGATATCCGCCAGAGCCATGTCCGCAACTCTAGTGGGGAAAAAAATTTCAATGGCGGGAGTGTGGTGGTGTGTAAATCCAGCTGCATTCAGCTCTGGGCGCAGGTGAGGTGCGCCCCAACATGGCCCTATCTCTTGTATTGAAGAGAGGCTACTGCGCATGTACAACTATTAACGAGAGTCTATGGGCAAAGATTTTTGCGCCCCAGGGCGGAAACATGTCACCAAGCAGACAGACGAACGAAACAACTTTACTCATCATTAACTATATAATATTTATCTTCCTCATCTAAAAATAGACATATATACATAAAAAATACAAATATTTCGAAATATTTTTATTTTATCATTTCATTTTTATTTCATTTTTTTTGTGTCTTATTCAAGGTAATGTGGTGATAGGTTACTGGTGGGGCGGCGCCCTAGCGCCCTCTATTGGCCAGCCGCCACTGTCGCACACTCTATTTTTAGGCGCATATGCGAGTGAAATGCTCGCACTGTACAGCCCTGATTTAACACAGTGCGCAATGCGTGTCTGCATGAAACACTGTCGGCATCAGCTAATGCGTAATCTATAAATTATTGTTTATTTTATTTAAAAAAAAGATTATCATTTTAAAAAATAAAATTACAATGACGGATAATAATTGATTATGACGGAATTTTTATGCCCCTGTCCAATCAGAAAGTGAAACACGACCTCTGGTGCAAATACAAACATAGGTACATATACTTGCTATAATAAGAACAGCGGGAAGAGTACTGTGGATTATCTAATTGCTTCATAACCCTTGTTCCCCAGCATTAGTGCATTTAGTATCGATGAGCTGGATACTTGTACCTCAGATGTCCATTGTCCTGTTACTTTCACCTTGTACTCGATAGGAGATTACAATGGCCCTCATTTATCAAACTTGCGTAGGATCTGGTGTAGATTCTGGTGCAAATATCAGCATATGCCAGGTGTCACATCTGATTTACGAAAAGTGTGTATGTCACTGATTTCGGAGTAGAACTGGCGTGGCATTGATAAATCTGGCAGCTGAAACCAACTGTAATTTACATGACACGCCCCTATAAATTCATGCTCTGGGAGGCATAGTCCTGCCCACTTTACGACATTGACTCTATAAAGACGGCAAAGAAGAAGAACTTCACTGGGGAGGAAACAGAAATTATCATGTCCGAGGTGGAGGAAAACAAAATAATTTTATTTGGAAGCCTTAAGAGTGGCATCAAGCGAGCCCAGAAGGCTGCAGTTTGGAAAACTATTGCTGCTGCGGTAAACATCTGTAAAAACCTCAAGGCCATACCAACGACAGAAATTGCCAGAGGGGAAGGCATAGCGCGTTCTTTCTCAGTTGGCGTCAATCGGGATAAAAGAGATGTTTATCAACTTTCTCTGTTCGTAGGAACAGGACGTATAACATAGCGGTTATAGCGTATCTGACTCCATATTAACTGTAGAATATAAAATTTGGTTTTCATCAATCCCGGTTACAATTAAACCATGCGTTTTATTAATTTGATCTGACTCTAATTTAAGAATTTAGAGCTATGTTGCGCATTGGACTCATAACTGGTCTACGTCCGCCTGACCAAAAACATCTGAACTGCCCAACTCGGTGGAGAACTCAGAAGCTAGCGGTCTTATTAAGCACGATAATTTGACATAGAAAATAGCTATGACTAGCTATGACCGGGGCCCAAAGCGAGTATCTCCAAAGTTTAACGGACACCGTGCAGGGACTTTGTTTGTTATAATTTTAAGACCTCCGTTCAGTGACTGAGATGGTAACGAAATTCGCCCCAACCGCTCAGTCTCACGGGATCTCCTCGGAGCCAATCAAAATAACACCAATCGCAGCATGGAACACCACCGTGTACCCAGCAGGAAGGCCTGGTGATCAGGCAGGCCTCATAGCCCTACATTATACTCCATTGGGTGACAGGACTCCGGGCTGGAAGAATTTAAGTTAGTTAGGGTCAGAAAACCACAACAGAATGCAATTAACAATTTATTTTGCCAGGCAGGCACAAGCTTAAATCAGAAAAACCAAATTATACCGTTACAGGAGATGTAAAGAAATAATGAAGTCATACCTGGCACAGCAATGCACATACAAAGTATACGTGCAGGAGGTAGTTATCATCTTCCCTACACACTGCATATTGAGGCACATGTAGAAAGCTGCTTACGATCCTCCATGCCTATATGGGCTACACACGGCTACACACAGCTACACACATGCAGATGCATGTGTAGGAAGTCGTCTGCGATCATCCCCGAATCCTTTGTTTCTCTACCTTTTATGCCCAAACTCTGGAAGCGCTCCCTATAGTGGGGTCATAGGTCATTTTGGTAATTCGAACCAGGAAGGCACCCCCCTCCCCAGAGGAACTTTGGGTGGGGACATCACCACAAGGAGAAATTTGAAGAAGGATATTCTTTTTACAGTTATTAAATGAGGGTTTGATATAATTCTAATCCCTTTGAAATATGCCCCATGCAATTTTGGAAATTTAAAGGAGTAGAATGATACCAAACACGATATATTAGCACCACGGTTTGCCATGAAACGTCCGGTACAGTATATAATAACCTCTGCCAACGAAGTTGGTTCGGAGGTTATGTTTTCGCCCCTGTTTGTTTGTCTGTTTGTCTGTTTGTGAACAACATAACTCAAAAAGTATTGCATGGATTTGTCTGAAATTTGATGGTTTGATTGCTATTACATCAAGGATGGACCCTATTGATTTTCACCGCGATCACTGAAACAATATGGCCGCCATGGCGGCCATCTTTAAATCCTATCACACGAAATAAATCAGAAAGTAATATGCGGATTTGTCTGAAATTTTGCGGGTGGATTGCTATTACATCAAGGATGGACCCTATTGATTTTGACCGCGATCACTGAAACCATATGGCCGCCACGGCAGCCATCTTGAAATCCTATCACACGCAATAACTCAACTTTGCTCCCACTCATGCACATTTGGATTGTGCTGCCTTGGCGGAGGTTTTTTCACTCTACGAGTGCCTCTCTAGTTAGAAATATAATTTGTATTAATGCTAACAATCAGCTCTAATCATACAATATAACAGAAATACACATTATATTTGCAAGTACGGGTGAAATTTGTATTTTAAGTCAGTGGGGAAAAGTCCTTAAAAATTCGTGAGTAGAAAGCAATGTGAATTATTTCACTGGTGTAGTCTCTGAAATGTCCAGTTTGATGGCACTGTGGCATTGTCCGACCAGAAGCTGTTTAGGGTTAACTGGGGGACACCAGACACTGACCATTAATCCAAGGGTTCCTGACTGCTCCAGACATAGGCAGATAAGGTTGTCCGCCTTTTGGATCGTAAAGATCCTATCAATATTGTTTAATAAACCAAAAAATTCCTTTGCCAAGTGCTGGTGCCATTAGGATAATGTGGTTAATCCTGCGTACGTGAGAATGCACATGAATCCACTTGTGGGGTTTTCTGCCGCTTACACACCGTTGGGGTGGAAAACCGGAGTGCAGCAGAGGTTTGATTTAATTAATTAATAAATTCAACTTATAGATCCATGATATTTCATGTTATATAGCCTACATAACTGACAATCCAAATGCTTTACATGTAGGTAAAAAAGTGGCCCGATTTAAAGATCGCCACCAAAAAATGGGTTGCTGCGCTCAGGCGCAGCAGCGCACGGACCGATGGAGGCCAACCAGGCTCAAGCCTCCAGCTGTCACCGTTCCAGGAGCACGTGGCAGCACTGATAGGCTCCTCCTCCATCATGGGAATACGAGGCTCGATTGGAGCTGTATGAGGGTAATTATGTTAAAATACAGTCTGTAGAGGTCACTGTTCATTGTACTTTTATTAGTAAGCGCATTGCACTTAATCAGATTGATTGTAATTGTCAGCCGTCTGGCCTGACAAGCAGTTGTCTCAAAATATATGTTTAATCAATTTCTCAACACAGGTGTCTTCTTTATTTATGCATTTATTTATTTAGCCTATTTTTTCATTTTACTAATAAGAACAACAGCATGATGTCCGCATCACTGCATATGGTTTATTAATCATTTTGACTGCTGCACTCGTTCCTGCATGTCGTACGCTGGTTTCAAATGTGCGTACGCCTGGTCAGACCTGGCGTGAGATTTTTGCGTGCCGTACTCTCACGTTCAGATTGATCAATGCCGATCCTTGCAGGAGATTTGGCGTACACTCATTTTTTTGGTGTATGCACATTTGATAAATGAGGGCCAACATCATCAAGTGCAGAAGTACTTGTGAAGAGGGCACTCAGTCCAGAGCCATATTGTTCAGATGGAATGAAGAAAGAAAAGGCGCATACTGCGAACGGCTTGAAAATGTAGTTTAAAAGTAGTTTAAAGGATCAGCTAGGACAACTCAGGTGCAACCCTAGTCAAGAAAATGTAGATACAGGTCTTATGTAGCAGTGTAGGTAGACTTTTCGTAGATGTGGCAAAGGATGTTGGGGCTTTGCACAGAAGTTGCAAAAAGAGTGCTAATAAAAGGAGGAAAGGAGTTCGCAAACCATGGTTTGATAAGGAGTGTGAAGCTGCAAGGACAAAATACATACGTCAAAAAAACAGAAACAAAAGGAGGGGCAGAGGTGACCCTGATTCTGAAGCGTCTGAAAGGTTGAGGGAGGCCGCAATACAGTACAAAAGGCTTATTAAATATAAGGCCAGAAAATACCACAGAGGTTTTAATAATAAGATTAAGGTTTTGAGCTCAAACAATGCGAAAGAATACTGGGACATTATTAACAAAGGCACACAGTCCAGTTAAGGTATGAACAAGGTATCACTAGAGCTATTCGCTGAACATTTTCGCAAACTAAGTACTATAACTAGAGTGGCTGAAGAAGTTCAAGATTTTGATCCTAGGACCACCAACCATTCCCTGAATGAGGATCTGAATATAGACTTCACTGTTAATGAGTTGCAGACAGTGACGTGCGGTCGGAGGTTAGTTTGGTGAGCCAGAAACCTCCCCTTTGCTTGATTAGCAATCAGACGATAACTAGTTTGGTAAGACTATTCGGCAGAATTACGGGCCAGTTTAAGTTTCCGTCGCGTTATTACTCAGTAGGCAACATCGAACCTGAAATGCTCACGAAACTGCAGATTTGCGAGTACTTGCTTACAGGAAGCCAGAGATGTGCGGTGAGGTGAGGCAGTGACCCAAACTTTTATCACAGGATTTTGAGAACCTGTTCCCACGTAGGCTACTACTCCTGATTGACAATCAAAACAATTAAGACCAAGCCTATAGGAGGCCCGTATACTGATAGAGGAGACAATGACTAAAAGATTCATTCACATATACGCTTCAATTCGAGACTGCAAGGATGGAAATCTGAATAATCAATTAGGAAAAATTCTCGGCTATCTGTATTTCTGTATATCGTTTAAACATTTTGTTAATCGGATTATGAAAGAAGACTGAAAATAAACGCCCGTTTTTTTTTTTTTTTTGGGTGTAAAAGTGCGTATTTATATTGATTAAGCATTGAACTCTGCATAAGTCGAACTGTTTTAATATTTGTTGATGACATTGCTTCGGCTTCCTGGAAGCAAGTACGCGCAAATCTACTGTCTAGTGAGCATTTCAGGTTCGATATGCTGATTAATAACGCCGCGAAAACTTAAACTGGCCCGTCATTCTGCCGAATAGTCTTACTAAACTAGTTAATCGTCTGATTGCTGATCAAGCAAAGGGAAGGATTCTGCCTCACCAAACTAACCTCCGACCGCACGTCACTGGTTGCGGAGTATTATAAAAAGATTAAGAAACAACAAAGCATGTGGCACTGACCTCATCAGAAATGAATTTTTAAAATCTTGTCCATGGGATCTGCTGGATTTCATAAAGGATCTATTTAATCTTATTCTGAGTACTGGGATTAACCCTTCTGAACGGTGCTTGGGCCTTATCGTCCCTATATACAAATACAAAAGGCGTGAAGATGATCCTGATAATTATTAGGGATCACTCTCCTGAGTTGTTTTGGGAAGTTATTTACAGCTGCGCTTAACAGTATAATTACAAACTATTTGGAGCACACTGGTATCCTTGGTGATGAACAAGCAGGCTTCGGAGATGGTTTTTCTACCACTGATCATATCTTTGTTTTGAACTCTATCATTGATATTTGCCTAAGTAGGCGAAAGAGGTTATATTGTGTTTTGTTGACTACAAAAAAGCCTTTGACTTAGTTGACAGGTTCTTCTTGTGGTGCAAGCTCATCAGCAACGATATAAATGGTAAAATTATCAATGTCATCTACAACCTGTACTTGAATGCAAAGTTGTGTGTGAGAGTTAATGGTATTCTTTCTGTACCCTTTACATATAATGTAGGAGTAAGGCAGGGCGAGAATCTGTTGAATCTGATATAAGTGAATATATGAGTGACGACGATGTTGAAGTTTACTTGAGTTTAGATATGGGTCAATGACGTTCAGAGTTTGGTTCAAATACTTTCAAGTACTTTCAAGAATTGGATGCAAATATTTTTTTTTTAAATACCAAAGTGCTTGCACTTGTATCGGAGTACTTCCTATTAATGCCTAAAGTACTTGTACTTGTATTCAAGTACTTCTCAAAGTTCTTGACCAATCTGTCTCCTGAGTGCTGACAGAGATTGGTCAAGTACTTGAAAAGTACTTGAATACAAGTACATGTACTTATTATTAGAGGCGTATGCCTAATATCAGGCATTATTTGGTAGTACTCAGATACAAATACAAGCACTATGGTATGTAAAAAAAAAGCTTGCATATAATTCTCAAAAGTACTTGAAAGTACTTGGACCCAACTCTGGTGACATTGTCTGAGTGCACTACTTTGGTTTAAAATAATATTAAATGATTCATAATAAGCATCATTTTATTCTATAAAAACTGTTTAATTTGAACATATTTCCAGTTTATCATAAAAATGATGTATATTTTATGTTTTGGCATCTCAAACTCTCAAAATGTCAGGTGGCGCAACCGTCCGAGCAAGTTAACACTATGTGAAATGTATTAAATATGTAATTTAAAATATGAATTAATATAATATTAATATGGGGGCATAATTTTATATTGAAAACCTTTCAAATAAACAAAGTTTAATAGTTTAATTGTTCTTAAATTGTTTGGGAAACCAAAATACCCGCCCCCTACGATAAAGAATCCATAAGTTACTTTTAATACCCAGCTCAACTACAAAATAGTAATGTTTTAGGCAGAGTAGACGCTCTCAGGTATACTTACTAAAAAAAAAATCAGAAAAAACAGAGGGAAGTGTGTTTTTTTTCCAAGAAAATTTTGGTTGCGCCACCTGACATTTTTTGGCTGGTGAAATTGCAAATACAGTCTAAAACTGTACTAAGACCCTGTAAATGTTGTGCAACCATTAAGACTTGTTTAAACACACTCTTCCAACTTCAAATAAATGTATTCCGTACATTTTTAAAGATTTATTAAAAAAACATTTTAAAAGGCTTATTTGTCACTGACCCATATATTACCGTATGCCGATGACACTGTTATCCTGGCTAGACGCTACCTACTCATACTGTAAAACCTGGAAACTTACGGTGAACACTGATAAGACAAAGGTTGTTGTTTTTTTCTAAAGGGAAAGTCAGGAACAAGCCACACTTCAAGTTTGGCGAAAATGACATTTAGACAGTTGACTCATTTGTTTATTTATGAGTTTTGTTTAACTTTAATGGGAGACATAAGAAGAGTATTGCTAAACAGGTAACCCAAGCAAGTAAAGCTTTGTTTTGTATGCTCTTGAAAGTTAAAACACTTAAACTACTCATTGATGTACAGTGTGACCTTTATGAGAAAATAGTCTTGCCAGTCCTCCTGTATGGTTGTGAAGTGTGGGATTATGAAGACCTTACCCAAATTGGAGTCTTCCATAGAAATTTTTGAAAACCTTATTAAATGTCTCAAGTTCTACACTGAGCTGTATGGTTTATGGAGTAACAGGCAGTAGTGAGCTTAGTAATATTGTGAAACAAAGGATTCCGGTGCAGAATCATGTCTGGTAACCACAACAAATTGTCGTTTATCGTTTGTAAATTACTGTAAAACCCACAAAACAATAACCAACGGCGGAAATTGTAGGGCAAAGGTTCAACGTGTTCTTTTGACTGGTATTAGCACGCGTGACGTCCTGGCTGGTGCGAATCACAATAAAATGGATATATTTCTCCGTTCGAAGGACGGGGCACAAAAGCACAACGGTTACCATTAATCTGACTCCATAATAAATTTATAATGATGAATTTAGTTATACCCTCGTTAAATATCTGACTCCAAATTAGAATTGAAATTTATAATTTAGGAGAACCTGCGTGGATCTCGGGTGATTACCTCCTGGACTCGTAAATAAAGGCCTGTGTCACTAAAATATATGCCCCGGTTTGGCATTATTCCCGCAGCTTAGGTTCGTTGGTAATACTAGAGGATTGGAAGTCAAACATCACAGCAACAGCATCTTTTGGCTTGATTACTGCGAACCCAGATCTATGCATGCCCATGGGTTCCTTCAGGAATTTTAACAGATAACCGACTTTTTTTCGTCCATGGGTTTCCTTAAGGCTAAAATCCCAGAACCGCAATACATAACCCTTTATGTAAGTAGATCATGATTGTCTCTCCAACTTAATAAAACCAATTCTCATCCCAAAGCCGCTGATCAGTCAGTCATTGGGTGAGCTTAACCCCCTAAGTCTCCGGCGAACGTGGCTAGAAAGAATGTACAAGTGTTAAGAGTCATGGATACCACGCAAGTTCAAAGGAATATAACAATAGTTTATTCACCAGGTAGGCAAAAGCTTAAATCAAACAAATCAACGTTAAGCCAATTACAAGTTACGATAATTTAGAAGAGGAGAATAAAGTCATACCTGGAGGAAAAAGGATACACGCGTTACCGGCGCTGAAATTCGAAATACGATGTTACATCATTGAAAAGGCTACTCACGTATTTACGTACGTCGGGGACAGATCGGATACGATCTTCCCAGAATGGATTGTTTCTCTTTGCTTTAAGCCAAACCACGTCTTTGATCCAGGCGGCATGGCCATAAACTCCTGGAAGTGGGGTCGAATCTAGTTTTTGGGTTCCCCCCATGGGGAGGAGGTAATAAAACACTTCAGCAGAGAGAGGAGAATAGGGTGATTACCAGAGAGTATTCTGACCAAATTCTCATGAGTTTCCAAAAGGAATGAACCATAATTTCAATGGGAATGAAACATACTCCATTCAACTCCTTGGATTCCCCGAGAATAACAAGACCAAACATGATATGAGTATGTACTAATATGATGCAGTTGTCATGAAAAAAGTCTTAAGATGAATTAATATATAGTTTAATTGGGTTATAAGTATATAAGTGCTATTTGGATATATAAGAACATGATTTAACATATAAGCACATTATGCACTTCCCAGTGGTTTAGATTATGTGAAACAGATTAATATAACTGGACTTTAACTTAAGACTTAGGCCAGTAATATGACTCGCACAGGGGCATTGTGTCAGCCAGAGCCCTCTAACTACACCCCCGTACAAAGTAACAGTAAGACCATTAACACCTTAGTAAGCACCTTGGGGAGGAAGTCCACAAAAGCTTTATTGCTATCTGGCATGGCTCTGGACTGAGCTTATCAGCCATTCGTCGATACAGTCGCTGGGCTCCCCACGCATCAGCGTTTGCAGATCTTACAGAGGTGCCGCTCAGAACCTAACCCAAAGGCACAGATGAATTTTACTGGTTTCGGAATGGAACAATCTTTTATAAAATGAAATATGCAATGTCTACATTACTGAAAGCCAGGGATGCTGACCCAGAAAACCAATACCAGGGTAAGTGGATATCTATGGTCAAAGATTCTGGACAATGCTGGCTTTAGCAATTTGCGGATTAATTCTATGGATGGTTTCAATAGTAAATATATTAAGAATGCCCTGAAGCTCAGATTTTCTGACATGTCCAAGCAAGTGTGGCAAAGTCAAGTTTTTAGTTACCCATACACATTGTAGAAATTACAGGATATTTAAACAGGAGCTGACTTTTGAAAAATACCTTTACCTTCTGGACTATAAAGAGAGAGTCACATTATGTAAGTTTCGGTGCTGGAACCACAGATTACCTATAATGAAGGGTCATTTTTATGGTGCAAACGTTGACAGACAGGACATGATATGCCCACTTAGTAACTCAAATGAAGTTGGCGATGAATTTCATTATAGGGTCATTCCATATCAAATCATCCAGATTTTGAAAAATTTTCCAGGTCACCTCCTCAAAAAATTTTGAAAAATTCATATGAGTAAATATTCACACAAAATAAAAAATGCCAAATATTAGGCCAGTATCTCAAATAGAAGTTATAGCCCTTCAAAATTTGAATAATATTTTAAGTTTTTTGGCAAACCCATTTTCAGCCAACTTTGGAAACATATTGCTCCACATTGTTTGCTTATACAAGGCTGAATTTGGGTGTACTAACCATATTCATCCCCTAGAATCTGAAAATCCAAGTAATATCATATGTTTTTCAAAACAGAAAGGTTAAGTCTCATGGGCAGGAAACACAGTGAGGTGGCAAATGTACATTCCATGCATAATATTTTTAACTGTGCGCAGATCTCAAAGTTAAAGAAATTTGCTAAATTTATAGATATTGTGATGAAACAGTTTGAATATTTACAAGATGTAACAAATGATGACGTTACCCCCTACTGCAGTGAAAACTATGACTAGAGGTGGACGACTAGTAACATCCAAACAGACTCAACCTTTAGTACTTCAAACCACCATAGAGACTATATTCTTTTAACTTTTGTTTAATGTCAATAGACAAGTGTTGTCTGTAATATTATCAATAGAAAAGTGATGTTAATATGCCATGTCAGACAAGTGATGTTAATATGTTAACATGTCAATAGAAAAGTGATGTTTATAATATTAACTTTTTCAACTAAGTCCTCAGGTCCTGTCTAGAGTCATATGACAGTACTGATATCATAATGTACTGTGTATTAGTATAGTGCTAGGAAGTACTGTCTATGGCTGTTCAAACCAAAGACTGCATAGAGCTGGTCTCTAACATTGTTCTTGCCTTGTGAATATATGTATGTGTTTAGTTTTTAGGTATTTATGCTGATCTAGGCTACCATGCAAATTGTTGTGCATGCGCTAGGTTATTGTTCAAGTTAATGTTGCATGTTCTAGGTTACTATATAAATTATTTTTGTTTACTATTAGTACTATGTATACTCTGTATACTCAGAAATGTGGTTGTACTCTCTTACCCTTGAAAGGGGGTCGTTGGAGTCAATAAACTTACTATCATTTATCACACCCCAGCATAATAATAATAATAATAATACAGACTTTGGAGGGTGGAGAACAAAGATTCAGCTAATGTCCACACTGGAATATAAGGAAATCTATGCCATTGAAATCCTTTAGCAAAACTGTTTGCATGAATAAGAATAATCACAGGCCAGATTCACAATCTGACATAAAAGTGTCTGCGAGGCAGTGCGACTAAACCTAAAAAATAGGCACTCGATGAGTACATTTGTCTATTGCCGATTGGTTGTTTGTGAGCATGGAGAATGTTGCAGCTGATATCAGCACAATTACAGTTACCATAAGTTTGTAAGACGTTCACTGATTAAAGCATTTTAGTCATGCAAACACTGCTTTATGATCAGTGAATTTTCACTGGTGACACTGTCTTGGCTGTGCTGTTGTGGCGTCCCTCATTTGGAATAGCAGATTGAACGACAATGTTTTATTGCCTTTTCTAAGGGGGGGGGGGGGGAGCTTGTGTACATATCCATTTAAAGGCATTGATTTTCTTGGTGACCAGCTACTTTTTCTTGGTGAAATTTCATTCACCTCTGTGGCACTTTCACTCACAGCTCTCCACATGTACTTTCTTTGACTGCAACCTTCTCTAAACGGAGAATGAGTGGTGCAATACTGGATCATACCCCAGGTGAATGACCAACTTGCGTTCGTTGATTGGTTCATTCTGAGTTAAAGTTAGTCTTTGACAGCGTGACAGCCTGTGCCGTACAAAAAGTAAGCATGAACATTTCCATGCACACCTACGTATTAAAAAATAGTCCTTTGTTTATTCCTGTGAAAGTTTCTTAATATCGCACATAAACAAGAACAGTTTTCTTTCAGAGGGTTATGTGTAAAAAAGCTGGATGTCAACTTTCCGACATGCGATGGAATGCCAAATATTTTAGTACACTCTTTTTATTATATAAGAAAGTCTTACTTTTACTCCTACTTAATATACCACTTTCTAAATGTTGCTAATACAAACCTTGCTTCCATCTGGGACCTTTTTGATGATACAAGTCATTGTAATTTCACAATGTTGAATTTGACCTTCAAAGGTCCCCGACAGTCAAGTTGAATGTCACAAAATGAAAGTTCATAAGGTGACTTCCTAGATGTCGGTAACACAAACCTAGGCTCCTTCTGTGACCATTTTAGTGATACAAGTCACTGAACTTTCACAAGGTCACATTTGACCTTCAAAGGTCAATATGAAGGTGACCCAATGAGAGTTTATATATGACTTCCTATATGTCTCTAATAGAAACCTACCTTCTATCAGTGATGATTTTTTATTGATATTAGTCATTGAAATTTTCCTTTAAAGTTTGACCTTCGAAGGTCATCGAAGGAAAGTTCAAGGTCACCAAATGAAAGTTCATATATCACTTCCTATAAGTGTTCAATACACATATGTTCTCCATCTTCAATACTTTCAAGCCTAGAGGGCTTTGAAAATTGTAACATTTAGCTTGACCTCAAGTTCGACCTTTCAAGGTCGGCTGAGGTCAGCTTTAACATAACCAAAATATAGGTCATATATGACTTCTTATATGTCGATAATACAAACATAATCTCAATCTGCAACCATTTAGCTTCCACTGGCCATTTTGCCCATTCTCCATAAGACCCAACTATGAAACACAAAAACACAACCTATGCTGATTTTTGAAAGGGTGGTGAATTGTTCAATACACCTAAGTCAACTCTCCTGGGACCACTGACTAAATCCGACAGGATGATCGACTCAGAATTTTAATAGTTTGCATGTATACTGGCTTTTTCGATCATATAGCTTTGTTCTTTTAGAGATGTATTTCCATTCACTCATTGGAACACCCGCTCAATGAAAAATGTATCATTAGTTGGTAATACTTTACTTGAAGGTATCGTCATAAGAGTGACATGACATAGTCATGAACGTGTCATAAACATCATGTCAATGTCATAAACGTTTATGACTGTTGTCATTAAGTGTCATTCGGTTTTTGAAATGACAAGTTGACATTGTTTGGGTTGTCTTGCTTATGACAACTTCGTCATAAGAGTGACATGACACTGTCATAACTGTTACATGACACATGTAACAGTTATGACAGTGTCATGTCACTCTTATGACGGTACCTTCAAGTAAAGTGTAACCCATTAGTTTTCATTATTCTTTTCTGATAACCAATTAATCCATAATACCTTTACAGAATACTGCACCATAAAATACCTGTGGCAACTGTTTTACACTTCAGAGTCCTCCATGTCTGTTCAATAACAACACCTGTCAGTCATTTTTTGACAGGCAGAAATCAATCAAAAAGCTGCCGTCGTATCTGCGGTTGTGACAGAATCATGATCAATGACAGAAAAACACCAGGTATGATGACATGAGTGTTAAGAATTATGTGATCTTGTTTACATTTCAAAACTTGCATTTTAGACTTTTTATGTAGGAACATTTTATTTTGAAGCTGAGGCTGAACAATTAAATTTTTTTGGGCAATTGGAGCTTGGAAACGTTAAGATGTTTCAAAGTTACATGGTACACTAATTCAAAAAATCAATCAATTCAATAAACCTATCAAAGTGCATTGTTTGCTGTTATGTGGTATCAAATTGCCTTTTGTATTTTACATTTATTTTACCTTTATTTATATTACTCATAAAAAGAGCAAAATAAAGACATTCTTGACTGACTCTCATCCTAGGTATGTTGTTAGAATGTTGTTAAAACTTTGACTGATCTTAGCCTCAACGTTCTCCTAAATTTTTATTTATTTTTATTTTATTTAACCTTTATTTAACCAGGTAAAATCCCGTTGAGATCGTAATCTCATTTTCAAGGGTGACCTGGCCAAGAAGGCAGCAGCACACATCGTAGAGAGCATTCATAAAATACAATAAAATAAATTAATATACAAATACATTAAAATAAATAGAGCACAGTTGAATATAGTAACAGCAAAGTGCAAAGGGGTTGTGATGACAGAAATAATTAAAAGCAGAGGCACTGTCCAGACGATTTTTCCTGTTGATCTTTTAGGAGACGACGGAAGACATTAAAAGAAACAAATTCAGACATTTTTAGATCGGCCTGAAGATTGTTCCAAGAGGACGGGGCAGCAAAACTGAATGCTTTTTTACCCAGTTCAGTCCGAACTCGTGGAATATTCAAATAAAAGAAGTCACTGCACCATCAGGCATAACGGCTTTCTGCTCTTCGGAGGAGTGAACATAAATAAGAAGGGACCAGACCGAGGAGTGCCTTATAGATTATAAGCATCCAATGTGTTTCTCTCCGAGCGCTCAGAGATGGCCAGCCAGACTGGGCATAAAGTTGACAATGATGTGTAAGGCGACCACAGCCAGTGAAAAACCTCAGTGCACTGTGGTATAAAAAAGGTTCCTATAAACTAAAGTATACCGTATTGCTACATTTCTATCTGTGTTACGTAGGTGGAGACACAAGGAGCTACTTCTTGTAAGATTTTCAATCTTTTAACCCTTCATGCCGTAAATGTACTAAGACCGTTATCTGTCTATGAGAATCCTTTGATTTTTGTTATCATATCAGACTAACCTTTTTCTTTTTGTTTACCTTTTCAGCCAGGGTCACAAGTTTCAGTTTCTCGTCAGGGCTCACAACTCGTGAGGTTTTTTTGCGAAGAAAGCTTAAACAATTTTGATTGGTTTGATTTTGGTTTGATTTCCAGTGTTATTTGTGGATAGCACATGCTGCAGAACAGCAAGAGGACTACATTTCCAGATCCAGCTCGCTCAGCAGTAACAATCTGGGAGAGGTTCCAAAGTTTCGAAAAGACAGCTCACGGTCTCGAGTGCAGGCTGGCTGCATGATACTCGGGATCGAATGCTGCATATTGATTCTCGAATCCTGAATCAATCCTAATACAGCGCTCTGTATTATTCAGTTTCCTCAAAACCTTGCCTACCACTAGAGTAGCGTTGGTTCTGATGAGTACAGAGAGAATCTAACCTGCAATGCATCTGAAATTCATTGCAGGCTAGGAAGTTTAAAACACGGACTTACAACTCAATGGCATGGTGTGTACTTACACACGTGCAGTAGGAAGTTTTACTTATTGCCGACGTGACTACAGTTGTTGCCGCCAAGGGTGGAACAACCAGTAATAAGGTTTAGGGGGCAATACATGTTCTGAATAACTTTTCACCTTATTTATTTATTTATTTTTTATATTGCTACCACCACCGCCCCCTCTTTGGAGGTCAACTTTATTTTTCATTAACAGTCATCATAGAGACAATCTGGAGAGGGAGGTGTATGAGGGAAAAGGTTTTTACAGTAGGGGGATAATCCAAATCAAACATTTCATCAAACACAACCTTGAAACAAACAAACTGCTTGATGATTTGCAGACATCAAGACATCAAATAACAATGTAACAAAAACAAAGACAGAAGGAGGAAATGAAGTGTGTGTGTGTATATATATATATATATATATATATAAAAATAAAATAAAAGAAACAACAACAAAAAGGCAATCAAGACAGAGTAATGAGGAATGTTAACCATGACAATTAAGAAAATAAACAGTATTCACAATAATTATTAAAACCAAGGGAAGAAGAAAGACAGAGAGGAAATGGCAAAGAAAAAAGGTAAAAAATGTGATGAGTAGACTTATTTAAAAAAAATAAAGGGAATTGTGCAGTATTAGGTTTAGCAAGTGTGGGGAGGATGAGAATAATTCTCAATGGCCAGTGAGAACTGTTTTATCCTGAATGATTGTCGTCTTACCTAATCGGGGAGAACAAGCAACACCTGTTCAGTGTGGAGTGCTCTCGGAGGGAACCTTTTGTTAATCATGAAAATAACTGAGAACAGGTCAGGACTAATAACTGTTTAAAACGGATGTTTTGTCCACCCCAATTCTCAGTTCTACTGAATTTAGCCCATGATTTCATTGCTGTTAGATCGCATATGGAGAGAAACCGTGTCTTCAGTTGCCAATTACGATAATTGGAAAACGCGTCAATAAAGAAATATAATTGAGAACTAGCCAGGACTATCCTAATTGTCATAAAGGGACCTGTCTGTGCCACCCCAATTCCCATTTCTAGCTCCGCCACTGCTAACTTCTGGTATGAAATCTGCAGGAACATCTACAACATGTCACAAAATACTAGTATTACACTAATCCAGTCCAAGGTAATTCACAGAACACATATTACACGACAAACAATGTACTCAATGGGACTATCAGAAATCGATACAGTATATGCACTCAATGCACACTCAACACTACAGATCACTACTTCCATGCTGTTTGGCTCTGCCAACCTGTCCAACATTTTTGGGAAGAGGTAATCACCAAACCATCTGCACTATTTACACTCAGCATCCCATTAATCCCATCAATATGCATATTAGCCGAAATTAACTCCGTTCCAACAGATATCATTACACTTCTTGTAGTAACTTTTAACCTTCAATAAATGACATGATAATTTAAAAGTTGCATTTGACATTTAATTTATATTGTCTTTGTCTTATATTACAATTTGTTGGATGATCTGGAACATTTACATATGACAAAAAAATAGAAGAAATCGAGAAGGAGGAAAATACTTTTTCACAGCACTGTAGTATTACTGTAGTGTTACTGAGCAAGAAAATTGTGTTGGGTTTCATTTGTATATTGACAAAGCTACACATACTTTTCGAAATATTCATTTCTCAAATTGGACAAGGCATAAAAAGTTAGATAACCCATCTGTTTATATATATATATATATATATATATATATATATATATATAAAATTATGTGCATATATAGGGTTAACTTCACCTCATCTCCTCTCCCATCCTTATATTCCAACCACAATCTCAAAGAGAAACAGCCCACAAAAGCGCATAAAGCATATGGCACCTCTATAATTGAAAAATAAAATGAATGACACAGAATTACGCAAAATTACAGCCACCAGCTGGTATTATCATAGCTGTGATTTAATATTCCAATGAAATAATATTCTCTCTTTCCAATGAAAACTGCAGCAACCAGAAAAGTGAGTACAAATGTTGAATATCAATAATACATACAATCATAACGATACTAACCTGCACGTTGATGATTCTGAAAGACTTGAAAGATTTTTAGTATTTGCTGTGAACAAAGAAATGATCATGCAGCTGATCAAGCCAAGCTGAAAATGCACATCTGGTTTCACACTCTAAGAAGGACAACCTACTTCTTTGAAATTGAGCTATTTTCAGAAGAGGATATGTTGTGCCCCTGTGCAGTACTTTGTATACGCCCCCTGTCACTCTCAGACATACACAAGCATGCAAGCACAAACACACACACACACACACACGTCATGCTTTCATGATTTGTGGGGACATCAAAGAGTCTGACATTTATTCCCTAACCCCTAGCCTTGACCTTAACTATAAACACTACAAGCCTACACTACACTCTACAAACTATAAACACTAAATCCCCATCCCTAAAATAGTGCAGTTACCTTGTGGGGACCCCATAATGGATGAAAAAACTGGTATTCCATCATAAGAGAGGGTCCAAACACACACACACACACGCACAGAACATATACATATATGCAGTGCACCATTGGTCCCATTTAACGTATTCTACAATAGAGGATGTATTGGTTCATATATGTGAGACATATTTTCCTTATGTGCACTTTCCCCCAGCCCCTGTGCAGAGCTAATATGCAAATCAAGCTTCAGCTGCAGCTACAAATATTATACCCTTATATCAACACCAGAACAGTTTGTTCTAGAGATCATAAATTTTTTGACAGCAAGCTATACAGGATCTGTTCTGATACCTGTCCTTTGGATACAATACATTATGTTGTTTTATGCAGTTTTTAATGCAATTTATACTGTCAGCTCCTAAGCAAAATACAGGAATGCATTTTTTCATTTAAAAACTATCAATAGATGTTGTTAAGTAAATGTCAAGGGACTTGCAGAGTGTCATTAACATTAAAAAATACTTGTAAAATAACCTTTACATTGCTGCAATCTATAAGAAGAAAGAAAACAAGGACATGAACCGAGAATTCACATGAACACAAAGCTGTTGGGAACTCAGCTGTAAAACCAGTCCTGAGAAATAATCATTGGCCAATGTAACGGACAGCACCATTTGATCACAGGAAGAAGGTTTGAATCACAACTGGGGGCTCTTCGCGTGGTTTATAATCCCTCCCTCTGCCATTCAGCCTTTCCTCTACATACATACAGTTGTGCTCAAAAGTTTGCACACCCTAGCTGAATTTGTGAAATGTTGCCATTTATTTTGAAAATATGACTCATCGAGCAAAAAACTTGTTTAATTTCAGGACGGTGATCATGTGAAGTCATTTATCATCACATGGGTGCCTAACTCCTTTTTAAATCATAATGATAACTGAAATCACCCAAACGGCCCTGATCATAAGTTTACAATCCCTTGAATGTTTGACCTTGTTATACAGACACAAGGCGACACACACAGGTTTAAATGGCTATTAAGGGTTCTACACCTGTGGTTTTTACCCCTCAGCCAGCGGCACGTCGGCCGGCCGAGGGGTATTGTCGTCCCCTGTGGCATCCGTCTGTCCGTCCGTCTGTCCATCGACGACGTTACCGCTCTAGCGCCTTCAAGGTTTGCTTCTAGCTTTCTCATTTCTGGATGGCTGGTACGTCTATGGATCCTTCACTACCAGTCCAGTAGCAGCAAGGCTAGCTGCGCATCGCTTTTTAAACCTTTTGATTCCTTCAGTTTTCCTCATTGAAAGCGGCACCGATTTAAATACAGCTCTTGGCCATCTTGCATTTTTCCTGCTTGATTCTATTTGTTCCTCTACCGTTCTTTGAAGATTTGGCTGTTTAACTGTGTTCGCCGTCTCCCATAGGCTGGGAACGGAAGCTTCATCTGTTCTGCTGTTGCATTACTGCTATTGCCAACAACACAGATTTTTCTTCTTCTTCTGATTTTTTCTGGCAAATGGCGCACAAACAACGCAGATTCAGCTCTGCACATTCACAAGCAGAGAGAAACGCGTTTTTATGGCGTTCTCTCGCCTGATTGGATAGAGGCAGTCGGTGACTCCAGAATTTTATATGCTGCTTTACTGCAGATGACAGTGACTGAGAGACCTGTGTTATCGACCAGATACTCTAAATAAATTATCTCTGTTGGAATGTGGAGCTATTTAACACTTTTTTAAAAACAAAAAAAAAAATCACTTACAGCAAGTTTAATAAATTTATTAAACCGGCGATTAATTAATTCCCACGTTTGAAAAAAGTAAAACTTGATTTACGGTAGTATGCAGTGATGATCATACACTTAACAAAATGAAGGTACATCAGAAACCAAGTACTATTCAAGTATTAATTTCATGTAATATTGGATCTTATAGATGAGATAATTCTTGCACAACCTAGGAATGTGTTTAGGGCCGTTATCCTGATGAAAATAAAATCCCGGACTAATGAGTCTCTTTCCAGATGTCGGCACGTGCCTCGCAAGGATGCTGTGATAGTTGATCCACGATTCTGTCGATTTTTATGAGATCACTGCCTTTCAAGCAGACTGAACCCGGAATCATACCACCTCCATGTTTTACTGAAGGGGTTAAACCAGAGGTTGCGTTACACTTTCTGATTGTCCGTCATTGTGACGGACAGGGGCATAAAAATTCTGTCATAATCAATCATTATCCGTCATTGTAATTTTATTTTTTAAAATGATAATCGTTTATTTTTTTAATGAAATAAACAGAATAATTTATAGATGTCGTTTCTTTTGTCTGTGTGGAAAAAAGTGGAGAGGGTGACCGGATCTATGTTGAAGTGGCATACACAAAGTCCTATTTTTTATAACTACTCTCTACTTACTGGTGGGGTGCCCTTCTTCTTCGGGGAGTGGAGTGAGAGAGGGGTTAATATCCTGTCTGATATCTGTGATGAGGGGGGTCTGAGATTGTTTACTGATCTACGAGCTTCTTATGATATACGAGGTACATCTTTTTTCCTTTATTTGCGCCTAAGATCCGTGATGCGAGCGTACGGTGTGCCCTGGGGTACTCTCCTCCCCACTCACAAGCTACATAAGTTGTTAGATGTAGGAGTAAGGTCGAGAGGCCTAGTTTCTGTTCTTTATTCTTTTTTACTAGCATCCTCTTGTAGACCCCTGGCTGTTCATCGAGTATGGACGGGTGACCTTCATCTACCCAGTGGCGAAGTATGCTTGTCGACTGTTTGGAAAAATTTAGACGAAACATCAAAGAACCTTAATCATAAATTTATACACTTCAAACTCATACATAGAATGTATCTAACGCCAAGAAAGAGACACTTCATGAACCTCATAAATTCGCCTGTTTGTGATCTGTGCTCTCTGGGTCGTGTAGGGACATTCTTACATATGTACTGGGAGTGTTCTGATGTGGCGCTCTTTTGGTAATTGGTATCTTCCACTCTATCAGGCCTATTGGAGGTAGACATACCGTGTTATCCTAAAATACAACTTCTAAATGACACCTCATCATTGAACCTGTCCTCTACTCAGACCCGCACTCTATTAGCGGGGTTGACTGCAGCTAAGAAAATGCTGGCCTTGCGCTGGAAGCCCCCCCACGCACTCACACGCACCCAGTGGTTACAATCATTTTTGAGCTCACTCTACATGGAGTTGTCTGTGGCAAAAATGCATGGAGCTAGTCAGAAAACAGTCCGAACCTGGATGTCTGCGGTGGCAATGGTTAAAGATTTACTGAGTTGAAAAATATGTCTTTATTTTAAATCTTTGTAATTTTTTTTTTATTTTTACATGATCACTTTGGCCTATAGGACACTGATATGACTGATATACTATGTGCTTTATGTTGTATATAAAGTAGAAGATCGTGTTGGGATAATGAGGGATGGGGGATGTTGCTACCCTGGGGAGGTATTTGGGAGGGGTGGGTAAAGGGAAGTGGACACTACTTGTTGTATTATTGTCTTTGATCTATGTCATGCCCTTCTCTTTTGGAAATAAAAATGAAAATAATTGATCACAAAAAAAAAAAAATCCGTCAATGACAGAAAATATTCGGTTAACGCGACCTCTGGGTTAAACAGTCATATTTGAAATGTTCTGCAATTCTACGCGCATATAAGTTCTCCGATTGGAGGAGAAAATTTCAAATCTTGATTCATCAGACTTATTCCCAGTCCTTTGGTGTCCAATCCTTGAATTTCTTGGCAAAGTCGTCTTTTTTTGACGTTGGTGGCTCTTGGCAGCAACATGACCAATCAGATCATTTTCACACAGGCGTCTGGAAATAGTAGATCTCGATGCTTTCATCTCTTCGTTTCTGGTGCTATAAATATCATCACTGTTTAAGGTCATGCGACATCATCTCAATCGGATTCAAGTCAGTACTTAGACAAGCCACTCTAAAACCTTCATTCTGTTTCTTCTGAGCCATTATGAGGCAGACTTGCTTTTGTGCTTTGGATCATTGTACTGCTGCATAACCTAACTGCCCTTGAGCCGTAGGTCACAATCTCATGGCCTGACTTGCTCCTTCAGGGTTTTCTGGTAGAGAGCAGAATTCATGGTTCCATCAATTGAACACCTATGTGCAAGAAGTATGTAAGTCATAAAATAATACTTTTGAGATTTTTGGGGTCAAAACATGTTGCAGATCAATTTTTTTAATGGTAGCATACAATGGAGCCTATTGCTGCTTCCAGGGGCAATAGAAAGCTGACAGACCCTTTTAATGTGGAAAAAAATACTAATGTATTAAGAAATAAATAAGAAAAATAGTTTTGGAATTCAGTATTTTTTTCTGCTAAATACCTCAACTAAAGTAATTTTTCCACTAAATGGCTGGATTGGACTACTTTTAACAGATGAAGCCAACTGCCTTGCCTCCATGGTTGCCATTTTCACAGCTAGACACGTGACACATATTTGCGTTTTGATTTGACAGTCATGAACTTCGGTACTTCTTGCTAAAAAATTATGTGAATTTGCCGATGGCAACACACTAATATGCAGGACCTCAGTACTTCTTCAATGAAATATTTGGTATCAGATGATGCTTTGACCATTGCGGCTTTTAATACTGGTGTCAGCTCATTTTTTTGCAAAATGTGACTTAATTACTTCTTGTACGCAGGTTTTCAATTAAGGCAAGTTTCCCATGTCCTGAATCAGCAACATGGCCCCAGGACCATCACACACCTTCCACAGTGTTTGACTGCTGATAAGATGTTCTTTTTGTGGAATGCAGTGTTACCTTTACGCTATATGTTAAGGGACCCAAATCTCAATGCGTTCTTAGAGGAATTCTGGTGGGCCAGAAACTCCTGGGAAGGTTCAGCACTGTTCCAAATTCTCCATTTGTAAACAATGGCTTTCACCATGGTTTGCTGGAGCCACACTGCCTTAGAAAGGCTTAACAACTCTTTCTAGACTGATAGATGTCACAGACTTTCTTGCAGCTCTTGAATTTCATGTGCCACTTTTTGCCTACTTCAAATCCCCTGACAGGTTCTATTAAAGTAATGTTTAGCTTCAAAAAGACTGAGAGGAATCATGCCTGGTTGTGACTCGTGCAATATAACCCAATTATCAATTAAAACTGTTTACTGGTTGATTTAGTAAGGGGGTAGTTGCTTTCACACAGAGGGCCAGGAAGCGTTGGATAGCTTTTTTCCTTCAATAAATGAAGTCATCATCTAAAATCTGCATTCTTTGTTTACTTAGGCTGCCTTTGTCCAAGGGCGGGGGTATATAGTATATACCAAACAATTTCACCTGTCCTTCCGTCCGTCTGCACCAGTTTGTCCAACTGATTTCTCAAAAACCGCTCATCAGATTGTTTTCAAATTGCTGTCATGCATTCTTCACTTCATGGAGAGGTGTAGTGCCTACTTTCTTGAAACTTTGATGATTTTTGAAAAAATTACTTTTGTTTTCCATATTTTGAACTTAGAAAATTTACCACTGCAAATGTTGTCAGATTGATTTCTCGAAAACCGCTAATCAGATTGTTCTCAAATTTCAATCATGCACTGTATACTTCATGCAGAGGAGCAGTCCCAATTTATGTGAAAATATGCCATATCCGTCCTTCCGTCCATCCATCCATCCACACCAGTTTGTCTGACCGATTTCTCAAAATTTGCCCATCAGATTGCTTTCAAAGTGCAGTCACACATTCTACATTTCATGGAGAGGTGCAGGGCCAAGTTTCATGAAAATGTGATGATTTTTTCAAAAATTACATTTATTTTCCATATTTTTAAATAGAAAATTTACCACTGCAAATGTTGTCTAACCGATTTCTCAAAAACTGCTTATTACATTGTTTTCAAATTTCAGTCATGCATACAGAAGAAATCAGAAAGGAGGCAACTATTTTATCAGCTATCTACGAGTCACTCTGAAGTTGATTCAAAATAAACATCAACTTTGCTGCCTAACTCTCGCATACAAATAATGAAAAAATTATCTTATCAAAGTCAGCTATCTTGCTGCCGTTTTACAATACTTTGCCACAACTCAGTAAAGTTATCTTTCGGCAATTGTATCGTATATCTCAGAAAAATACTGAGGTGTGGACCTCGGTGGTCTGGACCTCTGGGACCTCAAGGTATGCCTGTGAGGACAACTGGGATGGGAATTGGCTTTCTCCCTGCATGTACATGTTGTCACATGTCAGGGACAACCACGGTTGCCTATTTGTAATTATGATTTAACTTGGCTAAATAAATTGTAGCGGTCGCAGATTATGTGAAGCTAGATGATAATTCCTTTTTAAATTAGCTTTTCTCGCTCGTTCCTGGGGTTTTCCTTGATTTCACGCTCAGTTCATTTGAAATTCCTTTCCTTTCTTAGCCTGGTTAATAGATGGTTATTTGGATCAACTGAATTTATCATGTGGCTGACTTGCTCTTAATTGGTGATTGAGAGCAGCTTTGTGCATTGCCCACTTGGCTAATTAGGGCATGAGAATGCCCCTTATTTGAGGCTTAAGACAGTGGGGAATGGAACACCCTGGTCATTTGTGATACTTCTTTTACATCTAATCTTAGCAGATATTATCATGCAGAAACTCTGGTCTGGTTAGGCCCCTTTGAGATTTCTTAACTGTCTTTTGCTTTTCTAGTTGTGCTTAATTTTTAGCTTTCTGGGGCCAAGTTTTAGGTTGGGATGGGCAGATGCAGCTTCGAAGCTTTTTTGCTTTCCTCCTGTTTGTGCTAGCAAGAGAGATGTTGACGGGCTATTCTGCATCTGGAGGTGTTTTGGGCTGTTCAAACATATTAGCCCTCATCGACTACAGCAAAAATTTGCATCGAAATGAGACAAAATGGCTGCAGATTCGCAAGCAAGCATTTCGGCTGGCTACCAGCCCTGACAGCTATGTTTATTTATAGGTTCAACCTAATAGGAGCTTGACTGCCAAACTTAATCCCTACAGCAACAGAAAATCATACACACATTATATACACTCTTCATTCTCTCCCCACCATGAATGTAGCCACAAAGCACATAAGTTAATTGTCGGAGCTATAATACTGATAAACAACAATTTTTTTATATGTTTGAAATAAGCAACAAGGACAAGTCCTCCACGTCAACACTTTTCCACCTTTGGAACAAGAAAATAAAGCAATCGTTCAGTCTGCGTCTGGGCAATAATAAACTCTGGTGACAGCACTGGTGTTTATCTTGTGTATATCCCAGCATGCTGATCTCGTCTATTCGGGCGCGCATGAAGACCGACGTTGGGGTCAATCTTAGGTCAAGTTTCAGGCATGTGCAGCTTGGACGTTGATAGTGCTTCCCTTACCGTCGAGTGAGAATTTTCCCTGTGTGCGAATGGGCGCAAACAAGATAGATTTTTTTGACTGTGATCCAAATTCCATAAAATGTGCGTGTGAAGGCCCCTAATATAAGGCTATCTCCCACTGAAGCGGAAAACCGAAGTTTAAAAACTCCGTTTACATGTGGCCGGCTATTTTGATAAACGAACATTTCTCCGTCTCCGTTTTCAAAAATAATATCATGTACACGTATCAGTTTTCAGAAAAGTTTTCATTTACACGTACCCATGTATACATGCCGTCAAGAGCATATCAAATCTGTAGGTGCCAGTGTAACGATAAGCTCAAGCCCACATTAGCCAATCAGAATCCCGAAAATAGCAACAACAGAAATGAATCACGATCATCCATGATCACCACAGCCAAATGAAAATGTAAATATAGGTCGCACTTTTGGCGCAGGTGCAAGTTCTGGCACATACTGTGACATCGGCTGCCTAAAACTCCGTTTTTCTCAGTTTACATGCAAACTTGCAGCCGAAGTTTTCCAAAATCTCCACTCTGGCCGTAGTTTTTAGAAAGAATCGTTTTCAGAGGTGAATTCTCCGTTTGCGTATAAACGAAGGGCACAAACGCAGCGAAATGTCTCTGTTTGTCAAAATAACCGTGTATGTGTAAACGGGGGCTAAATAGACAAGAAATGAAACTCAACCGATGAAAACCAGTTGCACTAATTAGGGGAGCGCAGAGACGGTAATTGTATAATTGAAATGAAGGCAGGTAGCCAAAAGTCCTGAATTCCCAGGGGGCGGGGCATAACAATTGAGGAGGGATTTTTTTCGTTATTATCAATTAAAAAATTGTTTATTATTATGGCACTTGTTAGATGTGTTACTCCAAGTGTTTATTTTATACTTTATGAAATTCAGACCTGGATCTCAGGATTCTTCCTGATAAGATGAAGCTTGGGTAATCAGTACAAAATTTTCAGTCTAATTACAAATTACGACATGATTTTTTGTTGGGTTTTTTTTTTTTGAGTAGAGATAAAATTCCACGACACAAGCAATTGCACAAAATATGTGGCATTTAATCTACCATAGCAATACTCCCCAGCTCCTGACTTGTGGCAGGACATCAGAAGACAAAGAAGACTTGCCAATGTGGGCAAGAGGGGGACATGTAAATTATGCTCAGGAAAGCAATGTTGCGGGAAAAAATATATATAATGGGTAAATGTTAATCTTTTAGTTTACAGTTATGTAAGGCACAGAATCCAGCATTCTCAGGAAAGGGGAAAGCCATGGAGTGGGGTTCTACGGGACCTCCCCCAGAATTAAAAAAATTTAGATGGCCAAAAAACTGACTGCTGGGGCGCTAGATAGGCATGCTGGGGTAGGCTATACAGGAGGGCATTTTTAAAGTTTCTCAAAGCATTTGTCCTGTTAATAGTTTTCTCACTTCCTGAAATGAAGCAGAGAGCACGTGCCCCTCTAAGTGCCCCCCTGGATCCACACCTGTGTGTGACAACCTTTGAATACTAAATGCTGTCAATACTCAAGATTTTTTCAGCTGGAGACAGATTGACAAAATTTGGGCAGTGTTACTGGAAGAACTTCTCACTTCCTATCCAGGCACTGGTTTTATTTTTGGCTACAACTCTTTCCTATTTTCTGAAATTTGAAGAAACAAAGGTTTGGTTTGACAGAATGAGGAACATGAAATGTTGAAAGGCTCATGGCCAAAATCACCATTTTAACCTTGTTGGGGCAAACGATGGGTAATTTTACTGCATTGCTTTGAAGCCAGAAACTCTAGTCTTTTTGATTGTATATTCTCTTACGGTGGCTATCAGCATTCAATATAACATACGGGATCTGAAACGCATTATTCACAATGTCACTTATTACCTTCGCCAATGAAGTTGGGGCGGGGGTTATGTTTTTGCCCCTGTTTGTTTGTCTGTTTGTGAACAACATAACTCAAAAAGTAATGCACGGATTTGTCTGAAATTTTGTGGGTGGATTGCTATTACATCAAGGATGGAACCTATTGATTTTTACCGCGATCAGTGAAACAATATGGCCGCCATGGCAGCCATGTTGAAATCCTATCACACGCGATAACTCAAAAAGTAATGGACGGATTTGTCTGAAATTTTGTGGGTGGATTGCTATTACATCAAGGATGGACCCTATTGATTTTTACCGCGATCAGTGAAACAATATGGCTGCCACGGCAGCCATGTTGAAATCCTATCACACGCGATAACTCAAAAAGTAATGCACGGATTTGTCTGAAATTTTGTGGGTGGATTGCTATTACATCAAGGATGGAACCTATTGATTTTGACCGCGATCAGTGAAACAATATGGCCGCCACGGCAGCCATCTTGAAATCCTATCACACGCGATAACTCAACTTTGCTACCACTCATGTACATTTGGATTGTGCTGCCTTGGCGGAGGTTTGCACTCTATGAGTGCCTCTAGTTCCTATTATATTCATAAGGCTTGGAAAATATTAAATGTTAGTTAAAAGGTTCTGAGTGAACATAAACCAACAATGCTCGCATTTGCATATGTAAGGCCACGCCTCCAGCCATCAAGCTCACCGGTGTACTAAATCCCAGAGTGCACTTCAGTCATTAACCAATTATCATCAACACCTGTTTCTCATTTTCACTGAGTGGTAGCAGTGTGTATTTAAGACTGAGCTTCCCTCATTCTCTTTGTGAAGTCTGCGTAACCTCATGCCTGTTTGACATAAACTAGTAGCACCCAAAAACCAAGAAAGTGCACCTTTTTCCAAGAAATTCCTATAAAAACTTAGAATACACCAAGGTTTACTGACGATTTGAGGCCAACTCGGTTAACCTCGGAAAAATTTTACTGGGGTATCCTGAAGTCTGTCCAGTTTAATTAAGTTTGGACAACACCTCAGTAAACCTCAGTTAAATTTTCCCGAAACACACCAAGGATTGTGTGGCCCACTGAAGCTCAGAGACCACATCGGTATTCCTCGGGAAAATTTCACCGAGGTAGACCGAAGTTTGTCTGCTAGGCTTATGCTCACACCACACTACTTCATCTGGACTGCATCTAGGGCCTAGCTTAATTACACTGTAACCTCTGTAACTTTGTTGAACAGGCAGTGGTGATTTCGCATGATTAATTGGTGTTTGGACTGCAGTACTGGTGGGAGGTCTTTAATGAGGCATCCCAGCAGGCACCCTGATGTCAATTTGATGTCAAATACCAGTCAAGATTTTGATTAGAGAAAGTTCAGAGAAGAGCCACGAAGCTAATTCCGGGTATAAAAGATGAAAGCTATGAGAAAAGGCTGAAGATCCTTAATCTCTTTAGTCTTAGGAAATGGAGACTAAGGGGTGATCTGATTGAGGTCTTTAAATATGTTAAAGGGATTAACAAAGTGAATTATGTAGGATTCCTTCAACCAAGTGTTGTTAGTAGAACTCGGGGTCACAAATGGAAGCTGACCAAAGGTAAATTTAGCACTGATATTCGGAAATATTTCTTCACCCAAAGAGTAATTTCGGTGTGGAACAGCTTGCCTGACCATATTGTTGAGGCAGAGACCTTGGGAGTTTTCAAGAGCAGGCTTGACTTAAAGCTAGATACCATTGAGTCATTGAGTATCTGAAGTGATATATTCACGATAGTATAAAGAAACTGGCGAGCCTAGTTGGGCTGAACGGCCTGTTCTCGCCATTCATGTTATGTTATGTTATGTTATTACCGTGTTGAATATCCATAAATTCATTACTATTTTGTGATCAGAAGGTACTACTCTCTTGTGGTTGCAAAGAGGTCCAACAAGGGTTCAATCCCAAATCCAGTTACTGGTCCATAAATTTTAAGTCAATATTTTATATGAGATTGACATTGATTTGATGTTTGGAAATAAGGCATTGAATTGATGTCAAAATGATGTCAAATTGATGTCAGAATAAAACTATAGAAATTGTTCGGGCTCAAGGAAGGACTGGCAACTTTTATAAATGCTATTTTAAAACTTAGGCTAATTGTCACTAAATGATTAGATGTGTATAATGTGTTTGGTTATTAAATGATTATAGGCTTAAACAATCTCGTACCTTTGCCTTTTTCCGTTTTCCGCCATTTTTTAAATCGGTATAATATATTTTTATTATTACAATTCATCTCGTAGCTGCCTGGCTTTGGTCATGAATGAAAACCCTCAAAATATTTTCTGAAAACGTTGATGAAGGAAATAAATGGGAAATTCACTTCCAGAGCCCGACTCGTATGAAAGGTGGGCGTTGTTGAGCTCTATCTAAACCCAACCAAGAGTAGAGGAAGAAAGGCCTTCGAATTGGCGCCAATTTGTCTGATCACGCGCGCAGCAGAGTGCCAGCAATTTTTGACAATCCGGTAAGTGGCTAATAAATTCATAATTTATAATTCATAATAATCATTTCAGCAAGTAGGCCTTACCAACTTGCATTTTTACTGTTGTTATATATTGATAATACTGGTAAGTATGAAACTTTCAAGGGTTTAATTTTCAAAATCATACTGCTAACAGTTACTTACATTAAGTTAGCTAGTTGGCTGAAGCTAACACACATTAATGGTTATTCAGGGCACTAACTTTAAATTGGCTAACACCCGCCAAATGCAGATAAAAAATAAATTCTCTGAGTATTAGCCTACTGAAAATGTAGATCGACCAAACAATTCGGCTGGTGATAAATAAAGCAAATTATGTTTCGGCTGTTTCAAATAGCGACCCAGAGCTACATTGAAGAGTGATGCCTACCGGCTGGCTGTTGTCATCGGCGGTAACATTAACGTTAGCATCGCATGGTGTCACATTGCTAGCAGTCAGGGCCTTCTCAACAGGTGTAACGTTACTGTGCTGTCTCACGGGAAGGGATTTTTTTTTTTTTTTCACTCCAGAGACACTGAGACAAGACCTGGCACCTGGATGTTTCTATGCCCGGCATGCCAGTCAGAGTCCCAGTGGTGCTAACTCGTCACACTTCGGCGAAATTCGCCATTTTGAACGCAAAATGCCTCATTTGTGTGATTCCTGCAGATCCGATGATTTTTGAAGGAAGATGGGGGGCGTTCACGCTTCATCAAGATATTGACGACTGAAGGCGAGTATGCGCCGGTAACTCACTAACAAGTTACACCAGCTATGCTTGTCATGAACTTGTCTTAGTATAGTTGTTGTAGTGGCTGATATTTTTGGTAGCGTCGCTTCTTTAGGGAATAGCTCTGTGCTTAGCGAGTGTGCAGTCGAGAGAGTGAGCGGGAGGGAAGCTGCGTGACGGTGAGCAGAGAGAGCGCGGGTGAGGCAGGCGACCGGTGCAGAGAGAGTATGAAGTTAGCAGCAAGTTGTAGAACACAGCAGTGCAGTGTGTGCACAGTTTAGTTGAGATTGGTGAAGTAGACATGTTTTCGTTGCTCACTTCGATATGGCCATGGACCATTGTGTTACCAAAAAATAAAAATCCGGAGCTGCATGGGCAACATTTTGTCTAAATCGCAACCCAACTCAACATCGAGGCTGCCATCTGAAATTGGTAAATCAGCCTACTTAGTACTCTTCGCGCATGAACGTGTTCAATGTGCTTTGTGGGCGAACATTACGATCAAGTTGTATTTGTCCGCTACTGGTGAAGCGAACTGAGTTATTTAAGCTGGTTAATTTGATAATTTGAAACTATTGAAAGGTGTATTTCCATTACATCGCGAGCATTCCTACTGCAGCTTGCAGGTTTAACGCAAACTTTGACCGCCAGTGTCTCCCATAAAAGCGAGAACCATAGTTGATGCTCTTGTCACCGAAGCCAGTCTGACTGGCCTAATCCATAAGAAAAAATAGAGCTAACAATGAAGTATGAAGTTCGCAGCAAGTTGTAGAACACAGCAGTGTGTGTGTCATGATCCTTGTACTATGCCATGCCATGTCTTGTGTTTTGCCTTTCCTTGTCTTGTTTTGCCCTTTGCCATAATCCATAGACCATGTTAAGTTAACATTCCCCGGTTTATGTATCATGCCATTTATCTGTCTTGCACCTTGTCTCCCCTGTCTTGTCATGTGTTTTGTTACAGTCCGCTTCCTGTACTCCGTGCCACATTTTCGGGTGATTTAATGGTTTCTGGATTTCTAATTATTCCTTCTTAATCTCGTTTGCTTCCTTCATCTTGCTTTTCTGTCATTACTAACAGTTTGTTATTTTTGTAAATTACTAACATTGTATATTTATACTAATTTACTAACTTGCACTTTGGGATTGTATAGCTGCACTTTACTAACGTAACTAATGAATTCTCAGCACTCGCCCTGCTCTGGTCTTCCGCCCCTTGCTTCTGTTCACTTTGCTTTGCTGGCTTTCTGTGAACCTTCGCAAACTTACTAATTACTATCCTGTTCTCATGATCTGTGCACATTAGAACTCCCTGACCGGAGGCATTGGTTTTGTCATAGGTTGTCTATGTGATCCTTGTCCGTGTTTTGGCTTTTGCTAATTCATGTGGTTAAGGGCTCCCTCTTGTGTGCTCCCTTGTTAATTAGTCTGATCCCGCTCACCTGTTTCCTATTACAGCATGTGTATTTAAGCTGTCCTGCCCCAGCACTCAGTGTCAGAACGTTTCTCCTTGCTACCTTGTGCTGCCTTGTTTTCGCCGTGAGTTTCATAGTGATTATACTTCCGACTGGAACGTCCTCGATTTTTGATTCTGCCTCTGTCTCTACCATATCTGTTCCTGTGTACCGTACCTCTCTTTTTGCCTGACCTGGATTTGTGTTTTTGCCGCCCTGTTACCAAACCTGTTTTTGCCCCCTGGATTTCGAGACTGTCTGCCGAATTGTGTACTGTAGCCTGCCATTACTATTTTTGTGCACCAACCTCTTTTTGTCCAACCTGGATTTGTGTATTGGCTGCCCTGTTACCGAATCGGCTATTGTCCTCTGGATTCTGAGACTGTCTCCTGTATTGTGTGCTGTTGCCTGCCACCTGTTGGAGATCCCTCTCCTTACTCCAATAAAGTCTGGTTATATTGGATTTCTCCTGTCTCGCAATTGGTTCCTGTACGGACTGTCACAGTACGTTCTGACCATCATGGAACCAGCGAGTAACCAGTCTTTGCAGTCTGCCATGGAACAGCAAGGTTCATTATTGGAATCCCAGCAACAACAACTACTGGCTGTGATGCAACACGTGCAGGCCATCTCCCATCAGATGGCAGACCTTACCCTGATGGTGCGAGGTGGACAGCCTATCTGTACCCCCCTGCAGCACTCTGCTTCCGCTCCTGCTCTGGTACCTGCCTCCACTTCACCCTCGCCTGCTCCAGTCCACGAACCACGCCTGCCACCCCCGGAGAAATACGATGGGGATCCTGGAACATGTCGCGCCTTCCTAACCCAGTGTGAATTGATCTTCAGTCTCCAGCCTGCCACCTTTCCCACTGAACGGTCCCGAGTAGCTTACATCATCACACAGCTTACCAGGAGAGCCAAGCAGTGGGCTACTTCAGCCTGGGAGGCGGGGCTACCATGTGTGCAGACATCCAAGCTACTGGAGGAGGAGATAAAGCGTGTCTTCGACCGGTCCAGACAAGGGCATGAGGCAGGAAGAGAAATACTACGCTTACGTCAATGCAACCGCTCCGTTTCTGATTATGCCATTAAATTCCAGACCCTGGCCACCAACAGTGGATGGAGAAAGAGCTCTGTACGATGCTTTTCTCAATGGACTGTCTGAACGGGTGAAGGACGAGCTTCTCCCACGCGATCTGCCCGAAGAACTGGACTGGATCATTGAGCTGGCTATCCGGATTGACTCCCGCCTAGAGCAGTGGTTCTCAACGTCGGTCCTGGGGACCCCATGTGTGTGCTGGCTTTTGTTCCTACCACAATTGCAATTGTAGAACTTTAACAAGCTGTGACTGTCTTAATTCGGTGCTTTTCATGTTCAGAGTTTTTATATATCTCTTTAGTCAAATGTTACATAGGAACATCCACACATGCAATGAAGAATAAAACACCCTGGAAGATGGTGTGTTTATTGCAATACTACAAGTAATGTCAAGTAACATAACATGTCAAACAGATCAAATTATACACTGAGGAAATCAATAAACCCCAGATTAGGCTGCTGGACACAACTGTTTCAAGTTCTTTCAAAAAGCTTCAGGTGAACTTAATCAGATCAGCATAACACAAAACTGGTTTGTTTGTGGACTACATTTGTCATGATGAGCCAAGTAGTTTTCACTAATTAGGAGCCATCTACATCATTAATTTGATTGGTTACATTGTTTTCTCTCCTTTTATGCTGTTATTTCTGATATACTGCAATGTGCGAATGCTATTTTTGAAATTCTTAATGGCAAATAGATATTTCTGTTAAGTTGTGGGTTAAGAGGGCAAATAACTGCTCTAAACATTAAATGCGCATAATTAAGACAAATTAGCAGCTTGTTAAAATCCTACGATTGCAATTGTGGTTGGAACAAAAGCCAGCACACACATGGGGTCCCCAGGACTGACGTTGAGAACCACTGGCCTAGAGGAACGTAGACGGTCCGCCTGCCCTTCCGGGATTTCCAACTATTCCACTCGTCCTAAGGTTAGAGTTCCCTCTCCGTCCCATCCTGACTCCATCCCAAGACCCTCTTCTGAGTCGGAACCCATGCAGGTTAATAATGCTAAGCTAACCAAGGAAGAGAGAGAATGCAGATGCAGGGAGAAAGCCTGCTTCTACTGTGGCGGAGCAGGTCACTTTGTTCCCGATTGCCCAGTAAAAGGCCACACCCACTAGTGAGGAGAGGAGCATTAGTGGGCACTTATTCCGTTTATCACTCCTCCAAAAACCGTACCTACCTGCCCGTTTCTCTGGAATGGAGAGGAGGATTCAGAAAGACTTCTGCTTTGCTGGATTCAAGTGCAGAGGAGAGTTTCATTGATTCAGAGACTGCCCAGAGATGGGGGGTTCCTGTGGGGAAGATGCCTTCCCTGCGAGTGGCTAATTCCCTCAACGGCCAGAAGATCGGCCATATTACCCACACTACAACTCCTATCAAGATGCGCGTGTCTGGCAATCATCAGGAGACAATCAGATTCTACCTCATCAACTCACCTCACTCTCCTTTTATCTTGGGCCACCCCTGGATGGCCAAACACAACCCGGAGCTGGATTGGGGAAAGCAAGAGATCAAAGGCTGGAATCCCAATTATGCTCGTCTTGTCTGGTGGATGCTCTTGACCATGTTCAAGTCTCCTCTCCAGAAGAGATTCCCAACCTGGAGAAGGTTCCTCTTGAATACCACGACCTCAAGGAGGTGTTTTCCATGTCCCGTGCCACCTGCTTGCCACCTCACCGACCCTATGATTGTGCCATAGATCTTAAACCCGGAACCATGCCCCTAGAGGCCGCCTATTCTCCTTGTGTCGTCCTGAGACCCAGGCCATGGAGAAATATCTGAGTGAGTCCCTGGCTGCTGGGATAATCCGTCCTTCCTCATCGCCTGCTGGTGCAGGCTTATTCTTCATGGGTAAGAAGGATGGATCCCTGCGCCCATGCATAGATTACAGGGGCCTTAATGAAATTACTATAAAGAATCGCAACCCACTGCCGATCATGAGTTCTGCTTTTGAGCTCCTCCAGGGAGCAACCTTGTTCACCAAGTTGGACTTACGCAACGCCTACCACTTGGTCCGTATCAGGGAGGGGGACGAGTGGAAGACCGCTTTCAATACCCCTACTGGACACTGGGAATATTTGGTTCTCCCGTTTGGACTGACTAACGCTCCAGCGGTTTTCCAGGGCCTGGTTAATGACGTGCTCAGAGACATGATAAACAGTTCGTGTTTGTTTACCTGGATGAAATCCTGATTTTTTCCAAGTCTAAGAAGGAGCATGCCAGCCATGTCCGCCAGGTCTTAAAACGCTTGCTGGAGAATCGCCTCTTTGTCAGAGCCGAAAAGTGTGAGTTCTCGGTCCCGTCCACCACCTTCCTGGGGTTCATCATCTCCCCCAGCGCCATATGCATGGACCCTGCCAAAGTCCATGCTGTGACCGAATGGCCTAAACCCACGGATCCTAAGTCCCTTCAACGGTTCCAAGGATTTGCTAATTTTTATCGGCACTTCATCCGTAATTACAGTTCTGTTGCTGCACCTCTCACGTCCCTGACCTCCATCAAGAGGAAGTTCCAGTGGAACGAGGAAGCGGAGAACGCCTTCAAAGACCTTAAGGCACGTTTTACCACTGCTCCTATCCTGGTTATTCCTGATCCTGAGGTACAGTTTATAGTGGAAGACGACGCTTCCAACATTGGTGTCGGAGCAATATTACCTCAGAGATCTGTCGAAGATAACAAGATTTATCCATGTGCCTTTTTTTCTCACCGCTTAAGTTCTGCCGAACAGAATTATGACATTGGAAATCGTGAGCTGCTAGCTGTCAAACTGGCCCTAGAGGAGTGGAGGCAGTGGCTAGAGGGCGCCAAACTCCCATTTCTCGTTTGGACCGACCATAAGAACCTGGAGTATCTACAGACTGCCAAGAGACTGAACCCTCGTCAAGCCAGGTGGGCGCTGTTTTTCTCTCGTTTTAACTTTCATCTTGCCTATCGCCTAGGTAGTAGAAATGCGAAGCCCGACGCCCTGTCCCGCTGCTTTGAGTCACCCGCCACTGAGCCCTGCCCTGACACCATCCTGCCAAATGAAGTCTTCATTAATGCCATTACTATGAACATTGAGTCTGAGGTGAGAAAAGCTCAAGAAGATTCTGCTGCACCCAGTGCCTGTCCTGAAAACTGCCTGTATGTTCCTGAATCAATGCGGCCTCGGGTTTTGGATTGGGGCCACGCCTCTAATCTGTCTTGCCATCCAGGCGTAAGGCGCACCCTGGACTTTGTCGCCCGTCGATTCTGGTAGCCTGAGATGCGTCAGGACATCCGCAATTACGTGGCGGCCTGCTCGGTCTGTGCCCAGGGAAAGGTATCGCACCATACACCTCACGACCTTCTTCAGCCCCGGCCAACACCCCATCGCCCCTGGTCACATATAGCTTTAGACTTCATCACAGGTCTTCCCCCATCCAATCACTACACCACCATCCTCACTATTGTAGATCGTTTTTCCAAAGCTGTCCACTTCATTCCCCTTACCAAGCTCCCCACTGCCCAAGAGACTGCCAATCTCATCATACAACACGTCATCAGACTTCACGGTATCCCTACAGACATAGTTTCTGATTGCGGTCCTCAGTTCACTGCTAAGTTTTGGAAGGCATTTTGTAATTCACTTGGCACATCAGTCAGTCTCTCTTCAGGCTTCCATCCACAGTCCAATGGCCAGACCGAGCGGGCGAACCAGTGCATGGAGACCATCCTGCGGTGTCTCTGCGCCAAGAACCCCTCCTCCTGGAGCCTTCAGCTGCCTTGGGCCAAGTATGCTACCAACAGCCACACCTCTGCCGCCTCTGGCTTGTCACCCTTCGAGTGCTGCATCGGCTATCAGCCTCCCCTGTTCCCCAGCCAGGAGGAGGAGGCTGCTGTCCCATCGGCCCAAGCGTTCGTCAATCGGTGCAGGCGTACCTGGAGATCCACCCGTGGGGCCTTGCTCAAGTCTGCCGCCTGCATGAAGGCCCTGGCTGACAGACACCGCACCCCGGCCCCCTCCTACCGTCCTGGTCAACGCGTCTGGCTCTCCTCCAGAGACATTCCCCTTAGGGGGGGTGGCGGCAAGCTGTTTCCCAAATTCATCGGCCCCTTCACTATTGAAAAAATCATCAGTCCCACTGCTGTCCGTCTCAGGTTACCCCTCTCCATGCGCAAGATCCACCCCACTTTTCATGTTTCACAAATTAAACCCTCTGTTTCCCACCCCCTTTGCTCAGGTCCTGTTCCCCCGCCGCCCCCCCGTATTATCGACGGTGGGGAGATATTCACCGTACATGCCATTCTGGACTGTCGCCGCCGGGGCCGCGGATTGCAGTATTTAATCGACTGGGAGGGCTACGGTCGTGAACACCGTAGCTGGGTTCCCTCCCGGTTCATCTTGGATAAAGGACTGATCAAAGACTTTCATGCCATGCACCCTGTTCCTGGGAGGTAAACGCCAGGTGGCGTTTTTTAGGGGGGGTACTGTCATGATCCTTGTACTATGCCATGCCATGTCTTGTGTTTTGCCTTGCCTTGTCTTGTTTTGCCCTTTGCCATAGTCCATAGCCCATGTTAAGTTAACATTCTCCGGTTTATGTATCATGCCATTTATCTGCCTTGCACCTTGTCTCCCCAGTCTTGTCATGTGTTGTTACAGTCCGCTTCCTGTACTCCGTGCCACGTTTTCGGGTGATTTAATGGTTTCTGGATTTCTAATTGTTCCTTCTTAATCTCGTTTGCTTCCTTTGTCTTGCTTTTCTGTCATTACTAACAGTTTTTTATTTTTGTAAATTACTAACATTGTATATTTATACTAATTTACTAACTTGCACTTTGGGATTGTATAGCTGCACTTTACTAACGTAACTAATGAATTCTCAGCACTCGCCCTGCTCTGGTCTCCACCCCTTGCTTCTGTTCACTTTGCTTTGCTGGCTTTCCACGAACCTTCACAAACTTACTAATTACTATCCTGTTCTCATGATCTGTGCACATTAGAACTCCCTGACCGGAGGCGTTGGTTTTGTCATAGGTTGTCTATGTGAACCTTGTCCGTGTTTTGGCTTTTGCCAATTCATGTGGTTAAGGGCTCCCTCTTGTGTGCTCCCTTGTTAATTAGTCTGATCCCGCTCACCTGTTTCCTATTACAGCATATGTATTTAAGCTGTCCTGCCCCAGCACTCAGTGTCAGAACGTTTCTCCTTGCTACCTTGTGCTGCCTTGTTTTCGCCGTGAGTTTCATAGTGATTATACTTCTGACTGGACCGTCCTCGATTTTTGATTCTGCCTCTGTCTCTACCATATCTGTTCCTGTGTACTGTACCTCTTTTTGCCTGGCCTGGATTTGTGTTTTTGCCGCCCTGTTACCAAACCTGTTTTTGCCCCCTAGATTTCGAGACTGTCTGCCGAATTGTGTACTGTAGCCTGCCATTACTATTTTTGTGCACCGAACCTCTTTTTGCCCGACCTGGATTTGTGTATTGGCTGCCCTGTTACCGAATCGGCTATTGTCCTCTGGATTCTGAGACTGTCTCCTGTATTGTGTGCTGTCGCCTGCCACCTGTTGGAGATCCCTCTCCTTACTCCAATAAAGTCTGGTTATATTGGATTTCTCCTGTCTCGAAATTGGTTCCTGTCGGACTGTCACAGTGTGTGCAGTTTAGGTTTGTCTCCTTACTTTCTGTTGCTGTTGGTAGTTTATCCACTAACATTAGCCACAGGTCTCCCTCGTAGGGGGCACCCATACTCGATATTGCAACTTTTTCTCTAATATATTACAAGATATTTAAAGTATATGTATGATAAAATGGTATAATTTGGATACAATATTATAATTAAATTTATATTATTTTTTAATTATGTGCCTTGCACCGTAAGGTGGTAGGTATGGAAATTTATGCCTTCAGAGAAGTGTCAGAATTCATACTCCGTTCATTTCTTTTTACTGAATTGTGAGAAATGTTGAAACATACAGGTAAACATATGGACAAGATAGCTATAAGTGTCACTTTTCATTTAATCTGTGTATGAACATGGGTTACTAAGGTGCCTGCTGAAATCTGTGTCTACTGTCGATATCCAGGAAAGCAGAAATGCAAAAAAAAAAAAAAAACCTTAAACTCACTGTAATACTTGTATACAAGCTTTTTTTCTCCCAGCAAATTTCAGGATATAATAAAATGCCTTGTATATTCATTTATATGGTATGTAAAGTTGATATTTTTCTCTCTAAGTATGTGAAATATTCTCTATCTGTTTCAGAGTCCACGCACAACTGAAATTGAAAAGGAAAAAAAAAATCTGTCAAGATAAGAGGTAAGTGCATGCGTCATGTGTTCCACTGCAAATAAATGTCTAAGGATTTAAACAAGTATTGGAACAATTATTCTGATGCTATCCACCTTATTCCCACGTCCCATGATCCCTTGTGCGAATTCTGGGCGTAACTTCCGCTGCATCCTGTCACTGCACTGTTTACCATGGTAGCGCCTCACATGAATCCTCTTTTATTAAGCGATTGGAAAATAATATATGAGGGGAACACCACCTTTTAGCCCTCAGACGGGATAAAGTTACGGTACCGCTGCCTTCTACTATCGAAGAAAGGGAGAACAACCTGAAGCAGTGGCCACACTAGCACATTTGGCGACATTAGCGACTCCGTTGCCACAGACTACGAAGCTATGAACAATCTACAAAGCTCTGAAGCGTATGCAGTACTTCCACACCAAAAAGGTCAGTCGTGTTTTGTTAAAGGAGGTAGTATACGACCTTATGTACCTTAAAACAGATATACAAGTACTTTCTGAGAATATTTATGAAGGAAACACTATATTTTAGTGGTAAATATTGCTCTACATATGAAACGTAATGGATTGTTATACAGAGTAAATTAAGCCATCCGACAGTACGAGTCGAGTTAGCTCTACTCCAGCCAACTACATTATACGGTATTAAGTTGCTAGCTAATCCAATACTATAACATGTAAAACACAGTGAATCCATTTTTCCCATACTTTTACTTTTAGTGAAATGAGGTTTGGAGTGCAAGACTAATGTTTGGAACTAGGCTATTTTCAAATTGTAGTAGACTATTGCTACTTCTACAGCCTCATCTTAAACTGTACAGGATGAAACATTAGTTACACTGACTGGCATTACCGGACAAATACAACAATTTTCTGTCCTCCCTACATGTGAAATCATACCTTGTGCTCTCCTGGCACTGCTGTCAAAATGCTTCTGAGGACCCGGCGTCTCCTCTGCGGCGGTCTGTCTGAGCCTAGCCATAAAGTAGGAATTGTTGTTTGTCGACATAATGAAATGAGCACCTAATGTTTTCGGGGGTCTTTTCAAATTCAGGTTTTTCAGCCAAATTCTGGCTTCCTCTTCTGTAGGTAGGCAATGGAAACTTTTTTCGCTGAACACAAGGACAATCCCCTATGTTCTGGGTGCGTGTTCAAAACACTGTTGATCAAACCATAAATTTAGCTTCCTCTGGTTGTTAGTTCAGCCTCGAACAGCACAATAGGTGCCGGAGCTCTGAAAGGACATTTTAAGAAAAGCAAGTTAATTAGTTAAAAAAACGAGCTGTAATTGCTAAGTTAACTGAAAGAAACGCTGCTGTTCTTGACTAGCCTCTCGCTAAAAACTACTTCCGCCGGAAGTTGCACCCATGGTCATATCTACAGTAGCGCCCTCAGGAATAAGGTGGATAGCTTTGATTTTGGTTGATTTCTGTTGCTGTGTCAGTGTTTCCCACGGATTGAGAATTTAATTGAGTTGGTGGGAGGCACAGAATGTGACGGTGCAGTATGTGATAAGCAAGTTCAGTAATAAACTAGCTGGGCCAGTTTATTACAGATATGGACTCAGTAATAGTATTTCAGTTTTATTTTACTATAGAACTTTTATTTTAAGGGGATGCAGTGTTCTCACCAGGATTTTTTTGCAGCGTAGGGGTAATGACAGGCCGGGGCTCCGGGGGCCACCTAGGCTCCCTGCGGGGTCCAAGGGTAGTGTCCCCATGGGGGACCCGCTCTGGCAATTTAGCAAATTTGGAGGTGTTATTTTTCAATTTAGAGTGTCCCGATTAATGATATCTTGGCACTTAATAACCTTTTGCACAGGGCCTTAACACAGTATTCAAGTTCAAGGAAACTCACAGCGAGAGAACTTAACTTTACGACCCCCTTCCGTATGATTGTTCAACACCAAGGATGATCTGGCAATCAGTTTTCTCTACCCTTCCCCCATCCTCTGTTCTTCTTACTGTTTCTAGAGTCAGGCAAGTCCATTCTGAGATATTGTCCTCCCATCTTTTTCTTTGCCTACCAAGTTATTTTTTGAAAACAAGGAACCTATTCTAAGTGTGATCTGGTCTGAAGGCCTGCAAATTCGACCAATAATATTGAATGCAAGACAGAGTAGCAGAAAACCCACTGAACTTTATTCTTCTGAAGAATACAAACAAGTTCTCACCATTACAATGTACATACAGAGCATAAGGAAATTATGCCTGACTATTCACCAAATCAAATGGTGAACCCAAAGTATTACTATTACAAATTGTAACAAATGTACAACATGCCCTTTTATTTTTACTTTAAATCATTACCAATTATAACATTTTGCTAAAAAGTCTCACATTCAGGCGCCAGGGCGAAATATGCTGCAATATTCCCAGGCTTGGATGCTGACATGTTAAAAAAAAAAATCGCCAAAAAAAAACCTAGCCGCTGCCCTACGCCTTCAGCAGGCCGCGCGGAATGTGAAAAAAAAGTTCACAAACTCTTACCTTTCTGTACCGATGCAGTGTTGTGGCAAAGTTCCAAAAACGTAATAAAATCTCTCTGCAGAAAGTTTGCCGTTGACTGACTGACGCAGCATAGGTCAAATGTGACCCCGCCTGTGAAAACCCGGCGAAAGTCAGTTTTCGGCAATGTACAGTTAATTTAAACAAAGTCATTCTTCATCACGTAAGGAATATTCTTTGAAAAAAATCAAACCAATTTGATCCGCTGAAAATTCGCTGGCGAGAACACTGGCATGTAGTAGCCAACCAGTGGGGAAAAGTAGCTGGATAGGGAGGTCCAGGCCGGAGCATGAACACTCAAGAGATTAAAAAAATTGCTGTAAACGTTTTTGGTGTCTTAGACACATTTTACATCCATCATATTTGGAGCAGTTGATTTTTTTAAGAATAACATGAAAGTGCTGAAACAAAAGAAAGTAGCACGAGTAGCACTGACTGTTAGAAGAACCGAGCAGGTGGGCTAAATCTAAAATGTTGCTAAATTGGTGGCGTTTTAATTTTCTTTAACATTGTCTCTGCTGTCTCGTTCTCACCTGAAAAAACACATAAACTTAAACAACACACTGAGCGACATGTGTATCATGTCCCCCCACCCATTTTTGATTGTCCCTCTGAAAGTTGATAAATTTGATCTTATTGTTGACAGTCTCAGCACTTAAGTTGCACATAACCTGCATTTTTTTAAACACTCAGACAGAGGCTCAGCTTATAGCTACTAGGTCACTTTGCTTGGTACTGATTCAATGCAACTGAGGCTGATGATTTTGGCAAATCATCTTTTTGAAGTGCCAGAAGGTCTCATTAACCATTGCCGGTTCAGTCAAGTTCACATAAAGTGAAACCGGCTTAAGCTCGCACACCAGACTGGACAGGCAAAACCAGAAACAGACTCATCCCTACTTGCAACCAACAAGTCAGCTCTCCTGTGTTTTGAATTACAACAATATTTTGAGGTATAATAAATGTTGAGGAGTAACTTATGTAACTAGTTGCTGTAAAGAACAAAACAAAATATGCCATTAAATTACAGTTACTACTAAAACTGTTGGTGGTTACTTGAATGTATTATTTTGGGTTAAAAGCTTATATCTACAACCCCAATTCCGAAATAGTTGGGACAAAGTGTAAATTGTGAATAAAATCAAAATGCAATGACTTTCAAATCACACCAGCCAGTATTTCATTCACAATAGAACAGAGATAACATAGCAAACGTTGAAACTGAGAAATTTTACAATTTTATCCACAAAATGAGCTCATTTCAAATTTGATGGCTGCTACAGGTCTCAAAAAAGTTGGGACAGGGGCCTGTTTACCATGGTGTAGCATCTCCTCTTCTTTTTAACAGAGTGGAGGCGTCTGGGCATTGAGGAGACAAGTTTCTTGAGTTTAGCCATTGGAATTTGATCCCACTCTTGTTTAATACAGGTTTCCAGCTGCTGGAGAGTTTTAGGTCTCCTTTTACAGACTTTATGTTTAATTATGCGCCAAATGTTCTCAATCGGTGAAAGATCAGGACTGCAGGCAGGCCAGTTCAGCACACGGACCCTTCTACTACGAAGCCATGCTGTTTTAATAGCTGCAGTATGTGGTTATGCATTGTCCTGCTGAAATACACAACGCCTTCCCTGGAATAGATTTCGTCTGGAGGGGAGCATATGTTGCTCTAAAATCTTTATATACCTTTCAGCATTCATGGCGCTTTTTAAAACATTCAAGTGTCCCACACCATATGCACTAATGCATCCCCATACCATCAGAGATGCTGGCTTTTGAACTGAACACTGAAAACAGGAAGGGTGGTCTTTGTCCTCTTTAGCCCGGAGGACACGACGCCCATGATTTCCACAAGAATGTCAAATTTGGACTCGTCTGACCACAGGACACTTTGCCACTTTGCTACAGTCCATTTTAAATGAGCCTTGGCCCACAGAACACGGCGGCACTTCTGGATCATGCTCAACAATGGCTTCCTTTTTGCATCATAAGAGTTTTAGGTGGCATCTGTGGATGGCACGGCGGACTATTTTTTCAGCCAGTGGTTTCTTGAAGTATTCCTGGGCCCATTTAGTAATGTCAATGACAGAATCATGCTGGTGAGTGATGCAGTGGCGTCTGAGGGCCCGAAGATCACGGGCATCCAGTAAAGGTCTTCGACCTTGTCCCTTACGCACAGAGATTTTTCCACTTTCTCTGAATCTTTTGATAATGTTATGCACTGTCGATGATAAGACCTTCAAAGCCTTTGCAATTTGACGTTGAGGAACATTGGGTCTCATTCATGAAACGTTAGTAAATTTGTGCGTAGATTTGCACATAAAAGCCTACGCCACTAAAAACCTACTCCGGATTCGTGAACGCCGCGGGAAACTCAGATCTGATCGTAAACTCGTGTGTATGATCATGAATGCCAATCCATCGTAAAGTGACAGCGCGCTCCCGGTAATCAGCTATTATCATAAATCTCCGCCCATGAATTGCCAATGACCACCATATAAGGAGGTGTAGATGCATCCGATAGACCTGTCAGTCATGGCGCAAACAAAGAAAGAGAGAGAAAGAAAAAATAATTATTCCGAAGCGGAGATAGAAATAATTTTGGGTGAAGTGGAGTCAAGAAAAACATTTTATTTTCATCTGTTAGCAGTGGTGTGACAGGGACAGGCAAAGCGAAGGCCTGGAGGGAGGCGACAGATGCCGTTAATGTTGTCTCTGTAGTCCAAAGAACGATGTCCGAGGTGAAGCGTAAATGGTTTGACATGAAACTGGAGGCAAAGAAACGCATTAGCGCACAAAAAAAATACATCAGCCACAGGAGGAGGAGGCTCACAGTTACAACTCGTCCCATGGATAACAAAAACGTCACAAGTGTCATTCCTGATGAAACCTGTTTTTCTACACCACGTGGTGCAGAAAAACAGGTTTCATCAGGAATGTCACTTGCGACCTTTTGTTACTCATGGGACGAACTATCGACTGCAGACGAGCGCATCGCTGGCATAATTGGGGAGACCTCTCTGTCAGGAATTATACCTGATGGAGACAGCGACATGCCTCCACTTTTATTTTTTTATTATAATCATTCAACATGTAGAAAGAACGTGTAATCTATTGAGTCGATTCACATAGATAATTCACAATCATGAACCTAATTTGGATCTTAAACCTGCTAACTACCAACAAATTTAACTAAATGCGTGATATTTATAATCGTTTGTCATGTTTAAGCTATATCACGTTTTTCAAATACAACCCCAATTGCAAAATAGTTGGGACAAAGTGTAAATAGTGAGTAAAATCAAAGTGCAATGGCCCTCATTTATCAAACTTGCGTAGGATCTGGTGTAGATTCTGGTGTAAATATCAGCGTTCGCCAGGTGTCACGTTTGATTTACTAAAAGTGTGTATGTCGCTGATTTCGGTGTAGAACTGGCGTGGCATGGATAAATCTGGCGGCTGAAACCATCGTAATTTACATGACACACCCCTATAAATTCATGCTCCGGGAGGCATAGTCCTGCCCACTTTACGACATGGACTCTCGAAAGACGGCAAAGAAGAAAGAACTTCACTGAGGAGGAAATATCGCCGGCCTGCAGATAAAACCTCGTATCTACAATTTGGTGAGAAACAAAAATTCGTATGTTCACAATAATAACATAAACATGGCAAAATACAAAATTTTATTGATTGGATACATTCTTGGAAGAAAAATAGTCATCCTACCCCGAACACAGCTCATCTGCATTCTTACATGCAAAATGAAACTTTTTTTTTTTGCTCTCCTGTAAAGTTTATCATTTTGAAAATACGAGGTTTTATCAGCAGGCTGGCGATATAAATGATCACGTCCGAAATGGAGAAAAACAAAATAAATATATTTGGAAGCCTTACTGTGGCATAAAGGGAGCCCAGAAGGCTGCAGTTTGGAAAACTATTGCTGCTGTGGTAAACACCGTTGAGGTGGAAAACCGGAGTGCAGCAGAGGTTTGATTTAATTCATTAATAAATCGAAGTGACTATTCGCACTTAAAAGTGCGTCCATGACCAACATTCTTGTTAGACGCATTTATTAGTGTGGCCAAGATGCCCATTTCTCCATTGCCCACACTTACTTTAAGTGTGTCCAAAGCTAATTTTTTTTTTTTTGTGAACTTATTTTAAGCGGTACTTTCTGAGCGGCACTGGAATGGTCATCAGCTGGAGCCCTTATAAACTTCATGTCATATAGCCTACATAACTGACAATCCAAATGCTTTACATGTAGGTTAAAAAAGTGGTCCGATTTTAAGATCGCCACCAAAAAACGGGTTGCTGCGTTCAGGCACAGCAGCGCACGGACCAGTGGAGGCCAACCAGACTCGAACCTCCAGCTGTCTCCGGTCCAGGAGCCCCCTCCATCGTGGGAATACGAGGCGGCCGGGGCACGGATGAGTCCCCACCGCCTCGATCGGAGCTGCATGAGGATAATTGTTAAAATACAGCCTGCATTTCGCTTAATCAAATTGATTATAATTATCAGCCGTCTGGCCTGACAAGCAGGTTGTCTCAAAATATAAGTTTAATTAATTTCTCAACACAGGTGTCTTATTTATTTATTTATTTATTTATTTATTTATTTATTTTAGCCTATTTATTTATTCATTCATTCATTCATTCATTTATTTAGCCTATTTATCTATTTAGCCTATTTATGATTTTACTAATAAGAGTAACAACAGCATGACGGCCGCATCGCTGCATATGGTTTATTACTCATTTTGACAGCTGCGCTCGTTCCTGCATGTTGTTCGCTGGTTTCAAATTTGCGTACACCTGGTCAGACCTGGCGTGAGATTTTTGCGGACCGTTCGCTCACGTTCAGATTGATAAATGCCGATCCTTGCGGGAGTTTTGGCATACACCCATTTATTTGGTGTACGCACATTTGATAAATGAGGGCCAATGACTTTCAAATCACACCAGACAGTATTTTATTCACAATAGAACAGAGATAACATAGCAAATGTTGAATCTGAGAAATTTTACACTTTTATCCATAAAATGAGCTCATTTAAAATTTGATGGCTGCTACAGGTCTCAAAAAAGTTGGGACAGGGGCCTGTTTACCATGGTGTACCATCCCCTCTTCTTTTTAACACAGAGAGGAGGCGTCTGGGCATTGAGGAGAAGAGTTTCTTGAGTTTATTCATTGGAATTTGATCCCACTCTTGTTTAACACAGGCTTCCAGCAGCTGGAGAGTTTTGGGTCTCCTTTGATGGACTTATCGTTTAATTATGCGCCAAATGTTCTCAATCGGTGAAAGATCAGGACTGCAGGCAGGCCAGTTCAGCACACGGACTCTTCTACTATGAAGCCATGCTGTTGTAATAGCTGCAGTATGTGGTTTTGCATTGTCCTGCTGAAATACACAAGGCCTTCCCTGGAATAGATGTCATCTGGAGGGGAGCATATGTTGCTCTAAAACCTTTATATACCTTTCAGCATTCATGGCGCTTTTTAAAACATGCAAGTGTCCCACACCATATGCACTAATGCATCCCCATACCATCAGAGATGTTAGCTTTTGAACTGAACGCTGATAACAGGAGAGGTGGTCTTTCTCCTCTTTAGCTCGGAGGACACGACGCCCATGATTTCCAACAAGAATGTCAAATTTGAACTCATCTGACCACAGGAAACTTTGCCACTTTGCTACAGTCTATTTTACATGAGCCTTGGCCCACAGAACATGGCGGCGCTTCTGGATCATGCTCAACAATGGCTTCCTTTTTGCATGATAGAGTTTAGGTGGCATCTGTGGATGGCATGGCGGACTGTGTTTCTAGACAGTGGTTTCTTGAAGTATTCCTGGGCCCATTTAGTAATGTCAATGACAGAATCATGCCGCTGAGTGATGCAATGGCGACTGAGGGCCCGAAGATCACGGGCATCCAGTGAAGGTCTTCGGCCTTGTCCCTTATGCACAGAGATTTTTCCAGTTTCTCTGAATCTTTTGATGATGTTATGCACTGTCAATGATGAGACCTTCAAAGCCTTTGCAATTTGACGTCGAGGAACATTCTTTTTAAAGTATTCCACAATTCTTTACGCAAGCCTTCACAGGCTGGAGAGCCTCTGGCCATCTTTACTTCTGAGAGACTCAGCCTCTCTAAGACATCCCTTTTATAGCCAATCATGTTACACACCTGATGTCAGTTTACTTAATTACTTGCTAAATGTTCTTTCAGCTCATTCTCTTTTATATTAATTTCTTTTTCGGCCCTTTTTTGCCTGTGTCCCAACTTTTTTGAGACCTTTTCCAGCCAGAAAATTTGAAATAAGCTCATTTTGTGGATAAAAATATAAAATGTCTCAGTTTCAACATTTGAAATGTTATCTATATTCTATTGTAAATATCATATTGGCTCATGTGATCTGAAAGTCATTGCATTTTTATTTTATTCACAATTTACACTTCGTCCCAACTATTTCGCAATTGGGGTTGTACATCTGCGTATTGTGTACATAACAGAGCGCAATATGAATTAAAATTGTAATTTCCAATAGTGACAAGCACTATTTTTGTGCATTCTTAAATTTACACAAGCACTACGCGTGGTCAGCAGCATGTGTAGATTTTGTTTGTTGCTACGAAAAGATCAGAGCTACTAAAATATTGATGAATGTGGAGATGCACGTAAGTTTCTGTCTGCGAACAGTTTCAACAGTTTAAAGTATTCCACAATTTTTTTACGCAAGCCCTCACAGGTTGGAGAGCCTCTGGCGATCTTTACTTCTGAGAGACTCAGCCTCTCTAAGACATCCCTTTTATAGCCAATCATGTTACACACCTGATGCCAGTTGACTTAATTACTTGCTAATTGTTCTTTCAGCTGATTCTCTTATACACTGAAGAAAAATATAAACGCCCCATGTCAAATTTTTGAGTTTTTATTAACAAAAAACTGGAACCGGGATTCGTCTGTGAATGGCACTCTTCTCCAGCGTGCCAAGGGCCATCGAACATGTGCATTTGTCCATGCGAGTCGGTTCCGACGCCGGACAGCAGTGAGATCCAGACCGTGGTGAGGACGCCGAGCGTGCAAGTTGGCTTCTCGCAGGCGGTTACGGACTGTCTGTGGTGTGATGCGTCTGCTGTGCAGACCAACGGTCTCATCCGCTGAGCGTGACGCTGATCTGAGCCGATCCCGCAGGTGGACGAGCCGGATGTAGCGACCTTGTGCTGGTGTGGTCACACGTGGCCGACGTGGATGAGGTCAATTTGCAGTACTGCCCGTCTGTCGGAAACAAACTCTCAAACGGCCTATCATCCAATAGTTAACATTCAGCTGCACAGCGACTGCTCTGGTGGACATCCCTGCATCCAGTATGCCAATGGCACGTTCTCGCATGACCTGAGACATCTGAGGCATGATGACTTTTGACAAAATTTGACATTTTGGGGTGGCCTTTTATTGTCCGCAGTATAAGGAGTGTCTGGGTACTGCTCATTCTGTCTGATCACCGTCTGAAAATCCCAAACCCATGTACTGAGTGAAATCACTCCATCACTGAGCAAATGCTCACTGACAGAGAGATGGATCAAAAAATGGTACACAAATCAAGAGAAATATCCCTATTGTACAAGTAAAAGTCAGCATATGCTCAATTAGAGTTGTTAACTCCATGTGGCATCAATATTTGACTTGGGCGTTTATATTTTTGTTCAGTGTATATTAATTGTTTTTTCAGCCCTTTTTTGCCTGTGTCCCAACTTTTTTGAAACCTGTTGCAGCCAGAAAATTTGAAATAAGCTCATTTTGTGGATAAAAATATAAAATGTCTCAGTTTCAACATTTGAAATGTTATCTATGTTCTATTGTAAATAACATATTGGCTCATGTGATCTGGAAGTCCTTGCACTTTGATTTTATTCACAATTTACACTTCGTCCCAACTATTTCGGAATTGGGGTTGTAGAATATAACATTGATTTGTACCTTTTCTCTCTTTCCTTTTTTGCAGACCCCTGGACAATGTGACTCAGCAAAGCCGATTTTACAAATTTCAGTGCAACACCATCTAGGGTAAAATGTTTTAATAAGACTGAAAGATTTCTTAGAAGAGCAATCAAATCAAATACTGTATTTATATGTTTTAAAGTGTAACCTAATGAAATACATTTTGTTCATGTTTATGTTGTATGGTTATTGAGAGAGAATCCCAAGGGAAAGCCATTCCAGAAAACACAACAAACAACATAGAAAACTTCTAAAAATCAACAGATAAGAAAAAAATGACTATATACTGTAGCCTGTATACTAAAGAGTTGCTATAAATATGGAAATAAATTTTAAACTTTTGATAGCCTGTCTCTAGTATTAAGAACCATATTCTGAGAGAGTGGCACTGGCATGGGGTTGACAGCTCAGAATTGCATGAAATTTGGCAGAATGGTTCCCATACATGTGTAGTGGAAAATCCCTGAGTTTGAGTTCACAATTTTTATGGACATGGCTACAGCGGCACCTGGAAGTGGACAAGTCAGGTACCAAATTGAGCATTTTTCAGGAAAAATACCCATTTTAGAAGGAATATTGTGGATAACAGCTTCATTGTGCCAAAGAAGTTGCAATTGTATCTGATACTGGAATATCCAAATTTTTAAAATGTGAAAGTTCCACCTGGTGATCATGTTGGTTATACGTGCAATGACAAGAAATCTGTGCACAAAGGGAAAAAATATTTTTACAAATTCAGGCTTATTTTGATTTTTAAACCAGACCAGTTCCAAATCCATCTTAACTGTTTTGCTTTCATACATTAAAGCTGAGAAAAATTTTGAGGTATTTAGTCCGGCAATTTTTTAGTTTTTCGAGATATTTGCTCCCGAAGTTGGGTGCGGGCTATTTTTGTCCTGTTTGTTTGGTGGATTAACATTAATAACCAGACACCTGTGGGGATGGGTAGACCATTAATTTGAACCATTAATTTGTGCGGGCTATTTTTATCCTCTTGGTTAACATTTTTATGTGCCACTGACTATCACTGCAAATAGGCGAATTAGAGATTTTTTTCAAAATGTCTGTAGTTGCTGCTCCAAGATGGAGCATAGAGCCTAAGAAGTTTCTGGTGTCCTTTGTTTAGCCCAAAGGAAGGTTCAAATTAATAGTCTACCCCCACAGGTGTCTGGTTATTAATGTTAATCCACTGTACAAACAGGAATAAAATGGCCCGCACCCAACTTTGGGAGCAAATATCTCGAAAAACCAAAAAAGTGCCAGAATAAATACCTCGAAATTTTTCTCACCTTTAATGTCTGAAAACAAAGCAGGTAAGATGAATTTGGCACTGGTCTATTTTAAAAATTAAATTTTTTCCCGTTGTGCACAGATTTCTTGTCATTGCATGTATAACCAACATGATCACCAGGTGGAACTTTCACATTTGAAAAATTTGGGTATTCCAGTATCAGATATAATCGCAACTTCTTTGGCACATTGAAGCAGTTATCCACAATATTCCTTCGAAAACGGGTATTTTTCCTGAAAAATGCTCAATTTGGTACCTGACTTGTCCACTTCCAGGTGGCGCTGTAGCCATATCGATAAAAATTGTGTGCTCAAACTCTGGGATTTTCTGTTACACATATATGGGCACCATTATTCCAAATTTCATGCAATTCTGAGATGTCAACTCCACTAAGTATCTCAAAAGTGCCATTCTCTCAGAATATGGCTCTTAATTTAGTAAAGTTTATGTGCATATAATGCTGTCACAGTCATGGCTAATAGCTAAAAGAAGCTTGACACTGCAATTATGTCAAAATTACATAATTATAACATCAATTTTTGAGGAGATTTTTATTGAAATGATGTCAAAATAACCTCATCATAACATCAATTTTTAAGCAAACTTGACATTGAGATGATGTCAAAATAACATCATTGAGATCAAATTTTGATATTTGGTGGAAGAAGCTTGACACTGAACTGATGTCAAAAACATAACATCATCATAACATCAATTTTTGAGCAAGCTTGACATAGAAACAATGTCAAAAATCCACCAATAACATCATCATTTGACATCAATTTTTGATGCTAAATTGATGTCAAAATTTTGATGTCAAGTTGATTCCCATTTTTAACCAAATTTTGACAAAAAGTTGACATCAGAGTTTGATGTCAAATTGATGTTAAATTAACATCAGGTGCCCACTGGGATGTGTCTTGACTGTCTTCACACCTCCCCTTTGTTCTGGTGTGAGCATAGGCCTAGCTGACAAACTTCGGTCTACTTCTGTGAAATTTTCCCGAGGAATACCGATGTGGTCTCTGAACCTCAGTGGGCCAGACAATCCTCGGTGTGTCTTGGGAAAATTTAACTGAGGTTTACTGAGGTGTTGTCCAAACTTAAGTAAACTGGACAGACTTCGGGATACTTTGATAAAATTTTTCCGAGGTTTACCGAGTTGGCCTCAAATCTTCAGTAAACCTCGGTGTATTCTAAGTTTTGTCGGAATTTATCTGAAAAACTTGCTCTTTCTCAGTTTTTAGGTGCTACTAGTGATAGTAGTCTTGTATTGGCTTATTCTCCGAATTTGCGAGCTTATTGTAAATACTAGAATTTGTGCTGTTTATCGTTTTACCATCACATTTAATTTTAATGAACCTTGTTTCCTATTTTCTTTCCTATTTGTAATACAATGTTACCGTAGCGTAGCCCAGACTTTGTATTACTCATAGTGTGTATATCAGTGTTGGGCAGTAACATGTTACTGTAGCGCCGTTACTTTTGACTGTAATTAATACTCTAACGCATTACTTTTTAAATAAATAAACTCAGTTACCATTACAATATGGTGCGTTTGTCCGTTACTCGGTAAATTAATTCATAAAGTATGTAATGCCGATTACATCCAATGGGTAGCAATGTTGTAAAGAGACATTCTTGTCTGAAAGCTCTGTGAAAACCGGAAGTTGATCGGTGGAGACAGTAACCCCAAGTTTTGGCTTCAGATGACGGTGAAGATTTGCCTGGAATCCATACATATCAAGTGCTGGTCGCTACCAACGGTCACTCACTGATATGTCTGGCCTCAGTCGGTAGGCTAGCGTTTGACTTTCAAATATTCACACAAAATCCATGCAGGATCTGTGATTGGCTCACAGTCACAAGGGTGCCCCGCCCCTTTAGATAGACTTGCAGCAGGTCCTGAATGAATTGATTCCAATGGAGAGAAGTGAACGTGAGCACAGATTGTTACCGATTATTTTGCTACATTGTCATAGAATTAAATACTGGACTTATTTTTCACAGGCCACATATCTTCCAAACATTCTGGCGCTGCAATGGCATTTTTAAGGCCAACAGATCAGGAGAAAATGAACTTTGTTCGAGACCTGTATCTCTCTCAGCAGCAGTCACGTAACATCTGGCAATACAGAAATACAGTATGGACTGCGGCAAACAAAGAATTATACTTTCAAACTTAAAAAATGCTTGTGTTTATATGTTCAGTGATACTGTTATTGCCATCGATGTTTAATCGTTTTTAAAGGGAAAAGGAATATATTTGATCGCTATGATCTTGTACTGGATTGATATCAGATATTAAACAAGCGGGGAAAAGCGGCAAAATAAACGTTGGCCATCCATGTTAAAAATGCCGAAACGTTGTGCAGCAATAGGTTGCAATAATAGGAACAAGCTATCCATCTTCTCTTTTCCGAAGAAAGTACACAGGCAAGGAATAAATTAGCAACTGTCATATTACATACCAACTTCATAGGCTTAATCTAGCTGATGCAATCATGGCCTTCAAGCTATAGCTAATGCCAATTACAGTGAAATACATTTCGTAATTTGAGTATCATTTAATTTAGCCTTTATTATACCGGGGAATCCCACTGAAATAAACAAAATGCAGATATGGCCAAACATTATCCTGTTCAAAACCTAACAACCACTCCATGGGTAAATGCAAGCAAGCCACAATGTAATTTTTAAGCTCATGTTAAGTAACATTCACGAACACCGTTGCTGGCCAGCTAACTCATATTCATAATGCTGAGTACAGCCGTTAGTTGTATTGTAAAATGCCTGATGTAGCAAAGTAAAAGGAAATATACACGCACAATGCAGATATAAGATAGATACTTGTATACCCCAACATTTAATTGCTCGCATACTTACTCTGACAACAAGATGGGACGGATAACCCGCTCAGCATTCATTCTGCAAATGGCGCCGCATGATTGGTGGTTCTCGCCAAAAGGTCACCCAATCAGCCAAGAGCAGAAAACTGGCCTACCGACTGAGGCCACCCTATATCAGTGAGTGACCGTTGGGAGTGACCAGCAATTGATATAGATGGATTCCAGGCAAGGTGAAAATTGAGGCAAGAAAAAAATCTTAGCAAATTTCATGTTCCTGACACCCTAACGATTATATTTTTGTTGAATGGCAGAAACATTTCAATAAATTGAATTGCTGTGGTACCCTGGAAAAAGTGCTTGACCGCTCAGTCGAGTTGCCTAGTCATGGTAAACTGAAGCTGATGCCGACTCGGCGTATCAACACACAGTCAAGATAAAAAATGTAATCCTCCAATTTCCTTGCTAGACTGAATTGTTCATGTTTTACCCTCAGATGGGCATATCTATAAAGCCATTTACTGTTTACATAATAATATAATGATGATTATAATGAGATCTTTGCATAATAAGATCAATAATAAGCTAGTGCTCATTTATTCTGTCATAACCATCGTAGCTGAGCCATATTGAATAACGCTGTGCATCAGAGGCGTAACCAGAACTTCAAAATGGGTACGCACGAAACATGCCTTTACCACAACAAGTCCTGACTAATTCCCTTTCGTTTTTCTTAACTAATGATACATTCATGCTGAAAGCGCACCACACTATCAAGTGTTGGTTATTCTCGTCATTGAGCAAGACGACAACCATTCATAACGTGCAATTGGAGCGTTTCAATTAGGTTATGCTTATTCAAAATTGTGTAAAGCCGTTTCAAATCTTTTTGTTTGGTTTAATTTAAACAATTGAAACAATCATAAAACGCAGGGTAGACTGCTTGATATGCCAAAAAGTTTGCGCGGAAGTTTGTGAGCAGTTTACCATTCGAAAAGCAAATACCTATGAAAGAGTAAATTATTTTTCCGAACCAAATTCAGCTCATTATAGAGCGCATCAAGTAAGAACGTGTGTCTTTAATTGCCGATGGATGATTCTTATTGGATAACGTGTTACTAAAGGAAAATTATTGAGGGCAAGTCAGGACCAATAATTGTTGTAAAGGGATGTGCCGTGCAAACGCATTTTGAAGTTCTGGCTATGCCTCTGCTGTGCATTGAGTAGTCATAGTTACAGCTATCTAGATGGGAAGCTAACTATAAACATTCAATTTTACTATGGTAAATATATGAGGCTGTAATTGAAGGGATGGATATTATGTAGCGCAGTAAACATGAATTTCAGTCTCTTGTTTTCTACGTAGGTTTGAACTGATGGGATGCATCTAGATAGCCATGTTGTATTTGCTTTAGTAACCTCTGTCTCTTATCTAAGTGCATTGTCTAGGTTACTATTACATTATGTTGACTGTTGCACATTTTACAGCATGTATATTTATGTGTGTGTGTGTGTGTGTGTGTGTGTGTATATATATATATAGAGAGAGAGAGAGAGAGAGAGAATGAGCATATGTTATCATCAGAATAATGTTTATTTTCAATAGATTGATTAACTTTATTAAAATATTCTGCTGTCAATAATTTTTTAATGAAAAAACTTAAACTTCAGTTGCACAAATGAAAAAATTCCATTGATGCCTAATGCTTGTTAGTTCAAGCCTAAAGTTATCCTAACTGGGAAAGTCAACCGGCTGGGTGCCTAGCATATCTGCCATCTGATTGGGTCATCTGTAAAAAAAAAAAAAAAAAAAAAAAAAAAAAAACTGAATAGTTGCTAAATGTGGAGTCAGGAACACAATTTTACCCATAAACAATTTTTTGAAAATGCATTTTGTAGTGTGTCTGTTAAAGGGTAAATTTAAAAAGTAACTAAAAAGTTACTTTTAACTGTAATGCATTACTTTTTGGTGTAAGTAATCAACAAAGTCATTGAGTTACTTTTTGAATGAAGTAACTATTAACTGTCAGTAGTTACTATTTTTCAGTAACTAGCACAACACTGGTGCATATTTAGGAACCTCAGTTCCTTGTTGTTTTGTATTTCTAAGTTTGTGCCTTCTGCCGTGCAGTTGGTCATTAAACATACCCAAGTCCATCCTTGCACCTGAGTCCGGTCCTCAACTTCCTCTCTGCACAAAGTTCAAAACGTTGCAGCATGCTGGCAGAAAGAAGCCGGAAGTTTGGGGGCTTTGTTTTCTGTATAAGGGAGTGTTTCTACATTGGTTTGTGCTATTAAATCTTTCAGGTATGTTGCGTTAGATAAGCCATTCTTGTATTACCATTCTTTTTCCTGAAATCTGAAGGCACGAAGGGTTCGTTTTACAGAATAGGGAACTTGAAATGTTCAAAGGCTCATGCCAAAAATAACTGTTCACCATTTTCACTTGTTGGGGTAAGCGATGGGTAATTTTTACTGCATTGCTTTGACTGAAGCCAGAAATTCTATTTTTATTGAACTGTACATTCTCTGAAGGTGGCAATCAGCATTCTATAAAGTAGGGGATCTGAAGTGCACTGTTCACAATATCACTAATTCCTATTGTATTCATAAGCCTTGTGTGATATTAAATGTTGGTTAGAAGGTTCTGAGTGAACATAAACCCACAATTCTCACATCTGCATACTGGCAGGAAGAAGTCGGAGGTTTAGAGGTTTCCTTTTGCGTATAAGGAAGTGTTTCTACATTGGATTGTGCTGTAAAGTCTTTCTGGTATCTCGCATTAGAGGTAAGCCATTACTCTTACGATTCTTTTATTCATGAATAAATTTTATTTTTAAACTTGTTTATGTGCAGTATATGCATATCCAGGAACACACATACAAATAGGTTCACTGGAACTGAATGTAATATTTTTGTAATATTTTTTGTAATATGTTTAGCCTCATGAAGGCCCAACTAGCAGCATGGAACCTCAGTCAAGAGACAGAAACAGATTCCGAATGCAAATTCCACAGAATTATGTCTGAACCTCAATTAAATTATTCCAATTATTTTTGCTCTACTAACATGACTCATATAAAGATCCATAATTTGAATGAAATCACGTATCACAGATGTAAATGTCCTCCCAATAAAGCTTGGCAGTCCTCATGTTCACCCAGCATATTGATGGCATGATGGCACGCAGTCTTTGAGCCTTTTTTTTTTTTTTTTTTTGCAGTTGAACAGTGAAACTTTGATGGACTATAGTTGATTATCCCAGTGGTTCCCAAAGTGGGGGGCGCAGAGCAATTGCAGGGGGGCGCGGGGCGCGGGAAGCGAATTTTTTTTTTCCCCACTGGAGTTCCGGACACCAACAGAGAATCATTTGCATACAGCAAATCAGCAACCTTGTTCCGACCACTGAAGGAGTGTCTTGAGACAGTTGAATTTTTTCTCTTTTTCCTGGCCTTGCATCGAGGATGCGGTCTCGGAACCACTGACTGCACAGTCCATTCGCTGCCCAGAATACTGCGATTACATCGTAAATGCCTGCCTTAATCTCAGCATAACTGTTGGCCAAATCATTCATCTCGCCTGCCATTTTCATAAATAAATTGTTATGAATGTAGTTGTTCAAATATTTGAAGCTGGTAAAATGAGCTGGTTACAATCAATGTAGTCTAGCAATACCCAACTCGCCGCTTTTTTTTTATCCTGCACTGATGTGGCATATTAATCATAAACTAGTGACACCATTCATCTCGAACAAAAATCCGATGAATATAAAAAAACTCGAAATAACCAAGATTGCAACAGCAAAACTAGTGACACCGTCCAACAAAAATTTTTTTTCTGATGAATAAAAAGAAATCAGCTTATTCTCAAAAATTTGAATGCTCTGTAGGCCAACAGATTATTTTTATCTAGCCTAGCTACTGAACGTAACAAACATATCGGCAGGTTTGGCAAGTGGTGTTCATGAATTTTTTTTCGCACTTCGCTGTCGGCTGTTAATATAGGTTGATTATGGTGCTTTCTTTCTGCATCATAGAACCATATTTTTAAGTAGACGGCTATACTCAGGCAGAGGGGTGTGATACAGCCTAATGATTTTATACTCTAAAAGAGGTTTTGAATTATTAAATCTTCGTGTCCTTCATTTGAAAATGCGGTGGCCGTTTCCAAACCTGCCAATCATTTTTAGTGTTTCCAGCTAGGCTAGACAAAAATCATCTGTTCAGAGCATTCATATTTTCTAGAATAAGCTAACGCAATCTCTGTTATTTTTACTTCATAAGTGCAAGGCCAGTGAAGCGAGAAAAATTTTACTGTCTCGAGACACTCCTTCAGAGGTCCGGCACAAGGTCGCTGATTGGCTGTATGCAAGTTACTGTTGGCGTCCGGAACTGTGGTGGGAAGAAAAAAAATCCACGCACGGAAAGAATGAATGAATAAATAAATTCAGTAAATGACACTGCTGCCATAACATGGACAAATTTTTGACGGAGCTCCCACGTAAACGCAAAGCAGAGGATGAAGCACCGCCAAATGTGCTTCTAAAGCAATTTCCTTCCAAGGCAAAGACTAGAAAATATGACGACACATATCTTGCCTTTGGCTTCACCTGTACAACGGTGGGTAATGAGTAGAGACCGCAGTGTGTTGTCTGTCTTAAACAAACCTTTAGGTTTTTTTTTTTTTTTTTTTCTCAGGGAGTTGGTCATGTTTTAAAACCCATTTTTGCAGAGAGGCAGTTTTTCAAAAATGCATTAATAGCAATGTTGTTGAATATTAAAAAAAAGAAACCTGTTACACTGAACATAATTACACAGTTAAGGTGCTTGAAAACAGTCACACTTAAAATAATTACACCGTAAAGGCGGTTTGTTATTTTGTTATTTATTTCTAATTCCAAAATTAGTTGTAGTTTATTACAACCTGCAGTTTATGGCAGTTTACTTCTATTTTTTCAAAAAAGGTTGAGGTTTATATTAATTACAATGTGTGAAATAAACTGCAATGGACTCTGAAAACAAAATATGAGTATATATGTCCTTTTTTTTTTTTTTTTTTTTTAAAAAATTTTCTTATGTACCAAAGGGGGGCCCAGCAGAGAAAGTTTGGGAACCACTGGATTATCCCTTGTTAAATTAGCACAAGCAATAGGTAAAATTTAAAAAGTAGCTGTATCTTTATGTTCAAAAAGACAATTTTCCAGCATGTTTTTTCTCCTCTCAGTTTTAAAGAGATGCTGTTCATTCTCCTCTTGGTCCTTGTGCACCAGTTCTCAGGTAATGCACTGCTGCTTCATGGCAGAGAAGCATTAAATAGCTATAAAGAGAGTGATTATGCTGCATCCGCATGTCACTGCATGACTGTGGGCTTTACATCATGTGTATTTTGGGAACTAAATAGAGTGATTATGCTGCATGCGCATGTCACTGCATGACTGTGGGCTTTACATCATGTGTATTATGGTAACTAAAGAGAGTGATTATGCTGCATGCGCATGTCACTGCATGACTGTGGGCTTTACATCATGTGTACAATGGGAACTTTCTCCAGAGACTCCTGTCATAACTGTATCTTGATTATCTCAGATAGGGTTTGCTGCTTGATTTGGGTGACCCAGTCAGAAGATGAAGTGGATGCTGTAGTGGGTGGAACCATTGCCCTCAGATGTCAGATACATTCTGATTCTGGGGATGAAATTTCAAGGTGTCGCGTCCGGTGGTACATTCGGGAAACAGGAAGGTGGAGAGAGGTGGGAGACTTAGCACATCTCAAAGGAAGAATCGCAAAGGACTATGACACCAGCACGACAAACACCACCGTCACGATTACAGAGCTGACAATAAATGACACTGACACCTACTTCTGCACTCTGATTTGTAATATAAATGGGCAAAACAAGCAGCACCATGGGAATGGAACAAACATCAACATCTGCGATTATGGGTGCCTTGCCACGAAAATCCCAATCACCAATGTTACAGTTTTGAAAGGTAAATAAGAACACTGATTCACTTGCTTTTGCCATTTTCTCTGCTGGATTGCAGAGCTAAAATTTTACAGTAATTCAATAGAAGTTCCATTCCAACTGAACTACCATTCCAACTGAATTTGCATTCTCAAAACAGATGTGTTACATAATATAGTGTGTGATATTTGAACCATTTTGAATGTTACCACTCTGGGCATTATCATGAGTTATCAGTGCCACACATGTGGGGCTTGTCAACCTGCTAGTAAGTTCAGTGGATCGTTAGCTTCGATTGAAAGTTTTGATCAGTGGTGGGAGCTGAAAAGGATTCCAGATCCATTTTGACGGAATTTCTCATTTGTGCCACAATCAGGTAAGATGCTGCAAACTTTAAACTGTCAACACTCTATAATTTTAAGTATTTTGATAATAATAATAATAATAATAATAATAATAATGATGATGTGAAGAAGAAGAAGCCATAAAGTCATGGGTTTGAATCCAGCCAGGGGCCTTTCTATGTGGAGTTGGCACATTCCTTCCGTATTCGCGTGGGCTTTGTCCGGGAACTTTGGTTTCCTCTCACAGTCCAAAGACTTGCATGACAGGCTAATTTGAGACGCAAAATTACATTTATGTATGAGCGTGTGAGTGAATGGTGCGTGAATGGTGAGTGCGCCCAATGATGGATTGGTGAGCTGATCAGGATGTGCCCCTGTCTTTTGCCTGTAGTCAACTTGGATGGCCTTCAGGTGTCGCACAACCCTAGTGAGGAAGAAACAGCTTAGATAATTAATAATAATGATAATAATAATAATAATTATAATAATAGAGGAGGGACAAACTTCATGCAGTAGACATAATATGACATAGTAAGGAATGAACAAAATGGAAACTTGGACTGTTGACAGAGATGGAAATCACAGATCCCAAGATGGGGTCTGGTGACTACTGAGATATCCAGCTGATCAACAACCTGTACTTTTATAGACATTTTTAATAATAATTCATGACGTGCCGGATGATCGATGATATGAATCTGTGATAACAATCCATGGAACAATCTATTCCATGAACAAGGCCCCTACTATCCCACATCTGTGCTGCTGATAATGCCCATTCAGTTGAGTGACAACATTTGAGCAGTTGGATATTTTTCACACGCCACCATATCTGATAAAGACAGCATAGTTTGTGCCACTTTCTTCTCAGTCTGTGTTAAAATCCTCCCATTGTAACATGTAAATTGTATAAGTATGCAGTATATGCCCCCTTCCCAATTTCTTCTATTTTTACATATATGACTCACTAAAATGCTCCAGATCATTAAATTAATATTAATATTAGACAAAGATAATCCAAGACAACACAAAAGGCATTTTTCAAATGAAATTTTTTTTTTATTGAAGGAAAAAAGCAATCCTACCCTACCTGGACCCATGTGAGAAAGTAATTGCCCCCTTGGTTCCAAAGTCAAAGAATTAAGCAGATTAAATCAATAACTGGGTTAACTGTCACTTGACAAACCCAGGGATGATTACTGCCTGATCAGCTGAATCTGAGCATCACTTAAACACTAGACCTGTTTGGGATTTTGACGAAGGCAAAAAGCAGCAGATGGTTCTGCAATCTAAAGAAATTCAAGAAATGATGAGAAACAAAGTCATTGGCATCTATCAATCAGGGAAGGGTTACAAAGCCATTTCTAAGGCTGTGGGTGGACTCCAGCAAACCATGGTGAAAGCCATTATTGACAAATAGAGAACTTGGAAGAATGGTGAACCTTCTCAGGAGTGGCTAACATACCAAATATCCTCCAAGAGCTCATCCACAACTCATCTTGGAGGTCACAGAAGAACCCAGACTAACGTTTCAAGAACTGCAGCTGTCACTTACCTGTTAAGATCAGTGTTCACGTTTCCATGATCAGAAAGATACTGGGCAAAAATGGCGTTAATGTGAGAGCCGCAAGGCCAAAACTACTGCTGCCTTAAAAAAAAAAAAAAAACACACACACACGAGGGCTCATCTCAGAGTTCCCAATGGTTGACCCCCTAGAATTTTGGAATAATATTCTTTGAACTGACAAGTGAAACGTGGAACTTAAGGGAAGACAAACGTAGGTCCCATTACATCAGTGTAAAGCTAACCTAACATTTTACAACTGGGACATCATACCAGGAGTTAAACATGGTGGTGATTATGTGATGATCTGGAGCTGCATTACTGCTTTCGGGCCTGGACAACCTTTCATTTGTTCTGCCAGAGATGGTCTACACTACCGGTCAAAAGTTTTAGGACACCCCAATTTTTTCAGTTTTTTATTGAAAATTATGCAGCTCCAGTCCAACGAATAGCTTGAAATTATACAAAGGTAAGTGGTGAACTGCAAGTTTTCATCAAAAGGTAAGGTTACCCAGGTTTTTTGTACGCCGTCGAGTAGGTGAAAGAATGGTTCCTCAGTGTGTGACATCAACTGTCAAACATGGAGGAGGAAGCGTGATGGTCTGGTGCTGTTTTGCTGGAACCAGAGTCAGTGACTTACAGAGTGAAAGGCACCCTGAACCAAAACGGCTACCACCGCATTTTGTAGCACCATGCAGTAACCTCTGGTATGTACCTAGTTGGTCAGGGGTTCATCCTACAGCAAGATAATGACCCAAAACATAAGTCCAAGCTCTGCCAGAACTACCTTAGGAAAAAAGAGATGGTAAGCTTGAAAACATGGAGTGGCCAGCACAGTCTCCAGACTTAAACCCCATCGAGATGGTTTGGGATGAACTGGACAGAAGAGTAGAAAGAATGCCATGAGTGTGTTCAGCTGTTATATCTGCCAAAGGTGGCTACTTTGAATCAAAAGTTTAAAATACATTTTGGTTTATAAATTGATTCCATGATTTCTTTTTTAACTTTGTTAATTTGTTCTATCATGTCTATGCTTTCATTCCCGAGTACAATGAGACATTATACTGCATAATTTTCAATTAAAAAACTGGAAAAATTGGGGTGTCCTAAAACTTTTGACCGGTAGTGTAAATATAAGGAGACAACGCACTGCATTGTTTTGTGATAGGAAAATTTAAAATGCCAAAGATGGCTGAGCATCATAGTAAAACACGCTGCTGGCGAATCTCAAGTACACAACTTTGATATTTAAAACAGACTGTATGGGTTGGGAACTCAACAATGCTACAGGATGTCTCTGTGATTAGAGTATTTTGACTTCATGCCAAAGACTAAGGAGGAAATCACACATCAAAATGAAACAAATTTTAATATCCTTGACCCCTACTCTTCGGCCGGTTACGAGTAACTTAACAATAGACACTCTGGGCTCTAAATTCGTAGACCAGGCGCAGGCGCGGCGCAGGCGCGGCGAATGGGGGGTGCGCCGCGCCAGCGGGGTGTGTCCAGGCGTATGTTGCAATTTCGTGCCCGGCGTAGCCTAGCGCAAGTACTCCTCTGTCCCGCCTCGGTCCCTCCTGCCGGCGCAAGTGGCAAAGAGGGAGGAGAGAAGGCGTGTTTGGGTATAACACAGCCGAGTCAAATCTTCACTAATCAAATGAGCTCCTCTCCTCACCTTTAATGTGTTGGAATATAGAAGCCTCTGTCCCATATCTGCATGATGCGTTAATGTTGCATTTTACTTTGCTGCTTCAGGCATGTTTTCTGCACTGCTTACGTCTGTATTAAGCATTACGAATATGAGTTAGCTGGCTAGCTGGGGCATTCGCAATTATTACCATTAGCTTAACTTGAATGGAATTTCAAAACGAAAATCGTCAGATCATTCAAACTTATGAAGTTGGAATGAAATATGACGGTTGCTCATTTTTTCTTCTGCCTGCATCATTGGGAAGAAAACGATGGATAGCGTGTTCCTATTATTACACCCTGTTGCTGCTTAAAATTTTGGGATTAACATGCATGGACAACAATGCAAGATACGTTACACATTTATTTATGTGATCTTAACTCAGTAGAGATCATAGCAATCAGACTGTATTCCTTTCCCCCACTAAAAACGATAAAAGCTAAGTGACAATAATAGTAGCCCAGTATTAAGCCGCTTGCACACTGGACGCGAAACTAATTTTTCGCACGACAGATTGCATTGAACGCAGTGTCTACATGTCCGAAAGGCTGGCAGGGTTTTAATATATCTCCGTGTCTGACAGTCGGATGGTTTCAATATAACTCCGTGTCCGACAGTCGATTATTGTTTTTAATTTTTTCAAATCTACTGAATGTTTTAGATATTAAACGTGAATGTTTTGATAAGAGGGCTCAGTTCTTCAAGATGAGTACCGAGAATTTCAATAAATGTTTCTGTTTAAGCTCTGCTCAATAAAGTGAGTCGACATTTGGCGCGGGACAATGTACAATGCCTGTCGGATATTAAATGCAAAATACTTAGTGTCTGACAGCCAAAAAAAAAAAAAAAAAGGGACGATTAGAACAGATTGATAACGAAATAAAGAATAAAAAGAAACATTTTATCAACAAACAGAACATCCAATGAACACTGCGATTTATTTATTTGCGGGCCATCTTTTTTGGATGCTCTGTTTGTTAGTGATATATTTTTATTCTTTATTTCGTAATAAATCTGTTCTCATACCAATACTTCCACTTTCTGCTGGCTGCCGGACATGGAGTATTTTGCATTTCGCCTCGGACAGTCTTGATCGTGCATGCGATAATTTATTCACACTGTCAATGGTCATGGAATTTATTTGCTCACTGACTACGAGGGCTATTTTATCTCTGGTGTGGAAATAAAGCGTGAATCTGTTCGATCCATCTGATTAATTTTCAAAAGAGAGACCGAATAAAGACTGATGTCTATCTTCAACGGAAGAAAACACACGAATAAAAAGACCAAGAAAAGTCGATAGCTATCAATTTGCATTTTGTGAAGGTCGAACACAAACACGGCCAAGTTTGCACGTCTAATAATTCCTGGAATACTCAAAAAATTAGAACTTTTATGACTTTCGGACACGGAGATATATTAAAACCCTGTCTGACTTTCGCGTCTTTGCATTGACTTTGACTGTAATCAGTCGTCTGCGAAAAATTCGTTTCAAGTCCCAGTGTGCAAGCGGCTTTACTGAGCATAGAACGCAAGCATTATATATAGGCAGTTTGTGGTTGGCTGAGAAAGATGTGAAGTCGTTAGTTTGCATCACAGATTCAGCTGCTTTGATTAAGCCAGGTGGAGTTTCCATTACGCGTGCCAACCGCCTTTAATCTGACATCAGGACAATCGATATAGATACTATTATTTATGTCCTGATTCAGATAGTTACATTAAATAGTGGTTGCTGTAATTATTTATTGCATTGAAATGTGCCTGACATTCTGGAAACCTGCCTGTGAGGTTTCGGTGACGCAGCGCACTGTCGCCAGTCAGCCAAATTACCACTGCACAGAAAGTAAACCAGGTTAGAGCTGGCGAGCTTTCTGCGCAACTTCAGCGGAGACTTTTTCTACGAAATTGTCACTGCGTCTTGATGAATATGTGACACCTCCCCCTACTACGCCACCACACCCATCTTGGCGCACGTCCGTCTACCAAATTGCCAAAGTAGCTGCGCACGGTGTTGCACCGCACGAAATTACCACTGCGCGGGCTGCGCTGGACGAAATTACCACTGCGTGGGCTGCACCATGCTACGCCACGCTGCGCCACCCTGCGCTGCGCCAAGAAATTAGAGCCCTCTGATTCAAGGGTGATTTGCTTTCGTAGCTAGTGGTGCACAATTACCATAGACTAACAAAGACTCTACACTTGCGGCTCCTGATAAACATGATTATGATCACTAAAAAAACACGATTGAGAACAACTGTTTTATGCCAGATGTGTTAGCTGCATGTAAACTGAGCTATCTGAGAAGTGTTTTGTTTAATACTCAACAGACAATGGTAGATAATATTAATGGCACTGTCTGTTTTGACGGTTTACTATCAATATGGCTATAACAAACGTCAAGGTTGCCTCAAAGCAAATTTTTGTGATCAGAGGTGTGTCATGGTTTGTGAGGTGTGCGTGTGGTTTGGACTTTTCTTTGCAGCTCTTGTCCCGGGACGATATCGAATTCCTTGGCTATCGGATTCTTTACCCAGCTGGCTGATTGAGCTGGGGCGGCGCCTTCCCGGGCTCTATATAAGCAGGAAGTCCGGCATGCCCCCTTCGCTAGTGTGTCTGTTTTTAGCTTCGCACTATAGCCGAAGATATCTTTAGTTAGGTTTTGTATGACTTTCTATCTTCTGATTATTGGAGTTTCTTCTCCCTTTTTTCTATTTCGTTTTGCTTCCGTGTTTCGGACTATTATACGCCCTTTGGAAGCGCGAGTACTTTCGTTTGGTCTGTATTATTCTCTGTGTTTGTACTGTTTCCATGCTGCTCACTTCCTCTCTGGTCATTGCGCTTGACCTCCTAATTCTACCGGCCATTACAAGGTGTGGATAGCACCTATTTATAAGCCTTGGTAAGTGTAAAAAAAAGGCTTTTTTCTGAGGCATTAAGTCTTTCCGAATAAATTTCATGACTCAATATTGTTAACTGTTTGACAGTGTCCACAAATATGAAAAACAAATAGTAATGCATACGACAGAACCTACTCAGGCTATGACTTCATGACTAATCTCCCAGTTGCATGATGAATAGATCAATGATGAAGAAAGAAGGCCACTTGTTTTCTGATTGTTGGACATGGCTTTCAAATGGATGATGCGCACGGCTGACTACCCACATGAGTCAGCTGACTTATGTTACAATTGTTATCACTTGCTGCAACTCAGCAGTCTCAAGTTAATGTACTGTAAACCCATAATGTTAGTTTAAGTGAATGGAACAAAGACTGCTTTCCCTCTTGCACCAGCTAGCTGCTAATTTTGAGAGTTCTACTCTCACTACGAAAGCTAAGCAATCTATTGCAAAGGATCAGCTAAGTGGTTAGATTCAGAGGTTTTCATGGCTATCATAAATTGATTTTTGATGTCAGCTTTGGCCACTCTACCTCTGAAATGAATCCACCAGCACTGAAGCAAGTCTGAATGGCTCAAAAGAAGCAAAATGAATGTTTTGGAGTGGCCCAGTCAATGTCCTGACTTCCTTCAAAGCAAAGTAAAATACTCATTCCCAGTTATCACAAATGTTTGATTGCATCGGGGGGGATGATTTTTTTTGGGTGAAATAGATTTTGAACAACTCTTTGTCTTCAATAAATGAAATGATCATTTAAAAGCTGCACTTTATTTTTACTCAGATTGCATTATTGAAACTGGTTTTAAAAAATCTGAAACATTTCAATATGACAAATAAGCAAATATAAAAGAAATCGAGATGGGGCAAGTACTTTTCACTGCACTGAATAACACAATAGCAATGACTGAAAAGTGTGTTAGACAGCAGTACTGTCTTTCTGTACATTTTATCCACATGTTCCAACAAACAGCCTTTGAGTCATTCAATGAGAAAATATTGCGTTATTGAATTATTCATCCATATCATAATACATTTCTCCCACTAGTCCCACAAATGAAGTTTGCTGAATTGCCTGTTGAAATGAAGCCCTTGAAGTGCTTACTTAAAATGTCTCTCCTTTGTGACTGAGACCTCTCTCGTCTTTTTGTTGCAGAGCCCGCAGCGGAAATTGATCTTCAACTTGTTCCTCTCTACACCATACTTGCATTGAAACTGGTCGTCGTTATAGTCATTACTACCCACTCATTCACATGCCACAACAGCGAACAACCTGATTAAGGAAGACATTTAGCCTTTTACTGCCTGCAAAATCAATATGAGGAACAAAGACTGCAGATGGTGTTTCCATGGCACCAATTGTGGTTTGTGTTATTAGTTTTGCCCATGCTCATGGTCTTATGAAATAAGACCCAAATTTTTCCAACAATTTCAGGCATGAAGCATGGAAAATATAATTTTATGGTGTGATTCTGGGGGACAGAATCGCCTGGCAGATAGCAATATTTCAAAATATCAAAAATATTTATTTACACTATAAAAATATTTCAAACTTTCAAAAATTAGGCAATCTGCAAAAAAGAAAGAATTCCTTTCTTATGTTTAATGTTTGTATGGTCTCACGTTTTAGCAATCAGCAAAAATTCCTTTCTTATGTTTAATGTTTGTATGGTCTCATGTGGCCTGAATAAATACATTGTACAATAAACAATACAGCCTACATCCTGTTACCTACAAACTGTCTTTTTTAGTGAATCATGGCATTATAACTGAACCTTTTAGATCTTAATTAGCTCATTACGGAGCAGCCTTATTCAAAAACTGATCTTGAAAATTTGACGTGTATGTGATGTGGAGAGGAGAAAGCACTTACGCACTTACTTTACAAAGAGATTCTTTCGATGTTACAACAGATTTGTTTATCTTGGTATCAAGCAAATCCCAGATTTGCTCTATTGGATTAAGGTCTGGACTTTGAGCAGGCCAAGTCAAAACTTTTATGTCACCAGATGATTCTTTCCGACTGAGATAGTTCTTCTACAACCTCGAAGTCTGTTTAGGGTCATTATCTTGTGGAAAATAAAATCTCCAACCAATCAGTCTCTTTCCAGATGGCAATGCGCACCTCACAAGGATGCTGTGATACTTCTTTTGATCCATGATTCTGTCGATTTTCATGAGATCACTGGCTCCTTTCGAGCATACTGAAACAAAAATCGTAATATAACCACCCCCAAGTTTTACCGAAGGGGTAAAAACAGTCATTTTTGACACAATCTCCAACTCAACAGCGCACATCAGTACTGCGTTTGAATGAGAAAATTTTTTATTTTGATTCATCGGTCCAAAGGACTCGTTCCTGGTCCATTGGTGTCAAATCATTGAATTTCTTGGAAAACTCAAGTCTTGTTTTGATGTTCCCAGCTTTTGGCAGCAACACGACCAATTGGCCCATTTGCACACAGGCATCTGGGAAGAGTAGATCTTTAAACTTTCTTCTCTTCACTTATGGTGTGATTAATATCATCACGGAGTTGTTGTGCTGATTTTGTTTTTTTTTTTTTTACTTTTCATGCACAGATAACAACATCAGAGGCACTTAAATTCCATTTTGCACCTCTATTACCACTAGTTTTCAGCGAACCGGTCTCTTAGAAATGCTTGATGTTGTTACTTACTGTGCTATGGCAGCATTTATCATCTTCAGAAATGTTTCTAAGTGACCAACCAGCATCATGTAAGGCCAACATGCGGCTACGAACTATCTCAGGGAGCTCCATCCGTCGTGCCATCGTGTTTAACACTGTAACACTACTGCTCAAAGTTCATGTCACCTTATATACTGGAACAGTTGACCATCACAGGTAATTTTGCTGAATAATGTTGCCTCAAACCAGTTTAAACAATTTTTTTTGCATCAATAATCATGGAATGAGCCTTCAAACATGCATTCATGCTATGCAAGAGTAAGAAAAATACTTTACTTCAGTGTACTCGTGGGATTGATTTTTTTTTTCCATTACTCCAAGAGCACATCAACACTCATTCAGGAGGTCACAAAAGAACCCAGAACAACAACTGTGATGAAGCGCAGTGCGCTATGATAAATTGCATCCAAGGGTCTTAAGGTACTATTAGAGGCATGCATGTACAGGACATCCCCGCAGTCAAATATGGGTAAGATTGTCACCTGGACAATCTTCTTCCGACTGCCAAAAGAAAAACATCGATCTGTTTCTGTAAAGAAACCCAATTTTTGTTTAAATTTTTTGGACAAGTTGGCCACGTGAGTTTTAAAAGAGAAGTCATGATCCAGCTAGATATCTTAATATTTGTAGGACTGAACCTTCATAATTTGAGCACCAGTCAATGAGAAAAATGGAGGCATTTGGCATAATTATCAGTATTTAAAACTATTTTAAGACCAGTAAGAGCTTGCTGTAAAACATTAAAAGCAGATTGTAAGTATTTAAGTGCCTGGGTGTATGTTGGTGCTGAGGAGTAAAGCACTGTGTCATCTGCATAAAAATGAGCCTTACAATTTTCTATATTACAAACAATCATTTATATAAACAGTGACTAAAATTAGTCCAAGTATGGATCCTTGGGGTACTCCTTTCTTCACCTTTAAAAATTGAGACTTCACATCCCCATTCATAATAGCTTGTGTTCTATTAGAGAGGTAGTCTTGGAACTACGAGCAGGCTATATAATCAAATCCAATGGAGGACTTTTTTTAATGAGATTATATGGTCCACTGTATCAAAAGCTTTTGCTAGATCAATAAATAGGGATGTGCATTTTTGTTTATTATCCACAGCTGTTAGTAAATAATTTATAACCAATGAAGCTGCTGTAATGGTGCTATGTCCAGGCCAGAAGCCAGATTACTGTGAATTTAAAATGTTGTTGAAAGTTAAAAAGCTGCGAAGTTGTTGCTTAACAAGAGATTCTAAAATCTTAGCCAGGCAAGGCAATTTTGAGATGGGCCGATAGCTGCTTATCAAACTGGGATCACCACCCTTCAACAATGGAAAAACATGAGCAGCTTTCCATTCACTGGGAATAGTCCTAGTCGATAATGGCAAGTTAAAAATATTAGTTATTGCAATCAGTGGGGCTGCAAGACACAAAAGACTTGGGACCAGGTGATCCTCTCCAGTGGAATTATTTAAATCTTTGCGTTTTAATTCTACTAGGACCTTATTCACTTTTAATTCCCCAAATGAAAACAAAACTCTCGGTTTTGGAGAATTTGTGAATGGACTAGAGCTGAAATCAGACATATCTCTTGTAGCGGACTGATTATTGAAATTTTCAAAAAGGTTTCCAGCCGCTATAAAATATTGACAAAAAAAATTGCAGATTTTATGTTTATCAGTCATAGGTCCAGAATCAGTGTGGATAGAGTGTGGTAATGATGAGGAAGGACTATAATTCAGAGACTTGACAATTTTCCAAAATTTTGCGGGATTTCCCTGACTTTTTGCCAACAACGAGATAAAATATTCAGATTTTGCCTTTTTTTTTCTCAGTAAGCAGCATTTATTTCTTAGTGTTTTAAAAACCTGCCAGTCAGAGACTGCCTAGGTTTCCCTCGCTTTAGCCCATGCTTCCTCCCTGATGTGTAGTTTAGTGTATAAAGCTATCGAAAACCAAGGATTACTTCTATTTTTTGTTTTTAAGTCTCTTAACCAGAGCATGCTTATCCACAGCACAATTAAACGCAGTAGTAAAGTGAGTTGATGCTAGGTCAGAGTCTGGAATAAAACCTGCAGCGCTTAAATCACTCCAGAAAATATCGTGCAGGAAGCCCTGTTCACAGAAATGTTTAAAATTTCTTTTAGTAATAAAACGTGGTGTTTTTGAAGCTTTGATGTTTCTAATACACCCTACTGGGCAGTGGTCACTAAATTTCAAGGGAAAGACGCCACTCTGAGCGCTCTTATGCGGTCTGCTTGTTAAAATTAGATCAATTAAAGCTGACCGAGATAAATCTTTAAAGGAGCAATATTTAAGAAATGTATGTTGATTAATCATTAAATGGCCCTGATATATCACCAAACATTAAGGAATGATGTTAATTTCAAATACTCATATCACTGACAACAGTAGTCCAGCCAGAATATTCTCATTACAAAAGCGAAGTTGCAGCCCACAACTAATGTTGATGTTTTCATTTTGTGTTTTGGCCTGTTGTGCCACCTATTTCCCAATCACAAAGTCAGTAGCATTTCGGCATCCAGGTTGCCAGTTACCACTGAGCTACAGCAACCAGCGTTTCGGAGCACAAATGTCTGACATTACTAAACCTAAAAGGCCTCGTTATGATTCCTAAATATGTCGTGACAAAGTCAGAAACAAAACAAGGATCTATATAGGACATGCCTTTGAAAGATGAAGACAGCTGAAAGCGGAGAAGAATTTGAAGACCGACGCCAAAGTTGCTAACTTTCTCCTGGGCAGGTAAGATTCAGCTAAGTTTGGCTAACTTAATTCTATTTAATGTAGGCACGAACATTTCAAATATTCTCTACAGTCGAATAACGTTATGTATGTTCGTTCATGGTACGTTAGTGCGTATGCAGGTGGGTCATCGAATTGACTTGGTAACAAATTGTTTGAGAAATAAAAACCGTGACTCGTCATTGCTAACATTAGCAATGCATTATTAGTCCGTTTCTCTGGCATTATGCTGAGACGCTGTGGAAACCGTTCCAACATTAGCACAGCCATTATTGCAATATGAAATGTAATTGAGACAGTACATCGGTCAAATGAGTCCTCATTCATTCTTTACGCATATTATAGTATGGACTTTAGTGGGCTATCCACACAGAAGAGTGACGAGCAAGGTGACAAATATGACCATTGCTAAAGTTAGTTAGTCATTAGTCTCGATCTTTTCTGAACTGAACTGAACTGAACACAACCCTGAGAGAGCAAATCATTGGTGATATTGAAACATAGCCATGGAAGCTCCGTGTAGTAGACGTGGATCCGGCAACCTAGCAGGCAACCTCTCATCTGCAGGAGAGGAGGAGGGGATACTGCACTCTGCAGTATTTTGAATGCGATTGCACTACCAGTTTTGGCCACAAACTTACATACTGCTCCTTTAAAATTTGGTCGCGTAGGCTCCAAAATATGTTGCATCAGAGTCTGGCCATCACAGACCTCTTTAACTCATTCCCTATGGCAAGCTGCTGCCAATGGCGCAGCGAATTCTACAATGCCCTACGGTAAGCCAGTGCCAGTGGTGTGGATGACCATTTGCAGTCTGATGAAAACACAAAATCAGTTGATGATCACGGTGATGGGCCACCTGTACTTCAGTACTTTATATTGTGTAATTTTCAGGAAAAGTATTCTGTACAAACGCAACAATTTTATATAAAAGTATTCCATAAGGAATGAGTTAAAATTGTTTGAGGACAGTGATAGCCAATCTATGTTGAAATCGTCCAAGACAACTAATTCAGTGTGAGCATAGGCGGGCAAGATATTAGACAGATTGATTATAGAGGAGGAAAGAGCACTCAGTGGGCAATGCACACCTGCTAGTATAATACTTGCGCAACCCAAACCTATTTTAATAACTAGACACTCAAACTGCTCAGGAATACAGTAGAAGAGGAAAATAAAACATTTACAGTGAGTGAGGATTTTACAAACATCACTACCCCACCCCACCCCCTCTCTTACTCCTGTCACACCTAAAAACACTATAACCAACCAATGCTATATCATAGAGCAACATAGAAAAATTCAACCAACATTCAGTGGCGAGAAATACATCAGGATTACTTCGTAGTAACATAGCCCTAATAAAATCTATTTTTGACAGAAAACTCCTAAAATTAAGACACAGTAGTCCAAGTCCACATTTCCGAGTTTGAAAAGCTACTGGAGTTAAAACTACAGGTGGGATAGGCGTCTGACTATTGATTTGTGTCAGATTTGTAACAGAAACACCACTAGGTCTATCTTTCTGCCTTGGCAGGCATGTGCAAGCGATTTTTGTGATTGGGTGCGCAGTTGTACCAGAAAATGTTACACTATTACTGACCGGGATATTTAAAAGGCCAATGGATGGTCCAAGCCCAGTAGAAAATGCGTCAGTGAACAAAGAGGAACCATTGTAATGAGGACTAGGACCAGGGGAACATCAATGTTGCATGGACCGATCCGCCCATGAGGGCCACATATGTTTGCTAGGATAAAAGCTGCAGGATACTTTACCCTTGGCCAATAAAGAATGCTATATTCCATACCTTAAACTGGTGGAAAGCATCCTTGCATCCACTTTGTTTGGATGCAGACCATCAAAACAGAAAAGATTACCTCGATCCCAGAAAAGATAAAAATTATCAATGAAATTTATTCTGTGAGCAGTGCAGGCAGATGAAAGCCAGGTGTTCAGGCTAATCAAACTGCTAAAATGACCCACTCCATGACCGAAAGTGGGGATTGGACCTGACAGGAAAACACTTATATTGAGGCCATTCAGAAAGTTAAAGAGTTGAAAAAAATCCTTTTTTAGCAATTTGAACTGCTGGCCAAGAGTGTCATTTGTTCCAATGTGTAAGATAATCTTCTCGGCGTCTGGGTGGGATGTGATTATGTCCGAGATTTTGTCCAAAAGGTCTAACGCTCTAGCACCAGGGAAGCAAAACGTTAGAGCCCCTTTCCATCTAACGTTTCTAATAATAGAGCTGCTGATAATTAGAGTTGACGGGGGAGCCGGTTGACTGGGACTGGGACAGGTAGCAGTCCGATCTGGCGCTTGACTGACAGGCCGGAGAGAAAGAGCCCGGCGGCGGGTTTTTCGGTCATGGACCAGAGCTGCCCTCAGCGGAGAAGCATTTTGTGACCAAGAGTGATTGGCCTGCTGTTCGTTATGAATGGGAAAGGAGGGCTTTCCCCACTCATCCAGAACCTGGTAGCGGTTATAATGCCACAGTACAGGCTCAGGAGTGGGGAGGGAGCTGCGAAAAGAGCACCATCCCTGCCGATTGTTTTTTGCATGCAAAAGGGTCCATTGCTCAGACACAGCGGGCATTGAGCAGGCCATAGACTTAGGCTTAGCTCCTAACCTCATCCAAGGATCCACATGGGCATCCACGGTGTATGAGCCTTGGCACGGGTCTGTGAAATATAGCTGTCATATAGCATTGCATGGAGTATCATTTGCATTACAGTGAAGAGGACTGGTTGTGATCGCAAAGGTGGCAGTTTGTTCTGCATAGGGCAATAAAAATGCCAAAGCTTGGACCACAATTTTTCACTCTGACACAGCCAACTGAATGACACCGGGCCATTGTAAGAACAACACATAAAGTAGACATGCTCGCAAATAAGTATAAAAGTGTAAGAGTATTTTCGTCGAGGACTACAAGAGAGGTCTCCAATCAGAGTTCCTGGATTTTCCTCTGAAGCAAACTCTTAATGACGCAGCCAAGCTATTCATTTTCCTGTCCCATGACTCCAGCAATTAATCAAGACTCACTTTCACTTTCGCAACCCCTGCTGGAGAAGAGAGGACAACAGACAGAGTCGCAAGTGAGGAAGCTTGTCAGGGAGCAGTTTTCTTACGTCAACGCAAATGTCAGCGGACCACAGTAGAATAAATGTACTGTGGCGAGCAATGGGAATACGGGAGGGGACAATTGACTGACGGACACGGCGGGAAGCAAATTGAGCGATGGATTAGCTGGTATGTTAGTTCAATCAGGAGAGACTTGAGTGAAATGTATTATGCGTTGAGCATAAGTAGAATTCAATTCAATTTTATTTATATAGCGCTTTTCATAGACAGGCTGTCACAAAGCTGCTTTACCAAGAGAAAAGGGCAGAGCCCAGGCTAATCTCTAATCCCCAAATAGCAGGCAAAAAAACTCCCTGTAGGGAGAAAAAGCCTCGAACAGTGGCGAGAAAAAACTCCTCAGTGAGAAGAAATCTCAGGAGGAACCTGGCTATTGTGGGGAAGCCCATCCTCCGCTGGCTGGCTAATTATTTGATGGTAAATTAGGGATGAGAGGATCATGACAGCAGGAAGACAGCAGTCAGAATTAACATGCTTAAAATCAGTCAAGTCTTTGGCGCTTGGACTCTTCGGGAAGACTCTTAGAGCAGGAGCACGGCTCAGAGCAGCAGCTGGATAATCTCCCAAAAATAGGGGACGGAAGCCCCCGGAAAACACAGCCTGATAAATCCCCCAAAGAAAGGAATACTCACCAAGCAGGAACAATATAATGACCGAGAAGCACGGGCTGCTGAGAGAAGAAAACATGATGAGCATGACATGGAACACGAATGAGGTCTAAAGAACTATATAATCCGGACATTAGCAAGCAATAGCTAGGGTCTGCAAAGCTCTGCATTTTTTTTTTTTTTTTTTTTGCATGATGATAGCCAGCAATGGCTAGGGACTGCAAAGCCCTGCATTTTTTTTTTTTTTTTTTTTGCATGATGATAGCCAGCAATGGCTAGGGGCTGCAAAGCCCTGCATTTTTGCATGATGACAGCCAGCAATGGCTAGGGGCTGCAAAGCCCTGCATTTTTTTTTTTTTTTGCATGATGATAGCCAGCAATGGCTAAAGGGCTGCAAATGATGACCCTGCATTTTTTTTTTTTTTTTTTTTTGGGGTAAAGATAGCCAGCAATGACTAAGGGTGCAGAGCCCAGCATGCGATTAGCAAGTGACCGCAGGAATACAGATAAAAACCAACCACCGACCACCAGTTATTTGCAAGCTTACCATGGACTGAAAAGGCTTCAGGGATCTTTAGGCTTTGATGATTGCAGATGCTTCAGGGCGCACGTAGGATACGTTTGCTGAAGATGACCAGTGGCTTAGTTGATAGAGAGAGCGTAGATATACCTTGCATAGCTGCTGATGAGCGGCACTTATTCTGAACAAATGATCCAAGTTTTGCTTGGGGCTATTAGAAATAGGCTTGGAAAAGATGGGTCAGAACATCTAGCTCCAAACTGAACCCCAGCTATAGACCTCATATATGGTGGAGTTTGAAGTGACGAACAACAACCAATGACAACAAGAAAATCAAAGATTGCAGACCCTCGCCCCTTAAAGCATTAGCAGTGGTGACAATGAGTGAAAAATTTCAAGTTAAACAGATATATAATTTTTTATGCATATGGAGAAAAAACCAGAAAACTATCCCCAAATCCAAATCTGGATCCTGATCCAGATCATCTCAGAGGAGGACCGAGAAATGGTAGACACTCATCACCTGTAAAAAAAAAAAAAAAAAAATCAAGTTAATCCGATCAACGGTTGATGAGTTATGCGAGTGGACAGATAGACGGACAGACATATATATAAGTATATATATATATATATATATATATACGGACTGCCGATTGCAATACCCTCGCTCCCCTTCGAGACGAAGGTAATAAATGTGCAGACGGCACTGACTGAAACAGGATTTAGTGGCAAAACAGAGAAACAGAAACATTCTCCAGCAAAATCATGCAGTTTTAGAGCAGAGAGAATGAAACTCTTTTTCATATAGAACTTAGCGAAATTCAAATAAGGCTGCATGGGAGGCTGAACCTAGAGAGGGGACTGCAACCGGAGATGAGCTGCTTTTAGGCCAAGGCTCCTGAAAACCTGGAAATTAAAGTGTGACAAGGAATTGCGTGACCTGGCAAAAATATTTATTTATTTATTTAGGCATAATGATAGCCAGCAATGGCTAGTGGCTGCAAAGCAATTAGCAAGTGACAGCGGAAATACAGATAAAGCCAACCACTGACCACCAGTTATTTGCAAGCTTACCCTGGACTGAAAAGGTTTGATGATTGCAGATGCTTCGGGGCGAACGTGGGATGCGTCTGCTGAAGATGACCAGCGGCCTAGTTGTTAGAGAGGCCGTATGTATACCTTACATAGCCGCTGATGAGCGGCACTTATTCTGAACAAATGATCTAGGTATTGCTTGGGGGCTATTAGAAATAGGCTTGGAAAAGATGGGTGGAAACATCTTGCACCAAACTGAACCCCAGCCATTAGACCTCTTATATAGTGGAGTTTAAAGCGACAAAAATCAACCAATGACGAACAAGACAATCAAAGATTGCAGACCCTCGCTCCTTAAGGAATTAGCTGTGGTGACAATGAGCAAACTTTCAAGTTAAACCGATAAGTAATTTTTTTTTTTTTGAGTATTACGGGCCGACAAATAGAAATGGAGAAAAATTCAGAAAACGGTTCCCAAATCCCATCTGGATCCGGATCCAGATCATCTCAGAGGAGGACCTAGCAACGGTAGACACATATGACCTTTAAAACTCCAAGATGATCTGATCAGTGGTTGTTGAGATATGCGAGCGGACAGACAGACATATTACAATTACAAATATACAAATAATTGCAATAGATGCGCCGACGGCACTGACTGAAACAGGTTTTAGTGGCAAAAGCAGAGAGACGCAAAACAGCCTCCAGCAAAATCATGCAGTTTTAGAGCAGAGAGAGCGAGACCCTTTCTCTTGTAGAACCTAGCGGAGGGGAAGCTGAACCTAGAGAGGGGGACTGGAGTGCCCAGAGGAAACCTGCGCAAACATGGGGAGAACATGCAAGCTCCACATGGAAAGGCCCCAGGCTGGATTCAAACCCACAACCTTCTTGCTGGGAGGCAGCTGTGCTAACCACTGTGCCGCCCTGACTTTTGATATTGATGCTTATTGCGGCTTCATTGTCGCGCAGAACTGCGATACGTTTGCGATGCCAGAACATGCTCCAAATGCAACAGGCTACGGCAATGGTTAAATTTCGTGCAATGCTGAGGATTAGAGCTTAGGCAAAGACAGAGGCCATTTACATGCGAACCACTGACCTTGAAAATAACCACCGAACCCGACGGAAGGGCAGCATCGGCAAAAACTGAAGAGAATTGGAGGAACAAACCACATTATAGAAAACATCATGCCAATCCAACGAGTCGATAGTCTTGACCAGAATTTCAAAACGGACGGCGGCCCTCATCCAGGGATATGACCTCATGCAGTTTAGGCACAGAGGAGGCCGAACGCAGTAGATGGGAATTGGGCGCCTGACTTTGGGGAAATACACGAATCAGTTGAATAGATACATTCAAAACAATAGCAACCTCTTATGACCATGCGCCCCCAGACCAAGGGCAATTAATACAGATAATAAATGCAGCATGTTTCCTTATAGTAACATCTTCGTTCGGCATACGCTAAAGGGGTGAATTCTGATAAAACTCATTATGATAGTTTCCTAAACCGAACGCAATTCAAGCACCAATCAAGTACGTAAGCATCTAGCAAAACATAGGATAACATAATATTAGAGCTCTACCGCTAGCATTTCCACTGGATCTGTGCCATGTATACCAACGATAATTCAAATGAAAGAGGAAATCCACGGAATCCGACGATATAAGCCTTGACATTTTAAACCGACAGCGCACTGAATGAACACCAGGCCTGCAATTTACGAGCTACAACGATGAGCTTTTTTTTTTTTTTACTTTGATTGGTCCATTTCGTAATAAAACTCATCGTGGGTAAATCTGCGCAGGCTATTTCTTAGCCGAATGTGTCCTTGTTATTTTTGAAACTTGACCCGTCAGCCTCCGTAAATGTTATTTTCCGGTGTTGTACCGGAGCATCTTAGCAAACCAGAACATCACCAAAAAGAAAGCCGATTAATTCCAGTAACTCGACTCAAAAGCAAAACTCATACTATACGGATTCACAACACGCAGACCAACCATTTCAAGTGTCCACCTCTTCCAACTCCGATGATCACAACTGACAGCCAATGAAAACCCAAAATTCAGCATCTCAGAAATCAGAACATTATTAAGACCAATAAAAGAAAAGGATTTTTTTAACACTGGAATAATGGACTACTGAAAGTATGAATATGTACAGCACTCAATACATGGTCGGGGCTCCATTTGTGTGAATTACTGCAGCAAAGCAGCGAGGCATGGAGGCGATCAGCCTGTGGCAAAAGGGGCTTGCGCTGAAGTAGAAGGCTTGGAAGCTGGCACTGGAGTTAACGCGCGTAGGGTAGGGGCAGCCGAAGCGTGGTCTGGATGATGCAGCCAGTGCGTATGCGAGAAATGGAGGCGAGCGTAGATTGCAAGAGCGGAACTGATCTCAGCGAACGGCAGCATGAACGAACAAGGGCACAGAAAAATGACATTTTTTAAAAAGACAGCAACATATCGATTGGCTAGCGATGCGACCGTGGTGTGCCACGGTTGGATAGAAGAGATCAGCTGCTACACCAGCTGACTGCACAATTGACGGCCACAGAGATTGGCTGCAGGGATTTATGAGTGAGCATGCGAATGAATGAAAAGTAAATAAACTGAGTTGAAGTGCGCGAGAGAGTGTTCCTGACTGAACGTTCGCTTAGCTTCATTTAAACAAATCAGCTGCAGTTACTTAAGGAATCATGCACGGAAGCATTTGCTCGTGCTTGATTGTTCAGGTGTTGAGATTCGGCTTACGGGTTTTTCGGAGCCAGGTGGAAAAAGAGAGTGGGGTTTCTTTTTGTTTGCTTGCACTGGGTCTGTTGTCTTTTGTGTGCACAGGACTCTGAGAGCTGTTGAGCTGCCACGGAAAAGCTGGGAAGCAGAGTACCAAAAGCCTACTGATGTCGTTGCTGTTGTAAAACCCACGCAGCTCGACCAACGACGGAGGAGCCGGGGGTGAAGGCTTATGCGTGTGGATTCCAGCTGTTATGAGGCAATGGAACATGTCAATTAAATCTTTCATGCCTGCGTCCCGCCTTGGACCGGGCCTGAGACTTACCTGAAGTATTCTCAGTAATTCTCCGTTCGAAAAAGGGCTATGCCGAAATCACGGAACCATCTAACCTAATCCCGCGCTGCGAATAATCCAAGGTGCACGTTGGAACACTCGCAGGAACTGAACAAAACATCAGACATATCAGTGATTAGGGAAAACTAAGCATAACGATTACAGGGTTACTCTCGTTTAAAATCTGACTCCAATTTAAAGTAGATAAAGGACTGAAACATGCGTGAATCTCGGGGCAGCTACGCCACCAGACTCTTCCGTGAAAACCACTGTTACTCAATTTACGCCCCCGGGTCCTACAGCGCCATTGCCGGATCTTAGTTCGGTGATAGTTCTAGAGGATGGAAGAAATCACCATGATACTAGCATCTTGGCATAGACATATCATGAACCCAGATTTATGTACACCACAGGGCCCCTTAAGGGGATCGGCCAGGCACCAGCTTATAAGCCCAAGGGTGCCCTTAAAGCCAAATCCCCAGAACCGGTACTACATAAACCGTTTATGGGTAGACCGTAATTTGCAATCCAACCCATCACTACCTATAAACATCAGCTAGCTAGTCTGGAATGGTAAGAAATCGCCCCCTAAGTACCGGTCGTAACGTGGCTAGAAAGAATAAAAGGATTAGGAGTCACAGAGACCACGCAAGCTTAAAGGAATAACAATAATTTATTCACCAGGTAGGCAAAAGCTGAAATCAAACAAATCAACGTTAAACCAATTACAAGTTACGCACAATTTAGAAAATGAGAGTAAAGTCATACCTGGCGAAAAAGGCTACACACACACTAACGTGCGCGGGGAGAGATCGGATACGATCTTCCCCGAATTGATTGTCTGTTCTTGCTTTAAGCCAAATCACGTCTTTGATCCAGGCGGCCTGGCCATAAACGACCTGGAAGGGGGGTCGAATCTGGCTTTTGGGTTTCCACCATTTGGAGGATGTAATAAAGCAATTTAGCAGAGAGAGAAGAATAGGGTGATTTACCGGAGAGGATTCTGACCAATTTTCAGGAGTTTCCAAAAGGGAATGAACCATAATTTCAATGGGAATGAAGCATACTCCATTCAGCTCCTTGGATTCCCCCGAGAATAACAAGACCAAACATGATATGAATATGTACTAATATGATGCAGTTGTCATGAAAAAGTCTTAAGATGAATTATTATATAGTTAAATTGGGTTCTCTAAGTATATAAGTGATTTCTTAGCAGGATATTGAACATATAAGCATATTGTGAAGTTCTCAGAGGTTTAGATTATATTAAACAGATAAGGTCCAGTTAGATTAAAAGACTGAGGACAGTAATATGACTCCCACAGGGGCATTGTGATAGTCAGGGCTTTGCAACTACCCCCCTGTACAGAGTAACAGAAAGACCATCGACACCTTCCACATGCAGGCTGAGCGAGCATCCTGGGTTCACTCATAATGGGGGAAGTTTACAAAAGTTTATTGCTATCTGGCATGGCTCTGGACCGAGCTTATCAGCCATTTGTCACTTACGTTTCCAGATTCTACACTGTAATCGCCGGTTTGGAGAGAAGAGAAATCGGCGCATTGGAGGGTTGCAAACTTGCCAGATTGGAGGAGAAGCAAAGACGGGGACGTGAGCTAATTAAGGCAGCTGGCGGCCGCGGAGGGTAGCGGATAGCATTGGAATAGTGATCGGGTGTGGACGTACACCTTCTCTGCGCAATTGCCGGGGGAGAGAAATGTGGAGCTTTCCCCCCCTTGATGAGCTAAGTGGCATGACCTCTGTATTGGGAGAACGCTGACTATATTTCAGAAGGGGGCCTCTGTGTGAGGGGTTATAGCTCTTAAAATCTGGTCTCAGTTCTGGCTGCACCATAGTCATAAGCAATGTACAATCTTACCAGACAGACCCTGCCTTGTACCAGACCGTGTGATGCGGTGCGTTTTTTCCATAGTAATTAAGTATGATACAACTTCACAGATTCACAGTACATTTAGTGTGAATCAAATTGATATTTGTGGTAGTCAATTATAAAGGACAACCAAAAAGCCAACATTACAACCAACTATCAGTCTGCTAGTGCCACTTGCGGACTTAGGATTTGTTTTGGAAATGAATTTAGCTAGTAAGCATAATGGCTTATGTTATTCATACCCATACCCAGCCAGCATAATTTGACGTGTGCAATAGCCAGCTAGCTAGCTACAGAGCTACATGAAAACTAAGCTTATGTATGAAAAGGCTGCTGAACTCCAAAGATTCCACTTTGTGCGACAGCAATTTTATTTTCAAAGGTTGCAGCTTCATCTGTCATCTGACATCCAATCATTCGATGATGTTGCTAGCTAACAAAGCTAAAACTGCCCTTTAAAAAGCTGAAACACAGCAACAAATGAGTACAAATGACACTTCCTGAAACAGTCATTGACATTCTGAGAGTACCAAAAATTGTTTATAAGATGCTGATAAACCCAAATGAAACATCCGCACTGTCATCAGTTTTGGAGTGGGGGGCTGGGAGGAAAACAGCAGCAAGCTGAGCTGAAAGCTAGGTCGCAATCAAAAACACACTGATACAGCTTGGCAAAAACATGAAAATGTTAGATGAAAAGTGCAATCGGTCAGATGAGCAAGACAGATATTTACAAATTTGAGTGTTCTTTCATGCTTTGTTGGCTGGACTTGGATGCAACTAGTTAGCTGGCTACTGTGGACATGAAATTAAGGTATACACAAGTAACACCAGTGCTGTACACATCAGATGAGCCAGAAACACAAAACAAACATCACTAGCATAACTATTGGTAAAAATCGAGCCTTTTTCAAGCTCTGACTGAATTGTTTTAATTTTATTAATGTGCTAGCTAGCTTGGTTAGCAAGCTAACTGATAGAAGCAATGTGCAGTCCATTGGATTGTAAATGACCTCACGATGTGGTGCAATTTTGCATATTAATTTAGGATGATGTAACTTCACAGATTCAACCAAATTTTAATCAGCTTATCTGCTGCACTGTGTTTGTTAATGTGCAAAGTTAAAAGGTTATAAATAGCACCATTTTTGAGTAATTGAGTATGAAATGACTCACACTCACTCACTTCAATTGTGGCCATATTAGCCCATTATTGCACGGAAACACCCCATCCATACTGGCCTAGTTGATGTTTGTCAATCAACCGACCAACCTGACCAATCGTGGCGCGAGAAAGCCGTATCACACGTGTGTGATACCAAACCTATATCTCATGGGTTGTATCAAACCGATTTTTAATCATTTATGGGATGAATGATCATCAAATGACTTTGGATGCACATACTCTTTCTAAAACCAAATTATCTTGGGAAGCTGAATTGGTGTGAAAACTTACAGATGAGCTCTGGGATGCAGCTATTTAGATAATATGTTGGTCCACGTCCAGTGCACGCCTCAGACTATACAAGTTAAGGTCCTGCACTTTACCCATGTCAGCAAGATTTTCCAAGATCTATGCGGATATGACTATTACAGTAACACCCCTGCAGACTGAGCTGAAATGTTCTGTTTTTGTCCCTAACTAAAGAACCTCTGGGCTTCTGTTTTTGGAACCTTGCCAAAAATTATAGAAATTAAATTGCGATCCAGCACCCTAATTCCATTGTTTGGAGTTCTGTTTGAATGGAAGTGCCCTAATCCCTTGTTACCCTCTATCTGGTTTAAAGATGTGGTACTTTTTTCAACTTGAAGAGGTGAATTCACTCTCAGGGGCTCTGTAGACCACTTCTATGAGAAATGACATGCTCGATAGATTATGTTAACAGCCAATGAACCCCCCCCCCCCCGAATTGGTGGGGAATATTACATATCTTTGCAATGTTTGTACTCTCTCTCTTGCACAGTAACAATATAATAAATATAATAAATTGGACCCAAGCCTCTTATTGCTGGCTTCACCTTTGATTGCTATTATCCTGACACATTTTTAACTTAACCCTGTTGACCGGTTCGATTCCTGTCTTGTGGAAAATGGCTTTTGTTCTTCCCTTACATAAATGTGGTTCTTCAGATGTTCTGAATAACTATCCACCAATTTCAAAGCTGCCGTGCTTGGCTAAGGTTTTAGAGAGACTCGTCAATAATCAAGTTAGAGCATTTTTATCAGACCATGCTATCTTGAATGTATTTCAGTCAGGCTTCAGACCAGGTCATAGTACTGTATTAGCTGCAGCCAGGGTATTAAATGATATAGTTTCTGCCTTGGACAATAAGCAAGAATGCGCTGCCCTTTTTATTGACCTATCAAAGGCGTTTGACACAGTTGACCATTTTAAACTCATAGAGCGGCTAAGTGCAATTGGGTTTGATATTAAATCTCTGAATTGGTTTCAAGATTATCTATCTGGTAGGTGTCAAGCTGTTGTGGCCGAAGGCTATCAATCCAACTTTATTTTTCTTAGCAAGGGGGTTCCACAGGGTTCAATTTTGGGGCCCTTGCTGTTTGCACTTTTTATTAATGAGTTCGGTGCTAATTTTCTTAATAGTAAAATCCACCTCTATGCAGATGATACAGTCACCTACTCAGCTGCCCCTTCTGCTGATTTGGCTCTTAAAAATTTGCAGTCTGATTTTCAAATCTTCCAGAAGGATCTTTTAGACCTTAAACTAATTTTAAACTCTGAAAAAACTAAATTCATGCTATTCTCTCATAAACCAGCTGCTAGGTTCCATAATGGTAGCATCACGACAGTAAATGGAATCCAAATCGAAAGAGTTCCTTACTACAAATACCTTGGCATTTGGGTGGATGACAATCTTAATTTTAAGAAGCATACTGATGAGCTGGTCAAGAATTTGAAGCCAAAATTGGCTATGCTGTACAGGAATAAAGCCTGCTTTCCGAGGATTTGCAGAAGACAGATTGTTCAAGCAACTATTCTCTCTAGAATAGATTATGGTGATGTAATGTATATGCACGCTGCACCCTCCTTGCTGAAGTCACTTGATGCAGTGTACCACGCTGCATTAAGGTTCATAACTGGAGATGGCTTCCGAACACATCACTGTACACTTTATTTTAACGCTGGTTGGTCTTCGCTGGCCGTGAGAAGGGAGCAACATTGTTGCCTTTTTATTTACAAGGCATTGTTGGGTAAACTGCCTGGATATCTGACCAGTTTGCTTAATGTGAGGAAGGGGGAATACGGTCTCATGCGACTCTTGACTTTTTGGTTTTAGATGTCCCAAGGGTGCGTACTGAACTGGGTAAAACTGCTTTTATGTATTATGCTCCACAGAAGTGGAATAGGATTCAACAGTTTTTAAAGTTGGAAAGTCTTATTTCAATTGATTGTTTTAAATGTCTTTTATTGGCTGCCACAAAGCAGGAATGTACATGTGTAATGTAGTCATAGTTTTTATTTATTGTACTCGGTGTTTTCTGTTTTTTGCTACTGGGCTCCGTTGCAAAAGAGAGCTTGCTCTCAATCGGACTCCCAGTATAAATAAAATAAATAAATAAATAAATAAATAAATATGTTTTTAATTCATACAACCTTTTCCCTTTGTTACTTTTCCCATTTCCTACTGTGCTTTTTCCCTATATGGAATCAATGTTACTGTATGTTTAACAGTGTCTGTATGGAATTTCAAGGCGGGGCGAGAGGGGATGGTTGGGGGGTGGGGTGGGATGTTTGTTTGAGAAAAGAAAAATGGAAGAAAATATTGCTTCAGTTGCACATAACAGGACTTGAACCTATCCTTCGATTAAGATTTATTAAAAACAATACAATCCACTCGTCCTTGGTCCAGTTTTTGATCGTGACTTTAGCCCCTTTGCGCAGAATACAAATATTTCCCATTTTTCCTGTTATGCACGAGCTATTTAGGCTTTATAACTCAGGTTTTGTGTGACAACGACTGTGGAAAATTATGCCAGTGAAGCAAGACATTTGGAAATTCTATTACAGGATTATTTAGGAATTACATTTCTGAATTTACGGACGTTGGCATCTATATCTGCGCAAAGGGGTTTTAAAGGAAAGGTTTTTACATGCTGGAAATACTATGAAGCAGCGTTTATTCATGCGACCATTGAATGCTGCCGCATTCATCTTAGGGATGTTACAACAGCGCAGTTCCTTGACAGTTACATTCATATTGAACTAATCATGCCTATATTGCTACATATTGATAGGTCCATCATCCTGCAGTTGATGCATGCCAACAATGTTTACTTATAATTCAATTCATCTGTGTAAACATGAATCCTAAACTTAAAGTTTCCAGTCTGGTAAGTGGAATTCCCATGAGTAGAGCCTTGATCCAACAGGCCATTAAGAGGAAACATGGCAAACTTCAAATAGCTTGTGTTTTGCTTCATGTAATGCTCTCCTTCCCCTGTTGAATATTGAATTCAACTTTATATGTAATGCTTTTTACCAAGTCAATATCACAAAAAAAAACTGCGCAAGAAAACTATTTCACACCCCTCCCCAAGATGTGATCTAAAAATTCCCCAGTGCAAAGAAAGAAGAGGAAGGAAAAACTAACCTCAACCATTAGCAAAATTAGAATTATGTGCTGGCATGTAAACCATTTCCGGTTGTTCTCTCACTGAAATGTACTGCTTGATTTGCACTTCTTTTCAGCATGCATTGAAGAATGTGAGATAAAAATTGGTTAACAGCCTCTCTTTTGCAAACAGGGTTTTACAATCATATGTAAAGTTTAAATAGAAACCTTAATTCTAAATTAGTTGGGACAATGTTTTAAATGTTACCAAAAAAAAAAAAAAAACAAACCAGGAAGCAATGATTTACAAATCATTTTTCTACTGTATTCCATTCAGAACAGTCCAAGTCACATAGGGCCTGAGTTTCCTATCATATGTGATACATGCAAGACCTATCACAACCCCTTAGCACTGTGGCGAGGGGAGTTGTTCTTCTGTGCAAATGTAAACACATGGACATATTATGAAGCAGCTGCAAGAGCTACCTCCCAGCTACTTCTGCCAGCTCCTCCTAAGGGATCCCTAGCCATCCCAGGCCAGCCAGGAGCTATAATCTGCCTAGTTTGTCCTTGGTCTCCTCCCTGTTGGACATGCCCTGAAAACCTCTTAACCCTTTCGCAGGCACAGCGACATTTTTGTCGTTTTAACCAACGTGTTTTATAAAGTCTTCTTTAAATTCCCGATTGTTGGAATTCCCTTTGTTAACACTCATTACCATTGGCTGTCTCTCAGGTCACCCAGCACTGTATTTTTAGCCGTGAACGAGGCATGGGATTTCAAAACCAAATAACTACTTCCCGAAATTGTGGGACATGTGAACATGGCATCAGCAAATAGCCGGCATTCTAGCCGTGTTTCTAAACGCAACGTGGATGAAGTTTTTTGCTTTATTGAATGGACGATGAGTTTGAATATCCAGAGAGCGGGAGTGACTTGGATCCAAAACGATTTTAGCGATTCTGGAGAGGATTAAAACATAAAAACATCAGTTATGGGAAACTTATTATGAGATTTGGTGTTATTTTATTGTTATTTTGAATAACAATCATATTTTGGTAAAAACCCAAAATTAATCCGTCCGTGGGGGTATGCATCTGGGCCAAAATTTGCCTGCGAAAGGGTTAAGCAGGGGCGTCCAGGAGGTATCAAAACCAGATAACTGAACTGCCTCAGCTGACTCCCCTCAACGCAGAGAAGCAGGGGCTCTCACTACTAGCACCTAAAAACCGAGAAAGTGCACCTTTTTCCGAGAAATTCCTGCAAAAACTTAGAATACATCGAGGTTTACTGAGGATTTGAGGCCAACTCGGTAAACCTTGGAAAAATTTTACCAAGGTATCCTGTCTGTCCAGTTTACTTGAAGGGGACATACACTGAAAAATGAACTTTTCAGTGCTTTTTCTTGTATATAATCACTCTCTGGTGTGCCTACTGACACATAAAGTGTGCAATATGACAACCAGGTCAATCTGGAGTAAGCTGGCCTTTCCTTTACTACTGTGCTGGAGCTAGCCAGTCAGATTTTGTCCTTTCTTCTACGTAGAAAGTGGGGCATGGCAACACCCCTGTGCATTTTTTTTTCTTATCGTGGGTGGGGTCTACTGCAGTGTTCTGCGAAAAAAAAGGACAGGAAGCCATTTTTCCCCCGCAAGCGACAGTTTGAGGTAGTGATGGCAATGAAAGGCACAGCTGTTCTGTGGTGGGCTTCCAAAATCAGCATCAGTGCTTGCACAAACTCCCAGCTTCAGAAGAAAAAAGGGTGGAGTGGTTACACTTTATTTTTGACGGTAACGTCTCAATCCACTTCGGCAAGAACCTCCTTGTTTCTGCAAACCACTTTTTACCGGACTCTTTCACAAATTATGGACAATATCAACAACCACGAGCTATATAAACTAGAGGTGCTATGTTACGATTTCAATGTGCAGGTCTGGTTGTCATCTTGTGACGGGCGTCCAATACAGCATTGTGCAAAAGTGGATGCTTCTTTCCAGAAATGTTTCTCTTAATGCCTGACCACTGTGACGCCGTAAATTGCAGCCACAAGAAAGGGAAAGTTGTTGACTTAACCTTTCTCACGAAAATTATTTTGAGCTTGAACAACAGAGATTATTAGCTTTAAATCATCAAACTTTCCCACCACCAGATCACCTGGTTAGCTCGGGGGTAACGTCGTGGCTTATAGGACCATATCTGCCAGGTTATTTGGATGGGAAATAGACATCTTATTCGTGCATGACTGCATTACCATTCGGTTTTATTGATTTCCACTGAGTGCAATACTTTCAGTCCTAACAAGCGAAAATACCGCAGTACTTTGAATCACTCCTGACTGCGTCAAGCACGTCTGAAAACCCATTGAAATCAGCAGCTGCTTCACTGTCAGTGGATGTGAATAGGTTTAGTTGTTCGTCCTTCGTAATGTCAGTGTTTGGGTCTGCACCATGCAGCGGTATTTCTATCAAACAAAAAATAGTCATAGATACCCCTGCTGAAAAAAGTCAGGGAAACCATTAGGCAACCATTAGGCATATTCTATTGGTTTCTAATGGTTCCTGGTGGTTTTGTAATGGTTTCTAATGGCTACTTATGTTTTCCTAATGGTTCGGTTTGTTTTTCTAATGGGATTCTATCATCTCCTACACAAATCTACAGGACTTTAACCGGTCCCTTCTAATGGTTCCTACAGAAGTCTAATGGTTCCTACAGGAGTCTTAATGGTTCCCACAGGAGTCTAATGGTTCCTACAGAAGTCTTAATGGTTCATACAGGCGTTTCTATACCAGTCTAATGGTCACTATACAGTGGTCTAGTGGTCACTACAGGGTGTAGTGGTCTCTAATGGTTCCTAATGTGATGGAGGAACACAGATGTTATTGCTTTCTTTGGCGATCACATCTGTCTGACTTCTAGTGGGTCTTTGTGTAGTGTCATGGTTTAGGTGGTGTGCGTGTGTGAAGGACTTTCCTTTGTGGCTCTCGTCCCGGGACGATATCGAATTCCCTCTCTATCGGATTCTTTTCCCAGCTGGTTCATCAGGCGTGGGCGGCGCTTTCACCTAAGTCTATATAAGCCGGATGTCCGCCACGCCTCCTTTTGCTGGAGTGTCTGATTTCAGTTTTCACTGCAGCCAGAAGTTATCTCTAGTAAGGGGATTTGTGGCATAAGCCTTCGCGGTATATTTGCGATTTATATTTCCTTCGGGAAATTTCCTTTTTGATTCCTTCCCTATCTTTCTTTGGTGTCGCACCAATTTATGGTGCTTTGTCTTTGCTTCCAATATTCATAAGATGATTTATTGGGTGTCACAGTTTTATCATGGTAATGGACCAGTATAGGCTGAGATGGAGCAGGTTTCATATAACTCAGTCTCTTTAGTATCTATGCTTTGCACACCTTTATCTACCAGCAAAAAAAAGTCGACAAAACCCATTGTGATAAATACACTATGGTCTCAATTTAGGTTGCATTTCAGGTATAGACAGGCGCTACCCCTATTGCCTATTACAGCAAATGTACTATTTCCACCATCTGTCCTGGATTCTGCCTTCTTATTGTGGTTTAGGAAGGGACTTAAATGTGTAGTGGATCTATATCAAGATAATAATTTCATATCTTTTGAAAAAATGACACAACAGTATGATATTCCTCATTCCTCATTTTATAGATACCTCCAGGTACGCAATTTTGTCAAGAAGTTTTTTGTCCCTTTCCCATCTTCACCTCATAAGGGTTGGATTGAGGAGCTTTTAGAAAGGGACCCTCAACAGAAAGGTCTTATATCTACATTATACAGTTCAATTCAAGAAACGGCCTCCCCCTCTCTGAGTCACCTTAAGGAGCAGTGGGCTAAAGACTTTGGGTATGATATTTCTGATCAATTATGGCAGTCTGCAGTTTCTAGAATTCATTCGACATCCATTTGTATTAGGCATGGTTTATTGCAGTTTAAAGTAAAACATAGATTACACTTCAGTAAAAGCAGACTTGCGAAGATGTTCTCAGGATTAGATAAGACTTGTTCCCGCTGCCATCAGGATGAAGCTACTTTGTATCATATGTTTTGGAGCTGTCCAAGTCTTGTACCATTTTGGTCTTCTGTCTTTGAAACATTTTCCAACATCTATAGTAAGGAAATACGACCAGATCCAGTAGTCGCTTTATTTGGAGTAGTTCCGGGAATGTCGGCATTTACAGGTGCACAATGCGATGTCTTAGCTTTTCTATCATTATTAGCACGTCGGTTAGTGCTGATTCACTGGAAATCAATTAAATCACCTTTACACTGTAGATGGGTGGAAACTGTTATGGCACATCTTAAGCTTGAAAAACTTAAATACTCCATGAGGGGCTCAGTAAAGACATTTTATGAAGTATGGAAGCCTTTTCTTTCCTACTTTGAACAAAATTTTGCATCCAAACAAGAAGTCTAAGTTCCCTGATTCTCCATCCCCAATCCCACCTCACCCAGTTTTGCCTGTTTTTTTTTTTTTTGTGTGTGTGTTTGTTTATAGCATATTTGGTTTAGTGCATTTGTTGAGCTTTGTGATTGATAGCCGTGACTCGTGTGGTGTTGAATGAAGGCATATTTTGAAAAAGTGAATAAAAAGATTTCTGAATAAAAAATTAAATAATTATTAAAATTGCGAATGCATATGCTTGCTAGCTAGCTAGTTATTGATCAGCATTCGGCATGTTGTACTTTTGCCTGTAATGTTTGCTGAAAAGCCCTTCATTTTTATTTTTTTAAACGGTGTCAGTTTTCAGTTTGTGTGTATGGGAATGCAACACGAGGTCCCTGATTTATGTTCAGTTACTATGGAGAGCTGACCGAAACGAAAACTGGGAACTGCATACTCGTAGCAGCAGCAATGTAATCAGGAACGTTAAGGTATTTTGCATGGGACCAGTTATGTCACCGGTTGTCTGTGGCACAACTGCCGATGAGGGAAACGAGTACAACCCCAATTCCGAAATAGTTGGGCCAAAGTGTAAATTGTGAATAAAATCAAAACGCAATGACCTTCAAATCACACCAGCCAGTATTTTATTCACAATAGAACAGAGATAACATAGCAAATGTTGAAACTGAGAAATTTTACAATTTTATCCACAAAATGAGCTCATTTCAAATTTGATGGCTGCTACAGGTCTCAAAGAAGTTGGGACAGGGCCCTGTTTACCATGGTGTAGCATCCCCTCTTCTTTTTAACGCAAAGTAGAGGCGTCTGGGCATTGAGGAGACAAGTTTCTTGAGTTTAGCCATTGAAATTTGATCCCACTCTTGTTTAATACAGGCTTTCAGCTGCTGGAGAGTTTTGGGTCTCCATTGACGGACTTTTCGTTTAATTATGCACCAAATGTTCTCAATCGGCGAAAGATCAGGACTGCAGGCAGGCCAGTTCAGCACACAGACACTTCAACTACGAAGCCATGCTGTTGTAATAGCTGCAGTATGTGGTTTCGCATTGTCCTGCTGAAATACACAAGGCCTTTCCTGGAATAAATGTCGTCTGGAGGGGAGCATATGTTGCTGTAAAACCTTTATATACCTTTCAGAATTCATGGTGCTTTTTAAAACATGCAAATGTCCCACACCATATGCACTAATGCATCCCCATACCATCAGAGATGCTGGCTTTAGAACTGAACGCTGATAACAGGAGGGGTGGTCTTTCTCCTCTTCAGCCCGGAGGACACGACGCCCATGATTACCAGCAAGAATGTCAAATTTGGACTCGTCTGACCACAGGACACTTTGCCACTTTGCTACAGTCCATTCTAAATAAGCCTTGGCCCACACAACACGGCGGAGCTTCTGGATCATGCTCAACAATGGCTTCGTTTTTGCATGATAGATTTTTAGGTGGCGTCTGTGGATGGCACAGCGGACTGTGTTTACAGACAGTGGTTTCTTGAAGTATTCCTGGGCCCATTTAGTCATGTCAATGACAGAATCATGCCGGTGAGTGATGCAGTGGCGTCTGAGGGCCCGAAGATCACAGGCATCCAGTAAAGGTCTTCGGCCTTGTCCCTTACGCACAGAGATTTTTCCAGTTTCTCTGAATCTTTTGATGATGTTATGCACTGTCGATGATGAGATCTTCAAAGCCTTTGCAATTTGACGTTGAGGAACATTGTTTTTAAAGTCTTCCACAATTTCTTTACGCAAGCCTTCACGGGTTGGAGAGCCTCTGGCCATCTTTACTTCTCAGAGGCTCAGCCTCTCTAAGCCTCTCTCCCTTTTATAGCCAATCATGTTACACACCTGATGCCAATTAACTTAATTACTTGCTAAATGTTCTTTCAGCTGATTCTCTTACATATTAATTGCTTTTTCAGCCCTTTTCTGCCTGTGTCCCAACTTTTTTGAGACCTGTTGCAGCCAGAAAATTTGAAATAAGCTCATTTTGTGGATAAAAATGTAAAATGTCTCAGTTTCAACATTTGAAATGTTATCTATGTTCTATTGTTAATAATATATTGGCTCATGTCATCTGAAAGTCATTGCATTTTGATTTTATTCACAATTTACACTTTGTCCCAACTATTTCAGAACTGGGGTTGTAAATCAATGTCCAGTCATACATGAATTCATAGTAATTTCATACGAAGTGTGTGACATCGCGTTGTGAAGCTGGCTGGCAAAGTTACAGCTAAACATTACCCCAGCTTGTTAGCATTTTGAGAAGAGCTCAGTGAGGGGGAATAAGACAAATACCCTAGCAATGTGTTTCTTCGCAAGACATCGGCCTAGATATACTTTTTTTTTAATCGAAGTGTCTCCGTGTGTGACAGTCGGATAGGGTTTCAATATAACTGTGTCTGACAGTCCATTATTATTATTATTATTATTATTATTTTATTTCTTCAAACCTACTGAATCTTTTTGGGTTAAGGGATAGGGTTTCTGTATAACTGCGTGGTTAAAATTCTTGGCACTCATCTTGAAGAACTGAGCCGAGTAGATTTGAAGAAAATTTTGAAAAATCATGGACTGTCGGACACGGAGTTATATTCAAACTCTATCCAACTGTCGGACACGGAGACACCGCTTTAGAATATGGAGATCAGTGATTATGCAACGAAAGTCATGTGGGGGACCAGAATTCCGACGCATGACGCATTCGCGGTCGCAATATTTCTTTTCGGAGGATGGGAACAGCACAGGAAAAGAAAAACCGCCATTGGCACACCCTGCGGAAAAGGTAGGCGGAACAAGCAGCCAACCGATTGGTCGGGAGCCATGAAGGGGCGTTGTCACATATAACTTATTTGTATTTAAAGCTACAGACACTGAAACAGCCAGCTCTGAGTAGGACTGAAACAGAGGGTTCTAGAGGCAGGCTGAAATGCAGGGTCACAGTGGAGTTTTAGCAAGAAACTTCACAGACATGTCCTGGGGGCCTTTAAGATTTATTTAAACTTGTTGAAAAAAGAGTATAATATGTCACCTTTAAGTTTGGACAACACCTCAGTATACCTCGGTTAAATTTTCCCGAGACACACCGAGGATTGTCTGGCCCACTGAAGTTGAAGTTTGTCTGCTAGGCCTATGCTCACACCAGAACAAAGGGGAGGGGTGAAGACAGTCAAAACACATGCCTCATTAAAGACCTCCCACCAGTACTGCAGTCCAAACACCAATTAATTATGCAAATTACCAGTACTGCCTGTTCAACGAGGTTACAGTTCAGATGAAGTACAGGCTTAGTTCAGCCTGCTCTGTCTGTGCTGCATACAGGAATTGGCAAAGGAAAAACCACCACCATTAAAGTAAGAACAAAAAAAGGGGTTGTATACAGAATATATTCAATCTGCAACAGCACTGATTTACAAACAAATCAGGTACACAATGTAATTTTTAAAAGAGGGCACCTTGAGAGAAAGTGAACATCGAGAGTAAGAAAAGTATGGGTGGGCAAAGTGGGGAAAATTAAGCACATAATCACACACATACAGTGATGCATGTGTTTTGACTGTCTTCACACCCCCCTTTGTTCTGGTGTGAGCATAGGCCTACCAGACAAACTTTGGTCTACCTCGGTGAAATTTTCCCGAGGAATACTGATGTGGTCTCTGAGCTTCAGTGGGCCAGAAAATCCTTGGTGTGTTGCGGGCAAATTTAACCGAGGTTTACTGAGGTGCTATCCAAACTTAAGTAAACTGGACAGACTTCGGGATATCTCGTGAAAATTTTTCTGAGGTTAACCGAGTTGGCCTCAAATCTTCAGTAAACCTCGGTATATTCTAAGTTTTTATATGAATTTCTCAGAAAAAGGTGCACTTTCTCGGCTTTTGGGTGCTAGTAGTGTCAACTCAGAGCCCCTCACGGATGTCCAAGCTCCTCACCCTATCTCAATGGGTGGGCCCAGACACTCTGCAGAGAAAACTCATTCTGGCAGCTTGTATTTTTGATCATGTCCTTTTGATCATTACTCAAAGCTTGTGACCATAGGTGAGGGTTTGATTGTAGATTGTCAGGTAAATAGTGGGATTTCCCATTTGGCTCAGCTCCTTCATTACCATGACAAACTGGTACAAAGTCTGCATCACTGCAGATCTTCCTACAGTATTTCCAACTTTTTCCTTCTCGCGCTCATGAACAAGACCCCGAGATACCTGAACTCTTCCACTTTGGGCTGCACTCACCCCCCACTCGGAGAGGATAATCTGCCTTTTTCCAACAGAGACCCGTAGCCTCAGATTTGGAGGTGCTGATCCTTATCCCAGCTGCTTCACCCTCAGCTGCAAACAGCTCCAGAGCAAACTGAAGGTTACAGCCCCATGAAGACCACCTGACCACAAGAAGCAGTGTGACCCTGAGGTCACCGAACAGGGCTCCCTCCAGACCTGGGCTGTGCCTTGATATCCTGTCCATGAAAATCATGAATAAAATAGGTGACAAGGCACACCCTTGGGGGGAGTCCAACACCAACTGGCAATGAGCCCAACTGGAAAGGAGTTAAAAATTTTTACACTGGGGCTATGGTTCGCTGCCGAAACCCGATTGGGCCTGACTCATGGGGCCCAGGCCCAAAACCTCAGGTGGGCGAATGGACCCAGGCGCCGACTGGCATAAAATGACAGAAGCAGGTTTAGTCAGGGCAATATTCAGGTAGGACAGTCCAGAACAGTAACACACCGGCCATTACAAGTACAAGAAGGGAAGTGGTCGTGGTCACAAAACAAACTAATAGTCAAATGCCACACAGTGAAAATGCCAATGCAGAGATGAGACTGAGTTGTTAATCGAAATAACAAGCTGATTTTAAAATTAGGAGTTCAAAAAAAACACAAGGGGAAGAGCAGACTTGAAAACCATGGAAAAAAATGAATGAGAACCAAGAAAAAACACTGGCAAAAAAAAAAAAAAAATCCCTGGTGCAAAGAAAGAAGAGGAAGAAAGAACTAACCTCAACCATTAGCAAAATTAGAACTATGTGCTGGCATGTAAACCACTTCCGGTTGTTCTCTCACTGAAATGTACTGCTTGATTTGCACTTCTTTTCAGCAATGCGTTGAAGAATGGGAGATTATTATATTATTTATATATTATATTATTTGGTGTAATTCACAGGTCCTTATATGTGTCTGTTGGACAGGTAGCCCTTTACTTGGCTGATTGATATACCTGCCCACTTCCACATCACAAGTTTTTATATATACCACCACATATTCACTTGCCCTTGTTTGTACCTGACGAAGGGCATATCGGCCGATACTGTTGTACACTATAAGTTTTTTTTGGGAGCTCATTTAACATTGTGCTAACATCTCTTTTCCAGTTTTTGACGTTATTGTTTGTCCTGCACCTGCTGTAATATTTGGATGTGTGCGTAATCTCTTCGTATTTTATTTGTTAACCCTTTACACGGCACTCCTCTATTCTGACTCCTTTTCTTAGATACCTTAGCATTTCACGGGCTAATATGGATGCCAATATGGATTCTATTCCAGCAGGTTTTCTGAGAACTTTTGAATTTATCAAAGAAGACCATGAGCGTACTATGTTGCGAGATTCTCTTTTTGACGACACCCCCAGCACCAGTGGTGAGACAGAAGCAAGCCTGGAGAGAACACTAAAAAATCTCAGCATGCGAGAGACCAAACAATACTTGCATGCTAGGGGTGTACAGCGACGCCATTATCTGTATCTGTATCTGTATCTGTATAGGCAACAAAATTATCTGTATTTATATCTGTATCCGGATATGAAACCGGAAGTGGGCGTGGTTTGTCGCAGGAGCTTTGACAATTCAAATATTAAGGGCTGAATTCAGAGAAGCATTTTAAGGTTTACACGAGGATAGCTTTCTTAATCGCGCGTTTAGCATGCGTTCAATTTAAAGCACGGTTTCACGAGGTGCAACTGTCCGCGTGCGTCTAAATATTTTAAACGCCTGCAGTCAAATAACAAAAGAACGCTTAAACACTCGTGAGGATATGTTAAACTCGCGAAAACTACTTCCACAGATTGATTTGCACCTAAATGAGTGAAGTCGGCCTGCCGTCATCTTGTTGCCTGGTAGATTTTGAGCAAGAATAGCCTTTTCTGGAAAAGAAATGCATAAATAAAATCAATGAAATGAATTTATAATAAGTTGCTTTCTTCCGTTTCTTAATCACTTAATAGAGGGGTTTTGCAAGGCCGTTTTTCGTTTACATCTACGTTTGCATTTTCTAAAAAGGTTACCGTGAGTGAAGTCCGAACTGCATTTTTACTCTTCACCGATAATGAAAGCACAAATGAATCTACGGAATCACTACGAATGCCGAGGATGAAACAATCTTGATGAAGGATGCGTGTGACGTCAGCATCCTGCTCACGTCTACCGGACTCGCAAAGAGAGTTTGACACTCTTTGAAGCGAAGTGAAATTCTCGCCACGTTTTTTGCCGACATCTCTGTGCGAAATGCATGTCCACAACGCAACTACCCTTACATACGGGGTCAGTAACCGGTAATGACAATTGGAAATGCCCATTATGCAATGGCAGGTTGTCAAAATTTGACCGCACCTGTTTAATCTGAGGGTTTAAACGCAAGGTGATCCACGTGCAGCTAAACGTGTGATGATCCCATCTCATGAAATGGTGTTTAAACGTTTGTTTAGCTGTCCGCGTACGATGGCATTTTAACATGCGTAAATTTAAACGCATGTTAGTTATACGCACGCTGAAATGCTTCTGTGAAATCGGGCAGAGATGTTGTGTGGGGCCTGGTTTGAGAGAACAGATGTGCAGCTGGATCACTTTAGTATTGTTTCCCCGTTAGTCACGACTCCCGAATAATGACGCCAATATTCGTATGGATTCGTTATCTGTCAATTTTGCAATATCTGTGTTTTCCCGAATACTATATTCCGCTTTGGGTACATCCCTACAGCATGCTGTAACCTTAGGTGATTATTTAAGGAGTAAGATTATTCAGAGGGGTTTGAGGATCCAAAAGGCACTAGCTTTCGCTCAGAATAATCCTAATTTCTGTGATCGCTGGTGCGAAATCCTTAATAAGTGTTCCCTAGACCGTACTGCCCCAGTCATTCAAGAAACATCGGAACAACTTGCCAAAACGAGAGAAGAGACTCAGCAAATTAGGGGAGAGCTGGTACGAAAGTAAAATTTTTCACATAGATGTCATTTTAAAGGATAACGTTACAGACCGAAAAAATTTTTCGGAGCGATTAACTACTTTCGTGTGTGCTTTGTCAATATCAGGTGCTAAATCATCCCAATATATATTGAATTCGGCATAGTTTGACGTCGAACGGAAGTTGCGCATTGCTACTTTCGACCCCTCCAGTCGGGATGAAAGTAACACACGGGCGGGACAAAAGTAACGTGATCAAATTAACTGGAATCTTTTAAATTACTGTCGTTTTTCATTAAAAAAATCAAACAATGTCTTTGCTAACATGCAATGGTAAATATACAATGCACTATCTAAAAAAAAATCTTATTTCATTTTAAATGAATGAATTTATTTATTTCAATCATAAAAATGACATTAAAACAGAAACAAAAACAATCAGACATTTGTTTTAAACATTTTTCATTTGCTTCAAATGTTTCAGAAGTAAACGTGGACATGTTTAAAGTGCAATTGGTCTATTTATAAAAATTATGAAATTACTCATTATCACAGTTGTGGCAGATATAATGAGCTGCACCCTCAGTGCATGCCTCATGTGACCACAGCAGACAAAAGATGCACTGCACCCATACTTCTCCAGGCAAAAATGAGGCAAATGTCTCCCCACAAACAAGACATTCCTCATCATTGCCCTGAGAAACTGTGGTTGCAGTGTGTCCACTAAACAACGTTTTCTTTGGGAGTTTTGAAGAGAACTGTTTTTTCTGGCCCCTCTGCCGACTTTCCTCCTCCAAAGCAGCTTTTACTGGAGTGTCGGTCAGTATTTCTGTTGACCTGCAACATTGAATGAGGTGATAGTTAGAATCAGCTTGTTTTTATACAAGCAAGAAAATCAAGACAAGTAAAAAACGACACTCTGCTCACCTCTTTCTGCCTCTTTTATTTTCTTTCCTCGAGCCAGCCTTTGAATATGGGCGAACCTTTTCTGGGCTGAACCTCTGTATTGGCGTGCCACTAGATGTTCCTGGAACCACAAGCATACTTGGATAGACAATATTTCAAAAAAAAAAATGCTTGGCAAGGCTCAACATGCACATTTAAAGACACATACAGACACAAACTCTCACCATCTACAGGAATGGCAGACTCATGGGGATGCAGCTCAAATGGGCTCTGGCTAGGTTGGTGGTATCTTAAGGGAGCGGGCGCTGGTGATGGAGCCGACATTGGTGATGAAGAGGGCGCTGGTGATGGAGCTGGTGATGGGGATGAAGAGGGCGCTGGTGATGGAGCTGGCACTGGGGATGGAGCTGGTGCTGGTGCAGGACGGTCGGTCACAAAAGCTGGAGCAAAGTCTGTCTCATTGAAAATATCTGGATTAAAGGGCCAGATACCGGTATACTCGAACCCAGATGAAATGCTGCTTGCTGTCGCAGCTTGAGGCAGAGCTTTAGCCTCAAGACTTGGGATGTTGTAGATGGTCAAAGTTCTTCCAGGGTTCATTCGCATCCAATTGTCTGCTGCACTGTTGATGTAGTGCTTCAGAGGACCAAAAACGCTTCGGTCTAGCAGCTGAAGACGGTGGGAGCAGTGGGGTGGAAAAGACTGGAGTACAATGCCATGTGACTTGCAAAAGTCAATAGCTACCACAGAGAGGTGTGATGGATGATTGTCTAAGAGTAGCAGTAACTTTGACTCCGGGGTCACGCGGATGTGTCTTGCAAAATGCTGTAAAAATGCCAAGAAATCTGTCTCCTGCATCCACCCTGATCCATTGGCAGAACCTGTGCAGCCAAGGGGGCCATCCCAGATGAAGTGGTCCTGGAACTTCTTCCTTGGGAAGATAAAGTAAGGGGGAACAAAGTTGCCTTGTGCGTCACTAATAGTCACTAATGTCCCTCTTTCCCCAGAGGTCACAGCACCGACCTGGCGCTGCCCCTTGGTGGCAATGATTTTGTCTGGCACTTGAACTGTTGTGGTACCTGAAATAATAAATGAAATGAATTATTGCTGTTGCTGTTGCAAATCACTGTTGCTTTTTAATTTATCTAAATATAAATTTTTACCTATTTCATCCATGTTACAGATGTCCTTTGCTTCAAAATTATAGCGGGTGAGGACAGTCTTTAGGTTTTTAAAATACGCTGTCACGTTGGTCTTGTTGAAGCTGGTGGAACGGGACATGCTGGTGGCTTGAGGTCGACGGATGGACAGGGTTTTGTTGCAAGAAATTTGCAAGGGACACTTAAGACTGAACAAGAAAATGTCTATTTCTGGAGAAAATCTATGGGTGATTCGTCCCAACAACCACGCGATAGTCGACTGCGAAAACATTCAGCTCTTCAGTCCCATTGGCCTTCATCTTCCTCACTGGACTCAGAAAACCAGGGGCATTTTTGGGGAATCCCCCAAACAGCTAGCGGGGCGGTGTCAGAAGTGGACGCAAGCGCGGAGGCGGAGGGAATCCCCAGCACCGCATAAACGTTGCAGAAGGGGCATCAGGAGGAGGCAGGATATACCCCCTCAGGCACAAAGCACGGTAATGAAATTTTCCTCGAAACCTCTATCTGAACACTGTTCCCGTGCCCTCAGTAAAGGACTATCTTTTGTGCCTACTGCCTCCACTAATGACTTTGAGACTATTCTAGACTTTCATACGTTTTTCCAGTCACTGAGACTCCGAAAATTTTTTCATTCGTGTGTCTTCGTCCGTGACCACCACTGACATCTCTGATGTGAATGAATTTATGAATGGAAATAAAAATGTCTCTGTTGATTTGCCCCCGCCCTCTTCTGGTTTCACTATTGGTGGAACTAGCCCATTCAGTTCAAGGTCTGCCTTTATTCCCCGAAGTATAAGAATGCATCCTTGGATACCTACTGTTGTTTAGTTGAGCGCGACGCACAATATGCTCTGAAAAAGAAACATGAATACAAGGTGTTCAACAATATGCCTAAAGTGGAAAGGGAAGCCCTTAGGGAAATTGGCAATTCGCCCCGCCGACAAGGGTGGGGCTATTGTTGTTCAAGATCTGTCAGACTATGAAACAGAAATTAGGGGACAATTGAATGACAAAGGTTTTCATGCGAGGATGCCTTCTGATCCTACCAACCGTTTTTAGACCTGTGTCCATGAGAGATTGCAATTGTGGCTTGATAACAGTGAAATTACTAAAAAAGAATTTGAATTTATGTGAAATGACTTTCCAGTTACTTATGTTAATTATACCCTCCCTAAAGTTCATAAGTCTCAGACCACTCCCTTGTTGGGAAGGCCCATAGTGAGTGGTATTGGATCTCTTACAGCCAATATTTCTACCTTTGTTGATTACTGTATTCAATCTTTTGTTTTCTCTCTTCCTTCATTCACCAGGGATTCAATTGATTTCATCAACAAATTAAAGGCCATCACACTGCCTGCCACAGAGTGTTTGCTTGTTACCCTTGATGTTGCCAGCCTCTATACCAATATTCCCCATGATGGTGGGATAGAGGCTGTAGACTTTTTTCTTAGCAAGAGACCTCCTGATTCAAAACCTAGTACTGTTTGTATTACTGAACTTGCTGAGCTTGTACTATGCTCCAGGTATTTTCTCTTTAAGAATGAATACTATCTACAAATAAAGGGTACAGCCATGGGTAGCACCATGGCCCCGAATAAGGCCAATCTATACATGGGTTTTTTTTTGATAATCATTTTGTTCTAGACCCTGAGGTAAATCCATTTTTTCCCAATATTCTTCTATACCAGCGTTTCATTGATGATATTTTTCTGGTTTACAATCACAATGCAGAAAGCTTAAGAGAGTTTCACCAGTATCTGAATTCTTCTAATGATCATTTAAGGTTCACCCTGGAATTTAACCAGACCCGTATTAATTTCTTAGATGTTTTGGTCATTAAGGAGGGCAACAGTTTATATACAGACTTATACCGTAAACCTACGGACAGGAATACTTTATTACGTGGGGATAGTTTTCATCCCACGCATCTCAGGAAGAGTTTTCCCATCAGTCAATTTCACCGGATCAGGAGGATCTGCAGCTCAGATGCTTTTTTTTTTTTAAAGATTATTTTTTGGGGAATTTTCTTTCACCTGACAGCCATACAGTGCAGAGAGACAGGAAAGCCGGGGAGAAGAATGGGTGAAGACATGCAGCAAACGACCCGAGCCGGACTCGAACCCAGGTCGCCGCAGGAAGGACACAGCCTCCACGGCATGCGCACCCAGACCGATGAGCCACTGGGGCGCCCCTCAGATGCTTTTTATGAAAAACAAGCCCTTGACCTTACTAACAGTTTCTGTGAAAGGGGCTACAAACCGGAATGGATAGAGGCAGCAGCCAATCGTTTTGATACAGTTACGCAAGTGCCTGATCCCCAAAACTAAGATACGGGAAACTAATTCCCCCCATTGCATCATTAAATATTCCCCTATGGGCTCTGAATTCAGAAATATCTTTCTCAGGCATTGGCATAAAATTGAATCAGACCCGAGACTTAAAACTGTATTTAAAGAGCCACCTTCTCTGGTCTTTAGACGTGCCCCTAACTTAAGGGATCAGCTGGTCAGTCTTACATAGCTGCTAATAAGCAACACTCCTTTCTCGATAATATTTCTGACGGTAATTACAGATGTGGTAATTGTGCACAATGCGGTTACACTCGTAAATGCAAAACCTACTCACATCCACTCAGTGGTAAACCTCTTAGAGTACATGGTGTTATCACTTGTAGCACATCATTTGTTATATACTCAGCGCCATTAAAAACGCACAGGTGCGCCCTGGTGGCTCATCGGTCTAAGTGCGCTGTACCATAAAGGCTGTGTCCTTCCCGCAGCGACCTGGGTTCGAATCCGGCTTGGGTCATTTGCTGCATGTCCTCCCCCATTCTTCTCCTCAACGTTCCTGTCTCTCTACACTGTATAACTATCGAATAAAGGAAAAATTCCCAAAAAAATAATCTTAAAAAAAAAAACGCACAGGTGAGATATGTACTGTATTTGCAGCAAATTGAAGAATCGATTGATTTTTATTGCTTTTCCAGTGAGGCACGAGAGGAAATAAAGAAAAGCGCATGGTATTGTAATCCTGACGCGCACCACGTGCACGCGCCAAGCACTTCAGTAATAACAAACATTGAGCTGTTTGTGATGTGTACAGTGACATTTGACTTGTTCTTTTTGTTGTGGTCAATAGCCTACATAAAGCAAACAAAAAAAACGCAAAATGCTACTGCATCAAGAAAATGGAACGGCTTGTGACACAGGAGAGAGAAAAAGGGCCTTTGGCATGTTATGGTCAGATCTCAGCCGCCGAGAGGTAGTGCGTCATTTGCACTGTCACCGTTCAACAATCAGTCAGCTGTCTATCCGAGAATGGAACACAGGCACTGTCACTGACTGACCCCGCTTAGGGCAGCCAAGAGTGACGATGACAGCTCAAGAGCGCCACATCTGGTTACAGCCTGTACGTGACAGATTCCGGACAGCAACCAAAACTGATCATGAGATGAGGGGTCCGAGACAATTGAGGGTGAGCGCAATTACCGTTTGACGCCGGCTATGTGAGCAACACATGCGTGCACACGGGCCCTACAGAAAACTCAGTTTTTGCCCATTTACACATGGCTGCCCTTACCGTGGTCGGTTGGTCAGTGACAGTCCCTGTTTTCCATTCTCAGACAGAAACAGGGAAATAAAGTACCAAAAAATTACACAGAGGCAGGTGCCCACAGTTAGAAGTGAAGAGTTCCTACTCCTGTTGATGGGCAAAAAATGGGTTTTCTGTAGGGGCCATGTGCAGCGCTCATCCGGAACCAAGTTCTGGGGGTAACAGACTCAATAAAGTAGCCCAGGCATCCCCCCTCTTAGCCCCATTCATGTGCCTCAGAGGGCTTGTTTTAACATTCTGACATTTACTGGCCCAGCGGAGTCACATGCCGTGCCATTGACAAAACCTGCAAAAATGGAAATCGCCAGACACCACTTGTCTTCTACCGCTGCAAGCGTCAAAACTTTCTTTTGTCTTACCTTGTGTCTGGTATCGGCGTAACAACGACATATTAAAGTTTCGTTTGGCACCAACCATTCATCGTAACTCCCTCTCGTTCTGAAGAATAAGTCTGAAAAAGGCAAAACTTCACCCCTGAAATTTAACTTCCTGCCCGGAATCATTCACGGCAAAACTCCACACAGCCATGAGATTCTGACACGCGCGCTGATTGGCTGGGGCTCGAGAGGCCTGCCAGGTCTCTCAAGCGCCAGCCAATCAGCGCGTGTGTCACAATTTCATGGCTGTGCCGTGAACGATTCCGGGCAGGAAAAAAAACAAGTGGAAGAGCAGACTTGAAAACCGTGGACAAAAATGGATTTGAACCGAGAAACAACACTGGCAAAACCACAGGCTGAAAAGTGTCAAGAAAAGGCAAAGCTCACGAAGAGCACGATGAGAGTATGTAAAGGGGAAAACAAACGAGGGAGCAAGGATAGGTTTGAGAGAGTAAAGTGTGACAGGGTGTGGCAATGAGCTGACTAATGACTAAGAGAGTAGGGAGAACAAAGAACAAAGAGACTTGGAAATAGAAACAAGGAATAGGGAAAATAAAGAAATCAAACAACAACAATGAATGAAAGCAAAATAAGAAAGAAACAGAAACACAAAACACTGACACCAATAGAGAGATGCGAAGCAGGCAGCTAGGGAACTAATAAAGAAAACTTATAACGGGAAACACAAGGCAACAGAGCAAAAGAGGGTGAGTTTACAAATGATGGAACTAATAGGAAATGATTAGCAAGCAGAGAAATGGCTCAGGAGGAAAACAAAGGCACATGTAATCTAAAGGAGACTGGGAATACCAGCAGCAACATAAACACAGTTACACAAATAAACATCATATACAGAAAAACTGAAAACAGCTGCCCTATTCGGGCTCGGGTAAGGATCTGGCTCCAAAACACAAACAAACAAAAAAACACTTTTTCTCAGAAATTGTATGTTTCGAGGTCAAACTTTATTATCCCTGAGGGGCAATTTGCTTTACAGCCAGCAGTGAATCAAAGCAACAATACAACTCATACATAGATACATACAAACATCAAAGGAGGAAAATAAATAGATAAATAAACAAATAAAGAAACATGTCACAGGATACTGTTGATTAATCCGAAGGTAGCAGGGACGAAGGAGTTTTTAAGTCTGTTAGTCCTGCACCTCGGCAGGGTGTATCTGCGGCCAGATGGCAGGAGCTTGTATTGACCATGAGGGGGGAGGGTACCATCATCCAGAATAGCCTGTGCCTTTTGGGTTGCTCTAATTCTATGTATAAGTGGCAAATTCTCCAGACTCATTCCTGCAATTTTACTGCATTTTTTCACAATATGCTCCAGCCTCTTCTTATTTTTTAAAGTAAGAGACCCAAACCAGCAAATAAAAGAAAAGGTTAAAATGGACTCAATAAAACAAGAAGAAAACATTTTCATAAAACCACTATCAATGTTAAAATTCCTCAGTTTACGATAAAAATACATATGCTTATGGGCCTTAGCACATACAGCATCAATATTCCCATCAAAGGTAAGACCGTCATCAATTACTGTCCCCAAATATTTATTCTCCTTCACCACCACAACAGTCTGGCCAAAAATCAAGGAAGGAGGGACTAAAGAAGACTTCCTCCTGAAATCATTTCTCAATATCTTTGTCTTGGCAATATTAATGTCCAGGAAAGAGCGCTTGCACCAACCACGAAACTCCGGGCCATGGTGTGGGTCATCATTACTGAGCAGGGAGACTATAACAGAGTCATCCGCAAACTTAAAAATGTGTCTGCCCTCATAATGGCCGTCATTTATCAAACTTGGGTAGGATCTGGTGCGGATTCTGGTGCAAACATCAGCGTTCGCCAGGTGTCACGTCTGATTTACTAGAAGTGTGTAGGTCACTGATTTCGGTGTAGAACTGATGTGGCGTTGATAAATCTGGCGACTGAAACCATCGTAATTTACATGATACGCCCCTATAAATTCATGCTCCGGGAGGCATAGTCCTGCCCATTTTATGACATGGACTCTCGAAAGACGGCGAAGAAGAAATAACTTTACTGAGGAGAAAATATAAATTATCACGTCCGAGGTGGAGAAAAACAAAATAATTTTATTTGGAAGCCTTAAGAGTGGCATAAAGGGAGCCCAGAAGGCTGCAGTTTGGAAAACTATTGCTGCTGCGGTAGGTGAACACTGTTGGGGTGGAAACCGGAGTGCAGCAGAGGTTTGATTTAATTCATTAATAAATTCAATTTAAAGATCCATGATATTTCATGTTATATAGCCTACATAACTGACAATCCAAATGCTTTACATGTAGGTAAGAAAAAAGTGGTCCGATTTTAACATCGCCATCAAAAATCGGGTTGCTGCGCTCAGGCGCAGCAGCGCACGGACCGGTGGAGGCCAACCAGACTCGAACCTCCAGCTGTCACCGTTCGAGGAGCGCGTGGCAGCACTGATGGGCTTCCCCCTACATCGTGGGAATACGAGGCGATGGGGACACGGATGAGTCTCCGCCGCCTCGATCGGAGCAGCATGAGGGTAATTGTTAAAATACAATCTGCAGAGATCACTCTTCATTGTACTTTTATTGATATTACTTCATGACATTTTATTGGGTGCCACACAAAACGAGCAGCCACTCGTCACTTTCCCGGGAGAGATCTTCTCTGTGCCGAAAGTTCCTCTCGCGTCGGACAGAATCGTATTCCTCTAACAATAGAAGATCTGCGATTGTCAAAATGTGATTACGGTAGTTAGCTTAATTGTTAGTTAATGTACTCTTTTGGTTACTCAGTCAAAGTGACGGCAAAATAAAGAGTAGTTTGATGAAACGAGTGTAAATGTGCACGCGGTAGTAATAAATTTGATTTTCTAAAATAATTATGCGCAAACCTATTTTCCAGTCTGCCTTTAATTAAGTTGCGTTTCTTTTGTTGTTCAGTATATATCTGACTGGATTAGCATCTGACATACCACACTGCATATCTGTCAAGCCACGCATTCTGCTTAATCAAATTGATTGTAATTGTCAGCCGTCTGGCCTGACAAGCAGGTTGTCTCAAAATATAAGTTTAATTAATTTCTCAACACAGGTGTCTTATTTATTTATTTAGCCTATTTATTCATTTTACTAATAAAAGCAACAACAGCATGACGTCCAAATTGCTGCATATGGTTTATTAATCATTTTGACAGCTGCACTTGTTCCTGCATGTTGGACGATGAGCGTACACCTGGTCAGACCTGGTGTGAGATTTTTGCGGACCGTTCGCTCACGTTCAGATTGATAAATGCCGATCCTTACGGGAGATTTGGTGTACACCCATTTTTTTGGTGTACGCACGTTTGATAAATGAGGGCCAATGACTCTGACACTCATTGATATATAAAACAAATAAAAGTGGTGAAAGGACGCAACCCTGTGGTTAGTCGGTGGAGGATAAAAGGACATCAGATAAAACACCATTGACTCTCACTTTCTGGGGTCTGTTTGTTAAAATATCAATCAGCCAAAATATAAGACCATGGTCAATGTGAATGCTGGAGAGTCGATTTGCTAAAATATGAGGTTGTATACAGTAAAAAGCTGAGGAAAAATCAATAAAAAGCAACCGTGCAAAGTACTTCAAACCATCAAGATGGCTCTGGACTGAATGTAGTAGGGTAACCACAGCATCCTCAACACCTCTGATTGCCCTATAAGCAAATTGGAGCGGGTCCAATATCTCCTGAGTCACCCCCAAAATCTCAGCCTTCACTATTGTGACAGAATTTGCCTTTTGCTTGAATGCCTTAACTATATCACACATATCAGTATTAAGGGTTTTACAGAAAATAAAGAGGTGTTGTTTTGTTCTACATGGTGAACAGGGAAAGAGGAACTGTTTAACAGCAGGAAGTCCCAAGCAATAAATGGAAGTGCAACGGGTTTATAAGACACATGTGCGAGCAACGCATAAGCAAGATAAGCTAGACAACAGGCATCCTGTTGAGCATAGTGTTAAAGAAGTGAGAAAACTGTCATTTTTCTGACCCAAGGTCATAAGATGTCTGCTCAGAAATAGGTATCTGGGGGAAAAAAGTCACCCAGTTGTGCTTAGCATAGCATATAAACTGCTTGGCTGCTTGCCATAGAATGTTCTAGAAGTCTCTGCCTAAAATGTATAAATGTGCTGTGATGATGATTCCTCTTTGGAGAACTCTTACCGCATTACTGCTACTCCTTCAGTTTCTGTCTGAATGGTGCAAGGCGTTTGAGAGGAGTACTAAAGTGAGATAAACTAAAGTGAAAGTAAACTCGGGAGGTGTTTCAGCGCCATTGAAAAGGAGTTGCTGATGCACTTTGGCATTTGTGTGAATGGGATAAGCTGTCGTCGCTTGGCAGATTTAACATATAACACCGAGACAAGAAAACAGGCAGATGTGGTTGAACATAAAATGCACACATAAACTGCCAAGCAAACCCAAGTGCTTACAAATTTTTACAAGCATATTTATTTTTTATATACCACAATTTTGCTAGAAGCCCTTTTGGTCATGCACAAACATGACATGAAATGATAGTCCAATTGAGAAGACATTTTCAGACTAGTTGACTTTATTCTCTGCCTTTAATCATTTCTAATGGAGGCTTATTGAAATTAAAAAGTAAAATGTTAACATCAGAGAATAACTTCAATGACACTCCAGAAAATGTTTGATTCCAGTATCACGACTCGAGCGACATTGCATACGTATCCGGCGCAAAGGTAACGACTCTACCTTTCCCATCGCAGTCTGAATAAGACGGAGAAAAGTAGCAGCAGTGCTGTATGTGGGGGTTACAGCAGCGATTGAGCAATGAAACACTTCAGCTATACCCATTTCTCTCTGAATATGACCAAACTGAACTAGAAATGACAGTCTCAGCGTGGGGAATAAGAAAAAATCTGATAATGACAGATTCTAAAAATGTGACATGGAAGGGAGATTGACTGAATTGTGAAGGTGACTGCCACATGGATGCTCAAATAAAATGATTGAATATTGGTTATTTTGCGAATACCAATGGTCACAAGTTTAAGATAATTACTCTGGGCCTACTTAAATTGAGATAGCAATGTGTAGTGGGCAATTTAAAATGACTGTAAAGGACATTGATTTTCAATTTGGGAGACTGCTAACTGAGGTGAGGTGAAATAGGCTGAAGCTAGAAGCTTAGCCTGTGGCTGAGCCAGCTCTGGAGCTGGCTAGCTCCACAGACCTTGTTCCCATGGTAACTAGTGCCATGGCTTACCCCTCATGCTCTGTGCAACCAAAATAGGGCTTGAGATCAGGCTAATGCCGTGCTGATCCTGGGCTAATCCCTTATCTCACCTTTGTGCAATAGGCCCCTGGACTCGCGAGAGCCCATATCTCCGCCAGCATAGCTGGATTTGAACTTTGGCCCATATCTCAGCTGTACTTTGGCCTAGATATGCCAAAATTTAATCACTTCTTCCTCTTCTGTAACATCCTGTAAAGTTTGGTTAAAATCTACAACGTATGCAACTTTTTTTTTTGAGATATCCTGCTGACAGACAAACAAATAAAATAATTTGAAATTACTTTGTAATCGGAGGTAATAAAGGATTAACAGCTGTTGAAATCATTTTATTGCAATAGTTATTGGAATGAAAACACTGGGGTACTCTAAGACAAAGCTAGGGAACCACTGGATTAAGGGGCTTCAGTGGCCTGGAATTTGAAGTTGCGTAGGAGTGGACACGATGATGCCAGATAAATGCCAAAAATGGTGCTTCAAAGGATGCACGTATTCTCCTATTTGGATGAGACATTTTAGAGGAATTGTGCAATGAGGTCCTCATTTCCAATAATTTTTATCTGCAGTTGGGTGCTCAGTTCCCTGGTCATTGAGGATGGGAAAAGAGGTGACACCTGGAATGGGCTCAATAAGACCATGCTTCTAACATCTTGCGATATCTTGGAGAGGAGGACAGGAGATCAGTACTTCATTTATTCTTAGAACGTCTTTAAATTTTGTGTAAAGATTTAAGCTTGAATGGTAAACATGCCCAATGTGGCATTGTTTTTAATTGCCTGTTCTTGTGATAAATGTTGAACTGGTGAATGCGAAAGCCCATTGTCATAGTGTGAATTGATTTTTTTGTTGAAATTCGTTAAATATTAAACATCGGCATGAGTGTATGGGTATAGAAATTAGGAAATATGTAAGAAAGTTAAACTGAAATTGACTTGGCAACCGCAAGAGGGAGGAAAACGCATTGGGAAAGACACCAGGGCTGATGACTGAGTGCAGATGAGGGGAGCAACTTTAACATGGTTCCAGTCATGTGATTGGTAGTGGGTGGGTAGGGGTTAATAGAGTACTCCAGGGTGCAGACTTTTGACATTGGGAATAGTAGGAAGAATGCCCTCGTCGTAGCGGATTAATATCGTAGACACTCGCAAAACAGCCGTATAATCAGGACAGACTAGGCAGAGCATTCTGAAACATTTATATTGCATGCTAAGTTTGTGCAAAAGTTAATTTTTAAATCTACCGCTTTACTGTGCTCGCAAGTGATAAAAAAACAAAAACGAGAGGGAACAATTTGGAGAAAAATGAATTACAACGCGAATGAATGTAGTGGAACAGATTTAAGAATGAAGGAAACGGACACTGCAGTCGAGCATTTTACTGGAACAGTGACCGACAGCCAGTTCCTCGGGTCTCCTAAATCCCCCATCAGCACCGCGAAGACACCTCCGCTTGGATTTGCTGGGGTTATGGATGCGGAGGGGAGAGTAGACGAGTCCAGACTGCGGGCGTTCATCGTGAAAAACGGCAGGTCATTTCGGCGACATCCAGTCACCAGCAGATTATTTCTGCTATCATGCTTCATGCTTCTTTGACAACTGAGTTATTTTGAGCTGAGATGATGGGGAAAGTGTACCTATTTGAAAATGAACCCATTTTAAAATGTATGATCTTATCACGCCCTCTCGCTGCGCATCAATGATTTTGCGTCATTTACTCCGTCCCGGCGTAAATGTATTTTGTCCTTTCCATGCTCCGTGTACTCCGTGTGCTTTTAAAAAAATCTTTTTTTTTTTTTTTAGATCAGACATAGTCAGCCACTGTTGGGCTTATCCCTTTTGTAAGGCTGTAGAAAGTGATCAGAGCCCTGATCTCGACTGTGCGGGATTATTTTGAAACACTTTATTGACCCCGTGGGGTAAATTGTCCTCTGCATTTGACTCATCCTATAGTTAGGAGCAATAGGCAGCCACAGAGCAGCGCCCGGGTACCAACTTCAGTTCTAAAGCCAGTTCCTAGGTCAGGGGTACTGGAGTGTTCCTACAATGCATGTTTTTGTTTATCTGGATAGAAAGAGGCAGGTAAGACACGTAGGCTGCAGAATAGCTGCGGAAAGTTCTCCAAAATGCTTGGAAGAAGCGAAAAGCCTGTCATCTCATAAAACTATGTGACTAAAGGAAAGTACATAATTTTCATCCTCAAGGGCGATATTTTCGTGCCGTCGCTAACGGAACGCAGTCGTTGGTTGTGCTCAATTTCGTTTGTCGCAAACAGCATATTTATCACTTTTCACCCAGTTTGATAGTTTTCTGCAATAAAAGAGAGGTGGGTCACACTTTAGATGAAGTGTTGCTCATAAAGGTTTAATACAGCATACATAATGCCCTCATAAATGAGACAAAATGTCTTAATAAATTATACATAAGCAAATGTCATGCTTTGTAAAGGGCAAAATAACACATCCCTATTCAGCATGTGATGCCAGATGTGACAATGACGATGTCACTTAAGCTGGGGACACACTACAAGATTTTTGGCCAGATTTTACCCACGATTTGCAGTTGGGGCTAGTCTGCGCCAGTCAGCTCTAGTTGGGGACAGTCGTCATGACAAGTCAGCGCAGAATCTGTTAGTGTGTGATGTGGTACAGACTGGAATCAGCAAGTGTGTGAGGTGAACAGACTCCGCCCGATTTCAGTCACCGAAATTCAAATATGTTTGAATTTTTTGAGCCGACTCTGGACGCAGTTGTGTAGTGTGTGATCCCTCATCTGCTGCAGTCCTTAAATGTGTGATCCCCAGTCTTTACAAGAATCTGCTGAAGCCAGTCGTGTAGTGTGTGCTCCAAGTCTTTTCAAAATCTGCAAAGACTGTGAAAATCTTGTAGTGTGTCCCCAGCTTTTGCTGACAATGTCACCCTTTATAGCATTTAGCCACTAGCTAAGTGTCAGTTATATTACATCTCGCATCACATGCTGTATAAAGCCTTTATGAGCAACACTTCATCTAAAGTGTGACCGAGAGGTGTTAGCATTTCAAAGGTTTGGACGGTGAAAAAAGAGGGGTGACAATGCATAAATATGCATTGCACAATAGCTCAATGACTTACCCACTAAGCTATTTCCAATGAGTCGTCTAGTTATCCTCATCGCCACACGAAGAGTCAGCCAGCAAGCCATAGAAACTCCTTCAATGATGTCTGCTGAATGTCCAGTGGATATTTATAGAGAAAATACCAAAAACAAATCAGTCTAACATTTATGCTGTAGTGCTCTGTAAGCACATGTGCGTAATGGCACATGAACACTCAGTTTCGCGCACCGGGAACGTAAGGCTCCATCTCAGGCTAGATTTGTGAGATTACAGTCCTTGAGGGCTTTTTGGAAACGTCAGAGCCCATAGAATCAAGTGACCATCCCCCAAAATGAAATGGGCCGCATCACAAGCCAACTAGAGAGGAGAAAGTACAATGATGCAATGGGAATGCTTGAGGCTTGTCCTCATCGGAAGCAGTGCCCCAGAAAAAACATGCATGGAGACTGGGAGATGTAGTTTAATATATAACGCAGACACATTGGATTAACAATAGACAGCGCAGGTTTGCCCTTGAACGCAGTTTTTTATTACAGAATAGCGAAGGTAAGGAAAAATTTTTGCTCATTGGTGTAGATTGTATAGTGCATGCCTGCTGTTCTTTGACAGTGGTGTCAGTATAAAATAACAAGGCTTATATCATTGGATTCTGTGGACTTTCCTCTTTCATTTGAAGTATCGTTTGTAAGCATAGCACAAATTCAGTAGAAACGCTAGCAATGTTATTTTATCTTATGTTTCGCTACATGGTTATTTACTTGCTTAGTGCTTGAATTGTGCTCAGTTGAGGTAAAAATGGTCATTATGAGCTTTTTGCCAAATTTCTTTCCTTTAAGAGGATATGCCGCATGACGACGATGCTATTAGGAAACATGCTGTATTTACTGTGCGTATTGATTGCCCATAATACCGGGTGCATTCGGGCTTAAGAGGTTAAGTTGCCTGTAATAATTTTTTGTGCACTGGGGCTCAAAAGTTGGCAAAATCATGCAAGTCACATTTTTTTTTCAATTTTTAAAAATATTTTCTGAATAAAGATAGATAGCAACAAACTTCTCTATTCATACAGCAAATATAATACCTCTGAGTGCATAAATTTTGACTTCATAGATGATCAAAGTTGGATCCAGAATAAAAATGTTCATTTTTGACCCAAATGTGGGGGGTCATAATCTCGCAAGGCACTGCATCATAATTGTTATATACTTAGCGCCATTAAAAACATAATGGTGAGGTATGTACTGTATTTGCGGCAAATTGAAGAATAGATAGATTTTTATTGCTTTTCCAGTGAGGCACGAGTGGAAATAAAGAAAAGCGCGTGGTATTGTAATCCTGACGTGCGCCACGTGAACGCACCAAGCACTACAGTAAGAACAAACATTGAGCTGTTTGTGGTGTGTACAGTGACACTTGACTTGTTCTTTTGGGTGTGGTCAATAGCCTACATAAAGCCAACAACAAAAAAACAACGAAAAGCTACTGCATCAAGAAAATGGAACGGCTTGTGACACAGGAGAGAGAAAAAGAGCCATTGGCAGGTTACGGGCAGGTCTCAGCCGCCGAGAGGTGGTGCATCATTTGCACTGTCACCGTTCAACAATCAGTCGGCTGTCTATCCGAGAATGGAACACAGGCACTGCCACTGACCGACCCTGCTTAGGGCGGCCGCGAGTGATTATGGTAGCTCAAGAGCGCCACATCTGGTTACAGCCTGTATGTGACAGATTCTGGACAACAACCCAAACTGATCATGAAACGAGGGGTCCGAGACGAATCGTGGCAGACCTTTCTGGATGAAAACAGCCAAATCTTGTTTGCTTCATCCAGATTTTAATTTTATGGAGCATTAGTCGCCTAAAAAGACAATGTCCACAACACAAATTAATTTAGAAAACACATAATAAATACACCAATTAAAGGAACCTGCAAACCTGGAAATAGCTGCATTTGTAATGTGTCCACTCCATCGCCAGGGGAAGCTCAGACTGAGCAGGAGTGATTCATTTTCCAAACTGCTCAGTGGCCCTGAAAGATCACCACCACTAGCTCTCTGTTGGTCTAAAACTCTGAAAAAAATATTCAAATCACGTGACCTTCCTTACATAATGCAAAAATTTATTTTTGTGGCTTTCACTGATCAGGCTACCTCATTTTGTCCTCTGACCTCCGAATGAGCTGGTTGTGGTTGACTACCACTTTCATTATTACGATTATAATATGATAAGAGTGCAGTGCGGAGTTATGATAAACACAGCTGTAATTATTTTACTTCTGTTCCTTGTATTATTAATTTGCCTGTTCCTTTTCATATCTCAGCTGTTAATGAGTCTATGTTTAAGGAGTCGAGTCACATCCAAAATAATTTAGCTACTGCAAAGCCCCCTAGTTTGTGCTTGGAGTCGCAGGAGGTTTTGTTAAACTGAAAGCTTTGGGAATTATTTATATAAATGTACATAGCCTCCTCTCAAGACTAGACCTTATCGAAGTTTGGGCACTGCAAACGAAAGCAGATATTTTTGTGTTCATCGAGCCTTGGCTGTCCAGCAAGGTTAATGATGATGTGATTTCCCTTGAGGGATACAATGTTTTTCGATCAGATAGAGTCAGACCTTCAAGGGGTGGAGGTGTGGCTATTTATGTTAAGGAATGTTTTACTGTTTCTACAACCCCAATTCCGAAATAGTTGGGACAAAGTGTAAATTGTGAATAAAATCAAAACGCAATGACTCTCAAATCACACCAGCCAGTACTTTATTCACAATAGAACAGAGGTATCATAGCAAATGTTGAAACTGAGAAATTTTACAATTTTATCCACAAAATGAGCTCAAATCAAATTTGATGGCTGCTACAGGTCTCAAAAAAGTTGGGACAGGGTCCTGTTACCATGGTTTAGCATCCCCTCTTCTTTTTAACATCTGGGCATTGAGAAGACAGGTTTCTTGAGTTTAGCCATTGGAATTTGATCCCATTCTTGTTTAATACAGGCTTCCAGCTGCTGGAGAGTTTTGGGTCTCCTTTGACAGACTTTTCGTTAAATAATGCGCCAAATATTCTCAATTGGTGAAAGATCAGGACTGCAGGCAGGCCAGTTCAGCACACGGACTCTTCTACGACGAAGCCATGCTGTTGTAATAGCTGCAGTATGTGGTTTTGCATTGTCCTGCTGAAATACACAAGGCCTTCCCTGGAATAGATGTCGTCTGGAGGGGAGCATATGTTGCTCTAAAACCTTTATATACCTTTCAGCATTCATGGTGCTTTTTAAAACATGTAAGTGTCCCAAACCATATGCACTAATGCATCCCCATACCATCAGAGATGCTGGCTTTTGAACTGAACGCTGATAACAGGATGGGTGGTCTTTTTCCTCTTTAGCCCGGAGGACACGACGCCCATGATTTCCAACAAGAATGTCAAATTTGGACTCGTCTGACCACAGGAAACTTTGCCACTTTGCTACAGTCCATTTTACATGAGCCTTGGCCCACAGAACACGGCGGCGCTTCTGGATCATCCTCAACAATGGCTTCCTTTTTGCATAATAGAGTTTTTTAGGTGGCATCTGTGGATGGCACGGCGGACTGTATTCTTGAGCCCATTTAGTAATGCCAATGACAGAATCATGCAGGTGAGTGATGCAGTGGCGTCTGAGGGCCCAAAGATCACAGGCATCCAGTAAAGGTCTTCGGCCTTGTCCCTTACGCACAGAGATTTTTCCAGTTTCTCTGAATCTTTTGATAATGTTATGCACCGTCGATGATGAGAACTTCAAAGCCTTTGCAATTTGACATTGAGGAACATTGTTTTTAAAGTATTCCACAATTTTTACACAAGCCTTCACAGGTTGGAGAGCCTCTGGCCATCTTTAACCTGAGAGACTCAGTCTCTCTAAGACATCCCTTTTATAGCCAATCATGTTACACACCTGATGCCAGTTAACTTAATTACTTGCTAAATGTTCTTTCAGCTGATTCTCTTATACATTAATAGCTTTTTCAGCCCTTTTTTGCCTGTGTCCCAACTTTTTTGAGACATGTTGCAGCCAGAAAATTTGAAATAAGCTCATTTAGTGGATAAAAATGTAAAATGTCTCAGTTTCAACATTTGAAATGTTATCTTTGTTCTATTGTAAATAACATATTGGCTCATGTGATCTGAAAGTCATTGCATTTTGATTTTATTCACAATTTACACTTCGTCCCAACTATTTCGGAATTGGGGTTGTATTTTAAACTCTGTGTCGTTGTGCAGGTGCTTTGAATTTTTAGCGTTGAGTGTCTGTTTAGGAAATCGTGTAAACGGTAGTAGATAGACTGTAATAAAACTGCTCAGTCCAACGCAATCGAAAATTTAGCGAACTTGGTGTCTACTCATGAAAACTTTGAAATCATTTTACTTGGAGATTTGAATATGGATTGACTCCTGGATGCTTCAAATGGCTTGAAAGATGTGTGCTTTAATTTGAATTTGTCTCAGCTAATCTCGTGTCCTACAAGCCTGACCCTTGGACCCTTTATCAGGATCCTGATTAATTTATTTTATTTATCAGTTTATTTAACAGGGACTGTACACATTAATAAACATTACTGTAAATATGCCAGAATTAGCCAAAAGGCTAGTTTACATCCGTAGTCCCTGGCCAGATGTTACAGAAGGTTCCCTAAAAGAAAGAAAAAATATATACATAATACAAAACCCCCCACCCCCTCAAAAAATAATAGTAAATACTCCCAAAGTAGATCTCCAGGTAATAACATGAATTAGAAGATAAGCTGATGAAAGTTAAAAAACAATTAATGAAACATTAGAATGACCTGACAATAGGCAAATTAATAAAATAACTAAAAAGCTACCCTTTTAGATCTTATCTTAACTAACAGGCCACATAATTTTAAAGCTAATGGTGTTTTCCCACTGGATTTTAGTGACCACTGTCCTGTAACTTGTGTCAGGAATAATTGTAATAAAAAGTTAGAATCTAGGGTCGTAGTAAAAAAGGAATTTTAAACACTTCTCGAACAAGCCTTTTTGCACGACTTGTATCTGAGTGACATGCATTACTCTGCTGTTATCACTGACCCTGATATAGCGCTAAGCCATTTTATCAAGTCATTTAACGCTGTAGTGGATAAGCATGCCCCCTTTAAAAAGTTGAGAATTAAGAACAGAGTAATTCCCTGGTTTTCCCCTGATATTTCTGAATTGTTAAAGGCTAGGGATTTCGCATGGAGAAAAGCGAGTGTTTCTGGGTTGCATTCTGACTGGCAGCATTTTCGTTAACTTCGTAATAGAAGCTTTACAGCTATTTGGAAAGCCAAATCGTCGTATTAGCTCTCAAAGTTATCAGACTCTGGCAACAATCTTGTGAAATTTTGGAAGACTTTTAAGTCCTTGTCTCAGTCCCCCTCCCTCGGCTTTACCTAGTAGGATTATTATTTCTAAGGGAGGTGATATTTTCAGTGAGCACTTTTATTATTTCATCTCTTTGAAAATTTTGGGTTATTGCCAGCTGTTCCTAGCTTTAACCTTCGCCGTCTGTGATATTTTTTTTTCGTTCCATCCTTTTTCTGTGAGCACCTTCCTCTGGGGCAGATAAATTAAAACCAGGTTTTTTATGGCTGGCCATCTTGTTTGAAAAATTTTGTTGACAGTTCAATCTGGGTTTCCTCAGCTCTTTGGACTTGTGTAGTCATGTGACCAATTCACTGCTCCAGTTTGTAATCACTTTTAGTCAAATAAAGATTAAATTTTGAATTTAGTCCAGTTTGGCGATAGTTCAAAAATTACAAAAAGTTGAACATTTTTTATTTCCTTTTATTTTCCATAGGCAAGAACCTTACGTTTTGTCTTCCAAACCTGATATGCACTCTGTAGAACTTTTGGCAACCGTCCTTTATGAAGACATTAGTCCTGGCGAGTTCTCAATCATTTTCCATTGGCGTTTTTCCATTATCGTAATTGGCAACTGATTTCTCAACATCCAACAGCGATGAAATCATGGGCTAAATTCAGTACAGTGGCGAACCAGAACTGAGAATTGGGTGCACAAAACATCCGTTTAAAACAATTATTAGTCCTGACCTGTTCTCAGTCATTTTCATGATCAACGAAAGGTTCACTCCGAAAGCACTCCACACTTAACAGGTGCTGATCGTTCTCCCTGATTAGGTAAGATGACAATCATTCATCTGGACGCGTATTTTCTGTATTTAAATCAACATTATTCAAAATTGCATACCTGCGCAAATAGCTTGAGCCGCATGCTTTTCATAGCCTATTTAACTGCCGAGTTAAACAGTAACTAAGTAATAAGTACATTATTTTTCTGAACTGAATTTAGCCCATGATTTAATCGCTGTTGGATCACGCACGCACGTGGCCTATAAAGCATCATCGGATCGACTACATCGCCTGGACTGTTGCCAAACGTAGCTAAGGAGATAATGATTTTCTGCACATTGGGTCTGCTGCATACATTACTAGACTGGCAGGAAGCGGCCGGCTGTCTCTGATAGATCGTCAGTGTGGGTCCGCAGTACGCAGACGGATTTTGTGACTGTGTACAAGAGGTCCGTACCCAAAATGAGCTAGACTGGCCGAGTGCAGATTAAAATTATGGTAATCTTTGGAGAAAAAAAGGCATTCGTCAGTCTGACGCTAGTCTGGCACTGCGTACTCGTCGGTTGGGATTTTTTTTTGTCTTCTGACGAGCTGACGAATGGGCAGCGGAAACCAAGTTCAATTCCTGTCTTGTGGAAAATAGCCTTTGTTCTTCCCTTGCATAAAAGTGGCTCTTCAGATGACCTGAATAACTATCGCCTAATTTCAAAACTGATGTACTTTGCCAAGGTTTTAGAGAGGCTGGTCAATCATCAAATTAGATCATTTCTATCTGACCATGCTTTCCTGAATGTGATTCATTCAGGTTTCAGACCGGGTCATAGCACTGTGTCAGCTGCAGCTAGGGTATTAAATGATATTGTTTCTGCCTTGGACAATAAGCAGGATTGCGCTGCCCTTTTTATTGACTTATCAAAGGCTTTTGACACAGTCAACCATTATATACTCATAAAGCGGCTAAGCGCCATTGGGTTTGATATAGAATCTCTGAATTGGTTTAAAAATTCTTTAACTGGGGGCGCCCCGGTGGCACATCGGTCTAAGCGCGCGCACGGTTAAGGCTGTGTCCTTCCTGCGGCGATCTGGGCTCGATTCCGGCTCGGATCATTTGCCGCATGTCTTCCCCCATTCTTCTCGCCAACTTTCCTGTCACTCTCCACTGTAGAACTATCAAATAAAGGAGAAAATCTTGAAAAAAAAGGAAATATTTTACTGGTAGGCATCAAGCAGTTGTGGCTGATGGCTATCAATCAAACTTTATCTTAGCCAGGGGGTACCACAAGGTTCTATTTTGGGGCCTTTGCTATGTGCACTTTTTATTAATGATTTTGGTGCTAATTTTATTTGGTGCTAATAGTCTATAAAAAATATAGTTGCACAGGACACTCAGACATGTGACCAACAGCCCCCACCCTCACCCCCAAAAGAAAAATTCTGCATAAAAGCCTGGATGTGTTATAGGGCTTGTACTTTGGGCTCTACGGCCGAGTAAGAACATGGCTCCTATGAGGCACTTGGGCAAACTCTCACTCTCTCTCTCTCTCTATCTCTCACTCTCTCTCTCTCTCTATCTCTCTCTCTCTCTCTCTCTCTATAAATGTACATATGGCTCTGAAATGGAAAAATGGATGTGATGTATGTCAGAACTACAAATCCCAATCACACAAGTCCCCATCATGCTTGTGCAGATTAATACAGTGCAGCCAATGCTTGTTGTCCATAAATTTAGATTTGTGTATTTGTGTACTGAAATGTCAGCGTGATGAAGAGATGTCAATTACAATGCGTACTTAACTAAAACTAACAACGTTGGTGTCAATGGCCTCAATGTCTCGCGCTGTGTCAAGGTGCCTGCTGCTTGAGCTTGACCCCCATCTACTCAGAAACAATTGGTACGCCCTGGGTCTGAAATAGATTTTCTGAAAGAGGGAGGAAATCTTTCAATTAAATCTACACATACGTATGTCCAAAAAGAAGAAATAGCCTATCACTATAAATCTCACCTAAGACACCCTACCTCTCACACTATCAACCCCATGAGTGATAACAGGGCTGGGGTCAGAGATTGTATAAAAAGATGGACAAAGCAACCGTGATGTCACCCATTGGTTTCAGCATACCATTTAGGAAGCCTGTGATAGAGGGGGGTTGGAGCTATCACCAAATAAATTCACATAGCCCTCCTTTACCAAAATTAAATGGAAAGCTATTCTCTTACGAGCCACAACTAGGTAGCAAGCCAGAAAGCCAAACAACTGGATTGAGGGAGAGCTATGAACTTTTTGTGGTATGAGCCGAGTATTTTGCAAAGAAAACTATGCCTGTATATCTCAAACGTAATTCACATTGCATTTCATTTCCTCACATTTTGAAAAAAAAAAAAAAGGGATTAAGGTTTACTAATTACTTCAGCAAAACACGGTTCAGCTGTAGCCTAGCTAGCTTCATATTCTCCATGGTTGCATTGCATTGTGCTATCACTTTACATGGATGTTTAGCACGTTGCTGAACAACACCTCGCTGCCCACAGCACTGAACTGCAATAGTCAGTGCCCAGTTGCGTTGATTAGCAGTGCCAACAATGCTAATCAAAATGGCGGCCATTTTGTGCAATGTCAGGATACAGCCAAAGAATGTTAAGAGTTGTGTAGAACCACTCCAGATGCTGCCCACCACTGCTTGTCACTACCGCTTGGTGTTCGCTCAAACAACGCGTCCCAACTCACTTGGCAGCTATTGAAAGAAACCAATGCCTCAGGCAAAGGGTATGAATGTTTTTTGTCAGGTAGGATGTAAGATATAATTAGAAGAATTCATCTGGCTTGTGATATAAAATGATATAGAAAGTGAAAAATATCTGTAATAAAATATGTTATAAAACAAAATATTAAAAAATCCAGATATCAAAAAATGCGGTGAGGCACATGCTCCCTCAGCTTTTATCCTTTGTTTACGATCGCTCGCACATGGCGAATGTTGTGTATGCATTTTAACCCATTTCGTTTTCCCTCATCATCACTCAAAAATTTTCAATCAAAATGATAGAAATTGACACCAAAATGATACCTGTTATGGATTCTGAGAAATAATTGGACCTAAATAGTACTACAGAATAGTTTTATAATGGAAATTCATTAGAACAAAGTGAAGATGAACAGCCTATGACATTGAAAAATAAAATATTTCAATGAATTTTTTTTTTGTGTGGCTGCGTTTTTCCTAAGCTATTTTGTCCTCATGTTGGCCAGTTTGGAAAGAGTCAAATTTCTGTACGACATCCAAGTAACCAGTTGGGAATGCGTGATTAGCTAGTCATCCATGACACTTTGGGAATTGAAATTGCCTTTGTTCAACAATGAGTCAAAGTACCCTAGAACGTATCACATAAGAGCAGAACCCTGCCCAGGGGAGCCATCAATATCTTGGGAACGTGCCCCACCCAAACCGTAAACCCCTCACCCCCCAGTCAACAATACGTGTACCCATTGGTCTGGCAGGAATGAGGCAGTTTTCCATTGCCAGGTTTTTAACTGGCCTCCTTCTGACTGCTGCAAAGCTATTTATTCCTTCTCAAGCACAGCAGAGAGAGTAGAGGGCTAGGTTCCTCAGGGCCGTTTCGAATGGATGTCCCTGATGGCTTGTCCGTAACCTATGTTCTGAGTCAGGCGGCAATCAGGTGACGAGTCCTCTGCAGTGATACTGGAAGGCGAGTGTTTGAAAACATGGAGCTGTGTGAGACTATTCCCCTTCACTGGATCTTATATAGGTCCAACAGTGGTTTTGAGGAATGAACCCGGTTGGGGTCTGTTGGATGTGGAGGAATCTGGGGATGATTGAGAGGTACAGAAGTAAAGGATTCCTCACTGAATAAGAAACTAATGCAGTTTACACTTTGCGGAGTGCAATTACACTCTCACGCTTACATACTACACCAGTATTTATACTAATGTTGAGAATGTCCTACATATATGCGCTCATTAACACAGCAGTGGTCTTACGTATTTAAGACTGCTGTTATGTATCGGCTACTCATTGGTGCAGTGTGAGATGTCAACTTGGACTTTGTTCTGTCAAACAGCTGGGACATGAAATCACTCTTCCTATCCAGTTATTTATTTAGCTTCAGTTTTTACCTCACCTGGACAAAGTCCAGCGCTCAGCTTATGTCGTGATCTGCTTGTCCATTGTTTGTTGTGTGTTGGCTGCTGTGCTTGGTCAGGCATATGTAAGCTTTCTCTTCTCTGACACCGCTGGACCTCTGAAGTCGAAACTTTGACATCTTCCTACAAATGGGAATACCCATTTGTAGGTGCGATGGGGTGCAAGAGCTTAATGCGACCTCAACATAGCAACAGGCCAGAATTGCGCCCGGCCACACCTCTATTTATGATCAACACGCCCAATTTGGTGCAAATGAATTGGCTATTTATGCAGCGTGGACGCTGGACTGGAAATTGGTATTTTCATCGGTCGTAAAGTCGCAAAGCCACATTCCCTACATTTTGTGCCTATGTGCGCCGGGTGTAAGATAGATGCTTTATTGAACCCCATAGGGTAATTTAACCCATCCTATAGTTAAGAGCAGTGGGCAGCCACAGAGCCGTGCCTGAGGACCAATTCCAGTTCAAAAGCCAGTTCCCTTAGTCAGGGGTGCCTGTAGGAGTATTCCTAATGCATTTTTTTGTGGGTGGGGGAAACCGGAGTACCTGGAGGAAACCCACGTGAACACGGGGAGAACATGCAAACTCCACACAGAAAGGCCCCAGGCCGGATTCAAAACCACAACCTTCTTGCTGTAAGGCGACAGTGCTAACTACTGTGGGATTGACAAAGTGAGTGGGAGGAAGGGTCAGTTTTTCCAGGGGTCAGAAAGATCTGATTTTGCTTGCCTATTTTACGACTGGAATATTACGTAATATTTGTTTTTGACAATTAGAAGATGGTCTTATGAGGAAAGCCCTTCATAATTTGCTTTCTTTGGAATAAAATGTATTTTTTCAGCTGGATGTTTTAAGGAATCAAAATAAAATCCCAATGCTTCACCAATCTCAAGGATGTACTGAATACTGCTGCTAGTAATACAAATTGGTGGAATCAACTCTGCAGCCTGTTATTTTCAAGTCTAGCTCCATAGCCTCCTTTATTTCAATTTGTTTCTGCACTTTGCTTCTCTCTCTCGCTCTTGCTCTTTCTCTCTCTCAGTCGGTAGCGTGTGAATTGGATCAGTGTTTTTCTGTGTTCATGACATAAGATGCCGCCAAGCTTGTGAGATCATGTGCCTTGAGATTACATAATGGCCTGACTGTGGTCATAGACAAAGCTCCCTGTAGAAAATATTATTTTGTGTGGAATTGGCATGTTCACGCGGGTTTCTTTCATCTACTGTGGCTTTATCCCACAGTCAGCTAGGATAAGTTTCAGCTCCCAAGTGACTCTGATAAGGATGAAGCAGTTTAGATAATGGAAGGATGGATATGTCACACAAATCAAGCTGGCCTTACATTGATTGACCTATTTTACTTAATGTGAATCATCCTCAAATCCTGGAGCATCATCAGTAGTTCCTTTTTCAAAGAAATCTGAAGAGTATGTGGTGGCGAGGTCAGTTTCCTCATTTTTTGAATCTTCAACGATTTCATATATTCTTACTGACCACTTGATTTAAGGAGCCATATGTTACAAAGAGAGGAATCATTGAACGCTGATACTGCAGTCCAAATTCTAAATTTGGACCCCCCCTCTTCCCCAGACTCAAAGCTTACACGATTGCCAGGTTCTCGACACTGACCCTACACACAGGAGCACATGCTTCATTAATTTGACATTAATCAGTATATTCACAGGAGCACATGCTTCATTAATTTGACATTAGTCAGTATATTCATCTGTGTGTATCACCTATGCTAACCGATTTAGCTAGCTAACTTCATTAGTTTAACTGCACTCAACAAGAAGCTTCTCCTCTCGTAACGTCTCTTATTAACCTTCAGCTTAAAGTGACCCGTTAGCACTGTAACTGGAGAAATTGATCCACTGGTCCAACAAAGAAAAACGCAGCTTGAGATAAACCTGTTAGAACAAACCATGCGCTTACTTATAAAGAGTATTTGGCAGATTACCTGTTGCGTTAGCGACATGAGAACAACCTTTCATTATTGTTCTGCTGGCAAGGACCAACATTATCTGTTGGTTATTTGTTGCTATATCTTTTTAATAAAATGTCTACCTGCGATCTAACTCTGGGAAAATTGTAATACATTCATTAATTCAATCACAAAATTAAATAACCACTTCTAAAACAGTACATGGTTTCTATTAGATGAGGGATAAATAGCTAGGAGTAGCTGTGATAAAGTATTTCAGGTTAGCTAACATTAGCTGAAGCAACAGATGGTCCATCAGGATTTTTACTCTCTACAGCTTGCACAGTCTATGGTGTGGTATGTTGAACAAAAACATCCAGTTCCTCCTGTTTACAGGTATCCAAATGAAGTTGACAAATGTGCAAAAGACATCTTTTAACAAAAAATGCATGTCAAACCTTGAAGCAGATAGGCTCGACTCGCAGAAAATCACTCTAGGCTACACTCAGGTGAGTTACAAGCTGGAAGATGAGGCTTGAGTGGGCACATTATCGCCAAAAGGGCATGGCTGGAGATTGGAAAAAAGTCAGCTAGTCAGACCAATCTCTGCATCTGTGACAACGCACAATTAGTGGCAACATGAATCTATGGATTCACTCTGCAGTATGTCAACAGTGCAGTTGGCTTTGGTGGCGTAAGGGGGGAATGTCCTTCTGGCACACAGTAGGATCTTTTATACCGACTCACTGAACATTGTGAGAATGTGACAGGCTGATAGCATACCTTTGCATTACTGCTGACTGTATATACATGCTTTAAGGACCACAATCTGATTTTTGTAAAATGAATGCTGCCAGCAGGATAACATCCCATGTATGAAAGAGCCAGGCACAGATCCTCAAAAGCCTGTGGAATTTCAATAAAGATTCCTAAGCCGCAGTTGGCACAAATGAGAACATAAGAAATAAAGAGGACTCAAGCAGATGAGTGGTCAGGGGTAGTCTGGGTCTGGCAATGAGCAAACAGGATTCAAATAGAGGGGGCAAGCCATGGTCATAGATAGGTCCAAGGTCCGTACTGGGGTAGCTGTTGAGGGTCACAGGGCACATTAAGCAGTACCCAGTACATTACTAGAAATATGTTCACTGGGAATGGAGGGCAAAGATCTCTGTAGCTAACAGGGATGGAAGACAAAGAGGAGAAACAATTTAGTGGGGAAGGAACGTTGATCAAGAAATTAATTATACGCTACAAGGCTGTTGAGTAGTGAGACTTGCCCATAAAGATTTACTGGACGCCATATTGGTTTCTACAAGTTTTCACTCCAACAGCCTCTCTAGTTCCCATATGCACCCAATGGTGTGGGCTCCTTGTGTTTTCTTTGGTTTCTCATGTTGAATAAATAAGGGATTTGGCCTCTGTCATCTTATATTTATACCTACACTTCCGGTCAACAGTTTTAGGACACCCCAATTTTTCCAGTTTTTTTAATCGAAAATTATGCAGTTTAATGTCTCATTGTACTCTGGAATTAAAGTATGGACATGATAGAACAAATTAACAATCGAAGTTAAAAAAGAAATCATGGAATCAATTCATAAACCAAAATGTATTTTAAACTTTTGACTCAAAGCACCCACCTTTGGCAGATGTAATGGCTGAACACACTCCTGGCATTCTTTTTAAAATGGAAATCAAATATTCTTTAGAAAGTTCTTCCCAACTCTGTTGCAGAAGTTCCCATAAATGTGTGGCACTTGTAGGTTGCTTTGCTTTCAGTCTTCTGTCCAGTTCATCCCAAACCATCTCGATGGGGTTTAAGTCTGGAGACTGTGCTGGGCACTCCATGTTTTCAAGCTTACCATCTTGTTCTTTTTTCCTAAGGTAGTTCTGGCAGAGCTTGGACTTATGTTTTGGGTCATTTTCTTGCTGTAGGATGAACCCCTGACCAACTAGGTACATACCAGAAGTTACTGCATGGTGCTGCAGAACGCTGTGGTAGCCGTCAGGGTGCCTTTCACTGTATAAGTCACTGACCCTGGATCCAGCAAAACAGCCCGAGACCATCACGCTTCCTCCTCCATGTTTGACAGTTGATGTCACACACTGAGGAACTATCCTTTCACCTACTCGACGGTGTACAAAAAACCTGGGTAACCTTACCTTTTGTTTAAAACTTCTGAGAGTTCACCACTTACCATTGTACCATTTCAAGCTACTCGTTGGACTGGAACTGCATAATTTTCAATAAAAAACTGGAAAAATTGGGGGGTCCTTAAACTTTTGACCAGTAGTGTAAGTGAAACAGTAAGTCATAAATTACTGCTTGAAAGTTCTAAGACATTCTTATCAACTATATAAAAAATATCATAATGAAAATGCTTATTTTAATTACTGTACTTTTCAGTTTGTGAAACCAAATTTATTGCAGCTTTTAATGAGCATTGGATTATGAAGTCATCAGGGAGCCTTGTCTTTCAGAGGGGGTGATTCTTCGGGCACCGTCCAATCATTTTATCTGGAACTAGTGAGGAAATGGTTTTTGCGGTGCCCTTTGGTAATGTGCATCTTTATGTCTCTTCTGTTTACTCAGGGGGAGTTTCCACTTCTGAGCGCAGACACGTCTGGCGTTTCCTGTTTGGCATGTTCCCTTGCAGCTCAACTGCTCTAGAGCGCCCCTTGCTTCATGAGCAGCTGACAGTCCGGTATCAGGTCATGAAAATGAAGTGGCAGCAGCAGGTTCCTGGCTGCGTGCGCTTGCACCTCAACGGCACTGACGGTAGTAGTACAACCTACTTGGTTTACGACATGCTGCAGGGCGTGCTTCCTTGTATGTGTCCGTGTGTTTTTTGTTCATTGTCTCTTTTTCTCTATTTTAGATAATGGTAAAACATCTATTGTTTTTTTTTTTTTGTTGTGCTCATACCCGTTTTCTCTTCAAGCACATTGTTCTCGTCTTTTTCATAAATAATAAGTTGATAGTTTCGGTAAGTTAAATGAGCATCTGTTGAAAAAAAAATGTCCATAATAATCGAGAGGCAAGGATCCAATGAAACAATGAGTATTTCTCAATCTAAAATGATAAAGCTGTTTTGTTGACTGAAAAAGTTTAAAATCTTGATTATGCTACCTCAGGCCTTTCTGTGTTGACTTGTTTCTTCTGTAGCTGAGCTGGTTGCCGCAGTGAGGTACTATGAGCAGAGGAAGAAGGATGAACAGTATCTGCTCCAAGAACAGAGTGAGGATGTCAGTGAGAGACTGTCCTTCTTGGAACTGCAGGCAAAGGTAAAGCTGTACGAAGATATTTAATATGATAATTAAATGAAAAGTGTGTGTAACAGTTTTAGACACAAAGGCATCATATCCTAGTGCTGCGCCATTGAGCAGATTTCCATTGAAATGAAGGGGAGGCTATTTTTTCATGCCACATCCAGTTTTTATAATACATGCATGGACCATCCAGACTGTTACCAGCAACAAGTCCAAAAGCCATACTTATCTCTGTATGGGGTTGCGTCAGTGTCCTCCGCAAGAGAAACTTGAAAGCACCATTAATGATGAAATTTTGGAGCAACATACTGTATGTTTCTTGCCTTTTGGACAAAATATTTTCCTGGGACACCCACGCATATTTCAACAAGACAGTGCAAAACCTCATTCTGAAGCATAGCTGTGTAATAAGAGGGTGTGGGTGCTGGACTGGTCCACCTGCAGTACAGACTTGTCCCCAACAGAGAACATAAGGTGCATTTTTAAAAGTAAAATGCAAAAACAAAGACCCCATTTTGTTGCACGCCTTAAGACTTGTTTGCTGGGAGAATGGGACACAATTACACCTGAAATATTTAGTCCCTTGATGTCTGTTGTCCCTTAGCATTTATTACGTGTTTGGAAAAGGAATGGCAACATTACAAATACTTAACTATCCCAACTTTTTTGAGATATTTTGCAAGAAGCAAAATTGAAATGTTTATTTTGAAAAATAAAAAAATAATCCAGTGAGAAATTAAATAATTTGCTGTTGTATTATTTTAAACATAATACAAGTCAAATATAATTTATGAGACGCTGCTTTCTGTTTTAATTTTAATTTAACATACTGCTCCAGCTTTTCTGATTTGAGGTGGTATTTGGCCCTTTGGAACTCAGACAGTATCCTCGCCTTGCTTCAGAGGCTTACCTAGGGATGTGCTGTTGATGAGACATCTTAAACAGAAACATTCTGCTAATTATTAGAAATTATTTGGAATCGCTTTTTAAATTGCTTTTCTAAATGATATCTCCATATCATTTTCTGTGGTGTTTGCAATATGCTGAATATGCTTTCAAATAATTTGGCATTCTGATCATTTTATTTTCTCCTGCATTTATGTATTGTCTTGTGCATTGTTGGTGCAGGTCATTTTTCAGCGGGTCACTTTTGACCTGGAGGAGCTGCAGGAGGCCATTCGGATCATTGACAAAGATGTCCCACGGACTGACAGGGACTTGGCCTACTACCTGTGAGTCCCCATAGCCTCTGCTTTTAAGAGGGTTGGCCTAGAATGCACTTCCCAAAAGGTTACCCCCACACCAGAAGTGGCTGAGCACTTATTATGATATTCAAACATTCTCAATATCATTGTCAATGTATTAATGCTGGTTTTTGTTTCAGCCTCTGTTGCAGTAGTATAATTTAACAAGCTCTCAACTTGATTTAATTTGGTGAACAGTTCTCTTTCGCAAGCTACATTTTGACAGACATATCCATGTATGTCATGTATGTAAGAATTAAAGACCCTTCAACATGTTTTTATTTTTCTATGTTGCTGGTAACGTTGGGCTATAACATTTTAAAGAGATCAAGTTCAGCATGGAGAAAGCCCGTAAGCTTTAAATTAGGTTGCTCAACACAAGTATTTTGTGTTCTTTGAAAATCATTTTCTTGAACATTATTACATGACATAAAACAGCAGGGTTCCGGCTGCCGCTCGTCATTTTCGTCATTGACGAAAATAATTCATGGTGACGAGGAGAAAATTATGAGCAGTCGCCACAGTGGCGAATGTATTTGTTTAATGACGAATAAAAAATCAATGGCAACTAGTGGCTTCGTCTGCCCAGAGCATTCGAGGCTGTAGCCCCAAAGATGTTTTCTTTAGCCCCATATAGTTTATATGAATGTATCAAAAATAAAATTAAAAAAATAGTTCTTCATTTTGGGCAGTTTACTATGTTACTGAATGTCCATAAAATAGAACAGCACTTTCGTATTGTTTTATCTTCAGTGAACAGAGCCAAGAGAGACCAATCAGAGAGGGGTTTTACGGGAAAATACATCCAAATGCTGTCTTATTGGCTGACAGGACTCTGTGGGGTTGAAAAGCCAAATGATATTACCAGGCAGTCAGTCGTGAGGGAGTGCATATTCGCAGATTTTACAATGTAGTTTTACCTGTAAAACGGTGGAAGCTGTCATCCCCTCATAATGAACTAGGAAAACAAGGTGTGTACATTTCTATATGAGTCCCTAGTTACGTAAACGTGATTGATATGAGCAGATATGAGCGCATCTTTACACGGCATATATTAGTTTGATTAGTCTTCGACTTAACAATCGTTTGATGCGTACAATCATGTCATTTGTTGCCATGTTTTCTACCACAGTATGACTGGCGATTTCTGAGCTAACATTATGCAAAACATGGTACTTCCAAGTTAGCTTTAAAGACACAAGACAGTGCTATACAATATCTGATTCATCATGAATAATGATCAGAACTTCGTATTGACAACAAACCATTCCTACACGGCTGGGTTGGTTGTCTGTGAACTCATCGCTGTTAAAATATGTTCAGGCCAGTGCGATAGTTAGCCAGTAAGGTAGTTTGCTGAAGCCTAACTCCACAGTTCTCAAACTCGGTCCTGGGGTGAACGCTGTGTGCTATGGTTTTTGCTCCAACTGGAATTGCTATCGCAGAATTTTAACGAGCTCCAAGCAATTATTTTTCTTAACGAGTGGCTTAGAAGGGCATTTCACTCTTTTTAAACTCTATTATGACTGAAATGGCTATGCATTGAATGATTTTCAAAAACTCAGTGCAAGTAGCAGCAGTATGTTTGTAAAAATAGACTACACCTTATGACCAAATGGACGCCAAGCTTTTGACCAATAACAATACATGTTAATCCGCTAGGCGTGGTGTTGTAATTATGACTGAATTATGTAAATCCCGTGGCACTTGCTACCGCTGGGGGGGCTTTGGGTTTACCAGCTTAGCATCACATGGTGTTTTCGGACAGTACAGTAACCAGAAAGCACTCCCTAGAGAGAAGTGGATGAGGGTGCCAGTACTGAGACTTGTTTGTTGCTGGCATCAGAATTAGTTATTGTCTGAGATGTTTAACATTTGAAACCCCAAACATTTGAGATTTACATTCCAAAGATTCCAATAAATTGTGAACTCACCTAAAGTTCAATTTAAAATCAGTTAATGGAAATCTTAAAAGTTAAACATTTTAAATAAACATTTGACAATTCCACTCATTCTGATTCCAACAGCACAAAATTTTGGGCTCACCCCAAGTCCAATTTAGCATTTTTGTCAGGCCTCTCTATTGCCCATAAAGGGTGTGTCCCTTTTTAATTTTGGGATGCCAAAAATGGCTGCATTGATAAAAAATGTGAAGGAAAAAAAGAAAGAAAATAAGGGTTTAAAGGGATTTCTATTGCCAGTCTTTTGAATAAATTCCATGCTAAATGCTCAAGAGGTTTTAATTTAGCTTTTATGGTCCACAGTGTCCCCATTATTAGCGGTTGGACTTGAATGGACCCAAAATAATATATACAATCGAAAGTATAATGGAGAGACCTGTTATAACGCAAATATTTGAGGTTTGACCTTGTTCGTGCTGCATGCACTTTGTCCACTTTGAAGGCTTTTCAAAGTTTCATAAAGTCCATGAGTGACTAATAAAAAATGACGACTATGATAAAGTGAAGAATATTTTTTGACTTTATTTCTCGAGGGAGAAAGTGAAGAATATTTTTCAGAACCCAGGGGGAACCCTGCATAAAACAGGCTTGACACTTTATGATTTGCTTCCCTAAATTATTTGCTATTTTGACCATGTGTCCATGGTTTTGCTGACTAGGAACAAACCAATTCTTAAATTTGATTAGTTCCATTTTCACCTCTCTTCATGCAGTTGTTTCCAATACATCTCAAAGTGGATATGGAATTTTTACTCTTCATGGCTTTCATGATAATTTCTGACATAATCTTTCTGAAACAAAAACCTGCATGCGCAGGGGACGGAGTTTGAGAACCACTGCTGCAGATCTTTTATAATAAGATGGTAATGGCAATTCTGTTGCCCTGAATGCTACTTGGATTAAAATTGGTTGAATCTTCAAGCAGGATCAAATATGCTGATTCCTTTTTCTCAGCCAAATACTTGCCTATGACATGCATTTTGCAATTTGCTGTTGCATAGATAGGAGCTATGAGCATGGAACAGGCAAACTCAAGGGCACCAGATTAATCATATTGGGCTTCTGATATGCTATGAAAATGCAGTAATCCTCATTCATTATGGTGCCAGTTTTTCTTTGCCTGGTGGGTAAAGTTTAAAGTGGAAAACTACAACTTTTCAGCTTTCCCACCCTAGCCCAGTTGGTATTATTGTTTGTACCACTGTTGCAAAGACAATTACTAAATTGCTTTCCATGTCCTCAGAGCCTTGCTATTGCTAGCAGCCTGGCTACTGTCCAAAACTTGAAACAACTTTGCCATCCCAATTTGAACTAGAAACCCCAATCTCAGTCCTACGATAAAGACAGAATAAAACACATGGGTAGTATTAAAATATGTTGGCAATTTGTGTTACTCACTGATCTAGTGGAAAGAATGGGGACCATAGGGAACCAATCTAAATGCCAATGGTGTCAATATTCTGGTGCCACTACACTACGTAAATAAAATTTACTTCATAATTATATGTTCAAGCAACATTTGTCAGTTTGCACTTTCACTTACATCATGATTTAGTGATTAGCAGCGGGAATTAAATGTCACTCCAGTGGCAAAGCCTTATTAGTTGCAGAGATTTTTTTTTTTGAGTTTTCATCCCCTTTTGGCCCCTTTATCACATCTTGTGAGACCTGGACTATTGTTTTTCTACTCATATACATGTATTACCTTGAGAATTTTCTTTTGAGATGAGTGATCAGTCGTGTCATGTCTCCAGATAAATGTCTATGTAACCATGCTATAGTCCCATGATGCAATCAAATAGCTCACATCCTGACTTTGAGCACATTGTGCATTTTGCCCAGTTTATTTGCGTACAATTGACTCTGTAACTCAGCGGTAGACTAGATGCTGTGATACATTATTAAACTGGTTTGATGACTAAGCACAGCTTTTATCAGCAGGCTCTGGCTGGTTTGGCAACAAATTAATCTGGGAGAAAATATCACATCTGCCTCATAACCTTTTTCTGTCGAGCTATATATCACTTTAAAGATCTCATGTTGGATTAAGGCCACATTATACCAAGTTCTGCAAATCAGAGGAAAGAAAGATATTCATAAGGACTTTCCTTAGTTTGATCATATTCACCTGAAATGCAATGGAGGGCTATCAGACATTTTTGAGATGATGGGTTTTCCAAATGATTAACTGGTGATACCAATGGTGATTATATATGTCAGTACATTGAATACAGATTGAAGTGAATAAGTTTGTACTTTTGCTCAAAGTTCTTTTGCCAAATTTGCGGCCAATGTGACTGCTTTTAGGGTTTCACAAATGTGCTGCATATTTCTGGATATTGTTGTCAGTCATAGTCCTGTGAATGTCCCACTCTTTAACCGGTGTACTTCTCTTAACATTTTTGAATCAAGAGTGCCAATAGTTGTGAATTACTATGTATAAACATTTTGCAACATTCTAATACTACTAGAACTTTGGAGATATCACACGTGGCATTTTATTTCTTAACAAAGAAATTATTTGGCTTGAAATGTTCTTTTCATTTGCAGTGGAGAAGGCTCTGCCAACCTTCTGGTCCTAAGGGATATTCTTATCACATATGCTGCTTTTCACCCAGGTAAACTATTTTTTCCCCTTTGCCCTGTGTCTTAACCTCAGTACCCTGCTTTTCCTTTAGCCCTGGGATGCACTTATTCAAAGTTTTTAGGGCAAAATATTTTGTCGGCTGGTCATGAGAATTATACTTGACCAGTGGGTCTGTGCTTTAAAAAGCTGAGTATTACCTGAGAGGGTAGAGCCCTCTGGTGGTAAAAAAAAAAAAAAAAAAAAAAAAGTGTAAAAGACAGAATTGAGGAAATTGCTAATTATTTCTGTGCTTTGCCATGTCTGGTGACCCACAAATATATGCTGTCATGCCAGGGGCTTTTGGATGAGGAACCTTGAATATATTGGAGCTCAGCTCAGTGTGTATGCTTGCTTTCACTCCTTCAGCTTGAGTATGTGCCTGTCTTGTGCTGACCTGGATTTCAGAGGTCAGCTATGCCCAGGGGATGAGTGACCTCTGCAGTCGCTTCTTGGAGGTGCTGGACTCTGAGGTGGACACCTACTGGAGCTTTGCATGCTACATGGAGAAGTTCTACCGTGACTTCCGGGCAGATGGGCTGCACCGAAAGATCGGTTGGTGTTTTATGATTTATACTTTTCTTAATTTTTTTTAAAGACCTGTTCCTGGATGTGGTTCTTTTCCAACCCTTTCCTTTGAAAGCCAACCATTGAAAAATCATGGCTCCTTCATTTGCACAACATCTCCTTTAGCCAGTAATTCAGGGATCTCTAAATCTTGGTCTCAAATCCACATTCAGCCCTGGTTTTCTTTTCTTCCTGCTAATTAACTACTTAACTGAACGGTTATTGCTTTTGATTGGTCAAACTGTCAGTACCCCTGATGCCACTTCAAGGGAGGGAGGAGAACCCTCAGGACCACGAGCTGGCGATCCCTGCACTAATTAGTGGTAAAGGGTGTGTGAAGGGGGAATGGGACGGAGGCCCAGACGCGGCAGAGGATGGGGTTTCTAAAAGCCACCCACGAAACGTGAGTGACCACTAAAGCAGGATTTATGGTTCTGCGTCGACTCCACGCAAAGGGCACGCCGTCGCCTCGACACCATCGTGGACCTTTCGAAGTTCTGCATTGAGGTCGTTTGCGTCGTGCTGTGCCGCGAAGCAATTCACCGACAAACCGCTAGGTGGCATCAGGTTTCCTAAGGACTTGTATTGAAATCACGTGAGACTCGAGTAGAGTGGACCAATCAGTGCCCTTGCGGTCTGCGTCACTTTGACGTGCAGTTAGAAAATTTTTGAGGTGCACGGCAGGCGACGCAGAGGCTCTGCGGTGGGGGTTCACGTCGCCGCAGAGGCTCTGCGTAGCGACGGCGTTGGTTCGACGCAGAACCATAAATCCAGCATATAGGAGAAACGGTAACAGATAAAAGGACCGTAACTCCCGGCGATTCCGCAAACGAAAAACAACCCAGAAAAAGTGGGCGAAAAATCCTCCCCAAAAAATAAGAGCTCTCTCGTAAAAGAGGCAGACTGAGTAACCACTCCCTTCTGTGAGAATAGGAGCGAACCGATGGAGATCTGCTAGCAAAGACAATGCTCCAACAAACAAGACCTTCTGCGGGACAGAACATACTCTGATGAACAGAACGAAAAATCGGACGGACAACAATAAATAGGATGGACAAACACCAAATCTTAAACTCTTTCAAGGAGATTCCTCTGACTAAATGTTAAAGGCTTAGTAGTCCTCGCAAGAGTGACACAACAGCACTGAACAGTGGCGGACCAGCTTATTAAGTAGCCTCTCCACAGCTGTAAACAATAAGCAATCAACCACCTGATCAGAGAGCAGGACAGCCCTCAGGTGGCAAAGAAAAAGCACAGCAGGCAACAACCCCCCAAACCATGACAGGGTGTGCCAGAGGAAATAAAATCAACAGGACAGTAGACATTTAGGAACTGTACTGGGCTGCCTTGTTTCAAACAAAAAATGTAAAAAATAATAAATATTTTAAAAAAGAATCATTTTTAGTGAGCATTTCATGGGACAAACACTAAATTGCTTTGGCCATTATTGACACTTTATAAAAATTAAAAATCCATTGGTCAGAGTGTGTGAAAATCATTGTGGGTCAACCAAAAAATTAGTTTTTAATTGGTAATTTTACTAATTAAAACATTTGTGACAGCCATTTTAGGGATTTGTTCCCTATGAGTTGTACATCCATATTCTGCTTGTCTTAGCCACTTGAATATGCTTCGAAATGCCTTGATGATTAACCCCTTTGCACAGAATACAAATAATGCCAAATATTTCCTGTTATGCATGAGCCCTTATAACTCAGTTTTTGTGTCACAGAGACTGGAAAATTATTCTAGTGAAGGAAGACATTTGGAAATTCAATTACAGAATTATTTAGGAGTTCAATTTCGGAATTTACGGACGCCGGTGTCTAGATCTGCACAAAGGGCTTAATTTGTTTGTTTGTGTTGAGAAGGATGTCTGTAGGTTTATGATTTCACCAGTTGGAGTCTGTCATTTAGAGATGGAGGCAGAGTTACTGAAGGAGCTGGACCCTCAACTGCACACCCACTTGGTCTCAGACAACATGGACAGGCTCACGTTCTGTCACAGGTAGTGCTTACATTGTGCCTAGAGTGGCGTACTATGAAGAAGTCCGTAATGCTGCTTTTCACACCAACTTGAACTGGATTTCAGTGGGATATTACATATCCCTATTTTTTTCTAATGTAACGTAAAGGAGTGCTGCAATTCTATTAATTTCTATTTGAGCCATTAAATGTGAAACTTAAGGTATAACTGGTTACATAAAGTAATCATTCCTGATGTGAACTGCTGTGAGACATTAGATTAGCCTCAGCTGCCACCTTATTGATTAGCATTGTATAACTCCAGACTGGGCCAAAAGAAGCTGGCAAATGTGTGGATGGTTTGTAAGCATAAGTGGGTGGTACGTGAGCTATGCGTTGTGCGGTTCTTAACTGTGCTGCTGTGTGCTCTACAGTTGCATCCTGCTGCTGTGTCTTGAGCTGTTTAAACTGAGCTACTATGTGCTGTGCTGTTCGACACTGTGCTGTTGTGTGCTGTGATCTTCTATTCTGTGCTCTTTTGAGCTGTGCTGTTATACACTGCTGCTTTGTGTTGTGCAGTTGCAGTTTTACAGTTTTCCTATGTGCTGAGCTCTTTTATACTGTGCTGTAATGCTGTCTCCTCTACACTGTGCTGTGTTGTTCAACACTGTGCTGCTATTTTATGTCCTGTTCTACCCTGTGCTCCCACGTGCTGTGCGGTTCAACACTGTTTTCCTGCATGTTGTGCTGTTCTACAGTGTTGCTCTGTGTTGTTCTTTCATGGTCTGTGCTGTGTATTTGCTGTGCTTTTCTACACACTGCTGTTCTGTGTTGGGTTGTTCTACTTTGTGCTGGTTTATGGTGTGCCATCATACATTGTGCTGCTCTGTTCTAAGTCACACACTGCTGTTGTGTGTTGTACTCTTCAACACTGTGCTGAGATTTATGGATACTCTGCTGCTCTACACAGTGCTGAGACTTCTGGAAACTGCTTTTCCACACTGTGCTCCCATGTGCTGTGCTGCTCTGAGCTTTGCTGCTCTACACTATGCTGCAGTGTGCTGTGTCCAACTGTGCAGATGGCTGCTACTGGGTTTCCAGAGAGAGTTTGAACACAGCGACGCTTTGCGGCTCTTTGAGATCCTGAGCTGTGACCACCTGGAGATTATTTCCCAGCAGGTAGAGCGCGCTCATCACAAGGAGAGACTGGCTTGCAAGCTCAGCATGGGTGAGACGCAACTTGGCGCAACATCCCTTTTCCTCTGTTGTGCTATGCGCATTTCCCGCCCTTTAGTCTCTGATCATCGAATCTCTGGTCTTCGTCTCTGACCAGACTCTCCTTAATTTCAGATTCAATTTTCCTTAAATTGCTGACCTCATCCCAGTTCTCAGCATCAAAAAATACACTGAAATACACTGCCTGGCCAAAAGAATGTCAGCACCTGGATTTAACTAAGCATGTGGATAAGAGCCTTCCATTGGATAATTACTGGAGTGATTCATATGTTTCAGCTGCCAACAAGTTATTTTACCTGAACTGATTCAGTGAATAGCTTCTCATTTCTCGAAACAACCATATTGGAGGGCATATCCTTTGGTCATGGAAAAGATGTTACTCTGTTTCAGTAGGGTCAAATTATTAGCCTGCAACAAGCAAAGAAAACTACTAAGGAGATGGCTGAAACTACTAAAATTGGGGTAAGAACTGCCCAGCACATTGTTGAAACCTGGAAGGATAGTGGTGAACCATCATCTTCGAGGAAGAAATGAGGTCGGGAAAAATCTTGAATGATTGTGATCACAGATTGCTTAAATAAGTTTGGTTGGGGAGGAAGTCCACAAAAGCTTTATTGCTATCAAATCATAAAAAATCAATCAGCGTTTGCAGATGTAGAATTCACAGACGCTTTTACGGTTTTTTTAATAGTAAAAGTTGTCACTTATATTTTCATTTCCATCATCTTGAGGAAGAAATGAGCAAATCAATGGGAAAACAACTCAAGGGATTGGGACTAAACTGCTATGGCCTTAAGAAAACCACTTATCAGTGAGGCTAATTTGGAGAAAAAGGCTTCAATTTGCAAGGGAGCATAAAGATTGGACTCTGGAGCAATGGAAAAAGGTAATGTGGTCTGATGAGGCCAGAAATACCTGCTCCAGAGTGATGACTGCATCAGAGTAAGGAGAGAGGCAGATGAAGTGATGCGCCCATCATTCCCAGTGCCTACTATACAAGCCTGTGGAGGCAGTGTTATGATCTGGGGTTGCTTCAGTTGGTCGGGTCTATGTTCAGCAGCGATGTGTGCCCAAAAATGATGTCAGCTGACTACCTGAATATACTTAATGACCAGGTTATTCCATTAATGGATTTTTTTTTCTTCCCTGATGGCACAGGCATATTCAAAGATGACAACGCCAGGATTCCTCAGGCTCAAATTGTGAAAGAGTGGTTTAGGGAGCAGGGGACATCATTGTATCTCCCTGACGACGATAGTCGGGAGATACAATGGTTTAGGGCCGCCGCCGCAGAGATTTTCTGTTCCAGGCTCTGGAGGCTTCAAAGTTAATAGGATTTTTCTATAAATTTGTATAGTCAAAGATGTTTATTTGGCAATGCTCAAGATTAATTCTCGGCTATTTCCGACATCTAATATGGGCAGCGGCGGACATTTTGTCAAAAAAATTTTTTTTTGAGATTTTGCGTTTTCTGCTCATTTTGAGCCACATTTACGTATATATACAGTGCCTGACAAAAGTCACTTATCCAAGTTGTAGGAACAACAAATAATAACCTGACTTGTAGTTGATCAATTGGAATCAAAAATGGCGTATATGAAAGGCAAAGCCCTCTAGATTATGCGAAATATACCAAAATAGAGTTTTGTGTCATTGATTGAGCTTTATAATTTAATTTGTACAGAAAGGTCAGATTTTGCTTGGACAAAAGTCTTGTCGCATTAAAAAAAATGTGGAAATTATACATACACTTTATTTTGAATACACAAATATGCCACTGTAATATCAGAACATAAAGCCATGGTGCCTTGGAAAAAAGAATTAATATTGTGTATGACTCCCATGAGCTTGGAGGACTGCATCCATACGTCTTGGCAATGACTGAGATAACTTGATGATGAAATCATCTGGAATGGCATAGAAAGCAGTCTTGCAGGACTCCCAGAGTTCATCAAGATTCTATGGTTTCATCTTCCAAGCCTCCTCCTTCATCTTACCCCTGAAATGCTCAATAATGTTCATGTCAGGTGACTGGGTTGGCCAATCCTGGAGTACCTTCACCTTCTTCGCTTTCAGGAACTGTGACATGGAGGCAGAAGAATGAGAAGGAGCAGCAGTATAAGTAGGGCAGCAAGAACTTCTTGATATTTCAGGTTGTTGATGTTGCCATCCACTCTGCAGATCTTTCTCACACCCCCATGCTGGATGTAACAACAAACCATGATTTTTCCTCCACCAAACATGATTGTTTTCTGGGAGAATCTTGGGTCCATGAGGGTTCCAACAGGTCTTGTACGGCGACTGGCATGCAGTTCAATGGATGATTCACCAGAAAAATAAACTTTCAGCCACTTTTCCAGTATCAATCCTTTCTGCGAGCAAATGCAATGCAGGTTTTTTGTTTTCTGTTTAATGCAGACTTCTGTGTACTAATTTGGCTATGAAAACCACTTTGAGAGAGAATTTGACAAACTCTTCTTGTAGATACCGGGATTTTTGGTGACATTTCCTCATGTAGCTTCGCTGTAGTTGAAGAAAGGCTAGCCTTGTACAGTTGAAGCAACAAACGGTCCTTTCAAACAGTTGTAATACCAGGGTCTGTCTGACCTGCGCTTGCCATGAACGTCACCAGTTTCTTCGAATCTTTTTCTCATCCCCTCCACTTGACTCCACTTTGGATACATTAAAGATGTCTGCCACCTCAGCAGCAGACTCAGTCTTCAGGCTCTTGATGATCAGCACTTTGGTCTGTGGTTGAATCTTTGGTATGTTGTCAGAGGTCTAGTCGCACCTCATATGAAAGTCTGGTGTGCTGGGGTTATTTCTATACACATCTGGGAATGTGTTAATTACAGTATTTGTCATAGGTTAAACTCTAATCTGCGACTTGTTGCATCATCTGAAGAGACGACAAGACTTTTGTCCCAGCAAAAACAGATGTTAAGGGCTTAGCCAAGCTGTGAACATCAGAACACTTTTTGACGGTTTCATTTTGCACCAAATTATTAATGTGAAAGCCCTTGACATTAAAATGGACCATTTATTGTAACAATTGATTGGTTAGAAATAAAGTTATATGCTATTTTTAGTTACTATGTCCTTATGCGACAAGACTTTTGTCAGGCACTGTACATGTACAAGAATGCATATTAATGTCATAGCAAGAGTAAAAACAGTAACATTGCGGCTTTAAAAATTTGCAAGTGATCTCTCATGGGGATCGGGGAGATACACGACTCGGTCCCTGTGGCGACCGAGTTATCTAGTTTTCACACATGGATTGGCCAAAACAGTGTCCAGACCCCAACCCCATTGAAAATCTTTGGGATGTGCTGGAGAAGACTCTTCACAGCGGTCTGACTCTCCCATCATCTATACAAAAAAAGCCAAAATTGATGCAACTCTGGATAGGAATAAATGTTGTGAGATTGCATAAACTTATCGAAATAATGCCATAAGCAAAGCTAAAGGTGGTCCAATGAAGAGAAAGTTGATGGTTCACTGCCAGTCTTTCAGGTTAAAATAATGTGCTGGACAGTTTTTACCCAAGTTCATTGATGTCAGCAATCTCCTTCGTCATTTTTTTGCTTAATGCAGGCCAATAATTTTCCCTTCCTTAAACACAGTAACATCTGTTCGACCATGGCCCTTGTCTTCTGACATGGTTGCTTAAGAAATGAGAAGCTACGGTGCTGTGAAAAAGTATTTGTCCCCTTCAGGATCTCTGTTGGATTCAAGTCAAGACTTTGACTTACCGCTCCTAAACCTTAATTTTATCTCTGGAACTGTTCAGAGGTGGACCAGCTTGTGTGCTTCAGATCATTGTCCAGTTTATAACCTAACTGTGCTTAAACTACAGGTGATAAACTGATGGCTGGATATTCTCCTTCAGGATTTTCCAGTGTAGAACAGAATTCATGGTTCCATCAATTATGGCAAGTTGCCAAGGTCCTGAAGCAGCAAAACAGTCTCAGACCATCACACTACCGCTACTATGTTTGACTGTTGGTATGATGTTTTCATTGTGGTATCCTGTGTTTGCTTTCCATCCGGTGTAATGGGACCCATGTCTTCCAAAAAGTTCCACTTTTGACTTATCAACCACAGACTATAATCCCAAAAGTCTTGGGCGTCATCAAGATGTTTTTTGGCAAATTTTAGATGAGCCTTTACGTTCTTTATGGTCAGTGGTGGTTTTTGCCATGCAGCTCCCCTAATGGATGCCAACAGAGGCCTTTAGATTTTAGTCTCAGTTTTTTGTGACATCCTGGATGAGCTGTTGATCCGTTTTTGGAGGAATTTTAGAAGGCCAGCCACTCCTGGTAAAGTTCACCACAGTTCCAAGTTTTCCGCATTTGAAGACAATGACTCTCACTGGTTTGCTCGAGTCCCAGAGCCATAGAAATGGCTTTGTATCTCTTTCCAGACTGATAAATGCGAACGGCTTCGTTTCTGATCTGTTCTTGAATTCCTTTAAATCATGGCATCATATGCTGCTATTTATTGACTTCACATTTCTAGACAGCTTCTATTCAAGTGATACTCAGATTCAGCTGGGCTGGCAGTAGTCATGTCTGGTGTGTCTAGTGAAATTGAGCCCAATGTTTGATTAAATTAGTTTAAGTGGTTGATTTAGTAACAAAGGGGGCAATTACTTTTTAACTGAGGGCCAGGTAAAGTTGGATAGCTTTTTTACTTTTAGAAATGAAATCAACATTTAAAACCTGCATTTTGTGTTTAGTCAGGCTATCTTTGTCTAATATTAACATTAGTTTGATGATTGAATCAATTAAAGTGAAAGACATCTTTTGCACAAAACCTATGTTAAATAAAAGAATTTCCCAAATGGAGTCCAGATATAATGACCAAAACGATAAAAATCTAGGGGTCGCCGTCTTTCCATCCCTCAAAAAGGTTTAGCCAGTGTGAGGCAGAGGAATGCTTGACATCAATAGACCATAGCTTAACCTAAGTCTGTATAGGCTTAACTCATTTTGTTCTAACTTACTTCTCATTTTGAGCTGTATTGTCAGTTTAAATTGGTTAATGTATGAGCTAGTGCTCCTCTTCCTTTTCTGTGGTTGTCTAGTAACAGGAGATTTGTTTATGACCAGTTTTTACTTTAATGGTTAGTTTCTTTTTCTAGAAAGTGTGCATGAGTGAAAAGCAATTTGCCTTTCATATTCATTATATTGAGCATAATTTTACATTAGCACAGGTATTACCATTGCCAGCTGTTTGCCACTCCTTTTATAGTTCCAGGATCTGGGAAGTTTGCCGCAGATTTGATCATTACACACTGCTAGCACGTTCAGCAAACTAATTTATGTTTTTGCTTGGGTGGTTAGCTGAGCTGGTATCATTGTTCAATTACAATGCATGTGCAATAGGTTACGTAACACTACAATCTTGTTTGGTGATGTAGCAGAGCATTTGTTGTATTGGTAGATACAATTCTTTATTAAATTGCAGGTGTGTTAGGCTGTTGGATATCATAACACTCATGGCAAAGCACTAGCAGACTTTTTTGGGTCTTCTGTAATAGCTTTTTTTACCTCATGCATAAAAGAGCTGCGGGACTTTGCTGTTAAAGGGAAAAAGATGGATCCTGTGAGTGTTTCGATCCGAGTGTTTAAGTATTTATTTGTCAGTTCAGCATTGTCCTAAAATGACCAAAAACATATTTTGTAACTCCTTAGGGGCAGTTTCTTTGCTTGCAGTTCACCTCAGACATATGCTAAAATTAAAAAAATCGGGATGGGGCAAATACTATTTCACAGCACTCTATGCAATGTTGCAGTCAGGGTTGAAAGAATTGTTGCCATGTGAAACATATTAATCTCTACAGTAATGATCCAATTTTATTGATTCAGCTTTTTTAATCCAAATGACAACTTTTTTTTGGCCAGATAGTGTTCACTAACTAAGTTTTAGCATTGTGAATTTGGCAAGTTTGGTTTCAAGATCTGTCAATTTCAGACACCCAAGAGGCTTTTTTTGTGATTTGCGTCAGATTTGTCATTGGGTTAATCACCACAACCAAAGGGTTGTTTCTGTCTATGCTTCTCAATTTGGACAGAAAATATGAATCTTGGTTATTAAAGGCGTCTTGAAAAATGTCTATTTGAGTCAAATAGGGATTAAGTCTGGCAGCTAAGCCAGTTTTTAACCTCTGCCGTTTTGTTTTGTCTCATTCTTGCGCCGTTGGACAGCATCTGAGGACAGACCAGGTTTAGAAATGCAGAGCATCAACACAGAGTTCACCTTTGAGCTGTTCATCTGTGCCGCGATCCTGCTACAGCACCGTGATGCCCTCCTTGGTTGCCAGAACGAAGCGCAGCTCATCCAGTTCACAAACAGGTGCATGTGTGTCCTCACCGTCATAGTATATGATTTTACGGTTAGAGCTACAATACAAACCATTCCTATAACCAATTTCATTTAAGCTGCCATAAGCTTCCCACAGCTGCAAGTAGATAGTATGTGTGCTTGTGTGACCTTTGGTCTTGTAGAATAGATGGAATGACAAGGTAAGTCGATAAAATCAAAGTCAACCTTTGTCGATAAGCACCCCTGTTTTCCCCTGCTCCCCTGCACAGTCTTCAAGGGACCCTGGATCTAAACAGTATCCTGAAGAAAGCTGAGGACCACTTTTACCATTACTGCAAGAAGTCGGTCTGGGACCACCTGAATGGCGATCAAACTCGCAAGACCAAAGAGGACCAGTTCATCCACCAGCTACGCAGTCTGTTCTCCTGAATCCAGAACAGGAGTTTTGGTGATTTGTAATGTCTCAGAATTTCTGAGTGGGAAAATTTAGGACCTCCTTACTAAAAGGACTGTCTAAATTGACCTACTGAGTTCTGTGCCTTGTCACACTACCCCCCGATCTGTACTGAATTGTTCAAAAATTTGTTATATTTGTGTGTTTATTTTAGTTGCGTTTTGAATCTGTTATTTATTTGGCATGTATTGGAAGAATAGTAGGCAAGTAACTACAGTTTTTCGATAAAAAGGAAAGTGTTAGGAAGGGCTATGGATTTTTCTTTTTGTAGCATATTCCTGGGATGGTGGATTTTCCTGGGGACTATTACCAGAAATAATACCCCATCTTCTCCTGCTTGACTCCTGAAAACCTTTCTCTGGAGAAAGAATGACTAACAGAAGCCTGACAAGAAACATCTTGGAATGCATTATTTGTTGCATCTACTGTTTTAATTCTTTGGGAACTGTTTCTGTGGAAAACTTGTGTCAGGACCACAGGCATGATTTAGTTTTAATGTTGGGGGGTCTCGGCAAGCTCAATGAGCAAATTGGGTCAACCTTCGGGCAGAATGGTTGTTCTAATTTGCAAATTTGAGTTCCTGGAATATACACTACTCACAATAAGTTAGGGACATTGGTATATTGTTAGGTGTGGTTAAATTTGGGAATTAAGGGCTCTATCTTTCACACTGCCTTACCCGTTGCCACTACCCGCAACCCGTGAATTACGCTTTTAGCAGCTTCCACTATCCCTAAACGATATCTTGCGGCCACACTACCCACTATGCATTATGCCGAATCCTTTATTTGTGCCTGGAGGTGTGCCCGTGGGCGTGTTTATGCGCTTTCCCTACAATTGCTATCTTGACCACACACGTTAGGGAAAGCGTATAGCTGGTCCTAAAACCACCCGCTACCCGCATTTGGGCTTTCACAAGAGCGCTATGCACTAGCACTCAGCAACGGAAATTTTTTTTCCAGCGAGAGCGGCATTTCAGAACTCTCTTACGAATGAAGGTAATTTCGGCGACAAGTATGTACACCTGTTTTTGCAGCACGGTCACGCAACTTGCTGTAAAAAAATAGACAGCTGTCCGATTGGAAAATGTAAACGGACGAAACCATGTACTTGTCACCAGAATTACCTTCATTCGCTGAAGAGTTCTGAAACGCCGCTCTCGCTGGGGGAAAAAAAAAGTTACGTCGCTGAGTGCCAGTGCATATACCTAATTTTTTCTTCTAAAATGGGATTTTGTTCTATGCTTCATTTCAGACGGAGAGGAGTTGGAAGTGCATGGCGAAACGCTTTTTTTTTTTTTTTTTTTTTTTAAGTTTCCATCACAAAAGGGGTAGGCTTGATTTTTTTTTTTTTTTTTACGCACCAAAACATTAAACAATATGTCAATGTCAAATAATAATAATAATAATCATAATACAATTCATGATTAACTTAACAAAAACAGATCCTCCCCTGACTGGATTTGACCTCATGCACGGGCAATTTAACTTCGTCAACGGAGAAACGTGGCGACCTTCCTCTCTCCTTCACGGATTTCGGTTTGAGGATTTGGGATAGCACAGCCTGCTCCGAAAGGCAGTGGCACCTGGCACACTGATTGGTTTAACTGGCGTAACGCCCAAACCACGCCTATGCATAATGTAACGGGTAGCGCTGGTGTTTTAGGGATATAGGCAGGTGTGCAAGATAGCAACTTTCGCGGGGGAACGCCTCTTACGCAATGCGAAATCCCCAAATAACGGGTTTAGGGACTCTGGCGTAACTTAGGGCCCTAAATCTTTTCAAATGACTGTTTTCGCCTACTTTTATGACTAATTATGAATAAAAAAACACTCCTGCTATTCATTTTAGCATTTATTACCAGCAACAATCTGCATACTGTTACATGTGCCCACATGATCAGAAAATGACTTTTTCAATAACAGGTATTTCTGCCATTTGCATCTATCACTGCTTGGTGGCAACGCCTCATACTCCTTATTATTCGGATGATACTGTTCTGCGGAAGGGCATTCCACTCCTCCACAAGTGCTACACGCTGTTCAGCTAGGTCACGTGGTGGAGGGGCACGTTCATCCCAGTGGGACTTCAATTGATCCCAGACATGCTCAGTTGGGTTGATATCGGGGGACATGGCTGGCCACTGCATATGAGGCAGTCCAACTTTGTGCAGATGTGGTAGAAGAAGGCAGTCTTCTCCTCCCCCTTACCCATCATTCTGTCTGTAGCTGGCCATTCAAACATTCCAGTCCCATTGTTATCTTTTGAATGTCCCTCCAACCCCCCTCTGTTGATAATTCATTGGTTTTCTCTGCCATTTGTCCTTTTATATCCAGTCAGTTCTATCGTTACTGTAAAAAAAAGCCCACCTTGTTTTAGTTTAAATCTCTGGGCCTCCATCTTTAGGGCCTCTTGCTATGCTGGTACCAGACAGAGCCACTGACTTCAGCATTTGGTTTTCATTTGTATGATTCACCATTTGCTCACAATTGTATCAGTACAATAAACTTGATTAAAGACTATTTGTCGTAATCTCTCGGTTCTACAACACAGACTATCTCAGATGATTCTTGCATGATGTGGAGACGCATTGTCATTCATGAATATGAAGTCTGGGGTGTGTTCCTGGTACTGAGGGATGTTGATGGGGTCTATGTCTTGCAGATAAGACTGTCCAGTAACAGTTCCATCAATGATGACCAGTTGGGTTTTGCGTGCACAGCTGACGCCTGCCCAGACTGTCACACCCCCTCCCCCAAACCCCTGTCTTGAAATCATGTTGACCTCCGCATAACGCTCACCCCAACATCTCCACTGGAGTTGACGGCCTTCATTTCTGTGCAAGGTGACCCTAGGTTCATCAGAGAACAGCACTGTGGACCAACTGCTACATGTTCCAGGTAACGTGGTCACGTGCCCACTGGAGACGATCACGTCGTTGCAGTGCTGTGAAAGGTGGCACCTGCAACGGTCTTCAAGCATTCAATTACTTTCTGGACAGAATGTTCAATTACAATTACAATTACTTTTCGATAAAAAATTCAATTAAAATGTCATTACAATTACGTAAGTAATTGATGACAATTACTGTAATTGTAATTGAAAAAAGTAACTGAACCCAACCCTGCTGGCGATATCTGCAACATCCCTAACTTTTTGTGAGTAGTGTAATACTGCAGATAACTGTAACTTTCTGAACCTAGATTGTTCAGCTCAGCTTATTGAAGGACACAGGTCATGGAGGATGTCCTACCTCTTGAGACATATTTTAAAGAGCAACTATAAATTGATTCTGTGGCAAGAATACTTAAGACAACTGATCAGTTTATTACTGCAACAGAATGAAATCTTTTTTATACTAAATTTTTTTAACGTGGTCATGCTGTATTATCGTGAGGGTTCTTGGGCCTCTTTTGTAGCATTAGGGCGTTGTAACCCAGCGTTATCCCATAGTCGACACCCCTGAATCCTTCAGACTGACATAGCAGATGACTGTCATGTCACAGCACATAATAATAGCACAGACTTCATATGCTAAGCTAGGGTCTCTCAAAAAGATCTTGGACTGCTGCCAGTCAAAGCTCTTTCTAGAAGAAAACAGCCTCTTCTGTCAGCTGCTCAGAAATAGATCTTGCTGTGAAATTCCCTTTACACTGGAAAGTGCTTGTACTGTTGGATCAGACATGTGACTAGCCAAGTCTTGTGCTTTCACGGGTAGAGGTTTTTTAGTTTTTCTGGTCTGTCAAGCATACAAACCTTGAGAGGCACTATGGTGCAGTGGTTCGTGCTGTTGGTTTGCAACGAGGAGGTTATGCGTTGAGTCCCAGTCAACCAGGATCTCTCTGTATGGAGTGTGCATGTTTTCCTAATGTTTGTGCAAGCTTTCTCTGCTCCTTAAAACATACTGTATAAGAACACTCCTACGATTGCCCCTGAGCAAGGCTCTGGCTGTAGACCTGGAGGTGGTCCCTAGGCGCTGCAATGTGGCTATACACTACTCCTAAGCAATTAGGAGGGGTCAAATACAGAGGTCAAATTACCCCATGGGGCATGGGGTTTCATAAAGTACATTGCTTTTTTGAAAGCTAAGGGTCAGGGCCCAATTCTGAACATGTCAAAAGATGTTGGGTGATCAGTTTTAATGGCTTGAGGAGGCAAGCTTTTGAGGAATATTCAGGTCCTGTATGAACCCATAATGATGATTATCCTTGTCTTATATTGCATTTTCGGTGACTTTGACTGACGATATATACAGTGACTTCAAATTCTGATTAATATATGTGATTTATGAAAGGAAAAGTCGTCAAACCTTTCAAGCTGCTGTGTTGCATTGCTCCTCTTGGCATAGTGGGTCTATCTGGCTATAGCATTTTTGTAAAGCTCCCTTGCGAGAGGTGTGGAGGCCCATACCTTGTTTGTTCACCATCTCTTACTGTTGAATATTCTGGGTTTTTCCCAGCTTTGCGGGGCAGGGGTATGGGAAAATCCAGGTTCTGTCTCACCCTAGACATGGTTTTGTAGACCCTGGACAGGTGTACTGCATCCAAAAGCAGTCACTGAAGGCCAGTGGTATTAGCCAGAAGCCTGAAATGGGACTGTAGAAATGGGAGGGGGGGTGGGTTATTTTGGGATCATCACTTGACATTTCAGCTCTCATGCAGCCAGGAGTCTCATTTAAAGAATCTGTGTTCATACGTGGGTAGGGTTGGGATTTGCTCTCTACTTAGTAAATGAAAAGTCAAAATAATTAAGTTAATTGCGATTTAAAGGTTTGAGACATTGAGATTTTGTCTCTGGTAAGCCATCACACTACTCTTAATATAGCTGTTCCTATGTTTATATTTTTTCTACCGGCTCTTAAAAACAGTCACTTTTACCTCCAGATGCAGTCACCATTTGTGGAAGTCCTTTTCAGCTCATGCTTTTTCATTAGTAATGTTGCAATATTTTGGAGTGTTTTCTTTGCTGCTGACATCTTGGACAAAAATAATGATTTAAAATGTTTTTATGAAGGAATAGTCTAAATATAAATTGCTTGCATCATATTTGGTCATTGAAGCCTAGATAACATGGTATTTATGCTGGCTAAGAATCTAGCAGTTGATATTAATGAAATTATCGTTCAAAGATGACCTTTGGATTACATTTTATTTGCAGTAGTTTCTTTTTTTATTGAAAGTGGGTATTATGATATATGTTGCACTTCTGTACAACCCCATTTCTGAAAACCTTGGTATAGTACAGAAATAACAATTGAAAGATGAAAGTGGTGATTTGTAAATCATGTCTATGGAATTCAATGCGGCACAAGAAAAAAATTGTTCAGTTTATACCTTATTAACTTCATTGTTTTTTGGAAATACATGCTCATTCTGAATGCGATGCCTACAGCACAATACAAAAAAGTATTTACGGGCAATTAAAGACTGAAGGTGTTGTACTGCAAAAAAAAAAATGGGTCACAGGTGTTCAAGAGGTGACACTATCATGCTCAAGTGTAAAAGGAGTGTACACAAAAGGCATAATTGTTCACAAGTAGCGAGTGGCTGAGGCTCTGTTCTTTGCGTGAAAAGATGTTTGATTCAATATTCCAACAGTTTAAAAACAACTTCAATATGTTGTTGTTTTGCCAGTGAGCCCAATTCATCACTGCATCCACAAATGCAATTAATGGCTGTACTTTTCACCCAGGCAGGAAGCCATATGTTTAGAACTTGGCTTCACAGATGTAGCTTTACAGCAACAATACAAATTAAGCTAGTGGTCATAGAGCTCAGACACAGAAACAAATCATTCAGGAACATTGCAAAAGCCCCAGGCATGCCCAAGTCAACAGTTTGGTACATTACCAAAGAGAGAGAGAAAAAAAAAACTGGTGAATTTCATTATGTGAAAAGCCCCTGTTGTGGATAACTGGAGATTACTCTCTCTGGTGAAGAAAACCTCCCTTACAATGGCCCAACATATTAAAAACACACTCCTGGATGCAGGCGTAGATGTGTTAGTGTCTGTTGTATGAGGAAAACTACATCAGTTGGACCATAGGGCTTACTCTACCAGATAAATCCACTGATAAGCCAGAAGAACAGATAACTGTATGTTTATGTAAGTTTGCTAATAAGCTCCTAAAAGTCAAAATGTGTCCTTATAGACAGTCTTATGGACAAATGAGACCAGGATTACATTTACCTGAGTAATGGAAAGAGGAAAGAGAAATGAAAATAGAAATGCCCATAATCCAAAGAAACATGGTGGAGGGGGTGTTATGGCTTGGGTCATCTGCAAAGTTTGGTTATTGGCATGCAGTAGAATTATAAATTATAAGTCAGTACGAATATTTTATTTGTTCGTATGAAACTGAATGCTTCCAAACTTACTGGACGGCGCTTCATCATGCGACAACACCTTAACCTGAAACATAGGAACAAAGAGGTATTTCATGGCTATAAAGTGACTGGCTGAGTCAGTCATCGAGTCTGAATCCACAATTCACAAACAGAAGAGGAGACTAAAGGCAAAAGAGTCACCGTAAGAAGTAAGAACTGAAGATTGCTGCTATTCAGGCCTGGCTGAGCATGACCAGGGAAGATACCCAGCATCTGGTGATGTCTGTGCCTTACAGACTTGAAGCAGTCATTGGTTATAAAGGATACGCGACTAAATGCCTAAAATGATTATTCTGACTTATGCTGACCTGTTCATTATTTTTTGATGCCTGAAAATATGGGGACAAAAGGTTTTATAATTTCTATGCAGTTTGTGTGATGTGGATGAAAATGCCATCAAATTAAAGCTGATAGTCTGCACTTAAACCTTATTGTTGCTGTAACCTTTTGAACTCAAACAAAAGAATGAAAAAAATTGGTTTCGTCCAATTAATTTTGGTGCACATTGTATGAGCTTATGTGGATAAATCCTGCATGATATTTTCACTTTGAAAAAAAATGGCGGGGGAGGGTCCACAAGTGACAAGAACTAGGTAGAAGTGTTACAACCAAACTGCATGGTCCTTGGCCCCTGTTTCGGTGAAGTATTGACAACAATTTTTTTTTCTCAGAAAATCAGTATGCCATCATAAATTTTAATGGGCATATCAGGAAAGATATACTGATACAGTGGTGTATTATTCAGAAGAAAACATCTTAGCAGTATATTTTGTGACATTTTTTAGTATATTCCACTATTGTAGGGGTTGCTATTTGTACTGTTGAACCTTTCGTGCGATAGGGGCACAGAATCTGGATAGCACGCATTCTTTAGCATTCTTGCACATCTCTCCGAACAGTGACTGTCTTGTAAATTAGTTTGTCATTAGCACTGAAGAAAAGCTGGCATGAGGTGGTGTCTTCTTGGCTCACCATAATGTTGATAATAATGTGTCTGGCCGGGTCAAAAAAATGAAGCCTTATTGTGGCATTACATGATGTTACAGCGTGGCTTAGGGGAGACCTTGCTGCAACATGAAATAATGAGACTCCCCTGTACCCCGCTCTGAAGAACCACCAGTAACGGAGGTTTGCAGCCCGTTCTCAGAGTTTATTTTAACGAATGCACATATAGCTTTGGGGTGGCCACACAGCAAAATAATAAACAAAATTAAATTAAATGGAAATGACCTTCGCTTACCTTGACAAAATAAAAGGGAACAAATAGACATGACATTTACCTGAGCTCCTAGCCAAAACAAGAGAAAACAAAGGTTTAAACAAAATACTACCCACCCCTTCCAAACCAGGGCTCTAGCAACATTTAACATGCCGATATTACCATACATCATTTACGCTGGCAGCCAATTAGGGAGCAGGGAGAAAAGAGTCCACCGCTCCTGAGGTTGGTCCGTCTATAAAAATGCAGGCTTGGATGTGGAACCCAGTCAGTGCTCTGGAACCTCCTACAGTCACGCACCCTCAATCATTCATTCAGCGAATGAGCGAAGCTTACCAGCAGTTAGTCACACACGGGCATCAAAGGAGACAAAAGAATGGCACAGCACATGCATACATGATAACAAGAAGGATGCTTGCAACTATATGAAAAAAAGGTCTATACGACCATGAGGTCATAACATCTAACCCCCTAAAGGTCGGGCATTTCTCCCCCAAAGAAATGCTTGATCTCACAAATCACCAGAAAGCGAGAGGGCATCGGCAATAATGTTCTATTTCCCCTTTTTATACTGGATTTCAGTGTTAAAATCCTGCAATAACAGGGACGCTGATTGCTGTTGTGCATCTGGGACAGAAACACTAGGGAATTGTGGTCCGAATACACAAGAATAGGAAGTGAAGTGGAACCAACATATTCCTTTAAGTGTGGAAGGGCCAGGATTAGAGCCAATGCTTCCTTCTCAATTGTACTGTAATTTACTTGCTTTTTGTTAAACTTCTTGGAGAAGAAACAGACTGGATGGTCAACCCCTTGGAGATCCTCCTGCAGCAGCACCACCCCCGCCCCCCGGGCCACTCGCATCAACCTCAAGTTTAAAGAGGCGTAGAAAGTCAGGGGAGGCGAGCACAGACGCGCTGCAGAGGAGCACCTTAGCAGACTCAAAAGCTTCCTAACAGCAGGGAGACCACACAAATGGCTTTGAGGGACTGCACACTGTAGACAGAGAGGCAACCACATCCGCAAAGTATCTACAAAATCCTCGATAATACCCACATGTTCCCATGAGGTCGTAACTACAACATTTGATTTTTGGCATAATTTTTGTTTTACATGTCATGTATATCCAGTAAAGATATATCAATATAAGTGTAGACAAATGGTACTCAGTCGAAATACTGCTCCTTGAATTTAACATCAATTTTAATAAAGAATGCGTTACACTCCTGACATGTCCCCCCTAAACCTGACTTGTTATGGCACCTTTTGCAGCTGTAGCTGCAACCAAACTGTTCCGGTAACTGGAGATCAGTCTTTCATATAGTTATGGGGGAAGTTGCCCCCTTTTTTTGCAGAATTGCTCTAATTTGGCCATATTGGTGGGTTTTTGAGTATGAACTGCTTGTTTAAGGTCCTGTTTGAACATTCAACCAGGAGGTTACAGGATTTTCAGCGACAAACCATCACAGGTATAAAATCCCTTCAGCAACGTTACCTTAGAATGCATGATTACCCCAAACCGTTTATCATTTACTTCTCCTAATTAGCAACCAATATAAAGAAAGAACACACCTGAGTTGGAAAGGTGCTGACCAAGGTGAAAATACAAATGTCAAGAAGGGCAGTCCCACACTTGTAGCCACAACACAATAATAATTAATCTATTAAATTACCTAATTACCTAATGATATACAGTTGAAGTTGGAAGTTTGCATCTACCATAGTCAAATACGTTTAAACTTAGTTTTTCAGAATTCCTGACATTCATTCTTCTTTTTAGGAATGTGAAATTTAAAAAAAAAAAATAGTTGAGAGAATAATGGATTTCAGATTTAAATTCTTCACATTTCAAACGAGTCAGAAAGTTAAATACGTTAATTATTTGATAGCAGGCCTACCGACGGGGGGACAACCGGGTCAGTTGTCCTGGGTCCTGTGTCGGAGGCCCAGAACTGGGTCCTTTGACCATTAAAATGTCTGCTGGAATAATTTGTCAAAATTGGCTTCTTTTGTTAAAAAATGTATAGTGCTCGTGTCTCATACAGTATAATGCTAGTTTTATTTTCCTTGACATAGCGGTCAAAAACATTTTTACTTTCCCCCTGAGCAAAAATGGTTTGGTCTATTACACCGCATAAATCCAAAAGTTCTGTTTGGCTAACCCCTGCCAAGTTGTGACTGTAAACTGTGAAAATGGCCAGCTACCAAAAAATAGGAGCACAGAAAAGACAGGAGAAAAGAAAAAGAGAGGTGCTCGGGAGTTTATGGCTAAATTTTTAAAAAAGATGTGAAGGGCACAATACAACTGCGACGTGACCGACAAGAATAATCTACAGTAAGCTTCCCCCTAAATTACACCAGGTGCAAGTTTGGCAGTGGAGCTGGTAAGTTTCACTTTAGTCAATATGTGTGCTTACACTGGCTCCGCTACATTGAATTTCTCCTCTGTCGCAGCTCCAAAAGTCCGCAGCCCTCCGTAGCAGATACAAAAAGCTTCAATTTTTTCTGGATGCCGGAGCACAATGCAGCAATTCAGCACAGAGCAGATTGATTGGGACACAGACACAACGTAAAAACATCCAGTTAATTTTCAGAATATAACACTCGGTTTTGACGCCAGATCGTATTGTAGCTTAGGGCAGCAGCAAAAGTAAGAAAATGTGTAAACGATATCTGCATAGCACTTTCCAAACAAATGACAAATCCAACACAAACAAGAAATAACGAGCATTTATTTATAAGTAGGCTACTTATCCATGGCAGAAGCTCAAAAAACTGGAAAAAGAGACAAATCCAAACAAGTCAACCACTGTTCAACTCCTTTAGTCAGTAACAAAAACGTTTGTTTTGGAGTTGCGATCTCACCAGTCTCGCTTCTCTAGCCATCTGGCCCTGCTGTGCTGCAAAAATGCAGCCAGTGGGTGTAGACGGATGATGAAGCACAGAGCAAACAAGCAGCAGAGCGAAGAAGGACCGAACACGCATCTGGTATAATTCCGAGGTTAGCCTCTTCCACCAGGGACTTGCCATTTGATTGAAGCCCTGCTCTCACCTCACCTAAAAGCACATTACTTCTGCAAACCCGTTCCCATTTACATTTCCTCAGTTGCAACTAAGTGTTAATTCATTCAGTTGCGAGGATCTTTTGGTAGAATTACTGTCAATTTCACCTTAGCTGGCATTATTGTTCATTGCGATAGTTATCAAGCCTTTTCCTATCCTCATTAATGGTTGCATAAAACGTCAATGTCTTTTTAAGCTTCTGAATTCCTGTAGTTCACAAAATGGTATTTTTTTAAAAAATCCGTGTCAGTCTCATGGCCTCCATATGCCTCAGAAAAAGTTTCAAAAAATGCAGTTTTGCCAACTCAGGTCCACGTGTTAAGTTTGCTTTTGTAAACATAAACTGTATTAAACCAGACCCATTACCATAATGCAGGTTGACTCTCAACCTGTTTTCGATGAAGAATCAGACAACTGAATTACACTACTCACAGTAAGTTAGGGATATTGGTATATTGTTAGGTGTGGTTAAATTTGGGAATTAAATCTTTTCAAATGACTGTTTTCACCCACTTTTATGACTAATTATGAATACCAAAACACTCCTGATATTCATTTAAACATTTATTACCAATAACAATCTACATACTTTTACATGTGCCCACATGATCAGAAAATTTTTTTTGGGCTGGGCCGCGTATCTCCTGGGGGGTATACTACGAAGCAAGTTCAACATAGACAGGCTATATTTGAGTGAGCCGGCTCAACAAACCTTGAACTCGCAATCAGAGATAATTGGTACCACAACGGTGGTTGTAATCTCTTTTTTAATCTCCTTTTCGTGCTTTCAACACTGTACGCGTTCTCAACCAAAAAGTGTTTCATGCAAATTGACACTAGGGGCCCTATCTTACCCCAGAGTCCCTAAACCCGTTATTTGGGGATTTCGCATTGCGTAAGAGGCGTTCTCCCGCGAAAGTTGCTATCTTGCACACCTGCCTATGTCCCTAAAACACCAGCGCTACCCGTTACATTATGCATAGGCGTGGTTTGGGCGTTACGCCAGTTAAACCAATCAGTGTGCCAGGTGCCACTGCCTTTTGGAGCAGGCTGCGCTATCCCAAATCCTCAAACCAAAATCCGTGATGGAGAGAGGAAGGTCGCCACGTTTCTCCGTTGACGAAGTTAAATTGCCCGTGCATGAGGTCAAATCCAGTCAGGGGAGGATCTGTTTTTGTTAAGTTAATCATGAATAGTATCATTATTATTATTATTATTTTTATTATTATTATTTGACATTGACATATTGTTTAATGTTTGGTATGTAGTAAAAAAAAAAAAAAAAAGCCTACCCCTTTTGTGATGGAAACTTCCAAAAAAAAAAAAAAAAAAAAAATGCGTTTCGCCATGCACTTCCAACTTCCTCTCCCGTCTGAAATGAAGCAAAGAACAAAATCCCATTTTAGAAAAATAAAATTTGGTATACTATGCACTCGCACTCAGCGACGTACCTTTTTAATCCCCCCAGCGAGAGCGGCATTTCAGAACTCTTCAGCGAATGAAGGTAATTCTGGTGACAAGTACGTGGTTTCGTCCGTTTACATTTTCCAAGCGGACAGCTGTCTATTTTTTTTTACAGCAAGTTGCGTGACCGTGCTGCAAAAACAGGTGTGCGTACTTGTCGCCGAAATTGCCTTCATTCGCAAGAGAGTTCTGAAATGCCGCTCTCGCTGGAAAAAAAATTTCCGTTGCTGAGTGCTAGTGCATAGCGCTCTTGTGAAAGCCCAAATGCGGGTAGCGGGTGGTTTTAGGACCCGCTATACGCTTTCCCTAACGTGTGTGGTCAAGATAGCAATTGTATGGAAAGCGCATAAACACGCCCACGGGCACACCTCCAGGCACAAATAAAGGATCCGGCATAATGCATAGCCGGTAGTGTGGCCGCAAGATATCGTTTAGGGATAGTGGAAGCTGCTAAATGCGTAATTCACGGGTTGCGGGTAGTGGCAACGGGTAAGGCAGTGTGAAAGATAGAGCCCTAGATCTGTTCACAAAATGGCCGATCGCGCGCTGTACGTTCCCTGAGGACATTATCCCTGATCCAGAATCAGTAACACTGCGGGTAATCTCCCCCCGCGGCACCAGGGGGCGCCGCCAGCGGCTTATTGGGAGACGCACACAGACAGGCCATATTTCAGTGAGCCGGCTCAACAAACCTTGAACTCGTAGAGATAATTGGTACCACAGTGGTGGTCGTAATCTTTTTTGGTTAATGTCGGTTTTGTGCTTTCAATACTGCACGCACTCTCAGCAAAAGAGCGTTTCATGCGGCATTTGACCCTATTTCCGTTCATAAAATGACCAATCGCATTCTGTATGTTTCTCCGAGGAGGCTATCCCTGATCCAGGATCAGTAACACTGCGGGTTATCTCCCCCTGCGCCACCAGGGGACACTGCCAGCGGCTTATTGGGAGACCTGTATGAAGTTTTACACCCTTTGGTTGGACACTTGACAGACTGCATTATAATGCATGCGCATACTCAGGTGGACACTTGGGAATTATGATTGAGATTTATGTTAGTGCATTCATGTTGGTTGATGTATGCACTTGTTCGTTGGATGTAATGTAAGTGGTTGCTGGGTGATTAATAAAATCTTTAAAAAAAAAAAATAAAGGAAATCTCCTAGGAGGAGTGGGTCGTGATTATGGACAGTTACGAAGAATGAAAATATATAAAAAACAGCAAAAAGCAACACTGTTGCTTCTAATAAGGCCAGAAAGGAATTCTGGCGGAAAATTGCTGACCGTAAATCCTCTGATGAAGGACCAGTGGAAATCACATCAGTTTCTCAGCCAAGTCAAACAAAATGAAATTAAATTATAAAATGAACTTTCTTATTTCTCGGCCAATTCTCATGATCTTGCTGTTAGCTAGAAGGCCTTTTCGAGAGCTCATAAATTCATTCAAATTAATTGCATTTCAATTTTTTTGTCACATAGTTAACCATATTCATTCATCACCAATATCAAATAACGCTTAATGTAAACACATGGCAGGTCCTTCACTTGAACATGTTTATTAAGTGGTTTTACTCGAAACTTTGGATTCTTTGTCCATAACATGCCCAAAGACGAAACATGGGGAAAAAAAGGAATCTTTGAAAGTCGTTCTTACACCCTCACTATTTAGGAACTGCCATGTGTTCACAAAAGTGCCGTCAAGTTCCCGGTTAGCACAACTGTAACAATAACTTTATTGTTTCATTACGATTCAGGAACATACATACATACTTTATCTGCTATCTACATCTGTTGCTGCTGTCTCTCTCATATTCACATTCACAAAATCAATAACTGCTACCCTTACTCTAGCTCTTTGTCTGTTCAAATGTATAACTTGCTTTTGATATGTTTTCCTTACTCAAGACCCCCCCCACCACCCCCTCCCACTACCTCACACACTGTCACTCACTCCCACTCCCTCACTCACACTCTCACTCTCTCCCCACCCACTTTGTAAATAATTTATCAGCTCCAGCTCATTACTAAACTTGCACTTCATATAATTGCATGAGCCTTGCCCCATTTAGCACCCTTTTCTTGGGCCCTCATTCTCATACAGCACTTGGCGGCCCAGCCATATACTAGGTTGCACCAAGTCTTGTTCAATAACGGGTATTTCCACCATTTGCATCTCTCACTGCTTGGTGGCAATGCCTCATACTCCAAATTATTTGGATGATACTGTTCTGCAGAAGGGCATTCCACTCCTCCACAAGCGCTACACGCTGTTCAGCTAGGTCACGTGGTGGAGGGGCACGTTCACCCCGGTGGGACTTCAACTGATCCCTGACATGCTCAATTGGGTTGACTTCAGGGGACATGGCTGGCCACTGCATATGAGGCACCCCAGCTGTGTGCAGACTATCTCAGATGATTCTTGCATGATGTGGAGACGCATTGTCATTCATGAATATGAAGTCTGGGGCATGTTCCTGGTACTGAGGGATGTTGATGGGTCTATGATGTCTTGCAGATAAGACTATCCAGTAACAGTTCCATCAATGATGACCAGTTGGGTTTTGTGTGCACAGCTGATGCCTGCCCAGACTGTCACATCCCCTCCCCCAAACCCGTCTTGAAATCATGTTGACCTCCACATGACGCTCACTCCAATGTCTCCACCGGAGTTGACAGCCATCATTTCTGTGCAAGGTGACCCTAGGTTCATCAGAGTACAGCACTGTGGAACAACTGCTACATGTTCCAGGTAACGTGGTCACGTGCCCACTGGAGACGATCACGTTGTTGCAGTGCTGTCAAAGGTGGCACTTGCAACGGTCGTCTAGCATTCAAGCCAAAGTCGGTTGCAGATGGTCTTTCGGGAAACCCTGGTGCCACTCACATCTCGTAAACGTGCTTGGAGTTGGGCGACACTTGCATCACGGTGTCTGAGAGCGTAGGTCTTGAGGTACTGGTCATCACTCCGATCAGTTACGCGTGGTGCTCCACTTCTGAGCTGATCATGCATGCCACCAGTGGCTCGATAATGTTGATACAGTCTACTGATGACATTCTAGGACACGCCAAGTTCAGCGGTGACGTCAGACTTTGGGCTTCCAACGGTGAGACAGGCTTAGGCTAGATGGCGCTGCTCGTCTGTCAATCGTCAGTGTGTATTCATTGGTGAAGATATGACGTACTGACGATCAGGGTTGGGTTCAATTACTTTTTTCAATTACAATTGATTGTAATTGTAATTACAATTACTTTCTGGACAGAATGTTCAATTACAATGACAATTTCTTTTCAATAAAAAATTCAATTAAAATTAAATTACAATTACAGTAATTAGTAATTGAACCCAACCCTGCTGGCGATATCTGCAATATCCCTAACTTTTGTGAGTAGTGTAATTTACTGAGCAAATTGGCCACACGTTGCCAATAATGATGGACAAATAGCCCAGCACAGTGCTTCCCAAACCTCTCCTGGAGGCCCACCTGTCCTGCATATTTTAGATTTCTCCCCGCTCCTGCACAGGTGATTCAAATGACCAGGCTGTCATCAATCAGCTTTAGGGGGTGATTAACGAGCTGATCATTTGAATCACCTGTGCTGGAGCAGAGAGAGAGATCTAAAATATGTAGAACAGGTGGGCCTCCAGGAGAGGTTTGGGAAACACTGGCCTAGCGTTAAAGAGGAACGCTACAATATTAGATTGCATGGGAGGCAATTTCTTGCAATACCATCTTAAAGTAGAATGTAATGTAGTAAATGCTGAAGATCGTATTTAGATCAGGTTTAGATTTCTTTCTCATTAATTAATTTGATAATTGCCATTTATACTATCTCATATGGTGGCCTTCCTACAACTTTCATAGTAACTGGACTTTCACTACTTCATCAGTGATTTTACTGCCATGAAGGTTTGACGTATGGCATGCATTTTGAGTTCAAACTTAAACATAAAGTCAAAGACACTGGGACTATTAGAACATTGTTTAGATGGCTTCTTGTAAAACTGAAATTTCATGAATGTTATAGTATGTTATGCTGGGCTACATTTGTTAATAACAAAGGTGAAATGCCTATTTTGCTCAATAATACAGTGCATTTAAATGTCTGGGCATGGCATATGTAATACAACCAGTATCTGTCTTACATATTTACATTTGAAAGATTGACTGAAAAAACTAAGGTGGTTTATTAACAGTAATTGATATAATGTAAGAGAATGTTTCTTGTGTCTTTGTCTGGGGGATAGGGAGTGTGTGTGAGTTGGCACTGGGTGTAACATGGTGGGGGGGGTTCAGGGGTCGCCTTGTTCTGGGCACAGGCAAACCTATCAGCTGGCCTGTTTGGTAGCATTGTCTTCAAATTGTTTAATTTGGGCCAAATGTTTCCAGCAGCCTTTCACAAGCTTCTCACATAATTTTCTAGAATTTTAGCCCATTCCTTTAGACAGAACTGATGCAACTGAGTCAGGTTTGTAGGTCTCCTCGCTCTCACATGGTTTTTCAATTTTAACCACAAATTTTCTATTGGACTGAGGTCAGGGCTTTATGATGGCCATTTCAATTCATAGGCTTTGTCACCCTTAAGCCATTTTCCCACAACTTTGGAAGTATGTCTCAGGTCATTGTCCATTTGGAAGACTCATTTGCGTCCAAGCATTAACTTCCTTGAGACATCTTGTGATGTCGCTTATGTATGTCAACATATTTTTTTTTTCTCATGATGCCATCTATTTTGTGAAGTGCATTAGACCCTGTGGCAGCAAAGCACCCCCACAACATGATGTTAACCACCCCTGTGCACCATCATCTTACTGGACACAGGTTGCTGTGCCAGCCAGGAGGGGATCTGCAGGCAGGCCAGCTCAGAGTCACATGTCGCCACATCCACTTCTGATAATTGGTCACTTGCCTGCCTTGCTTATGCAATGGTCATATATACATGTGTGTGTGTATGTATACATATATACGGTATGTCTTATGTGTATGTGTATGTATGTGTGTGTGTGTATATGTATGTGTATATATATATATATATATATATATATATGTGTGTGTGTGTGTGTGTGTGTGTGTATGTATATGTATATACACTGAACAAAAATATAAATGCCCCATGTCAAATATTGATGCCACATGGAGTTAACAACTCTAAGTGAGCATATGCTGACTTTTACTTGTACAATAGGGATATTTCTCTTGATTTGTGTACCATTTTTTGATCCATCTCTCTGTCAGTGAGCATTTGCTCAGTGATGCAGTGATTTCACTCAGTACATGGGTGTGGCATTTCCAGACGGTGATCAGACAGAATGAGCAGTACCCAGACACTCCTTATACTGCGGACAATAAAAGGCCACCCCAAAATGTCAAATTTTGTCAAAAGTCATCATGCCTCAGATGTCTCAGGTCATGCGGGAACATGCCATTGGCATGCTGGATGCAGGGATGTCCAGCAGAGTGGTCACTGTGCAGCTGAATGATAACTATCAGACGATAGGCTGTTTGAGGGTTCGTTTCTGACGGACGGGCAGTACTGCAAATCGACCTCATCCACGTCGGCCACGTATGACCACACCAGCACAAGATCGCTACATCCGCTCGGGCCCACCTGCGGGATCGGCTCAGATCAGCGACACGCGCAGCGGATGAGACCGTTGGTCTGCACAACAGACGCATCACACCACAGACAGTCCGTAACCGCCTGCGAGAAGCCAACTTGCACGCTCGGCGTCCTCACCGTGGTCTGGATCTCACTGCTGTCCGGTGGCCGAACCGACTCGCATGGGCAAACACACACGTTCGATGGCCCTTGGCACGCTGGAGAAGAGTGCCATTCACAGACGAATCCCGGTTCCAGTTTTTTGTTAATAAAAACTCAAAAATTTGACATTGGCCGTTTATATTTTTGATCAGTGTATATATATGTGTGTGTGTATATGTTTGTATGTATATGTATTTATATATATTTTTTGGTATATATTTGAATGTGTATAGGTATATATTTCTATCGAGGTGTGTGTATGTATCTGTATATATATATATAAGAAAGCTATCATATATGTGTAGGTATGGCATGTATATATGAACACATGGGCCGTATTATTTGTATGGTAAGAGCACCATACATGTTATATATGTTATTGACTATGGGTATTTGGATATGCTTTTTATTTATTTATTTATTTATTTTTGTTATTTGATAACAATATATCAATTCTTGGGGGTAGGAGTAAATAAGTCTTTACTTCTTCCTACTCCCTTTCGAATGTGTTGGCAAGCAAGCTACTTTTTCTTCTTTTTTTTCCCGTTGAGAATTATTTATTTTTCTTTATTGTGTTTTCTTTTCTATTACTGTTGGTTATATATATTCTTGCTCGTTCGTTTGAATAAATAAATAATAAATAAATGGTGATATCTCTCATGAAGGGATATCATTGAAGTTTCTTTGCTTTATCTATATGGGATGTGCTTTTCAGTCTCACAGTGACATCCCATCCTTTCACGTATTCTGTAACCACTTTTCGGTATAAATTTGCATGAAATAGTTCAGAAAACACAGGCCTCGCCATAAATAACATGCATTTATTACCCGCCAACCGGAAGTGTGCTTGCCGTCAGATTACCCACAATGCACAGCAAATTTCATGGGGAGGACACCTGGCAGAATGTAATAACAGGATCTTGAATGGGTGCTATTGGGGTGGAGTTCTTTGGCTTTCAAGCCTCCCCATTTCCTCCAAACATTTTGATGGTCATTATGGCCAAACAGTTCTTTTTTTCATCATTCCAGAGAATATTTCCCCAAAAAGTAAGATCTTTGATCCCATTTGCAGATGAAAATTGTATTCTGACTTCATTATGTTGGTTTCAGAGTAGTGGCTTCTTCCATGCTGAGTAGCTTTTCAGGTTAAGTCAATATTGGATTTGTTTTCCTGTGGGAGCAGATACTTTTGCATCTGTTTCCTCCAGCATCTTAATAAGGTCTTTTGGTGCGAACTATTGTTTGTGCAGATAAACATGGTACCTTCAGGCATTTAGAAATTACTCCAAAGCATCACTGCAAAAAATGTTCTATAGGACTTCTATGGAATTCTATAGAACTCTATAGAACATCAATGGAACTCGATAGAACATTTTAGTAGAACAGCATGTTCTGTAGAATTTTCCGTGTGTTCTATAGGAATTTGCTGGAAACCTATAGAGCACCTCTATGGAAAAGAAAGTCCTATAAGATTATTGCTGTTCCATAAGACCTTCCGAGAGAACACCCGAGTTGAAAAACCTGTTCTATAGCACTTTGATGGTCTTTAGGACCTTCTGATAGAACAAAAGCTTAATGGGAAAGACATCTTAAATAAGGGTTAAATGAAAATAAAAATAAATCTTATGACTCCTTGCAATGCTCTGTCGAAGGGTCAATTTACCTTATGTGTACCCGGGTTCTAGAAGTGAAAGACTGGACTAATGGTATGAAAATGTGCAATATGCAGTGATATCCACTATACTGAAGTAGCAAGGAAATCTTGTCCCTTTTAACTTTAAGGTGTGCTTATAAGCACATGGGGTACCAGGCACACACCAACTCATTGATTCTCTGATCAGACGATTGATTGACTGACTGACTGCACAACTTAGCAGTATTTCAGTTACGGTATATGAAGACCTCTTTCCATTTTATCGGCAGCAATTCAAAAATATAAATGTAAGGCATTACAACTTTATTCTGATATATTGGAAAACTCTACAGAATTATGTTGAAAGTTTGAGCTTTTGAACTTTTCCTTTAATTTAAAAAAATTCAATCAAATTATTCCTTTCCATTTACATGCATGAGATTGCAGATTATATGCAGATTTAGAATTAATTTCAATATAATTTGAGGTCTGCTAAGACTTATTCCCACCATCTTTATACATGTATCGTGGTCACCGAACAGGATTACTAACATGGCGTTCCTTTTCAGCGAAGGCACTCAGTCCCTTCAAATTCAATTCAATTCAATTCAAATGCAATTCAAATAGATCAGGATCAAGTACCATCGGTATTTTCCTGGTTGCCGGATAGCTCACTCGGTTAAAGCACTGTGTTGTGTAGGAGAAGTGTGTGGGTTCGAGGCCCGGTCAGTGTTACAGAAATGCAAATTGGGGAGGGTTTGCTGGGAAGGATTAATACAACATGGTTCCTTTGTTTGTCGCCTTCCAGATTCGGGTGGGATTGAAGATGCCAAACTAGAAAAAAAAAAATAATATTTTGATTTTGCTGCCAAAAACTGTCATAATACTGTAATTTCTTGCAAATTTAGCGTATGCATCACAATTTTTACACATAATGTGTCTTATAACACTTAAATGTCTACAAAGATTTGTGCTGCCAAAGGCAATAGATATGGCAAAATGGCTTGAACTTCTCATAACATGATAGTCAACTGTAACTCCTAAACTTCCATTTTCTTGATGCAGTAGCATTTTTCTTTTTTTTTTTTTTTTGGCTTTATGTAGGCTATTGACCACACCCAAAAGAACAAGTCAAGTGTCACTGTACACATCACAAACAGCTCAATGTTTGTTATTACTGAAGTGCTTGGCGTGTTCACGGGGCGCGCATCAGGATTACAATACCACGCGCTTTTCTTTATTTCCACTCATGCCTCACTGGAAAAGCAATAAAAATTAATTGATTTTTAGCTTACCGGCCCGTGGTGTGGCGTTCATCGTCCGTTGTCCGGCGTCCGTTGTCCGGAACATTTATCTTTTTTTTGGCCAGATGAATTTTTGTGTAAATTTGCAATAAAGTACTACTAGACCATATCTCCAGATGTTTTTCTCGGATTTTTGATTGAATCATTTTTGTCCGTTTTATGACCCCTTGAAATTTTGGCCCCAATGTTAAAGATAGGACTGAGAAATTTAAAAAAAAATTATTTCTCAAAAACTGCATGATAAATTTTTTTCTTAAATCAGGCAATCAACTTACCTTGGTACCGTCAATGTACAGTGCGAGCGTCATTTTGATTGAATCGATGGAAGTGGGTCTATTGTACTTTATGAATATGCAAGATGGCCTGTGGAGGCCAAATGGTTGCAGATAGAGATTAAGTTTGTATTATCGACATATAGGAAGTCATATATGACCTATATTTTGTCAATATTAAATTTGACCATAGATGACTTTGAAAGGTCAAACTCGAGGTCTGGGAATGTATTAACAATGTTAAAAGATGTGACTTGAAATTTCAAAAAAAAAATTTCTCAAAAACTGTCGGATAACTTTTTTTATAAATCTGGCAATCAACTCACCTTGATACACTTTATGTACAGTGCGAGTACCATTTTGATTGAATCGACGGAAGTGGGTCTAGTGGGGGCGCTGTACTTTAACATTGGGTCCTATGGAGAATTGGCCAAATTGCCTGTGGAAGCTAAATGGTTGCAGATAGAGATTAAGTTTGTATTACTGACATATAGGAAGTAATATATGACCTATATTTTGGCTGTGTTAAAGTTGACCTCAGATGACCTTGAAAGGTCAAACTTAAGGTCAAGCAAAATGTTACAATTATTAATGGTTTCTAGGCTTGAAAATATTGAAGATTGGGAACATATGTGCATTGAACACCTATAGGAAGTCATGTATGAACTTTTATTTGGTGGCCTTGAATTTGACCTTCGGCGACCTTCGAAGGTCAAACTTCACATAGTGAAATTCAATGACTTCTATCACCAAAACTATTACAGATAGAGCTTAGGTTTTTATTGCAGGAATGTAGGAAGTCATGTATGAAGTTTCATTTGATGACATTGAACTTGACCTTCAGTGACCTTGAATGCCCAAACTTCACAGTGAAATTTCAATGACTTATATCAGCAAAATGGTTACAGATAGTTTTGGTTTGTATTGGAGATGTATAGGAAGTCATACATGAACTGTCATTTGGTGGCCTTGAACTTGACCTTTGGTGACCTTTAAAGGTCAAACTTCACATAGTGAAATTTCAATGACTTCTATCACCAAAACTATTACAGATAGAGCTTAGGTTTGTATTGTGGCCATATAGGAAGTCATGTATGAAGTTTCATTGGGTGACCTTGAAGTTGACCTTCAGTGACCTTCAAGGGCCAAACTATACAGTGAAATTTTAATGATTTGTATCAGCAAAATCGTTATAGATTGAGTGTAGGTTTGTATTAGAGACCTATAGGAAGTCATGTAGGAACTTTCATTTGGTGACCTTCATATTGACCTTCGAAGGTCTAACTTGACCTAGTGAAAATTCAATGACCTCTGTCACTGAAAAGGTCACAGATGGAGCCTAGGTTTGTGTTACTGACATAGGAAGTCACATATGAACTTTCATTTAGTGACATTCAGCTTGACTGTTGATGACATTTGAAGGTCAAACTTGACATATTACAATTACAATGACTTGTATTGCCAAAACGTTCACAGATGGAGTCTAGGTTTGTATTAGAGACATAAAGGAAGTCATATATGAACTTTCAATTGGTGACCTTCGTATTGACCTTCAAAGGTCAACTGTGACCCAGTGAAAATTCAATGACTTTTATCACTAAAACGGTCACAGATGGAGCTTAGGTTTGTGTTACTGACATCTAGGAAGTCACATATGAACGTTCATTTGGTGACATTCAACTTGACTGTCAGTGACCTTTGGGGGTCAAACTCAACGGTGAAATTACAATGACTTGTATCACCAAAATGGTCACAGATTGAGCCAAGCTTTGTATAGAGATATTTAAAAAGTCGTATTTGAAATCCATTTGCTGACCACAACTTGACATTCTGTGACCTTTAAAGTTCACACTTGACATATTGAATACAAATTGACATATTATAATGACTTCTATCACCAAAACTGCTTCAGAGCTTAGGATTGTATTACAGAAGGTCTTATAAATGTATGTGAACTTTTATTTAGTGACCTTGTCATTGATTTTCATTGATTCAAATGTCAAACTTCACATGAAATTTTCATAACATGTATCATCGCTGTAAGACTGCGTGCCGGTAAGCTACAGGACCCTTGGTCCTATTTTTCAATTTGCCGCAATTACAGTACATACCTCACTGTTGCGTTTTTAATGGCGCTAAGACTATATTTAATAATTATAAAGAAAACAAAGTTTGAAAAGATACCTCGTAGTTTGGAATTTGACTTAAAACAGCTACTGGATTGAACTGTGCTCTGAAAACTACTACTGGATTGAATTGTGCTGCATCTATTGTAAGCTGTATCACTTTGTAGTTTGGAAGTATGAATAACAAATTGCCTCATTTAGGATTACCCAACATCTGCTTTAAACTGTGTCACCTTGAACTCTGACTGATAATTTCCTCTAATTTAGATTGTACTAAATTTGCTGTATGCTGTATCATTTTGGAGTTTCAACTGATAATATTTGAAGACTGTGCCCGATCATTTTAAACTCATTTAAAAACGCATTTAGGTTCAAGTTTTGACTTAGTTCTTTCAGCTATTTCCTCAGGAGTAAAGCACCCTTGTTACCTGTATAACGCTCTTTAAATGAAAATCTGCCCACCAAAGAGTTTGAAATTCACTTATCGAAAAGAAAATTATTTCACCTATGAAGTCTTTATAATTATAGCATTTATCACTTCAGTGATTTTTCAGCTTGCTTTCTTGAACAGTAGTTGCGAATGCATTTGATATTGTTTAGAACAATAAATAGTTTCAGCTCAATATCATGCTATTTTACCACAGGACCTATTAGGATTATTTTTATCATTTGAACAATGGACAGATGATAATAATAGACACAAGACTGAACTCAAATTTTACTCTAAAATGGCACCAAAGGACATCTTGAGTACCTTAACCTTTTAAAGTGCAGTTCATTTTTTGAGCAAATTTCCTCCCAAACTAAATTGCTCACTAACAACAGCTGATAAGATACGTCACAATATCATCAGGTGACGCTTCTGAAGAAGACGGGGGTTCCCGTCGAAACATGTCAAGGTATGAAAACATAACTACGTTTTTCTTTTCTTGTCTGATATAGAAGTTAAACCTTTACTCACTCAACTAAATTGCTCACTGTTCTTGAACCACTTTGACTGCAGGCATAATCATGGTCTCATTTGACACTCTAAAAGGTTGCTCTCAAATAGTCAGAATTGCTAAGAATATTACTCAAATTGAGAAACAATACTGAAAATATAAGTTTTTGTCGGACAGAAAAAGGTTCTGATTTCCTCCACCCCTGTGGTGCAGTGACTAAGCCTCATCAGTCTCGAAAAATACAGCCACAGCCAGACGCCTAAACAACTGCAGGTTCAAATATTATGATTCTATGACCAAAATTTCAATATTTTACAGATTTTTTCTTGGTTATGTTTGTGTGTGTTTCAACAAACAATTTTGGCGAGTCCAAATTTCCCTGCTTTTCTAGCCATGGACACGTTAGCTTTTACAATGGTTTTACAAATTCCTTCTTTCAGGTATTTTTTTCCCCAAATTTAGATAAATTTTCACTCCAATATACCCCTCAAATTCCCTGCACTAGTGTGCGATTGTATATGCGTTATAAAGTCGCTTCCAAGACTCCTTTGCTTCATTGACAAAACCCCCCTCATCACAAACCATGGAAACCATTCCTCCTCTTAAAAATGAATCCCTTGGCTACCATACACATCTGTCTTTTGGAAGTTTTAGACCACTGGCTGTCTGTATAATCTAAAAGAATTTGATTTTCTCGCTATATTGGAGTGAGGGTGGATAGGCTAATACTCTTAGGGCCCTATCTTACGTCAGAGTCCCTAAACCCGTTATTTGGGGATTTAGCATTGCGTAAGAGGCGTTCCCCCGCAAAAGTTGCAATCTTGCACACCTTCCTTTATCCCTAACACACCTGTGCTGCCTGTTATATTATGCATAGCCGTGGTTTGGGCGTTACGCCAGTTAAACCAATCAGTGTGCCAGGTGGCATTGCCTTTAAGAGCAGGCTGCGCTATCCCAAACCCTCAAACCGAAACCCATGATGGAAAGAGGAAGGTCGCCATGTTTCTCCAAAGACGAAGTTAAATTGCTTGTGCATGAGGTCAAATCCAGACAGGGGAGGATCTGTTTTTGTTAAGTTAATCATGAATTGTATTATTTTATTATTATTATTATTATTATTTGACATTGACATATTGTTTAATGTTTGGTATGTAATAAAAAAAAACATCAAGCCTACCCCTTTTGTGATGAAAACTTCAAAAAAAAAGAAAAAGAAAAAAATGCATTTCGCCATGCACTTCCAACTCCCTCTCCCGTCTGATATGAAGCATAGAACAAAATCCCATTTTAGAAAATACCCACAGCCAAATAAATGCCTACATTGACTGCAACTTTTTACACTTTTTTCTTTATAAAGCGACTGTGAGTATTTAATAAAACGCTATATGAATTACATGTATTATTACATTATTAGCTGGTCCCTCATTGTCCCTGCTACTGCTGGCACTATATCAGCATTTGGAGTCGGCACCTGCACTTCAGCTTGCCGCCTTCTATAGTCCGGTAATAATCTATCCTCAAACTCCAGCATCATTCCATGGCGTAGGGCGATGTTGTGCAGCACACAACATGCCACAAAGAAAGATGCTACTTTCTGAGGACCATACTGTAAGACCCCACCTGACCTGTCCAAGCAGCGGAACCGCATTTTGAGCACGCCAAATGTTCGCTCAATGACAACTCGTGCGCATGAGTGTTTTCTATTGAAAGCGAACTCACGCATACTTGTTGGCGTAATGTATGGCACCATGCACCACGTCTTTAATGGATAGCCATTGTCACCCAACAGCCACCCTTCCAGAGGGGGGTCCCTCTGGAAGACTGCAGGAATGACTGACTGTTCCATTACAAAAGCATTGTGGCTACCTCCAGGATGATTTGCGTATACATTCAAGATGTAACCCCATGCATCACAAATCACCTGGATGTTGCTGGAATGGGTTCCCTTACGATTCACATAGGCGCCACTGTTCAGAGCTGGAGCCCGAATCAGAACGTGTGTGCAGTTGACGGCACACAAAACCCTAGGGAACCCATATCTTGCCAAAAAATCCCGCTTTACCCTGCGTTGTCTCGCGGGCGTCACAGGGATGCCAGTGATGTACCTACTGGCATGTCGGACTATGCTGGCAGTGACTGTAGTTATAGCCAAGCTTACGGCAGATTGGGTCATGCCTCCAATTGAGCTGAGTGGGTGTTGGAATGACCCACTAGCAGAGAAAAATAGTGCCACAGTAACCCTAACAGCAATGGGCAAGGCATACAGACAGCTGGCAGCGGTGTCTACATCATCTGCAACCAGGTGACATAATTCCGTCACTGCCTGACGGGAGAGGCGCAGTTTTGTCACGCATTCTCGTTCTGTGGGAAATAATACTTGTATTATTATAATTTTAGAATATTATATATAATATATATCATTTATATATATTATATATAATAATTATATACTATTATAAAAGCGGAAAAAATGATTGATACAAAATACAAACAATATAGACTTACCTGAAAGGCCCAGGTAGCTGGTGTGCTGGCAGTACAAGCGTTCTGGGCGTCTTCTATTATTAACTGGCGATCAAGGCGATTTAGTACTATCTCTGCCATTTTCTCAGGGGTTCAACTGAGGCTAAAGCAAGGTGGCTTTTTATAGGCGAGTTAATTCGGGAGGTGGAGCCACATGTGCACGTCCACATGCGTCCAAGTGGACGTGCATTGAAGCCGCCTGGGCGTGCTCTTGTAAAAGCCCAAATGGGTAGCGGGTGGTTTGAGGACCCGCTATACGCTTTCCCTACCGTGTGAGGTCAAGATAGCAATTGTAGGGAAAGTGCATAAACACGCCCACGGGCACACCTCCAGGCGCAAATAAAGGAGTCGGCTTAATGTATAGTGGGTAGTGTGGCCACAAGATACCGTTTAGGGATAGTGGAAGCTGCTAAATGCGTAATTCACGGGTAGCGGGTAGTGGCAACGGGTAGGGCATTGTGAAAGATAGAGCCCTTAATGTTATGTTCGATCTGCACATAATAACCAGACCCACTTAACGGGAAGAAACTTGGCGAAATACTCATGTTGACCATTTTCACCTCAACCGAAAACAATTCAAGCACCAAGCAAGTAAATAAGCATGTAGCGAAACATAAGATGAAATAATATCAGTGCGCGATCGCTACTGTTTCTGCTGAATTTGTGCTAGGTATACAAATGATACATCAAATGAAAGAGGAAAGTCCACAGAATCCAACAATATAAGCCTTGTCATTTTAAACGGACACCACACTCAAAGAACAGCAGGCATACACTTTACATTCTACAGTGCTGAGCAAAAATTTTTTCTTACCTTTTGATATTTTGATACAAAAAACTGTGTTCAAGGGTAAATCTGTGCTGACTATTGGTACTCCAATGTGTGCATGTGATATTGAAACTACTTCTGCCAGTCTCCATGCATTTTTTTCTGTGGCGCGACCTCCAATTAAGTCAGACCTTGATCATTCCCCTTGTGTGGACGCATTTTCTTCTCTGTGATTGGCTTGTGATGCCGTAAATTTGACTTTGGGGGTGGCCATTTGATTCTATGGACTCTGACGTTTACAACAAGCCCTTATATACCGTAACAACACAAACCTAACCTGAGATAGAGCCTTGCGTTCCAGGTGCATCTACAACGTAATTGGTTGTCCATGCGCCAGTATGCATATGTACTCAAAGTGTGCAGGAATGAATGCAGCAACACAGTCATGAAACCAGTTGCTCATTGATAATATTGCTATAATTGTCCACAAAATATTCAGCAGTCGTTTTCAAAGTAGTCCTCACAGTTGCATCTGACTGGTAATCCTTGTGCCATTACCCGCAAGTACTAATGAGAGCGCTGCTATACAAGTGGGAAACCGAGTATGTAACGTCTTATTCTGACTCGCTGCTTAGAATTGCAATATGAGTGTGGGCAGCTTGTCTAACCAGATAGCTTAGAGGCTAAGGTGCTGCTCGCTGGCCTGGGTGACTTGGGTTAAATCCCTACTGAAGTTCCACTGTTTTTTTGTGCAGCAGAAGCATAGTTCTCATATAAATAATTGCTGGGGTGTTTGTTCTTTTTACCTTTTACCAATTTTACCTTATCTTTGTATTTATATTTTTTTTCTTTGTTTGTCTTATTGAAAATAAATCTACTCCAGTGGAGTCAAACTTCATTTCCAGCATTTTTTTTTTTGAATGGGAAAATGTATGCTGGACTGGCTGAAATTTTAAAAATTTAAAAATAAAAAATGGTTGCATTTAGATGGAATGTAGTGACATATAAGTGAAATTAAATGAGTTTTACAGTTTGGTACCTGTTTGGCACACAGTGCCCAAAAAGGTGCCTGAATTCCCAATTTCGAGACAACACCTGGACATTCCTGATGTAAAAGCTGTCTAATTTTACACTGATTTACTTGATTAGAATGAACTTTGGCATAGATAATGGTGAGATTCTGTGCGGTAATTTTTAGAGGTTTCAGACTGCAACTAAATAATTTCAAAAGGGATAAAAGTAAAATTTTGTTGGACAGAAATGAGATTTTTCATTTATGTTGTGTTAATTCTTTATTTACGCTGACTCAGTGACATATATACTGGTTTTTACACGAAGACAAAAATCTGCGAGGTGTTATCTATTTTAGGATACCAAGATTATTCAAATGGACCAAGTAGTAGCAGAGATATACACATTTCATTTTGGGCATGTCATTTTTGAGTCAGAGGCTCAGGGCTGAAAAAATTAAAACGCAGGATTCTGAAGTGGAAATCACTGCATTGGCTCAGGAACACTACTGTAAACCACTGTTAGTGAACACCATTTGTCGCTGCATCCACAAATGCAAGTGAAAACTCTGCCATGCAAATATTAAACCAAGATCCAGAGATGCTATGGCCTTTGCTGGGCCTGAGCTCATTTAAGATGGACTGAAGGGAAGTGGGAAACTGTCCTGTGGTCTGACCAATCAAAAATGTGAAATTATTTTGGGAAATTATGGACGCCATGTCCTCCAGGCTAAAGAGGACGGGGACTATCCAGCTATCAGTGCACCGTTCAAAAGCCAGCATCCATTATAGTATGGGGGATGCATTATTGCACATGGCATGGGTAACGTGCACATCTGTAAAGACACAATTAATGCTAAACAATATTTACTGGTTTTGGAGTTTCATATATTGCCATCCAGACATCTTTGACAGGGAAGGCCTTGCTTATTTTGGCAAAGCAATGCCAAAGTCAACATTCCGCACGTATTACAACATGGCTCTGCACTAAAAGAGGCTGGGTGCTAAACTGGCCTGCCTGCAAGTTGGACCTGTCACCCACTGAAAATGTTTGGCAAATTATGAAAAAAAAAAAAAAAAAAATATGACAAAGGAGTCTGCGCAGTGTTGATCAGCTGAAAGTCTATATCAAGCAAGAAAAGGAAAACATTTTACTTCCAAAACTATAGCAGTTTTTCACCAGTTCCCACAGAGTATTGTTGAAAGAAAAGGTGATGCAACACAGTAGTAAACATTGCCCCTGTCCCAACTTTCTTGAAAAATGTTGCAGTCATAAAATTCAAAATCAGCAAATATTTCTCAAAAAAAACAATAAAATTTCTCAGTTTCAACATTTGATGTATTGTCTTTGCACAATTCTCAATTAATTAAAGGGCTTATATGATTTGTAAATCATTGCACTCTTTTTTAATTAAAATTTTATACAGCGTCCAAACTTTTCTGGAAATGGGGTTGTACAACGTAGCACAATATTTGACAGTATAAAACGCAATTATCCCTAGCAGCCTGCCCTCGGACTGATGCTCATGAAAGGGTTAAAAGAACAAAATGTTCCGGGGAGGTCCCCCTGATCCCCAAAGAGATTACTTCCCCCACTTGCGCCTCCAGCACTATTTTTTGCAGAATTGTTTTAAGCCAGCCACATTGGAGGGTTTTTAAGCATGAAATGTCTGTTTGAGGTGATGCCACAGCATCTTAATTGGATTCAAGTAAGGACTTTGACTAGTCCACCTCAAAACCTCAATTTGTTTCAATTTGTCGAATGTTTTTGTCATTCAGAGGTGGACGTTCCTGTGTGCTGTAGATCATTGCCTGCTGCATAACCCATCTGCGCTTGAGCTTTAAGTCACAAAGTGATGGCCATAAACTGTCCTTCAGAGTTTCTAGCAGAGAGCAGAACTCATGGTTCCATAAATTATGCCAAATTGCATGGATCCTGAAGCAGCAAAGCAACCCTAGATCATCACACTACCACCACCATTTTTGACGGGTGGTATGATGTTTTATTGTGGAATTTCGGTTGGCCAGCCACTCCTGGGAGGATTCACCACTGTTTCAATTTTTCTTCATTTGTAGAAAATGGCTCTCACCATGGTTTGCTGGGGTCCCACATTCTTGGAATTGGCTTTGTTACCCTTTCCAGACTGATAGATGTCAATGATTTTGTTTCTCATCTGTTCTTGAATTTCTTTATATGGTGGCATCACGTTGCTTTTTGTGTACTTTACACTACCACACTGGTTCTATTGAAGTTATGTTTACATTCAACAGGGCTGTTATAATTATGTCGAGGAGTGTGCAATGAAATTGAACCCAATAATCAATTAAAACTTTTTTTAATTTGTTGACTTAGTGACTGTGGAGGCAATTACTTTTTCACATCAGGTAGGTAGGTCAGGTAGGGCTGGATGGCTTCTTTCCTTCAATAAATTAAATCATCATTTAAAAACAGCATTTTGTGTTTAGTCAAGATATCTTTGTCCAGTATTCAAATTAGTTTGATGGTCTGAAACAGCAGTATACTGTATGTAAATATTCGATTTCATCTGTAAGTATTCTTCACAGTATTGAATTGTCTTTCAATGCGCTGAAGAAGACTTATGGCAAAACTTTGGTAATTTAATAAATTATTACGGCATTGTGGTTATGAGTGGCCCTTCTTAACATCTAATTAACAACCAAACATCAATTCGCTCACTAGCGGAAACTAATTGGTAGAATGACCAACTAATTTGTTTTCAGCTGGCATTATTATTATATTCCCACACAAAGTTATCGGGCATTTTCAGGCAATTAATATTGACATAGAGCATCTTCCCGCCTTCCCCTGAAAGGTCTAAATATATGTAGCACATAAAACGGCACATATTTGCAGTAATGTAACCCCACAGCATCACACTACCATCACTATGTTTGACTGTTGGTATAATTTTCTTATTTTCAATTTTTTTTTAAACTTACCTTTGATTAATGCATGGATGTTCTGCTTTCAGTTTAAGGTTTAAGGTTTCACCTTGTAGGAACAACTAAGTTTTTACATCTTTTTAATATTTACTATTTGACACGAGAAAGACTCAAAAATTTAGGTCTGATTATAATCTCTGATTATAATCCATTTCATATGTTAATTACATGCAGGGTGATGAAACATTTGCATTGTGTTGCGACTTTTGGAGCAACTTATAGTTTACTTGTGCATATCTGTAGGGCTTAGGCTAGTGAACAAATACAGTATGTGACACAGTTGCTAATCTTAACTTTCTTTACTTACAATTCTGAGTAAGTTCCTGACTTGTGCCATGGACAAAAGGGAGACAGAATGCCTCCCCTACCTCCCCCCTCTTGCTATCCAGACACCACCCCTCTAGTGCTGACGCTGGACAGATAACTGCTTTGAGCTTAGCAGAACGGCAGGCCTGGAACTTTCTGTGACTGTGTCAGCTGACTGCTAATGGAATCTTACTGGTGTGTGGGAAGTGTTTAAAAGGCAGGGCCGCCCACAAAAGCTGCTGAGAGACCAAATCAAGTGTCTGCGGAGAGTGAGACCTTGCGGGGTTTAGCTAAGGGCAACCTGTGGTGGTGTGCGTGGTGGGGTAACAAGCTGCCGCAGTCACATAACGACTGAACTGAGCAAGGTAAAGGATCGCATGCAAGGCATTTTGGTCCTGGGTTGTCTAGCTTCATGCTTGGCTTGCTATCAAACTACATTATATACGCAGATATGCTCAGACTTTGCAGGAAAGGCCTCCTGCACATTTTCATATTTGCTCATGGTTATTGTTTAACCAAAAATTTTGAAAAAATGTTTGGTTTTATTAAGCTTGCACTTGAACTGCTGTGAAGTTGCCAAAAACTTTGGTAAAGCCATTTCAATGAAAAATGGGAATTCTGTTTATTCATTTTATGACAGAATGATCTTTCAAAGTAAGACTAAAACCACATCTTTAGCATTCTGTGAGCGTTCAGCCAGTATTGATCAAACAGTCCTCTTGAACTTTTTGTCTTCAGCTTGTTCACCTGATACCCCCACTCAAGCTTCACAAGATGCTGCTTTGTCTGCTGTGTCACACAGAAATAAATACTTTAATTTCTCCTCTAATCCCAAGAAAGAGAAACAAACTAAATGGTTAATTTAAATCATTTTTATTCAGAATGTATGTCAAGATTCTAATTGCTGTATTATAGCTTGGAAATACAAAGATGCACAGGTAAGCTCTGTGCGCTGAGCACTCTTTGGACTGTTGCAGATTGGAAAAATCTCCAGGCTCAGTCCTGCACTGTGTTGGCTGGTAATTCAGCTCAGTTCTCTGAGGTAATAAAGGGACATGATCGCACTCCCCAGTGATCAAAGATTTATTATTATACAGAAAATTATACCAAGGGGGTCTCCGTGACCAATGTTGACCTCAAGGAAAAATGTCCAGGACTTGAAGATCATATGTGAAAAAGGACCTTGACTTTCCTGTGATATTAGGCTATCTTAAGTAGTGAATGGAGTCAGGATACGGAACACATTATATTTACATTCTGGAGAGAAAAGTAAGAGTCTTTTGATTTTTTTTCTCATTATGTTACCACCAGTAAAGATTAGGCTCAAACATTTGTTGGTGCAATGTCTTCTGATTTTATAACGGATTGACATTATGAAACAAGCATTACTCTTAATGCATTTAACACACTGATAGTTTTGTTGTTAAGAATGGCAATGAAATACAGAACAAACTGTTAGCAGCACAGGACTTGTAGAGAGCTGCAATTGCAACTTCAGTGGTCACTTACTCAGAATGCTTGTATCTGTCAGAGCAAAATGGTGTTATGTTGCAGGGGTGGGGTAGATTGTTGGCTCCAACAGGATAGTTGCTGTTTTTGGCATCAGGCTAGGGCCAGGCCACACCTCCCCAGCTCCTGATCCCTGGATTTCAGCCAAGAAAGCTCTTTCTAGAAGCTAGAATTTTCAGCCACATGCTCATATGGGGCTGTGCTAAGACTTGCGCTCTGCTTGTATGAGGGACTATATACTTATACTTTCCCAAAAGCCCATGTGCAAGGAATGTCTCCTCCTGCTCATCAACTCAGAGGAACAGCATAGAATTAAATCCAAAGAAATTTTTCTTCCTCTTTTGAAAATAAACACATCTAACTTAATTCAATTATAATTAATATGTGTGCAGGACTGGGAAAAGGGGTCACTTGGGTCATTTTATGAAAATTGAGATTTTCCAACAAAATCAAAGAGTGATCCAAGTTTTTCATTTAGAGAAAAAAAAATTGGGTGAATTTGTGCATAGAAAAGTGTTGTAAATTGACAGTACAGTAGTGCTGGGATATCACTATCACTGGGATATCACGGAGATACCCCGTTAATCTCAGAATCGAAAAAAATCCCAAGTGACCCCTTTTCCTAGTCTTGCACACATATTCAATCAATCTGTTTTATCTCCAGATATCTGTCTGTTGTCTATTAGGTAATTTTTAAATGACTTTCATGTCTGCCATTGTTTACTGCTTTATTGTTTAATTTTGATGTGTCTTGTAAGTTCATGTAGGCTGGGCACCCCTCGTGGTGCATGACATTCTTGAGAAAAATGAAAATCATCATCATCATCATCATCAGGTCACTATCATGATCACAGTGAAAGATACTTTGTATTGACCATAGTGAAAGATACTTCACAGTTAGACCCTATTCATACTTACAACACCAAAGACTGGATCCATGCAGATTAAATTTAGCACGGCTTGATGCGTGGCAGTTGCAAGCATTAGCTACTGTACACCATTTTAGCTACTGAAAACTGGAGTAGGCTATTCATTCAAATCAAGTAACTGTGCAACCACACCCAAACAGTGAAACAAAGTCTCACTTTCAACAGCAGAACAAGACATTTCAGCCAGTGCACAGCCTTCATTGGATTTTTATAATTATTTATTTATTTATTTATTTTAAAGATTTATCTTCTTTTTTTCAGTGGGCCACTTTACATTACTATAATTACACTTCATCACATTTATGCAAGGAAACGATGTCCATTTTTCTTTTTTTTTGAATCCTCCAACCCCAAAGCCTCCGAAAAAAATAAAAAAATAAATTCTAGGTCTTGCCTGGAAAAAATTCTAATTTTTCAGTTTGGGCAACTACCCTGGTTTCAGATGAAATTGCAGCTCACATTTATGAATTCTGCATGGCTACAACTAAATCTCAAGTTGCTAAGAAAGACAAGTCTTCAGTATTGCAGTGGAATGCTCTGGAAAAGGTTTATGTGATGTCCCCTGGAATGCAGATGACCACTTCACTCACAATCCAAATGCTGACATTGTGACACTGTGCTCATTTCTTATATGAATGTGCGGATGGCAATGGTCTATGAGATTGACCTAGTTACTGCAGTGAAAGATGGAAGTTCAATATGAGCCAGGAAAATTGCATAATATGCAGCATATATTATATGTTGAATTGAGCAGAGCAGGGTTTATATTTTAGCAGTGTCAACAGTTGGAATATTTTTTGTGTTTCAGTATGTCTAAGGGTCCAGCAGTGGGGATTGACCTGGGTACCACGTACTCCTGCGTGGGAATCTTTCAACATGGCAAAGTGGAGATCATTGCTAATGACCAGGGGAACAGGACCACCCCCAGCTATGTTGCATTCACTGACACTGAGAGGCTAATTGGTGATGCTGCAAAGAACCAAGTGGCTATGAACCCTGCCAACACAGTTTTTGGTGAGTGTTCAAGCACTAAGAACGTATGATGACCATCTTGACACCAATGCACATTCACTCAAATGTTGTCTGTCCACATTGGGCTTTAACAGCCCTTTTAAAACCGATACACTCTCAAAGAGATCTTCTGCATTTTTCTTTAATTGGACAAGTTCAGTCAAAATATTTTAGTTTTTATGTGAACAGTAGTCTTTTTCTTTGATCCTGGAACTTCATCCTCTGGAATTTGAGGGCAACAAGAGCTTGCTCAGTTTAAATTATCACCCAGTTAGCAAGGTTTTGATCACTTAAAACAATTGATTACACTGTTCAGTCAGTTCTCCCAGTGGATTCTGATTTTATGCTGTGTTTCAAGACCAGCACACCCTCTTGTCCTTCTATGACCAAGATTGGACAGGTCCTTTATTGTGTTTCCCTTCTCCTCCTTCTACATTGCTTCCTCTATCTTCCTCCTTCCTCTTTCTCAGATGCCAAGCGTCTGATTGGCCGGCGCTATGACGACCCCGTGGTGCAGTCTGACATGAAGCATTGGCCCTTTACGGTGGTGAATGATGGTGGAAAGCCGAAGATGGAGGTGGAGTACAAAGGCGAAAGGAAGACCTTCTACCCCGAAGAGGTGTCCTCCATGGTGCTGACAAAGATGAAGGAGATCTCAGAGGCCTATCTGGGCAAAGTGAGTCTGTTGCCTCCATGTCAAACTCAAACAGTTGCCCCTCAAACATAACAGCAATTTTATTGGCAAATTTTTGGTGAGAAACTATGACATTTCTACTTGTTGTGGGCCTCATTTCCCAATAACGATCAATTTATAGAGCTCTAAGAGGGTTTGCTATGAGTGATCTTACGAGAGGACTTTGTTCTTTACGTGCATTTCCTAAAACAGCACTAAGAGCAAGAGCGGACACATGGCTGTTATGTACGTTGTAACTTTGCTGTGCACAGTCCACTTGACAGGTTCTGAAATTAATTGATTTTAGGCAACAGTCACCAATTTAAATGTAGGCTTGCATAAGCTATGTCATGAAGTCAAAATGAAATACAATATACGTAAAACAGTATGAACAAATGAAACATTACACAGTGGGAGCATAGTGTACAAAGTAAAGGTGATGTGCCAGTGATGGCTGCTCGTCTGAAATTAAAGAGCAAAAAAATCCTGGAAACAAGTAGTCTAGACCTGTTTCCAATCATTACCCTTGATCAACAAGTTTTCCAATGATAAGAATAATCCATGGGCACTTAAATGCACAGGGTCTACCGTAATGCAATGCTTTGTCTAGTAAATTGCACAAATTAGGAAAAAAAGTTTTATTCACTCAATGAAAAAAATAAGCAACTCTCTTAACTACCTTGCTTGCTTTTGCACCTCATGATTGTTTAAATTACATCCGAGAAAATGGCGATTCCCAACAGAAATCTGCAATTAAATTGATTGAATTGCAACTTAGCATTGATCTAACTCGTTTTATTTTTGTCATACATTGATGAGGATAACTTGCCACAACTGATAATATTGAATCATGTTTTCTGAGTTCACATAATGTTAATTTCAATGAATGATTGTAATGAATGTTCTCTTCCTCCTCTAGTTTCAGCTCACCAGTCACCAGTGTGCTTTGATCAATTTGTCTATTGCTTTTAAGTACAATATAATAACCAAATCTTGCGTGGCTCTTCTTGTGTGTCTGCCAGCATTGGCAACAGATTTAGGTGTTGTCATTTTAATCAAATTACCACCCTTAGTATACAAAGTTTTCCACTGAGAATCAGAAATTCTATGAAACTGAGAAAACATTCAAACCAGTTATAGAAACAAAAAAAGCTTTTCGTCTGGATGAAATAGGCATAATGTTGGATGAAGCGGGGGCAAGCAAAGCCACTTTATTCAACCGATTCAAAGGTATTATTACTAATAACAATAAAGCCATCATTTGGGAAGACATTGCTAATGAAATTACTGCAACAAGGAGTGTGAAACGTGTTGGTCAAGAGACAGCAAGAAACCATGATTGCTGGTGTTTCATTGGGTACAGTGGGTTCCCACTTCGGCCATACCTTTTTACCCAGGTGGCAAATCCCACAATCGCTGGTGAGCTGGCATTCAACGAGGCTCACTGGGTGGCCAGGAGCATTTTGGAGTGCACTTCAGGGAAATGGAAGTTGCACTTCAGGTGTATGCACAAGTCCAGTGGTGGCCTACACTTCTCTCAATCAAAGTGCTGTGCAGACTTCACTGTGACAGCTATGCTGCTCAACATCGCTGTCTGAATGAGAGCCCCATTACGTGACCGAGAGAAGGAGGAGGCTGGTAACAGTTTGGCAGCGTGAATCAGAAAAGAGATGTGGATTATATGGCTGGTTTTGGGGCATGTCAACAAGTTATTGGACACTTTTTTGGAATACGCCCCCTTTTATAAAAATGCGGGGAGATGTAGGCATTGCCTCGTCCGTCTGTCCGTCCGTCCGTCCGTCCATAATCATTTTGTTTCCAGAGCAGAACTCGGAAACTATGCAAGATATCAGCACCAAACTTGGTACATGTATTCTATGTATAGTCTAGATGTGCCTTTTGCTACTTTGGAAATTTCGGGATTCCTATTTTTGTTGTTTCCATGGAAACAAATCTGGCCTTAGTACAAATTAGACTGTGTTGGTTTCCTGAGCAGAACTGAAAAACTATGTAAGATATCAGCTCCAAGCTTTGTACATGTATTCTATGTATAGTCTAGATGTGCCTTTTGCTACTTTGGAAACTTCAGCATTACTATTTTTTCCATTTCCATGGAAACAAATCTGGACTTAGTGCATATCAGGCCTAGTTCATTTCCGGAGCAGAACTCAAAAACCGTTCATTATATCTTACTTAAACTTTGCATGTGAATTACCCACATACTGAAGTGCTGCCTTTTGATATTTTCAGATTTCTGAAAATCTTATTTTTTTTGTTTCCATGGAAACCAGTTGCATTTGGACTCTGTACAGAGATAGGTTTGTTTCCGGAGCACAACTCAAAAACCGTTCATTACATCTTTCTGAAACTTTGCATGTGTATTACCCACATACTGAAGTTGTGCCTTTTGATATTTTCAGATTTCTGAAAAAAATTTTTTTTTCGTTTCCATGGAAACGAGTTGGATTTGGACTCAGTCGCAGGGATGGGTTTGTTTCCGGAGCAGAACTAAAACACTGTTCATTAATGACTTGTTGTTAACGTGGTTCATAGTCTTTGGTAGATGTTGCCAGTACATACTTCCAGATAATTCCAGAGGAAAATCACCTCAACATTCTTGTTTGAATTTCTTTGAAGGTGTAGGATTGACATGACTTTCGCAAATAATCAGGGGCCGGGGGGATAGGTCATCTTCTGATGACTCTTGTTTCCTCTCTCATGATCAGCACTCCAGTTGCATCAACCACACAACCAATACAGTTATTAATGTTGCAATTATGTCTATAATTGTTGTTCATTTTTGGTTAATGTATGATTAAAAAATTGCAATTCAAGTTCCATAAATCGTCACGTTTATTCATGAACAGCATCAGTGTTCCTGATTAAATATGATAATATTCAATGAACACGCACACAGAAGAAATCATAATAGTTTGTGATGACTTCCCGCAGGTCTTAAGACGCATTGACATTCAGCACTAATAGATCTACAATGATTTCTGAGAATGTCTTATTCTATGATGCTCTTTGGAAATGCTCCACAAATGTAAAATGTGTGGTGAGACAGATTCCACGGTCATCTTAGCCTAAAAGATGTTTTTGGGAAATGAGGCTGTGGTTAGTTGTTTGAGATGGTACAGTGGAGTATAGTAAGACATGCAAATCAATTACCACAGATAAAATGGTCATAAAAATGAACATATTTGACACATACTTTTGTATTATGCCTGTCTGTACATGTAGATGACAGATGAAGATTTGGGAGAACTCACTCTTTCATGTGCTTTACCTCCACCAGTCCGTTACAAATGCTGTCATCACAGTACCTGCCTACTTCAATGACTCCCAAAGACAGGCCACCAAGGATGCTGGAACCATTGCTGGGCTGAATGTCCTCCGCATTATCAATGAGCCAACTGCAGCAGCCATTGCATATGGTTTGGATAAAAAGGTGTGATACATCACCGTAATCATTTTTGCAGAGAAAGACCTGGTTGATCAACAGCATACAACCCTTGTTCTATTGAGCCACAAGATCTGTTTCTGTTTTGTCATGATTCTGATTGTATTTGATTAATTACAGCAGTTAATGAACTGCACCTGTTTCCAGAACTTTGGATTTTAAAGTGAAAACAAACACCCTGTAGCTCATACCCTGTCACTGTCAGGAACCAGAGTAGGTCTCTCCAACTTCTCAATCAGGTATCTGAAATCCACTTTTAACTGTCATTCTCAGGTTGGTGGGGAGCGCAATGTCCTTATTTTTGACCTGGGTGGGGGCACCTTTGACGTGTCCATCCTGACCATTGAGGATGGGATCTTCGAGGTCAAGTCCACTGCTGGTGACACTCATCTAGGCGGGGAGGACTTTGATAACCGAATGGTGAACCACTTCATTGCGGAGTTCAAGCGCAAGTTCAAAAAGGACATCACTAACAACAAGCGAGCCGTGCGCCGTTTGAGGACAGCCTGTGAGAGGGCCAAGAGGACCTTGTCTTCCAGCACCCAGGCTAGCATTGAGATTGATTCCCTGTATGAGGGTGCAGACTTCTACACTTCCATTACCAGGGCACGTTTTGAGGAGCTGAATGCTGACCTCTTCCGAGGCACTCTGGAGCCTGTGGAAAAAGCCCTGAGGGATGCCAAGCTGGACAAGGCCCAGATCCATGATATCGTCCTGGTGGGAGGTTCCACCCGAATCCCCAAGATCCAAAAGCTACTGCAGGACTTCTTCAATGGCCGAGACCTCAACAAAAGCATCAACCCTGATGAGGCTGTGGCTTACGGTGCAGGTATGTATCTGGCGCAACACTCTGTGTCTTTATGCAACTGTTTCATTCAGTAATTTATGCCAGTATCAGCATGTAGAACTGGATCAGACATGTATCTTCAAAAATGTTGAGGATGACACTGATGATGTTAATAAGGAGAAATTATTTCATTTAATCCCAAAATATTTATACTGCAGTGATGCATTTCAGAATGCATATTCTTAATGACCAAGGAGGTAGAAATGCAGGGTGCGGGTCCAGCTGGTCTCACTCATGTTTCTGTTTTTTTTTTATTTCCTGCATATAATATCACTGGTTCGGACAGATATTCATGTTCTCGCATTTTATGTGTATTCTTATATAGGTTTGTATTGCTTGTAATGGCAAGCAAATCCTGGAAGGATCTGTGCTAGTGCTGTCTCAGTGTCTGATGGGACTGGCACAGGTCAGGTCCAGAGTCACCAGTCATTTAGGTTGCATGCAAATCAGTTATTGTCCTTCAATGTTTTTGTGCTTTCTGAAATTTTTTTGACAGTTCTTTTGCACGTTTCTTCTCCCAGCTGTTCAGGCCGCAATCCTGGCAGGAGACAAGTCCGAAAATGTGCAAGACCTGCTACTGCTGGATGTTACACCCCTGTCCCTGGGCATTGAAACTGCAGGAGGGGTCATGACTGTCCTCATCAAGAGGAACACCACCATCCCAACCAAACAGACACAGACCTTCACCACCTATTCAGACAATCAGCCTGGAGTTCTTATTCAGGTCTGAATCTGACTGTGAAACTCATAGTTCCCTTGGTGATTCATTGAAAGTTTATTCATTAAAACGAGCGTTTTCCAGTGTAAGAGTGGGTTGGGCACAGTATGATTGACAATGGCATCACAGAGGACAGAAGCTTTAATTAATCTTTGTCATTAACATGTTCAGCCATAAATCAGCTGACTGTGCAAGCTGCCCATGAATTACAACCCTTCAATGCTGCAAAGCATTGTGAAGAGAACAACTGCCAACATCCATTTTGTTTACACTCGTGAATGCATTTTGTTTTCCTTGTACGATTTGCATCCCAAACTCAGGGATAAGGGAATATTTGGGATATAAATTAGTCATAAAATACATGAGCTTGCGGAGCTGAATGTTAAAGAGCTGATGAACTGAGGTTTAGAGGCATACCTTATATTTTGGTGTAAGAGTTTGCCTGATCCTGTCATGTACATTTTGGTCAGCTCTTCCACATCTTTCATGGGACTCTTGCAAACATCTTTCTCTCCTTATTAATCTCAGGTATTTGAGGGTGAGAGAGCAATGACCAAAGACAACAACCTCCTGGGAAAGTTTGAGCTGATAGGAATCCCGCCTGCTCCCCGTGGTGTCCCCCAGATTGAGGTGACCTTCGACATTGACGCCAATGGCATCCTCAACGTTTCAGCTGTCGACAAGAGCACTGGCAAGGAGAACAAGATCACCATCACCAACGATAAAGGTACAGTGACAGGCAGACTACTGCAGTTCTTTCTGACTTTTAGACTAGGGATTTTGAATCTGATTGTTTGACAAACTTTAACTATGGAGTTCAATCTTGTGTTGAACACATTCTGCTGGAAATTATTTCTAACTACACCAAACAGCTCAGATGAAACAAACATAAAATTAAATTATTTTGTTATTCTACAGGTCGGTTGTCCAAGGAGGACATTGAGCGCATGGTACAGGAAGCAGACCAGTATCGGGCCGAGGATGAGGCCCAGAGGGAGAAAGTCACTGCCAAAAACACCCTGGAATCCTTGGCCTTCAACATGAAAAGCACCGTAGAGGATGAAAAGCTGAAGGACAAGATCAGCGCTGAAGACAAGAAGACAATCATTGACAAGTGCAATGAGGTCATTTCTTGGCTGGACAGGAACCAGGTAATCTCAGAGCCCTCACATATTTGTCAAATCTCTGACAACAGTTCCATTTCTAGGCATGCGGTATGTGTGCATAATGTAATGTTTTCAGAAAACTGACGATACTTAAAATACTAATATGCCTCTCTGTACTGTACATTGATGAGTGATCTCTGAATATGTTTTGTGTTCTGATTTCTAATTTCTCTCTCTCTCTTTTCTTTTCTTTCTCTCTCTCTCTCTCTCTCTCTCACACACACACACACACACACACACACACACGTACAGACAGCAGAAAAAGATGAGTATGAACACCAACAGAAAGAGCTGGAGAAAGTTTGTAACCCCATAATCACCAAGCTGTACCAGGGTGCAGGTGGAATGCCAGGCGGGATGCCAGGCGGAATGCCGGGAGGGTACCCCGGAGGGGCTGGGGCCGGGCCAGGAGCTGGCGGTGCCTCCTCTGGTCCAACCATCGAGGAGGTGGATTAATCAGGCAATCAGCTGGTCAACCGGTACATAAATTAAATTAATTGTCAGTCCCATCATTACAAAGTTCATTAGTCATTTCACTGATGAATATTTATTGCCCTTGTTCCTTTGGATACTAAGCCCTCTTCAGACTATTCAGCAGCTCTGCAAGCAACCAGTAAAATTCTTCAGTAATAACAGGAACTGTGATAAATAAACATACATTGCAGACAACATCAAAATTTCATACTAGACCAGTAAAGTTTTTTAGCCTTTTATATGTAATGTTTCAGCTTGATATGACTTTTTTCTCCTGAGCCTATACTTAATATGAGAGAGGAACACTGTCAGAAGCCGTAGAAGAAGGAAACAGACTTTCTAAATAAATTTGGGATTTCTGTTTCTCACATCATAAAGGGATCCAAAGAAATGTGTCCATAAAATTTCCAGACATGGCAACAGATAGTTTATCCTTATGGCATTCTAATTTAGCCCATTCAAGTAAAATTTTCACCCTCAGGTTTTTTTAGCTGATTTTGCTAAGCTTTCTGACCTTGTGATAAAGTGTCCATCTCATGCCATTGTATGCCGAGCAATAAATTCAGGATTTGATCATCACAGATTGTGTCTATTTTTTAATCTGAACTGAAGATACAATTGCCATGCAGTTGTAATTTTGTGACTCTGCAAATCATGATGATGCAGTTCTACACTGAAACCCCAACAGTGATCGGTTTATTCCTTTTGCCGAATGTTTCTTTTACAAATGGTTATAGGCCCAATCATGTGACAAGATTATGTTCTGCATTCCAGTGATCAGCCACAGAGCCAACTGCTAATTGCTAGAATGAACATCTATTCACTTGTTCTGGCTTTGTGAGCAGTCTGAGCATACAAGGGCCTTATGGATCCTCACATGGCCACTTGTCAGTTCCTGCTACTGAGCCCAACTTCTGGAGATCCTGGACCGGTTTCAGAAAGACCTGGCAAATTTTGTGAACACACAAAGTCCTCTCATCACTAATGCCACTCACGAAGACCATGCATCACTCACATGTCGCAAAAAGATCCCTGAAGTCGGTAAATTGCAATTGCATCGCCAAGCCCCCGCTAGATTTTGGCGTGATTTCACAAAGCCCTCGTTAAGTTTGGGCAATTGGAATTAGATTGCTATCCCTTCATGAACTGGCCATTTTTAGCGGGAGCTGCATGCAAAGTGCAGAGAGGCTTACAGAATGGCATTGTTTTTCGAACTGGATGAGGAAGCTCGTGTTTTCAGCTGAGAAAGGGTTATCCCTGATAGGATCAACCCGATAGAGTCTCTGAATGACTCAAAGCTGCTAACATGATTTCAGTTGCCAAGACATGTCATCCTTGAATTGGTTGAACTTATTAAGGATGATCTGGAAAGCCAAACACAATGATCCAGTGCGATTCTCGTGCATTTGCAGGTGTTGGGTGCACTTTTGGTTTTATTTCACAGTTCATTTCCTGTCCACATGCGGGGATCTAATGGGCCGTAGCCAGGCGCTGGTGTCACACGTAGTAAGGGCCCGAAGACAAGGAAGGCGCATCTTTTCTTCAAGTTCCCACATGAACATGATTGCCAACAAGAAATGAAGGAGGGGTATTTTGATGAACGGCGTTGGCAAATACCAAACATCATTGGTTGTATTGATGGCAGCCTTATTGCTACAAAGAGACTGCCCCAAAGTGAAGACATTTTAATTTGTCGCAAGATGTTCCATGTGATTAATGGACAACAGATTAGCAATCACAAGCTCAAATTCATCAGTTTTGTCGCCAAATATGTCACCACCATACAACTGACCATGGCCCTATATATGCTTGGACTGAACTGAGTTGTGTAGGCCTGTTGCACGTACACTATCTGCATCATTTAAATGAACATATTAAATGGGCATGATGTGACGACACATACTCATCGCGACTTGTCATATAGTGAAGCTACCTGACCAAGCATCGATATACGATGCAAAGGGAAGCTTTCGGCGTCTTTATTTGACGCTTAGGGTTCAGGTTAGGGAGTAGGGTTAGTTTTAAACTGGTGTCAAATAAGCGTCCTTTTGCATCGTATATCGACGCTGGGTCAAATAGCGCCAACATATGATGCGTCGGGATGAGACTGGGCTCGAAAATTGTGGGAAGATGAGGCCACACATGAATTATGACTTCACTATAAGCAACGCTTTTGAGGATACTTTGCGAATCCCTCGCTTCGCTAAAGTTGCTTGGTCGCAATCGCTTTGCGAAGCCCTCACAATGTAAATTTTTTGTGAGGTCTTTGTGAAACCGGTCCCCATTCCTAATATTGATAGACCCATCACTCTAGTATCATCCACACTGTGGCAATGAATGTGGTGAAAATCTTCTTTGCAGCCTAGTGCATAACTTGCAGCATTCTGGTCTGGGAACGGCGGGAACTCCAGTTAGTAAATTATGCACAGTGCATAAATTTCCAAAGATCCAAAATAAATTAAAACCTGTGCACCGAATTCTTGTGGTTTTTTTTCCATTAAAGATACTGCAATATGTTGTACAATCATTCTGCCTCAGAAAAAGAACAGTTCAAAGAAATAATTGAATGCCCAATATTGCAATGACATTCATGTCCATGATGAGTGTATGTAAACTTCTGACCACAACTGTATGTGCAGAGTAGGCAAATGGTAGGTTGCTTGACTGGTAACTGAGAACTTGACGGTTTGATTCCCAGGTGAGACTTGGGATTCTGACTTGTATCAGGAGATATAAACTTGTGATCTGCCAAGAGTGGGACAACATTCCTCTCCCAAAACTTAAGCAATTGATCTCCTCACTTCCCAGACATCTACAGACTGTTGTTAAAAGAAGGGATGGTAAACATGGCCCAATCCCAACTTTTTTGAGATGTGTTGCCATCAAATTCAAAATGAGCTAATATTTTTCATGAAATTGTAAAATGTCTCACTTTCAACATATCTTGTCTATGTTCTATTGTGAATAAAATGTCAGTTTATGAGTTCTGCAAATCATTGCATTCTGTTTTGATTTACATTTTACACAGCATCCCAACTTTTTTGGAATTGGGGTTGTAGCTGTTATTACTTTATAGACAGGTTTGGCCTGAGGGTGGCACTAAAGGGAAATCAATCAGGCCAACAAAATCAACAGGGGTCAAATACATTAACTCTTTGTATGTTTAGGAATGGAAATCAAACAGAAAATATTCATTTGCAAGACTTTTTGTAAAATTTGAAAAACTCGTACATCTATTTCAACATGTTTTTTTTTTTTTTTTTTTACAAACATCCTGGTCATTCTGAAATTATGTGTACATGCACTAGCCTGGTTTTCCTAAAAAGGGTCAGCATTAGGTTTGGTTTTGAAAAGAATTGGCAGAAGCACACGAGAAGAAAAAGGGGAAGGAGAAGAGTGAGAGAATTAATAATAATTTTACCAACTGTGAACATGAAATAATGGTTGATCAAACTGACAGAAGAAAACATAATATTTGGGAGGCTAAGCTCTGGCATTACCACAAAATGAAACAAGTTCAAATGCAGAAAACAGTTTAGTGCAGTCTCCTTAAGTACTGGACCACATCAAACACATGCATGCACTCACGCAAGCGGTTGTGGGGTGTTGGGTTAACAAAGTGTCCTCGTTGCTGTCGGTGACAACTGCACATTTTTTCTCATTCCTTTACATCAGGTCAACATGCACATTTTTAGGAGAGTGTTCAAAGATTCATGCTCTTTCCTGTCGCAACCCATTGGTTCCGGCAGTCTGCAGGAGATTCGTTATTCCTTTAGTACGATCAGCTGTGGTCACTGATTTTCCTGTGTATATAGGTTGCTGGTTCTGCCACAGTCAGGGCTGGATCATCTTACTAGAGGGGGTTAGTGATGGCTAAGTGAAGCTTTCAGAACCAGTGAAGATTTCAGTCCAATTGCATCGGAAAAAGGTTCATTCATTCAAAGCGTCAAAACTCTATGACGACATCTGCTGGTGAAAATATTGTATTGCAAAATGTTTCATGGGTATTTATCGTCGCTGACTAGGATGAGGCTGAATACATATTTTATATCGTCACCCTATTAAAATAACGGCCTAAGTCTGACGAAAATTTGTTTTTGGCCTGAATCATCTCTTGCTCTGCATTTGGTGATGTTTTTTGTGTTTTCCCAAAAACTTGAAAAAAATGACTTAGGCCATTATTTTAATAGGGTGACAATATGAAAAAATGAATAAATAATTGAATGAAAAAAACAAGTCAACATGGATTAATGTATAAATGAAATTTTGCCTTCTTCACATAAAAATAAAGTTTGTGTCTTGAATATGAATCGTTGTGTTTGCCAAATGGGGAAGGAAATGAACAAAGACATGAGCATCTGCATGGGTATTTTAGTGATTATTGTGCATTCATATTTCAGCAGCATTGCCGTCTCACTCAAATGTGAAATAGGCAGTGATGTGTAAGCTATATAATCTAAAACTAAGTATAGGCTGTCAACTATCTGTGCAGAATTTATAGTAGTGGTGACTTATTTAAACAATGTGTTGTTCAATGTGTTATGTGTCTGTCAAATTACAAAACCCCATTGATTTAAAATGCGGGTCCAGGAGAGTGGCCAAAGAATGCTGACTAGCTGTTTCATATTGGCCCAGCTTCTCTAACATGACATATAAAAGCTTTCTGGACAGTTGCATGACCATTTCACCGGTCACCTGCTGCTGCCTCGCCGTGATGTTGTACCGAAGCATCTTTATCAGTGGAATTATTCTTGAACCAGAAACATGCTGTTCGGCAGGCAGTTCCACTTTTGCTTCCTTCAGAGGTGACAACAGCTGAACACACTCTGCCATGGATTCATATTCAGCAGAGGTCAGGGGAGACAAATCTGTGTTCAGTGAGACTAGGGCTGCACCAACTGGCTCCCTCTGCTCATATAGCCTTGCCATCATGTCATTAGTGCTGTTCCACCTTGTGTCGACTTCTTGGATCAGCTTGTGGGCTGGCACCCCCAGCTCTTGGAGGCCAGGAAGCCACTCTCTGGCAACAGTGCTGGTTTGGAAGTGTGCTGTGATGTTCCTGGCCGTGGTCCGCGACTCTACAAGGCCAGGCGTCAGCTCAATGGCCTTTTTCACCACCAGATTCAGCCGATGTGCTATGCAGTGGCTATGTCTCATGTCCAACATTCTACCGCAGAGGACCATGTTTTGGGCACCATCTGTGGTGAGGCACAGCACCTTTGCCCTCTGGATGTCCCCATTCCTCCATGATGGCATTTTTTTGTGGAGGCAATGTTGACAGCCGTATGCCGTTCCCCAAACTTTCCCACAGCCAGCAAAATAGATGACAATTTCTCGTCATCATCTACAAAATTGCATGTAAGGGCCAAATAAGTGTCCATGTGGATGGACGTCCACATGTCCGAAGTCAAGGCCACAGAGCAGCCTTTCGCAGTTTGTCCTTGGCCTTCTGTTTCTCCTCCATCATGGCCTTCAATGTCTGCCTTGATGGTAGAGTATAGTGGTGGGTCCAAAAGGTTCACCACGGCCCTAAAGCCTTTGTCCTCCACAACTTTAAAAGGTTGTGAGTCCTGGACAATCATGTCCACCAGGGCCTCATCAATCCTTGCCTTTCAGTTACCTGCAACACAACAAAAGTACATAAAGAAATGATATCAGTATGAATACATTTAAGGAGTAAATGCATGCATGAAATGAACGTGTGAAGACTGCAAGCAGATATTGACAGAATGGGTTCACATTTAAGAATGAACAACTGAATTAGAGGAAAAGTACTCACCCTGGCTGCTGGCTGCTGCTTGAGCAGGCTCGTGTTTAGCAAAGTGCCTCAGCATGGATGAGGTTTTATTATTATAGGCCAGCTGCTGATCGCAAAACAAACATTGGACTTAAAAAGGAAATTACAAGTAAGGAACATTTTCTCACAAATTGATGTGCGCATGTTTACTTTGGCCCCCTTTCTATGATCAATGGCCTATAATTAAAACAGCCATAATAAAGAAAAAACAGACTTGAGCAGTTTGCTTGCTATTCAACTGCTTCACAAAACAATATGCCTATGAATGATATAGCATGTAGTATAGCACTAATTTCGCATAGTGCGCAGTCTGCTAAGCTTTAAAATCTAGATGACCGTTTTCATGAGAATTTGTTACATGTAGTGTATGCTAAACAACCCATAGGCCTAATAAATCAGCGGGGTGGCAGTTGCTTCATCCAAACTATAATTGACTTTGGTGGAATTAATATGAAGTGAACATATTGCCTTTTCCGCATGGATAGCTGCATTACTAAACCATTCCCAAAAAATCCATAATGAGCAATGAAATTATACAGCCTGTCCTATCGCTAACCTTATTAGTGGATATCAAATTAAAGTGCTCCCACATCTCGGAGCGGCCTCTCTTCGCAACAGGTTCCATCGCTAACTCGCAATTGATGCTGTGCTCTCTCTCTCTCTGAACTCTCCTGACTCACAACTCGCAACTCCTCAATAACCCCACAGGGTGTGCCCTGATTTGCGCACCTTTAAACCTTTGAATCGATTTCCAAATCAGTCGCGTGACTGTGTGATGAAATGAAGCTTCGAACGTCATGGGACACGTGGCCATCACCAAAACGAATCACGCTCCGATACAATGATTTGCCTCTGACTGCTTCTTTTTTTTGACACATGCTTCGAAGCAGGGGAGTCGTAGGAAACATCACTAGAAGGGGTTGCTCCAACCTTTTACTCTAACTTCTATTTTATCTCCCTGGTGTCTCTTCCAATATTATTAGTGAACAAATTATTGGGTATAGTGGGTTCTCAAAACCATCTTCTATTTCACATCTTCCTCATGTGGAGACGTGATAGCGCAGTGGTCAAGTAGGCTTGACTTGGGATCGCAAGGTCCTAAGGTGTTCTTGGGCAAAACACTTCACTCCCGCACTCCACGCCTCACTCCACCCAGGTGTATGAATGGGTACCAGCAAATAGTCAGGGAAACTTGACTAAGAGCTGGGGGTGTACCTGCAATGGACTGGCATCCCATCCAGGGGGAGTAGTAATACTCCTAGTTCCTTCATGCCATGGAAACCGGGGTTAAGCACTGGCCCGAGGGGCCACTAGGCTCGTAGCAGGCTTACTCTCTTAGTGATATCAATGGGCTATTATTTAGGCAACCAAAAATAGAGCTTTTGACAAGTGAAAGCTTGAGGGCCAAAGTCCAGTAGAAACCTTCACAACACTGGAATAAAACTAAGCCTAATAACATAATAACAATTATTATAAATATTATGTAAAACTAGGCATAATACAGCACAAAAGTGTATTTTTATTAAATTTTCAATTGGAACTAGTACATTACAAACACAAATTAAACACGGTAGCTAATTTAAAATGAAACAAGCTGAAGAGCTATGTTCTGAATATATTCATTTACACTTCAAGGTCCCCTATTTTGCCACCAGGTGCACAGCTAATTAGCCATTATGAGCCAGTTCAAAGTCTCCCCTACCTGACATCATAAGGGGGAGTGACCACCCAGAATAATGAAATCTGATTGACTGCTTAGCTGAAGGTGATCATTTCTTCTTGCCTCTGGTTGGTTACTTCCCCATGTGATGTCAAGAGGGAAAAGATTTTGAAATGGCTTGTAATGACTAATTAGCTGTGCACCTGGTGACATAATAGGGGACCTTTAAATGGAGTGGTCAATTGAAAATAGCTCACAATACTGGTCAACTCAACTGGCTTGCACAAAGATTGTATTGGCCTTTTAAGGTGGAATGTTTATCTTTGCTGTTGGATGAATGGATTGACATTTGGGAATTAATGTTAAAGTCTCAACACAAAAAGCGTATGGACCCTCTTCTTTTTTCAGAAAGGACATTCGATGTTCACTTGAATTGACATGCTTGGCGTCGCAGCGTCAATCGCATCAAGATGCAGTTAAGGTTATGGGATGTTGGAGATAATCGGGTCTGAGGTATTCATGCAAACAAATTCCATTGCAATACAGCCATTTTTCCAGATATGTGTAGCCCTGGCAGTTTTATAAGGTTAATTCTGGATATTCAGGCAATTTTGTGCAAGACCATACAATTGGCCACATTCAAACAGGCCAGACTGAGGCGAAAGACCGAAGTCTGCGCTCAAAGGCGTAAAATGTAAATATAAACAACCACTTGGTGAGAGTGTTACACCTGGTGCCCATCACGTACGTTTCCCACATCTGTGTGCCCTTGGATGAGGACACCAGGGGTGAAAGCAAGATACAGGGCCCAAAGTGCATGGTGGGATAGAGTATAAGAACCAGGACTAACCAGAGCTGTAGAGCTGTGAAGAGGAGTCTGGATTATGGCAATACTCTGGATCCTAAGCTGTCTGGCAGTGGTGGGCTCTGCACTTGGTGAGGGGGTCTGAGAGGGGGAGTGGTCTGTCTTCATCATTGAAAAGTTGGTAGATTATTTTCCATTTTTCTTGGTTGTGCCTTGCTAGCATTCACTAGTCCATGGTAAAATGTATGACAAGATGTATTTGTCAAGATTACACTTTGGTGAGCGCGATTTTAGTGTATCTACCCACTGTAATATCTATAGTATATAGGGGAAGAGCGGGTTAGTTGAGCCACTTTTCAAACAAACCAACATTTGCTCTATTGATTTCACGATCTGAAAGTAATTAAAATTGGACTGGATAGACCCTTCATAAGTACATTTTCAGTGCAACTATAACCCCAATTCCGAAATAGTTGGGACAAAATGTAAATTGTGAATAAAATAAAAATGCAATGACTTTCAAATCACATCAGCCAGTATTTTATTCACGATAGTATGGAGTTAACATAGCAAATGTTGAAACTGAGAAATTTTACAATTTTATCCACAAAATGAGCTCAAATCAAATTTGATGGCTGCTACAGGTCTCAAAAAAGTTGGGACAGGGTCCTGTTACCATGGTTTAGCATCCCCTCTTCTTTTTAACACAGAGTGGAGGCATCTGGGCATTGAGAAGACAGGTTTCTTGAGTTTAGCCATTGGAATTTGATCCCACTCTTGTTTAATACAGGCTTCCAGCTACTGGAGAGTTTTGGGTCTCCTTTGACAGACTTTTCGTTTAATTATGTACCAAATATTCTCAATTGGTGAAAGATCAGGACTGCAAGCAGGCCAGTTCAGCACACGGACTCTTCTACAACAAAGCCATACTGTTGCAATAGCTGCAGTATGTGGTTTTGCATTGTCCTGCTGAAATACACAAGGCCTTACCTGGAATAGATGTCGTCTGGAGGGGAGCATATGTTGCTCTAAAACCTTTATATACCTTTCATCATTCATTGTGCTTGTTAAAACATGCAAGTGTCCCACACCATATGCACTAATGTATCCCCATACTATCAGAGATGCTGGCTTTTGAACTGAACGCTGATAACAGGAGGGGTGGTCTTTGTCCTCTTTAGCCCGGAGGACACGACGCCCATGATTTCCAACAAGAATATCAAATTTGGATTCGCCTGACCACAGGACACTTTTCCACTTTGCTACAGTCCATTTTAAATGAGCCTTGGCCCACAGAACACGGCGGCACTTCTGGATCATACTCAACAATGGCTTCCTTTTTGCATGATAGAGTTTTAGGTGGCATCTGTGGATGGCACGGCGGACTGTGTTTACAGACAGTGGTTTCTTTAAGTATTGCTGGGCCTGTTTAGTAATGTCAATGACAGAATCATGCTGGTGAGTGACACAGTGGCGTCTGAGGGCCCGAACATCACGGGCATCCAGTAAAGGTCTTCGGCCTTGTCCCTTATGCACAGAGATTTTTCCAGTTTCACTGAATCTTTTGATGATGTTATGCACTGTCGATGATGAGACCTTCAAAGCCTTTGCAATTTGACATTGAGGGAAATTGTTTTTAATGTATTCCACAATTTTTTTTCGCAAGCCTTCACAGGTTGGAGAGCCTCTGGCCATCTTTATTTCTGAAAGACTCAGCCTCTCTAAGGCCTTGTTCAGACTGCCAGCCCAAATCCGATTTTTGCATATCCAGATTGTATCTAGCTTGAATTTCGGGTGGTCTGAACAACAGAAAACCACATGAAATGCGATTTTCCAGAATCTGATTCAACCCACAGACGGAGGTGGTTTCAATTGCGATTCCAATCGGATTTGTCTCGATCTGAACTTGAATAGGATTTGAACGTGCCCCTTTCGTCATTTGCACCACGACAAACAATTACAATGTAATTCTGTGTGACGGAAGTGATTGATTCAGTGTGTGCCATGATGCCATGCCAGTTGTGACCGCTGCAAAAAATAAAGAAGAACACAGCAACCTCCTCTGTTTCTGGCGTTTTCTCACAAATTGTAAAGCATTCGCGCCAAGGCTACGCATAATAATTTGATAGATTTCCAAAATCAATCCTCTGTCGTCCATGACGGCTTGTTTGTGTAAAATTCTACCTAATCAATCCAGGTGTGTGTAATTTATATCGGATCTGAGCACTGCACAATAGGGACGCCAAGATCGGATGTGATCACTTGTAATGTGCAATGAGAACGGTCAGTCAGAAAGATCAGATTTTTATTGGATATTCAAAAAAATCGGATTTGGACTGCAATCTGAACATAGCCTAAGACATCCCTTTTATAGCCAATTATGTTACACACCTGATGCCAGTTAACTTAATTACTTGCTAAATGTTCTTTCAGCTAATTCCCTTATATATTAATTGCTTTTTCAGCCCTTTTTTGCCTGTGTCCCAACATTTTGAGACCTGTTGCAGCCAGAAAATTTGAAATAAGCTCATTTTGTGGATAAAAATGTAAAATGTCTCAGTTTCAACATTTGAAATGTTATCTATGTTCTATTGTAAATAACATATTGGCTCATGTGATCTGAAAGTCATTGCATTTTGATTTTATTCACAATTTACACTTCATCCCAACTATTTCAGATTTGGGGTTGTACATCTTGAGCATTATTGTATGAAACCAAAATTAAAGTAATGGAATAAATAAACACATTGTACATGTGATACATTTGAAAATTACAGGACACCATCCCTTTATTTCGAAAATTTTATCACTTCCATCAGTGTGAGAAACAGGAAAAATAAACCATTGAAGTTAAACTGTATGTGTGGAAAATGTTCAATCTTAAATCTACTCAGTATTCCACTTTAGGAGATTAGGAGCCATGGCTCAACTAACCCTCATGGGGCCTATTGCACAAAAGTCGGATCCTGAGATCCTGGATCAACACCAAAGCGAGGATTGCCAGATCCCAAACAGCGCGTCGCTGGCTTAATTGATTGCACAAAGCCAACAGCGGATGGAGGAGGATAGGCTAAGTGAAGCCCGGTGCCGCTGATCCTGCTGAGTGCGCGCACACGGCTACCTCAAATAGACCCCGAGATCGATCACAGAATCGCTGATCATCACCATGGACACTAAACAGCTGCAGCAGACGCATGCGCCAGCAACACTCAGAAACCACGTTCAGACAGAGGGACGATGGGATCTCTGAAATGCCTCTGCTTGCTACTCCTTCAGTTTCTGTCTGAATGGTGCGAGACGTTTGAGAGGAGTATTAAAGTGAGCTAAACTCAAGTGAAGGTGAACTCGGGAGGGGTTTCAACGCCGTCAAAAAGGTGTAGCTGACTCACTTTGGCGTTACCGTGAAAGAGATAAGCCGTCGCCGACAGACAGACATAACATCGAGCTCGAAGTAAAACTATTTGAGATTGTGTGTGACATGTACACGATACCTCTGATAGTATTTACTAGTGGACATTGTGTAGAAGCGTTGTTCTATTCCATACATATTGCACAATTTTACTGCAAGCCCTTTTTATGTCCTATACAAACTGAATTGATAGTACGATCTAGAAGACGTTTTCAGATTATCTGAGATTACTATCAGCTTTTAATCACCTCTGATGGAGGCATACTCAAATTAAAAAGTAAAATGTTAACGTCAGAAAATTACGTCAAGAGGCCTCCTGAAAATGTTTGATTCCAGTATCGCGAAGGAGCGACATTGCACTCGTGTCCAGCACTAGCAACGACTTTACCTTACCCGTCGCAGTCTGAATAAAGACGGAGAAAAGTAGCAGCAGTGCTGTATGTAGGGGGTTACAAGAGCGATTTAAGACCGCTGAAAACACGTAACCTACTTCATACAGCACTGCTCATTTTCTTTTCTCTGATGGAAGTCTCAACTTGGGGAATAAGGACAAATCTGATAATGATGGATTCTAAATATGGTTAAAATGTGACATGGAAGGGGGACTGATTGAACTGTGATGGTCACTGTCACATGGATACTTGAATATAATGATTGAATATTGGCTATTTTACTGACATCAATGGTCACAAGTTTCTAAGATAAATACTCTGGGCCTACTATAATTGAGATAGTAATGTGTAGTGGGCAATTCAGAATGACTGTTAAGGACATTGATTTTCAATTTGGGTGACTGCTGAATGAGGTGAGGTGAAATTGGCTGGAGGCAGGAGCTTAGCTAGTTCGTAAGCTTGCTCCTGAGCTGGCTAGCTCCTCAGACTTTGTTTCCATAGTAACGAGTGCCATGGCTTAGCTCACACGCTCTGTGCGACCAAAATGGGGCTTGAGATCAGGCTAATCCTGCGCCGATCCTGGGCTAATCCCTTATCCCGCCTTCGTGCAATAGGCCCATGGAGGTGGATCAACTAACCCAGCATTGGCCATTATCTGAAACATGTCACATGCCTAGAAAACTTGAAATCAACATACAATCAAACAATATTGGGAAATAGCAGGAGAGATGTCCTTACCATGTGACAGACATTGGCAATTTAGAATATAAATTGGTTGGGACATATGAAGTAACTTACCTTGTGATTGGAAATTCACTTTTGGTGAGGGATAATGAAGTTTTCATGCTAGGACAAACGTGTCCTCCATGCACCTGGATCAACAAACAACAGGAAGTTCTGTACCAAATCCTAACACCAGATGGCACCACCAATCAGGAATTGCTTTGCAAGTGCTGTAGAAGTAGGGTGGCTCAACTAACCCAGCGGCTCAACTAACCCACTCTTCCCCTACTGTAGTTCACTGGGAACACAATGGCGCTCCCGACGGCAATGACATTTTTTCTAGATTCTCTGAGTCTGACTGGCCTTAACAAAACTTATTGAATATATTACTAAACACATCCTCTACATAGGTTTTATCACATATGAACACCTTCAGCCACAGGTCAAAATTTTGGAGGTTCTCAATGTTTTCAATGATGAGACAGCATTCTATTTATTTTAAGATATAGTAAATATACAGACAGGAAACACATGAAAGGAAAAACTTGAATAAACATGTAGACAAGCATAACAAATGCAGATGCTTCTATTCATTTCCTGATTTGGGTCCACTTGTCCCCTAAGGGTCACTACGAATCAACTGATTGTTATTCTGTGTCATCTCCTGAACATCTTATGATGAAGCATACCCACCATGATGAGACTGGTTTCTTCCTCAATGACAATGGCCCAAGCCCCCCAGAACAAAAGGGGTCACTAAGCAGTTTTATGAGCATGAAAATGATCCACAGCATATGTCATCGCCTTCTCAGTCATCAGACCTCAAACAAGCTGAGCTCATATGGGAGATTTGGAACAATGTGTTGGACAACACTCTCAGTCACCATTATCAAAACACAAAATGAGGGAATCTCTGGGAATAAGGTACTTCATCCCTCCAATAATGTTTTACGTGAGACTGCGTGCCAAGGGGTGTTGAAGCTGCTGGGTTGTGGGGGCCTAACATCTCACGAAGACCATTCATGTTGGCTTTTCCATTAATTTGCCACCTGTTTGTACCTTTAAAATAAAACTGAATTCCTTCACTCCAACCCATTATAGGTTTGATGACCATTTTGGGTTGTGCCTCTATTCAGGGTTGTACTTGAATCACAGGTTGTGGAGTTCCCACGATTAAGCCACAGATCAGCGGGTACAACAAGATTGTAAATGGTGAGGAGGCCGTACCTGGGTCCTGGCCTTGGCAGGTGTCACTACAGGTAACACCTCCTTTCTTTCCAAATCTTCTTCAACTAAGGTCCCCAGCACTATATTCAGTAATGACAACCTAATCGATTATACAGTATGACATTCTATTATGCCATCATATTTTTATGGCAGTCTATGCAGTTATAGTAACACTGAATAAATATTATCCCTCTAAGTGAGATGTAACTAGAATAAAAATTACTTACTTTTTACGGTGTGGAAAATAATGTCTTTAATAATATGGGCATAAGCTGAGTCTCTCTCTCGCTCGCTCTCACTCATAAATACACAGGACTATTCCGGGTTCCACTTCTGTGGAGGGTCTCTGATCAGCCAGTATTGGGTTGTCACAGCTGCTCACTGCGGTGTCTCGTACGTAACAGAGCTGCCAAAAACTTTATGCCTCTGAAAAATGATAAGGTTAAGTACTGAAAATGAATGCTGTGGGTAGAATAAACAAAATCTACACTTTAACCATGCTAATTCTGACTACAGATCTAAAATTATGCATTACAGAGCCAAATAAGCAAGTCTTTCCTTGCAAATAGTATGATTTATATGGTATACACTGTCTATATCCATTTTTTTTTTCAATCTGCTGCAGAGATCATTATACTCTCAGGTATGATTGCAGCAAATTCCACCTGCATATTGGCATTGTGTTTTCTGTCAGTCCATATAATCAGCTTGCTCGTTCATCCTCCCACCAGCCCATCCCGACACAGGGTCATCCTCGGTGAGCATGATCGGCAGTCTAATGTCGAGCAGATCCAGGTCAAGGCCATTGCCAAGGTAAGAGACCCGTAGCCAAGCAGTGCATTCAGCTGTGTAGACATCAATTCCATACATGCATCTGCATGCAAAGTGCAGCTGGAGCACTCACTGCTCTCCGTGTTATGATAAAAAACTGTTATTTTCAAAGCCAACACTCTTGTGTCAGGATCCCATCAATGATAATTCTCAATAATTGAGGATTTTACTCAACTTTTCATTTGAGATTGGCAAGTTCAGTGCTCATAAAAAATGCATCATAAATGTGATAGTAAATAACAAATACAAGTACTTTCAATGCACATCTATTCTGATCACACGGTAACATCTATACAGCAATTGCAAGACATGAGCTAGGAGTGAACATATGGCTTCCTGTACTTCAGGCCATCTATCACCCCTACTACAACAGCCAAAACTTCAACAATGACATCACACTTCTGAAGTTGTCGTCGCCAGTTCAGTTGACCTCCCGCGTGTCACCCGTGTGCCTGGCAACCTCCAGCTCCAGTGTGCCGTCTGGGACCCGCTGCGTTACCACAGGCTGGGGGCGAACTGAATACACCTGTCAGTCAATCCCAACATTCCTCACAAGGCCTTCAGCATAATAGCAAACACATTACTGTACTATCCCTTGTGCTTGGTTCTCCTAATGACAAATCCACTTAAATTTTGACCTAATAATCCAATATTGGGGAAAGCAATGTTATCTTTTTGTGAGGTTGTATTGTTTCGGTATTTTTGTCGGCATGCCAATCGGCATTGCTTTTTCTGATGTTTGGTGGGCGCAAGACAACCTGCCTCAATCATTACTTTCTCTTCGAACAGCAAGTCCCCGATATCTCCAGCAGGTGGCACTGCCTTTGCTAAGCCTGGCACAATGCAGGCAGTACTGGGGCCAGTATCGCATTACCGACGCCATGATCTGTGCTGGAGCCTCTGGAGTGTCCTCTTGCCAGGTAACTATGAGCACACTTATCCAGACTGAATTGGCAAAAATTTGCATTCATTTTTTAATTCAGAGGATTTTCAATACGCGAGTAAGAACAGTCAATTCAAATATCCAATTGGAATGGCCAAGTGTCGGCAATTGCACCTATATTCTAATGTAATGCCTACCACCTATTCAGGAGAGTGAAGACATGAGTTCCCTAAATATACTCCATCGGCAGGTGCTTATTTTCACAAGCAAAACCACAATACACAATCCTTGTTGAGTGCAGTCAGAGGAAGACATTTCTCATGCAGTCTACACGCACTCAATTTACAGGAAGATTCTACATATTCTTAAGATTATGGAGCCGTAACTTATTGAATTCTTCCAGACCCCAGCAATGCTGTCGACCATTGACACAGCACCTAATAAAGCTATTAACTGCTGCTTCAAATCCTATCAAACATTCCATATTGCTACAATTTCTATTTTCATTCCAACAGCATACACTAGTGCACACCTTACTTCACCTCCTTCAAACATATCCCATCACTCATGTGAACAGAACCTCTCATCCCGTGTCCCGTTCCTCTCTTCTGGAGACAGGGTGATTCCGGAGGCCCTCTAGTATGTGAGAAAAGTGGAGTATGGCACCTGGTGGGCATCGTGTCGTGGGGCACGAGCAACTGCAACGTTCGAGCGCCTGCCGTGTACGCCCGCGTCTCCTACTTACGCAAGTGGATTGACAAGACCATGGCATACAACTAGGGAGTGAGAAAAGAATGGTGTCGTCACGGGAGTGTGTGGTGGCAGAGCCAGACAGGAGAAGCCTGGACAACAGGAGAAACCTACCGTTTGACAACCTTCTCAGTTTGATCAAGTTTTCACAGCACATAATGACCAAATAATAAAATAAAAAAATATATAATGTGCGTGTCTAAAACTGGGTTTTCACTGACTAGCTCTCATCGAAGGCTAGGTTTTGTGCTGAGTATGTACGCGTCCCCACACTTTTTATCAGTGATTTTTTCAAACTTTTCCAAAACTTTTCCACAGAGAAATTATTTAGGGCAAGGCCGATAGAACAACAAAGCCTGTCCAGCACTAATGGCAAATGGTGCAGTTTCTGTACAGCAAGAACACAAGTGACAGATGAAGCAAGTGAGTTTTTCTCAATTATAGAAAAACAAAAAACAAACAAACAACAATCTGGGAGCAAGCTCAACCTCAATAATTTAAACAGTCAAAAATGGCTCTCTGAGCAGTTCCAAGATCATAGCCCTCTATTGAGGGGAGATGTGTGTGGATGCATCAACCGCCATAATCAATGTTTTTAGACAAGGTTATGGGGGTCGGAAAAACACAAACCTGGGACCAGAGGCAGCGGTGATAAGCACTACATAACAAAACCATGTGTCGTGTTTAAAAAGACAAGTGCCAGACCATGAACGTCACCTTCAATGTGATACTGCAGGAATTGCAGTTGCTTTCAGAGGCCCCTCCCCCACAATTTTGAGGCCTAATTAACACTTAGACCCTATTTACACCTGGTATTAAAATGCATTTTTTGTGGTTAGATAGTGCTTGACCACATGAAAGTACAGGTGTAAATGCACTCAAAACGCATTGAGGACAGGTTGTGATCCAATCTTTCAAACCACTTCTGAAGGTGGTCAGGGACAGATTCTGGCCATTTTGAACACAAGTGGCGTCTCCTATTCGCATACAACTCCTCCGTGGGTGGAAACACGTACAATAAAACACGGTAGATAGGTCGCATTGGTATGCAAGACACAGTATATTTTGTGGAGCGTCCTGTCGGTAAAAAGGGTTTCATATTGAAGACAGTTATAGTAGCTATTAACTTACAAAAATGCTGAAACAAGTTGTTCCAAACTATTTCAAATTATTTTAAACAAAATGGCGATTTCCATTTTGTTCAGCAAAGTCAACGACGTGAAGTTTTTGTGCAGCTGTATCGCTCTTCCTAGAAGTTTTAACCATGTTGCAGTGGGTTACGCAGCTTCTAGCTCTAAAGAGACCAGAGAGACTGAATACCATAGACATATATACCGAGCTCTATGCTTCGGCATGACGACATGCAAGGTTTATCTTACAGCGCCCTATCTTGGGTACGCATTGGAACATCCCCCTTTACCTCTCGCAGCATTTTACTGGTGTATAGGACTCACCCATTTCTAAGACATAATGCATTTTTAAGAGAAAATCTATAGAATTAAAGATGCGTCTTATTTACCAGTTTTTCTGATGGAGGTGCTTTACCAGTTTTTTACTAGGAGGTCCGCCACTTCTGGAGAGGGGAGGAGGAGGATGATGTGATGTCAAGCGGGACAGATTGTGAATGGATTAGGAGAGGGGAGGAGGAGGATGTGAGGTCAGCCTCAAGACAGATTGTGAATGGATTAGGAGAGGGAGGAGGAGGATGTGATGTCAGCGGGACAGATTGTGAATGGATTAGGAGAGGGGAGGAGGAGGATGTGATGTCAAAAGGGACAGATTGTGAATGGATTAGGGATGATTGGAGGAGAGGGAGGAGGAGGATGTGATGTCAGCGGGACAGATTGTGAATGGATTAGGAGAGAGGGGAGGAGGAGGATGTGATGTCAGCGGGACAGATTGTGAATGGATTAGGAGAGGGGAGGAGGAGGATGTGATGTCAGCGGGACAGATTGTGAATGGATTAGGAGAGGGGAGGAGGAGGATGTGATGTCAGCGGGACAGATTGTGAATGGATTAGGAGAGGGAAGTTTTGGAGGAGGAGGATGTGATGTCAGCGGGACAGATTGTGAATGGATTAGGAGAGGGAGGAGGAGGATGTGAGGTCAGCCCGGACAGATTGTGAATGGATTAGGAGAGGGAGGGGAGGAGGATGTGATGTCAGCGGGACAGATTGTGAATGGATTAGGAGAGGGGAGGAGGAGGATGTGATGTCAGCGGGACAGATTGTGAATGGATTAGGAGAGGGGAGGAGGAGGATGTGATGTCAGCGGGACAGATTGTGAATGGATTAGGAGAGGGGAGGAGGAGGATGTGATGTCAGCGGGACAGATTGTGAATGGATTGCAGTGTGGACGCCGGAGACGCATGCTAATACCAGGTGTAAATGTATGCGGTCAAATGCTATCCGACTGCAATCCGATCACAAAAAACACATTTTACTACCAGGTGTAAAGGGGGACCTTAAAGGTATATGCACAATAAAGCACTGCACAGCTAATTTTCCAGATTATGTTTGAAAACAAATCCTTTTCTAGACTGATGAAGATTTTGAGAAAACACTTTTTCAGAAAACCACAGCTTAAATGGGAGGCTCCAATTTGTTGTAAAATGACACACAAACTTACGGCTTTAAAATATATCACTGGATTTACCCTGGGATGTTTGCGGATATCTGTGACGGAACTAACTGAAAATACTTTCACAAAAAACAAACACCCACAACAGTCTCATTGGTACTTTATTACACCAACTGTGTCATTAACTGAACAGGATACTTTGATTTGAGGATCCTGAGTTCATCTCGCTCACAAATCCAGCTTTGGGGTGGAGTTTGGAGGACAGTTTCACGGACCACGAAAACTAAAAAATACTCCCATTTAAAATTAGGCAGTCACTTTCCCCCTCTTTCCAGTCTCATCTTCTCCTCAGTCCCATACTGCCCTCTACAGGGCTGGAAAGGTTAATGGGAAGAGCTAGCGTTCATACATCTCCTTCAAGATCTTGATGCTTTCACTGTACCTCAGCTGGTTCTTGTTTGAAGCCTCTTTCCACCTGAAACACAGGAAAGGGGTATTTCACATTTGACCAATAGTCAGACACACCATGAGGATACCTCTAAACATGAATCACCATTTGGATTTACGTGTCTGCTCTGTGCATGGTGTTTAGTTATGGGCACTTCGTTTCACTCCAGTCAGAAAGATTGTACTCTGTAAATGGTTCTTCCATTCAATACTCAATTTCTGTAATAGCAGTGCATGAAATTCAGTCATTATTAATAAAGAAGAAACTTACTTATGCCTTATTTTCTTCCAGCGCTCCATATGGGTGTAGATTAAAGGTGTTGACACAGGAGCAGATTCAGCAAGCTGGAAAACAAATAAAATAAACACAGCAACAATACTGAATATTTAGCAAAAGCACAAGAGCAACACGGTGGCATATGCCCCCGCCCGTTTGTTTAATTGGGGTTAAGATTGAATAGGTTGCTAGTTTAGCATGGTGAATAGAGAGAGTGAATAATACTAAAAGTTAAACATGTTAAAAGAAAACTGGTTTTTGAATGAAGATGAGGAGTTCTTTAGTTATTGCGTGGAAACTGAAATCAAGATGGCTGCCGTAGCGGCCATATTGGATATCGCACGGCACTGGTTTTCGAAAGGAATCTTCCTCTACCCACCCCCCATACACCACCTAGAAATGAGATGGATCGGACAAGGCGTTCTTTAGTTATTGCGTGGAAACGAGAAGTTTACGGCTGGATGCCTAGGACGGACGGACGGAAGGGGCATTGACATAATGCCCCCTGCTCATTCGAGGCAGTGGCATAAAAATGACTCTGTGTCATTGCATTTATTAAATAGCATTGTAATCACATCAAAGCTCCATTCACAGAATCAGAAACCCCATTTGTGTAGTTGTGCCAAATTTCCCATACTTCATTCCCCTTCGGAACTGCACATTTTCAAGTGTCATTTACATTTTTATGCCTCGCCATGAGTGTGGAGCGGGGGATATTGCAATGGCACCTGTCCATCCATCCCTCCATTCTTCTGTCTGTCCAGATCAGGTAGAAGTAGTTCTCTGAGACATTAGTTTACCTAGATGAATTAAATTTTGGGTGCATGGTTCCAGTTACCAGTCACCTTGATTAAGTTCAAAAACGCGACATCACAGTTACCCTTTTACCCATCCAGCTAGTTACAGTGCTAGTTCAGAGCCAGAGCCTGATTTGGCATCAGTTTTTTGCTTTTCCACAGCCTAAGCACCAGCTCCTGGTTCTCAAAACTGGTGCCAGGGCAAGAACCAACTCCTTGCTGGTCTAGAGCCTAGCACAGATTATGTCAGGGGCTGGGAGTGGAGTTACTGCGATCAACAAGACCAGCGCAAACACTGAACAGTTTAATTTTCCGGCTCGGGGCCCATGTTCCCAAAGCAATCCTAAAAGCTGCAATTTATGATATCGTTAGGTCGCTTACCGAGACCCTAACGAGAGGGACAACTACGGTTAGCCGAAACCATCATAGAGGGATCGTTACCAAAACGCAACTAACTGTGTCGTTGCGCCATCGTTCTCGTATACCTGACGCCAATATAAAATTGAAATTGTGGCAGTGGCATAGCCAGAACTTAAAATTGGGTGGTCACTAAACATCTCTTTAAAACATTTATTCGTTCTGACTCAATCGCAGTCATTTTTTTCTAGTTAACTATACATTCAATCTGAAAACACTCCGCACTATCAGGTGTTGCTTATTCACCTCGTTAAGGCAAAACAACAATCATTCATTTGGAGGCGTAATTCTGTGCATTTCAAATCAGTGGCATAGCCAGAACTGAAAACTGAGCGGCCACACAACATCAGTTTACTACAATTATTAGTCCCAACTTGTTCTCTGTCATTTTCCTTTGTTAAAACAATTTCCATTTATAAGAATAATCATTTGGCAATTAAAGACATGGCTTCTTTCGTGGTGCAATCTAAGGGCAACTAATCAATAGGCATCATTCAGTTCAGAAAAATAAGTTAGTCAGAAGTGGGCCTATAGGCTACTTTTCGAGAGGTAAACTACTCTGGAACTTCCGCGCTACCTTTTTGGTACATCAAGCGATCTAACCTGTGCTTCATGATCGATTAAATCGTTTGAACTGAATCGAAGACAGATTTGAAATGCACAAAATTGCACGTCCAAATGAATGATTGTCATTTTGCCTTAACGATGTGAACAAGCAACACCTCATAGTGCGGAGTATTTTCAGATTGAATGTATAGTTAACTAGAAAAATTGATCGGGTCAAAACTAATAATTGTTTTAAAGAGATGTTTAATGCCCACCCAATTTTAAGTTCTGGCTATGCCACTGATTCAAACAGTGGAAAAAAAGTTATATAATGTAGGCATGGGCAATACAAATGAATAAAATGACAACATTTCTTGAGTTGCTGAGAAAAAAGTGTTTATTATTTTCTAATGATTTTTTGCAGGTAAGCACAGAAGACACAGATGAAGAGTTTGCCACAAGTCCAACGCCTTTACAGGAAAGGGTCTCAGAGCCACAGGCTCCCAAAAATGGCTGATTTCGGCATTTATCAACAAAACCCATTGTGAAAATTGGGGGGTGAAGCCTGAGGGCATTTTCGAAAATGAAGTCTACTCAGAAATAAACCTGGCCAAATTATCCATTAGGGTACCCTAACAGAAATAATTGATGCTAAAGTCATCAACCCCTTTTCTGAAGTACAGCAGCGCCCCCTAGGCCCTTTTTAATGGAAAATGCATTGAATTTCACCCAATTTTGTTCAACAAACATCAGGTTTTGCATCGATATTTAAAAAAATGGTATGAATGGGTTGCCTGTTAAGTTTTTTTTTGGATCAATGGCCTGCAAAAATGTCAAAATTATCGGTGGGAGGGCAAACATTAACGCTACTCGCCCATTACTGTATAAAATGGTGTGAAGTCGCTGATGCCGCAGTTGTTTGCCCTCCCACTGCTCTCAAACGTCCCCCATCAATAACCCGTGGTGATTTAAAAAAAAAAAAAAAACTTCACACTGTTTTTATAATGTCCATATACCCTCCTCCCATGATAGTTTCAATGAGCTACTGTGAATAATTCATAGTAAAAACACAGTGACGTGCAGTCGGAGGTTAGTTTGGTGAGGCAGAAACCTCCCCTTTGCTGGATTAGCAATCAGAAGATTAACTAGTTTAGTAAGACTATTCGGCAGAATAGCGGGCCAGTTTAAGTTTCATGGCATTATTGCTCAGTATATCGAACCTGAAATGCTCACAGGACAGCAGATTAAATGCGTACTTGCTTCCAGGAAGCGAAGCAATGTCATCAACAAATATTAAAACAGTTCGACTTATGCAGAGTTCAATGCTTAATCAATATACAATGTATTCTCTCCTTTAAATACGGCGCTTTTACACCCAAACAAAAAAGCGGGCGCTTATTTTCAGTCTTCTTTCATAATCCGATTAACAAAATGTTTAAACGATATACAGAATTACCGAGAGCCGAGAATTTTTCCTAATTGATTATTCAGATTTCCATCCTCGCAGTCTCGAATTAAAGGGTATAAGTGAATGAATCTTGTGACCGGTGTTCGCGAGGTGGCATATTTTGATAGGTAGCAAAATTTGTCAGAACACTAGTAGGTTTTGAACGCCTGGCGCTGGTTTATTCCTTGGTATATTTTACTGAACCTTCACAAATAGGGTCACAGGACATTCTGTCAACTAACTATGTAGGTTTGCAGTAAAAATACACTCACCTTTCTTGCTATTGTTGAGAAGAAGTCACTGCGAACTCGCGACGAACTTCAACAACTTCTGTCGAACTAATTTCACATCCCCTGGAGGTCTAGACTGACGAACAGACTCGTAATTTCTCAAATTAGATGACTGTAATTCAATCAGGGCCGTAGCTGGGATATCACGTCAGCGCGGGCTATTTGAAATCTACCTCCAGAATGGATATTTTTGCCACGCCGTGCACTTGAAAGTTTGTAAACACAGCGCAAATTGAGGTCACGCATTCATCCAACGGGCGAATAATAGCTCTGTTCAAATCGCGTTATTAGCCGTAATACGCCAGAGTTCATGTATGAAATGCGGGTATCCTATTGAAAAGGTTGCTTTTAATCAAACCATGGTGTTCTTTTTGTATGAAAATGGTATTTACATCAATTTTTTAGTAAGTTTTCTGAGGCTTGTTTACCGCCCCAGTTCAGCTGTTATGCATTCCATTAGAGTTTATGCAGAGCGTTGTCCATGCCTATATAATGATGCAATGAACCATCATGCCTATTTCCTAACTATTGCCTAGCAAGGGCCCAACAATAGCTCTCGACCTGTTGTTAAAATGACTACCTTGCTATAACGAGACTTTTGGGAACAGGGGGCAGACGCATATACAATGATATACTGACGGTGTACAGCGACGTGATTGCGTGGCTCTGAGTTGGCTCCTTGGCGATGGAAAAGCACACTGGTTCTGAGGCAGCGCGTGGGTTGAACCAACTAAGCACTGGCACTAGCACCAGCACGGCACGAGCACCAGGTTCGTTTTGGTGGAAAAGGGGCAAGTAAAAGGGGATACTGATGACAATGTCTTCTCGTAAAAAGTAGGTAGTGTCATGAGATACCAGTTTCCAATAATATTATTTGAAATATGCAACTGGTTCATACCAGCATACAAAGACCAATGGCAAATGAAATGCATTTTTCACAGGCTTTTAAAGCAACAATGGTGATCACATCACTATGAAAATCAACTGAAAACGAACTTCGCAGCTCGTGTTGATATTCAGGCTGGATGAGCTCACCTTGCTTTCAGAACTGGCTTGTCTGTGAGCGGTATCGCGAGGTTGATGGGGTCCCCAGAGGAGCTTAGAGGGCAGGGGGGGATGGCAGGGGGAGCCGGTAATAATTCTGACACTTTCCATTCTGTGCATCAGCACCCTGAAACACAAAGTGAAAATCATATTCCAATTCTTCTAATTTGAGAATGGTCCATGGATTTCAACCACATCGAACAGAAATGTGAGGTTTTCCATTCGTCAATAAGAAATATAAGGCTTTGAAAATCAGTCCTACAGGTTATTCAGTAAATGCAATAACGCAATGAGCAAGACTAGCAACCCCGCCCCTCACCACCACCATTCCCCGCACTTCTGGCGTTAAAAGCTGACCTCGTCCTCCCCAAGCTGTGGGGGCTGGGGAGGCAGCTCGCTCCCGGGAGGCTGGGTTGTTCTTGCATCAAGCCCGGCAGATGGGGTACAGAGGGGTGCTGCTACTGAACTGGGCCAAGTCCACACTGCGGTCGAAGAGCTTGATGATGTATGCATCTGAATGGGCCAGAACCAGAGAGAGAAAAAAAGAGGTGAAAGCCACTTTGAGTCCAGAATGATGGCAAAAGTACAAGGGAGTCTAAAATGAAAACACAAATAACAGGACAAATTTAGTGGAGAAATGGGGCAAAACACAGAAGGCCAAAGATAGACATAAGATGCCACAAAGTGACTTGCTGCCAGAGATTACCCAAAGGTGAAACTCACTTTGTTTGTGCTGGCTGCCCTCGGACAGCCCATCGTCCATCTCTTTGCGTTTCTTCCGTCGGTGTTGTGGGAACCGGGATGATGGCCTGAGACATTCATCACATAGGGAGGCATTTTAGCTTTCTGTAATGCAGTTATTGCAACAAACATCCAGAGAGCAAAATGCCAAAAATACTAAGGAGCTCACCGCTTTCCAGTGGAGGATGGAGACACATCCCTAAAGAAGAAACTCATAATTGGTATAATTCAACCTGCAGCAATTTCAAGCATGAAAACTAACTGAGTAGTGCATTTTGTGATGCAGACAAGAGAAATGCTTCCTACTTGCTCAGAGAATCTGATGCAGCTTTTCCTGTTTCATCGTCATTCTGTTCCCTGCAGGACACAGGCACATTTATCATAGGTATATATGCAAAATCATGCATATTAATCACACAGGTCCAAATGTTTCAGATAATCAAACGCGAAAATAAGTTACAAATGGGTTTATACATTTTTCAATTTTTTTGGGTTTTCCCTTTCCTTTTTAAACACCCTTATAACCTTGAAAAGATTTTTTAAATTTTTGAACTAAGAAAAAATTTTAAAGCAAAAATTCACAAATAAGTTTCAGGGGCCTTAAGATCAAGAACCCCTTTAAGGGGGGGTATTTTTTTTATATTTAGAAAAATTGACGGGTAAAACTAATAATTTTTTGAATGAATGCCCCCCTTTTTTAATTTTTGGGCTTTTCCCCTTTAAAACGGGAAAAAAAATTTAAAATGGGATCAAAAAATGTAAAATACAAAAATTTTTGATTGTAAAAATTTTATTTTTTTAAAGATTTTTTTAAACAAAAAAGTGGGCCCCAAGCCCAACGTTTAAAAAGGGGTTAGAGAAAGGCAAAAAAAAAATTGATTTCGATTTTAAAAAAATTGTAAAATTTAAATGGGGGTTCAAAAGAAGATAAAAATCCCCCAAAATTAAAGGGGCCCCTCAGAAAAAGTCAAAACCCCCCCTTTTCGAAAAAAGACCCCACCCTTTTTTTAATGGAAAATGAGTTTCCCCCCTTTTTTGTTCAAAAAAAGGTTTTTCATGTATTTAAAAAAAATGGATAAAGGGGTTCCTTTTTTGGATCAAGGCCCCAAAAAAGCTTAGGGAAAACATTAATTACCAATTTGAAAAAAATGGTTGAATCTATATTGTTTGTTGCTTTAAACCCCCCATCAATCCCGGGGGAAAAAAAAAAATTAAACCTGAAATTTCCTTACCCTCCCCCATATTTTTTAATGGTATAAATTTTAATAAAAACACGGGACCCCCAATAAAAGTTTTAAAAACCTTGTTTTTAAAAACAAAATTCTAGTTTATAAGCTATTGGGAAATGGGGGCCATTTTGGGGGTTTGTATTTGAGTAAACCTTGTTAACAACAGAGATTGGAAAATTTTTCCGGGAAGCCAAGTGCCTCAAAAAAAAAACAGTTAAATGGTATTTACATCAATTTTTTAGTAAGTTTTCTGAGGCTTGTTTACCGCCCCAGTTCAGCTGTTATGCATTCCATTAGAGTTTATGCAGAGTGTTGCCCATGCCTATATAATGATGCAATGAACCATCATGCCTATTTCCTAACTATTGCCTAGCAAGGGCCCAACAATAGCTCTAGACCTGTTGTTAAAATGACTACCTTGCTATAACAAGACTTTTTGGGAACAGGGGCAGACGATATACAATGATATACTGACGGTGTACAGCGGCGTGATTGCGTGGCTCTGAGTTGGCTCCTTGGCGGGAAAAAGCACACTGGTTCTGAGGCAGCGCGTGGGTTGAACCAACTAAGCACTGGCACTAGCACCAGCACGGCACGAGCACCAGGTTCGTTTTGGTGGAAAAGGGGCAAGTAAAAGGGGATACTGATGACAATGTCTTCTCGTAAAAAGTAGGTAGTGTCATGAGATACCAGTTTCCAATAATATTATTTGAAATATGCAACTGGTTCATACCAGCATACAAAGACCAACGGCAAATGAAATGCATTTTTCACAGGCTTTTAAAGCAACAATGGTGATCACATCACTATGAAAATCAACTGAAAACGAACTTCGCAGCTCGTGTTGATATTCAGGCTGGATGAGCTCACCTTGCTCGCAACTGGCTTGTCTGTGAGTGGTATACGCAGGTTGATGGGGTCCCCAGAGGAGCTTAGAGGGCAGGGGGATGGCAGGGGGAGCCGGTAATAATTCTGACACTTTCCATTCTGTGCATCAGCACCCTGAAACACAAAGTGAAAATCATATTCCAATTCTTCTAATTTGAGAATGGTCCATGGATTTCAACCACATCGAACAGAAAAATGTGAGGTTTTCCATTAAATCAATAAGAAATATAAGGCTTTGAAAATCAGTCCTACAGGTTATTCAGTAAATGCAATAACGCAATGAGCAAGACTAGCAACCCCGCCCCTCACCACCACCATTCCCCGCACTTCTGGCGTTAAAGCTGACCTCGTCCTCCCCCGCGCTGTGGGGGGGGCTGGGGGAGGCAGCTCGCTCCCGGGAGGCTGGGTTGTTGCGCATCCAAGCCCGGCAGATGGGGTACAGAGGGGTGCTGCTACTGAACTGGGCCAAGTCCACACTGCGGTCGAAGAGCTTGATGATGTATGCATCTGAATGGGCCAGAACCAGAGAGAGAAAAAAAGGAGGTGAAAGCCACTTTGAGTCCAGAATGATGGCAAAAGTACAAGGGAGTCTAAAATGAAAACACAAATAACAGGACAAATTTAGTGGAGAAATGGGGCAAAACACAGAAGGCCAAAGATAGACATAAGATGCCACAAAGTGACTTGCTGCCAGAGATTACCCAAAGGTGAAACTCACTTTGTTTGTGCTGGCTGCCCTCGGACAGCCCATCGTCCATCTCTTTGCGTTTCTTCCGTCGGTGTTGTGGGAACCGGGATGATGGCCTGAGACATTCATCACACGCAGGAGGCATTTTAGCTTTCTGTAATGCAGTTATTGCAACAAACATCCAGAGAGCAAAATGCCAAAAATACTAAGGAGCTCACCGCTTTCCAGTGGAGGATGGAGACACATCCCTAAAGAAGAAACTCATAATTGGTATAATTCAACCTGCAGCAATTTCAAGCATGAAAACAAATTGAGTAGTGCATTTTGTGATGCAGACAAGAGAAATGCTTCCTACTTGCTCAGAGAATCTGATGCAGCTTTTCCTGTTTCATCGTCATTCTGTTCCCTGCAGGACACAGGCACATTTATCATAGGTATATATGCAAAATCATGCATATTAATCACACAGGTCCAAATGTTTCAGATAATCAAACTCATTTTAATATTAGAAAAAGATACGAGTATGCACAAAATGCAGTCTTTCAAAGATTCACTGTCTGAAGGACAAACACTATTCCATCCCACCTGGCCCAATGTGAAAAAGTAATTGCCCCCCAACTAAATCCACCAATTAAACAAATGTGATTGATAATTGGGTTCAATTTCACAAGAACACACCCAGGAATGATTACTGTCAGCCCTGTTGAGTGTAAACATCACTTAAATAGACCCTCTCTGGCAATGAAAAATAGGCAAAGAGCAGCGCATGATTCCACGATCAAGATAAATTCAAGTACAGATGTCAACAACTTTGTTTCCCATCTATCAGTCTGGAAAAGATGACAAAGCCATTTCTTAAGATCTGAGACTAAAGTGAGCTACGGTGAGAGCAATTTCCTACAGATAAAGAAAACCTGAAACAGTGATAAACCTTCTTGGGAGAGGTCAGCCAACCATTGCTCCAGGAGCACATTGACAACTCATCCAGGAGGACACAAAATAACCCAGGCAAACATCTGAAGAACTGCAGGCCTCAAATGCCTCAGTTAAGGTCAGTGTTCATGGTTCCAAAGTAAGAAAGAGGCTGGGCAAATATGGCATCCATGGGATAACTGCAGGCCGAAAACCACTGCTGACCAAAAAGAACACAAAGGCTAGACTCACATTAGCCAAATCTTGGTCTTGATGACCCCAAGACATTTGGGATAATACTCTGGACTGATGAGTCAAAAGTGGAGTTTTGTGGAGGACATGGGTCTCGTTGGATTGCAACCCAAATCCCCCACCCTACATACACATAGATGCAGACACACCAAGAAACATTCTGGAGATTGATCACACTGTGCTGACACTCACCTCTCACTGTCGCTCTTCTCCACCAGCCCCTGTAGAACAGCATCAAGACGACTCCGGGCACTAGCCGTATCTGCATCTGTAATGGCGCAAAACATGAGTAACTGCTCTGCAAACAACCACTCCAACGGGAGTCCACATCAAGATTCCCCTGAATGGTATGCAAGATAGACATCAGAGTGGGCCTCATTCCTTTACGACTAACTGGTGCTTGAAATGAGCGAATTATATCCCCAAAATGAAGTGTTCATTTTTGGCTTGGATGATTCCGCCACAGATCCTTCGAGTTGGAGCAATAGCTGTTTTCATGGGAATCACACATTTTTTTTGTTCATTTCTGGTGCATAGAGGACAAACCTCATTGTTCTGCGTGACCCTACAACTGTTCCTGCATCACCACCAGGTCAAATTTTATTTTTCCAAATTCAATAACTTGAAACAGTTTTGATGGGAAACATGCCACAATTCTTGTGATGTTCTCTAGAGCAGAAGAGGACTTGTAATTGATTATGGTCACCCTATAACCTCTGTGACTGCGCCACCACCAAGCCAAACTTAATTTTTAAAAACTGCAAGAACTGGATAGTTTTTATGGGAAACACATTAAACTTCTTGTGTTTATTCTAAGTACTGTGCAAACAGGAAAAAGCCTAGGCTGCATTTCAATAGTCATTCAACATGCCCTCATTGACTTCCCCTCTGCACGTGCTCTCGGGAGATTTCCCGTCGCTATCATAAGTGTTGTTCCACTTGTCTGTAAAACTCAAGCGCACATGGTGAGATCGACCCTCAGAGGGCCAAGGGAGCGAGTCAACAACAATGTGCACTCCAAAGGTGTATATCGCACACAATGCATTGCAGTTATGCATTCGGTGGAAGACATTACATCCAAAATAAGGTGGCAGTAATGTAGGCAAAGCTTTGCTTTCTTAATTCTTACCACCGAAGAGAGATGACTACATTGACCAAGGTTTTGCTGTTGCTTAATGATCAACCAAACAATGGTTAGCTCAGTTAATAAGACCAACTGGTAGAATGACCCACAAGTTCATTTTTGATAGCATTATTGTACATTGCATCATGGACGTCATGAAGCATTTTCCCATGCACCGAAATAATAACGTAAAATGTTATGTTCTTTGAAGATCCTGAACTCATGCAGCTCATGAAACGGCACAGAATTGTGCAAATTTGTTTGCAAGACTTATTGTAATTAAAGATTTTTGCCCAAAAATATGGTTTGATACACCCAAGATTTATTTGTTTGAATGGTCATAACATTATGATGAACTCAACAGCCATCTTACAATTAACTACTCTGCTGAAAAAAGCTAAAATGAGAGATGGAAGTCAGGGAAATTAGGATTTTTGTATTTAATTAGATTATTGCCATTCTTACAATGTCACATCCATTACATAAACTTAGCCAATAGACTATCAATTTCTGATTATTTATTAATCATTACAGCCCAGGCTTTGTATGGGTCTACATTTGGCAACAAAACGAATGGTAAATTAGGCAAAAAAAACCCCCAAAAAAAACAAACAAAAAAAAAAAAAACATAGAATTCAAGCATGATACCGATCTCAAACAAAAATTTCTAAATCTGAGACTGATGCAGCCAGACAGGCTACCAAGTGCTGACGGACTGCAATTATCCACGGAAGATGCATTTGCCTCACTGCAATGAGTTTGCAAGTATTTCTATTTATTTATTAAAAGGAATATAGCACTAAGCCTACAACTGGCGGTTCATCCATGATAGTTTGAGCCAAAAGTATACAAGGGCAGGTACATTCCATTTAAATCCTCCACCCACTTTCCCTCCGCACGCCAAGCAGCCTCCAGGTGACGTGTATGTTAAGTAATACCAAAGGCTGAGAGAAGTGAATGAGAGCGTGCTGAACAACTATTGGGCCCCATTGTTTTGTGCGACCCTAGGAACTTTCCTGTAGTGCCACCACCTGGTCAGAATTTACATTTCCAAATCCAATAGCTTAAACAGTTTTGCTGGGAATCAAGTAACCTTTCTTGTGATCATTTATGGTGCATAGAAAAGGGCTGCGATCAATGTTGGTCACCCTATGACCTTTGCTGTAGCACCACCACCAGACCAAACTATTAATATTTAAAATTGCAATAACTCAAACAACTTTACTGGGAATCATGCTGATCCATTTTCAACATTCCAGTTGCATACAGGAGGAAGTCATCGACTGTGGTGGCTCTGCAATGTTTCCTGTAGCATCACAACTTGGTCAAATTTTTAATTTGAAAATGAAATAACGCAAACATTATTGATCAGAATCACGACAGACTTAGTGGGATTGTTTCTGGTGCATACAGTAGTATTATTGATATTGGTCACCAAATGACCAAACATTTCTGTGAACATTACTGAAGTCCAGAGTAGTTCTGTTGATCTTCTGCGCCCTATATTCTCTCTAGGTGTATTCACTAGGCCAAGCTATGAACTTTGCCTATTGGGAGAATGCAGTCGTTTCAAGAATATACCTTGCGGTCGTCCTACGACAGCATTTGTCTGGAATTATCAGGGTGTCAAGCTCCAACTGCCCTCAGAAAAGTATAAAAACAGGAATATGCTTCTAGGGTCATTCCATGTCAAAACAGCCAATATTGAGGTGCCTTGTACATGATACCTCTAAGATTTTCCTCAACCTTTGTCCAAAAATACTTTATGGTACCAAAAAAAAGAATCCTAAGTGCTGAGTCAATATATCTGAAAGTTTTCTTGTGAAACTTTCTTGAAATTTGGGTGCCACGCCCTTTTTGACTTATGTGAATTAGTAGTTTCATTTTGTAGCGTTTTGGAAGGACCATGACTTCTCACGTAATAGAGACAGGAAGCGAAAATTTGATGTGCTGGTGCACTCCAACCCATATATCAGGATTCTGCAACCAGAATCACCCTGAGACATCAGAGGGGTGAGAGGAGGGCCCCCAAAATCCAAATTTTTTTAAGGCGGCAAGTGATTTTTTCATTTTTTGGGGGTCCCTAGGATTCAGTTCAGTGAACGTTACTGTTGGAAATGTGGTTCTCCCTCATATTTGGGAACATTCCCACCACCAAACTAAGTTTAAGGATAATGGTACCATTTATGGGGGACTTGTGGGGGTCTGAACACCACTTCGGGCCAAAATGACCCTTTCAGACCCTGGACTTAAGACCCCCAGATGACCCCGTGGGCACTGGATGATGGTAGTGGCATTTTAACCAGACAAATATACATATTTAAACATTCATTTACTGAAATAAAAACTTTGAATATCAACTTCCTTCTATATGAATGCATTTTATGAAAAAAGGCATTCTGGGACCCTTTTTCGGCAGAAATGTCTCAGTCTGGAAACAGGATTACATAGAAAGAGTTGACAAAACTGTCTAAAATCAGTTATAACATTAATACAGGTGTTCATCAATGAAAATCTGAGGTAAAAATCCATAATTATGCAAAAAGGGACTTCAACCTTTTGTACACCGTAATACAACTATGACTTGATGTTGTGGGAAACCAGGTTACAACATACTGTCATCATGGTCAAGGTTGATCACTCCATGCAAGATCAGGCATCCCATGTTATACTACCATATGTCCCAATAAATTATTTTGTTTATGATCCCTACCGAATGAGATATAGCTAAGGGTTAAAATAAGGGCCCAAGTACTGTATGTCTTAAGCAAGGATAGTGTCAGTTCGCTGGAACCCAATCAGAATAAATTTGCAAGGATTCCGAGTGATGCAATACACATGAGGAAGAAGCAACATGGTGACGTCTATGTGAAATTTATGAAATGTGCCCACAATATCCCTTCTTGGTCATCTGATCAGGAACAGGTTCTATGCTGGGTGCCATTCCAGCTTATTATCCGCTGTATAGAGGCACCTGAAATTCATGGACGCAGTGCGTGCCAAAACAAACTTGCGGAATATGACCATCAAAAAATCATGTTGCTTCTTCCTCAATTTGTTGGACAAAAGAGCTAAAGGATTCTGAATAAATGGTATTCCTTTTTCCTGGTAACTAGAATACTACCACGTGTATCAATAAATTATGTTTTGTATGTGCTGCAACCACGTCTTGACCAATTGTTGACAGTGTGTTGTAACCTGGTTTCCCACTACATTAGGTCGTGGTCATGTTATGGTGTACAAGGGGTTAAAATCCATTTTTTTGCATAATTTTGGATGCTTTAACGTAATTATAACTGATTTTAGACAGTTTGGTCCACACTTTCTATGTAATCCGGTTCGACCTAGTTTCTGGACTTAGAAATTTCTGCCAAAAAAAGGGTCTAAGAATGCCTTTTTTCATAAAATACGTTAATATAGAAGGAGGTTGATAATCAAAGTTTTTATTTATTAAATCCATGCTTAAATATGTATATTTGTCTGGTTAAAATGCCATTACCATCATCCAGTGCCCACGGGGTCATCTGGGGGTCTGAAGTCCAGGGTCTGAAAGGGTCATTTTGGCCCGAAGTTGTTTTCAAACCTCCACAAGTCGCCGACCAATGGTACCATTATCCTAAAACTTAGTTTGGTGGTGGGAAAGTTCCCAAATATGAGGGAGAACCACATTTCCAACAGTATCATTCACTGACCTGAATCCTAAGGACCCCTAAAAAGAGAAAAAAAATCACTTGCCGCCTTAAAAAATTTGGATTTTGGGGGCCCTCCTCTCACCCCTCTGATGTCTCATGGTGATTCTGGCTGCAGAATCCTGATATATAGGCCAGACTACACCAGCACATCAAATTTCAGCTTCCTGTCTCTATTACGTGAAAAGTTGTGGTCCTTCCCAAATGCTACAAAACAAAATGACCAATTCACATGAGTCAAAAGGGGCATGGCTCCCAAATTTCAAGAAATTTTCACACAAAAACCATCAGAGATAGACACGAAACTTGGGATTCTTTTGTTTGGTACCATAAAGTATTTTTGGACAAAGTTTGAGGAAAATCTTAGAGGTGTCATGTACATGGATGGCTGAGTTGACATGGAATGACCCTCTAGGGAAAATAGGAATAGGAAAACCAGACAGAATATATGCCAAAACTAGGAATCTGAAATTTGAAACCACAACAAAAATTGACAGTATGAACGTCTTTGCTCTGAACATAGTGTCCTGTACTGTTAGCAGCGATACTACAGTGGAAAAGTAAAGCAAGCTAACTAGCTAGTTTAGCAAGATTCTATAAGAGGTCACTGTAGGTTGATATGGAAATAAACAGTAAAATTCTCTTTATCCTGAACATAGCGTAACACACTGTAGGCAGCAAAACTATTTTCAGAACAAAGGGCCTATTACCATTGATTTTCGTAGCTAGCTAAAGTGACCCATGACCAAATCTTGCTAGCTACCTAAAAACTGTTAGCTAGCTAGCCAAGTAATGAATTGAGATTTGGTAGGGTCACCCTCCTTAGCTAGCTAGCTAGGTAGTTGGAACTAACGTTAAAACACATGAAAGTGGAAAGTTTATTTACTCACACCTTATTTTGAATGGCTACTCTGAATTTTTTGAAGTAGGGCTGCATGAGGTAGCTAGCTAGCTGCTTATCCATAGTCAATGTATTGGTATTAGCTACCCAGCTATTTAGCTAGTTCTGGACATTGGCATGGGAGCTATGCAATTAACTGCCAAAGACGGGAAAAGCAACAAAATTATTTTAGCCTCATATAACTTGATTAAGACACAAATCCGAATTTGCTCACCCTTTTACAAGCCTTTAGTCAGAGTAGAAGCGGTCTCAAGTCTGTACAAGAGGTGGTGCTGAATGCTAACACTGAAGCAGCCCCCCAGGATGCATGAAAATTCAGGGGATTCTCTTGCTAACACTAAGTGAGGCGGGCGTATGGGAAGGACCTTAATATCACAGCTCAACCCCCTGATCACTACTGTGTAAACTCTGGCTCCCAACATGCAAGATGACAGCCTCCGTACAAAGGATATTTTGGCCCTTTTTGTAGAGAGTAAGAAGTGGACACATATTGTCCATCTTTATACACAGTTAATGGTGCCACAGTTGCAAAATCCATACACTGCATATACAAAATCCAAATCAACTCAAAACAGCCCGCAAAGACGTAAAAATATCCGCAACAACATATAAATGTACATATACCGGCAATTAACCCAATTTTTTAGGATTAGTGTGAAAAACAGGAAAAATAGGAATTTGTTTGGAAAATATGAGTATACAGGAATTGCATCAAAAAATGGCAACTAATTACCCTGAACTATGAAAAGACATCTTAACCCTTCCGCTGTAGAAACCTGCATCATTGGATCTAAAGTAGAAAACTTTTTTCTGACCAACAGGACATTGTTACCATGGTTAATGACATTTTGGTCAAATGGCCCATATTTTGGAAGCTTATCTATCGAAGATCTTAAATATACAAACTAATGACCGCTTTTAAACTTCACCCAAAGGTGTTCTTCTCACTTCTTTGCACCAAGGAAAAAAGTTCCTCAGGAAAACCTGGGATGGGAAGGGTAAATTGGACACACCTAACTGACATGTGGTATGCATCATATGATGGCTTAAGAGAGCATTAAAAACTGTAACTTGGTTAATTTATCTTGACGTTTTTGCACTGAAATGAGAAATCCTTTCCAACGATGTACTGAATAGCTAAAGATTCTTGTCTCCAATATTAAAGTCTTGGGTCAAGGGACAACACTGGTCAGAGTGTGTTGCATGCCCTTACCTGGTTTTTCGGTCTTGATCTTAACGTGCAGCATCTTCAGTCCAAATGATCTTCACTCAACTACTGCTCTAAAATAATCGTGGACATAACATTAGCCTACTCGCTAAAAAGGCAGTAGTTATAAATATAGGTAAAAAAGTTTTGCTGAAGCAGGTGTTAACGTATATCACTGATTCTCAATCTTGGTCCTGGTCCCCTCTGTGTATGCTGGTTTTAGCTCCAAACACAACTGCAGCCAATTTATTTGCGCCACGTGTTGAAAGAAATATTTATGCCATGAAAAATAAAAAAAAATTCAAATTTGCATTCTACCATCTTGTAAACAGCTGCAAAAAAGAGGGGAAAAAACTAATTTATCCGATTAAAGACTCAGCAAACTCCCAACTGGGGATAGTGTGAGTGCAAAGTTAGAGTTTAAGGGGTTAAGAGGGTGATGAATTACTATACGAAACATAAAGCGCATTCAAGTTAGCCAAGTTAATATCTCGTTAAAATCATATGACTATCACAGCAGTTGAAACAAAACCAGCATACACAGGGGGCCCCAGGACCGACGTTGAAAACAATTTGTGTAGCTACAGTTGAACAGAACACCCAAACCTTTTAAAACAACCAATCTCTAATGCTACAGCAAGTGTTCTGTCAAATTTTGCTACCTATCAAAATATGCAACCTTGCAGTTCTGTGCTTGCGCAAACCTAAAGTCTCGGGCTGTTTCTTCGCTCATATCTTAAGTATCTTCAAAAATCACAGTAATCATAGATTTATTTTCAGGGCGCCTTTCGACCTGTAAGCCTTCATATAGGTCAATTCCATGCAAAATGATGCCTCAGGGGCAAATTTTTTTTGGTCATGCATTTCGAAAAATTTTTGTTTAGCAATAATTTACTACTATTAGTCCCATAGACTGTATGAAAAGATGGACGAAGCAACCGTGACGTCACCCATTGGTTTCAGCATACCATTTATGAAGCCTCGATTTTGGCAATTTGAATTGCGCCATTTTGTCATTTTGAACGCGGATGTGATTCCAATTGGATGAGAGCGTTAACTGAATACCCAGGGAGGAGCGAGAGGTGGATCTGACCGTATCAGACAAGGACCAGAGGATACTCTGGCTTTATCCTTTATTCTAGTCTATGTAGGACCATAATTTACAAATATGAACATCATGATATATCGATGGACACTTGAAACTTGCGATACATACAATAAAGTAATGTGGAAAAATCATTATTTAAATAATAAATCAGGTGGAAAAGTAGGGTCATTTTCTCATAGACCTCTATAGAATTGAACTTCTTTCTGCACTGAAAACGTGTTTTTTTTTGTCAGTGAAACATGGTTGCACTCCTTCCTCAGAATTATATGCCACAGAAAAGTCAACAAAGCTCAGTTTTCTCATTTAGTCCCAAACACGTTAAGTCAGTTACCCCACTTTTTGACTCAGAAAATATAATTCAGCCAACATAAACACTTTCTTCATTCTGATTGCTGGAGAAGTGACTGTCAACCTTCTTCTGAGAGACTAAGATGATTGTTGGAAAGAATTCAGAAAAATCTTCAATTTAAAGAAAGCATGTCAAAATTGAGGTATTTTTTCATGTTACGTCACCCTGTAAAATGACATACTGTGGGATAGTGCAATACGCAAAATAAAATCTTTTACATGGGTTCTCAAGCACCAACAAATGTTTGAATCCCTGTGATATTTTGTAGTGATCCACCATGTAATTGCAGAGTAACTGAAGTTAAAGTTGTTCTAAATGTTACATCAGTTACCGTGGAATTGACTCATATCTGCATGTACACGCTGGGTTTTCCTGAAAATGAAGAAATGGCACATATGGGCATATATCTTCAAACAAACTTATCCAACTCCTTGAAAAATCTGCTTAAGTTATAATAAGCTAACAAATACCCAAGTTACAACTGACAACTGAGTCATATTGCAATATCAAGGCGAAAACAAAGACTTTAAGATTGCCTTGCATTACGGTAGCATTTTTGACAAGGCAGCACAAATTGTCAGAACACCGGCAGCTGGCTAGCTAGATATTTATCCTCGTGTTACTCATCCGCAATCATTTAGTTAAGTTAGCAAGCTAGTTGGATAGGTTGCTGGATTACTAGTAAGTAGATAGTTAGTTAGCTGGGTTAGTTAGACTTACTCCATATGTAGCTACAATCTAGCAAGTTAGACTAGTTATATACGCGCAAAACTAGCTAGCTAGTTAGTTGGCTAGCCGTCAAGTGATGCAGGTTCGTTACAATTAACTGTAAACATTAGCTACCAAGCTAACAAATTCGCGGACACACCTGAATGGAGTCCACATCATTCAAGCTAGCTACCTTATACTTATTTTTTCGTTACGTTACCTCGGTGGCGACCAATAAATATAATGCTAAGTATCGATAGTTAGCCAAGTTAGCTACAATGATTATCACCACATTAACACACTTGACGCAGCACATACTAACTAGCAAACTATTTACTAGCTAGCTATTAGAATTCGTGGCAATTGTAGCAAGCTAGCATCAAAGGAGAAACAACTTGGGAACCAAATTACCTGGCTAGCAAGTTAGCGACTCAAACTAGTTTGCTAGCGACCAAAACGCTTACACTATTCAAGCAAGATAACTTGGTAGCTAGCTAAATTAGCCAAGCTTCTAGTCGTCAGCCAAAAGCCCTTCGGCCAGCCAAATAAAAACAAATTGCTACCAGCAGTCCAATCCCAGGGAATGCGTGAAACACATGGCTGTAACGTATCAACATAAAACACTAGCAATAAACCAGCAATTTGTCAGCAGAATGTGTTGCTCACTTCCACACAAACGACGACACGGGGGTACGCAGTCGGCAGAAAGCAAACAAAAATCCAACCAAATCCTATTTAGCTCAGCTGACCCATCCCCTGCAATGGGCATTCCTCTTCCGCGCGCAACAGAATTCTATTCTGTCATTGGGTGAAAAAACCCGAGGGCCACTTCCTTTAATTATTGGTCTTTTATGAAATCACTCACAATCCATGGTCATGTCGATTGGCTAATTTCTCGGGGTGGGCTGGCTCTGGGGATGGGCTCTGGGGAGAAGGGATATTGGAGTCGGAACAACATCATCCACAATGTCCTTTGTTTGAATAGTACATCATTTATTTTATGGGAATTAGCGACAATATCTGCAATATAAAATCAGAAGTGAAGAAGCTAACCAACACATGCAATTTTTAAGTGTATTTTTAAAAACAGTTATGAGCGCCATAGTGCTCAGGGAGTACCGGAGAGTAGCACCGGTGTTTGCCAATTTTATAGTCGATTGAGTAGATCAGTTGCTCGGATACTCAACAGTAACCCGGAAAGGCGCGGTAATTGTACCGCTAGTCAGCATCACTGAACCGGCGGGAGCATAAACTTGTGAGGTGTCTTCTGAACAGTACGAGCAGTTACATCTGGCAGATACAGATGCATGTTAAACGCCGAGATTGACAGGACGCGGTAAGGCGTTCTACTGATTCCATAAAAGTTGTACTGTTGTCAATCAACGTCTAGATTCATATGTGTGTGTGTGTGTTTCAAGAACTACCTCAAACATTCAACGGCAAAGACTCTGAGCTGTCCGGATAGAAAAATGAAATCCAGGTAAGTTTAACGTTGTTTCGGGAGCTGAGGGCAGCGAGGTTGCTAGGCTCCATCGGCCAGCCAGTTTAATTAGCTTGCTAGCTAGTTAGGTGGCGAGCTAGCTTGTCAAGTGAACCCGGGTCAGCGTATACTTCCTGGCTACTTTTTCAATCAGCATTCATTGACCTACTAACCTAACGTAGCTCGCACAGCTGACGAATTTGTCCCTTGCCCCATAGTGGCGCAATATTCTCCAGACAAAACATCTTTCCCCCGGATCCGTTCATACCGAGAACTCATTACAACCCCTCACCGACCAAGAAGATTCCGAAAGAGCAGAGAAAGACGGTGAGTTTGTTTGAAATACTACCCCAAATCAAAAATTTGGAACGATATAGTATGAGAATTAAAACCAAAAACAGTGATTTGTGAATTGTCTTTCACCTGTATTACGTTGAAAACAATTCAGGACAGTTCAAACAAACAATTCAATATTTGATGTTTCACCCAATGAATTCTATTGATTTTCAATACAAACATTTATTCCAATTTTGATTCTAGCGACAAACGTAAAAAAAAAAAGTTGGGACTGGAAGGTATTTATCACTTTGTGATGTTGCCATTCCTTAACACCGCACTTAATAAGCGTTGACTGAACACACAGCGATTATGTGATTCAGGTGTATTTTTGTACCATTTTTCATGCGAACGAGTCTCTCAGCATTCAACCATATGTCGTATTTTGTGTTTGAAAATGCGCCGCACGTTCTGTGTTGGGAGCAAGTCGGGGCTGCTTATTGGTCTGTCTATTACCCGCACCCTCTTCTTACATGGCCATGCAATTGGGATGCGTGCTGTGTGGTTTTGCGTTGTTCTACTGACATGTCCATGGGCGTCACCCTGGAAAAGATGTCGTCCAGAAGACAACGTATGTCGCTAAAAATCTTGGTGTACTTTTCAGCATTAATGGAAGTGCAAGTTACCCTTGCCAAAGGGTACTGACATAACCCCACGCCATGACGGAGAATGGCTTTTGGACTTGTAGGTAAAAGTATAGATGGTCCTTTTCTTCTTTGGTCTGGAGCAGATGGTGTCCATTTCTTAGAAAAAAGTCCTGAAATTTTTATTTGGCTGACCACAATACAGGTTTCTACTGTGTGATAGTCCATCACAGAAACCTCAGAGCTGAGAGAGGTTGAAGATGGTTCTAGATACATAAGGCCTCCTTTTTGCACAGTTATGTCTTAACTGTCATTTTTGGAAGTAACTAGGTTTGCTAAAGCAATCCTGAGCCCATGTGCTTATTTCACCTATAAGCATTCACCTGCTGACCTCAGCTGTTGCGAATCACATAAATATTCAATTTTTTCTTTCATCAATGGTTTAACATTGCCCCATTTCAAACTTTTTTGGAATGCACTGCTGGGTTTAGAGAGCATGTAAACCCTGTTTCACAATTTTACCTCATGGATCGACTAATGGACTTCTGAAGTAATGTCAGTGATTGACATTTCATTGATTGAATTTCTTGAATTTTTTGTTCCTTGTAGAGTCTGAGTCCAGTTCGTCTGGCTAAGTCCCCCAGTCTCTCTGTACCTCAGATGGAACCACTGACACTTGAACACCAGAACTTGCTAGAACTACCTTCCCTCCCTCTTCCTTTTATACCTCCTTCCACTGAACCCCAGCCCAGCTTTTCTGAATCCTGGCCTTCCACTGATCAAGAATCATCTCTGCCACACATGACTGTTTCCCAAGAAAATGAAGCTCTGACCCATGTTGCCTCTTCAGGAAAATATCAAGCCTCTAATGCCACACAAGCAGATTCAGTATTGGCAAGGTAATCAAAATAATCACTGATATTCTTTGAAACAGTGGTGATTCTGATACATGTATGCGTCAATGGAAAAGAAAGCGAAGCCTGCACATTTACTCCATTCCACAAGAACTTCATTAAATACGGACGACGTTTCAATTCTATATACTCGAAGCGTCCGTATTTAATCGAGTTCTTGTGGCATGGAGTAAGTATGCAGGCTTCACTTTCTTTTCTATTGACGCATTCTACTTGGTTGCCTTGCACCTATGCGTGATGTGCATATAATTTTCTTTCCTCTCGCTCTGATACCTGAATGACCATGGATTTATTCCCAGGTACGTTGAGCGATTTCGTCATGGCCGACCTCAGAGTCGAGAGGAGAGGCAACGCTCGACAGTGGAAGAGTGGCAGCCATTTTGGTGGCTGTCGTCCTCCATTCCTACTACTTCCAGCCCATCTGCCATGCAGCCTGAACAGCAAGGTGTTTAAAATTGTTTTTCTATCTCTGTCTGCTGTTGAGGAAGATCCATTGACACTTGGCAGCTTCTGTAAAATGGGAACTGCCATGAAGCAGTTTTTGTCAGGCATCACAGTACTTATTTTTGAAAAGGCTGCGTAAGGACATTATTTAGTGTCCTCTCCTCTTTTGTTCCATGCTTCTAGCTCGTGTTTCAGCCCGTGAGCGAGGTCGATTCAGTACAAGCCCAGTGGAACACATTCGTTCCAGCCCCCCTCTCTCTTCACATGGAACCGCCCTTGACTTCTCTGTTGTGGTCAGTGTGTAGGACACTGCACATAGTGCAGTATTAATTCAGGCTTGTTGGATTGAGAAATAAATGCATCCTTGGTGGCTATATCCTGTATTTGTAATGGTAGACACAAACTTCGAAGTCCTGAATAGATTGAGTTTTTATACTGTACACAGAATCTCAGTACAAAAATTGAATTTAGTGGATCTGTCTCTGTGAAACTGGCCTAGTGTTTTCAGCCCAATGTTTTCAATGCTTTTTAAAATACATTTTCTTGTTTTTCTCTTTTGACCAAATGCATTTTATCAGTTATGTTTCGTTGAAAGTTAGTTTAGCAAGCATAAGACTAAACTGCAGACTTGACCCAATTATCTGAGTTAAACAAATTTAAGAAAAAATCCATCCTTTCACCTGAGGGCTACTTTTAATTTGCCTGTTTGCAAGGGGTTGTAATTTATCAAACTGCCAGTTCAGATGCTTTTTTGAGGTGACAGTAATGGGCATTCAGTGACATTTGTAAATTGGTTAACTGTGGGGTATTAAATAATTCTCTGGTTTTGAGCATAAGATGTAAATATGATTGTTTGTACAGTCTCATTAATCATCACTGCTTTGGTACAATGTTATTTAGTCCAGGCTTACAAATGTCTTAATTCAGAAAGTTGGTTCACTGTAGTTAACTGCATAATTGTACATTGGATTCTGTATAGCCTGCATGACTGTGAAATTCACGTATCAAACTGACTGTTGTATACCTTAATCCCCTTGTGGCTTAGGGTCTCTCGGACTCTTCACACTGTGAACCCCCTGATCAAGGGATACTGCAGTTACAGGAGAGGGCCAGTAAACTCCTGCTGAGGAGGTGCAGTCTGGGTTGGGGTGTTGGGCAGTATTTCACAGATAAAATGTATATGCTTTACTTTTAGCTTCTCTCAGCATGGCCTGAAGCACTGTGCATTCAGTGAATCTTGGTGAAGGAAAATTGATGCAAAAGGCACCTGCAGTGCACCTTGTAAGATGAGGTAGCCCTTTTATTAAGGTTGTATTCTAATGCCTCAAATGGGGACGAAAACACAACGGGCTACAAAAAAACTTTTTTTTTGTCGTTTGGGCTACCTGTAGATGGAAGGTTAATGGCACAGTGGCTCATGTGCATGCAGGTGGTATTATAACATCGTCCACAGTTTTGAGAAGAAAACTGTCATGCCAGATGTTCAATGATCTTGTTCCTAGGAAGGGTAGGGTTTGCTATAACCCTGTTTCCAAAAATGTTTGGATGCTATGTTAAATGTAGATAAAAACAATGCAATGATTTGCCAATCATTTAAACTCTACTTAATTGAAAATGGTACGAAGAGAACATATCAGATGTTGAAACTGAGAAAATGTGTTGTTTTTTGAAAAATATCCGCTGATTTTTAATTTGATGCCATCAAGACGTTTCAAAGAAGTTGGAATGGGTGCATGTTTACCACTGTGTTCCTTTTCCTCTTCTTTTAACAACACTCAGAAATGAGGACACCAACCTCTATAGTTATGAAAACAAAATGTTTTCCCAATCTTGCTTGATATAAGATTTCAGCTGCCCAACGCTTTGTGGCCTTATTTGTCATTTTTGTTTTCTTAATGCACTAAATATTTCCAGTGGGTGACAGGTCTGGACTTCTGGCAGGCCATTTTAGCACCCAGACTCCTTTACTGTGGAGTCGGTCATGTTGTAATTTGTGCATAGTGATGTTGGGTATTGTCTTGCTGAAATTAGCTAGGTCTTCCCTGAAAGAGGTGTGGGTGGCAGTATATGTTTCTGCATAACCTGTGCATATCATTCAGCATCAACCCTCAAGCGACTTAGTAGGGTCATTTACGACCCCAGACATATATTTTTATGTGATGTTTTGATATATTAAATTAAAAAATTGTTTCCTTTCATGAGTTTGTCGAGCTATTCCTCATTGAAATTTTCTTAGGTTTTTAGAGGAATTGGACCATTGGTGTGGCATTTATGACCTCAGAGATATAGGAGTGTTTTGTGAGTTGATAAAAGAGCACTCAGTGGCAGCATCCAAAGCAAATTATTGTTATACACTAGAAGAGAAAGAAAATGTCTACCCAGAGGGGGCACATACCATCCATAAATTGACAGAAATAACTAACTCAATCCATTAATCCCATGTTGATTTTAAATTTTTAAATGTTTTACCTCCTTGGTACTTTGCCCATTTAAGATCAAATTTTAGTGATTTGGTCGTTGGAATAATATCTACCCCTGTGTAAATGTTGGTGCAGATAGCACTATTAGTCTTTCAGATAAAGTTGGTGACAAACAGACTCACAAACACAAATGAAAGCATAACTTCTGTGGCAGGGGTAAAAATGACTGAAAATTGTTATTCTGGATCTGATGGGTACGGTTTACCGCAAAAAAAATCATAATTTATTGATTAAAATTAACCATTACAATAAAATCAATGCCCATAAGGTAAAAAAAATGTATATTTTCTGGGGTCATAAATGGCCCCACACAACATTCCGTCATTCTTGGCACGCGAAAGAATCGATCAATACCTTTAATTACATGAGATCATTCAGTTATGTTTGTAGTACATAAATGAAGCTGCGTGGATGACCACAAACATAGTCATCAGAAAAAATATTTTTGCATAAAACAGCCCACTTATTTGTTTTAGTTGCTAAAAACACTTGGTAGCTAAAGGGTGAATGGTGTCCTCACAAATGTGGAAGTTAGCCATGCCCTGTTCACTAATGCACCTCCATCCTGTAATGACTGCTGAATTCTTGAAGTGTGCACTGATAAGAAGCCAAATGGTCCCTCTCCTCTTTTGCCTGGAGGATGCAGCATCCATGATTTCCAATAAGAATTTCACATTTTGATTGATTAGACCACAGAATAGAATTTCCACTTTGCCTCTGTCGGTCTCAAATGAGCATAGGCTCAGAGAAGGAGATGGCATTTCTGGATCTTGTTTGTATTTGGTTTTATCTTTACATGGTAGAATTTTCACTTGCATTTGTAGATGCAGCTACTAACTGTGATTTTTGGCTTACTAAAGTGTTCCTGATCCCATGTAATGATTTCCATCACAGAATCCTGTCTGTTTTTATTACAGGGCCTGAAGATCTCAGTATTGGTTTTTGGCCTTGTCCCTTGCAGAGATTTCTCCGGATTCCCTGAATCTTTTAATGATATTATGTACTGCAGATGATGAAATCCCCAATTTTTTTTTTTAAATTTTACATTGAGAAACGTTGATAAATTGGTATTCAGTCTTTCACAGTGGTGAAGCCCTCACTTGTGAAGGACTCAACCTCTGTGGGATGCTCTGTATGTACCCAATCATGTTACTGACCTGTTGCCAATTAACCTAATTAGCTGTCATATGTTCCACCAGATGTAGTTTTTGGCATCAAACAACTTTTCCAGTCTTTTGCTGCTCCCATCCCAGATTTTCTGAGATGCGTTGATGGCATCAAATTCAAAATGAGCAGATATTTAAAAAAAAAAAAAAACCCCACAATTTCTCAATTTCAACACCCAATATGTTGTCTTTGCACTATCTTCAATTAAATAGAATTTAAATGATTTGCAAATCATTGCATTCTATTTTCATATGCATTTCATTTTACATCCTCTCTTTTTTTGTAAATGCGGTTGTAGTTTTTGTTGTCTCAGCTTTCTCTGCATAATGTTTTGGGTCTGAATTAGTTGTTGATCGGTTGGATTAAAGTGAAACAATAACCCATAAAACTCTGTCTTGGACCAGAGTTGCATAGCTCTGGCTTCGAGTTGGATCAGACTAGCCCACATTAGGCAAACACGGCATTATGTGGGGGTTTAAGTTTAAATTCCATTCAGTATGCTGAGATGTATTGTACTGTAAGTCTTGCACTGTATTTCAGCAATATCTGTCTTTTCCTTCCAGTGAACACTCCATCAGTAGCAGTTCACTACCCATCAGCTCTGATGGCGTAGGTAGTTCCAATTTGTCCTCGCCTATTGGTGTAGATGAACCCATCCAAAGACCTGTAGTTTCCACTCTCATTAACCCAACTACCGGTGAGTCAGAGGTGAGGAGGGGAATTTGACATGTTTCCTGGGAGTTTAACAGACACAAGTTATTTGTATTCGTTTAATGCTTAAGTTATCCCTTTTCCTCTTATTTACCATGAAATATGTGATCACAGGTTCAATGAGGATGTTTTTAATTCAATGATTATTTTTGTTTTGGATCCTATAGCTCTGAATTGTGGTCCCTTAGTCATGCCCCCTCGCACACGCCCAGAGAATGACATCCTGTTCCAGTGGCGACTGAGGAGGAAGATGGAGCAGGCCAGACATTGGCACATCCCTCACTCACAAGGTCCTGCTCCTCACCAGCCCCAGGTCAGCAGCCTAAGACCACAGGTTGGATATTGTGCCAAATCGTTAGACCGCGTTCAGGCCTATGGTCTAAATATTTGGCGTATGTGCGTGTGTGCAAAAACCTTGTGCTGTAGCACCTAAAAAACTGCAGTCAGTGCCGAGTCTGCGGCAGCAGGAGCAAATCTGCTCTAAGGTATACTTATATGAGCTTTCCACATTGACATTTTAGAAATGTTTGCATCTTTTGAAAACTTAGCTGTCACAACATATTGGGACTGAAGTTAAGTAATGCATATGAGGATACTTTCAGTTTTAATTTGGGGTATTTGCATTCAAACTGAGTGAATGGTTCTAGAATTTGTGGTCCTTCCCTTTTTAAGGGGCCAAATGTCATTGGATAGTTGACTGCAAAGCTATTCCATGGCTGGGCATGTGCTATACCCTCATTATTTCATTTACAGTTGAGCAGATAAAAGGTCTACAGTTGATTTCAAGTCTGGAATTTGCATTTGAAATCTGTTAACTCTTATGCAGTTCAGATGGCTGTCACTGCCAGTGAAGCGAGCCATTATTTGACTAAAAAAATTGTAGTAAACTTGTTAGATAAATAGAATTAGGTAAGGCCAGATCAACTATGTAGTTCATTCTTGGGAAAAAAATAAGTCGCCGATAAGCTCAGGAGCAATGAAAGGCCTGGGAGACCACGAATAACAACTGTTGTGGATGACAGAAGAATTCTTTCCCTGGTGAATAAAAATCCCTTCACAACAGGTGGCCAGATCAGGAATACCCTTCAGGAGGCAGTCATATTTATGTCAAAGTCAAAAATCAAGAGAAGGCGTCATTAGTGTAAATACAGAGGGTGTATTACAATGTGTTGACCATTGGTAAAAAAGGAAATTGGGAAGTTTGACAAAAGAACACCTAACCAAGGCCTGAACAGTTCTGGAATAATGTTACACAGACAAATGAGCCAAAGGCTAAGATGTTATTGTAGCATAATGGTGGGAAGAGGAGAGAACAGGGAAGGGAAGGAATTGTTTGTGAAATGGAGAATACTCCCTCATCTGTGAAGCGCGGTCATGTGTGAGCATGACTACCAGTGGCATTGGTTCCCTGTATAATTTATGATGTGACTGCTTACAAAAGCAGTCAGATGAATTTTGAAGTGTAAAGTCCCATATTATCTGCTCAGATTCAGCAAAGTGCTTCAGAACTCATTGGATGGTATGGATAGACAATGTCTAGATGGATGTATCTCCTCCAGCATTTGTAGAATACTTTTGACTTAGGAAATGAATTAAATTGGGAAGTTCACTCTTCAAGCACATCTTGTTTAATTTAACCCTTTACATGGCACTAAAAAATACCCGAAGAAGCACAGTGTAAAAAAGTACCGTGCGTTGGGCGTATGTCCATAAATAATCTTGCCATCACTTGCTGTAGACTTAGGTGAAAAGGGTGTATGATCAAATGTGACCTCACCACCAATTTTTTTTTTTTTCACGCAAAATCTCACAAATTTCTGGAAATCCTACACAAACAACACCTATCTCAACTTTTAGCAAACCTTTTCAGCTTTTTAATGCGCGAGTTTTCATCAGTTTTCTTTCGTGAGTAATGATGTTAGGTCCTTGTGAGTGGGACTGGGCAAGGGCACACAACCGCACTGTGAGAGGTCTGGAGAAGAAAAGAAGTTTGAGATGCTCTAGGCCACTGCTGATTGGTCGAGCACCCTGATGTCACTGCCTGTGATATAGCCTGATTTTCTCTCATTGGCTGGGAGAAATCGCCGCTGGTCTACTGCCTCACGAAGAGGCATGGGGGTGCCACTTTGGATGCCGACTGAAGTTACCAAATATGTTTCCTTGCCTGATAAAGGGTTAAAATCCACCGTGGTGCCACACCAAGCCAAAATGATGAAAATGCGCCATTGTCCAAACACGTATGGACCTGACTGTATGGCAACAAGTTTACCAGTCTTCTTTGCTAAAAAGAAAACTTTCAGACGCTGCCACCACTGTGCTTGAAGATGGTGAGCATGCTTTGTGTGCACCAGTGATAGCACTTTGCTTTAAGATCAAAGAGCTTTTAGTATAGACCTCAAGATTGTCTCCCTGGAGGTCACAGTGTTTTTCACATATTTATAATTTTTCTTTGGTCAGACTAGGTGTAACATAACATTGCCCCTTCTCAGATGTTGTTACTCCTTTGTTAATTTCTGGTTGGCGCAGCTGGACGCTAACATCGTTAGGTCTTGTGAAAATGAAACACTTCTGGCCCAATTTATGTTGATATGGGTTGAACAGTCAGGTGATTTTCGGATGTGTATTTTTGATTCAGAAGGCACAAATATTTATTTTGGGCTTTGCAGAATATAGTGTAGTGTGATGCGTAATTCCTGGAATGTTGCAGGTTTCATCCTCAGGTAAGGACACTTGCTTTGAGCGTATTACAGAGCCCTGAACCAAAATTACTTCAGTGAGTATACAGTACAGCTGCATTACTGCATTACTAGTTTTTTTGTTTTTTTTTTAATCTAGCTGTTTAATTCATTAGCTGAATGATGCTCTCTTCTTCATAATATTGCTAATATTTGTTTATGATTAAAAATGAAACATGCATGTTCAGTTGCACCCTTTTATACTTTCCTTTGTCTTTCTGGCGATCCCGTAGTCCCAGCGAGACCCATGTGCTTCAGATTTTCCAAGGCAAAGAGCTGTCCAGCACCACACACCAGTTTCTCAAGAGCCTACTGTTCCCCAGGAACTTCCTCCTGTCTCCACGGCTCCAGCTTCTTTCTCAGTTGCCAGCCCTGCCCTCTCAAGTCATTACCTCAGCAGCCCCGTCTCAGCCCACATGCACCTCCTCTGCGACGTACTGCCCTGCCCCCACCAGAGTGCACTTCCCAAAAGGAGGAGGAGCCCTAAGAAAAGCGAGGTTCCCACCAGGGACCATACCCAATGCCTACAGAAAGACCAGTCTAGCTCCACTGAATCAGAGTCTGAAGACATACTCAGCAAGGAGTCATCCTCCCCACCTCACCCATCATCCGAGACCACTGATGGATCCTGGCCAGCCGGAGAGAAGAATGCCAGGAGACTACAGAAGAACAGACTACAGAGGGAGGAACCTGAGAGGAGTAAAAAGCAGACAGTGACGTCCTGCAGCAAGAGAAAGTCCATAAGGTGTCCAAAGTTTTCCCCTCTCGATTTTAACACGTTTAAATTCGGCAAATAAAACAAAAAGTCCTGTTTCTACCTCTGAACACTAGTAAGCTAAAATGTGGAGGGTATATACATAAGTTGAGATGTTAAGGGGGCATGGGGGGTAAATAACAACTTTTTAAAGCATTCATAGTAAAAGACAATTCATTTACCAGTCAAGTACATACATTCTCTGGATAAGAATGGAAAATAGATCACTAATGTAAATTTGCCCGTTGCCATGGAAACGGCAGCCATGTTGAATTTTCTCTAGTTTTCGTTTCTCCCAGATTTCTTGGTCAATATACTTGCTAGCACGGTGGAATTTGTTTTATTTGAAGCTTTTGACATAGCCAAACAGCTTAACATACCTGTATTTAATTTCTTTCAGGGGAGAAAAAAATTTTGGGCCCTTTTTCACCCGGAATGTGGAAAAAAAGGGATTTTTTTTTGGTGGATTTAACTCCACATATCATAGGCTATACACTTAAACTGAAAAATCTCTGTGTTAGACTGTTATACTAATTACACAGAAAAACTGGTGAAAATTTCATGAGGTTCTGATGATTAGTTACGGAGAAATCTGGGTTCAAAGGGGCAAAAATGTTATTTCCTTAATGAGCTTGAAAACAATGCTTTTTAATTGTAGTAAGGGCTTTAAAAGGCTAAATTACTAGGAAATGAGGGGCCTCGAGGGAAAAATGGTTGTCAGTATGTATTTACCATAGCTTCAAGTACTCAAATCTCATAAAATGAGAAAAATGCAAAAATTGTAATTTTTTCATATGATTTACCCCCGATGCCCCCTTTGGTAGGTTTGGATATTAAAAATTAGCCTTATTCGAACATTACACCGTGTTTTCTTTGGGTGCGAGAGCAACGATGTGTTATTAAACCAGTGAGACAACTCTGTCATGATGAATGCTCCTTTTTAAGCTATCGCCACATTGGAGAGGGAAGTAGAGAGAGCAGCCAGAAGAGGTCAACCCAAGCCGACAGAGGGGTGAGCAGAGACGAAGCAGCGAAAGAGAGGGTCACAGCTCGGCAGGAAGAGCATAGGAGAGGACAGCGGGAGAGAGGTCGAGGGTCAAGGAAGGAAGGGCATTCTGGTGATCAGGCACCACCACCATCTCCTGTACACAATGCACTGGGCCAGGTAAGCTAATGCTACCCTGCAGCAATATTTAGCTGTGATTGAAGCCAGTGTTTTTGGCCTGTGAAATAAATACCTCACTTTGTGTTGTTTCGGCAGGTTGTCTCGGAGGTGCTGTTTCCCACCTCCGATTCGCCCCGTCCCCCAAGAACACCCGGCTCTTTGGACTCCCCCAGACACACTCCTCCAGGCCCCCCACAATCCCCTGCTCCTGTCCACAGCATGCCTCAGGCGCCTGAGGTAGTAGCTCAGCTGCTGCAAGAGGCTGAAGGTGAGGGGAAATTCCTGTAGTATGATATTTGACCAGCAGTCTTTCTCAACCACTGTTATTTGGTAATCTGAACCATCCCTGAGTGTCAAGCCATTTGAAGTTCAGCCATTTACGACCTCTAAATAAGTCACCACCTGTTGGTGAATAATTTGGGCTTCTGAAACTGAAAGCTGTGAACTGTGAATGCTTGTTGGCATTTTATAGGATAATTCTTGGTATTGTCCCTCTGGATTAGCTTGTTTTCTGAATTTTGTGAAGTCCCTCTGATAAAAATTCTTTCCTATTCCTCACTGGCCCCCCCCCCCACACACACACTTTTACTGATAGTTTGCTGTGTCCACTTCAGACCGTGTCTTTAAATTTCACAGAATCAGATGGGCTGGAGTTTGAAGATGACCCCTTGCTGCAGGTCTTGAGACAGCAGAGGGAATGGGTGAAAAAGCAGATTCGGTGAGGTCATGTAGCAGTGCCCCATCCCTTAGTCTTTCAGCACCCTCCCTAACACTTTGAGAACTGCTGAGAAAAAAGTTAATATTCATCTACTCTGGAAGTGGAACAGGCATGCATTCATTCATTCTAATTATAGAGTTTCTGAAAGAATATTCTGACTCGTACATTTTAAAGCATTTGCACTTACGTGGCTGTTAAGAGCCATGAATGTTATCCTGCCAATGAGATGGTGCTTTTGATGCTTCAAAAAGTAAAAACTGACCTTTGTTGCTATAAGTGCGGCTGATATGTAATGGAAGTTATGATTTTGATGTTTTTTTTTTTTCTGTCAAAACTTTTTCAGCGAAGTGGATACAATTTTGAATGAAATTCAGGATGAGCACACATGAAGAAGGACTCCAACATCAAGTACAGAAATAGCATATTCATTTCATACATAAACAAACAAACTGTATTCTCATTTTCAAAGCCATACATATTTTAACACAATAATCAATTGTCAAATGTGCAACTATCTCAAGTTATGCTACTCTAAGTATCAGATCAGACTTTGTATCAGACTTCAGATACATTTTCCAAACAGGGAGCCAAGGCTATGAGTAAAAATCTTGTTTGTAACATTTGAATAAATAAAACTGTATTTTTACTGTGATTTATAGTATTTACACAAGAAAATACCTGGAAAATGTTTGGATGACTGCCCTTATTGGAACACAATACCAATGTAGCCAATGTGTTAAGTTTTCTTACAAGCAGCTTGCACCTGGATCAGGCTCTTGATTGCATAGCTCATCTGTGCTGGTGTGTGGCAGAGCATAAGCCAGCTAATTTAGCTCAGCTGTGCTGTTCTTTGAGTCAGATCAGTGTCTCTGATTGGAGCACGAGGTGTTCAAAATTTTGTCCGTCCTTCGGAGCAGCAAGTTCATGCCCCACTGTGAGGCAGAGGCTGTGAGCTCTACCCTTGTAACAGTGGGGCACAGATCACCAGGATCCCCTCTGGGGAGACGGCAGATTCCAGCGCAGCCACATCCACTCCCTCTGGTATTCGGTAACGCCGATTAAACTGCCGCGACACCAACCCAGGCCCATCCTTTGAAAGAAAAATTGCATTTCCAGCATTTGCTCTTGATATAGGAACTGATTATATACTAAGCACCATTAAAAATGCACTGGTGAAATGTACTGACCAAAAAAAGAAATGCAATTTTCTATTTCTTGATTTTATCGAGCGTTACTGTTATTAATCGACACTTCATTGGTATCAAATGAAAGGGGGAATCTCAGACAATAGATATAACAGAAAATCCGGTTGGAGTATCGCCATGTTGGCTTGTATTTAACAAGATGAAACTCGACATTACGAAACACAAATGACACTATCAGTATCTCGTACGTCCCCCGTTAGCGTCGCGCACGGCGGGACACCTGCGTCTCATAGATATCACCAGACGTCTGATTGTTGCTTGTGGAACGCTGTTCCACTCTTCGGTCAGTGCTTGTCTTAGCTGACGTACTCTAGCTGGCGGTGGTTGACGTCTCCGGATCGCTCTATCCAGAATGTCCCACAAGTGTTCTATAGGTGAAAGATCTGGAGAAAAACGCTGGCCAGGGAAGGATTTGCACGCCGCCCGGAAGAACTCCATACAGATCGTGCCCGCGTGCGGACACGCGTTGTCCTGTTGGAAAGTCAGTCGGTGACGTCGGACAAATGGAAGGATGACTGGACGGAGAATTTCATCATGGTAACAGACGGCGTTGAGAAACACATCTCAGCGGCAGTTTGAGTTGCCGACCGGAAGCGATCCCGCATTTGCAACAAGTGGATACGACGGTCAGACGCTGGATTCATAACACGTGCCCTACCGGATCTGGGGCGATCGGCCGTGTGTCCAGTGGCATTAAATCTGGTTCTGAGGCGATTAATTGTTGCAGAATGCACGCTGAATTGACGGGCAACTCTGTATACTTGACTTCTGGCCTGTAGCATCCCAATCGCGCGTTCTTGTTGAACTTCCGTTAGTCGTGGCATTATAACCTGTCTGATTTTTACTCATTTTCGGTTGGACTTTCATAGGCCCCGGTGTCTACGAGGAACTCAAAACAAAAATGGAAGTGTTAGGACAATGGCGGTACTCGAACCCAAGCACTGCCGATGTTTGGTTCTGGACGAACGGCGGCTCCAGAATACGCGCTGTGACCGCGAAAATTTGTATGGTAGAAGTACTTGCCTCCAAAAATAACTCAGAGCAAAAGCATCTTTCTCAATGGGTTTGTCGAAATTTGGCACTGGATTACGTAATTGTGTTTCTTTTTTTGGTCAGTAAATGTACTTTATTTGTCGCAAATTGAAGAATCAGTCAGCTCTTATTGCTTTTCCTGTGAGATACGAGTGGAAATAAAGAAAAGTGCGTGGTATTGTAATCCCAACGCGCACCACGTGAATGCGCCAAGCACCTCAGTAATGACAAACGTTTAGTCGTTTGTTATGTGCTCAGTGACGCTTGACTTGTTCTTTTGGATGTGGTCAATACCCTACATAAAGCCAACCAAAGAAATGAAAAATGCTAAGATAACAAGAAAATGGAATGGCTTATGACATACGAGAGAGAAAAAGAGCCATTGGCATGTCACGGGCTGGTCTCAGCTGCCGAGAGGTGGTGCATCATCTGCACAGTCACCAGTCAACAATCAGTCAGCTGTCTGTCCGAGAGTGGAAAACAGGCATTGTTGATGACCGACCCCGATTAAGGCAGCCACGAGTGAAGAGCGCCACATCCGGTTACAGCATGTACATGATTGATTAACAGCAACCCAAACGGGTCATGAGACGAGGGGTTCCAGACATCTGAGGGTGAGCGCAAGTACCGTTCGATGCCGTCTGTGAGCAACACATGTGTGCCCACGGCCCCTACAGAAAATCCATTTGTAGCCTGCATGTTAAACGTAAAAAAAATGGATTTTCTGTTGGGGACGTGTGCATGCACGTGTTGCACACACCGACAGCATTGAATGGTACTTTTCTGTGCCATGAAAAAGTATTTTCCCCCTTCCTGATTTTTTTTTTTTAACATATTTGTCGCACTTAAATGTTTCAGATCATCAAACAAATTTTAATATTAGACAGAGATCCCCGAGTAAATACAAAATGCAGTTTTTAAATGATGATTTCATTTATTGAGGGGAAAAAAGCTAAGAAAAAAGCTATCCAAACCTACCTGGCCCTATGTGAAAAAGTAATTGCCCCTTAAACCTAACAACTGGTTGTGTCTCCCTCGGCGACTACAACTGCAATCAAGCGTTTACGATAACTGGCAATGAGTCGTTCACATCACTGTGGAGGAATTATGGCCCACTCTTCTTTGCAGATTTATTGCAAATCACCCACATTGGAGGGTTTTTAAGTATGAATATGCCACAGCATCTCAGTCAGTTTTAAGTCAGAATTTCGACTAGGCTCCACCAAAACCTCCATTCTGTTTCTTCAGAGCCATTCAGAGGTGGATTTGCTTGTGTACTTTGGATCATTGTCCTGCTGTGTAACCTGACTGCACTTGAGGTTTAGGTCACAAACTGATGGCAGGACATTCTCCTTCAGGATTTTCTAATAGAGAGCTGAATTCATGGTCCCATTAATAATGGCAAGTCGCACAAGTCCTGAGGCTGCAAAGCCGCCCCAGACCATCACTGTCACCATTTTGTTTGATTGTCGATATGTTGTTTTTATTGAAGGAAGGCTGTGTTAGTTTTACGTCAGATGTAAAGAGGCCAATGTCTTACATAAAGTGCTGTCTTTGACTCATCGGTCCACATAATATTTTTCCCCAAAGCCTTGGGAGCATCAGGATATTTTTTGGAAAATGTAAGTCAAGCCTTTGTGGTCTTTTTGATCCACAATGGTTTTCACCTTGCAGCTCTCCTGGGATTTTTGTCCTGTCTCATTCTTATTGTGGAATCGTGTACACTGAGATGAGTGAGGCATGCAATGATTTAGATGTTGGTCTGGGTTTCTTTGTGACCTCCTGGATGAGTCGTTGATGAGCTATTGGAGGAATTTTGGTCATTTTCTGCCACAGCTTGGAAGATTCACCACTTCCAAGTTTTCTCCAATTGTAGATGATGGCTTTCACCCTGGTTTGCTGGAGTCCCACTGCCTGAGAAATTGCTTTGTAACTCTTCCTAGAATGATGGATGTCAACAACTTTGTTTCTTGCCTGTTCTTGAATTTTTTACATTGTGGTACGATGCTGCATTTTACCTACTTCACATTGCCAGACAAGTTCTATTTAAGTGATTGACCAAGGCTGGCTGCAATCATGCCATGGTGAGTCTAGTGAAATTGAACCCAATTATTAACTAGAGCTGGACTTGCGAGAGCCCATACCTCCGCCAGCATGGCTGGATTTGAACTATGGACTAAATCTAAGCTGTACTTTGGCCTAGATATGCGAATTTAATCACTTGTTCCTCTAGTGCTACTCTAACTTCTTTCAAAGTTTGGTTAAAATCTATGCAGCTGTTTTTAACCTATCCTGCTAACAGACAGGCAAACAAATAAACAAACGGAAGCAAAAACATAACCTCCTGGCGGAGGTAATAGTTAAATTAGTTGAATTGGTTAATGTAGTTAGGAAGAGGGTAATTACTTTTTCACATAGGGCAATATAGGCGTTTCCCATCATTAAATGAAATCACTTACGAACGGCATTTGGCGTCTACTCTGGGTTTCTTTGTCTATTGTTAAAATTAATTTTGATGTCCTGAAACATTTAAGAGTGACAAATATGCAAAAATAGAAGAAATGGGGAAGGGGGAAAATACTTTTCCAAGCACGGACCACACCATTTGGAGTTCATTAAGGTTTACTTTTTCACCCATAGAAAGACAAAACATTTAACTTCTTATATTATGATAGTTTTGTTAGCGAGCAGCTTAAAGTTGGACTTGTCCATGTTCTCCCCCACTGTCTAATTGATGCATTGTACTGATCAGTAATGATGAGCACCATACTTAGTGATCTGAACTATCATTGTACATTTTTTCTTTTTTTTTTTTTTTTTTTTTTTTTTTTTTTTAGGAGAGAGATATAAACCTAAATTTGATTGTAAGTTCCAATTGTCTTCCGACACCCTAACCTTCAATTACGGACTTCGAAGTCGACAGTTTGTGCATTTGGTATTTGTGGTAGGATCTCAAACTTGATCTTAAAATTTGCCAGTGCTCAATTATCTGAAATTTATAACACCACAAACATGGCATTGAAATTCAATTGCATTCGATGGCGTACCTTTCTTTGCTCGTGCTTTCCGTGAACCTCTACAAAGTCTCCTGCGACCTTAACCATGAGTTCGTCAGGGCAGAAGTGCTTCACGTCAACATGCACAGTAAACCCGCTGCTTTCACGAGCGACCTGTTTACAAAACGAGATGACATTTTACTCCAGTTTTACATTTCCTATATGTGCATGACAGATGCTACACAGGACACTAGTAAACAGGCATAACCCCTCAACATTTCTCAGAATTCTGATGATGGTCCACGACGCAAATCCTGCGGCTAGGACTAATCGTTTGCAGCGATGCCATGTATTAAATATTGCGACATTGTATAAAATACAATATTGTATTTAATCGCTTTGTGCACGCATGAGTTCACGAGAGTGCTTGCCTGCGGGGAGCCCGTGTGTTCAGTTGCTGAAATTTCCGATGGCGCCCAGGCGCATGACAGTGTGCCGTTCAGATGAGGGAGCAGCGGCGTGAGAACCCTCTCCCATGGAATTCCACTGAGGGGAACTGCGTGCGGCAGATCGAAGTCCATTTCTCCACTGCAGCAAGAAGAAATACAGCTTTTACACAAAACGGAAATTTACTGCGAAAAACGTATCAGTTGTTTCTGGGCACATTCTACGACGTCAGCGAGTTTTTTGGGGGAAAAAAATGTTCATCAAAAATGATAATTAAAAGTGTAATCTGCTGTGCAGTATTTCCGAGGAAAAATGAGGGTTATTACCTCTGTAAAGCCTGAAAGAGACAGAACAAAGAGTTAACTATTTTCCTCTTATCGCAGGATGTCAGGTGTAAGTTGCTGTCAAGTTTAGAGGGCTCGCAGTTATATAGCAGTTTCCTGGCGTCTGTATTACGTGAGTCAGCCTGTCGTCACTGGTCCATCACGTTTCACATGGCACGGTTAAGACAAACGAAACCGTGCCCCCAACGGCATACCTCACGGTCTTCCTGGTTTTGGCCATTCCGTTATTAGCCGACATTAAGCACTGACAGGTGTTTTATAGACGATGGGTTGCCATATCATTGCGGGCAATCTTCATTGCCGGTAGTTTTAGTGCTGTGAATTGTGACCGCGCCAAAAAATAAGTTTCTTCGGCAGCGATGGCAGGATGACGCGTGTGGCGTTTGTGGAAGTTTTACACCCATTTAATGAACAATTTTAAAACTGGCTTGCTGTGCGAAGTAGTTGGCTATACATCAATGAATAAATTCAGTTTTAAGTTTTTCTTATATTTTCAGTCTTGGTTGCCGAATACCATCTCATTTCACCTGCCCAGTAAGAATATATCAATGTCATATTGTTGCTGGGATTATGCTAGATGGTTGCTAATATTATCTTTAAAGGTGCTGTATAGGGATGGGTGTTGCTGGTGCACAGTTTGTTCTTGGCGCGGGGCATGCACCTCGACACGTGCCAAAAATGCAGCGTCTCACGCCCATGTCCTTTTTAGATTTCCCAGGACACGTTGATGACCACGCGTCATACTTCAAAAGACAGATGTCCATGGCTCTTGCTTGCACGATGACAGTATTCAAAGACGAGATTAGCATCCTAACGCGTTGGGTGCTTCTGTGAAGGGCGTACATTCAAGAGACGCTCAGACGAGAAAACTGCTGTTGTCATGAGCGTCAAAATTGCCATAGTAATATAAGGATGGCGAATCATTACCAGAATTATTTACAAATTACCCTCTCGTTTCATTCAGGTGTGCTTGACTTTAAAATTCGCCAGACTTTTTGCCTTTCAGTGAAGTTGTAAGCTGTATGCACATGTGATTGTGTTGATGCGCCGCTGCTGCCATTTGTGACCCCAGTTTCGGGATAATTGTCACCAGAGCCGTAGAGCAGAGCTGGCTGGCCCATTAGGCAATACAGGCAAATGCTAAGGGCGCCGTGGCGCCACAAAATCGAGGAAAAAATTCACCGTCAATATAATTATATTAAAACTAGTTATTACTATTAACTCTTAAAATGGAAAAGCCAACATAAATTCAAATGTAAAGCAACGCCCAATTAATATTACTACAAATGATAATACCAAAGAAGTTCCCCCCCCTCCTCCGGCTGATCAGTACCTGCTCGCTCTCTGTCGGGGGAGGGGCGAATGAACAGGCTACGGTATCGTCTTTAGCCTGTTTGTGTAATTTGCTTGCTTTGTCCTACTGTCCGGTTGTTGCCGCATGAAAGTTTGAAAACGCTGACTGTATTTCTTTTGATTCGCAGAGTGGATAAACGTCAGAGTGGGTTTCTTAAACCTGCGTTGCTGGTCTGTGTGCGGGCGCTCTGGAGAAAAATACCTATGACAGAATTGCAGACAGTTTTGCTAAGTTCTCATTCCATTATTTACCACTGAAATAGTTACACTGAGTTGCATTGCTTAGTTGTGGCATGCTGTTGTTTAATTAACCAAGTTAGTTCGTGTGTGTGTGGAGAAGAATGTACGTGGCTGAGAGTTGGGTGGCGAGCTAGCTCCATTGTTTAGCTTGCATTAAGTGCTGTTCCTCAGTAGCTCAGTTATTTTTGTCTCAGAAATTTTCCTTTTTGATTTGTCTCTTTTGTAATATTTCGGAAGATGGATTCAGACAAACGTGCATGATCCCCCTGTTTGCAGTGCTGTTCCCACACCATAAAAAACTTCGCAGTGACGTCGGGGAGCACTTTACAATCAGTGCAGTAGAACCAACCAAGGTGATCTGCTAACTGTGCAAAGCTAAAGTTAGCAGAGGCAAAGATATTAATCACCTGTCAACATCTTCCATGCATAATCACTTGAGTATTGTTGTAGCCTATTTATAATTTATCACTATTATTATTATTATTACTATTAATTCACTTATTTACAGGATTTTTATTTTGTGGTAAGGGTATTTGTATTGTATTTCAGATTTTTTTTGTATTTGTTATTTGTTAAGCGTGTAAATTGGGTGACATGTTATCTTATAAATTAAAGACAATGGTAAAAACAATGCTATTCGATTCTTTAGTAAGCGATGTAAATCGCCGATGGAGGGGGGCACCATATAAAATCTCGCCTAGGGCGCCACATTGGGTAGGGCCAGCTCTGCCATAGAGATATATATGGCTCCGGTTGACGCTTCACAGAAAATTCCAATAAAATCGACAAAAAGCAGTGATCTGAAAAAGGTTATTCACACTGTACTACAGGGGTGGCCAACCCTGGTCCTGGAGAGCCGTAATGTCTGCTGGTTTTTGGTGTTACTCAGCACTTGATTGATGAATTAAAGAAGTTGATTACACACTTCGCTCACCTGGTGTCTTAGGTTTTAATTAGGTGGAGGAAACTAAAATCAGCACGCCCTGTGGCTCTCCAAGACCTGGGTTGGCCACCACTGCTCTACGATATTGAAAATACCACAACAACATATTATTTGATGCTTTAACTTATGAATTCAATGGTTAATTGAAAATGTATTCTTAATTCAAAACTGATGATGGAAACATACTCCAAAAAAGTTGGAGCAGGGGCAGTTTAAAAATAATGAAGTCACAAGTTGCAATGACAATGTGATGCTAAACAAGTGAGCTCATGTTATATAACAGAAGGAGCCACCGAAACAGGCCTAGTCCTTCAAGAGCAAAGATGGGTCAAGCTCAATGATTTGTGAACAGATTCATTTGCTTATAATCCATAGAACAACATTCCTGAAATACAAATTGGTAGGATTTTTGACATTTTACCCTTCATAGTGCACAGCAGAATTAAGAGACAGAATTAACCTGGTGAGTAAGGGTAAGGCCAAAATCCACTTTGGAATTTGCGTTTTCTCCAATACCTCAGACATCACAGTCAAATGAATCTTCATGAAACTGTTAGGGATTTCACAACATGGGCCCAGAAATACTGAGGTGAACCGTCGTCATTCAAAACCATTTGTCCTGCAACTATAGATGCAAGTTAGGGCTTTACTACGCACAGCTGAACATACATCAACATTACCCAAAGTGCTACCCACTTCTCTGGGCTTAATGTCGCCTGAGGAGGACAGCAGCACAGTGGAAGTGTGCTTTGTAGTCATGCAAGTCAACATTTTACGTGGGTCTTGGAAAAACAGCTGCTGGTTTTCTCTTTCCTAAAGATTAGAAGGGCAACCCAATCAGTCCAGTCTAAAAGCAAGTGTCTGTCATGATATGGGGATGTGTCAGTGCATGTGGCATGGGTGACTTGCACCACTAGTGCAGAAAGATATACACAAATTTTTCAGCAACACACGTGGCCATCAAGACAGCCCCGCATTCTTCAGCAAGACAACACCAGACCACATTTGGCATAGATTACAAGTGCATTACTTTGTATTCAGAGTGCAGCTGTCCTGATTAGTCTCAGATTATGAATGTACAATTCATTACAAAGCGAACCATTAGCGAAAAAGCCCAAAACAATTGCGTAGCTGAAGACCTTCAGACAGGAGGAATCCGGGAAAATTCTGCTTACTCAACTTGACCATCTGGTGTCATCACTGTTCAGATGCTTAATAAGTGTGATTAAAAGTCATGGTGTCGTTACACAGTGGTAAACAGTTGACTGTGCCAACTGTTTTGAGCTCTATGACAGTCCTCATATTTTATGTTTGCAATGTACAATTTAATTCATGTTGGAATATCTAATAACATCTTGTTCGGTTTTCAGTGTAGTAGAGGGTGAATGGACCTTTCAAATCAGTCCTTTGTGATTTTATTTACATTTTCCTTTGTGCAATGACTTTTTCAGGCTTGGGGTTCTATTTTTGACGACTATTTATCTCTGCAATTTTCCCTGTTACTGATGTACTGCCTGGCCAAAAAAAAAAATTGCACACTAGTATTTTGTCAGACAGCCTTTAGCTTTGCTCACGGCAGGCATTTGCTGTGGCATTGTTTTGACAATCGTATGGAATGTTGCAACATTTATTTGAGAGTAAGAGCTGCATTATTTTTTTGGCCGTGATGTTGCACTGATGACGGGAGTTATCAATATTTAGGCTGCGTTCCAGTAGTCTTTTTTTTGCTTGGAAAAGTTTCTAACTCCTAGAAATTACCCAAAGTATCTAAACTGTTGCTAATAAAGTTGGAATAAAATATCTTTTTTTTCATGTAATGATTGTGACAATGTGATTCATTCCTGATATTGTTTGAATACAAAATTATTCCTACTTTATTGGGCAACAGTGTAAATGGCACCCATAAGTGTTTGAATTCTCTAAATGTTAAGCTTAGGTTCTTCAGTGCTCCCTAACTAATGTCCTTTAGCAGAGTACACTGAATCGTCCTTCACTAAAAGAAGAGACGATGCTTTCCCACAATTCTGTGTGGCAGCAATATTTGTGCTTTCAGAGAATTTCACAACGCAGCCTTTTCTTAACTAGTCGCTTTTGTGTTTTGAACCACATGGAAAAATGGCTTAACATTCCATGGACAATACAAGCCCGATCTTTAAAGAATGACAGCATTTTCAACTGATGGAATTCTAGACTGGCGAATCAATAAGCTGCTAACTTTCTGTACTCAGGCATAACCATTTTTCTTACAACTTCAATACAGTAAGAGGTCTGACTCATAATTTACATTGCCTTTGAATTCTTAGTCCTTTAAGAAATTATTCATTTCAGTGGCCATGTGTCCACAAATTCACTAGTTCGAAGCCAATTAATTTACAATTCAGATTTGATCATAACCCATTTTCCCATCTTCTGGAATAATATAGTATAATATGAATCCTGAACTTTTCAGAGCACACAGATATCACACATACCTTTGGCTTAAAAGACCATGGAATGGCAAGCAGTGCAACTAAGAAAAATTAACACCTAGCTAATAAAATTCTGGGGATTACAGTTGTGGTTGGAACAAAACCCATCACTGCTGATATCTGCTGGGTGGAATACGCCCAATAAGACGGACTTTGATTTCATGGGACATGAAAAATGTAAAACTTGTGAAATCAGGGAAAGTAACAGTAAAGTTATAACGAAAACTTGGCTTTGAGGGAGAGGGGGTCATTTTCAAAGTTTGGAGGTTTGAGGAACATTAAAATCAGTGTTCTTCTAAGACTGTGTTAAATGTGACCTACCTTTCCAGCAAATGGTATGTGTTATGGTAGAACAGCTTGTCCCCTAAGTGGATTATGTAAGTTGTTAGCATAACCAACTCCAACCACTTTTGGTATGTTATGCCCCTGCCTGTGCAACATCTTTTTTGCAATCCCTCTGCCAAGTCCTGGCTAGTCAAAACAAATGCGCTCTGCCCAAATGTTTCTCAGCAGGACCACGAGGATAAATCCTGCAGCTGCCCATACAGTGACTGAGGGGCTCAGAGTAAAAGCACTGGGTGCCACAGGGCCTGGCACATAATATTAAGGTGACCTCTGTGACATCCCCAAGAAACAGAACCAGTGTTTGTCACTCAAACGATGACTCTGCTACTAAAAATGGCATCCGCAGTGATCCCAGGGGATTAGCGTTTGCAAGAGGGACTGGGTTTCATAATAGCGCCTGAGTAAGGCTGTAAAGAGGAAGGTGGAAGGTCATTTATAGACGCACTAAAGAATGACAGTTTGGCTGCCAAGATTTATGGCTGGGTCCAATTGCAGCCTTAAAAGGGGAGTGTGTATCAGCATATTGGTGTTTACATCAACCATGTGCAAGTTTATTTGCCTAATCTAAATATTTTGATGGGGGAAATACACAAAAACCAAACAGTACAACCACCCTGAGTACAAACTACTGGGCTGAAGTGCAACTACAGGGACAGTTTCATGGACCTCCATTAGGTTTAGTCTCGGGTTAAGTTAAAGTTGTGTGACAAACCATAAAAAATTAAAATCAGTCCATGACTAAGCTTGATCTCTTCCAATGAACCTGGCCCTAAATATTGCAAATAGAAAAGGAAAACTCTGGACTGAAAGGGTAAAGGGGTAGTTTGGCTTGATCTCTGCAGGAGCCAAATCAAAATCCAAGTTTCAAAAAAATGTAGAAGATTAAATTTAATGTTTCGTTTCTGTACTTCAAAAACCATTTTATTTTTCATACTGAAAATATCTCAAACATTGTTTCAATCAAAAACAATGGAGAAAGTAATGTTACAAATCCAGAACTCAAACAGTGTGTGTGTGTGAGGATATCTGCCAAGAAAATCATAGCCCGAAAATGGGTATAAATTTTAACTCGATTAAGCTGAAATAAGCTCTCATGGTGACAGTATTACCTACTTAATAATTGGAATGTAAAATTGAAACTGATGTCTAGTATGGTAAAATAAAGACCAAAGGTAACAGTTCCGAAAGCACTGGACTTCTTACAAAGAGACCAAGAGGAGCATTTTGGTGCATACAAGATGTGTGTGCATTGCAGACAAAACAACACAAGGAAAGCAAACGAAGTGAAGATGCTGGATGCAACATCCCCTCCACAATGGGCCTCGTTTAGGGAATTCCCAAAGGAATGGTGAAGGAAAGGTAATCTGCCACTTCTCCCCACTGCGCTCTGAAGTGCTGGAATATGGTTATCCATGTTGTGAGCACTGCCACCCACAGCAACAGCCCCAAAGCAGATCGTTTCACATCTGGAAGAGATTACAAGTGGACCAGAAGGACAAAAAAAAAAAAAAAACCATTTACTACATAACATGATCAATACAATGGCATAAAATGCATTAGAGCCAACAAATGGGACTTGTGGATGAATGCCAAAATGTCAAAGAACATAAATAAATTTTGCAAGCCCATCAAAAACTCTACAGCCTTGTAGGCACTACATACCAATGCAGCCAAGCATTTCCTATCATGTTCTGGACACGTGAATTCCCATGTACATGTGGCATGAGCACACCTCTCTCATGACACATGTAACTTAGGCTATTTTGCCAAGACAGGCATTCCTCAACTAGACATTTTTGTATCTGGTAATCAAAAATATATGTATTTAAAGGACATATTACTTTAGGTTATGAGGTCTTATGACAGCCAAGTTCTAAGCAGATTAGGCTACAACGATTTGAAAACTCCACTCACATGTTTTGATCTGGAGCTGTTCAGTGTATGCTGGTTTCATAAAAGCTTCTCTGAAGAACCACACCACATTTACCAGCCAAAGAAACGGAAGAAAGGCAAAACCACCTGCCAGAAATAAAACCATTAGTGAAGGTTAAATGACAATACAAAATTTTTTGGTATCCACCCTCTTAACCTGAATTTCTTTGCCGTCCGAATACGAATAGGCTAACCAAAAAGACCCTGCAAAAAAAAAAAAAAAAAAAAAAAAAAAACCAGCATCACCATCCCCTACCCCAAGTAAGAAAATGTAACAGAAGTTATTCATAAATTTCTCAATGAAAATTGATCTCTGATGGAGAACGCCATTTTTAATAAGCCTCAGATTTTTGCCGGCATTATGTGAACACAGATTGTCATAAAACTTTGTTCACAGAATATAGTCGTCATGACACCACTTCCAATGCCATTTCCTAAAAAAAAGGGATGATATAGAAAGCGCACATGACAAAAATGATTTTCAAATCATCCATGGCCTGTATTAACCCATTAAGACCTAGGGCACACTCTAAAGCATTCTAAAGCACCCCTTTGGGTTTTCTGAAAAACCTGACAGCATCATCAACATTCACCAAAACCTTTATTTTTCAGCCTCTGTAGCCCAAAAAAAAAAAAAAAAATGAAATAAAAATTGAGAGCTTAAACCACTGGCTTTTACTGGAAATAATTGCCATTTCCCAAATGTTCAAGATATTTTTAAAAAACCAACAGAAAAAAAATCAGGTCATCAGCCATTGTCACTGTCTGAAGTGAATCTTTTGAAACCTTTTTGCGGGCCAAAGGCAAAAAAAAAAAAAAAAAAACAACAGTATAAATACAAACCCCATACTGCTCACAAAGAACTTCATCGGTCATGTTTCTCATAAATGATAGCATCCTCTAAACGCGCTCAAGTTGCACCGGGTCTTACAGGGAGAAACACGTGGCCACAGCATCAGGTCTTAATTGGTTAAATTGGAAACCACACAAATACAAGATATTTCATGTTCTTCCTTCTCGTTTCTGGAAATAAACACTGAATTTTATGCTCGCAAAACATTCCTAAAAAGCTTTGGCAGGGGTGTGTTAACATCTGTGCTGCATCACCTTTCCTTTTAACAGGCCACCAAAATAATTTGGGGAACTGAGGTCAGCAATTGCTCCAGTTTTTCCCTTCATTCTTCCTTGATATTTGTCTGTAACCACAAAGATCTCCAAGGTTTTCACTGTCGCATTTTCCATTCCTTAATGCAGCTTATTTTCATCAAGTGATCTGTCTGCAATGAAGGTAGGCCAATCTAGCACCCACACTCTTCGATGTGGAAGCCAAGCTGTTGTAACGTGCAGAATGTTGCTTGCCATTGTCATGTCAAAATAAGCAGGGGTGACCCTGATAAGATATCTGTGAGAACAGCAGGGTTTCAAAATGGGACCCGTGGGTCTGTGGTAGAGCTGGGCGATTAACCGAATCATGATTATTTTAACTCATTCCCTACGGAATACTTTTATATAAAATTGTCGCATTTGTACGGAATACTTTTCCCGAAAATTAGACAATAAAAACTACTGAAGTACAGGTGGCCCATCACCGCGATCGGCAACTGATTTTGTGTTTTCATCGGACTGCGAATGGTCATCCACGCCGCAGGCACCGGCTTACCATAGGGAATGATAGAATTCACTGCGCCGCTGGCACTGGCTTACCATAGGGAATGGTAGAATTCGCTGCGCCACTGGCAGCGGCTTGCCGTAGGGAATGAGTTAAGCGCTATAAAAGTAACTGCCACTATGGGGCAGACAGGCGAGCTTGCTTATTACCTTTTCTATACCTAATGCCGTGTGAAACGAAGATCAGAGGCCATTGCTTCCAGGAAGAAAAGTGCGATTTGAAGTCCGCTAATTACCAGCGAGGTTGGACAGCTTCCTTCACATTGGCATTATTAGCTTACCTTAAATCAATTCCCGTGTACTTTGCCCAATTTGCATTCAAGCCATTTATTCAGCTAACTGACTACTCAAAACCAAAATGTGGCCTATAATGATTAAGAGATAAATGAGAAGTAGACAGCTAACCAGGCTACAGTGTTTGACTGAAAGAATGTCAATAATCTGACTAAATAGCAGACCTCTGAATTACACCTCTCATCGTAGAATTTTTTGTATTCTTAAAAAGATTTCTGAAAACTAAAATCATTTTAAGATGGCCCAGGTTTTTAAGCGTTTAAAAATATACGTGAAGTGGAAAACATTTTGTGGAAGCTTTATAAGATTACAAACTTAAAAAGTGCCGCAACTGCTCTGAAGGTGCTGATCCTGTAACAGCCATGACTGTGGAAGCTGTCCAGACAGAGTACTCAATATTTGACTCATCACTCGTTGTCACAGAGTGCAGAATTTCATCATCAAAATTTTTATAAAAGGCCCACCTGCCCATCAAACTCAACTGTTATATGACTGTACTGTGAAGACAGAACAAGCTTTTCCTTTAAGGCCCAATTATTTTTACTCCTCACACAAAGTAAAAGATAACTTTAACTGTGTATAAACATTCATCGCAGCAATTTGACGACAGTATCCGAATATTTGGATTTAAATTCTGCATGCTTTTGGACAGATTGCTGCTTTAGGCCAAGTAATTTACACTTTCATTTTAATAAAAATGTCTGGGAAGAATGTACACGACATTCCATTTTTTTTAAGTGTTGTTTGTTTCGCAACTCTCAACACTGACTTGCACAACAAACGAGCAGTTTTCTACAATGAATTAAGAGTACAGTGTTTTATTCTGTATTTTGATAATTTACATGCAGAACTGCCAGAAATGGGCGTATCAAATTTACTATGAAGATATACTTGAGGGAGTCCTTGATTTATATTCACACTCATAAGGTATCCTTGGTACACAAAAATTGAGAACCCTTGCTCTGGAAGACAGCATAAATTGCTCATAAATGCTTAGATATCCTTCAGCATCAATGATACCAACACGGATCAAGTTACCCATGCCAGGGGCACCCATATACCACAAAAGACACTATGGTTTGAAGTTCATTAAAAAGAGATTCTTTCGATGTTTCAACAAATTTGTTTACCTTAGTATAAAGCAAATCCCAGATTTGCTCAGTCGGATTAAGGCCTGGATTTTGAGCAGGCCAAGTCATAACTTTAAGAGCCAATTTTTCTATGAATGAGACAGTAAAGCTTAGGGGGTGATATATCACCCCCTCATATTCCAACAAATTTTTTTGTGGGGGTAAATATATTGTAAAAACTGACAGAAATCACTTTTTTTTAAATCTCTAAAACCCTTCGGAAAAAAATTTACGACCCCATTAAGGGAAGGGGTCCCAAGGGCCAAAATTCCAAAAAACTAAAAAATGGGTTTTTGACTTTATTATTATCTCTGGGCGCCCTCATTCAGCCTCTGTGATTTCATGGTATATGAATGTATTGGGTAGTGTCTTTCAAAAAACATTGGCATTTTAGAGGCTAAATGAGGGCGCCAAATCACTACTTTTCACTTTTTAGGCTGCATTCGGGGACCTCCCACGGCTTGTGCCCTGATTAAGCCTGGCTCATTCATGCATATTTGGACACGTGGGGACCTTTCCTTTCTAAATATACATGAATGGCGGTGGCTTAGTTTGGGCGCTTTTTGTGGCGAAAATGCAGTTTTGGTACATTTTCATCAGGCCATAACTCAGTGCTCCCTCTATGGAATTAAATAAAACTATTTTAGGATGTTCCTCTATATCTCTACTTTCTATGATTACCATATCAGAAAGGCTTCTTGCATCATGAACCCTTTACGTGCCAGAGTTCCAGGTGCCCCAGGGAAGGTGAAAATAAGGGCACCATGGCTAATGACAGGGTCCATTACAGCATAATATGTTATACACATATTTTGATATGTGGTGTGTGGTTTACAGACCTCCAAGTCACAAGATGTTCGAGATAAAGTATGGATTTTCACAGGGCTAAATCACTACATGTCTGTGTCCTTTCATACCATGTGGTCATGCAGTGCTACCCCCTGGGCCAGCTGAGCCATCTAGTGGCCAGTTGAAGAACCGACCTAGCAATACAGTACCAAGTGGCTGTAATCCGCCGTGAACATTTTAGCTCAGAAATGGTTCATGGGACAAAAAGCCTTCTTGATATTATCATACAAAGTAGAGATATAGAAGAATATTATTAAAGTAGTTTCATTTCATTCCATAGTGGGTGCACCAAGTTCGGGTCTGATGAAAATGTGCCAAAATGGCATTTTTGCCACAAAAAGCACTCCCTATACAAAAGCGCCCAAACTAAGCCACCACCATTCATGCATATTTAGAAAGGAAAGGTCCCTATGTGTCCAAATATGCATGAATGAGCCAGGCTTAATCAAAGCGCAAGCTGTGGGAGGTCCCCGAATGCAGTCCAAAAAGTAAAAAGTAATGATTTTAAGCACCACCTATAGGTGGCGCCCTCATTCAGCCTCAAATGGCGCTTTTCCACTACGCGGTACCGGCTCTACTTTACTCTACTCGCCTTTTTTGTTTTTCCATTAGGAAAAAGTACCTCGTACTTGGTACCTGGTGCCACTTTTTCTGGTACCTGCTCTCCTGGGGTTCCAAAAACAGCCGACCGGGTACTAGTAGGTACTAAAATGTGACGTGACAGCATTGTAGCCCACTGCTTGGTCAGAGAGAATCGTCACTGCGAAAGACGACCCCGTAGTCAACCTCGGGACATCTCATTTGCCTGTGACCCCGATCGTGGCAAAATTAAGTGACGGTATTGTGTCCAGTTATGTTCCCCTAAATAATTCCCTTTTAGAAAGTTATGTGATGCTGCACCCGTTTAAAGAAAATCGCGCTGAAAAATAACTTTACGGGTGTTGACGAATCATTTTTGTCTTAACGTTATCACAGATGAGATTACGCATCATAAAGCGATGAATTCCGATTCTCTGCCATCTCCTGCGATTTGCGGATTTGCAACGAGGAACTCTGCTCTGCAATGATCACTTAATTATCCCATGCTTTAACAATTCGTTTGTTTGTGGTCAAATTTAGAGTGAAATATACATTTGCTCTCCGCGCCTTTTACAGATATCATTGCTTTGCGTTGTTAGGTGGTACGCAATTTTATGCGAGTCTGAATCAGACACGACAATGCCAAACAGAAAATACAATTAAACACTTGCGGACTTTAGTGCCATAATGTGGTGACGGTAGTGCACGTCCCCTGATTTAAAACATAAATATTTAACAAAAATCGACGGAATAAAAGTAAACTTGATTTAACGTAGGATGCCGTCGCGGCTGTAACATGCTGCGTCGCAACGACAAGCCGGTACCACGGAGTGGAAAAGCGCCATAAAATGCCAATGTTTTTTTGAAAGACACTACCCGATGCATTCATATACCCTGAAATCACTGAGGCTGAATGAGGGCACACGGAGATAATCAAAGTCAAAAACCAGTTTTTTTTAGTTTTTTGCAATTTTGGCCTTCTGGACCTTTACCCTGAAAAGGGCTATAATTTTTTCCCCCGAAAAGTTCCAGAGATAAAAAAAAAAACGTGATTTCTGTCAGTTTGAAAATATAACTACCCCACAAAAAAATTGATACGAATCGGAGGGGGTGAAGTATCACGCCCTGTCTCATTCTTGGAAAAATTGGCTCTTGATGTCACCAGATGTTTCTTTCCAACGGAGATCATTCTTGCCCTTAGAAGTGTTTCATGGTCATTATCTTGCTGAAAGTACAGGGTGGGGAAGCAAAATTTGCAACATAAATCACCATCCATAGATTGTATATTATTCTCAACTGGCACGTTTATTGAAAAAAAGAGATTAGACTCAGATTACAGCTTATAGTCTTTGCTTTTTCAAATAACAGGTGCACACAATTCAGGGGAGTGGTTGTGGGATTGTTTGTACTTTAAATGTCAGTGCAAGTTTTGCTTCCCCACCCTGTAAAATCCCCAACCAATAAGTCTTTTTCCAGATGGCAATCCATGCCTAACAAGGATGCTGTGATACTTCTTTTGACACGATTCCGTCAATTTTTATAAAACGACCAGCTCCTTTCGAGCAGACTGAACCCCAAACCATAATATTACCACCTCCATGTTTTACCGAAGGGGTTAAATAGTCATTTTTTAAATGTTCTCCAACTCTACAGCACACACAAGTTCTGTGTTTGGATGAAAAAATGTAGAATTATGATTCATCGGTCCATAGTACTTGTTCCCAATCCATTAGTGTCCAATCCTTGAATATCTGGGCAAACAAGTCTTTTTTTGATGTTGCCAGCTCGAGGAAGTGGTTTTGTGGCAGCAGACCACTTTCACACAAGTGTCGGGAAACAGTAGATCTTGATACTTTCATCTCTTTACTTCTGGCGCCATTATCACGGAGTTGTCGTGCTGTCAACCACCAATTTTTTTTTTTTTTTTTTTTTTACTTGTCATACAAATAACGAACATCAGAGGCACTAAACTTCCGTTTTGCACCTCTATTGCCACTTGTCTTCAGCAAAGCAGTCTCTTTGAAACGCTTTATGGTGTTTCTTACAGTGCCATTGCAGCATTTAACATCTTCAAAGATTACCTTTTAACTCCATCATAGACTGGTACTTAATTGCCAGCTGCATCAAATATCCTCAATACAGAAAAACACCGACCTTCTAATACCAATGACCAATAAATCTCTCTTACCTAAATAATATTTCCTACAGAGGCTGAGTTTCTCTTCATTGGGAACGCGCTCCAGATTCATGATGATTCTCAGCGTCTGTGGTCCTCCAGTTTGTCTTATTGGTTCTGTTACAAGACAAGCATGTAATACTGAATTAAACAAGCTTAATAAAATGGATCTTCTTAAGATTTTACGATACAAAGCGCTGGAAGTTGGGACAATGGTGGTCTACCATTTACTACTGCAGCTTGGCATGTGTGCGATTTCAAATTGTTGAGCAATTCGATACTAGCTAAAATTAATTTCTAGCTAGATCCAGAGATATCAGGTGGTGACTGAAATTTGCAATGTTACCATCCACCTAGCCAGCCAGCTAATCTTAGCTATGACGGCTTGTTAAATTGAGTTCAAACTGGATTGCTCGCAGTGGCACGGTACTCACTTCAAAACTAAAGAATCAGTGAATGGTTTTAACCCAGGATAACAGACTATACCGTAAGTGTGATCATCCAGGTTATGGTGGTCCTGAGGACTGATGTCAGTGGAGGTGACTGATGTTTCAGCAACCTGAGTGGAAGTCATTTCCTCATTTGACTCTGAAGATGAATTCCGCTCAGACTGTCGAAATGTCAATCATCTCCCCCAACAGCAGTCTTTCTCAGCACTACCATAACCTGAACGATCACACTACGGTATCAAACTAAAGAATGTGAATCCTTGGGGCACTGAGCTCTATATTGATTCTAGCTTCTCTGAAAGTGTAGACTTCTGTTTGGATGTGAAGTATATGAACATTAGCCAGCTTCGTGACAGTCTTGCCATAAAATTTATTGTTACGGTGAAAGCTCCTTACCTCAGGCATGTCGACAGAACCTTGAATTGTGAATACTTATGAAACCGTCTATCAAAGATTCAATAAAATTCTGGAGCGCCGTCCTAAAATGTCTCATTATCGTGAAGAGTGCCTGACTTGCAAGTGTAAAGACAATTCAGCATTACCATGGAGGGAAAATTAGAGAGAAAATGTAAATTATGAAAAGGAAAACTGATTGCTACGCTTGAAGCTTAAATCTGGCCTTTATTAGCAGATCTCAAACTTGGTCCAGGAGGACCACAAACAGTATTTTTTGGTTCTTGTTCTGGCCACAAATTGAGCTGAAATATGTAGCCAGTAGACACAACTACCTTAACTAATGTCCTCTCCCACCTAAGCAAAGTTGATTTTAATTTAAAACCCTCCTCCCACCCACTTGACCCTATTCCTCCCAGGGTCAAAAAAGAGTGTTTTAACATCGTAGGTCCCTCCTTTGTGTCGATTATAAACAGCTCTCATTTCCGGCAGAGAACCAGCATTTTTTTAAACATTCACTTGTGCAGCCACTCATCAAAAACCCCACCTTGACTGCACAGATCTGAATAATTACAGACAAACTCAAAACTTCCATGCCTGTCCAAGGCACTTAAAGACAGTCATCCAGCAACTTCAGACCTTTTCAACAGAAAAAAATATTTAGTATTTTTAATCTTCATTCGGTTTATTTAAGCTTTATTTTAATCTGGTTTCCGTGCAGAGCACAGCACAGAGTCTGCAGTAATCAAGGTCACAAATGACATCTGTTGATACTAAACACTGAGCAATACTGCTACCATCAGATCTCGAAGCTGCCTTCAACACTGTAGACCACCACGTCCTTCTAGTGCATCTGGAGCACAGGGTGCCAAACTCGGGAACTGCATTTAAATGGTTCCCCATTTCCTAGTGATGGGTCAAACAACACCGGCGCGTCAGTGCGTGTATCGAGCACAAAGAGCGATACCCCGTGCCGGTACGCGTACCGCTTTCAGAAAAATCACGTGACCAACACAGTTGCCATATCGCTTGGCGGGCGAGCCTTCAAACTGTGTTTAAAAGCAAGTGACACTTCCCACTTGTTTGCTTCGTGTTGGTGGGGGAGGAGACTTCGTTTGTTTCTGTTCTGTGAAATTTTTTTTTTTTTTTGGCTCGTCATCACTCAGTGATATGGAACTAGCATAGAGAAAAAGGAAATTTTCTCCAGTCTGGGATCATTTTGATCTCATAACACCAGATCAGATCGCCTTGGCCCAAACATGCTACAAAAACTGCTGTTTCTGAATAAAAATGTGTAAACCCTGTCTTCTCCCCTCACATGTTATGTAAACAGGACCATTTATCACTCATTTGGTGTCCATGTCTCAGAATGAATGAATCTCGTTCAGTCTCACTACCTACTCAACATCCAGGTTACCTGCAATAATTTTTGAATTTCAGCAGATGTCGCCACTGAGTGATACGCCAACACAGTGTCAACACAGTTAGGGAAATGTGCCACACACTCTATGAGGCATCATCCACCCATCACTACCATTTCCCAGGAAATAATTATTTCAGTTTCTTCAGTGAATATTCATTGTCTCCCCATGCCCACCCTCCCCCCCTTTTTAATGGTGTACCACAACAATCAGTGCATAACTGCATTTTATTTTCTCAGTACAAGTTACTCCTAAGCAACATAATAAAATGTAATCATTAAGTGTCGTAGTTCTGTTACGCTGACAAGCAGTTGAACCTCCCTTTGAGACCTGGTGGCCCTGATGGATTGCAATGCCTGTTTGACACCACTTAATGGCTGGTAACAGCATAAAACTAAATGATCGCAAGATAAAAATCCACATTTTTGGATCTCCAGATGTTAATTAAGATTATAGCTTGTGACCTAGGATCACTCTCTGGCTTTGTTAAACCCAAAGCTAAAAATCTGGGCATTTTATGTGACCCCCACCTTAGATTAATCGGTAAATAAATTCTGTTCAGCTGTCTTTTTATCACCTTAGAGTTTTAAGGAAGGTCAAGCACAATAATTCATGCTGTTATTTCTTCTCACCAGTACTACAGAAATGCACTATTTTTCACAGTCAGTCAAACTACTCCACCACGCCTCAACTGATGCAAATGCAGCTGCAAATCTATTAACAAAATCTTAAACCTCATGCCATAGTGCTACAATCTTAACATCTTTGCATCCATTACCAGTAAAATTTAGAGATGACCACAAGATCTTACTTCTTCCCCTCTGGCTACCTGAAAGGTAACTCAGGTTACCTTAGTCTATCGTTTCAATCTATCCATCTTTTTCTCGTCAACGTTAAGAATTGGAAATTACCCAGAAGTGTTTGGGTATTGCGTCATGAAAGCAAGGCCATGTACAAGGTCACTACCTGTTTCCATCCAGGTCGAGGGTAGCTCGAGTGTTTGCCTACTTGTCGTCAAGTTGTTTTTAAGCTTCGAACAAGCTTGTTCCAGCATACGGTATCCAAGTGAGCTTATACATCTCTACTTCCCTCCTAGAACAGAGATCATCTGATAGGATGCCACTTTCCATCACAGATGATCACTTGTGGCGTAAAGGCGACCATGCTTCATCAGTGGCCGAGCTCAAGTTGTAAAGCTGCCTCCCTATGCAGACTCAATAAAACCAGGCTTAAAACCCACTTGTTTTCCAAGGCCTTTGATGCATTCTAGGGACCATTCTAATGCACTCTGCCATCATCTTTATGGAATTTGTCATTTTCTGTAGCTTATACCTTTTCTTTGTACTGTGTCAATCAATTTGCCCAACATTGACTTATTACCAGTGGGCTTTAAAATTTCATGGAAGGCAAAGACATTCATTCATCAAAACTTTTAAGCACGATAATGAACGAAGAAGCGAACAGCAAGTTAAAATTCTACGATTGCAACTGAGGTTTGAACAAAACCCAGAAGTGAAACTGCTGGTGTTGTCAAACTGTACTTTAACCACGCGCGTGGCTGTCAGCTTCTGTTTTTGTAATTTACGCTTTTCGATACAAATGCGGTGCCCTGGTGAAAGAGACGTTTACGCTCGAAAATTAAGCTCTCTTCACGTCAAGAACTTTGACAATCGCGTTCCAAGCTTCACGTGCAAACGTTAGTGAGAGTCGAATCTGGTAACCTGAAAGATGGTTTTACAGGTACCCAGAATTCAAGGTTTTGTAGGCACATCTGCACACTCTAAGGAATTTCAACGGTAAGAGAAAATTTCACGACAGGCCTCACAGTCTCGATCAACCACCCCACAATGCTCAAATCATCTGGCTATCTAGTAAGCAAGTTAATGTTCGAAGACAAACGTTGCCTGATTTATTCGCGGGGGACAGAAATCTGACTTGGTACTTGGACATAGGTTGAAATTAAAGTAGCTAAGAACTAAAATAACGTTAGCATAAACAGTTTCGTTACGTAAACTACCGCCGATTAGTTTATGACATTCTAGCTAGGAACACTTAAGACCACCGACAGCAAGTCAGCCAATGGCTACCTAAAGTGGACTAACCAGCGACCGAGCCAACTACACGTTAATGTTACTTGATAGCTAAGTACGTCAAACGAACATTTCCTTGCAAGACATATTCACAGATAAAAAATCAAAAATCAGACTCGTGCTAAGGTAGTTTCTTACCGTTATATGAGTCCTTCTCCACCCAGTGCCACTTTAAAAAAACTTAGACGGCAAAATGGTTAGCAACAATCTCAATTACATATAGCTGCTTTCACAAACAAATGAGGCTACCTACACGGTTGAGAGTTCCGTTTCCGTTGTCCTTCTTTTCTTCTTCCTCTTCCTCTTATTCTTCTTTTGGCTTATTGACGGTCCCTATGCAGCTTAGAATGTGAATACCGCGCTTACTGTACCGGAGTATGCAAATATGTCAAAGTCTACATATCAACTTGAATTTATCCTAGTCTATCCATATATATATATATTTACACTTTTTTTTTCAATCTCCTTTCTCTCCCTGCCATGATAATCCTCAGCTTTAACAGCTCCCTCTCTTTAGTAAACATTCTGCCACACATGAGTACATGCTCTACATCCTCTACCACCTTCTAACACTCAGAACATTGATTTGACTGGACCTTCCGTAACATGTGCCCCCACAATGAAAGCAAACAGCCTGCTCTTCGGTCAGGTCACAATCCTCTTCTCAACACCCAACTACCGGCTAAGGTGGAGGGGTAGCGTCTTTTTTTAAATCTAGCTTCAAATAATGACTTTTACCATCAATCTCTTTTCCATCTTTGAACAACAGACATTTATTATGAACTTTAACACACCCCTCCTGTACGCCCTGGTCTATTGTCCACCTCAGTTCAACAAGGATTTTATACAGGCCTTTACAGACTTTGTGGCAGGATTAACAGTGAAATATGATCGGTTTTTAAAGGAGGAGACAGCACCTCGGCAAAGTATATTTCAGCGGAAAGTGTCTAAAATGCATAGTTTTATAAATTTTAATTTGGTAATAATCCAGTGCGACGCATTTTTAAACCGGAAAGTCTTCAAATCGGCGTCAATACCAGGGGGCAGACATTTTTACTCGGGGAATCTAAGGCTGCGTTTGGAATGCACACTTGTCCACTCTCTATATTGTCTTCAATGTCGAACATTCACTACACAGTGCCCTATATAGTGGGTGAGTGTGCATTTCGAACGCATTATCCAATGAAACGCCAGTGCCACTGTGCTTGTGTGTCAGTGATTCTCTTACGTGACGTCAGTAGTTCTTTCCTTTCATCCGGGCCATGAAGTAGTTCAAAGGGCCTTCAGTAAGCTCTCCCTTTTTATGGCTTGGCTGCCTGCAAGCTGTTTTTATTTAAACTGGCCTCATAAACAATTTATTGGCCGAGCGACCAAGACCAATACAGGACCTATAATTAGAAATGGTAATGAAAAGGTGAATTCCCATTGCCTACATTTATATAATTGATGTGGCATTGTAAATCCAAAACTTTCGCCATCTTTGCATTTATTTTCGCCGTCCTTGGGATTGTCACAACTGTGCAACCTAGCAGCACCCTTTAGCCGTGACAACATTCAAAATAAAGAACGGATTGCCGCAGCCTTGCAAACTAATTTCCGCAGATCTGTGCTCCTTAATGAGCACTGAAATGACATTTTACGTCGTCATTTATGTGCAGACGATGCCTCAATTTTTGGTGTAATGCATAACAATGCTATCAAAAGTAAATTAGACTGTTGGTTTTTACCAATTAGTCTGAGCAACTGTGGCTAATTGGGAGATGAACTGAGAGAGGTTAAGCATTTTTTAAAAGGTGAGGTTTCCAAAGATCAAATTCAAAATCAGAAGATTCCAAGTAAGAATGTCTGCACCCTGGTATTGAAGCCAATTTGAAGACTCGCTGGTTTACAAACGCGTCACACTGGATCATTACCAAATTAAAATTTATAAAACTATGCGTTTTAGACACTTCAAGTATTCTACTTTCCACTGAAATATACTTTGCCGAGATGCTGTCTCCTCCTTTAATTGTTGGGGATGTCTGCTGTGAATCCTGCTCCTTGGTTAAGACTTTCTGAATCTCATTGACTCTTTATCTCGCTCAGTCAGTGTCTGGTCATACACATGAAAAGGGACACACTGGACCTTGTACCATCCATTGTTCTAAAGTTAAATGTCAGGGAGACATGTGTAACACCCAGTTTCACTTGACCAGTAGAATAACTGGGCAAACTCATGCACTGCAAGGGATAAAATTTCAGTTCTTTATTGTTCTTCAAATAAAGTCTTAAAATCTGGGCAAAGAGGTAGAAAAGTCACTAGTAAAAAAGGCAGATGGCTTCTTCAAAAGGCTCTTGCTTGTGGCTGCTGGGTAGGCCAAAGGCTGCTAGCAGTCACCCATGGAGCCTAAGCTGGGGATCAGACACAGGAGCTCTACTGGGTTGCTTGGTTTCCCCACCTCTCCACAGCAGGCACAGCGGCTTCTTGCTAATTGCCCAAACACAGCCTGGGCACAGAGACACAGCAGAAACACTCTCAACTTACACAATACAAATCCATTAGTCTACAAAAAGTACAAATCTATTTATCCACAGCTGTAATCACCCACACAGAGAACACCTCAAAACCCAGATTACGCCACAACATTTCAGTTTGCCTACCTGGGCACAGAGACACAGCAGAAACACTCTGCCTCCAGATTGTGTGTCTAATTAAATAGAGTGAAGGCACCCCAGCACACCTGCTGGCCATCTCCAATCAGCATGCAATCCAAGCAACAGCACACATGAAAACCACACCCACTCCAAGTGCTCAGCAAGGAAAGGTGTCACTACACACAAAACTAAATCAATTAGATACAAAATCAGGCTGATACAGGTCTACCTAGTTACATATGCATATTTCTGATCACTTTGCTGTTTTATTTAATTTTACACTGCCTTCGGGTCTGGCTACACATTCGCTGTTTACGGCGCATATTAATGCCGCAGAAAATGCTCAGGAGAGGCCCTGTATAATGTGCAGCAGTGAACTGCCTCAACCTTGGCAGAAATAGTGGGTGTAAACGTGTTGTCTTTACACATTGCAGTCTTTATACATTGGTGATTGCTTGTCATATAAACATTAATTTTTCACTACTTCTATGATCAAACGTTCAATTTGGTTGTCTTTTTTCTTCTGGCCCATCATGCTTGTAAATGAACGCAAACAGGGTGATAGCCAATTCTCTCATGTCAGACACTGAGACGAAGTTAAATAAAAAAGTGTCAGGCCTGCAGAACATTAATTGGTAGTGTGTCCTGAATTCCCATTGGCTGACTGTGGAAAACCCTTGACGCGTCGTGCGATGCGCTCAGAAACCCCTTTGGAGATTTCTGAAATTTCACGCTGCGGAATAGGTGACAGCGCGTTCTTTTCTTCCGGTCACGCCGATTTATAGACCCGATCATTATCAATCAACTAATCCAAAACAAAAAGCGTTTTAATGCCTTATTTCACATGGCGTCAAAATGTGCCGTAAACCGCAAATGTGTAGCCAGACGCTTACTCCCTAATTAAACTGTGCCCTGGACCGTCCTGCGCGCAAGATTAACCCTTCAAGTGCCTGTAGGTTTTCTGCAACATTTAATCACTCGATGCAACATACACAGTTGGACATACGTACAGTTGTCTAGCAGAAGCAGCTGCCTGCTCTCACCGACTCTCTTTAACATTGTCCTTGAATCTTAACTGATGCCTAAGAAGACTGTGATGGATCAGTCAGCATCGGAGGCAGAACAATCACAAACTTGCGCTTTGCTGATGACATTGATGCCCTTGCAGGAAAAGAAGAGGAGCTTGTTAGGTTAGTGGGACGCTTGGACAAGGCATCAACAGCATACGGCATGGAGATCAGTGCAGAGAAGACCAAGCTGATGACCAACAACATCAGGGGTATCAGCTCAGATATCAAAATTAATGGCCAGAAACTTGAGACTGTGCAGAGCTTCAAGCACTTTTGGTCAACTGTGGCTGATGAAGGATCAAAGCAAGAAATACTGCCCAGGATCGTCCAAACAACTGGGGCGCTGGCCAAGCTGAAGACCATATGGAATGATAAGAACATTGCAGTCACCTCCAAGATCAGACTGATGTGTTTCATGGTCATCTCGATCTTCCTGAACGCGTGTGAAATGTGGACCCTCATGGCAGAGTGAGAAAAGAGGATACAGGTCACAGAAATGAGATGGTTTCAAAGACTCTGGGTCATCACGTACAGCGATCACATTACCAATGAGGAAGTGAGGAACAGAATCAAGCAAGCCATTGGGCCCCATAAAGATCTTCTCACCACTTTGAAGAAACGCAAATTGAGGTGGTATGGGCACATCATAAGATCAAAAGGACTTGCAAAGATTATCCTGCAGGGCACTGTACAAGGAGGGAGAAGGAGAGGAAGACAGAAAAAGAGATAAGAAGACAACATCCCACAATGGACAGGTCTGAGGGTGAGCGAGGCCCTTAGGGAAGCAGAAAACAGATAAGGATGGAGGAAGATGGTTGACAGGTTATCTGTGGTGCCCCAACAGTTATCCAGACTAAGGGACAAGTGAATTGAGTCCTGATGAGTTGTTAGACGTCTTTAACTTTACCTCTTCTGACATATTAGATTTAGTGGCTCCTTTTAGGTGAAAACACTCTGAGCCAGCAACAGAACCATGGCTTAATTACACCACTCACGCTCTAAGACGCATTTGTAGGCGTGCCGCGAGAAAGTGGGAGAAGGATCATCTTCAAGTTTCTTTATAAATTTCAAAAAACAGTCTATTGCAGTATCGGAAAACTGTTAAAGCTGCTAAAAGTCAGTTTTTAGCTCATCTTGTGTCAGTTAATAGCCACAAACCTCAGTTTCTTTTTAGTACTGTAAGGCCATGCCTCCAGCATTCCAACTCACCGGTCTATTAAGACCGCATTCTTCACCTGACTGGGCGACAACTGTCTGGGGGTAAACGGCTTTTCCCACCTATGCCAGCTTCCTCCTGCAGTTCAGCTCAGTTTTTGACCCCTGGGAAGAAGGCTGGGGACCAGCTGCTGGCCTTACGCCAGGGTACAAAGGCCGCGGCTGACTACGCCCTCCAGTTCCGCATCTTAGCTGCAGCCAGCGGCTGGAATGAGCCTGTCCTATTCACAATCTTTCAGTATGGGCTGTGTCCAGAGCTACGGGCAGTGATGGCCTGAAGGGACCTAGACCTGTCCCTGCCCTCCAACATTGACGCGGCCATCAGCCTGGACCAGTTCATGCTGGAGAGACGGCGGTCCAGCCCAGAGGCCCCACCCAGCTACCAAAGGAGGGGGCAGAGCCTATGGAACTGGGGCTCTCCAGACCATCAGAGCGTTGCCCCTGAAGGAGAACCGGCCCCTGCACCCATAGCCAATAAGAAGAAACAACGCCCCCCAAGGTAAAGGTGTCACCGACTGCCATCACTGGCAAACGTTTCAAGATCCTGGTCAGGATGGCCTCTAATAATGTGACCCTTCGCACAGAGGCCCTGATTGACTCCAGTGCAGTGGGCAACTTCATCTCCGGCCAATATCCAGTTCATAATTACACTCTGCACATGCGCGATTTCCCTGTGTTGAACTTTCAGGAAAGGTCATTTGTACATAATTGCGAATCGAACAGCTTTTTCAGCTATTGCATGTAACTATGAGCCCACGTTGAATAACAACATCAAGAGTGAAAATTACGCTGCACATGAGGTTAGCTCCTTCCAAGATTATCATTAGCGAGAATTTGTTCAGAATTTCATACTGGTAAAGTATAATGTATGGTTTTCAAGAATTAAGTGGATTAGATGTATCAATTTTGATGCTGGCATCTTAAGCGGTGGAGTAGCTGTAACTGTCCTTAATGTGGGTAATTCAATTAATGAGGGCCTTCTGATATTTTTTATTACACCTTTTGCTGTTCATTACAAGAAGTGTAAAGGTATAGTAATTTAAGCGAGGAGACAATTAAATTGGAAGCATTTTCATTGAGTCAGTTTGCATTACAACGTATTCCTTAACACCGAAAAGCATTGATTTGTAGGCGAACATTAAGATTAAGTTGTATTTGTCCGCTACAGGTAAAGCAAACTGAGTTATTTAAGCTGGTTAAATTGAAACAGTATTAACAGGTGCATTTCCATTACATCGCGAGCAGTCCTACTGTAGCTTGCAGGCTTAATGCAAACTTTGCCCACCGGTGTCTCCCAAAAAAGCGAGAACCAGCTGATGCTCTTGCTACTGAAGCCAGACTGACTAGCCTAATTGATAAGAAAAGAAGAAAATATACTAGCACTCTGCCCGTGGAGATCCACGGGTTCTATTTTATGTAACTTCGTGCAGCATTATGATGTCATCACATGCACCTCTATGAGGTCATCACATTGCTATGGTGTTGCTATGGCGTTTCCATAAACACCAAGGTGGCTGTCACGTGACCGATGTTTTTATAGTAACTAAAACTAAGTAACCATTAAGGGGAATATGCTGCGCTGACATTCCGCGCTCAGTGGAACACGAAGTCGCCTGCAAGACGGAGCATAATAGGGTTGCTCACGTTATGCTGCAGATCACGCGCTACTTTCTCTTGCGGCCTGGCATCTGTTTTTTGGGATTCGCGACTCCTGTGGATGAATTGGCTTGGGTTCAAAAGGGGGAATCCCGGGGCGCCCCGGTGGCTCATCAGTCAAAGCGCGCATACCATAAAGGCCGTGTCCCTCCCGCAGTGACCTGGGTTCGATTCCAGCTCAGGTCATTTGCTGCATGTCTTCCCCCATTCTTCTCCCCAACTTTCCTGTCTCTCTACACTGTGTAACTGTCAAATAAAGGGAAAATTCCCAAAAAAATAATCTTTAAAAAAAAAAAGGGGGAATCCCCAGGAGAGGACATACAGGGGGAATCCCTAGGAGAGGACAAAGGGGGAATCCCCCCTGCATGTCTATATTATAATAGCGTCGCTTACGTTATGCTGCAGATACGCGCCCGGCGGAGTCTAGCACCGATTGGCCGGACACAGTCGCCTGCAAGACGGAGCCAAACAGCGTCGCTCCCGCTATGCTGCAGATGCGCGCCCGGTGGAATCTAGCACTGATACGCGCCCGGCAGAGTCTAGCACTGATTGGCCGGACATGGTCGCCCGTAAGATGGAGCCAAATAGCGGCGCTCACGTTATGCTGCAGATACGCGCCCGGTGGAATCTAGCACTGAGTGGCCAGACACACACACACACACACACACACACAGGCCACTCGGCTATTATATAGATACAGCCAACAAACCCAATAAAACGTCATTTTTGCTCAGCTCGTTTATGAGTGGAATGGGATTACACCATAGGCTATGAAACTTCACATTGCAGATCATTCACTGGGCATGTTTGGCATTTTTAGCACAAATTAAGTGCTGGCGCATTAAAATCGAAAGCTGAATGGCCGAGTTGAGTGAATGCCGTTTATGTTCACGCAGCTTTGAAATTTGTAAATTGCAATTTGAGACATGTGAATTCGCTTTATCCAATTTCTTCATTAATTTCTTTGATTAGTTATTTTGTCATTTAGAATAGGCTATATTTTGTTGGGCCGAAAACACTAGGGCGACAAGTTTGTCTTTATGCCCAGAAACTTTCAGTTTCCATCTCCTCACAAAGTCCTGAAGACGAGGCACGGTCCACAAACGAATCTCGTCTATGGACATTTCCTGCTCTGGGGTAGATTTAATTAATTTTCAGGACAAACAAAAACAAGGCGTGCAGCTCGGGTTGGCTCTATGTACAAATGACCTTTGACACGGCAACGTCATGCGGCTCCTGTGGGTAATTACAAACTGGCTTATTGGTGCGACAGCTCAAGGCCCCAGTCCACCGGCTCCACACTCCCCTCACCATGGCAGCTGTGGACAGGAAACCTCTAGGCAGCGGCAGCATTACCCACTAGACAGCGCCTATCTCTCTCTGCATTCAAGAATGCCATCTGGAGGAACTCCCGCTGCTGCTCCTCAACTATTCAAGCCACCCTCTCATCCTTGGCCTTCCGTGGCTACTCCTTCACAATCCCACCATCTCCTGGCACACCAGACATCTCATGTTCCGGTCACCCTCCTGTCAGCGGCACCATGGCCCCCTCCCCATTGCCTCCACGACCATTGAGAGCCTTGACCAAGGAGACCAGCCAGAAATTCCTGAAGAGTACTGGGACCTGCAGATGGCATTCAGCAAGACAAAGGCGACCCAGTTACCACCTCATTGTCCATGGGATTGTGCCATCAAGCTCCTGTCTGGCACTTCATTCACCAGGAGCCATGTATACCCCTAGCGGTGGCTGAAACTCAAGCAATGGAGCAGTATGTACTTGAAGCTTTACAACAGGGCTTCATTCATCCTTCCACCTCACCTGCCTCCGCAATTTTCTTCTTTGTCCAGAGGAAGGATAGAGGTCTCCGCCGCTGTATAGACTACAGAGGACTAACTGACATCACGGTGAAGTACTGATATCCATTCCATCTGGTCCCCAGCGCTGTGGAGCAACTTTCAGGTGTGAAGTGATGCGAGATCAGTGAGACACCAGATGCGAGATGTAGGGGAACAGGGAGTTTATTAAAACAAGAAAACAGGCACGAGGGCCAACAGAAAACTTGGCCCAAAGGGTTGCAAAAATCCAACTAAGGTAAGCTTCACAGAGCTGAAAACTAAAAAGTCCAAATGACAAAAAAAAAGAAAAAACCACTGGAACCTCCAGGGAGAAAACCATGAACAGAAGAATAACCAGGCTAGAATACTAACTACAAGAACTTGACTAGGCTATGAAGAAGACGTAAATACTGTAGTGAACCATAAACCACAAGGGCATGAAAACACAGTGAGACTCTGTCTGCCAGCCAACTTCCACCGACTCCAGATAAAGGGAGGAAAATCAGCACACATGAGGGGCGACACCTGGAGAAGAAACAGGGGCAAGGCGAGATCATGAGACAAGGACAATGATAGGCTGACATGACTTGCTCATTAAGAAAATGAGCGTGCTCAGCTTAAGTACCAATGAAGCATGCAGATTGGAAGGAAGCATGAATGTTAAAACAGAAAAGCACAGCAAGATCTTGAAATAGCAAAGCAGGAATCATGACAATAAACTCCCTATCTAAATTAGTAGTATTAGTAATGTGCCTGTCTAAGAATTACACCTCCTGTGACTGTTAGTAAATGTTAGTAACTAAAAAACAGTTAATTGCCAATTAAGCTTAGGCAGCCCTGAATCCAGCACAGCACAGAAGGAAGGGGGAAATACCAAAAGCCAACCAGAGCTCTGAAGTGTGCGAAAATGAAGACATGGGGCGGAACGCAGACAAGCGGTGGAGTGGCTGGGCAGACCTGGCAAAAACATAACATGGGAAAGTAAAAACATGAACAATAAACATGAACTATGAAAAGAGAAATCCTGAGACAAAAAACTGTTAAAACCCAAAAATACTGTCCTGGCCAAAGGCCCAGGACCCTGGAACACAACAGTGAAGATTTTCACGAAACTCAACCTCTGCAACGCTTAGAACCTCATCCGCATCATGGAAGGAGACAAGTGGAAGACAGCCTTTATCACCATCTCCGGGGACTACGAGTACTGTGTAATCCAGTATGGCCTTGTTAACGCCCCCTCTGTGTTCCAGTCCTTCATCAATGATGTGCTGCGAGAGATGTTGGGAAGATTCATCATTGCCTACCTCGATGACATCCTCATCTACTCAACCACTTATGAAGAACATTTGGAACAGGTTAGGAGAGTACTCAAATGCCTGTTACAACATCAGCTTTACGTCAAAGCCGAAAAGTGTGTCGTCAACCAGTCCACCTACGTGATTGGACCAGAGGGAGTGGCTATGGAAGAGAAGAAGGTGAAGGCAGAAGCAGCATGGCCAATCCCACAGATGATAAAGGAGCTCTGATGCTTCATGGGGTTTGCAAACCTTTATTGACACTTCATTAAAAACTTCAGCGCGATTGCTCACCGTCTGACACATCTACTCAAGGGAAAACCCAAAAACCTGGAATGGAATCCAGAAGCTCAACAAGCCTTTGACACACTCAAAAGCCTGTTCGTCACTGCTCCGATACTCAAGTTACCAGACCCGGAAAAGCCCTTTGTAGTGGAAGTCACTGCCTCCAGTGTGGGGGTGGGAGCAATGCTGTCCCAGAGGCACGGGGTGGCAGAGAAGCTGCACCCCTGTGCCTATTTATCCTACAACCTCACACCCATACAGGCCAACTACGATGTGGGAAACCGGGAGCCTTTGGCTATTAAGTTGGCGCTTGAAGAGTGGAGGCATTGCTTGGAGGGGGCCCATCATCCATTCCTCATTCTGAGTGACCATCGTAACCTGGAATTTCTGCGAAAGGTACCATGGCTGAATCCACGTCAGGCCAGGTGGGCACTTTTCTTTACCCGTTTCAATATTTCAATAACCCATCACCCGGGCTCCAAGAACATGATACCAGATGCTTTATCCCGAAGATACGAGGTGGAGAAAGATCCGGAGACAGAAGAGCCGATCCTGCCATCCTCCTGCATCCTCGCCCCAATAAAGTGACAGTTGGACCAGGAAATAGCGAAGGAAACCAAGAGAAATCCTCCTACCACCTCGGTGCCAGCAGGTAAAACGTTTGTTCCCTCTACTCTTTGAGGGCGAGTGATTCTGTGGGCGCATACTTCCTTGTCTGAAGGACACCCCGGAGCCAAAAGAAGAACATACATCATCAGCCGAAAGTACTGGTGGCCCCATCTGGCCTCTGATGTGGAAGCAGTCGTTCGGTCTTGCGCATGCATGCGCAATCACCAAAACACTGCAAGAGTTGCCAGCGGGCAAACTCAACCCATTACCAGCCCCTCATCATCCATGGTTGCAGATTGCCGAGGACTTTGTAACTGATCTCCCTTCTTCAGAAGGTAACACATGCATCCTGGTGATCATTGACCACTTCTCAAAATTTTGTAAATTTGTGCCTTTTGCCGCAGAGCTGTCTGCTCTCTAGGTTGCAGAAACACTATTCACGCAGGTATTCAGGAACTTCGGCCTTCTGGAGGACATCCTTTCGGAACATGGGCCGCAGTTTACGTCCTGAGGGCGGAGAGCTTTCCTCAGGAAGGTGGGATCCTCAGTCAGCCTCACCTTGAGATACCACCCACAGACGAATGGGCAGCCAGAGAGAGCCATCCAGGACTTAGGGAGGTTCCTCTGAGCGTACTGCCACCATCACCAGTGGGATTGGGCCAAATACCTGCCCTGAGCTAAATACACCCAGAACTCAATAAAGATCGCATCCAACGGACTAACCCCCTTCCAGTGCTCGGACGACTACCTCCCCTGTGCCCGTGGGACCAGAGTCATATGGAAGTCCCGGCAGTGGATGCCTGGTTTAAGGAGGCGGAGAAGGTCTGGGAAACCACCAACATCCAGATCCAGATCCAGATCCAGATACAGATCACCGCCACCAGAAACGCCAGGCAGACTGAAGACATCGGGACGCCCCCAATTACCAGCCGGGGGACCGAGTGTGTTCTATCCACGAGGGACCCGTGCCTCCGTCTGCCCTGCAGGAGACTCAGCCCATGGTTCATTGGTCCATTTCGTGTCCTCCGGAAGGTCAAAGAAACAGCCTCACTACAGTTGCCATCACACTACCACATTAACAACATTTTCCATCTCTGCTTAGTTCGGTGATTGCTGGACCCCAGGCGGAGGCTACGCACCCCCCCCGAAGACCCTCCCCCTGTCCTGGAGGTTGACAGAGATCTGGCCTACTGGGTACGCAGCCTGCGCAGTTCCAGGCGTTTTAGAGGCAGGTTGCAGTACCTGGTGGACTGGGAAGGCGACAGGCCCTCCTACAGGAGGAGAGGAGCTGGGTGGACCATGAGGACATCTTGGATCTGCCGCTCCTGGCCAAGTTCCACCTGGCACATCTGAACTGGCCCGCTCCGCGCCCCAGATACTGATATCAGTAACGGCTCGTGAACTGGCAACAGGGGAGGATCAAACCCATCCTTTAAAAAGAATGATTGGTCACAATCTGTTTTCAATCATTCGTTTAAATTACCATTACAGAATCTTCAAAAACTCCCAACATTATCAGGTGTGGCCAGTTTTCATTAACAACGCATACTGATTATGACTCTGGACTTTGCACGCTTTTCTTTACTCAGCGGCTGGAAGCAATGCATGTATTTCGCGATCATTTAAATGAAATCAGATCATTTGAAACGTCTTGTGCAATTCCATTGCCTCCAACCCCTCCATGCACAAGGACTTCAATTCTGCGCGAGAATCTCTTACATACGCGTAGATTGAATTATTGCTGACTACAGCAGAGGAACTAAAAATGCCACTTAAGAGTGAATTTTTCTAAGACAAACCCAATATTAGCAAAGGTGGACTTTTCACTGTCTCCAAATTTCTTCATACTTCATGATAATTGAGTTTGGGGTCGGAAATAGGAAAATCAGTCATGACCTCGACGATTAACCCCTCCCTGGCTGAGCAGGCCACGCCCCCTTTTTGGGGCTTTTTTGTGATATACTACTTTTAACTGCTTTTTTCTTCAACCTACATAGAGGTCCCAAGTTTTTATCACTTGTTCTTGAAACTTCTGTTAGAGGACTACAACTTAAAGTGAAAAAATTCTTGGGCCCCCCATGCTGGTTGACACCAGCGCCACCTGAAGTTGCATGCAACACCCTTTCTGGCGATTGGAAATGGGACCCTAGTTCCAACCTACATAAAGATCCCAAACTAATTACAGTTGTTTTCCAATCTTTGCACGTCCAACAATAAAAATCAGCAGTAAAAGTTTTGGGACCTCTATGTAGGGGGGAGAATAAGGGATCCAAAGTGGGGTTGATGGCCGTGGTCACCCAACTTCGGGCCACGCCCACTTCAACCTACATGACCCTTCAGGTAGACAATCACCAAATAATTTTACCTTCACATGTGAACTCTCTATTTCACCAGTAAAAAGCTTGGGACCTGTTGAGTTCATGGAGATATTTACCCATTTATTCCTTACTATCTGGTATATTCCACTACTATCTATGTACAGAAATTGTGTACATTATGTACACGTGAAATACATGTTTTATGAATCTCTTTGTATAAGTTCAATATTTCAAGGTTTTTCTCCAAGATAAGTTAGAAAATCATCTTCAGGTGTCATGAGCACCATGTAACAAGTCAAATGTTCATATTAACCCATTTCTAGCTGAACCTTTTCCTGAATTTGCGAGGAAATCTTAAGTTCAAAGGTAGGTGGTATTGGCCAACATGTAGGTGTAGGCCTTCTAAACATTTCTTCATCCTGTCTTCTTGTTCTCTTATCAGATGAGTCAGATTCCTGATTTTTACTGCAGTGTTGCTAACAGGAAGTCCTGTGACCTAGCATATTTAATCCTCATTGATGACCCCATTTACACATTTAGGTCTTATCATTTGATGAAGCTGGAGCGTGTTGTTTTTCATGCTATAGTAATACTCCTGTATACATCTTTGAGAGAAGAGAGAAGCAACCTGGTATGTATGACTTAGTTGACTGCCTTATTCTGGTACCGTATTGTGAAACTGATGTCTATTTCCAGGTATCCGATGTACATGTACATTTCGCTTTCAATTTTGTCTTCAGTTTCAATTTCCTCTTTTATTGTGTTTGTATACTTACACTGAACAAAAATATAAACGCCCCATGTCAAATTTTTGAGTTTTTATTAACATTAGGGTTATGCAATATATGAAGTGAATCAAAATTCATTTTTGTTAATGACTAATCTTCAGATCACCGTCCATTACATCTTGATATTGGCATCTGCAAAGGAGTGACAATCCTTTGAACACGTTGGGGGTCAGGTTGAAGAAATTGAATGTTCAATATCTTGTGTGTCCACCATTTGCGTCTCTCAGAGCAACACATCTCCTTCGCATGGAGTTGATCAGTTGTCTATCGTGGCCTGTGGAATGTTATTCCATTCTTCCCGGAGGGCCACACAGAGCTGGCACGCATTATCTGGAACTGGAACACGGTCGCGGATACGTCGATCCAGAACATCCCAAAGATGCTCTATAGGCGACATGTCCGGCGAATACGCAGGCCAGTCCAGAACTGGAATGTGCTCTGCTTCAAGGAACTGCATGCAGACTGCTCTGGTGGACATCCCTGCATCCAGCATGCCAATGGCACGTTCCCGCATGACCTGAGACATCTGAGGCATGATGACTTTTGAGAAAATTTGACATTTTGGGGTGGCCTTTTATTGTCCCCAGTAGAGTGTCTGGGTACTGCTCATTCTGTCTGATCACTGTCTGGAAATGCCACACCCATGTACTGAGTGAAATCACTGCATCACTGAGGAAATGCTCACTGACAGAGAGAAGGATTAAAAAATGGTACACAAATCAAGAGAAATATCCCTATTGCACAAGTAAAAGTCAGCATATGCTCACTTAGAGTTAACTCCATGTGGCATCAATATTTGACATGAGGCGTTTATATTTTTGTTCAGTGTATGTACAGAGTTGTGACCAAGTCGTCATGTCCAAGTCAAATCAATTCACTGGTCATTAGCTCAAACGCAAAGCAGACGAGGGAGAGCAATGAGGAGTGAAAGGGGGCACGGGAACAAATTAAACAATGAGCCAACTAATTAACAAGCAGAGTGGGGAAAGCAGAGAGAGCCATGAGCAGCATTTCATGTTGACATTGACCCCTTTCTGATCCTAAATGTATCAAAGCTTTTAACTCTCTCAGCTTTCCCTACTGAAGGACCCAAAGAAGAGATCGAAGAGCACCCTATGACAAGCATCCTTTGCCTCGTCGAGCCACCAACACCTGTCAATAACTGCGGACAACTGGCCTTCAGTGAAATGGACATGAACATTGTTCATCAGCTGTTCTAATATGACACGTTTTGTGCTAATGTACATCATGTAGTGTACATTCCATAGCAAAATCAGGCATGCCTGATGTACCCCTTGGAACTTTAGACTCTGCAATGCAGGACACTCCTTTAAATTTCATGTATTGCATGTTATATTTGACCATATAACAATATTCATTGGACATTACTTTATTTAGTCTACAGTAGTCTCACCCAAGTATGCATAGGAGAGGGTTAATGGGAATGTTTATTAGAGTTCAGGACTTTCTGAGGATGGTTTTATAACTTATCTTCAAGAAAAACCATGAAATATTGAACTTATACAAAGAGATTCATAAAACATGTATTTCACGTGCACATAATGTACACAATTTCTGTACATAGATAGTAGTGGAATATACCAGATAGTAAGAAATAAATGGGTTAATATCTCCATGGACTCAACAGGTCCCAAGCTTTTTACTGGTGAAATTGAGAGTTCACATGTGAAGGTAATATTATTTGGTGATGGTCTACCTGAAGGGTCATGTAGGTTGAAGTGGGCGTGGCCCGAAGTTGGGTGACCACGGCCATCAACCCCACTTGGGGTCCCTTATTCTCCCTGCTACATAGAGGTCCCAAAACTTTTACTGCTGATTTTTATTGTTGGACATGCAAAGATTGGAAAACAACTGTAATTGGTTTGGGATCTTTATGTAGGTTGGAACTAGGGTCCCATTTCCAATCGCCAGAAAGGGTGTTGCATGCAACTTCAGGTGGCGCTGGTGTCAACCAGCATGGGGGGCCCAAGAATTTTTTCACTTTAAGTTTAGTCCTCTAACAGAAGTTTCAAGAACAAGTGATAAAAACTTGGGACCTCTATGTAGGTTGAAGAAAAAAGCAGTTAAAAGTAGTACATCACAAAAAAGCCCCAAAAAAGGGGCATGGCCTGCTCAGCCAGGGAGGGGTTAATCGTCAAGGTCATGACTGATTTTCCTATTCCCGACCCCAAACTCAATTATCATGAAGTATGAAGAAATTTGGAGATGGTGAAAAGTCACCCTTGGGCTGATCTTACAAAAATTCACTCTTTAACTCACAGTGAATGCGTGAGAGTTGACAGGTATGCGTTATAAATGAAAACCAGCCACACCTGATAATGTTCAGAGTTTTTGGAGATTCTGTAATGGTAATTTAAATGACTGATTGAAAACGGGTCGTGAGCAATCATTCTTTTTTGATTTTTTGAACCTCCCCTGTTGGCAGTTCACGAGCCGTGTGTATTCATAGGGTCCAAAATTGCTAGCGGCACCCCTGCTCAGAGCACAACCCTTACAAGTACTTTGAATTTTCTTTTAAGTCGCTGTGACCACACAGGTGCTGTACCTTCACCTAGACTGTGTGAAGATTTTCTTAGGTGTTTTATTGACAAGATTTCTGCTATCAGGTCTTCTCTTTTGTCGTCTCCATCAGATCTTGCTGTTTTCCCCCATTTACCCAGTTGTTTTTGAGAGTTTTGAGCAAGTGTCTCTCTCAGTTTTAACTGATACAGTCCAGCACCTCAGGCCATCTTACTGTCTCCATGACAGCATTCCACCCCATCTTTATAAAGAAGTTTTCCATATCATTGGGCCCTTTGTTATGAATCTGATATATTCTTCTTTGATATATATTCTTTAAACATGCTGTGGTCCAGCCCCTCATCAAAAAACCTAATCTTGACCCCACTGTTTTGTCTAACTTTAGGCCCATCCCCAAGCTTCCTTTTCTCTCAAAGGACTTAGAGAAGGTGGTATATGAACAGCTGCAGGCTTCTATTGATCTGGATGGCATTTCTGAGAAGTTCCAGTCTGGTTTCAAATCACGCCATAGCACTGAAACAGCGCTTTTAAGAATTTTAAACGACCATCTTCTAACTGCTGACTCTGGTAACTCTGCTGTCCTGGTCCTCCTTGACCTGACAGCTGCCTTCTCCTGTCATGCTTAAATAGATGTGTGGGCATAAGGGGTACAGTCCTCAAGTGGTTTCAGTCCCACCTCTCAGACAGGAGCTTCTCCATCCAGCTGGGCCAGTATTCTTCAGCCACATCCCCCCAACCTGTGGTGTGCCTCAGGGTCCAATTTTGGGCCCCCTCCTCTTCTTCTGGCAATATATGTTGCCTTTGGGGTCATTTTTTAGAAAGCACAATGTCTCGTTTTATTGTTTTGCAGTTGATGCACAAATCTTTTTTTGCCCTTAAAAACAAAAGACCAAGCCTCTGTTCAGGTTTTACAAGACTGCCTCACAGATATTCGGTCTTGGATGGAAGTAAACACTCTCTCAATGAACAAAAATAAAACTGAGATCATTTTATTTGGCTAACATCACTTTTTAGATGCCTAAGACAGTGCCATTGGCACCTTTGAGTCTTACTGCCATCATTTTACAAGGAACCTTAGTGTAATTTTTGATGGGGACTTTAGGTTTGGTAAGCAGATCAGCTCTGTAGTCAAAATGAGTTTCTTTCAGGTAAGACTCCTGGCAAAGGTTAGGGCTTATCTCCCAAGAAATGATTTCGAGAGAGTTGTTGTTGGTCTTGACTAGTCATCACTACGCCGTTTACAAGTAGTTCAAAATGCAGCCACCCACCTGTTGATAGGAAAGAAACGGCGTGATCACATTGGTCCTGTCCTTGCATCTCTGCACTAGCTTCCTGTTCATTTTAGGAACCATTTTAAAGTTTCAATACTTGTTTTTAAACCTTTAAATGGTTTGGCACCATCTCATCTATCACAGCTTCGCACTACTGGCAGGGCACTTAAGTCGTCACACCACCTGCTCCTGGCAGTACCTAGGTCCAGGCTCTCTACTCGAGGAGATAGGGCCTTTTCAGTGCTGGCCCCAAAGCTGTGGAACAGCCTACCTTTTCAGGTTAGAGCTGCACACTCACTGGAGCACTTTAAAACACTGCTGAAAACCTGTCTTTTCTCGTTGGCTTTCAGTCCCAGCTAGACAAGTAACCTTGGCTTTTTACTTTCTTTATCTAACTTTTTTCGATAATCTTACTGTTCCTTTTACTGGTTTAATTTATTTATTTTATATGTGTACAGTGATTACATTGTATTTTAATAACTGTACAGCAATTTGGTCAACTGAGGTTGTTTTAAATGTGCTACTGTATATAAACTAGATTGTGACTTTTTTTATCACAAAAAGACATTATTGTAGCCCCGGACGGAGTGTCCGGGGGTACTATGGATTTGCGGTGGTTGCGCGTTTGCGTCCTGACCCAGAAGTACCTCTGCATGAGGGAAACAGAAGATAAATAATAGTGATGGAAGAATAACAGTATGAATATCATGTCAAATTTTTGCTTCAGAAAACCGATTTTTCTTAACTACTAATTTGAATACCACTGGTTCAGTATAGATGAAGTGGTTGCTACAGAGGACAACGATTTTTTCAGTCACAAGAGAGCATTTTTGGAATTGCTGGATAGATAGAATGGGCAAGTATATTGAGCAGTTTGCATAGGAGGCTTAGCTGAGGAGTTTCATTTACGCAAGTCTTGAAAAACAGGGTTGGACTTGGGACTGAACTGGCCAATATTGTAAACTGTGTTCGAGGTCGGCTTGCTGGTGCATATTCAATAACTGGTCCGGGTGTGCCATCTAGTGAGAGAATAGTGTAACTGCGTGCATAAATAGAGCAGCTCCATGTCCGCTGGCATCAACATCTGCACTGACGGGTTATGGGTCGGATCAGAACGTATATACTCGCACTCGCACGTATGAGCTGAAGACATAAAAACTACGGTTGAAACCAGTGACCACAAAAATGGTCAAATGTTATTTCAAACAGTACAAATGTTATTCCAATTGTATTTCATTGTGATTCCACATTAGTTCTTTGTTAATTTTCTTGATGCAAATGAAATTCAGTTCATTTATTCATGCTTTCATTATTCTTCGCAAATTATGTACGGCACTACAGAAGATATGTACGCGAACATTTCTCGGAGGTTTAGCTTGTCTTAATGGTAACGCTGGTGTAGAGGGTGGAAAACTGCTAAACTCAGAGAGAAATTGAGTTAAGGTAGAATTACATAAAAAAGACACCCCATGATTTTTTAAAAATCAGCTTTAATCTGTTTTCATTCATTTTGACATTAGCGTAATTTCATTGTACTCTTGAGGGCACTACACTGTGATTATACATACAAGTTGCTAAATGGCGCATCACGCAAGAATGGCATTTAAACGTACTTTCGGCAAGGATGGTAAGAATAAATCCCCCTGCTGTCGATTGAACGCCATCTGAACGTGTGCGCCTCTTTACTCGGGCCGGTAGGCCACGAGTCTATGGCTGCGTCTAAATGTCCGCACTTCACCGCACTTGCAGACTCGCGGACTTTGCGGGCGCGTTCACAGGAAGTCCGGGAGTGCTGAGGGCTGTCCAAATCATGGAGGCAATATAATAGAACTGGAGAGAGCGAGGAAGTCCCACCCCTATTTCTTTCAATGAGAGATGCTAGGCTAGCTACTTCAGCCAAGAAAGTATGGAATTGACCGACGCCATCTATAAAAATGGCGTTCCATGGGTGCTTATTTCCGGCAATATTTCGTAAGATTGCCAATCTGATTACACAGCACAAATGGCCAAGAAAATGTGTCGTCTGTGCGGATTGGCGAATTTGTTCGAGGGGAAATGACGAGCAACGCTGTTGATCTGGGACGTGCACGCACTATACACTCATTGGCTGAGGTGCTACAGTCAGAGCAACAGCTGGACAACCAAACTTGTGCACGAGCTGTCATCAAGCTCTAAGTAGCAGTTCTTATTTTACAGGCCCTCTTGAAAACATCGAACAGTTGCGTCAGACAAAGAGCAAAATAATGAGGTATTACCAAATACATTTTCTTTTGTTTTCACTTTATTTGGCAAGAAAAAATGTGCACTTTTCAAGTGGTGTCTATGGAGCTCGCGCATCTTTGGCCACAAAATTGCATCCTTGGGAAACGCGGAAGCAGGAAGCTAACATGCTAATTGGCTGAAGCAAAGGTACTTCCTCGTTCTCTCTGGCTCTATTATATATCTCTATGGTCCAAATCCACAATTGATCCAGTCCACAAGGGGCCTCAAGCGGACTTTCTGCGGACTTCCAGAGAGTCCGCTTGGGGTGTAGACTTCGGCAGACTTCACTAGCGTAATTACCCACAATCCATTGTAATACGGACGTGACGTTTTAATTTTTCCAAATTGCTGACAGAAAAAAAGCACATTCACACACACACAAAACCACATAAACTTGTTATAAATTTATAATATTAAAACATTACTTGAATAACGTAGGCCAGATATGAAATTCAACATCATGATACAGAGAGATACGCTACAGAGGTAATCAACATGCATTTGCATGGAAACGAGTTATACAGACTCGAAGCCCATCTATCAGCTCATTTTATAATGCTGCAGACTCCCGCTCTTGCAGACTTTACGTGATGACGGTGAAGACGTCACATTGCATACGCCTGAAGTCCATGAGGGATCAGTCTGCAAGTCCAGAGGGTGGAGATTTGGATTCAGCCTAAGTTTCAGCTCCGTTCTTCTTCTTTTTTTTGGGGGGGGTGGGTCGCAATTGTCCTGCTCATGCGCGCGGCTTGGCGATTTGCCCAGGCCTAGACCCGGCCCGAGTAGAGGCTCTGAGGAGCCTCTTGTTTATTTTAAAACAGGTCAGTAAATGTGCCTAGTGCTGGTGAGATGAAGCTTCATGAAGCGTTGAAGCTTTCCAGCCAGATGTGTTGAAGTGTGGTTCATTTCGTGAAGTTTCGAATGCACTCTAGAGACCCCTATTGGTCAATAAAAACATATACGAATTGCGCTTCCCAAGAAATGATAGGCAAGCATAAGCCTACAGCGTGAAAGTGGCAAATTCAATTGATGCAAAATAAAATCAAGCATTTTGACTACATATTATGTCATAACGAAACTAGAAGATACTTTCGGGGACTTGACAGAGGGCAGTGAATGTGCTTGTTAGACAAAGAGCTTTGTATTTTTGTTAAAAAATAATAAGTGTTTCCCCTAATAATAAAAGGAAAAGCTATCAAACAAGGAAATTTATTGTGTATTGGAAATTATTTGAAAAGGTTTGAAAATATGACATCACATAATAGTCTAACAATTTGGCCTAATAGCCTCACTAAGTGACCTTATTCGGTGAAATCAAATCAAAGTATTCCCGAACGGGTGAAAACTATCTCTTTCTTGCTGGCTCCATCGCACGCAATGACAAACTCGCACACCGCACAAAATCGCAAACTGCTCTGACAAACTTGAACTACTGACAACTACCCTCAAGCTGCAGAAGAGAATTGGGACATTTGATAGTCGAATCACTCACGGAAAGTGAGTGAGCTTCTCGAAGCAGCATCCTAAATCCTGCGAACGTAATGAGTGACGTCATTTCGCCGAGACGACACAAGCCTCGACAAGGAGCTCCGTTAGGAAGTGCTTCATATTTTTGATACAGGCTCCGAAGCCTTGGTATCGAGGGCAACAGTACTAAATGTGCCTTAAACTGAGCGTATATGTAATCTTTTAAGAGTTGAACATGTATAGTCGTAAATAGTTGTGAACGTGTTGGTAAAAGAAACAAGTTGTCGGAGAATTTCATTTTAATAGAGACTGAGGGCTATATGCTAACTAGCTAAATGCTTTCAAACTTGTATCCACCTTTTTCATGACTTTGTACCGTTACCCATAAATCATAGCGGCTCTCGGTTCTTCTCTTCAGGTAGATGTGTTTGTTTACGGTTGCATAGCTGGAAAAGCCAGCTTTTAGCAAACACAAATGGAAACAAAATGGAGGTGGATACACTGTACGGATGTTTTAAAAAGTTATGAGGATAATTCCGTTATAGTGCCTCACCCGTCACCTCTCACGGAGTGGGCAGATGACATGTAACAATGGCCGATGTTAGCTACATCCACAGAGTTAATTATTAACCTCCGCCAAACGAAGTTGGCAGGAGGTATACAGGATTTTACAAGAGTGGGCGTGTCATGTGAAAGTTATGAAACGAGTTTACTGAGCAACAAACCTAAAATTTACTCTACGACTTTAATAGCTTTCTCATTCTGTTTATCACATAACTGAAACGCGTAATTTCATGGAAAGCAAATGTAATTTCCCTTAGCGCCCAATGTATGTTAGCACTGCGCTAACTACATCGCTCTGCTTACGTACTCAGTCTCAGTCACAGACATTCGTGGCTGAACGAGCAACGCTTAGTAAATTCAGTCAACTGAGTAGCTAGCTAATGTTAGCTCGCTGGGTACCAAACTAATATTAGTTCTGAAAAAGTATTGCGTGCACGCTATCTAGCTAAGTAATGTGAACTTAGTTATGTCAGTGGCGCTTAACTAGCCTCCTGCAGCGCTGAACCATACCAAGCCAATGTCCGACTTGGTATTCAGTTTGGCTTGGTAGAAACAGTGATACGTAACGCTAAGCGATTTCTCTCCCCCCACGCTCTAAGCCATGCGATTTTCGCAAAAGTGAAATATAGGGTCATATCAAGAATATTTCATGACCTGGGCTATGAGAAAAGTACTTCAGTTATGTGATAAACCTTAAATTTCTCAAGTGCCATGTTCACTCAGCAAGATGGCGACTGTGCTGGCATGGCGAAGGTTTGCACTCGAGTGCCTCCAGTTAGTTTTTTCCATCTTGATGGTGAAGAATTGGGAAATTATAAAAGCATGGAGGCATATAATTACCTCCATAGTAACAAAATAGGTAGCCTAAAGTACTGCTCAAGTCGACTGCATGTGTTTTGCCGGATTAGGGAAATCGTGTAGTCATGCAGCAGCTATTCTGTGGAAGGCAGCGTTATTCATTAAACCAAAGCTCCCTTCAGTTATCTAAACACCGGAACAATTAAATATATTTACAAAGACGTTATTGTGCTTTTATTACCGAAGATGTATAAGCTTATGTTCAGCGGGGAGTGGTTAAATGATGAACATCCTATTGATGTCATTATTTCTGATGTTTTTTTTGTTTGGGCTAGCTGGCTCTGTTTGTTACTGTCATTGGCATCAACGCTACCGGAAGCACAAAACTGACAGCGGAAGTAAGTATTCTGTCATGGCAGCGCCCATGGGCTTCTGGTGAAACTTGTGGAACGTTGAGTCGTGAGTTCATGCATGTGGGGAAATCAAGCCCAAAACAAGGTGAATAAGTTGTGAATCATCTAAAAGCACTGTATTTACGATGCAGTTTAAAGTTTTATTCTAATCCTGGTCATTTTCGTGAGTCGAAAGGACGTATTCGCAGTTTCTTTCTGAACTAGAAAAAATGTCACTGTGAAGTAATTTATACACGCGGTGCAGTCGCCATTTCGTGTCTTGGTGAATGGCAACAACAGCGTTATCTGGTGACATTTGTTTGTAGAGCATTCGATCATTTTAGTTTTAAATAATGGAAAAAAAAGGAAATGCTGTATATTTCTAGTTCCATGTTTTTGTATCACGTTATGGTCAATTTATGTGATACCTGAGAATATATGAATATTGACAATCTGTTTAATGGGTCGAAATAGCCTAATTGTCATTATTTAGGTATACAAACTTTTGAGTGAAGGGATGATTTTGTAGAGTATTGAGATACTAAGGCATTACTGGATAGTGGTAAATGAGTATTCCCTTAAGCAGTTATAGTCCAGTCAAATGGCCATTTTCTGAGCATGTGATAAAACTGTAATGATTTTATTGGATACCTGAAGTTTGTTTCTGAAAAATAAGGGCAGAATAAATCCTCCTGCTGTCGATTGAACGCCATCTGAATGGTGTGCGCCTCTTTTATTTTAAAACAGAGGGTCATACATTTCAAGGCAGGAGGAGAGAGACAAAGCCCTCCTTTACCACTGAGTTAAGGAGGCAACAATTTTGGGGGCTCGTCCGGGATTTGCGCCGCCTGGTGGTCAGGTGCTATTCAACCAAGAATTGCGGGATCCTGATTTCCTGTTTCCTGAGCCGAAGAACTTTGCGACAGACATCAGGTATCCGGAGATGGCTGTTCTATGAGAACTGCGATGGGAAATCCAGCAACAGCTTCATGATTTGACCAGCTGTGCGAACACAGACCTACTCTATAAGCTTGCAGTATCATGCCAAGATGAGGTGGAGGGGGATTTGCCAGGCGTGGAATCGACCAACATGGAACTCTATGACTTTATTGTTGACTTTCTGAGAAGTGAACGACTGAACAGCCTAGAGGACTAAGGGATGGCTCACCTGCTTTTCTTCCGTGACCTAATTACTGAACTGCAATCACCTCAGACAACTATTGGACAGAGTCAAGCACCTGAGGAGGAGGACACTGATTCAGTAGTTGTAACACCTGTGATGAGTAAACCAGCACCAACATCAGTGGTTGCTGATCAGGTATCTGGGTTGGTAAAGTTGACAGATGTTGCCGCATTGCTGCCTCATAGGGAATATAAAATTCATGGTGGCCAAATCTCAGATTCTGATTCTGATTTGAGTTTTAATAATCTGTGTAAACAAATTGATGAAGGGCTCGCTGAAGGGTTCACAGAGGCTGAGATCATTAGAACAGTGCTTAGAATAATTAAGCCTAGTACTTTTAAAGACATGCTCACGACCAAAGATAGCCTAACTGTAGCTGAGCTGAAACATTTTCTCAGGGCCCACCTTAGAGATAAAAGCAGTGCAGAATTGTTTCCAGGAGCTGAGTAATGCAAAGCAAAGTGACAGAGAAAGTCGGCAACAATTCCAGGGGTGGATCCAGGAATTTTGGAAAGGGGGGCACAGCCTCCATACGAGCGCCGAAGGCGCGAAGCCTTGAGGGGATCTGGGGGACCTCCCCCAGAAAAAATTGAAAATTAAAGTGCCAAATACACGTTTTCCTAGCATCTGGGAACAAAATTCAAGGTCTTATAGTTAGCTGAAAAAAAGCATTTTTTTCATCAACAATTATCTCTTTTTAAGGTATAAGTTTGCACTTGACTCTGTAAAGACAATCAAAACAAAGAGACTTAGGTGCTATTCCGATAAAAACGGACAAACTATGAAAATGATCAAAGCATCCATCAGGATACATCATGGATTAAACATTTAAAACACAACACTAAAGTTGTTTTCAACAAACGTTATAGCTCGTTTTATAGTTAATCCATATAGGACTGCATACAACAGACAGTGTACAGTTGTCAGAGTTGAATAGTCACTTGCTATTTTACACATTCATCCATAGAAATCATTAGTTTTGAAGAGGCCAAGTTGTCCCGTGTTAAAATACAGGATTTAAACTGTAGTGCAATAAATACTCAGAGGATTAACTTAACTAAACGTGTCAATATCACAATGTAAATGCTTTAATAAAAGTAAAAATCCTGCATTTAAATTAGGAGTGAACTCATCCATAAAACCGTGTTTCAGCTTGGCTTGCTTGTGAATATTCAATAACTGATCCTGTTGTGCCATCTAGTGATAGAATATTGTAACTGCGTGCATAAATTTGCAGCATCATGTCCGCTGGCATCAACATCTGTACAAAGATACCCTGCCGAGCACCGTTGTTCTCGAACGCGCCAAATCCAGATAATCCTTATGATGAATTACATTCACATTTTAATTTGTAGCGAGTATCGAAGTGGCCAGTGTCAACGTAACAATGTGAAAGTATACTTTTTATCTTTTAAATGTAGTAAAAGTCAAAACTGTAAAGTACAAATCCTCAAAAAAAAAAACTACTTAAGTAGGCTACTGTAACGAAGTACATGTACTTCGTTACTATACACCTCTGACCATCACAAAGTGCATTAGGACACAACTCATTTTTTTGGAAGACCCCCCGGTAATTTCATTTTTCTGGCATGGCAATTTTTCGAGCTTTAAGCCCTGTGTGTTATGTGCGAAAAAGGCTGTCTTCGAAAAGTCAGACTGCAGAAATAAGGGGGTGTGCGCGCCACATGCATTCCAGTATGATAGCAAACTTGTGCAGGGAGTGTTCCTCCATTCCCTGTACCAAGGGATAAATGAGAAATTCAGGAGGCAGCAGCACAGTTTTATACAGAGCTGTTCAAAGCTGAGAGTGTTGATGGGCAACAGATCTCTCTTCTCCACAGAGGTTTACCACAGCTTAGCCCAGAAGATAGGGCAGCGTTAGACACTGCTCTTAGCCTACAGGAGCTCACAGAGGCCCTGGGACAAAGAGCACCCGGTCGGGCTCCAGGTATTGATGGGCTGCCTGCAGAATTTTATAAGAAGTTCTGGGGTATTATGGGTGAGGATTTTTATGAAGTTTTAATGGATTGCAAGACTCGGGGAGAGTTCCCGCAAAGTTGTCGTAGGGCAGTACTCAGCCTTCTGCCAAAAAAAGGAGACCTTTGCCTATTGAAGAATTGACGTCCTGTGACCCTTCTTTGCACAGATTTTAAAATACTTTCCAAAGCAATGGCGAATAGGAATAAGGGTGTTTTAGCTGCACTGGTGCATAAGGATCAGTCTTACTGCATCCCTGGCCGTACAATCCAGGATAATTTGTTTTTAATAAGAGATATTATGGATTTAACTGAAATGTGTAATCTAAATTTTGGACTGCTAGCAATAGACCAAGAAAAAGCCTTTGACCGGGTTGATCATGCATATCCTCTGAAGACTTTAAGGGCTTTTGGGTTTGGTGATGGTCTGGTCTCATGGGTGGATCTCATGTACACTGATGTGTCCTGTATGGTGAAGGCAGCAGGGGGCCTCAGTAAGCCAGTGAGTGTGAGCAGTGGCATCAGGCAGGGGTGCCCTTTATCTGGGATTCTGTACACTTTGGCCTTAGAACCGCTGTTGCGTCAGTTGCGTAAAAGGGTGGGAGGGCTGAAGGTGCCAGGTGCAGCATCAGCTAAAGATGCAGTTAAGGTTTCAGCGTATGCTGATGATGTTACAGTGTTTTTGTCCAATAATGAGGATTTTAATGCACTAGAGGGGTGCATCTAGATGAATGAGCAGGCCTCCTCTGCTTAAGTTAATTGGGGTAAAAGTGAAGCGCTGCTCTGTTGGCGATGGCAGGATAGGGCTCCTCCAATGTTGCCTGGAAATTTATACTGGAAGAGGGAGGGTTTGAAGGTTCTGGGGGTGTATTTGGGCACAAGGCAGTACATGATGAAAAATTGGGAGGGTGCACTGGACAAAGCGTGTGCCAGGATGTCTAAGTGGAAATGGCTTCTTTCTCAGGTTTCCTATAGGGGGAGGGTGCTGATCCTTAACAGCCTGATTGCTTCTGCCCTTTGGCATAAATTTGCTGTTGTAACACCACCTAAGGAGCTTTTATTAAAATTGCAAAAGACTACGGTAAATTTAAGGTTTCTTCTGGAATTTATGGAATAGACTCAACCCAAAACAAACTTATGATAAACTAACCATACAAAATGGGTTGATTTGGAAAAATCACTTCGAAACTTTGTGAAACAAAATGGACCGTAGTGCCATCACACCTCCGCAACATTCAGTAATTGAAAAACTTCATCAGTTAGAGGAGAGGGTCAAAGACTACCAAAACCCCCTTGATTCAGAAATAACCCTTAAAGAAATACAGAGCCACCTGCAGGCCTTGAAGGTTGGAAAAGCCTGTGGGGTGGACAGCATCTGTCCTGAGATGCTGAAGTACAGCAGCCCTACACTACAGGCAGCTCTCCACAGGCTGTTCAACCTCGTGCTGGAATCTGGATCTTTCCCTGAGATCTGGAACCATGGACTAATCACCCCTATTTTCAAAACCGATGACAGATTCGACCCCAATAATTACCGAGGCATCTGTGTGAACAGTAGTCTGGGGAAGGTTTTCTGCAGTATTATTAATGCCCGAATACTGGCCTTCCTTACCAAGCACAATGTCTTGAGTAAAGGACAAATTGGCTTTTTACCAAAGTACCGTACTTCAGACCACATTTACACCCTACACACCCTCATTAAAAACTACACCAAAATTAAAAATGGGAAAATATTTGCATGTTTTATCAACTTTCAAAAGGCCTTTGATTCAATTTGGCATGATGGGCTCTTTTATAAACTTATTGAAAGTGGTGTGGGGGGTAAAGCTTATGACATCATTAAATCTATGTACATGGAAAATAAATGCGCAGTAAGAATTGGCTCCAAAAGAACAGATTTCTATAAACAGGGGCATGGGACCTCTCTTAAGGTCCTTGACACAGTCTACCACTCTGCCATCAGATTTGCAACTGGTGCTAGCTATAACACTCATCATTGTACTCTGTATGATAAGATTGGCTGGCCATCCCTAACTGAAAGACGTTCAAGACACTGGGTGTTGTACACCTATAAAGCAATCATTGGCGAACTCCCACCATACATTTCTTCTCTGTTGAACTTCATTCAGGTTTCTATCATACCCGCTCCTCTAACTATCTCCAGCTCAGAGTCCCCAAGGTCTGCTCTGAGCTGCGTAAGTCTGCTTTCTGTTTTGATGCCCCCACCTCCTGGAACTCTATACAACAAACCCTTAGGCTAAACTCACTCATATCTTATGGACAATTTAAGTCATTAATTGCAAACCTGCCTTCTCCAGTCTGTAACTGTTTTACTTGATTTATTTATGTTTGTATTATACATTTTTATTTTTTATTTTTTTATCTCTTATGTACTGTATCTCGGCTACAGTGAAAAAGAGGACTGCCCTCAACTGTACCCCGAGAATTGTAAATAAAGGTTGAATGAATGAATGAATGAATGAATGAATGAATGAATACCAGGCTACAGCTGGTGGCCTCCTGTAACTACTTAGGAGTTGAAATTAGTGCATCAGGGAGTTTCAACCTGGCCATAAAAACTCTCTGTAATAAAGCTCGGAGAGCTTTGTGTGCTATTAAAAGTAAATTCAGGAAAACAAACATCCCTACAAGAATTTGGATAAAAATATACAATTTTCTAATCCTACCAATTATGCTCTATGGAAGTGAAATATGGGGTCCAATTTCAAATCCAGCATTTAAAAATTGGGATAAAACTCCCCCTGAAAAATTACAATTGGAATTTTGCAAAACCGTATTAAAAGTTCGCCCAAATACCCCAAGTAATGCATGTAGAGCAGAACTTTGTGTATTTCCACTGAAAATTCAAATCCAAAAAAGATCAATTAAATTCTGGCAACATCTAAATCAGGCCAATCAACATTCAGTAGCATACAAAGCTTTCCAAAGCGACCAACAGTCTCCTGGTGAGCACCCACTGGCCCAGCTGGCCCTGAGGTACACCGAGATCATCACCGCAGCCCTGAGGTACACCGAGATCATCGCCACAGCCCTGAGGTACACCGAGATCATCACCACAGCCCTGAGGTACACCGAGATCATCACCACAGCCCTGAGGTGCACCGAGATCATCACCACAGCCCTGAGGTACACCGAGATCATCACCACAGCCCTGAGGTACACCGAGATCATCACCGCAGCCCTGAGGTACACCGAGATCATCACCGCAGCCCTGAGGTACACCGAGATCATAGCCACAGTCGGTAAACCTCAGAGCGGGACCAACCTCCCACACAATCCTCTTCCTTCAATCAAAAGATACGAAGCAAAATTAAAAGAAGAATATACAGAGCAATGGAGAAATCAAAATAAAACACAACGCAAGCTACTCTGTTATCAATCCCTGAACAGAGATATCAAATTGGCCGAATATCTGAAAAACAAAAATCAAAAAGAAAAACAAATTCTGACAAAATACAGAGTCAGTGACCACAAACTTGAAGTAGAGCGAGGTCGCCATTTAAAATCATGGAAACTGATAGAGGAACGTGTCTGTACACACTGCCACCAGGACATTGAAACGGAAACGCATTTCCTATGTGCTTGTCCAAAATATAAAGATACAAGAATAAAATATTTCCCAAAGTTTGAAAAAACAATTCCAGGCTTTACTCTATACCCCGATGACAGAAAGCTTCCATTTTTACTGGGGGAGGATATTAGTACAACATGGCTGGCAGTCAAGTACGTCTTTTCCTGCCATAATATGAGGCTAAATTCCTAATTGTTGTATTACATTAAGAGGCAATGCTTGTTGTAATTTTTTATTCATTTATGTACATATTATTTATTTACATATTACTTTTATTTATTTATTTATTTACTTATTTATTTATATTTAGTAATTTATTTATATTTCCTATGCTTTGGCAACACAGATGTATTGATTTGTCATGCCAAAAAAGCTAATTAAATTAAAATTGAACTGAGAGAGAGAGAGGGAGGGAGGGAGGGAGAGAGAGAAAGATAGAGGGAGAGGGAGACTTTTTGACTTTTTATGTTTCTTTATTGAAACATTAAACACTCCACTCAACCCTTAACCCCAAACCCCACCCCTATTTACAGCCCTCCCCTGCCAACCGCCAAAAAGTAAAAGGAAAACAACAAAACAAAAAGTGCACAAAAACTAACAGAAATAAGAAAGCGAAACACTACAGCTCCGTCACACTACATCTCCGTCAACTTAAAAGAGTTACAATCTCATCATCTGCTACCATACAAATTGCTCCACCAATACACCGCATCCAAATGAACAGTTCCACATTGTGCATCATTTTATAAAATTCAAACTCAATCCTAAGGCGCTCAGAGACATACCTCTTAAACACCTCAGCTACATTTGTTGAGCCCTCACCCCGCAGCATGTTCCTGTGTGTGACCCAGATTGCCAGTTTAGCTTGGCCAAACAGAAAATTTAGCAGTACAATGCGGTACCGATGCTGCACGTTATACTTCGGCCCGCAAACAAAATTCCCCACAGAAAACCTGATCCCCAGCCGTGCACACACACTGTTTCTAACAGGAGAATTAAACCCTTCAACCTTTCACAAGAAACAAAAAGGTGCATCATTGTTTCCCGGTCAGTAGAAAAAGGACAGCCGTCTCCTACCCTTTGGTCCACACGGGCCAGCCAAACATTTGTGGCCAAAGCTCCGTGCAGCATTCGCCACTGCAGATCCCCTGACCTCTTAGGGAGAGGAGCTTTATATAACACCCTCTACCTGTACCCTGCCATGGTTTGCTCAGCCAGCTCATCCTGCCACTGATGTTCCCTCCTGGACTGCAAGACTCTCATGTGTCTGACCTTAACACAAACCACATACAGGGAGAGGGAGAGGGAGAGACAGAGAGAGAGAGAGAAAGAGAGGTAGGGAGGGGGAGAGAGAGAGGGAGGGAGAGGGAGAGAGAGAGATCGAGAGAGAAAGAGATGTCGGGAGGGAGAGAGCGGGAGAAAGAGAGAGAGAGAAAGACATAGGGAGGGAGAGAGAGAGAGGGAGAGAAAGAAAGAGAGAGAGGTCCCTTAGGAAACGGGAGCCCATTTTAAAACAGCGTAGTTTCATTTTGTACTCAGAGGGGCGAATCCCTGGGAGACACGACATTTAAGAAGTACAGGGAAAATTTAACAGCATCATCTCTGCATAATTTAACTTAGAAAAAGAAATGCTGAGATAGAAATGTAGTTTTCAGTAATTTCTCCCTCCTCTGAGAGACAGTAATATCTCGCCTGGTTAACTTTTTACTGAGATTACGGGCCGGTGTTTCACTCTAACAAATTCTTAAACCAGAAAACTCTGACACTTTCATTTTACATTGAAAAAGCAGTTTTTTTTTTTTCCAAGGTTCCTCTGGGCATTGATCTCACACACTTGAGAGTGCAGATGTTCAAACTGTGCCAGATTTTCTGGAATTCAGACCTTTAAAGCACTTCCCAGTGATACTTCACCTTTATGTATTTTACTTATGAAGTATTTTCAAGAATCAGACAATGGTCAAATTGTCTTTATGTTTGTATATACCCCTGCACTGGGTCAAATAGGGCAGTCCCATTTCACTCCCTGGTAATCTCTTAAACACTAAGTGCCTGCTGTATTCTCACATTAAAACCACCTCTCGTTACTATTTTGGAGGATCAGTTTTCTTACCACTATTGAATCTAACTTCTTTCTTAAGCCTATTTTTACGACAAATTATTTTTGCTGAAATAGAAGACTCAAGCTTTTGCCACTGCAGCGTCATTAGAGAAAAGGAAAAATTTGCATCCTGATTAACTTTTTAATGCGAATCAAGTCATAATAATAAATTTTTTCCAAATGCCCTTTCATCCGAGATCTCAAAGTGCTACAAGAAATTGTCATTAAAACAATAAAAAACACTAACCCTTTGAGCGCTAAATAAATTTTCAAGGAATTAAAAATGTAATTATCCTGAGCTGTTGAAAACCTATCATGTGGCAACTTGTTTAAAAGAGCTCCCCTGTGGGAGCAGCTCCCCTAATCCTAACCCTCCCCTGCGGGAGCTCTTTTAAATAAGTTGCCACATGATAGGTTTTCAACAGCGTCTGGTTTTGATATCTTACATCATTGGGCAACTACAGTTGCCTACAGCGCTCAAAGGGTTAAGCAAAAGCAAACATTAAAAATTAAGATTGTAAACAATGCGCTAAGATCCATAAAATTTGGTAAAAAGGAGAGTTTTAGGTCACCTGAGACGAAGTCTCAAAGTGACCTATTCTAATCGCCTTTGGTCCATCGTCGTCCGTTGTGCGTCGTCCGTCGTCTGTCGTGCGTCCGTTAACAATTAACATTTTCGACTTCTTCTCAGAAACCGCTGATCCGATTTCAATGAAATTTTGCAGGAACCTTTCTTGGTCAAATATGCACCAAAATTGTGAATTATATGGTGCTCACCCCCTGGGGCTCCGAGGGGCGGGGCTAAAACTGGCCAATACATTTTCAACTTCTTCTCAGAAACCGCTGATCCGATTTCAATAAAATTTTGCAGGACCTTTCCTTGGTCAAATATGCACCAAATTTGTGAATTATATGGTGCCCACCCCCAGGGGCTCTGAGGGGCGGGGCTAAAACTGGTCAACACATTTTCGACTTCTCAGAAACCGCTGATCCGATTTCAATAAAATTTTGCAGGATCCTTCCTTGGTCAATTATGCACCAAAATTGTGAATTGTATGGTGCCCACCCCCAGGGGCTCTGAGGGGCAGGGCTAAAACTGCTCAATATATTTTTGACTTCTCCTCAAAAATCGCTGATCCGATTTCAATGAAATTTTGCAGGAACTTTCCTTGGTCAAAAATGCACCAAAGTTGTGAATTATATGGTGCCCACCCCCAGGGGCTTTGAGGGGCGGGGCTAAAACTGCTCAATACATTTTTGACTTCTTCTCAGAAACCGCTGATCCGATTTCAATGAAATTTTGCAGGAACCTTCCTTGGGAAATTATGCACCAAAATTGTGAATTATATGGTGCCCACCCCCAGGGGCTTTGAGGGCCGGGGCTAAAACTGGCCAATACATTTTCAACTTCTTCTCAGAAACCGCTGATCCGATTTCAACAGAATTTTGCAGGATCTTTCCTTGGTCAAATATGCACCAAAATCGTGAATTATATGGTGCCCACCCCCAGGGGCTCTGAGGGGCGGGGCTAAAACTGGCCAATACATTTTCAACTTCTTCTCAGAAACCGCTGATCCGATTTCAACAAAATTTTGCAGGAACCTTCCTTGGTCAAATATGCACCGAAATTGTGAATTATATGGTGCCCACTTCCAGGGGCTCAGAGGGGCGGGGCTAAAAGTGGTCAGTATATTTTCGACTTCTTCTCAGAAACCGCTGATCCGATTTCAATGAAATTTTGCAGGAACTTTCCTTGGTCAATTATGCACCAAAAATGTGAAATATATGATGCCCACCCCCAGGGGCTCTGAGGGGCGGGGCAAAAACTGGCCAATACATTTCGACTTCTTCTCAGAAACCGCTGATCCGATTTCAATGAAATTTTGCAGGAACCTTACTTGGGAAATTATGCACCAAAATTGTGAATTATATGGTGCCCACCCCCAGGGCTCTGAGGGGCGGGGCTAAAAGTGGTCAATACATTTTCGACTTCTTCTCAGAAACCGCTGATCCTATTTCCACAAAATTTTGCAGGAATCTTCCTTGGTCAATTTTGCACCAAAATTGTGAATTATATGGTGCCCACCCCCCAGGAGCTCTGAGGGGCGGGGCTAAAACTGGTCAATACATTTTCGACTTCTTCTCAGAAACCGCTGATTCTATTTCAACAAAATTTTGCAGGAATCTTCCTTGGTCAATTTTGCACCAAAATTCTGAATTATATGGTGTCCACCCCCAGGGGCTCTGAGGGGTGGGGCTAAAACTGGCCAATACATTTTCGACTTCTTCTCAGAAACCGCTGATCCGATTTCAACAAAATTTTGCAGGAACCTTCCTTGGTCAATTATGCACCAAAATTATGAATTATATGGTGCCCACCCCCAGGTGCTCTGAGGGGTGGGGATAAAAGTTGTCAAATTGACTGAAATTTTCAAACTTTTCTTTTCCAGACCCAGATGTGCTGGAAAACAATACTCTTCATAGATGGAAGGGTCTTCAGGTGCTTTATCAAAATTGTTCATTTCATGGCCCCCAGGCTCCATGTTTGCCCCTGGGGAGGGGGTGAAGTTTACTATACTTTATATAGGAAAATGATGGGTATATTTGGTTCATTCACATCAATAACATCAGTTTTTATACAACTCAGGTGACCGTTAAGGCCCATGGGCTTCTTGTTTAAAAGATTGCAGATTCTGTGGCTCCCTCAGATATAGTGGAAGCACGTTCCACAGATGTGGAGCAGCTGTGCAGAATGCCCGGGCTCCTATGGTCCTGAGTCTGGTTCTAGGAGGGTGGAGTTGGTAGGTAGCTGTGAAAGGAAGGGAGCGCGCTGGGGAGAGTTGAGTGAACAGGTGCTTAAGGTAGCTGGGGGCTTAGGTGACCATGGATGCACTGGTTGGTGTGGAGACAAATCTTGTACTGAATTCTTGCAGTGATGGGGAGCCAGTGGGGGGAGCGGAGGACTGGAGTGATGTGATGGTGTTTTTTTGTTTTTGTTAGTAGTCTGGCAGCACTTTTCTGTAGTGTCTGAAGTTTATGGAGGTGTTTGTTGGGAGTACCATACAGAAGTGCATGGCAATAATCCAGTAAGGGCTGTGTTTAACATCTTCTGATGACAGGGTCAATTCAGGATAATCAATCAAACTTAATCCTGAGAATTTTCACCGGGACTCCTCCGTTGTCACCTCTATGCTTTCAAAGTTCTGTTAGATCTCACAGTTTTTTTCTCTGTTGCTTCAGCACATTTCTTAAATTATCCTTAAAATTTGAGGTGAGTGCATTTCTCAAATCAATCTGTACAAACTGCTCCACTTAGTGGATTAGCAGCAAGAGCTCGTAACTTTCTCAAAATCCTTTGTTTACCTGTCACCAGTAAATATGAAGGGTTGATTTCCAGAAGTGCGCAAGTCCGTTTTCGTCTCTTTAGAGAAACAAGATTTTAAGAATTTGAAAACTTGTGGGGATCATGTTACATGTGTTAAGCTGATGTAAACGAAATGAAATATCAGAAAAGATGTCTTAAAACATATTACGAGACCCTCTAGCCTTTATCTTGATCTTGGCCCAGATATTTCAAACACCAGTCTGCGGACCTTGAGTACTTTTGTAAGGCCACGCCTCCAGCCGTACAGCTCAGGGATGTCAAAAAGCTTCTTGAACAAAATGAATGGAAGATATATACAGTGAAATGGAAGGTAAATGCAGCTGAACAAAGGTCACAATAAAAAACAATGTCAGTAAATTATGAATGGGCAGTACCACCATCCAAACAGGTTTGAAGACTTCATTCATCATCGATAGGGATGTGGCATGGTGATTAAAAAGTTCAGCCAAAGGATAGGCAGCTATAAAAAGATTACCTTTTGCCAGACTCCTTTTATGTTTGTTTATAGCCATGTTTCTGGCTGGCTGGTTTTTTTTAGCTCTTTTGGGTTGAGTCCACACACACACACACACACACACTCTGGCTTGTAGAGTCAGCCATTTTGGTTAAGTAAGAAAGCTACATGGGCAGCTATTGGCCAAACAATTTTCTAAGCACTGCTTTGATAGGCTGACTGGACTCGGGTACTTGCAGAAGTTTTAAACTGGATTTGGTCACCATTATAAGTAGCTTCTTAGGGAATTTCCAATTCACTGCTCATTTTTTTATATTGTACTTGAGCGTTGCTTGGCCAAAATCTGCATTTGTAGCTTATTCCTCATCAATGAAAGAATGGATTTGTAGTGTTATCCAATGTTTAATGAATATGGACTTGAGCACTTATGGAAATAACCCCTTCATATTTATGTCAGTGAACAAGTCAGGGCCATCAGAATGACAAGCCCTTGTTTCATTGTCCATAAACAAGACAGTCAAATGGCTTAGTCATGTGACAGTGGAGTTTGTGTTCTAATCTATGGATAGATTTCTGATAGGAATGATAGGAAATGTGCAAAGCTACACTTTTTCTATTCAACATATATATGTAAATTTCAACTTTGCAGCATTATAGGGGACATTGCAAGAGATAGGACAGGATTCACATTTATTACTGTTTGCAATGAAACTTCACTGTATTGACAGAAAATGTCATTGAAATAATGAACAAAAACAAACATTTTACTGAAAAAAAATATAAAATTAGAATCCTAAACTTTGGAAACAATCTTTATTGAAAGCAAAACTATACATGCAGTGCAGTGTCTCCAGACCGGCTGTAGATATTCCTGTCTGTCAGACCACAGATTCTCTCCCACGTCACACATATATGGGCAAGGCTCATGAAAATGACTCCACCGCAGACCTCATTTGAAAAAATATTGCTTTGTTAGTATCAAATAATTAGTTTCTATGTGTAAATTAGAGATGTTTACAGTTTATGTGCAAAAAAAATTATCATCAAATCACCAATACTTATCCTGCAATGCATCATGAAAGAACGGCATGTCTGAATCCATTTTTAGGCGGGTTGTGTACGTTATCCACTGACACACCTCTCTTCAGAGTAGTCTGGTACATACTAAATCTCTTTTTAATCAATTCTAGCTCCTTTTTTTATACTTTGTGATGTTTTGAGAAAGGAATTCATACCCCAAAAAAGATGTCCACCTATTTTTTGACCTTTGGCAGGCTTGTGAAAAAAGTCTTGAAAATGAGCATCAGGATTTTAAGTGAAACATGGATTAAATGTATGCTTTCATTTCATGTGGCAGTTCCCCCCTCAGTTTAAATTAATTTTCTAATATTTTGCCACAATTGTCATTATTTTCTGCACATTTTGGTGTATAATGATCCATGTAATAATAAAAAATGGTGGGAGCAGGAGTCCAATTTGCAAAGGCTGTCAGCGGATAACGTACACAACACAAAATGCTGTCTTAATGAATCTGCATAAACAAGGCTTTTTCTGATAATTCCAAGTGTCCAGAGGCCCAAGCCAGTGGCGTCGCCAAGGGGCAGCCACGGACATCTCGTGCCCCTCCATGTGCCCCCCCATTTAGGATACATAAATAAATAAATAACGCAGTGTCTACGTGTCCGAAAGTCGCACGGGGTTTTAATATAACTCCGTGTCCGACAGTCGGATGGTTTCAATTTAACTCCGCGTCCGACAGTCTATTATTGTTTTTAATTTCTTGAATCTACTGAATCTTTTAGATATTAAACGTGAATGTTTTTGATAAGAGGGCTCAGTTCTTCAAGATGAGTACCGAGAATTTCAATCAATGTTTCTGTTTAAGCTCTGCTCAATAAAGTGAAGCGACATTGGCGCTGGACTTTTGCATTTATGAAGAATTAGCGACTGTCGGACAGAGATCCTAAAATACTCCGCGTCCGAAAGTCATAAAAGTTCTAATTTTTTGAGTATTCCAGCAATTATTAGACGTAAAAACTTGGCCATGTTTTTGTTCGACCTTCACAAAATGCAAATTGATAGCTATCGACTTTTCTTGGTCTTTTATTCGTCTGTTTTCTTCCGTTGAAGATAGACAACAGTCTTTATTCGGTCTCTCTTGAAAATTAGTCAGATAGATCGAACAGATTCACGCTTTATTTCCACACCAGAGATAAAATAGTGCTTGTAGTCAGTGAGCAAATCAATTCCATGACCATTGACATTGTGAATTAAACATCGCATGGACGATCAAGACTGTCGAACGCGAAATGCAAAATACTCCATGCCCGGCAGCCAGCAGAAAGTAAAAGTATTGATATGAGAGCAGATTTATAACGAAATAAAGAATAAAATATATCACCAACAATCAGAACATCCAATGGGCACTGCAATCAATTTATTTGGGCCATGTTTATAAATACAACGAAGTCCGTTCAATGCCGGTCGGACATTAAATGCTCCGTGTCCGACCGCCAAAAAAAAAAAAAAAAAAAAAAGAGGACGATTAGAACAAATTTATAACAAAATAAAGAATTAAAAAAAACGTTTTAACAACAAACTGAACATCCAATGAACACGGTGATTTATTTATTTGCGGCCATCTTTTTTGGATGTTCTGTTTGTGCCCGCCTTGTGCACCCCCAGAATAAAAAGTCTGGTGACGCCACTGGCCCAAGCTATAAGTTTTTCTCCTCCGCACAAATTATTTCATTGACAGGTACCCCTACCTTTATCTTCCCAGCCTCCATCTAAGAAATCAAAGAAAAAACCGCTTGGATTTCATGATAAGCAACACCTAATTTATTATTAAGCAGTAAATCCCCCCAGAATTATCACAAATACCTGAAAAGAAGAGATATCAGTGAAAATAAATCTTTAGTTTAAGTTAAATAATGGAAAAAACAGAGCGGATAACGTACACAACATCGATAACGTACACAACGCATGCCGCATAAAAAAACACAAAATGGAGATTTCACGTAATAATTTCAAAAAGGGTTCATATAATTATGTCTTTCACACTTTTTTCAAACTAGTTTGGATGTATTTTTGAGGATTTTACAAACTAGAAGTGCGTGATTCATTGAGTCTCGCCATAACACCGATAACGGACACAACCAGCTTAAACCATACGGAAAGGAAGTTGATGTTTGTGTGAGTGTGAAGGTCAGGGAGCCAACAATACATGAAAAATGGTTTCATTTTGTCAAAATATGAATCTTTTCGGGTGGTGTGGACCCTTAATAGTTCCCTAGATGCTAATTAATTAATTATTTATTAATAAATAAATAAATCCGTCGTAATCGGATCACGTACACAACGGTTTTTTTGGGACAAGTTGTTGATGCCTGTATGACATGGATCAAGTGAGATGCACACAATGACTTGGCTCCCAAATAATAGTTCAGTGTGTGTTTTATACATTTAAAAGTAGTTTAGACTTTTAGATTTTAATTTAGTCTATGAAACATAATTCGAAATTCATATATCTGTTTTGGACATACCAAAATGTGGGAAATTTTAAGGTTTGCAAGATTTTAGGTGCCCATAATGTGGTCAAAAAATGGTAAGAGACCCATAAAAGTATACATTCCTGTGTAGCTCTCATCATGCTCTTTATGATGAGACTGTATTAATAAAAAAACTCCCAATATTAAAAATATTATAAGCATTGGACAAAGAAAAAGGGGGTTGGAGTCATTTTCGTGAGCCTTGCCCATATCTTCCCTTGTTATGCTGCATGGACAGAATCTTTATCGAATCTTTAGATATATAGTACATGCACAGTATGTGTTTGTCTGAAGTACATTTACCATATACTAAAAAACGCACATGAATTTGAAGCATTACAGTCAGTATACAGTATTACAGTACATTGCTCATTGTTGGATTACATACCTGTTCCAGTGTTTCCCCAACCATTATATTAGGGGGCCCCCCCAACGGAACCCCCCCCCCCCTTTGAAGGTCGAGTTCATTTAATTTAATTTAATCTTCTATATAGCGCCAGAACACAACAGAAGTCATTTAAGGTTACCTGTCCTGTAGAACAGGTCTAGATCTTGTCTTTTTATTAAACAAACTAAATAGCCTTATGTTATTCATCGTATTTATACGACGGCGTGTCATTTCTGTTTCTGATGCGCGCATACTCACGCACACACAGAGACACGTGCTAGGCTTGTGCCGATCGGCGATCCAGCCGTGTATCGGTGATTGAGAGGACAAACTACGATGGTTTTTTTCTAGCCTATTTTATGAACGCAGTGTCTAGAAATACGGCAGTTTTATGGGTACGGCTGTCGATTTGAAGGGATTAGGATAAGGATTAGGGATTATGGTTAGGTTTAGGGTCAGGGTTAAGTTAGGGCAGGATTTGAAATTGGGACTGCCGTACCTCTTTACATTGAAGTGCACTGGAAAACTGCCGTACCCGTAGCAACTGCCTTTTATAAAAGACATATACTCACACGCTTCAGCTGTGCAGCGCCACATCCATTGTGCTCTGGCTGGCTCAGCTGACCGGCGCTGGAGCATGTGAGCTACTGAATTTATCGCATGATTTCATCGCTGTTAGATCGCATATGGAAATAAACCGTGTCTTCAGTTGCCAATTACGATAATTGGAAAACGCATCAATGAAGGAAAATGATTGAGAACTAGCTTACTAACTAGAGCTAATTGTTGTCATAAAGGACATGTATGTGTGTCCCCCCCAATTCCCAGTTCGATTTGAGCCACTGCCTGAGATTGAATAAAGATTAAACAAGGCAATCAGAGATGGCAGACTTCACCCCATTCACGCAAATATTGGCAAGTGCGGAAACACAAACACACAGAGCCGCTAAAAACAGTACTTCACGCCCACTCCGTGGGGTGAAGTAAAAATTCTGATCTCCAATTTACTGGCTGGCGTCATTGTTTAGAGCTTATGTGTGTGTTTTCCTGATAAATGTTAATACATTCCAGAACAAAATTAAACATTTCAGAGCAGAGGAATTAATGCTCTTTTTTGGGCTCGTCTCATTAAATCTATTTCAACTTACATGTATCAAGGTGACATCTTTAACTTATTGTTCATTTGCCGAGGACAGATACATGTGCATTGAGCATGACACTCCGGTGTGGTGTAGCTACTAAGACATTTATAGCTTTAGCAAGTTTTCAATGTAACGCTTTCATTAGGTCAGCGAGTAATTGCTTCTTCCCCAGTTCACAAAAATACACTTGCTCTTCTGAATCCTCTCTAACGTCGTCACTGGTTTTTAAATTGAGCAATTCTTAGTACGTCCTGCAAAACGGGAATTGTAGTCCATTTGCATTCACAAATGAGGAAGCGTGTTGCTTTCCCATAAGAAATGCTGGGTTTTGGAGTTCGCTTCACAAAGAGAAAATTCATAGGATGGAAATGGGGAGCATTGTTTCGCACTGGCTGTCTTAGTATTTCATTTGTGAACATGGGGAGTTACTCACATTGCTAGATATCATCGTTAATTTGCTTCCATTTTTAGATGTTACGAAGAATACATTTCGTCGCTGTTGACGAAAATACTCGCTTTCCCAGGAAGCTCGTGGTCTCCCCTCCCCTACCTCGCGCCTTCCCCTCTCATCTAACCCAGGTTCTGTCGGGGTTGTTGTGGAAGCTAATGATGGCGGCAGCGGGATGCGGATCAGCAACCGCGGCAACTGGTGGACCTTCATGCGGTACGACCACTGCTAGGGGCCGTTTCCCGGGTCGGCCTTGGTCGTCACGTAGTCGATTGCGTTCTGAGAAGCGTTCGCAGCTCGGTCGGATTGGTGGTGAAGTTGGCGAGACAGACATTGGAGGCCCAGGGCCCCCCAGCCTCGGACTTGCGCTGAACGACGACCCGTCGCACTTACGTTTACTTGGAATGGAGGATAAATATAAGCGCCTGGGAGAGGCCGGTTACAACTCGAGCGGCAGTGAAGAGGTAAGCTTGAAAACTTCGCTTCTGGCGAATTAGCTAGCTATTTATTGATTCACATTATTCGGGTGGCTTGCATCTTGTGCTCAACACGCTACATGTCACTTGCAATTTTGGAGTCATTAAAGACGAGTTTACCGACGGAGCATGATCGCTAGGCGCAAATTGTACCTGGCTGACCAGCTAGCGAAGTTGGCTTAGTAGCGAGTTGTGACATCAACAAAGGAGGATATTTAGCTTGCTAGCTAGCTAGATTCATCCGTATTCGTACATTTAACGTCAGTGTTTCCACAATTGATTGCATTAAACGCAGTGCTCCGTGAATGTAAACATGCAGAGTTTGTAGATATGCTGCAAGTCAATGCTGGGAGAAGCTTGGAGCCCACTTACGTTGGTCAATGCAATGCATTGGAGAGGGGGAGGGGGCTAGTTTGTTTCTAGCTGCATTGTAGAACAGATTGAATATAGCTAGGTAGCCAACAAGATATCAAAATGGTCGACAGAGGAAGCATATTCCAACGTTAAACGCATGCACTTTACCAGCACTATGTAAATTGGTCGCACTGTCATTTACTTAGCTAGCGGCTTTGTGTATTAACAGTGATCAACGAGTATACTGGAAAGTAACTCTGGTCTAGCTAGCATCACTGGACTGTTAGCACGGTGTCTAGTTAATGGAGGGAAAACGATCGCAGTAGATGGCTACCTAGCTAGCTGATATCCTTTTTGGTGGCTTTGAATCCACCAGGACGAAATGGATGAAATAAGTAGCTGTGAATATCTCTTCACGTTAAATAACTGGTTTGTTGGCTAGGTAGTTAGCTTGAATCTGTTGAGTGCAATTCACAGTTGCCCATCGGACATAATTTGAGCATCGTAACGTAACTAGAACTATCAAGAGCCCCTACTGATGCTATATGCATGTAGCCTAACAGTAATGACCATCGGCCTTCGAATTCGACTGATGAATTACCGCAAAACTGGGCAATTACTTGTAACGTTAGTTATTCCCTGATGCAAGCTGAATTGATCCCTTTTCGTTTAAATCATTTTGTTTTTTCCGTGAGTTTGAGCAACATTGAGTTGGTGTCTTTATCTTGGCTAAGTACTTAACTCTTACCTGCGGTCAACTTGTGACCTCATGAGTATTCTTGGTCCAGGTTGGTTTCCGTAAAATTACGCATGAAGTCAAAGCCGATAACGGACGAAATAGGCACCCTTCATATCTGGGTAATTTAATGTGATCGCAAATTTCCACTGTAACGGTTACTTGACTTTCTATGAACTGCATAAAAATAGCTTCGTGGAATTTTCTTCTTCGGTTCACATGCGAATTTTCAAGGCAGGAATGTATCAGACCTCAATATCCGCCGATTAATATCCGCTCACTGGGTGATTGGCTTTTAAACGCGCAATTGCTAGTTGTAAAAGGATATTCAATTTCTGAAATAGAAATTGATATGGATGGAGTTTTGGTCAGTTTGTGTCATGAGATGGCCTTAAAATGTAATTTATAGACTAGAAGCATTATTACACTTGTTAAATTCACAGCTAACTCCATGGAAAACGTGCTACCTATGGGAAGATACCTGGTTTTATGTCCTGGAGCACAAGAAAGCATGGTGCGTGCAATATTTAAGTGCAGCTGACTTGATTAACTTCGGCGTTAGTCTGTCGCATGACAATGGTCATTCCTGTGCTGCATGCGCAAGTAATAAATCAAAACTATTTTTGAATTGCGCAACTGTGTACAAATGTCAAGTGAGATTCTGTGAAGCTATGAGTTGTTGGTGCATGTTATACAGGGAGGTCCAGGCAGGATAGAGGGGGCCGTGTTAGGATACTGAGTACATCATTTCTGTGGCCAAGCATAAATAGTTGGTTAGCAGTGTTGGAAGACTGGACATCATAACACTTCAGAATATTACAACATGTTCTCAATGTTGTGGAGGACCCAGTACAATCTAAAAATTATGTTGGGGTCATTCCATGCCAAGTGGACCAGTTTTAGGAAAGTTTGCACCACACCGTCTCAGAAAAATTTGGGAAAAAAATCATGGGTGTTTGCCATCATTTCAAATGGCCACATCCCAAATCTTAAGTTCCAACTCCAAGTTTTCATGGAGTAATTGCCAATTTAAGGAGGCGGTGTCTAGTCACTTGAAAATGCAGCAATGACTTATGAGTGTTTTTGAAGGGATACAAATACACTTTCTAGTGCTCCTTAAGTAATATCAGTGGGTGCCCATTGGTAAAATCACCTGAAATTTATTAATCTGCTATCAGATGTGGCATATCTCATTTGATTTTCCTGTAATGGGCCGTTGAAAATTATAATTTTTACAGAACCAAAATTTTTATTTGGTTTTTGGTTGGTCCTCTTGACTGAAGTATGCGTAATCAGGGGTTCATATTGGAGCCTCATCCTCAGCAGCTACAACACACTGGCCCCTTAAACCCAATCCAGTCTCCTGTCTCTAGTTTAGGAGTAACTTGCATCTGAAAATGCGTAAAAAACCCCAAAAATGCCAAGGCATGATTTGGTCATGTGGACATGCCAGAAAAAAATCTGAGAGAATTTATGAAGTAGCTTTTATATTAGGGCAATAAACAGTAGAAAATTCATCTTGTGTTTCCAACTCTTTCCAGAAAAATTCTGGCATCTTTATTTACCATGCTGTGTGGCTTATATCAGTCTAATAATATGACTGAAAATAGTGAGGTTGTCAATAATTTGGGTATTATGAATTCAATTGCTGAGATCATTTCTCAGGAGTCTACTTGTACATTCTGGTGCTGATAACGCATGGTGTAGCCTTCACTTTTTGGACATGGAGATATGATTTTACGTTAAAACGAAAATGGAAATCTCAGAAAAGCAGAAATCTCTGGCCTTCCCATGCCTTTTTGCAGGAACATCAATGTTCAAAACATCCTTGAATCTCTGTCTTTTCAGCCTGCAGCACTGGTAACAGTGATTAGAGTTTCATTCAAGAGCCATGAGGAAACTAATTCCCTCATGACTGCCTTACCTCTCCCTTTTTATGGGAAAATACTTGCATACGCTGCAATATTACTTTATTATAAAGCATACATAAATGAATTGCAGTTTATACATTTTTGTGATCCTTTAGGCTTTATTTTGTAATGCATATGTTAGCCATTTACAAGCGAGTTGACAGGATTTACTAAATGTTACAGGCTGATATAAGCCACACAGCATGGTAAATAAAGATACCAGAATTTTTCTAGAGGGAGTTGGAAACACAAGATGAATTTTCTACTGTTTATTGCCCTAAAATAAAAGCTGCTTAAATCTTCTCAGATTTTTTTTTTTTTTTTTTTGGCGTATTCACATGACCATATAAATCATGTCTTGAATTTAGGCATTTTTGGGTGTTTTTTATCATAAGCATTTTTCAGATGCAAGTTACTCCTAAACTAGAGACAGGAGATTAGGTTGGGTTTAATTGGCCAGTGTGCTGTAGCTGCTGAGGATGAGGCTGCAATATGAACCCCTGACTATACATACATCGGTCAAGGGGAGTAGGGACCAACTAAAAATCAAATAAAAATTTTTGTTCTGTAGAAATTGTCATTTTCAACAGCCTATTACAGGAAAATCAAATGAGATATGCCAAATCTGATAGCAGGTTAATAAATTTCAGGTAAATTTACTTTTAAGCACCCATTGAGATTAATTTTGGAGCACTGGAAAGTCTATTTGTTTCCATTCAAAAATGCTAATAAGTCTTTGCTACATTCGCGAGGGACTAGACACCCCCTTTTTAAATTGGCAATTACTCCATGAAAAATTGGAGTTGGAACTTAAGATTTGGGATGTGACCATTTGAAATGATGGCAAACGCCCATGATTTTTTTTTCAAATTTTTCTGAGACGATGTGGTGCAGACCCCGGTCCACTCGGCACAGAATGACCCGTAATTCAGTTGTGCTGTTCAATAGGTCATTATGCCAACTAATTTGAAGTTAAAGTGAGACTAAAGTAGGGAAGTCATGGCCCTGTAAGTTGGTGGTGTGCTTGGAAGCTGTGTTTGGTATGTGGGAAAAATTAGGCCATCCATAATTTATGTACATCAACCCAATAATAAGACTTGAGTTTACCTCCTTTGCTCAGTTCACTTGCAATCGGCACAAGATGCAAAGTCGGCCGTGCATGTTGTACCTTTGCTTAATTGCTGAAGAGCATTTCATGTTAAGAGCCAGTTTTTCTAAGAATCAGGCAGAAGGTGAAATATGTTGGTCTCAGAATTGCCTAAAATTTTTGTTGGTGAAAGATGGTGGGTTCAGTAGAGAAACTGCTAATTTTGTAGGTGCGAATACCCTTCGGTTTCTTTTTTAGGGTCACCAGAGGGGCCAAAGATTCTGAGATGAGAAACAAGTGCTGAAAAAAAATCAGTTTTGAAATGCAATTATATCATTGCGCTGACAACAACCCACACTCATTTCCACATATGTTAATCTACTGTGTGTAGTGCTTGCAGTAATCTGAAAATGTTTGTGGGCTTTCAAGAGCGCATCCTATAGGGGGCACTGCAAGATTCTGCTTTTGGTTGTTTGAGCAGTTATATCAGGGGCATTTCCAGACTGTGCCCTCAACAGCCCAAGGTGGTTTATTCATAATATGATACCATGGGAAGTTTTTTTACATAATCAACATAAATTGAGCATGGAATGTTGAAGGCGCAAGAGTATAGGTGGCGGTTCAGTCAGGGAAAAAGTGAAAATTTTTTTCATTTTGGGAGGTCAGAGTTCTCCATGTGCCCTCATACGATTTTGATGTAACCTTGTCTGTTGGGTAGCCATACATGTCTACTAACTGTGATGTGAAGATTATGGGTTTCCGCTGTATTAACCCTTTCTCACCATCAGTTCTAAAGCACCTTTTGCGAAAATGGAAAAGACTGCAACTACTATGTAGGCATGGGCAACGCTCTGCATAAACTCTAATGGAATGCGTAACAGCTGAACTGGGGCGGTAAACAAGCCTCAGAAAACTTATAAAAAATGACGTAAATACCATTTTAATACAAAAAGAACACCATGGTTTGATTAAAAGCAACCTTTTCAATAGGATACCCGCATTTCATACATGAACTCTGCGTATTACGGCCAAAAACGCGATTTGAATAGAGCTATTGTTCGCCAGTTGGATGAATGCGTGACCTCAATTTGCGCCTTGTTTACAAATTTTCAAGTGCACAGCGTGGCAAAAATAACCATTTAGGACAGGGCTCTCCAAATCCGGCCCTCGAATCCAAATACAGTCCTGGTTTTCCTTCCTTCCAGGTAATTAAGTGAACAATTAATGCTGCTGATTGGCCAGATTGTCATTTCACCTGACTCCCAGGTACAGGGAGTGTGGAAAACCAGCAGTTCTCGGCCCTCGAGGACCGTGATTTGAGGAGCTCTGATTTAGGAGGTAGATTTCAAATAGCCCGCGCCGACGTCTTATCCCAGCTACGGTCCTGATTTGCTTACAGCCATCTAATTTGAGAAATTACGAGTTCGTCCAGGCTAGACCTCCAGGGGATGTGAAATAAGTTCAACAGAAGTTGGTGAAGTTCGTTGCGAGTTCGCTGTGATTTCTTCTCAACAATAGCAAGAAAGGTGAGCGTATTTTTACTCTACCCTGCATAGTTTGTTGACAGAATATCCTGTGACCCTATTTGTGAAGTTTCAGTAAAATATACCGAGGAATAAACCGGCGCCAGGCCTTTGAAGCCCACCGGTCACAAGATTCATTCACGTATACGCTTCAATTCGAGACTGCAAGGATGGAAATGTGAATAATCAATTAGGAAAAATTCTCGGCTCTCGGTAATTCTGTATATCGTTTAAACATTTTGTTAATCGGATTATGAAAGAAGACTGAAAATAAGCGCCCGCTTTTTGTTTGGATGTAAAAGCGCGTATTTAAAGGAGAATACATTGTATATTGATTGAGCATTGAACTCTGCATAAGTCGAACTGTTTTAATATTTGTTGATGACATTGCTTCGGCTTCCTGGAAGCAAGTACGCATAAAATCTGCTGTCTAGTGAGCATTTCAGGTTCGATGTACTGAGTAATAATGCCGCGGAAACTTAAACTGGCCCGTCATTCTGCCGAATAGTCTTACTAAACTAGTTAATCGTCTGATTGCTAATCAGGCAAAGGGGGGGTTTCTGCCTCACCAAACTAACCTCCGACCGCACGTCACTGTGTTTTACTATGAATTATTCACAGTAGCTCATTGAATCATGGGAGGAGGGTATATGGACATAGTAAAAACAGTGCAAAGTTTTTTTTTTTTTTTCACCACGGGTTATTGATGGGGAACGTTTGATTCATTTTAAGTAGCAGTGGGAGGGCAAACAACTGCGGCATCAGCGACTTCACTGCATTTTATATAGTAATGGGCGAGTAGCATTAATGTTTGCCCTCCCACCGATAATTTTGACATTTTTGCAGGCCATTGATCCAAAAAACTTCACCGGCAACCCATTCATACCATTTTTTAATATCAATGCAAAACCTAATGTTTGTTGAACATAATTGGGTGAAATTCAATGCATTTTCCATTAAAAAGTGCTGCTGTACTTCAGAAAAGGGGTAGATGACTTCAGCATCAATTATTTCTGTTTGGGTACCCTAATGGATAATTTGGCCTGGTTTATTTCTGAATAGACTGTATTTTCGAAAATGCCCTCAGGCTTCACCCCCAAATTTTCACAATGGGTTTTGTTGAAAAATGCGGAAATCAGCCATTTTTGGGACCCTGTGGCTCTGAGACCCTTTCCTGTAAAGGCGTTGGACTTGTGGCAAACTCTTCGTCTGTGTCTTCTGTACTTACCTGCAAAAAATCATAAGAAAATAATAAAAACTTTGTTCTCAGCAACTCAAGAAATGTTGTCATTTTATTCATTTGTATTGCCCATGCCTATACTATGTAATTAATGAACATGTAATTTGTCTTCCACAAAATTGTGTTTGATGTTTGATACTCCTCTTCAGTTATTCACTTTACTGATAGATGTCACCTAACTGAAACCCGAGGTGGGTGGCAGCAGCGGTCCTTTGGCATGTCAGCCATTGTGTAGTTCATTGTGTTGCAAATTACACAATAAATTCCTCCAATTATCTCAACCATTACTGTTATGGTCACAATGAAGAAATTTAAAATACTGTGAACATAGGATGGAATGCAGTTTCAGTTCTCTAGTGCGAAGTAGCCATTGGAAGTTGCTTATATTTCACATTATACACCCCATTTAAAGTTCAAAATCATTTATTACTGGCAGCTAGTATCACGTGTGCACTTATACATGTGTCATATACTGCATTAAGTACTTTGGTAATAAAATCCTACAATTCAGTGTATGATTTTGTGAACCTTTCTTACTCAGATGGACTGTGAAGGCTTAATACAACAGAAACCCAGAGTAATCTTCTCATCACAGTTAGTAGACATATATGACTACCCAACAGAAAAGGTTTAATCAAAATCAGATGAGGGGCGCATGGAGAACTTTGACCTCACAAAATGCCAGATTTCACTTTTTCCCTGACAGAAGCGCCACCAATACCCTTGCGTCCTCAACATGGATGCTCAATTTGTGTTGATTATGTGAAGAACTTCCCATGGTGTCATATTTTGAATAAACCATCTTGGGCTGTTGAGGGCACAGTCTGGAAATGCCCCTGATATAACTGCTCAAATGACCAAAAGTGGCATCTTGCAGTGCCCCCTATAGGATGCGCTCTCGAAAGCCCACAAACATTTTCAGATTACTGTGAACCCGACACACAGTGGATTGACATATGTGAAAGAAAGTGGGTTGTTGTCAGCGCAATGATATAATTGCATTTCAAAACTTAATTTTTTTTCAGTGCTCGTTTCTCATCTCGGAATCTTTGGCCCTTCTGGCACCCATAAAAAAGAAACCGAAGGGTAAAAAAATTTGAAAAATTTGCAATTTTTCTATTGAACCAACCATCTTTCCCCAACAAAAAAATTTAGGCAAATCTGAGACCATCATATATGACCCCCTAATGGTTAAAAAGAAAAACTGGAACTTAACTTTTTTCACTGTTTAACTGTCTAGGGCTTTGTTTTGACTTGCTAGTGCTGAGCACTGATTTGTGGATGTAAAAAGAAAGTATCTAATGCCCCAGTGAAATTCAAGCCTTTTTTCCCGCCCCTCTGAATCATTGTTTTTATAGGAACAGTTAGAAAGAAAGTAATACCGTTGGTTATGAGTACGAATTCGGAGATTAATTAGGAACTCAGCTGTGCATGGTTTTGGTCATTGCCGTGATATTGTAGCTTGGATAACATTGATTTGTGGTACATTGACATTAAGAGGTTTTTTACCTGCGTCGCCGAAGGCAGCAGATCTAGGAATTGCTTTTCCACCTCCGGACCCGAACTCTGAAAAATGCTCGGAGGACAAAAATCTCTTGGGAGAGTGCCAAACTCATCAAATAGAGCGGGTGAATTTTTGTCGTCCATTGTCCGTCCGTCATTCCGTCCGTCCGTCCGTCCGACCGAAGTAACGACGTTATCGAGATAACTCAAAAAATAATTGGCCCAGGAAGTTGTAATTTGGTATGATGATGTATCTTGACCCAAGGCAGGTCGCTATTGAAAATGGGCGCGCTGCATCAAAATCCAAGATGGCCGCCGCCGTTTTTGTAAAATCAACGTTATCAAGGTGACGCGAAAAAGAAGTGTCCTACGAAGTTATACTGGACAAAGAAAGTTAGGGATCACCCAACTTTTCAATATTAAAATATGATATGGAAAAAAATACAAACTATCACATATTTCAAATTCAAAATTTGGGGTGATCCCTAACTTTATTTGTCCAGTATATAATTTGGTATGCTGATGTATCTTCACCTAAGGCAGCTCGCTACTGAAAATATGCGTGCTTCGTCAAAATCCAAGATGGCCGCCGCCGCTTTTGTAAAAACGACGTTATCGAGATAACGCCAATAATAAGCTCTGTAGGAAGTTCTGATATGGTATGCTGATGTAACTTGACCTAAGGCAGGTCGCTATTGAAAGTGGCCGCGCTGCATCAAAATCCAAGATGGCCGCCGCCATTTTTGTAAAAACAACGTTATAGAGATAACGTGAAAAATATGTGTCGTAGGAAGTTCTGATTTGGTATGCTGATGTATTTTGACCTAAGGCAGGTCACTATTAAAAATGGCCGCGCTGCATCAAAATCCAAGATGGCCGCCACCGTTCTTGTAAAAACGACGTTATCGCGATAACGCGAAAAATAAATGTCGTAGGAAGTTCTAATCTGGTATGCTGAGGTAACGCGAAAAATAAGTGTCGTAGGAAGCTCTAATTTGGTATGCTGATGTATCTTGAGTTAAGGCAGTTAGGTATTGAAAGTGGGCGTGCTGCGTCAAAATCCAAGATGGCCGCCACCATTTTTGTAAAAACAACGTTGTCGAGGTAACGCGAAAAATATGTGTTGCAGGAAGTTCTGATATGGTGTGATGATGTCTCTTGACCTAAGGCAGTTCGGTATTGAAAATGCCCGCGCTGCATCAAAATCCAAGATGGCCACCGCCGTTTCTGTAAAAACGACATTATCCAGATAACGCCAAAAATAAGCGGCCTAGGAACTTTTAATTTGGTATGGTGGTGCACCTTGACCGATTGCATGTTCTTATTGAAAATGATATCACAACATCAAAATCCAAGATGGCCACCAAACAACGTTATCGAGATAACTCGCAAAATAAGTGACCCAAGGCAGGTCATTATTGAAGATGAGTGTGCTACGCCAAAATCTTTTCCAGTTTATCTTTTCCACATGGCTGCATCTATCTATCTATCATCGTCGTCGTCGTCATCATCATAACAATTCACAATCACTCAATCAATGCAAATTTTATTTACCAAAGCATACTTCTACATAACACCCACGCAGTGACGCAGGTTCTGTGACTTCGCACTTGTTTAAGTTTGACTTGAGTTTTTGTTGTTATTTACTGTGTGCCTATTTTATTATTGGTATTATTCAGATGTTGCAGTGTGGCCAATTTCTGAAAATGTGCTGCACGATTTGGTAAAAATGTGCGATTGCGATTATAGTGGACCATATTGCAATTTGCGATTGCGATTACGATATGATTTTTTTAAAAATGATATCTTGAGCCTACTTGCTTTGTTATCAAGGAGAGTGCAGAGAATAATGATGATTTTGTAGGGTATTTTTCTTAACTCAAAAAATGCAAACGTTAAGGTGCATAAAAATACAAAACAAGTTTATAGCACTGTTTTCAAAATAACATTTTCCAAAAAAGAGGTTTTTCCTTTTTTGAAAATCAGGGTATTTTCTGCAAATCAGGGTTGGCAGGTTTCTTCTGAGGAGGTTTTTTCAAAAACCAGGTTTTTTCCAGTTTTTTCCACTAAAAGCCACCACCCGTCCCGGACAAACCAACCCTGCTGCAAAGTGCAAATGCAGTGGCACTATTGTAAACTTAGATGCCTTTCTGCAGGCATTTTTGTAAACCTATTTAGTACTACTTAATACAAAAAGCAAAAAGTTTGTACAGTACCCTTAAAAAAATAAAGGCATTTCTGCAAAGTACAAAAGCAGTAGCACCATTGGGCATTAGCGGCTTTCAGTTGTCTCTTTGGCTTTACTTTGCTTGACTTTCAGCACATGCATTCCTTATGCTTCTCTCTGTGCTGTCCCAAGTGTTGATACAGATTCGTAGTGTTGCCGCGGGATGTGGAGATTTTAACTTTGCAAGTTTTACGCAACACGTCTTATTCTGTTCAACATCGCCGTACCTGAAATCAAAGTATCGCCATATGCCGAGATGCCAAGTTTCGCAGTCTCGCAGATTTTTTTTTTTTTTTTTTGCTTATTCACTGTAGTCCGCAATTGTTCAATGAACGCTTATTAATGAGATTCTCACGCGGAATTAAAATCCTTGTGCATTGAAGTTTCAGTTTCACTTGCATAAAGGCGGACGTGATCGTTTGAATTGTTTAAATGAAATAAGAACATCTGAAACGTCTTTATGCAATTCCATTGCTTTCAATCCCTCAGTAAAGACAAGCATGAGAGTCAATCGATTTCCGTGTCACTAGTGGGGAAATCCACCGTAATACATGTGAAACTGATTAACATAATGCACAATGACTTAAATTCCGCAAGTGAATTTCTTCAGTGCGCGTTGATAGAATAATTGCTGACTAAGACACAGGAACGTGAATGCCAGTAAGAGGCGAGACACTCATGCCTAATCTCTGCATATGATAGTAGATGTTGCGGGGTTTTTTTCTGCTACGAGCTCACTCTCAGCCTGGGCTTGCTCACGCTCCTGCTCATGATTTTATTCGGTGTCAATGTTGGTCTCTGAGAACTGTAGCGAGTAGTCACGTGACCATACCTGCTGCACAGACCACGGCTGCGTCTCAATAGTTTTTTTTTGCTGGGGAAAGTTCCTAACTCCTGAAAACTGATCCGGAAATGATTACGTGCCGTGGCAACTATGATAAGAGCCTTCGAATTCTTTAAATGTTAAGGAACGGTGTCTCAGTGCTTCCTAATTTACCTCCTTTAGCATAGGGTACACAGACGCATTCTTTTCGAAAAGAAAGGAGATAACGCCGTTCCACAATTCTGCGCAGCAGAAGTATTTAAAGGGGCAACTATTCATCTGACCAATCGCGTAAAGAAACGTATGAGACCCCATCATGTTCACGTTACCTGCTTTAAGTGCGTTCAGATTTTCTTATTAGCGCGGTTGTATTCCTAAGCGGTAGGAATTCCATGTTACACCCTTCCTTTATCTTCAGATGTTTTCCACATAGATTAAAGTGGTGTGGAATAATTCTATAGGACATAATTTTTGACGACTCGGACACAGCCCAGGATAGCGCTTGTGGGCATAACGTCAACAGACTCCACACAATTATAGGAGACGCAGTTATGTTCACTGGCAGCACACGCTTATTTAGATTGAATCGCAAATCGCCGCCTTTTTTGCGGTTATGCAATCGCACTGCTTGACATCGCGATTGCAATTGCGATTAGATTAATCGTGCAGCACTAGTGCAGGATACACAGTCAAATATTGTGCTGAAGTAGATGGTTCACTATTGGGAAGCAAGAATGGTTAGAATCCCATGCACTAACAAACTATCTGAGCTATATTTTAAAGCAGTATTTTCACAACTTTGAATACAGGTCATAATATGCTGCAGATCCTTCACGTTGATGTGATGACTCAAAAACTATTCTATAGATTAGAGGTCTTCACGGGTCCAATTTGACGGACCCGAACCCAAACGGACCCGTGAAAATTGTACCCGGAGCCGACTGGCCCCGAGCTATTACTATAAATCTGATTTCCGAACCCGAGCAGCACCGAGATATGTCGGAACCGGCTCCAAATAGAACCGTGACATACCAGCCCCGAACCCTAAAAAACCCGTGGACCCGAAATGCCCGAGTTGCTTTATGATTTAATACAAGTTGTCTAGAGTTAAAGAAGACTTGTTTTTATTACTTTTTGTTTCTTACCTAAACGTCGTCTTCTTCTACCTGGTTCCTGCTGCGGGCACTGCTAGCCCCCCTGGCCATAACGTGATGTAAACAAAAATAAATCCACGTTGTCATTTTCTTGTTTAGATGGTCATGTACTGTAATCCTTATTCTTAGCCATTGCTAACGCTAATCCACCGGTCAGTAGAACATATCTTCTCTTGTTTAATTAACGTTATAATTTTGGAGTTTCCATTGTGCTTTGCAGAGCATACCGCGGTAACAACACGGTAGTGCTGTTACCCTCGATACCAGGCGCATCGTTAGACCTGAAAATTCTGGGTCTAATATCCCTCCCTTTATTGAAAATAATTAGGCCTGTCTAATTCTAGATGGGTTTGCTTAACACGTTTTCCAATTCAAGAATAATTAAGTGGCAATTGAAGACACGACTTCTCTCCCCCACGCGATCTAAAAGCGACAAAATAATGGGCTACATTCAGTACAGGAAAAAAAAAAAATTATAATTAGGTCTATGCACTGGCACTCAGTGACGTAACTTTTTTTCCAGCGAGAGCGGCATTTCAGAACTCTTCAGGTAATTCTGGTGACGAGTATGTGGTTTCGTCCGTTTACATTTTCCAATTGGACAGCTGTCTATTTTTTACAGCAAGTTGCGTGACCGTGCTGCAAAAACAGGTGTGCGCACTTGTCGCCGAAATTACCTTCATTCGCAAAAGAGTTCTGATATGTTGCTCTCGCTGGAAAAAAAAAAATTACCGTTGCTGAGTGCCAGTGCATAGACCTGTTGATAATTAAATTATTTTTCTGTACTGAATGTAGCCCATTATTTTGTCGCTGTTAGATCGCATGGGGGAGAGAAGCCGTGTCTTCAATTGCCACTTGATTATTCTTGAATTGGAAAATGTGTTAATAAAGGAAAACCATCTAGAATTAGAGAAGGACTAATTGTAGTCAATAAAGGGATGGATATTTTACCCCAAATTTAGCCGTCTAGCACCGGCCCTGCGTAGTCACACAGGCAGCTCGCAGCCTCGCATTGGACAGAAGGGGGGGAAAGGGGAGGGCGGGGGTGATTGACAGCTGTGACCGCCAATCGCCGGGTCCTATCGAGTACTACATAACCCGGCCTTTCACTATAAGAGACCCGAGACAAACTCTCCCGGTTCCGACCCGGCCCGGGAGTCACTTCTTATGAATGGACCCAAAACCCGAGCCGGGTCGGGTCGGAACCTCGGGTTTTCGGGCTGTCGGGTTTTTTCGAAGACCTCTACTATAGATCCTTTTCAAATTTGATATACCTTTAGATCTTACCTAGATGGAAAACTGGTTAGATTTTGGGCTATGTATATGATTCTTTCAGTCGTGATCAATTATTGCTGAATACTTTACCAAAAATATCAATAGATTAAATTAATTAATTGGTTAAATTTATGACTGACCACATAAAAAATAGTTCATTTCTGAACCCTCTCTTTCATCACAATTTCAGGCAAAGACAGGTCTTTCCTTCGGATGACACTGCAGTCAGGGCTCGAATTAGGATTTTTTGACTGTGCACCCAGATTTTGAAAATGGGTGCACTCGTGTGTGTTTAGGTGCACAGTCTAAAACTTGCTTAATTCAATAAAAAAAGCCACTTTGCAGCAGTACAAAATGAATAAACTAATATTCTTCAACTCAGATTCTTTGATATGCCATAGGACTACTGTAAATTTGCAGTAGTGCAAACAGGTTAGGATTATTGGTAGGATAAGATTTTATTAAAATCATGCTGTTTATAAGGAAAATAATGGAAAAAATACAAATGCATCTTGGCATGTGTGAGCTGAAGGACACTTGGATTACTTTAGATGAGCAGTATGGAGACATTTTATTGATTATGGGTGTATTTTTGGACGTTTGAAGCTAAGATACCGAACAAAACTTCACCAATTCTCTTATCAACAAAGGGATAACAAAAATTTCATCTTAGGGTGAAATATACCTTGTTGTTAAATATACCTTATATCCGCAAGTAAAGTTTACTTGATGATCGTCCTAGTAGAATTTACTTACAATTTCTAAGTGCAAAAACTTTCCTCGGTTTTCCCAAGTAAATACCACTCCAAATTTTTTTCAGTGTAGTCCCATCGATTTTGTCGTTAATTCTCGTCCCTTACCGATAAAATTTATCATTCCAGGTAAGGATGAGCGCATTTGTAGAAAGAGGATTTATTTCGGGGGCAGATTTTTACTGGGTGCACGTGGTGCATCTGACTTTAAATTTTGGGTGCACCCGCCGAAAACCGGGCGCATACGTGCACCTATGCACCTGCTATTTCGAGCCCTGACTGCATTTCCCTTTCTCAGGGCTCCCCCTGGGTTTAAAAAATATTCTTCACTTTCTCTCTCGAGAAATAAAGGCAAAAAAATATTCTTCACTTTATTGTCATCAATTTTTATTAGTCACTCATGGACTGAAAGGTCGAACCTCAAAAATTTGTGAAAAAATGGGTCTCTCCATTATACTTTTGATATAATTTTGGGTCCACTCAGGTCTAGCCTCTAATTATGGGGACCCTGTGCACCATAAAAGCTGAATTAAAACCTCTTGAGCATTTAGCATGGAATTTATTCAAAAGAGTGGCTATAGAAATCCCTTTAAACCCTTTATTTCTTTATTTTTTTCCCAACATTTTTATCAATACAGCCATTTTGCCCATCCCAAAATCAAAAAGGGACAGACCCTTTAAGGGCAATAGAGAGGCCTGACAAAAATGCTGATTGGACTTGGGGTGAGCTCAAAACTTTTTGCTGTTGAAATCAGAATTAGTGGAATTGTCAAATGTTTATTTAAAATGTTAAACTTTTAAGATTTTCGTGAACTGATGCTAAATTGAACTTTGGATGAGCTCAATGTTATATGCACAATTTGTTGGAATCCTTAATTTAAATCTCAAATGTTTGGGGTTTCAAATTTTAAACATTTCAGATTACCACTAATTCTGATACCAACAACTAATGGCTACTTCTCAGCCAGCTGACCAGACTCTGTTTATAGACTGCTCTAATAAATGATTGCAAGTAGCGGTGCCTGGAGTAGGGATGTCCCAAGAACCGATACTTGCGATACCTTTCGATTAATAAATGAAACAAGTGCGAAGTCACTGATCCTGCATCGCTGCGCGGGCTGTTATGTAGAAATATGCTGTGGTTAATAAAATTTGCATTGATTGAGAGATGGTGAATTGTTATGATGATAATGATGACGATGATGATGATACAGATAGATGGAGCCATATGGAAAAGATAAATTGGAAAGGATTTTGGCGTAGCACACTCATCTTCAGAAATGACCTGCCTTGGGTCACTTATTTTGCGAGTTATCTCGATAACGTTGTTTGGTGGCCATCTTGGATTTTGATGTTGCGATATCATTTTCACTAAGAACATGCAATAGGTCAAGATGCACCACCATACCAAATTAAAAGTTCCTAGGCCACTTATTTTTGGCGTTATCTCGATAACGTTGTTTTTACAGAAACTGCGGTGGCCATCTTGGATTTTGATGCAGCGCGGGCATTTTCCACAGCGAACTGCCTTAGGTCAGGATACATCATCATACCATATCAGAACTTCCTACGACGCATATTTTTCGCGTTACGTCTATAACATTGTTTTTACAAAAATGGCGGCGGCCAACTTGGATTTTGATGCAGCGCGGGCATTTTCAACAGCGAACTGCCTTAGATCAGGATACATCATCATACCATATCAGAACTTCCTACGACACATATTTTTCGCGTGATCTCGATAACATTGTTTTTACAAAAATGGCGGTGGCCATCTTGGATTTTGATGCAGCGCGGGCATTTTCAACAGCGAACTGCCTTAGGTCAGGATACATCATTAAACCATTTCAGAACTCCCCATGACACATATTTTTCGCGTTATCTAGATAACGTTGTTTTTACAAAAATGGCGGCGGCCATCTTGGATTTTGACGCAGCGCGCCCACTTTCAATACCGAACTGCCTTTGGTCAAGATACATCATTAAACCATATCAGAACTTCCTACGACACATATTTTTCTCGTTATCTCGATAACGTTGTTTTTACAAAAATGGCGGTGGCCATCCTGGATTTTGACGCAGCGCGCCCACTTTCAATACCGAACTGCCTTAGGTCAAGTTACATCAGCATACCAAATTAGAACTTCCTACGACACTTATTTTTCGCGTTACCTCGATAACGTCGTTTTTACAAAAATGACGGCGGCCATCTTGGATTTTGACGCAGTGCGCCCACTTTTGATAGCGAACTGCCTTAGGTGAAGATACATCAGCATACCAGATTAGAACTTCCTGCAACATTTATTTTTCGCGTTATCTCGATAACGTCGTTTTACAAGAACGGTGGCGGCCATCTTGGATTTTGATGCAGCGCGGCCATTTTCAATAGCGACCTGCCTTGGGTCAAGATACATCATCATACCAAATTACAACTTCCTGGGCCAATTATTTTTTGAGTTATCTCGATAACGTCGTTACTTCGGGTGGGCGGAATGACGGATGGACAATGGACGACAAAAATTCATCCGCTGTATTTGATGAGTTTGGCGCTGTCCCAATAGATCTTTGCCCCCCGAGCATTTTTCGGAGTTCGGGTCCGGAGGTGGAAAAGCCATTCCTAGACCTGCTGCCTTCGGCGACGCAGGTAAAAACACAGACGATGCCTATTATTTTGAGGCACCGTAAGCACCGAGGCACGGTAAGTTTCGGTGCTGTGACTATTCCGGGGGGCATTATACACTTCAGAGTGTTCCAGTTGATACTTGCATTCAGAAGGAGGTCACGAAGAAGTAGACCTCACATGTCACATCAAACCACATGTGAAAGATGGAAACTGCGGCTGCAGCACCCCGACTCGTTGACAAAAAAAAGGCACCAAGCAGCGACGTGCGGTCGGAGGTTAGTTTGGTGAGGCAGAATCCTTCCCTTTGCTTGATTAGCAATCAGACGATTAACTAGTTTAGTAAGACTATTCGGCAGAATGACGGGCCAGTTTAAGTTTCCGCGGCGTTATTACTCAGTATATTGAACCTGAAATGCTCACTAGACAGCAGATTTGCGCGTACTTGCTTCCAGGAAGCCGAAGCAATGTCGTCAACAAATATTAAAACAGTTTGATTTATGCAGAGTTCAATGCTTAATCAATATATAATGTATTCTCCTTTAAATATGCTCTTTTACCCCCCCAAAAAAGCAGGCGTTTATTTTCAGTCTTCTTTCATAATCCGATTAACAAAATGTTTAAACGATATACAGAATTACCGAGAGCTGAGAATTTTTCCGAATTGATTATTAAGACTCCATCCTTGCAGTCTCGAATTGAAGCGTATACGTGAATGAATCTTTTTGTCATTGTCTCCTCTATCAGTATATGGGCTTCCTATGGGCTTCGTCTTAATTGTTTTGATTGTCGATCAGGAATAGTACATGGGAACAGGTTCACAAAATCCTGTGATAAAAGTCTGGGTCACTGCCTCATCTCACCACACGTCTCTGGCTTCCTGTAAGCAAGTACTCGCAAATCTGCAGTTTCGTGAGCATTTCAGGTTCGATGTAGCCTACTGAGTAATAACGCCACGGAAACTTAAACTGGCCTGTCATTCTGCCGAATAGTCTTGCTAAACTAGTTAATCGTCTGATTGCTAATCAAGCTAAGGGGAGGATTCTGCCTCACCAAACTAACCTCCGACCGCACGTCTCTGATTAACAACATCCAAACGTTGTGACGAATTATCGTTTTTTTAATGTGTCATACTGAAATACACGTTACGTGATGTTTGGGATGGCTCGCGGGCACATGTGTTGCAATGCCTTATCTAGTGTTGTGCCAGAACATGTTCCTTTTTTCGAAGAACGGGAACTGAAGGCACCCCTCTTTGGCTGAATGAACTTCGAACTAAGAGTTTATTCTGAACGGAGTGAACGTGAACAAAAGAACGACGTTCTTTATGATAACTTCTTGTCAGATCGTGGGACTTTGTTGCTCGACTTTCTAGGCAAAAATGGTCACGTTGCCATGGGATCTTTTGAAAATCCTTTTTTTTTTTTTTTTTAACCGTGGTATCGAATTGGCATCAAGAATCGTGTAATTTTACTGGTATTGGCACCGACTACTGAATTTTTGGTATCATGACATCTCTAGCCTGGAGGGAACTTTGTAAAACACAATTCTAAGTTTAACAACATGATTGTCGCGCTGTTAAATGGAAGAAATAAATCGTGAAAACTGAATTTTTATTTTTGGTGCCAGGTGGCGATTTTGTCTTTATAGCTTGAGTGCTGGGAGGCCAAAAAGCTGCTTGGCGGCCCTGCCTAGCGTGGACAGAACCCTGCATGAAAGGGTGGTTATGTTTAGAGTTAGGCTATTATGTGCAATGTAATCCACACATTGGAAGAGTGGTGCATAGAGGAGGAAGCTATTGGTAATGGCAGCTCTGTTATGATTCCTGTGGCATCACTACCAGGTCAAACTTTAATTTCCAAATGCACCTATAGTGCTCTCGGAGAGTGCATACCTTCACCAGCAGGTCTTAATCCATTGGCGCTTATAATCAGCTGCTGAATCTGGATCTGTATCTGGATTGGTCTTGAAATAGTCTATTTTGAGGACTTAAGCTGGGTAGTTTGTGGTGGCATTGCAAAATATTTGCTAATGAGGTGCACATCAAATTTTTTATTTTGATGTAATGCCTGAGTATATAGCACAATAGCCCGGCTATAGGTGAGGCGTGCTTGGGGGAAAAAACGATGCTGTGTCACAGCTGTCCATAGAATTCTTTGCTGCTGTCATGTTAATACCCAGTGCAAACGTCTTGATGGAGCGCTTAGGACGTAGTCAAATGAAGTGATTCCTCTTCGAGACTGTTCAAAGGTGAAGTAATTTTCTGATATTAATATTTCTCCTCTCTGCAGTGCCCATGTTGGTATTTTAGTTGTCAGCCTGGCCAAGAAACTGCTACCTTAGCAAGTTTTTGAAAATATATTTATTATGAATTAATGCTGATCTAAGCCATTGTTTGTAACATTAACAGTATTGCGCTGATGCGTCAATTGGCTTCTAGAACTTTGGTATCATTTCCTATGTTGTGATTTTACAATTTTGTACGATAGAAGTAGTCAAATGTCCGGTGTAATATTCCACCTTCATTTTTTGGTGGTAGTGCATGACGCCGCGACAAAAGAAAACAAGTAAACGGCAGATCTTATGAAGTCAAATTTTTTTATCACTTTTTTCTCATCCCATTTTCAGATCAAAACGCAGAAGGAATGGGAAGGATGGGGTCATTCCATATATAGTCAACCCAGAGTCCCAGGTCACCGACTCAGATTTGGCTCAAATTTATTTTGAGTGTACTTCTATATTCATAATGAACACATGCAAAATTGTAGGCTCCTACTCCAAGGGGTTTCTGAGATATTGCCCCCCAAAAATCGGGGGCCACACCCCCTTTTTGCCCCACAAGTCGCGAACATTAATTTATAGGGATTTTGGAGGCCAATGTCTTTGGAACAAATCATCAGTATGGGCTGCAAATTGCTATCCAGGGTAATTTGGGTTCAGGCTCTCATAGTCTCTTGTCAAAATTTATCCATCTCTTTTTATTTTTAAGATGTTGGCCTCTCAAATATGAAACTTTTTATGGGTGGAAATGAAAAATTCAGTTTTCAAGGGCCCCTATGAGGCCAGGATCCCTTACAGAGGCTAAATTGTGCTGGGTACCTTCTATTTGAGGACAGGTCTGTATGTATAAAGAAGACTGCACCCAAGGCATAATAGTGGAGTTAGGTGAGCTTGAAAAGGGTCCCGGCTTAAAAAAGTCTTTTTTTTTTTTTTTTTTTTTTTTTTTTGCCATTTTGGATTGGCAAGTTCACTATGTGGGCAGTTACCCATGGTAATGAAACTTGTTCTTCATAAATGTATATATCTTGGCTTTATTTGTTCAAAATTATAACTTGTTTTCTCATCTCCTTCACTGTTTATATCCCCGAAATACGAGTTTCGGGGATATCATGGTTTCGCCCCACCCGCCGCCGCCACGTCCGCAGATTTTAGCCGTTAGCGCGATAACTCACAAAATACTTTACACTGGCTTCTCATTTTTGGCATATAGGTAGATATGGTAGAGGATGAACTGATTAGATTTTGGGCAAGTATGCACTTCTAGGTTTGCCACCAGGTGGCGCTATATATTGAAAAAATCAGTTTTTTAGCCATATCTCTGGAACAATTACTTACACAGACCTCAAATTTGCCTCATATTGTAGGTCTAGTAAAGGGGAATCTAATAAAGGGGGCTTCAAGGATTGGGGAATTTCAGGGATATACCACTTGCTCTCGGCCGCCGACAGCGTAGGCTTAGTTTATATTTTTAGTTCAAGGAAAATTTCAATAGAATGTTGGAAAAAAGTGTCCTACTTAGTTTCATTAACTGTTGGTAACCAAAGCATTCTACATGATCTGATGGTTCTTTTTAGATATGATTTTAATAATATATATTTTACCTTTCTTATTTAAAGAGTCCAGAGTTGCGGAAGTTTTTGGAGTTCTACTTAGGTGTTCAGCCATGCTTGATTCTTATATCCTGGATAATTCTGCACTCCTGCTGCCTTTCATAATATTAGAAGATGGGGCATATAAAGGCTGCCAGCATTCTAGCCTCTATTTAAATCATCAGGCGGCGAGACGAGGAGAATTGGCTAGCGCATGAAATAAAAAGGCTGGCTGTCCCTGCATGCACCTCTGTTTATCAGAACTGTTTATTTGGGAGAAACTTTGATAGGAAAGCCGCATACGGAAGCTGGTTTGTGTATTCGCGATGACGGTAACTGAAATGGCTTACCTGAACAAAGAAATGACTTCAAAATTTTTTTTTTTTTTTTTTTTTTGAAAATGCAGCTTAAGCCTAGATAAAAAAAAAAAAAAACAACTAATGTAACAAAATAATGTCATAATATCGAGAAACGGTGTTATCAATTAGTATCCCAAGCGATAATCGCCGGCTACTTTTCAAAGGTCTGAATTGAGATTAAAGTACATGAAGAAAGTTACTCATTTATTATTGATTTATTATAAATTTATTTATTATTAAGCAATATAAATAACCTATACGTTATGTGAGATATCATACAGATATGAGCCAGTGTAAATTTTCAGGCTGAAAGGGTTACAGAACGACTGGGCTGGTGAAATTTTAAGATGGGCAGGTAGATTTCAAATCTATTTGTCCAGGGGCAGGTTGATAATTTGAATCTGGTTGCACCATAAGTTATATTTGGTGCATGGAAGTCAATAGAAAATAATTAAACAACCATTATTTTGCGAACTTAGCTTGAGTTGAACTGCAAGTATTTAGCTTGCTAGCTGGCACTAATATGCACCTAATATAAAGTTTGATGGCTAACAGGCTATATATTGGCCAGTGAAAATAGTTCACCTTTTTACTGGTTTGAGCCAGTCTTTTCAAATATAAAAAGTTAATACGAAGATATATTTTGATAGTATAGCGAGGATGACAGCTGTGATGAACTTGTCTCTTCTGAAGACAGCCTGCTTGCTGCCACAACAGTTGACATTTAAGCATCCGTTGTATGTATGGTACACGAGGCCTCGTAGTTCACTTGATTGCGATATTTTGAGAAATAAATGTTTTGTTCATAAAAATGCATTTTTTTTTGGGGGGGCTGGTTGTGTTTGGAAAAAAATCTGGGCTGACAAAACTCAGCCGGGCTGACAGATTTTGGGCTGACGGGAAAAAGTTAAGATTTAACCCTCTGTTTTGAGGAGACCGGGTACTGCTCATCTACTGCCTAATACCATCCCAACGGTGAAGCATTTTGGTAGCAGCATCATGCTGTGGAGGTGCTTTTCAGTGGCAGGGTCTTGTCAGTGTTGAGGGAAAGTAGAATTAAGCAAAATGCACAGCTATCCTTAATGAATACCTGTTCCGCAGGACCTCAGACTGGGTCAAAGGTTCATCTTCCAATAGAACAATGACCCTAAGCACGCAGCCAAGGCAACAATGAAGTGGCTCAGGAGCAAATCTGTGACTGTCCTTGAATGGCGCAGGCAAAGCCCTGACTTCTGACCAATTGGACTCTGAAGAGACCTGAAAATGTGGCCTCACAGCAAGAATGTCATGGGTTTGAATCTGGCCTGGGACCTTTCTGTGTGGAGTTAGCATGTTCTCCCTGTGTTCGAGTGGGTTTCCTCCGCATACTCCGGTTTCCTCCCACAGTCCAAGCCAAGGACATGCATGCCAGGCTAATTGGAGATGCTAAATTGCCCATAGGTATGAGTGTGAGGGTGAATGGCGTGTGCACCCTGTGATGGATTGGCGATCTGTCCAGGGTGGGTCCCTGCCTTTCGCACAAAGTCAGCTGGGATAGGCTCCAGCTTCCCTGCGACCCTAGCGAGGAAGAAGCGGTATAGAGAATGGATGGATGGATGTATGATTATTTTACCTACCCTGCCTTTAACTGAGTCAAGTGAGGCCTACAGTTCTTTAGAAGTTACTCTCATGGATGAGTTGTACTCCTGGTGGAAATTTGGTCAGCTGGCTACTCCTGGGAAGGTTCACCTCTGTTCCACGTTTTCTCAGTTCATGATAATCAAACTTGCTGTGGTTTGCTTGACTCCCAAGATCTTAAAAATGGCTTTGTAACAGTTTCTGGACTCTTGGATGTCAACTGTTTAGCTTAAGTTCTCATCTGTTCTGGAATTCCTTTAGATTGAGGCAAAATTTGTGGCTTTCTGCCAAACTCACATTGCAAAACTGGTTCTATTTAAGTTATCTTTAGATTCTACAGGGCTAGCAGCAATCTTGCTTGGGTTTTTCTAGTGAAATTGAACCCAGTGATCAATTCAGTTTATTTCTTTTATTCATTTACTAAATAAGAGGGCAGTGACTTTTTCGCATTGGGCCTGGTAGGGCTGGATAGCTTTTTTTTTCCTTCTGTTAATGAAATTATTTAAAACTGCATTTTGTGTTTACTCAGGTTATCTTTGTCCAATTTGAAAATTTATTTGACCTGAAGTATTTAAGTTTCCAGGGGCCAAAATATTTGGAGAAGAGCCACTATATTTCCTTTGAAATAAATTAACTCTTTCAACCCCAGATATTCTAGCATCACTATACCCTTCAACCCCACAGCCCTCTGTAGAGGGCTGGTCATTATCTGGACCTTGTATCTTACTGTTATCTCTGGAATCCCATTAAATGTAACCTGATATGTTCCAATCAATTAGTCAGATTGTTTGAATTTTCCCTACAGGAATTTGGGGTTGAAGGGAATATGTTGGTCAGCCCTCTGTAGAGGGCTGTGGGGTTGAAGGAGTTAATAAAGTGACAACAAAAACAAGTATTTTTGATTGTCCCAAATAATAAGCAGTTTAGTACATTTCAATTCACCCTTTTTTCAGAAATCTAGTTTATGGTGAAAGAGTTGAGTTGATGTTAATATTTGTACCAAATATTGCCAAATGTGTATCTTTAAGTGGTCAAAATTTCTTTAAGCTGATTAACCATCTACAAGGTCGACCGTCATCCTGAATGTAGGGGTACTGCAGGAGTTTTTTTACACTGTGATCATATTCAGAGGCCCATCACTTTTTCATTAAATGGTCATTTTGTGTTACACTGCTTCTGCATATAGTTTGTTACCCAAATGACGCATATCTATTTGATATTTGGGTCTTGGTATAAAGCTGACCACATAGTGAGCCATCAAAATGTGAAAAAAATTTCCGTCCAACCAAAATCCCATTTTCAAATGCTCATAGATCCCAAGTGGTTCATCACAATGCAACTTTGATGTCTGATTCTGAAAGCCATGGCAAAAATTAACAAGAGCAGCAATTTTCAACTCTCTATCTTATTCAGAAAAGATTTTATAGCCTTCTAAAAATGCTCATGAGCCAATGTCGCGATTCGCAAGTGCAAAAAACGGGGGTGACACACCTATTTAAAATGGTTCTCACCAAAATCGTTTGAGATATTGAGCTGAAACTTGGGACTGCTGCCTTTGACACCCTAAGGTATTTAAAAAAATGGCCAAATCAGATGGACACCCTGGAACTGTTCATTTGGGATGGAATGACCTAATACTAAATTTAAATTCTGTTTGCTTGCCAGTAATCCATTTGACTCACTCTGTTCTATGTACAGTCTGACAGAGTGTCGTGAGCTTTCGGCTATGACACCTTTGAGCCATTATGGACTATCAGCACAATTTCTAGTTGCCAAAATAAATATTTACTCGCATATGGCGACTTAGCGACTGATTATTTTGAGCCCTGAATATGTAAAAATTTTTTAAAATTGGGAGAGGGGGAAAATACTTTTACACAGCTCTGTAATGGTGCATGCAAGTAACAAAATCAAATCTGAATTGGTGTTGGTCCTCTGTGTTAATCTCAGGCAGATGATTTCCATGGGTTTGACCCTGAGAATGAAGGGTACCGAAGCCCCATGCGCTCAGGACACAAACGCTCGAAAAGTAAGTACCCAAACGATGCAATTCTACAAACCTGACTTTTAATTTTGAGCAAATAAAATTTTTGAATGAGATAAAGGTACAGATTATGGTCTACTTTTTTTTTTTTTTTTTTTTTTTTAACACACAACAAATGTTAACTTCTCATTTAAAGCTCTATTTGGCAGTTGAGGCAAAAAGTTTGGATGTATAAAAAGTTCATTGTATGAGTGTTTCCAACTTGTACGTCTTTGTTTGCAGGCAATCCTCCTAAATCTATGTGGTTAAAACAGACACAAGAGAAGCCCTCCCCTGCATTGTCCCTTTCACCACCAAGAAGTCTATCGCCCATTCCAAAAAAGCCTTCTAAACCTCCCCCAGATCCTAGGCAGAAATCTCTGAATTCTAAACCTGAGACAAATGGTGGAAAAAGTTCAGACAACCCTGCAAAAACAGTTAAAGTTCCCCCCCAGTCATCAAAACGGGGAAAGCTCCAAAACTCTAAAAAGCCTAAAATTACTGTCAAATTAGTGGCAAAAAAGACGGTCAAGAAAGAACTTGCAGTCAGTCAGAAGCCTGCAAAAAAGTTAAAGGTGGCAGGTTTTAAATTTATTTCAAAAGCTCAGAAAATACAACGCACTCAGCTCTCCAGTGCCCACGTCAAGTTAAAGGAAGGGAGCATGGCTGTTGGTGCTGAGCCTGTCAAAAGCAGTGGTAGAGCAAGGGGACAAACTATAATTGCAAAGCAAGACAGGAAGACGGTTGTGGGCAAAAAGGAACCTAACAAATCTCGCCAGCGGGCCAAAGGTAATGTCTGTGACCAAATTACAGAGGGGAAGCAGGATCTTCCTCTGAAAGTTCTAAGCACTGTGTCCAAGGCTGATGGAAAGAAATGCAGACACAGACCGAAAGCTTTGGAGACAAACTCTGAAGGCTATAAAAAGAGACGTAAAAAGGTTGATCCAATGTCTGAAATGGGTCGCAGTCTCATAGCAGAATCAGGAAGTCCCTCTTTGGAAGTTAGTACTTCAGAGGTTCCAATGGCAACACTGGACAATCCAACACGCGGAGAGGAAATGGAGAAATTGGCTAGCACAGATGAAAATAAGAATGATAATCAAGTAACTGGCATCCCTGTTCCTTCAGCAATAGAGCCAAAAGCGTCCTCTCAAAAGGTAGATGAGAGTCTACCTTTTGAATATGATGGCAAAGACATGGGAATCCCTGGCCTGAAGCTAAAGAGGGTTAGAAATCCCAAAGCCATGCTGGCTAGTTCAGCCCGGTCTCACTCAAGTGGACGTGGTTCTAAAGGCTCACGCAAGAGACAGAGTAAATTTGTATGGACACTGACATTAGTCAAGGGTAAAAGCACGGTGGGTAAGCCGCAGCAGACTGAAGGCATTGGAAAAATGGCGGAGAGCCTTGGAGACTCTAGAATGAGCCAAACTGCTTCTGATGACTCTTTGGAAGTCAAAAGTCCAGAGAAAGTGGACTGCGGGGAGATAAAAGTTGAGGGTATGCCAGGACTATCAAAGCATAGACGAAAGCGAACTAAGTCATGTAAGCACAAAAAAGACAAGCTCTCTGTAAGTATTGAAGTCGGAGAAGTAAAGCAAAAATTTCCAGATGAGGTCTCTCCAACAGAAGGAAATATTGTGATCAAAGAGACTGTTCCACCACTCCAGTTAAAGGTGGTTTCCTCACCTAACAAAGTCAACAGTTTACAGCCTTCATTCTTTATTCGTCGGGTTGGTCCTGATTCATTACAGAAAGAAGAATTGGCAGAAAGTATCGATGACTGTCCTGGTGAAAAACCATCCATATTGGAAGCCACCATCCCACCAGCTTCTAAAGTAAGAGTTGCATCTAACCTTGGTACACCAAGAAAGAAGCGTGGACATAAGCCTTGGACTAGCCATAAACGTAGGCCTAAGAAGAGTCTTGCTGTTGGAATCACTCCACATTTACCTGTTGCTGAAGATGAGGCTCACAGTAAGGAATTTCCTGCTGAAACAGTTGTGCCACAGCAAAGAAGACGATCTGGTCAAATGGGTGATTCAAGGAGAAGAAGGTCTTCCCCAGTTGAGGAGGAGCTGTGGTCATGTGAAGCTGAATCGGCACTTCAGCCTGCCTTGTTAGAACCTTTGGCAGTGCCAGATAAGGAGCCAGAGTCAAGACAGGAGATTGCTGCAGATCCAAAAGAAGATGAAGTTTTAGTATTAGAACCTCCAGTGACTGAACAACGACCATTGTGTTTTGTCAGGAAACCTGCCAGACACTGTAAGAAGCGAAGGAGGGCATTAATTGGTCCTAGGCTGAAACGCAGAAGGCAGCCTCCTATAGTGCTTCAGGAAGGGGTGGATGTTGGGGATTATTGTCCATCCCCGTCAAGGCCAAAACTAGTCGGTGTTTTGAAAACAAAGTACCGTAGGAAACAAGTTCCTACCTCAAGCCTTCAGTTTCTTGGGGTGAAACGCCCAAGAGCCCGGCCGACTCTTTTAACGAAGGACTTGGAAATGGATATAGCCCAGCAGCTTCTAGACCAGGATGAGAAAACCAAGGCTGAGGGAGAGTCGCAACCAGAGTCCAGAGACCCTCAGAGGAGGAAATCCAAATTTCTTAAGAATATCCGGCATTTTATCATGCCTGTGGTCAGTGCCCGATCATCACGGGTCATAAAAACACCAAAGAGGTTTATGGATGATGCAGGCATGTCTGTTCTCCCCAGGAGAAGCACCCCTAAGAAAAGTCACTTGGGTCTACATCCAAGATCTTCAAGGAAATGTGAGGATGTTGCTGTTGAGGACCTCATTCCTGAATTGCCTCAGGAAAATGAGGACCTTTTGATAGAGCCCTCCTTAGATAATGATGTATCGTCAAGCTTGGGGCCCTCCAGTGATTCCACAATTACAGAAGAACACCCTACCATCGATAATGTTTCAGGAAAGCGGAAGTCCCTGTTAAGGGAGCCCAGTTTCAAATGGCGTGTGATTGGTGCTTCTGGCGGAGAAGTATTCACTCTTGCTAAACCTGGAGAGAAAGTTAGAAAATACAAGAAACGGCTTTCCCCTAAAGGTTTCTTTACACATGGGGATACTTCTGCTGTCAGTCCTTCCCTGCCTCACTTGAAAAGGACTCCTAAGCTTTGTGCCGGGAAGGCACAAACAAAAATCTATAAAAGACTTAAAAAGCTGACCCCAGTAACTGGTAGAAAGCGCAGGAAGAAGGCTGGGATTTGCTTTGGTCTTGCAAATTCGACTGATCTGGAGAAAGGAGGGCAAGTATGTGTTAATGAGGACCCAGTTCAAATTAAATCTGTCTGTGATGTGGGGAAGGAGAAAGCCAAGCTGAAGATCGAGGATCTCAATTCTCCCGGAGTTATCCGAAAAGTTGCAGTGTGTGTTCGTGCCCGTGGTTTGGAGGGTCAGGTGTTGCTGTCTGGAAATCACATGGAAGAGTTTGAGAAGGAAGAGATGAACATGAAAGCTGAATCCCCAAGGCCAAAGCCCAATGGTAAGCATGCTTTTGACAATCCTAGATTGTTGTATGTATAATTAACTTAATCGATTTTCTTATTAGTTTTCGTACTGCTCTGCCTTCCCCTGAAGATGAGACCTTGAAAGCAGAGCCTACAAATCAGGAATTGCAGCCGGCCTTGGATCAGAGTGCAGTGAGTGAACGGGTTGTACTGGATGAGAAGGGCACCTCAAACCGTATTCGTTTGACCAGTGCCAACAAGAGGATGTTTCACCTGTTAAAGAGAGCCAGGGTTCAGCTGATCAAGATTGACCAGCAGAAACAGCTGAAGTCTTCCCAGGTAATGACCCTTTTATAGGTCTGAGTCCCAAATCTTGTGCTTTACGCTTTATTTTTCCTCTGACTACTGAATCACCTTAGCTGTAAATTTTCTGGTCAAATTTGAGACAGACTGCAGCTGTGTGCAGTAGTGACTAAGATTAAGTCCTCCATAGCTTCTTTCTGGATCTTTGAGTGTGGGAGTTCGGGATGGCACTGTGACAGGCGTGAAGAGAAGAAGAAAAAGACGGGAGCGCCTGGAAGCTTGCACTGCGAACAAGAATGGGGCCCCGCAGGTATGGGTGCCACACTGAAGGAAGTGCACAAATGCCTGACATGTCCTGTCCATTAAGCCACTGACTTCTAATCTTCCCGGTATATGGAGGATATATCTTACAGGCCTCAAATTAAGTTATTTTTAGGGCAAAGCCATTTGGCCTTTTAAAATTGGGGCATCAAGGCCAAAACCAAATTAATCAATTTTGCAAGAAAATAAGTGATAATGACATTGTATGTAGATAAGGCAATATAAATCACTAATTAGGAGCGCATTGAAAACCAGTATTTTATTAGTTTTTAAAATTGTTACATTTTTTATTTCAATTTGCAGCAATTTATCAACAGAACAATCAAGACCAAAACATGACCAATAATTAGAAATTATAATGAAAAAGTGAATGCCTATTGGCAACATTTATATAATTGGCATTGTAAGGATGATAATATAAATGCAAAAATCCAAAACTTTCGTTGACTTCGCAGAATTAATTTTCACCATCCTCACAGTTTGTCACTCAGCTGTGCATCATGCCAGACAACGTCCTTTAGCCATGACTACATTCAGAATATAGAATGGATTCTCGGGGCTTATTGCTTATGCCTAGGTCCCACTGGGGAAAAATCATCGGCGATGTGGAAATAGACAAATTTTCTCCGGATGTTTTTGCCAAAAAAACAGAGTAGTCCCACTAGAAATTGCACTTATTGGGCATCGGGGATGGTCTGGTGAACGTTCACTGATGCTTCCGGTATGGTCTCAAAGCTTCTGGGAATGTCCCCTGAACAATGCCCTTGAAACATCAGGGATGGCTCCCGATGCTCGGGAAAGCTCCGGGCTACCTTGGCCGATAATCGGCGAAAGTGCCCCGGAGCTTCCCTGAATTTGAAACGTCATCGGGGGAATATCCCCATAGATTAGGGGATGCATCGGTGAATACTTGCGAACCATCCCAGGTGACTCGGGGAAGGGTTATTGGGGAGGTGTATATATATGCACATTTATCAGCGCCATGGGAAGAATGCACTTTTCAACTGTCGCCAAAATTTCGGCTAATATTCGGGGATGCAACCCCGACATCGGGAATGTGTCACCGAAAGGTTGCCGAACTTTCGCCGAAGATTCAAATATCCCTGTAGGTCCCCTGATACTTCGGCGAGACATCACCGATGCTTCGGGGATGCCTCGGGGAAAACAATATTTCGCCGAAGCATCCCCGGAGCTTCCCCGTGGCTCTGGAAAGCTCCGGCGAGGCCTCCCCGGCCTGTTTTCCCGACAAAACGTCAGGGACACATCGGGAAAAATTTCAATGCAATCATTGAAATTTTTTCCAGTTCTCCCGATGCCTCCCGATGGTTCCAGATGGCTCGCGACGCTCCCGAAGCTTCCCCGGGACATCGGGGAACCCGTTCCTGATGCCTCCCGAGGTTCATCAATTTCCATCGGGAGTACATTACTGAAGCAAAAAATGCCCAGTGGGACTGAGCCTTTAATGAGCCTCACAAACTAACTCGCGCAAATCTGTGCTGTTTCATGAGCTACACAAGTACAGAAATTGTAAAAACATATTTATGTTTTAAGTCGTCATTTATGTGCGGAAGAAAACGCTTCAATTTTATGGCGCAATGTATAACAATTCTATGGAAAATAAATTAGAATGCCGTCGTTCAGCAAATTAGTCTGAGCAACTGTTGCTACCCAGAAAAAGTAAACTGCGAGAGGTTTTGGTTATCAAGCATTGAAAGATGAGGTTTCTGATGGCCTTTGCTACTGCCGACGGACCACTACTGCTGAGCAGTCTGGCACGACACTGGACGCTCTGCACTGGCTAATGTTGTAAGCAAATGCTCTCTCCAGCTCGCTCTCAAAGTTTAGTTTCTGTCGAGGAAAGTTATACAACCACCGTTTTCACCCAGCTCAAAAACACATCTATACTTGACAACAACAGTATTTAATTGATTGCGCTTGAAACATAATATGAGCTGATTTTTCTCAAGCCGGAAGGATGTACGACTGTAGGATACCAACCTCACACAACGTTGCCATATTCGTGAATGAGTGGGCGTGTCGTTGGTCGCATTAAGTGCTCAAAAGTCCAGCGCAGCGTAAGGGCGGGAGCCGCACAGCACAGTCGCTGTGTCGAAAATCGCCACTTTGGGTAATTTTTGGGCACCGCGGCCACTGGAAAAAAGGGCAAGCGAAACTGGCCGTTCCGGTAGTCGGGCATGACGGCCACACAGGGGGGCAACCACTAGGCAGTGGTATAATTCATGTGCTGATCTTATCAGTAGGCCCATCCGTCTGTCCATCTAATTATTTTTCTTTCCAGGCCATAACTCAAAAACCTCTCTATAGTTTTTTCACAAAACTTTTTTATGCTAAAACCAATTGGATTGGACGAAGATGTTACCAGTGTCAACACATTCTGTTTTTTTTTTTCATTGAATGTTGGCCATACCATCGGGCAAATTTCAGCAACTTCCCTTCGTGTGTCATGGCCGGGAATTTTGTCAAATGTACCATCGTTTGCACACATGGCCATTGGAAATATCCATTTCAGAACATTTTTTTGAACAAATATCTTCCCATCTTGGCAGTATGACATCAACTTCAGCAAATTCTTTTTTCATTCATATCGAAAATAAATCAGCTACAGTGTGCATTGATAAGCACATGATTATAATCATTGGCGACACTTTGTGGGGCCCCAGAATGGATGGCCCCTCCTAAGAACTAAAAAATGTTAAAATTTAATTTTTTTGTCATAAAGAAAATTGATATCGCAGGTTTCCCTGGCGGATTCATGAACCCCATGGGGTGGTTTATTAATGCTGAAAATTATTTTGAATTTGGTGGTGTGGGCCAGAAAGGGCCCTTAATGGGACTCCACCTTTATCGTGGTAATTTTAAGCGCAATAAAAGCAACTGCCACTATGGGGCAGACAGGCGAGCCTGCTTATTACCTTTTTTTATACCTAATGCCGTGTGGAACAAACATCAGAGGCCATTTGAAATGTTTCCTGGCTGAAAAAGCCATTTAAAGTCCGCTTATTACCAGCGAGGTTGGACAGCTTCCTTCACCTTGGCATAATTAGCTTATTTTAAATCAATTCCCATGTACTTTGCCTAACTTGTAATCAGGCCGTTTATTCAGTCAACTGACTGATCAAAGCCAAGATGTGGCCTTTAATGATTAAGAAGAGAAAATGAGAAGCAGACAGACCTAACCAGGCTACCGTGTTAGATTGAGAATATTGGCAATCCTCAATTTGTGTGGTGTCATCTTTGCTGCAGTTTTCATTTTTATTGTATGCCTTCAAGTTTCTTATGGGTTGCAGTGATAAATTGTCTTTTGGGAAGCTGGGTTGCTTGACTGGCAACTGTACAGTCGAGGTTCAAGCCCTCGGTGGAACTGGGGATTCTGTGTTGCTACAACCCTTGGGAAAAATATGGAATCGCCACACTTGGAGAATGTTCATCTAGCTTTTTTACTTCATAGCAAGTAAACAAATTGCAGATTTAACAAAAAAAAAAACTTTTTGTGTATTAGCTAAATAGCTCATATGACTCCATGAAGCATACCATAAGGATTTATTTTATTTTATTTTAATATCTGTTTTATTTATACTGTTCTTAGTGCCTGTGCAAAGCACTTCGGCCAACTTTGTTGTATTTAAAGTGCTTTATAAATAAAATTGGATTGGATTGGTTACCTCAAACAAAGTAAATGCAGTTATTTTTCCTGATGGAATATTTGTCTCCAGATGAAGTAGAGGAAAAAATTAAGAAATCATCAACAAAAAAAAAAAAATCAGAATTAGTGCTTTGTTGTACCTCATCTGGCTATTTTGATGGACTCAATTCTTTGAGACATGGACTTCATTAATGACAAACAATATGCTGTATCAATCTGGTTCAGCTTTCTCAAATAGCAGTTGACGGATCAGCGTTGCAGGATGGAGGCTTGTCATGGACCATTTTTTAAATTTCCACCAAGAATTTTTAACTGGATTGAGATCTGTGCTGTTTGCTGGCCATGTCATTGAGTTGATATGGCTTTCTGGAAGAAAGGCTTTTACCCTCTTTGATCTGAGACAAGATGCATCATCATGCTGAAAAATGATTATCATCTCCAAACCTGTTATCTGTTGATGGAATGAGAATATGGTCCAAAATTTTAATGTATACCTGTGCAATGTTTACCTTTACCAGATTTGCAACCCCATATCATTAATGAATGGGGAAATGCGCTTGTTCTTATGCATTTCTATTTTTAAGGCATATTGCTTTGAGTTTTCTGTCCTGATGCTTTGTCGTCTTTAGTGGTCCACCTGTATGTTTTCCTTTTATTACCTGCCCATTTTGTCTGTACTTGCACCAAATTTTAGACTCAGCTGACTGGGAACAACCAACATTGTTTGTCTCTCAGTATTGAATTTCCTTCTTGGAGCAGTTTTATAACCCTTTCCATTATTTCAATTGCCAGCACTCCTGTTGGTGCCATGTTTCTTCTTAACAAACCAAACCAAGCCCAACACCTCGTTAAGGTTTGCAAGCACTTGAAACTGCCTTATTTGCATATTCTGATTTGTGCTGGTGTTTCTTTTAAAAATGCCAATTTTAAGGTGATTCCTAAATTTTTCCTCAACATTCAGTAATTCCATATTTTTTTCCTCAACTTGATCTACAAAAAAATGCCCTGAATTCAATAATTTATTCAAATTTGTTGTGTTTTACCAAACCAGGATGGACAGAAAAATAGTTTTTTTTGTCATATCTGTGATTAATTTACTGTGAAGTAAAAAAGATGGTGCTAGGGACTATATTCTCCCTCGGCGTGCTTTACTGGTGGGCATGGGCGATCGTTGATCTACAAAAAATGAGGACAAAATTTGACCTATGACTTTGACATGATTTGGGCCTCTGGAGACACCCAATACAGGGCTCAAAATTAACTTTTTAACTTGGTAGCACTGTGCTCCCAAGTTCAAAAAGTTAAGAGTGCGAGCCAAAATTTAGGAGCGCACACACCAAAATCTAAGAAGCACTAATATGTATTTTTTTTAATGATTAAAAAAAACTATAATATAACACTCCACATCAACAATACCACTGTCTCCAACAAATGAAAGTTATTAATTAATATGACAGTCTTGAGTTCATTGATTAATAAAGGTTTCCACTACATTGGCTTCATGCCATATCCTGAGGCCAGGATTTCAAATTGGGTCTCCTGGCTCTCAGCCCTTCCATCCATCTCTCCACTGCCTGTGGGGCATCAAATATGTCCAGAGGAAGACCCTCCACACTGATCCGAATCAAATCTTCAACTGTGTTAGGGTTAAATGCAGATCTAACGTAAAGGCGTAAGGTCTTAATTTTCCCCTTAATATTGCAATATGAATCAGTCTACAGAGATAACTTTGTTATTTGTTTGCTTATTGTAACATAAGCAGATGTAATGAGTTGGATACGTTTGTTCTTAGATATATGCCGCACGCTGCATCTAATTTCTGTATATTCAGGAATACCCAGCGTGTACATGCAAATATGTAACCGCTTACAGGTCGAAAGACGCGCAGAAAAAATGTGTTTTTATTATTTTTGCAGATAGGCTACTTAAGATATGAGGGAAGAAACCGAGACGAAGATTTTAGGTCTGCGCAAGCGCAGAACCGCGAGGTATCATATTTTGATCGGTAGTAAAAATTGACAGAACGCCGGACCTACTCGTTGATGCACATTTGTCACAGCATTTTCTGTGTTTTGCGCCTTCTCTGTGTATGGAGAGACTTTCACGTTTAAAGTGTTTGCACCCAGTAGCTAACACGCTGTTACCTGTGAGATCCGGGCCATATTAACTTTACAATGAACACAGTGCATTTCACCTTCTTAATTTCGAAGCCACTCTTTGCGATAATAATAAACTCTTTTCGCTGCCGGTTCGTCCAAATCACCGTTGCAGTCATTGTCTCAGTTTCAGTAACTTTTGTTACCAACTTGTTTTTTTGAACGTTAAAGGTACCAAAAAAAAGTCTTCTATTGTTCTTTGTTTCCTTATCCGTCTAAATCTTGTGTATAGTTAATTCTCAGTACCGCAAAATGTGGTGATTGACGGCTAATATTAACCATTCTAAAATCAGTACTGAGGTTTAGGACGTCAAGCTCCCCTTTGAGTGGTCAGAATGGTCACTGTCAGCTCAAGGGAACACACTGGGTGCGCTCCATTCTTAGTACGCCCGGCTGCGGTCTGTCCAGGAAATGCATGCACTGCCCCGACGCATATGCCCATCTCTATTCAAGCTGCAGCAGCGGTTTGCAAGCCAACTAACTACCAAATGTACAGGAAAAGAGGCGTTTGATTGGGGGGGAAAAGCGGTTGCACAGGTGCGACTAAAGTTCGCACAACGTTGATGTTAATTTTGGTCGCAGTTTCAAGCCCTGCAATATCTGAGGCATGTTCCTAGAGTGGTAACATGATGGGAAGACGGACAGATAGCTGGACGGATGGCTGAGAGGACGACAATACCCCATCACCAAGAATCGCCGAGGGGGCAAAAAATGGCAAAGTGGTAAACTTGAGGAGCTGTGGCAGAGCAGCTAAGGGATGGAGCCTGCAAATAGCGTATGATGGTGGGTTGAACTCTGTACTCAAGCAGTGGGGGTTGACTTGCTATGTACTTTTATTCCCTGAGACAGCGAGCGGATGTTCGGCTTAACTTCCTTACGTATTTGAGCCAAGTCGAACGAAGCCGTAACCACAGCTGCGATCTCCAAGCTCTCGCTCTCTTTCTATTAGCTAGCAACCTTGGCAACTGGGGGTTGCCCTGCTTTTCTTTTGGGTTGTGTAACGACAGTTCCTTGTATTTCTGGATTTCAACAATGAGCCTTGTTTCAAACGTTTTTTGATTTTGTTCTTTCGCGCTAATTTGGCTTCATTGGACACAATATAGTCTAACGTAGCTCGCCAGCCACATTATTTTCTCTTGCCATTTGGAACCTTATTTAGGTTTGCGCAGCTAGCTAACTAGTGGACAATGAATTTTATTAAGAAGCACATTTAACAACCGCTTGCTAAAGGTGAAATAAAATGGTTGAACGGGGTATTTATCCTTGTTCTGTGATGTGACATAGACAACAAAATTTTGGTTGGGTCTATAATGCCTCAGAAGCTTCCTAAAAACCTCTCTCAAAAAGCTATGTTAGGGTGGGGGATTTTGAATGCGTTGTTTGCACCTATTTGGCGACCTTTCGGGCTTAACTGGCAACCTCATTATGAAATGCAAGCACTTGACGCTGATTGGCTTTGCTTTGGCTCTGTCTGACAGCAAACATCTCTTGTATCCCGGGGACGAGTGTGAGACGTGGCAACACTCTGAAAATGAGATGTAACGAGAGTAGTCTTCACGGATTTATTTCAGATCTCGTTTCAGAGCTGTTGTTGAGTGATAATCACATCATACAACGTTGGCTCGACAAGCAAAACGGATATATTCTATTTCTAACGTTTTAAAAACAATCTAACAACAACATGATACTTACAGTTTGTATTGGTTGTTGAGGTAGACGCAAAGTCGGAACTGCACCGCTACGTAGCACCAAACGTATGCAAATTATTTTGAAGGGGAGGAAACGGAATGAGAGAGGGGGAGCAGTGAGATACATGTGACATAATTTTTCTGTTGCTCAGATTGGCCCGTTTTCTGGCGGTCATTTTTAAAAGAGGAATTTCTATGAAACGGAGATGTTCAGAATGTCTAGCACTTTTCGTATGTTCTTTAATGCAGGTAGACTACAGTTATTCAACATAGACAAGGTAAAAACGGTTTTTGATTCCATGTCACCTTAAGTATCTTGGAACATGGGTTTGGTTTAATTATTTAGCTAACGTAAGGTAGCCTGTCTAATCGCAAATATACCTTCTTCGTAATCAAACAAAAAATGGAAAGAATCCATTTGTAGCGCAGTAACTGCAATTTTTGCATGAAAAGCTATTTTTGCGTGTATCCATAAATTGCATAATTACAACAAAATCTGAAGTTGCCATCCAGTGCCACAGGGAAGCAGCTGATGGATGGAATCTTCTGAAGGCGTGCTGCGGTGGGCCTAATACTGTAACTTTGACCGGGAAGCTGTGACTGCTTTCAACCTTTTGTTCGAAAGTATTATCACCATAAATGCTGATACTTCTCTATTAATTTGTGACTTCAGTACATGTCGGTTTAATAATGGTGGCAAGCATACGCTACCGTCAGTGCCGCTGGATGTCTTGCTGGAAGGCTTAGTGAAGGCTTAATGGTGATTTAGCGTGGCAATACTGATTCCTGGTACTCAGTGCCAACATATAATGTTAAATGAAGTGTTAGATATTCCGAAAAAAATGGAGCACAGACTTTGTAGACAGTCTGTTTGAACAATTAACCACACAGCAAGATATCATTTTCCCTTTTGATCAATTAAAATGTCTCCAGTTGCCATCAACTTTACAAAGGCGGCCTAGAGCTCAAGTTGCAGTGACCTGAATTAAAATAGCTGAGGTGACGGCTGACAGACAGCGAGCGGCTGGGCTCACATCTTTCAAGTTCAGATTCTGAATTTATTGGCTTGACAGAATTTATGGGCTTCATTGACATGACGAAAGTGCACATTTCATATTTTCAAAGTGTAAACGCACATAACATATGACCGAGCATGCAGATCTATTACTTTTATAATGTGGCTACGATAAAAGTAATCCATTCCTCTTATTCTTCTATTGAGATTAATGGTGATGGACAGCTATTTAGGTGTATGACTATTACCAACTGGGAGTATTATGTAAATATCCCCCTTGGCGTGTCTTACAGAGCATGTGGCCTTTGATATACAAAAAATGATGTCAAAATTGGACCAATGACCTTTTCATGAAATTGGCTTCTGGAGACAACCTGTGAAAATTTGAAGGCTGTTCCTACAACAATTCAGCAGCGTGAGCGTTAACAAGCAAAGGGAAGACAGACAGATGGATGGACGGATGGACGGACGGCAGAGGGTACAAAAATACCACATAGTCTCAAAGTGCGACGGGGGTGGTAAAAAGCTGGATGAATATCCTCTAAGTGTGGTGATGCCATAATTTTTGTCAGGAGTTGCAACTTGGGTCTGAACTGTGGAGTGGTCTCCATGTAGGCCAATCACTAATACGTCAGTGTGTTCATTTTAAATCTTGTCTCCCACCCCCCCCCCCCAACCCACCAGGACTTGCGGCGAGGCGGCCCACGGATCAAACATGTGTGCCGGGCAGCCGCTGTGGCACTGGGGCAGCCCCGTGCCACGGTTCCTGACGACATACCGAGGTTAAGCGCCCTGCCACTCCACGAGAGATGCAGCATTTCCCCTTCTCCAACGGCAGAAGGTGATCTCATGATGGCAACACGCCACATATACCATGGGAGAGAGATGTCTGCTGGCTTTATAGGATTACAGGATTGTCCTTGTCCTGCTTTTGAAGACTTTGAGTCAAAGCGGTCATATTATGCCCTTTTCCCAATTTAATATTTTCATTTTCCTAGTCTTTTACTAACATTTGCATGTTTTGTGGTCAAAAAGCACCTATTTGCAGCTGAACAGGCTGTGTGTGTCGCACCTTAGGCTCACTCGGCCTGAAACGGGCATTTTTGGCTCCTGTCTCTTTAAGCCCCTCCCTTAAATCTCACGGTTGTGATTGGCCAGTCAGGGTTCAGGATGCAGTGTTGGATAAAATTAAGGGAACACAATAAATTGTTTTGGTAGCACTGCTGAAGAATAGTCGAAAAAATGTATATTAACCCTGTGGTTCTCAAACTTTGTCCATTTTGCTTCCCTTCAGAGGCTAAAAAAAGTTCATGCCCACCGCCCCAGGAAAATGTGTATTACATTTTTATCAGTCATTAACAATTTGGACAATTAAAGTAATCAAAAGATTCAGATTAGCAAAATGGCCTTTCTAGCATCAGAGCACTTATTTGTTTGTGCCATCTCATGAATCATATTCATGCAACTTTTGGTGTGCTCAACATACACACACACACACACACACACCCCCCCCCTTCCCTGCAGTGGCTGTACACCCCCCGGGGGGCCTGCCACCTAGTTTGAGAACCACTGTTTTAAGCACCCTTTTCCTCCCTTCTTTTTCATTTGAAATTCAATTCAAATGGAATTTGCCTTCGCGCAGCAGAAAACGGTGTCTTCTGGAAATGCACCAACCAAACTCTTCACGGTCTGTGTCCCACCCGGCATTTTTAGATGATGTGGCAACCTAGCCACTATTTGGGCGTTATGGACATGTATTGTGACGTGGACATGTTATGGAACAAAAGGCTGGACTACAAAAAAGGCATTTCAGGCAGTTCAGCTGCTGTGTTTTCTGTCAGAGTGAATGACTCCCTTTTGCGTGGACTTCGGGCTTTGCTACATTGCGGAGGTTTTACATGCACAAAAACTGTTAAAGGAAATGGAAAAACCCTCCGAGCTTAATGTAACCCCTTTTAATTACACAGAAAAAATATCATGGGTAACTTGAAGCTCCACAGGGCAGTGTATAAATTAATAGTTATATCATTAGACAGCGGATCAAGTGCAGATTGGTTATATACTGACTGCTTATTGGGTTTAATATTCCCTGAGTGTGGGAATACCAAAGGATTCCTCAAATGGCAATCTTCTCTCCCTCATAGGCAGGATATCCCCTTCAGGGCCTGGCAGCCCTGCCACAGAAGATCTAAAGATTTCTAGTCGGCGAAGCACAGTTGTCCGTCCGCGAAGTGAGTACGGGCCCTTTGGAATGCGATCGCGGAGATGTGGCACGTGCAAGGGCTGCCACCACGAGGAGGACTGCGGCAAATGCATTAACTGTCTGGACAAGCCCAAATTTGGGGGACCCAACACAAAGCGCCAGTGCTGTGTGTAAGTGGCGGGTCACGTATGCACTCGGCAATATTGATCCAAAATGCGGTAACCTTTGAAGGATTATTTTTTAAATGAGAATTGGTGATAAATTATTTTTTATGTCTTCTGCCTGGAGCGGTCTGCTCAGCACAATTCAACCTATAAACCAAGAAGAGGCTTCCTCTTTGAGAATGGGATTTTTGAACAAAAAATACTCCACAATATGCTTAATGTGCAATCAAGCAAATTTGTTTCCTGCTCTGTTCATTTTTTGGCACTAAGCTGAACTCATTCAGCGTGTTACTCTGGGGAATGACATGCAGGACCTCTCCCTTTCTCTCCTTCCCCCCCAGGTTTAAGAAGTGTGATCGCATTGAGCTGAGGAAGGCTCAGCGGCTGGTGGGCAAGTTCCCAAAGGGTACACTGGCCGGCTGTTTCACTCACCATCTACTGCCCTCCATTTCCCCTCAGAAACACATTAGTTCTTTAAGCCACAGTGTCTTGCATGATGCAGTTTCCCATTTTAATGTATGGATTTAGCTGTAGCTCTTTTGCACAGAAATAAGTGTTGATGCTCAGGTTTTAGCGAAGAGTAGTGTTAATGCCGAGTCCATAACTGATATTAACAGATGGCAGTTATTAATGCATTGACACGCTGTTGTATAATGTTGTAAGACCATGAAGGAAATCATGATTCAATTACTATTAGGTATGAGTTATACTTTTGTAGTTCATAGATTAATGACGTAGGTGGAGTCTAAATGGGCTTGTTATTAAGCGCCACAAAGTGGAAAGGGTGATATCAGTATGAGTGGTGTCCTTTTAGATATGGATGCATTTTATTGTCAGATGTGGCTGGATACCAGCCATCCCTTGTTGGGGGGATTTGAACATTTCATGTTTGTTTTCAGGGGTTTTGTAACTTATTCTAATCACTTTTATTAGTACTGTGTTATTTTATGTGTATATTCTGAATTCTCCTTTTGAGGAGGTTTTTAATATTAATAAATAAATAAGTGTAGATTGTTTGTGTCTTTTTGTATGCATGTTTATGTGAGCATACATGTGTGTTTATACGTGCAGGCACAGGTCACACCAAGCGGAGGAGGTCATCTGCCAGCGGCTGTCCCTCGAGTAACGACGAGGGAGAGGCTGGTGACGGTGGGGACCTGTCTCCACCTGCTCTTCCGACTGACGGCGAAAGCCCATCGGTGAGGAAGCAGCCGCGTCGCTGCGTGAAGCCGCGCTCCTACTGTGACCTTCTGGACTACGACTCAGACCTGGACATCGTGGGAACCTTCAACTCCACTTCTCCTGGTCGCCGGAGGGCGTCTGGGCCTCGCAGCCATGGTAGGGGCCGGAGGGATGATCAGTGGGGCAGTGGGAGGGTGGTATTTCACTAAACCAGTAGCTCTGTGACAAAATGTAACATCTGCAACAGGTCTACTTATTTCAGTCCATGTTATAGTTTTTGTGGCTTTGCTTGCTTCTATTCAGTTGACCAATGTGATATATTCTGTTCAACTATGAGATATCGGCGGCAGTCTGCAGCTTAATGCCTGTATTGCTTGACAGAGATCTGGGGCGATTCAAGTTCCATTGTTGCCTCAAAATGATCAGTGCTACTGTTTTGTCCCAAACAGTGCTGTGTTGCTGGAAATCAAAGTATTTGTCCAAATAAAGATAACGGTCATACCCAGTCCTGTGTTTGCAGGCTGAATGCTCTGTCTCCCTCTAGGGATGAGCTTGAAGCACTGAAATTCTGTTCCTAGTTTAGCAGTAAATGTCAGCTGTGAGGTTGAGGATGCAGCTCGGAGGGAATGCACATGCTGGCCTTAGGTTTAAGCTTTGGCCACAACCATCAAATAACTGGATGTATTGGCCTCATGTAATCATTAGTAGCATTAGTTTATTTTCTTTCTTTGCTTGTGCATCAATGGAGTATTTCATTAGGAATAATTTTAACCTTATTTTCACTGACCTGGAATATGGTCAATTCATCCTTATAATTATGCTGAAATTAGATGGATTTTCTAGAAATCTGCTACAGACAGTAATGTTTGTTGTGTTCAAAGTGCCAGGAAGATCCATAAAACCTTACAGCAGGGCTATTCAACCTTATCCAGAAAAGGCCGGCGTGGGTGCAGGCTTTCATTCCAACCAAGCACGTACTCACCTGACGCCACTTATCAACCCCAAGAGTCTTTGCTAATAGGCTTGATGAGTAGTATCAGGTGTGTAAGTGCTCGGTTGGAATGAAAGCCTAAACCCACACCGGCCCTTTCTGAATAATGTCGAATAGCCCTGCCTTACAGCAATGACTCAGTCTTTGCACATTGGTGCAGTTACCTTCAGAACTTGATGCAAACAATATCCTTGAAATTTGTCTCCACATATGCTGACTGTGAATTTCTACTCAACCAAAGCCAGCATCCTGTCAGCCTGATCAATGTCATCTTGTTTTGTTTCGCAGACCTGGCCTCTTTGGACAGCTTCCCTGGCAGCCTTTCGGAGGACTGTGTACGGCATCGCAGACCCAGCCAGCACCGAATCCCACCCAGTCGCCGTAAGGTTGAAAAGGTAAAGATTTCTCAGACACGGTTCAATTGTTAATGTAACATTTCTATGTAACCTCTTCTCCTGCGCACAAGGACGGGCTGCTCCAGTACCAGATATAACTTGACATTTAATGGTCCGAATATTTTAAAGTACCATTATTAGCCAAGTTTTCACTGAAGTCCCTCTTTGAACAAAAATGCGTTGGTGGACTTGAACATGTTAGCTTTTGAATTTTTAGCTTGTATTGTGCTTGTGCACTCAGTTTGTGCAGGCGGAAATTGGAAAACTGTCCTCAGTCCTCAGGATTTGGAAAAGCCCGTTCCTGCTTTAACTACCACTGCACTAATTAACTAACTATTTTCTTGGGACTCCTAGATGGATAACACCCCAGCAGAATGTGCACATCACTCTCACTCTCGCTCTCGCTCTCCCTCTCTGTGTGCATGCTGCTGATCTTCCCTCTTCCTCACTCGGTGCTGGTTTCTCTCTGGTGGTGGGATGACCTGTCCCCTCGATGCGAGTGTGAAAGAGGCCTGCTTGCCCAGGATTTTTAGGCGTAACGCTGGTGCTTTTTTGCTTTGGCTTTAGCAGTCCCCCCCCTCACAGGCACAGCCGACAGACCAGCAGGGCGGAGAGGACGCCGAGGCGCAGGCGGAGCAGGAGCGTGGTCAAGTGGAGCAGCTGCTCCTCGACATGGTGCGCTCAGAGTCAGAGGACACGCTGTCCGTGCAGGACGACGAGCGGGCGGAGACCACACCCACCGCTGACTGGGCTCCGCCCGACGATAAGGTGGTGGCAATAGCAGCAACCGTTGCGGTTGCAGAGTCGACGGTGGAAGAGATACCGGAGGAGGTGGCCGAGTCGGTGGTTGGGGCGCAGGATCCTGCCCAAACTGACCCACCCTGTCTCCCCCCTTCCCAGAGTCCTCTGGAGCAGACCCCTCCCAGTGTCTTGGCTGCACTCGCCAATGGCTTTGCTCAGAGGGAGAAGGAGCCATCGGAGCCTTCGCACAGGATCCGCGTGGACTTTAAGGTAGGCCGAAGCCCTCCTCAAGAGCACCGTACACTTGAATCTGCCGTCAGACCCAATCTGGTTCACTTTGCTGCCTGATTGGCACTGCCATGAACGCACCGATCCAAGCAAGGTTCTATACCGAGTGTGCACCCATATGGTGGGTTCGGACAGTAAGGGCTATTTAACTGCCACTGTCACAGCATTTTTATGATGGAGACGATACACTGAAGTTGGTAGAAATTGTCTTTTTTCCCTCCCCTTATAAAAGATACTCAAGAAGTTAAGCATCTTCGGTTTCATGAAATTATCAGAAACCAAAGCTGCACTGAAAACCAAGTATACATGTCCCCCTATTTAATGTCTTCCTTTAAGCCTTTGGGATGCTCATTGCACTAATTGTGAAGTCTTGACTCATTTCCTTGTGAAATGTGTTATTTTAATTGACTGTACTTTCCAGATCAGAAGTGTGAGAACGTGGTTCCATGCATTGAGTTGCTGTGTGAGCCTCTTATGTGCGGTTTGCAAACATGCAACAGAAGGCTTTCCCCACTGCTGGGTCTGTCTAGTTTCTTAGTACGGCTGCTTCTCTGTAATTTGTGGTAAATTTTTTAATGATGTGTACTAGACATGACTTGTTTAAAACTTGAGTCTGAACAAAGCGTTCCTCTCATTTGCTGTTCTTAAGCTCGATAATGCATTGAATTTGGGTTGCATCATTCATGACTGGTTATGTGCCTATACAGAGTAAGTAAAAAAAAAAAAAAACTATACACTTTTTAAATGTCCTATTATGATATTCTGTAGCAATGTGTACTACATCTTTTTACGTGTACGTTTTCAGCAGCTGTTTCTGCTTCTTTTGATACCAGTTTGCACCTTATTTGATTAAACCCATGACTGCTGTGGAACAATTTAAGGAGTTAAGTGAAATTTCACTTGTGCCAACTGATCAGGCTGTGATTCAAAGCAAACAAAACAGAATTCCCTCTGAAGTTTCAAGTCAACATAAAACATTTATGGCACGTTAGGAAACTGACACCGAAAACTCCGCTGCACATTTGTAACGTTCTGTGTCCTATGATATTCAGTGACCAAGAAGGCCCTTTGCCTGGGGTTAAACTGTGGACGCACCATGCTTAGCAGTGCCAGGTCATTACGACCAATGCACAGGCAAGATTTATTTGCCTGTTTTTAAGTTCAAATGACTATGCAAACCATTATGACATGCATGGTCATTTTCATGTCCAGCCCTGGTCAGTTGGCAAAAGTCAGATTTCACTTGAGTCCCTTAATTGTCCTCTGTGCAGTCATGCCTGAAACCTAATGAGGTGTGACTGGTACCAATATCAGCGAAAAGATCTGAGGCAAAAGTATGAAAAATGTTGTATACATGTATATTGCTGCACCCTCACAAAATGACCCGATAAAAAGTGTATAGTTTTTTTTTTTTTACTTGCTCTTTAGAAGTCGACCCAGTGGGGCAGTACTGTGCATGGGTGGGCTTAAAATGCTGAAGCTTTTAGAACCCAAATGTACGCTTAAAATGAAACGAGGGTCTGCGATTATCAAGCATTCACTCACCAAGCACTTTGTTATAGATACTGTACTAATACTAGGTGGGGCCCTTCCTTAACTCTCAGAATTTTGTAAACATTTCTTTGAGATTCTGGTCTGTTTACATGGTTGAATCTTGTAATTTGTGTGGATTCATCATCTACAGTACACATTCACGATCCAAATTCCCATTCTTCCACATCCCACTGTTGGTGACTTGGGAGACCATTGGGTAAATTGTGGCCATAAGGGGGTGCCCTGAGTCAACAATTCTGTGATTGACTGTAGCATTGAAACGATGACTGATTGGTGTAAAGGGGTCCAAAGCTTGCCATGGAAACATTCTCCACCCCATTATATTACCACTACCTGCCTGAGTAGTTGAAACAAGGCTGGTTGAGTCCATGGATTCTTGCTATGGATGTCAAATTCTGACGTAAACAGCAGAACTTTGCCAAGGAACTCGTTTAATCTGACCAGGCTGTGTTTTTCTATGTTCACTTCAGCTGTCTGGTTTTCTGTCCACTGCAGCCTCAGGCTTCTGCTTTTGGCTGACGGGAGTTAAACTCGACTTGGTCTTCTGCTGTGGTAGTCCATCGGTCTGAGGGCTTTACGTGTTACGCATTTTGAGATGGCCCTCTACACAGTGCAGTTGTAAAGAACGATTAACGGTTACATTAGCCTTTCTGTCTCGGCCCGAACCAGTTTGGCCTGTCTACTCTCATTAAAAAGGCATTTTTGTCTGCAGTGATGCCGCCTAGTGGATGTAATTTGTTGTTTGCACCATTCAGCCATCTTCAGAGGCTGTGCATGAAAATCTCAGGAGATCGGCACTTCCAGAAATAATCAAACTGTGCTGAGCAACCATGCCTCGGTCAAAGCTACTGAAATCAGACCATATTTTTTTCCAGATTCTGATTGTTGTGAACTGACCTGTATCTGCATGATCTGATGCATTGCTGCTACATGATTGGCTGAATGGATAAACGAATGAGCTGTTGACAGGAATTCCCAGTAAGGTCCTCAGTGCATATTTCGGGCTTCATTTTCATTTTTTTATGCATGTTGTGGCAACATTTATAGTAGAAATGTTGAAACGAAAACTTAATTGTGAGCATCATTTGTCCTGTCTTCCATTGCACTGCAACGGCTGGGATATCCAGTCCATTTCCATTGAGGAGGGATCAATCCTTTATGTGTCTGCGGAATCAAAACCACTTCCTAGTTCTTTCAGTGATCTCTCATCTTGGTTATTTTGGTATAGCATCGGGACTTGGGCCATTATACTAGATGTGTCACAGGCTAGATCAGGATCCAGTGCTGACGTTGATGAACATTCTTCATCGTCGTCTGCAGTACCTCTAACCTCCACGTGGTGTCATTGTTGTACCTAATTTTGCCTTGTGTATTCCGTTCAGAATGTCGTCTCTATTTGACTCAACTGGCTCTGCAGTGTTTGCTGGGACTGACCAACGTCTCCTAACCGATGTCCCCATCTTACCATTTCTGTGCTGATGTCACCTGCTCTCTCTCCATCCCTCCCTCAGATACTTTTTGTCTCTCCGGGGTATCTGAGCTGATCTGCGATATCATAAGCTGTAAATTTGACAAGTTGGTAGTCAAGTCTTCAAGTTGGCTCCTCTGAAATAAAATTTTCTATGTCTTGACCAAGTTCTCTCCCCTTGTCTAGTCCTGTTTAGAAGGTGTTGCTGTTTTACCTTCTGCATCTGCCAGGAGTTCCGAAGTTGGACACGATGGAAAACTGTTCTTTTGAGGGGTTCTTGGCTGTTTCCTTTTGTGTTCTCAGATTTGGGCCTCACTGCCTGTGCTCAGACCCCTAGAATTCAGTGCTTTCCTTGCATGAATTGGTCTTTGTAGTGCTTCAGGGAAAATGTAGTGGTGTGAAGAACAGATAGTTCCTATAGGATAGGTGAGGGGTAATGCGTGAATGACCTGAGGAAATTAATACAAAAAAAGTCATTGGCCTATTGAGTTATCATGAGGATGTAAACTGTGTCGTTTATCCTCCGTCATCTTTCATCAGGAAACAATTTGACTCAAAATTCATCAAATTTGACAAAACTTGTCAAGCTACGTCTTTAGCGCATGAACTACTTTGGGATTGCATTTCAGCCCCGCACCCCCGAAAGTGGGTGTGGCAGGGTGGTCCTATTAAAATACTAAAGTTGTCAACTTGAGACCTTCCTAATTATCGGGTCTAATCTTGATTAGAATGTGACAAGAGTGGAAAATGGCTCAGCATATGGGAGACAAGTTTGACGATTTCTGAAAAATGGCCGCTTTGTGACCTTCGACGTTACTTCCCCCATAGACGCCCATTTGAACAACCCGTAATCTCTAGCAGTCGCAGATATTTAACAGATTTGACGACATATTGCATACAACATCTTTAAGTCACAAAGTGGGTTATTTCGTTTCAGCCTCACTCCCAAATAGGCGTGGCGGGGTGGCAGACCAGCTGAGTTTCTGGTTCACATGAACCTCTACTTTGCTCTCTGCATTTGAAATTTTCATGTGAAAAAATTTGAATGTTTATATGGCACGATGTTGTCTAATCTTTCTGTTTTTACAGTTGCCTTGGGCTGTTTGATCTGTGTTGTTTAAACATGATATTTGGTATTACTACAGTAATACATCACTGAGTTACTGTTCCCAAGACCCAGCAGTCTTTGGGCACTTTCCCAAAAGCATTTGTGTGTGGCACACTAACCGCCCTCCCCCTCTCCCTCTCTCACAGGAGGACTGCAGCATTCAAAATGTGTGGCTGATGGGTGGCCTGAGCGTGCTCACTTCAGTCTCCACTGTACCGCAATACGTCTGCCTGCTCTGTGCCAGCAAGGGCCACCATGAGGTAATGCTCCCTGGTTGCAGCCCTCAGTGGCCTGTGGGCACCGCTTTTCAGAGATGGGCTGTATGATGGAGCTCAATTGAGTACCCTACTGCATGCATATGTGTTTGTATGCTTGTGGACATCTGCATATATCAGTCTGTGCCTAACTAATAAGAACATTCATTGGTATTCTCAAGTTTAGGCATGCCTTGTTAAATTTTGTGCTTTGTTGATGCTGTAAGGGAAAAGGAAATTTACACAACCTTTGGATGGTACAAAAAAGGTCCATTCCTTGATTGAGTTGCATATTGTCTTTGTCATTTTATTATTTATTTTGTAATTGGCTTTTTACCCCTCAGTGGACGAAAGTCGTTGAGGGGTATTGTCGTGGCGAGTGGTGTCCGTCCGTCTGTCTGTCCGTTAACTTCTCATTTCCGGACGATAGCTGAAAAACACCTTGGCCAAATGCTCTCATTTTCTGGTGGTATGTTGGGGGTGGTTAGAGAAAGCTCCCTATCGATTTCTGTCCCGCTGCGATAAACAATATGGCCGCCACGGCAGGGCAAGCGCAAGGCTGAGGGGTCCCGCTCGATAGCACGCAATTTTTTTTCCTACTAGCAGACTGGTCGCACCAATTGTCCAATGGGGTTCCCATCTGAGTATGGTTCTGCCCACAGTTTATTGCTGTGACCTACCATCATGTGTCTCACTGTCACTTTTGCCCTTGTCTCGCTCAGGCCTGGAATCTGGTTCAGGCCCAGATCTATGTAGAACTGCTATGTGGTGATGCTCTTTGCAAAAACGGTTACAGAAAAACAGTTGATACTTGTATAGGAAAAGTTAAACTGGGTGTTTTGATCGTCATCTTTAATTAATCAGTGTGAAGAATGAGTTTGAGGATGAATGATTGATGTGCTACATGCATGCAGAACTAACACCAATGTCTCTTTTCATAGATGCTGTACTGTCAGGTGTGCTGTGAGCCCTTTCACCAGTTTTGTCTGGATCCTTCGGAGCGCCCATTGGACGAGAATAAGGAGAACTGGTGCTGCCGCCGCTGCAAATTCTGCCACGTCTGTGGGCGCAAGAACAAATCCACAAAGGTAGTGAGGCTTGGAGCATGTTAACCTCGGTGGAGCATGCTCAGCTAGTGTATCTATTTGCACACTGCTGTGAGTCACAAATCTGGTGCATGCTTACCTTTGGAGCTTTTGGCACCTGAAGCCAGCAATACACCAAGCAGCATTATAGTTTGCAAAGCAAGATCAGGGCTCGCAAAATTCTAAAATGAACAGTTGCCCATCGGGCAAGTGCAAGTGAATTCCTGGTTGCCCGAAAAGTTTTCTCCTTGCCCGAGACCTCGCCAAATTTGGCCTTATTGCCTCATTTCCACTACGTGGTACCGGCTCTACTCTACTCTACTCCACTCCACCCGGCTTGGTGCCGGGTACTTTTCTGGGGGAACGTTTTCCATTAGAGGATAGTACTGCCTCAGTGTAGCTGGTCATCATAGCGGGGCAGCACAAAACTATTTAACATATCTGTATGCCCCTTTTTTGATGCGGTTGATTCTTTACCACTCAGACAAACGTGCCATGCCATCGCAGTCATTTTTTGAAGTGGTGTTTTCACACATTGCGTTAATGGTAATCATCATGCATTTGTGTGCGCTATGAGCTTCACCAACCACGTAACCAACATATCAGTTACCGTTTGAAAAGGTTTTACAACTTTTGCTGTTCATTACCAACAGAGAAAAAAATCATCAGCGCCGAAAAGCATATAATTAGCGAGGAGAAAATCATTTATAGAGGCGGTATTTTCATAATGGAAATTTACGTTACGATGTATATTCATCAACACCAACAAACGTTCATTATTACCATGCATTCTTTCACACCACGGAACATTCGTTTATTTCAAGAGAATTTCAATAATAATATAGAGGCCTACATGTATTGCACGAAATAAAATGTTGCGTTTAATGACTTCTCCCTACTCCCTTTTATGCAACTTAAACAATGAAAAAAGCGGGTAGAGTCGGTACCACGTAGTAGAAATGGGGCATAAGTTACTGTTACATTTTGTCCATTTAATGGACGTCAGTATGTTCTACATGATATTCTGATTATTGATGTGCGAGCACACTCATCAGAATATCCGTAAAAAATAGACCTATTGCCGATGTACTGATGTCCCGTTGCAAACGTCTGATGGCCAAATCAACTGTTGACATTTTACAATGGCACATGATCGAAATATTCAACAATTGTTGGAGGGCTGTGTAATTAAATCTTGTAAGTGGTTGACAGTGGTCGTGTTCTTCTTGAAAAATCATTTACAACCTTATGGCTTTCCATTTTGTTTCTGTTTTGCAATGGTGTTTAAAATACATTTTTAATTCGGTCGTTGGAGACACTGACATACGTTACGGTCTTTTGACACTAGATGAAGGAAGAAAACAATTATGGATGCTTCATAATCCCTTTTGACCGACAATAAGCGGCACGTATGCAACTCTAGAAACAAAATCCGATATATTTTAGCGCCCAAATTGTAGCGATTTGGGTGATATATTTATGAAAGCTAAATTTAACTCTTAATGAATGAAGGAATGAGCACCATGCGCGCAATCGGGGGTGCGCAGTGAGTGGTTTAAACCAGCACCCGTAAGTCCTTGGACTCCTGTCGTGAAGTGAAATGACGTCAAAGCATTTTTTCTTACAGATTGTCTTGTTTTGCTAGATATTTCGACTTGGTGCGTGCTCTCTAACGAACATGAACAACTTCCGTATAATATTTATTTAGTAATCAGTCATCGAAGTGTTTATCGAAGTGTTTTACAATTCCACATTAATTCGGTCTCTGGCTCCATTCTCCAACGTCTCATTTTGAAAATTGTATGTTGCTCTGACAGTGGCCGATTAGCTTCCTCAAGTGCAACATCACAACATATTCTTGCTTGAGATATAGTGTTGCTGGTTTTAAGCGTCCACGTATAGGCGTAAGATTGCTGGGTAGAGAGTTTAAATGCTCGTATTCATAGTCCCACACCCACTCGAAGTCCACAGACACTGCCCGATCCCCCCCTCTGTCCATGTGGCCGCCACTACAAAACTGGAAAAAAAAAAAAAAAAAATTTGTGGGAAGTCATGTTAATTATCCCTCTCTTCCCCTCGTGTAACCACGAGCCTGTCGTTTCGGCTCTGAGGCGATTGAAACGAAACGCAATGTCAGACAGATGCGAGTCTAGAACACGGCTTAAGATGAATAACTTTAATATTAAATAAATATTTTCACTTTGCTGTGGGTCTTTTTAAACAACAACAACAACACACAAAAGCAACAACAAATGTCGATAAAAGTTTCGCTTGTCTCACTCAAACAGTATATTATAACCAAGTTCCGAGAAAGTGATTTTTTGAGTGACCGTTCAATGGAATGGCCGTCCGACGTGATTCCTAGCGCCAGCTGCGCGCATGTATGCCTTTATTCCCGTCTGATGGTTGGGAGTCAAGTCATTGCTCATGCCTGCACCAACCAAACTAGACCGCTGCGGATCAAAATCCCGCTATTTGGCTACATGGCACTTGGCAACCAGTAATTGGAAAGTTGTGACAGTCATGCCTAAAATATTGTGAAATAGGCCATAGGTTTTCAGCAACAAATCGGATTTTGTTTCAAATGAATTTAGTGGCCACATCCACATTGGTACAGTGAATAAAATGTTAAGATGGGAAATAAATTACTATGTGGCGTGAAATTTTCAGCCAGCCCGTCAAAGCGCCTCTTAATTTCTGCTTGTCCAACAAAATTTTTACTTGTCCCGGGCGCTCAGAACAGCGATTTCACGAGCCCTGAAGATAAAACACCAAACTGAGGAGGAAGTTAAAAAACGAAATGCAAGTGCGATGTTTTGAAATGAGTTATTTCTTCAGTCACTACCAGTCTGGAATCTTTGACCATTCATCTTTACCCTTCTGACGAGTATTTCTGCAGACACACTGACTCATCTCTCCTAACTCAGTCATTTCCAAGGCATGCAATGTTTTCAGACTGTAAATCGGTCACACTTTATGCCTCATCCATTCCTTAATGAGGTCTTTGCTTCATTGAAGAGCTGACGTAATGGCAGGTCTGTAAATATTTGGCTAATAAGTTGCTATTATTTTAACTGTTAAACTTAAACTGAAACTTCCACAATTTATTGGCATTGAAATGATTAAATAATGAATCTGAGTGCAGACTATCAGCTTTAAGTTGAGGGAATTTGCATCTGAATCAGGTGAACGGTGTAGGAATTACAGCGATCATATCTGATCCCTCCATTTTTTGGGGGCAAATGTATTTAGACAAATGAGTTAAAGTCTGTTGCTCTTCACTCAACTTGAAGTGCGAAGAAGCCAACATAAGCCTGCGAAGTCAAAACTTACCCATTGAGAAATTGCCTGACTGTCTCATGTGGCCTGGCAACCATTTGGCGCACTCTTAAAAGGTTAGAATTGGTAAGATCAGGAATGCAAAAAAGCCTGGAGGACCACAGATAACAACTGTGAATGACTGAAGAATTGTTTCCATGGTGAAGGAACGACCCCTTCACTACAGCTTGGCCAGATCAAAAAAATTCTTCTGGAGGTAGTTGTGCCTGTGTCAAGTCAAGTACGTGAGAAAATCAGATTCCAGAATGAAACCCTAACCCCAGATACGTGTTTGGTCTGTCAGCACTCCTCCACCGCAGCGCAGCTGATAGGATTCCCTGTAGTCAGTGCATGTGCTTGCACTTCAAGTGTTACATCCACGTAGCTTAAGACTTACTATTTCTATTGCTATAGCTGTATTAACCAACTTTATCTTGCGACTGCTTTCAATTTGTTGTGTATCTACGATTAAATGTGCATTGACATTCCTTTAGATTATGCTCAAGTACTTTGCATCAAAGCAGGCTTTATCAGTTACCTCTTGTTGGAGGACATGGAAAGATTCACAGCTGTGTACCAGTACTTACTGCCCATTAGGTGAGTTGTTTTTTTGATAGAACTTTCCCTATATTAGTACCACTTTCTTTCAGTCCATCTTCGCAGAGTCTCTCCAGGCTGTATCTGTCCCCTGAAAATTTGACCCTCTGAACCAAGCCACTACAGACTGGTAGAACTAGTAATGAACTAGAATAGTCATGAAGTGTTCTTAAAAGACGTGTTAAATTCCAGCCTCCCTCTGGTGAGCCCACAACTAGACTCCCATCAGATTTTGGATTAAGCTACAAAGGGGGACAGAGTACTATGGCACGTCTCCTCCCTACCTTCGCTCAGTACTTGAGCTGCCCTGGCCTCTATGCCAGGGTTTTATTCATTGACTTAGGCTACGTCCACACTATTACATTTTTGTTTTAAAATGCATAACTTTTGCTACGTTTGCACCTAGGGTCCACACTACTCCGGTGTTTTTGAACCTCTAAAACTATTGAAAACGCTGCTTGATCCTGTTATAGTTTTAAAACTCCAGGACTGCGTTGTAGTGTGGACAGAGATCATTTTAGTTTTAAAACAGTTTCAAAACAAAAATGTATTTGTACTGGGCGTAGCCTTAAGCTCTGCTTTAAACACATCCAGTGTCACCAAATGATCAGCAACCTCCACCATCCAACATACACCAGTAACAGGCGCCAAGCCTTCAGGGTGGGGGCCACTACATCACCGACCATCATTTCCGACACTGGAGTCCCCCGAGGCTGTGCTCTGAGCCCCTTTCCTGCACACTCTCTACACTAATGACTCTCGGCACCTCCCGCATTACGCTGTATTTCAGATACTCAGTTGACACATCCATACTTGCACTTCTCAAGGGGAATGACTAAATTTTGGCCTTTTAGTATGTTATGTTATCATTGAACCCTTCTTCCTCTATTGTTCCAAATGTCACTTCACCATGGTCATAGTTACCAATAAGAACAAACTCCTTAAATTCAATTCATATGCAGCATTGCCAAAATCAGTTTTCTCCCCAGTCCGAGCCTCCCAGCCCTCATTGGCACTTATCAAATGCAAAACGCTCACCATTGTGGCAGACAACCTTAGCCATCCCGTGAACTTGTGCTTCACTCCGCTCCCATCTGGCCCCAGATATGGATTTTTTTATTTGTAGAAGGGCACACAACAAAAAGAGATTCTTGTCCGCTGCCATCATTGCCCTCAACAAGATGTTGCTGTAAACCTCTAAAGGACTATTGTGACTGTTCTTGTGACTATTGTGTTTCTTGTGGCCATGCTTTTGTTCTATAGTGAGGTTTCTAAATATTTCTTGTGTGTACAGACTGCGGAAACCAGTGGCAGCTGGTAAACTGGCGATAGGGGATGCTCAAAACAATCCCTTAAAATTAATGATTGGTCACAACCTGTTTTCAATCATTCATTTAAATTACCAATTCAGAAACTCCAAAAACTCAACATTATCAGGTGTGGCCAGTTTTCTTTTATAACGCATACCTTTCAACTCTCACGCATTCGTTGTGAGTTTAAGTGGCATATTTACGTTCCCCTGCTTTAGTCAGCAATTATTCAATCAACGCGTATGTAAGAGATTCTCGCGTGGAATTGAAGTCCTCGTGCACTGGAGGGGTTGGAAGCAGTGGAATTGCAAAAAGATGTTTCAAATGATCTTATTTCATTTGAACGATCATGAAACACGTGCATTGCTTCCAATCCCTGAATAAAGAAAAGGGTGAGAAGTCTGGAGTCGTAATCTGTATGCGTTATAAATGAAAACTGGCCACACCTGATAATGTTGAGTTGTCAGAGTTTCTGTAACGATAATTTAAATGAATGATTGAAAACAGGTCGTGACCAATCATTAAATTCAAGGGATTGTTTTGAGCCTCCCCTATTGCCAGTTCACCAGCCGCCACTGGTGGAAACAGTTCCTTTAATGGAGGACGATAAATTATCTTCCTATCCCTCTATCAATTTAGTTATATCCATCTCTCTGTCTGTTTATCTATTCAGCACTGTTGAAGCAATTACTGATTTTGATTTGATGGTCTGATCCTTGGGTTTTCTCCTGTGTGCGGGTATGGAATCATCAGGGTTCTCCATAAAGGCTAGCAGCTGGCAGTTTACGTAAGGCTGCTTTCCGCTGTACCGCTGGGTGTTTTAGTCAAAGTCTCACCCAAAAAAAAAAAACTGGGCTCCGTTAAAACGTATACTTGACAATGTACCGATCAGTCTAGGAAGATGGCTGGCTTGCCTCACAGGGCGGGAAATTATGCAGTTAACATTACTGGCTAGCTAGCTCGGAGCTAACGGTAGTGTGATGTTAAGTGAAGCACTGTGGCTTGTCGCACACGATCGTGGTCTGAGGGCATAACTTCAAAAGCAGACTGCTTATAAGCACAAAGCCTCACTTAGCAACTAATCGAACGTGGGTTAGAATGGGTTTTGATGAGCACTAGCATACCGTTCATTATAGATAATAGACAAGATATCTACTAATCGTCTGAAACAATGGGTTAAATGAGTCACGTAATATTCTGCAAAATTCTGTTACCAAGCTGGCTGGATAGCTAGCTAGTTAACGCTGTCGAGATCACTGTGGACTTGAGTGGGAGTATCAAGAACCTTTTGCAGCAAATGAATTTACCAGCATTCGCAAAAATTAGTTAACGTAAGAATGTGTAACCAGCTGGCTAACGTGACATGGCTAAATAGTTAGCTAGCTATTCTTTCCATAAGCTTCAAATAACAGAAGCAGTGCAACAAACAAACTCAGCTTCACTGCTGCAAGTAGGCAAGCGGTGTGTTAATGCCAACATGGTGTTATAAGGTTAGAATAAAATTACTAGCTCGTAAACGATGGCCAACAGTGGCAATGTCTACACTTGTCTCGGTTTGCAGAAAGCACTGATGTTGGCGAGCTGGCTTTAACATGATCTCCTTACCTCGCACCACCGATTCTGTCTTTAAAGAGCTTGGAGAAAAAACCATAGCTGATTTTTTTGATAGCAGACGGTAGTAGGCATAATTATTGTTAACTCAAAGACAGAGTTACCTGGTGTTGATTTTGAGCGGTCAGTGTTGCTGGCACGCAAAGGCTTCTTAACCATGTTCCTGTTGTTTCTGTTTTGATGCGACTCCGATCAGTTTCTACGACTGACCGTACTGCCAGATTGACCTCTAGTCCTCAATTAATGCGGTGAAGGAAAACGTGCTCTTCTGAACTTCATTCATGACTGATAATTCTTTTGAATATTCACTGTAAATGTCAATGATTATGGGGTTGTTTTATTTGTATTTTGCAAGTGCTTAAAATCTTTGGGAATACTTTTCCAAGTGTCTTGACATCTTTGTTGGCTGGGGGCCACAGGACCCCAGAATCCCAGCTGATTTTTTGCCGCGCTGTGCTTGGCAGACACGTATAATTTACTGTACAGACGGGTGATTTTAAAAGTGTGGAGAACCCTGAAGCATTTAGCCACTGATGTCCTCTGGTTTTGCTTAATTCCTATTGAGCGCCAAATGAGTGGCTGCTGCTGAGTGGATACCAATGAGGAGGCGACCATCAGGGCAGTGTGGGCACAAATCGCTCACCTGCTGAGGTTCTCATCTGTGGCTGCCGCATTATTGGGAGCCCCTTGGGAGTTTGTGTTTTTTTTTTTTTTTTAACATTTATTTATATTTTTTTTTTAGCCGCTGTTGGAGTGTGAGAAATGTCAAAACTGTTTTCATCCCTCCTGCTTGGGACCCAACTATCCAAAACCTAACAAGCGCAGGAAGTCTTGGGTAAGCACTGAATCCAAAGTTGGAGGAACGCACCATGATAAACATGTACATAAAATTATTTGTCTGCTTTCGGAGAGCTTGTTTGACAGCAGGAGCAGTTGCGCATCCCCTCGCCTCTGGACTTCACTCACTGCCTCGGTATATTAGAAGATGGCTTTTAAACATAAAACCTGAAAAAAAAAAAATTCTGCTGTTTCAATCCAGCCTTTCCACACCTCTGTCACTTTCTGTAGGTGTGCATGACGTGTATCAGGTGTAAAAGCTGTGGGGTGACCCCGGGGAAGAGCTGGGACTCGGAGTGGAATCACGAAAAGGGCCTTTGTCCTGACTGTGTCAAACTCTATGACCAGGGTAAGAATCCTGCCAGGAATTTGCATGATTACTTGCATTATGGGCTCAGAGTGTGTGTGTTTTTTTTATCCATGGTGAAATGAAGCCATCTCTTTGATTAAGTGAAGGTTATTGTTGTTTATTCTGCTGATGTATTCAGTCAAAACCTCAAATTTTGCATATTCCAATTAAATTTAAGTTATATTTTTTCTGCATTGGTTTAGGCTATGCACCATGCTTTCGTCCACTTTTGATTTAAGTGTGCAATTGGAGTTCCTTTGCATCTGGGCTTACTCTACTGACTCTGAATGTTGGAAGTGAGCGATTTCTGGAGGCTTTACAAGTATTGATCTACTTTTATCTTCTGCTATCTTCAAGGTAATTACTGTCCCATCTGCTATAAGTGCTATGAGGATAATGACTATGACAGCCAGATGATGCAGTGTGCTACGTGTAACCACTGGGTCCATGCCAAATGCGAAGGATTGTCAGGTGGGTCAGTGAAGGCCAGTCACGGGTATATCAGGTACAGGCCTGGGCCCTGAGCTGCACGTTTTTTTTTTTTTTTTTTTTTTCCTTCTTTATGTTGATGAGAAGTGAGGGGGAAAATGCTGTTTTTCTCAGGATTCTAACTTTGTGTGAAAAAGTACAAAAAATTGGCAAACGCATCTATATTCTTTAGGTTTTGAGTAGGTTAGGCATTTGCATGTTACTTGTTAGTGAGCTATAGACCAATGATTTTGTGAGAAAGTTTTTTTTTTGTTTTATTTGTTTGGTTTTCATTCTCAAAATTGGATTTGCTCTTCAAATCTTTCCCTTGGTTGACACACACACAATTAGTGTTGGTGCTTGAAATAAACTGGCTCTCTCAGCTGAGTACATGTGTAAAAAGGCAAGTTTAAATATACACTCATTGTGGTGCAAAAGAGCATATCTGATGCTGCTGAAGCGCCTCGATATGTTAAAGGCCCTGGAGTGGCCTTTCAGGACACCTTTGACTGCCTTGTCTTGATCAGCACGGTATATGCATGTACTTGGAATGCTTTTACGTTTAATTTTGCATGATATACCTTTCTCCACCGCGTTTCATTTTCAGTACCTCGGTTTGCTGAGGTTCCGACTTCTGTGGTAGAAGGAGGCACTCTTCTCCTTCCCCTTACCCATCATTCTGTCTGTACCTGGCTATTCAACCAATCCACTCCCATTGTTATATTTTGAATGTCTCTCCAACCCCCCTTTGTTGATCATTTATTGATTTTCTCTGCCATTTGTCCTTTTGTATCCAATCAGTTCAATCTTTACTGAAAAGAACAGTCCACTTTGTTTCAGCATAAATCTCTGGGCCTCCATCTTTAGGGCCTCTTGCCATGCTGGTACCAGACAGAGCCACAGACTTCAGCAGCTGGTTTTCATTTATATTGTTCACCACTTGTACTCAATTTTAGCAGTAAAATAAACTTGATAAAAGACTATTGGCTTCAATCTCTCGGTTCTGTGACACTGTTGTAGGACAGTGTTTCCCACAGAATTTTTGGAGACTATGGGGGCACATGTGTGGTGGCAGACTGATGTCTGGAGGGGGTCATTCTCATTCTGTTGAGTGGAGGTGGGGAGAGATTATTCTCATTTTGTTTAGCGGGGTGGGGGGGGGGGAATTGCGCAAATTCCCCGTCTTCCGGTACCTTCTCTATTTTTCCGTATTTTTTCTTTTTTTAAATGTGCGCATGTAATCTCAACACGCGGCAATTGCGCATATTGAGACTATGGCGGGTCGTCAATGTATGGGAAACACTGTAGGAATTTTGATATTGTATTCCTGCAAGAAATCAGACTGAGGCAGAGATGGTGAAAACATTTTGTCTTTACTACTTGTGCACGTAGGATCCCCGCTACGTGCAGCACAATCCAAATGTGCATGAGTGGGAGCAAAGTTGAGTTATCGCGTGTTCACTGAATGCGGTTAAAATCAATAAGGTCCATCCTTGATGTAATAGCAATCCACCCACCAAATTTCAGACAAATCCGTGCATTACTTTTTGAGTTATCGCGTGTGATAGGATTTCAACATGGCTGCTGTGGAGGCCATATTGTTTCAGTGATCGCGGTGAAAATCAATAGGGTCTATCCTTGATGTAATGACAATCCACCCACAAAATTTCAGACAAATCTGTGTGTTACTTTTTGAGTTATGTTGTTCACAAATGGACAAACAGACAAAAAAACAAACTGGGGCGAAAACATAACCTCCGCCCCAACTTCGTTGGCGGAGGTCATTATTTTAAAAAGCACAAATATTTACACATATACATTTAGTTTAGATTCTGTGCGTTAAATGCATAATTGATTACTGTGTGATAATAACTTTAGGAGCAAATCAATTTTAAAAGTTGAGGGGTCCTGCTTGTAGTGCTTGATACCCATAAGCTGAAAAACAGAGTGTGGAATGCAAATGCCCTTTGTTTGAAAACGGGTTATTCCGTATGAAATCAACCAAATTCCGGGAACTTCCCAGTGTCATGGTCATGGATTTCTTTTAAATTTTAATAGAATGTTGTATATGGGGCCAAATGAGGAAATGCCAAGTTTTAGCTCAATACCCCCAGCGGTTTTCATTTTCTGGAGGGTCGAAAAAGTGGGCGCAGCACCCTCAGATGCGGCAAAATGAATTGTAGCCATTTTCATGGGGCCATAACTCAAAAACTAATACAGATATGGACTTCATTTTTTCAGGAATTATTAACCTTCCATAAGTAAACAATTTACAAATAAAAGGAACAAAATTAACTCATTCATGTCTATGCTGTCGTCGTTCAAAAACAGGCAGAACCCAATATTTGGCACATTTCAGGGGGCCCTTTCACCCGAACAGAATGAGAAATCTCAAAATGTTTTGTCTCTTAGTGTAAGTGCACATACTCAGGTCTCCATTGGAACATTGATATCTTGTATATATTTTGCAGTTGTTCTGTGGTGGGGGCAATTATGACCCCCCCATCTTGGGGGTAACCCATTTTCGGGCCATTTTTTCTCAATGGGAGTATCCTCCGATTTTTACGGGACCTATATCATTAGAAAGCTCTTTGTCTGTACTTTCTCCACAAACAAGTTTTAAAGTGGTCTCTCAATTGTTTCATTATTAAAATTGTATCCAAAAGTTGCACTTTTTATGGTTTTTGTGCAGTGTGTTTGTACCATTTTCATACATATTCATGTGCAAAATCGGCACATTTCAGAAGACATTGCAATCTCAACTGAAATCCTGATCCTGAGCAAAAACTCCTAGTTACAAGAGTCATTGGAATCACTTTATCGAGGTATACCAATACACTGGTATTGATGAGCATCTTCTGCAATGTGAACTCGAGACAGAGACTGCATCACTTTGCCACCATCACGAGCAGGTTTTCTTGCACAAATATTCCTTGGCTTGGATCAAAGGCAGAAAGCATTTTCAGTCGAAGTTTTCTGAAAATCAAATTGAAAGCAGTTGAGGAAAAACCACTTTCTAATCATCAGCTCCGTTGTTCAGGTCTGCAGTCCATAGTGGTAGGTAAACGTAGTATGTGAACTGTATAAGGCCTAAATGTGGCTATACATGTACTTTCACTTTCACTGGGTACCTCATTTGTAAGAAACTTACCTTGCATTGTATGTCTTTCCATGACAGTCATCTGTAGACCTGCTGACTTTTCCAACAGTACAGGGGAGCGGATCAAGCGGAGGACTGGAAGTTGAAGCCATAATGTCTCTTGAGGCCATGTGCTTTAATTAGTGGGTGCTGCCCCCAAATTAGAGCATCGGGTTGTGTTGCCATCTAATGAGTGACACAGTAAATACCTAAAATTTTCAGTAGAGATTGCAATGTCTTCTGAAATGTGCTGATTTTGTACATGAATATGTATGAAAATGGTACAAAACCATAAAAAGTGCAACTTTGGAGACAATTTTAATAATGAACCAATTGAGAGACCACTTTAAAACTTGTTTGTGGAGAAAGTACAGACAAAGAGCTTTTAACGATATAGGTCCCGTAAAAATTGGAGGATACTCCCATTGAGAAAAAACGGCCCGAAAATGGGTTACCCCCAAGATGGGGGGGTCATAATTGCCCCCACCACAGAACAACTGCTAAATATATACAAGATATCAATGTTCCAATGGAGACCTGAGTATGTGCACTTACACTAAGAGACATAACATTTTGAGATTTCTCATTCTGTTCGGGTGAAAGGGCCCCCTGAAATGTGCCAAAGTTTGGGTTCTGCCTGTTTTTGAACGACGACAGCATAGACATGAATGGGTTAATTTTGTTCCTTTTACTTGTAAATTGCTTACTTATGGAAGGTTAGTAATTCCTGAAAAAATGAAGTCCATATCTGTATTAGTTTTTGAGTTATGGCCCCATGAAAATGGCTATAATTCATTTTGCTGCATCTGAGAGCGCCGCGCCCACTTTTTTGACCCCCCAGAAAATGAAAACCGCTGGGGCTATTGAGCTAAAACTTGGTATTTCCTCATTTGGCCCCAAGTACAAAATTCTACTGAAATTTAAGGGAAATCCAAGACCATGACACTGGGAGCCTCGGTTGATTTCATATGGAATGACCCAAACCTTTCTCATTCATCATGAGTCAGTAATGCTGGGAACACTGGAATTTTCTGATTCCTTTTACGAGCATTTCTGCCTGGGGATTCATGACCACAGACCTACGTATTTTAGAAAGCCTCCAGCATTTGTTCATGGAAATCCTGTTGAGGTGGTGTTCCTGTTTTATACTCAGAGAATTTCCCTCCGTTTCTCCACAGTTTTCAAAGCCCTCTAGCTGAGTACAGTAGTTGGCCTCTTGCTGTGAAATAACTTTCCCATGAAATGGTGAATTTTGGTTTCGTAGTGTTCACAGATGAAACTGAACAAAGTAACACTGCTGCTCTCTCATCCTTCGATGCACAAGATATTTCCATTTCTGAAGTTAAACTAGCATTCTGCTTGCAAATGCCTTCATCGGGCTTTTTAAAATGAGTATTAGGCAGTTTGGGTTTTATATCACTTGTTATCAATGTGCTACCCGAAGTGACGGTCTATTTGCGTCTCACGGTGCTTGCCTCTGTCCTACCCCCAGACGAGCTGTACGAGATCCTTTCGAACTTGCCGGAGAGTTTGGTGTACTCCTGTGGGCCCTGCAGCCTCGCTCAGCCTAGCGGATGGAGGGATGTGCTCCACCAGGAGTTGCGCTCGGGGATGGAGAAGGTTCTGGCTTGCCTCCTTACCTCAACCCTGACCCAGCACCTGGTCAACTGCAGGGAGGTGAGGCAGTCTGTTTATTAGGTGGTGACACGATGCTCCCACACGAAGTAGCTTCCCACGCTTCCGCTCCTAAGTGTGCACTCATGCTTGTTATCTCATGCCAATGTGTGTGTCTGCTTAAATGCCTGAACACAGACAAGAATGTGTATATATGCCCACACATTGTGCTTATCTTTTGCGTAACCAGAAGTGTTTTACACAATCAGTGATACCAGGCAAATAAAAGGAGACAGCACTTCGGCAAAGTAAATTTCAGCGGAAGTAGAATTCCTGTAGTGTCTAAAACGCATAGTTTTATAAATTTTAATTTGATAATGATCCAGTGCAATGCATTTTTAAACCGGAAAGTCTTCAAATTGGCGTCAATACCTGGGGGCAGACATTTTTACTTGGGGAATCTAAGGCTGCGTTCGGAATGCACGCTTGTCCACTCGCTCACTCATGTTGTTTTCAATGTAGAACATTCACTACACAGTGTCCTTAATAGTGGGTGAGTGTGCATTGCGATTGCATTATCCAATCAAACGCCAGTGCCGCGGTGCTTGTGCGTCAGTTATTCTCTTACGTGACGTCAGTTGTTCTCTTTCCTTTCATCCGGGCCATGGAGTAGTTCAAAGGGCCTTCAGTAAGCTCTTCTTTTATGGCTTGGCTGCCTGCAAGCTGTTTGTTAATCAGGCCTGCTTAATTAAAATCAAACAATTTATCGACTGAGCGACCAAGACCAATACATGACCTATAATTAGAAATGGTAATAAAATGTGAATTCCCATTGCCTACTTATATAATTGATATGGCATTGTAAATCCAAAACTTTCACTGACTTTGCAGCATTTATTTTCGCCGTCCTTGGGATTGTCACACAGCTGTGCAACCTTACAGCGCCCTAGCCGTGACAACATTCAAAATAAAGAACGGATTCCCCCTGCCACGCAAACTAATTTCCGCAGATCTGTGCCACTTAATGAGCGCTGAAATTATGAAGACATATTGATATTTTACACCGTCATTTATGCGCTGAAGACGCCTCATAATTTTGTGGTGCAATGCATAACAATGCTATCAAAAGTAAATTAGACTGTCGTCAGTTTTTACCAATTAGTCTGAGCAACTCTGGCTAATCGGGAGATGAAAACTGCGAGAGTTTAAAGTTATTAAGCATTTTTAAAGGTGAGGTTTCCGAAGATCAAATTCAAAATCAGAAGATTCCCCAAGTAAAAATGTCTGCCCCCTGGTATTGAAGCCAATTTTAAGACTCGCTGGTTTAAAAATGCGTCGCACTGGATTATTACCAAATTAAAATTTATAAAACTATGCACTTCAAGTATTCTACTTTCCGCTGAAATAAACTTTGCCGAGGTGCTGTCTCCTCCTTTAACTCAAGGACTCAGAGTGATGGTGAAGATTTCAGATGCGCGCAAGAAAATCTGCAAGTGGAAATGCAGTCGTGTTTGTTCTGCATTGATCCCATCTCTGTATGGGTTACTTTGTGGTCTTTTAATGTGGTCATTCCATGTCCTTTCCTGCAGTGTGCCTCTCAGTTGGACCTCGACAGTGGGGCACAGGGTGAGCCGGCCTGCGACCTTCGGGCTGTTGGCAAGAAATTCGACAAAGGCCTCTACGTAACGCTTGTGAGTCCACCAAAAATCAGCCAACCTCACCCCCCAGACCAGCCACAGAGTGATGCGGGCTTTAGGTTCAGGCACATTTTGGGTGTGCTCCCTGTCCTCTGTGCTCTTGAGCTGGGCCAAGGGTCCTCAAGGGCTGAGATATTAATACGCCTGCATCATTCTACATGATTCTGTAGCAAGTTGGTTGTGACCACAGCAACATACACCATACATTGGTTGTTTAAAGTTTAAAGCCTGATGTTTTTAATGACAACCCAAGGTTTTATTATCTATTATTGGCAGTGTAGTAAAGAAACCAGATTGCTGCAGTACATGCAGGCTTATTTTTTCAGCTATCTTTGTGACCCATTTTGTACTTTATACTCACAAATTCCCTAGATTTACCTTTACAGAAGTCATTAGGGGTATTGAATATGAATATGAAGTTCTCCTGCTCTATGCTTTTGGCTGGCTGCCAAGATTCAACATTAAGCCTAATGCTTGTACTTGATGCTTTGCTAGTGCAAACATTTGGCAGACAGCATAAGCTGTTTGCGAACCATGACCTTCAGACACAAAAGACTGGCCCACTTTGGGGTTCAAGGTAGTGCACAAATGTGATATATCAGCCTTTAGGGATTCTAGGCCTTATGAATGCTCTCACATTAGGCTCTACCACTACAAAACACCCTATGATCTCCTTCAAAGATCCACAAATCCCCTCCATGGTCTTCATCATTACAATGCAGGGTTGTGAAAACTCCTAGAAAGGCCTCGGCTGACATTATTGCAGATGGGGAATGTTGGCTACTCACTGTCTTTTCCCATGACAAGAAGAATGAAAGCGTCTTGTGTATTTGGTGATCTTGGGTATCTTTTCAAATTTGGCAAGGTTGCATGTACTCTCATTGCAGAACACGAAGACACAGTTTTCCGATGAACAAGCATGTCAGCCTCCCTTTGCTTTTTCTTATATTTCTGGTCAATTTCCTTCTGAAAAGTGTGGTAGAGGATCAGCTGTGCCAACATGCCAAGTGATGGTGATATCTCTTTTTGCCCTTACTACCTAAATTAACATAATGTAGTTTAATATTTGCACAGTTTTCCAGCCATTAAAGACATGTTTGTGTGATTATTGCAGGCGTGTTGTCATTTCGCTGGTTGATTTCCAAGTAAACTGTCGTTCGGTCAGGTTAATGTATGATTAGAATATACAAAAGTGCAACGCACTTCAGCCAAGTTTTAAAAGTGAGGAAAAAGGTGCTCAACAGTGTAGGACCATACATTAGAAAAAACTTTTACCTGGGCACTTCAAAGAGACTACCCAAAAAAGACACTGGGAAGACTCTCTTGAAACTGCAAGTCATTCACCCCCCTGCAATGAATGACAGACGTTTTCAGAGCAAAAGTCTTCCTCTGAGGTAGACTTTTGTTGAAGTGCCCAGGTAAAAGTTTTTTCTAATGTATGATTAGCTTTGAGTTAACGCTTTGGTCCTCTCGTGGGCTTTGTCATCGGGAGGACATCTTTTATGGTCTTGAGTTGATTGTATTATTGAATTCCCATGAAGGCAGAACTGCTGCTAATGCTGTGTTTGTTGGCTCTTCCTTCCCATTCCTCAGAAATCATTCCACGAGGATGTGGTTCAGGTAGTCCGGAAACAGCTGGAAGTGGAGGAATCTGTCCCAGAGGATCAGCGACCCACTGCATTGGCCAGATCCTACTATTTAAAGGTATGCAAGTCTACATACACATGCATGCATATGTACAGTAGATAATTCTAAGTCACTTTGATTATAATTTGGTCACAGCCACTCCTTTCGAGTAATTTTTTTCTTGACTGCAGCAAAGTGGGGCCCAGCCCTAAAAACGCGAATGTCTGTGACGGAGTGATTGAGTGAAGAATTAAGCCCATTGTTCAATAATATGTTAGTGTAAGCATGAACATTCCCCAATTACATCATGAGGAGGCTTTTACAGCAAGGCGTAGACAGTCCTCACATAGATTAGCATGCGAGCTAGCTCTGTCAACTCAGACTGTTGTCCTAAATGGCCCGCTCACTACTAAGCTAAGTTAATTAGCCAAGCTAGATTGTACTAGCTAGGTTGCTCCAAGTTCGACTGCTTTGACCAAGATGAATAATGATAAAGTTGCTTGGAATTATAGATCATTTGTGATGATGAACTGGCGTAGCTAGCTGGCTTTTATTCACAGTAAGGGTTTGTTTCCTCTTATGAGGAACCAAAATTGGGTTGAAAGCCCGTATAAAATCTTGTTAGTGGACAGATGGGCTGTTTGCAAGGAAAAGAAATTTGATCATGTCCACTTAGAGGTAGAAATTTTGACAAACGTTTATGGTGTTGTGTCATTTAGGTTGAGTAAACACTTGTCATGTGAGGGGCGGAAACAATTCCTGATGCAATGACTGTCTTGATAGAGCATCTCAATACCTCAAAATCCCACTCTCATAAGGCCCCATTTTGGTTAAACCGCTGTCTATATAGACTGCAAGGCAGCTCTCTAGGTTTTGATATACTGCCTAGAGCTTTCACTTGTCTGCAAAATCAAGTTCGAACGAATTCAAACTAATAAGCAATTTATTAAAATCAATTTGAATGCAACATGTGACCATAATGGACCCCCCCCCGCTGCAAATTATAAGCTAGAATGTGAGCTTGAATGTATCGCTTTTTTGTTTACAATATTTCTGGCTGATCACAACACCCAAGTATTTAACCACTATAGCTTGCAGCTATTTTGCATTTTAGCGTTACTTAAAACAGTCTTGCTAATAAGAGATCTGCTACCGAATCTTGCTGAACTAGCTAAGTGATTTTGTACTTCACAATGTTAGCCTCGCTGCTAACATCACATTATGCTGTGTTCAGAATGGAGAGCATTTTTCAGTCAAATTTTTATGGGTTTTTAAAATCATTGCGGAGTATATTCAGTTGCACGGGGACTTCCCAGCTTACCATGTGTAACCTAGGAAGAAGTGGGTCATTTTCGATTTCGTCTTTTAAGAAATGCCGCAATTGGTGAACTGATGTAATAAAACTTTATTTTCATCCCCTAATTTCAACTCCTCTTCCCTTCCTTCCTAAGGGCAAAAGCACATGCCACTATGACCGTGTCATAGAGACAAAACCTTTTGAATAGGAAAATATAATTAATAGATCAAACTTACAACCTTGTTTCCAGAAAAGTTGAGACACTGTGTAAAACCTAAATAAAATGTAATGCAATGATTTGCATATCATTTAAGCCCAACATTAAAGTTGAAACTGAGAAATTTTATTACTATTTTATTATTATTTGAAAAATAGCCACTCAGGCCAGCAACACGTTTCTAAAAAGTTGGTGCAGGGGCATGTTTACCACTATGTTGCATCATCTCTCTTTTGTTAAACTACACTCTGAAAATGTTTAGAAACTAAGGAGACCATCTACTGTAGTTTTGAAAGCAAGATGTCGTCCCATTCTTGCTTGGTATTTGAGTTTAGCTGCTCAGCACTTCGGCCTCCTTTGTCATATTTCTAGTTTCGTAATTAGCAGATGTTTTCAGTGGGTAACAGGTCTGGACTGCCGGCAGGCCAATTTAGCACCCGGACTCTTTTCCCATGGAGCCACGTCATTGTAATACATGCAGAATGTGGTTTGGTGTCGTCTTGCTGAAATGAGCAAGGTCTTCCCTGAAAAATATGTTGACTGGGTGGTTGCTCTTACTGTTCCAAAACCTGTATATATCGTTAAGCATTAATGGTATCTCCACAGATGTGCAAATTACCCATGCTGTGTGCATTAATGTGCCCTCATACCTGGCTGGCTTTTGAACTTAACGCTGATAACAAGCCGGATGGTCCTCCTCCTCTTTCGCCCAGACGATGCAATGTCCATGAGTTCTGAAAAGAATGTCGCATTTTGGGCGGTAAAACTACAGGACAGTTTTCTGCTTCACCTCACTAAATCTTAAATGACCTCAGCCCCAGAGAAGGCAGCAGTGTTTCTGGATCTTGTTTATATATGGTTTTATCCTTACAGCGTTGTGTTTTAAGTTGCATTTGTGGATGTCGCAAAAAACACTGACAATGGTTTTCAGAAGTCACCCTGAGTCAATTAATTGATTTCCACTGCAGAATCCTGTCTGTTATTGATGCTGTGCTCCCTGAGGGCCTTAAGATCAGTAACATTCACAATTAGTTTTCAGCCTTGTCCCTTGCATACAGGGATGTCCCTGTATTCTCTGAATCTATGAATGACATTATGTACCATCAATGATGAAATCCCCAAGTTCTGTGCAATTTTACAATAAGAAACATCATTTTTATATTTTTGAACTATTTGCCCATGCAGTTTTTCACAGGATGGCGAAGCCCTCGTCATCTTTACGTCTGAACAACTCAGCCTCTCTGGGATGGTCCTGTTTCTGACCTGTTGCCACTTAACCTAGTTAGCTGTGAGATGCTCCCCAAGGTGTAGTGTTTGGCTTCTTACGATTTTTTTTGAGTCTTTAGTGCCCCTGTCCCAACTTTTTTGAACAGAGTTGCTAGTATCAAATTCAAAATGAACATATATTTTGAAAAAACAATAAAATTTCTCAGTTTCATCATTTCATGTTTTCTTTGTACAATTTTCAATTAAATATAGGTTTTAAATGATTTGCAGATCAAGGGGCCAATGGATACTGTTGGCATGATTAGGCGTCCGGCATCCGTCGTCCGTCCGTTGTCCTCATCACCATTGTTAACAGTTTTTCAATAATCTTCTTCTCCAAAACAATCAGCCAGAATGACTTTGTTATTGTGACAAGGTCCACCAAATTTGTTCAAACCATTTGAAGATATTGAATTTTGCATTTGTTATTGATTTTATACATTTTGAATTCTGCCATATGCTCCATATTGGCCATATTTCAATGGGCTTTAACATGGAAACCACTGGATATCGCGATTTAAATAATATTGACAACACATGGGTTTTCATTTGGTATCAACCTTTGAAAGCTTCGTTGAAAATGTCAAAAATCTTCTTTTTCAGAGTTTGTCTAAATTCTCTATCTTTTGGAAGTTGGACTACAGCATCCTTGGTCCCATTTTTATTTCTTTGCATTTTATTCGGCGTTCCGACTTTCTGGAAGTGGGGTTGTAGAATTTTTCGGCGAGTATGAACAATGATTTGAATTTTAAATTAAAATTGACAGTCCTAGTGCAGTGCTCAATCACGGTCTTGCCATGCACTAAGTTTTGACTGAGTATTGCTTTTTTTCCCCTTCTGCTTTTTTATCAGTAAATTCCCTGTCAGTATTCATGCATTGTTATGATTTTGTTTATATGACCATAAAGCATCATTGTGCCTGATGAACATTTTATGTCTCTGCAGTTACTGGAGGAGGTTTTCTCATGGTTTAATAGCCAGGACCCCAAAGTTTGGGATCCACGCACCAAGGAACTGCCAGTGTAAGAAACCATTTTGTATTTTCCTCTAGCCACTTTATCTGCGAATGTAGGTAACTAGTAAAAGTCTTCACAATATATGGAACTAACCTTTTGAAATGTTTTCGCAAAATTTTATATCGTGCATATTTTATACATTTTATTTTTATATTTAAATCTGTTCAAACTGATTATTTTTCAAAATGGGCTTTCAATTGCAAACAGACCATATTTGGTTAGGTGTGTCTTTGGGAGCTCTCCATTTTTATGAAATTTTTTGTGATGCATCATGTTAAATGCAGACAGATGCTCAATCTGATTTGAACATCCCTTTGAACATTTTGAACATCCCTTTGCAACCAAGCTTTAACTTCCTGGCTGATATATTGAGATTTTGCTTCAAAATATCCACATAATTTTCCTTGCTCATGATGTCATCCATTTTGTGAAGTGCACCATTCCCTTCGGCAGCAAAGCACCCTCTCAACATGATGCTCCCACCCATTTATTTAAGGTTGGGATGATGTTCTTGGCTTGCAGGCCTCCCCCTTTTACGTCCATACATGACGGTGGTCATTTTGGCCAAAGAATTCAGTTTTTTTTTCATCAGACCAGGGGACTTTTTTTTTGTAAAAGTATGATTTTTGTTCCCATGTGCAGTTGCAGGTCATAGACTGGCTTTTTTGTGGCGGTTTAGGGGCGTCGGTTTCCTCTGTGCTGGACGGCCTTTGAGGTTATGTCGATATCAGTCTTGTTTTATCGTGGATATAAATACTCTTTTTCCCATTTCCTTCAGCATTTTCACATGGACTTTTGCTTTAGTCCTGGGATTTATTTGCACTTTTCGCGCCCTAGTGCATTCATCTGGGGGAGAGTGAATGCATCTCCTACCCAGTTTTTCCGTTCTATGCATCCAGCGATGGTGTGCTGGCACTGCTGAAAGATGAGCGCCACTGCTGAAATTTCACTGTATACATGATAATCACGATGGACGCTGACCAGCTGCCCTTTCTTCTCTTCGCGAAGCTGACTGTAGCGATCGGTCTGTGAATGAAACAGGACCCCCTTCCGCGCGCACACGCGCACACGCGCACTGTGAGTACAGCTAGAAAGAGCGTGCAGCTGTCTTTTTTTTTTTTTTTTTTTTTTTTTTTTTAAGCACCATGAGTGAATTTCTCAGGAAATCACATTGAAAATAGCAAATGGTCTAATCTACATCCTTTTCCTGCCCTGCACTCCCTGTTCTTATCAGGGTTCTGCCCGCGGTGGGCCATGACGCCTAGCAGCTTTGTTGGCCGACCAGCACTCAAGCTAAAGAGTTAAATTGCCTCCTGCCACTAAAAATAAGAATTCACGTAGTTTTCACAATTTATTTGTTCGATTTTCCCCGCCTGCTATCAACCAAAACTGCGCAATGATCATGTTATTAAACTGGTCCCCACCAGCCGCCAGTAGTTGCATTCATTTATCAGAGCTGTTTATAAATGGAGTCAGGACGGCTGGCTGAGTTGGAGCCATGTTGTGACCCTGCTTGAGTGCTTGTGCACCGGATGCTATCAGGCAGCATGGCTTAGGTACTACTTGGGTCGTGCGATTTTCTTGTGCACTCAAACTAACCAAAATTTATCAGTAAATATCCCTGATTATATGGACTGAGAGTTGCTGACTGGCTGAGGCAGGCCCAGGACACGCTGGAGGGACTATATCTCCCGGCTGGCCTGGGAACAGCTTGTGGTCCCTCAGGTAGAGTTGGAGGAAGTGGCTGGGGAGGGGGGGGCCTGGGCCTCTCTGCTTAGTCTGCTCCCTCCTCGACCAAGCCCCCGTTAACCGGCGGAAAATGGATGGATGAATGAATGGAAGTTGCTGACATGATGGCATACCGCTGGAGTTGTAGAAAACTGCAGTTTTCTTTACGCAAGAAAATATACACTTGGAAGCTCCATTTCACTGAGGTCTTGTTTTAATGTGCATTCGTACTATAAGGATGAGCCCTGTCTATCTGCTCTTAATTTTATGAGATTTTGGGCCGCGTTCAGATGGGAAAACATGCAACTGATGCAGATAACACTTTTATTTGCTCCTTTGCTACAAAACGATGGCCACTTGGGTAGAATATTCCCTCTGTGTTTTCGCAGCTCACAGTCACTGTCTGCTGGATTCTGGGAAATATATGCATATTTGTACCTTGTCCAGGAAGGACTGAGCAACCCACAGCTACACACAACACCATGACAGCCGGAAATGTGGTCTCAAAAGTGGAGAAAAAGCATTTTTGCTGTAAAATTTCTTGACTGAATGCTGCCTGTGAGGGAACTAGACTGCAGCCTATCCACAGGACAGCATTTAGTCATCACAGCCTTGTCATAAATGAGACAAGAAGTATTGAATGATTCTAGGCTTTTTTGCCTCCTTTAAAAAAAAAAAAAAATGCGCAAACTAGGCGAACCAACCTAGGCTTCACAAGAATACCATGGCCTGGGGCTTAATTTTAATATATCGTGCAGTTTCAGCCAAGGGAAAATGCTGTATTTTCCTTGATTGAAACTGCCGGAAATCATACCAAATTCAACCTCAATTCTGAATTTTCTTAATGCGAGGGGGCATCCCATTTATTTTAGGTCTAAGACATCCTCCTTTGAAAGCACTTTGCTGACTCTTAAGTCATTCAGGGTTTTGGTCGCCCAGAGTTACGGGGTCTCATCAGATGTGGAATGATGAGCATGATTAAAGCTGGAGTTTGCGATCTTGGAACAGCCAGCAAGATTTGAATGTAGCCTCACCTCTAAACCCACCCCCTCCCCTCAAGTCTCTGACCAAAGCCACGCCCCCTGATTCACATGCACGAGCGCGAGTCTCGCATCCCGTTACCTGGATGCAGTGTCCTATGTCTGAATCATCAGCGGAGCTGTGTGAACGCTAGATGCAAACACAGCGAAATATCTACATTTTACCATCAACAAGTATCCTATGAATGTGGCCTCAGGTCAAAGACCAAACCAATACGACTACCTGGACATATTAGAAATAGTTACAGCATATTACTTATAAAACACAGCTAGCCACTGAGCTAACCTTAGCACTGGAAACAAGCTAACGTCAGGCACGAGCGCAACGTTTGTAACATGAGATATTCTCAACGGAGTGTTACTGTAACCATTGACGTCTTACATATGAAGCTATATGGCATTTCAGAATGTTTGTTGACAATATGCGCCAAGATACTTCCGGTGGCAGAACGCGAGCGGCTTCCCCACTGACCTGAAGAGATCCAGCCGGAAAGTCTGTCTTAAATTAATAAGTTTGGGGTTTATGACTTGATATTTTGTAAAACGAGACGAGAAATGTTGACTGTTAAATATGAAAACATAGGTTTTGTAACCAGAAAATACATCTGTGGTGATATACGATGTATCTACCAGCCACCCACTTGCGTTAGCAACCAACTAACGACGAAGTTATTGTTATGAGCCGAGCTTGCAACACCTATCGGTGGCAAGTGTAGCCTGCTTTTTCCCTATGGCTTTTGTAGCTAATGTGATAGCAGAGCCCCTGGTGACAGCATTCTCTGGTGACAGTCAGCGACAACAGCATCCGCCAAGGAAAAAGCACATAACTGTTTATTTTTAACAATATTAAAATTGCGAGAAAGGTGAAAAAATAAATTCTCGCACTGAAATGTTAAGTAGACAAGAACGCAACTGTCTCGAACTGCAGATTCAGCTTACTGTGTCCTCACGTTCTTGGAAATTTGTACTCCCGTTCTCAACTTCTCAAGTTTGAACTCACAAATATGGGAGTCTGTGAGAAATGGCAGTGCTTATGCTGGCTAGCGTTTGTCCAGCTGTAAAGAAACACCCACAACTAGGCTACACAGCTGATTGAATTGCGTGTGCACGAGAAATGATTGTCATCGTCAGTCACTCCTCCTGGCCCTGATTGGTTGTTTTGTCCCGTCATGTGAAATCTTGCAGAAGGAATTAGAAGCACTAGATAGAGCCAGATGACTCTGATTTTCTCAAAGATCATCTGGCTCGCATCCCACTGTCAGGTCATGGTAACAGTTTTAACAAATATGACAAAAAGTGATTTTTTGAAAAATTTGCAAACTCCAGCTTTAAGTTAAAGGTTTTGTGGGAAATCGACATTTTTGAGCGGCACACAGTGCCTTTTCTAACATGGTAATCCTGTTGGCACATTTTTAATTCCCCAAATGTCTGTTTAAGTGTAATGTCTTGATAAAATTGTTTCAGGCACTGAAAATGAAATGATTAGAGGATCAGAGCAAAAATGTTCAGTCAGTTGGTAGGTCCAGTTGCTTGCTGACTAGCAGAGAAGAGTAGCACACTTGTAACAGTAGTCTGTATTTTTGCTTAGTACTGGGTGCACAATAACTTCCTGTGACTGATCTGACTGCCTCCTGCCCCTGCTAGTGGGATGCTTCCCAACGCCGTGGTTCCTCCGACAGCTGAGCACCTCTACGCTCAGTTTCGCGAGCGGGAGGAGCTGAGGGCCAGTGCATCCTCAGGACTCCATCAGGGGGAAGAGTTCAAAGCCGAAGAGGGGTCCCACCTCACTACGCCTGTCTCCCGAAAACTAGCTAGCAGCTTCTACAGGAGCAACAAGAGCTTCAGATTAAAAATGAGAGGTATAGATAATGAGCAGCAAAAACCAGGTTTGATAATTCGTAATGGCACAGGGCAAAAAAATACCTGCATAATTTTCAAAATGCCCTTGATATCAATTAGAAGGGGCCAAAAATTTAATCCCGCCCCCTTTTTCAATGTAATTCGTTAATGATTTCATTTGGTGTACCCCAATTCATTTTGAAATGCCCCTGGATTTTTTAAGTTTGCTTAAAAGTTTGTACCCTAATGTTAATAACTATAACCTCCCAGGAGTATCTGAATCGCAAAGAGGTGATGTTAGTTGCATAATGAATTAGCTGATTGTGAATTGGCTCCTGTGAAGTTTGTTCTGGCTAAAGCTGCTGTTGGGGCTAGTTAATGTAGTTCTACTGCTGTTTCAACTGGTGAAACTCCTGCCCTGTAATCATTTTCTCTAGGGAAGAAGGGGAGGCCCTCAAAAGCTGATCTAGACACTGGCTGGTCCAAGGAAGATGAAAGGCAGTGTTCTCTTTGTCAAAAATACGGCGATGCTAAAGCAAACGTGAGTATTGTCTCTGCCTGTCAGGCGGTGCAATGACCTAACTGTATGTAGTTTAGTAAAGTGGTGCTGCCTGCACATGAAGACTGCATGCCCTAATTGAAATTTGGAGTTTTTTTTTTTTTTAAAGTCAGGTACAACAAAATTTTTGCTTTTTTAATGTGACCCTCATCCTTACTGAAATCAAGAGGGAAGAAAGAAATGGACCATTTTTAGAAAGACAAACCTCAAATGCCGGGTTACTTTGTGGAATTTTGCTTTCCAACATGACACAGACCAAAAGCATGCGACTAGATTTGCGAAAGTCTTGGAATGTGGTCTTGGTTCTGACCAGGAAATTCCAATTGAGAAGCTATAGATTGACCCGAGGAGAGCTGTGTACAGGAGATCCTGTGACAATTTGGAGGAAGTTGAATATTTCTTGCAAGGGATAGTGGGATAAAATTGCAAAGGCTTCATAGAAGTAAATGCTAAAGGTGCTTATGCAAATGTATAGTTTGGAGAATGGAAGTTTGGTGGGGTCAAACGTATGACTGTTAACGGGGATGGGGTTTCAAATTTGACAGGATATGGCCAATCTGTTGAATTCACTGCTCTGATGAGGAAGTCCTTAAATTGAAAATTGGATGCTTGCCTTATCGGCATTGATGTGAGATGAGGTTAGGTGCAACATGAGCATTTTGTGCAGATGATGATATAATGTACAGCTGTTGACTCCTTTAAGCCTGCAGCTTCTCTCAGATTATACTTGGACTTATTTGACCTTGGTGAACATTCTCTCGGCGGGGGAGGGTCTGCTCTCCAGCTGTTTACTGCTGGTGCATATTTATGCGACAGGTCATTCAACTGTTGAAAATGGATTGCAGCTTGTCTGCACGTAGATTCACTGACAGCAATGATGCATCTTTTTAAAGGGACCCTGCACTAGGACAGCATGAATAACAAGTCAGAATTAAGAGAATGGGATTTTCTGATTATCTCAGGAATCCCATGCCAAAATCACTGAATTTCATAGCTATTCATTTTCAGATAGGCGGAGGGCTTTGTTTGTTATTGCAGCTAGAATACTGTTGGTGCCTGGGGATATTTGACAGTTTCCCCCAGTACAAGTTTCCTTCAGTTAAATTTTGTTGTGAAGCCCAGAGGCTGAAATTGCCACGATGGATCTCTCTCTTTCTCTCTCTCACTCTCTCTCCCTCTCTCTCTCGCTCTCCCCCTCCCACTGTCTCCCTCTCAATGGCTCATTCTCTGTCTTTGCACATGCCCCACAGGATGCGGGCAGGCTGCTGTACCTGGGACAGAATGAATGGGCCCATGTCAACTGTTCCATGTGGTCTGCGGAGGTGTTTGAGGAGGACAACGGCTCCCTCATGCACGTACACAGTGCTGTCACCAGGGGGCGCCTAATGGTGAGAACATCCCTGTCCTCATGGTCCGTAATGGCAGCACTGCATGCTTTGTTCACATGAAAGCCCGCTTCCTGGATTGCTTATTGAAATGCAGTGTAAAAACCAGCAGCGGGTTTGTTTTGGTTCAGCTCACAATGAACCCACTACAACAGAATGGCCACGAATCTCTGCTTTAAAGGCCCAATACGTAAAATTTTCAAATTCAAAGATCTATACAATGTATATATATTTTATATATGTTTTGGTGTTGTGTACTTACATTATCCGTGATGTATTCAATGATTGTCAAAGACAGAGATATCTGTATTATCAATGTAGGGACACGGGGCGTTACTTTTTGTCGCATATTTGACGTCACTCCCAACACAAAGAGTGCACGAGACCAAGAAAATCACCCTTCAAGCGCGCATGCTTCGCTGTTGCCAAAGAGTTTCAAGCCAAGATGGTAACCATCTTGCGTCGGGAACTGAATTTTCCACCAGAAATGGTCATAGATCAAATTTTATTCAGGCTGTTCACTACCTTGCTAAATAAAATGTTGTTATCTTGGTTTTTTGTAACTAAATTTCTAATAAGAGAAAAAAAAAATTAGAAGAAACTTAAGCTAAACCGGCGTAACCGGAAAGATACAATGGCTGCTGCTATGTGTCTGTTGGAGGACATAGTGAGCCGTGAGATATCTCTCTCTCTCCCTGTCAAAGTGCACGTTAGGCTATTATTTATTTATCCTCACATAGTTAGCAAATCAGCCTATTACACCAGCAGTACAAGTTCAAATTTAGCCAAGTTGTAACATAAACGTAACGTTACTCCACTTCAAAACATTTTTCTTGTGATGCCTCATGACAAACAGAGAGCTGATGTGTACGGCACATCGTTTGTGCGCTATGAGAAGTCAGTGCTACGTTAGCTACATTACTTACAGTTAGAACACGGCTCCCTTGAATACTCGATTCAGTTCGGTCTATCAGCGTGTTTCTACAGATAACCGCTGGCCAGCTGGTCTGTTGAGCACATTGTTACAAAGGAAGCTATAGCAATAGCGGCAGGAGCAACTGAAAGCGTACATTGCCAGCTGACAGTGGCATTTCCTCGATATCTGTTACCTTTAGCATTTGCATTCAGCAACAGAGTGTTCATATCTGTTATTATTCTCTACAAAGATGGGCAACATGAGCCGGCCCCACCCCCTTATCTCAGCCTCTGACCTGCAGCGCATCATAAGCGCTGTAAACGGGTGACTTATCATCCCTTACATTTTTATTTATTTGAATGAAATAAGATGAAGTTTTATACAAGTAAAGAAATATAACCTTACCTCGTCCATGTACATGGTTTCGCCGCTCCTGTTTGAGTCACATCGGAGAATTTAGCTGACAGCGGTGCGTGTAAATTGATGAAGACAACAACTCCCATGATTCTACGCAATCCCATTGCGTCATCAAACTCGGCCTCTTGTTATTGTTTGGTTAAGCGCCCTCTAGCGGCAGAGAATTACATATTGGGCCTTTAATCTGATCCCCTCTGCTGCCCTCTTTTTCTGACAGTACTCTGTGTTTGTCCTTCCGCCCCTTTTTCGGCGCCGTGTGACCTTCCTCTAAGTCGTCTTCTCCTGTTTCCCAGCGATGCGAGCGATGTAACCAGACGGGTGCCACTGTGGGCTGTTGTCTGACGTCTTGCCAGAGTAACTACCACTTCATGTGTGCCCGTACCCGCAATTGCGTCTTCCAGGATGACAAGAAGGTCTTCTGTCACAAGCACAGGGACCTCATTAGTGGAAAGGTGAGGAATGTGTCATTATTCCGGAGCAGCTAGTGCACCATAAGGGGAAGGGACGATTCCAAGGGCCCCAACTGCCTGGAACCCTCAAAAATATTAGAAAATTGGAACAAAGATGATAATATTTCCTAGGTTCTTGGGGCCCAGGGAGAGATATTTTTGAGGGGCTTGAAGTCCCTGGCCGTCATAGTACCATTGTCCAGAACACACATGAAGTGACCAAGTGATACTCTTCTGTCTTACTGCTGGTGAATAACCTTTCAAGAGATCGGCAATAAACTCTTAAAAGCTAGTTTTTTTGAACTAGGTCTGTAAAATTGAACTGTCAAAACAAGGATCAAGGTGAAAGCTGACAGGTGGCAGGATTAGTTCTTGTGTTTGGAAATACAGAAACCTCTGAGGAAGTATGTTCTGTGTGCTAAGGTTTAAAGGTTGAGACGACTTGAGAATTAGGAAATGTAATGTTGATTGTGCCTTACAGGTTAGATAAGAAATTAGTACAATGTGATGCCGTCCTGCGTTTCATAGTACCGGGAAGTTAAGACGTAGATATTCAGAAAAATTCTGATCAAGCCATTTCATTTGTTTAATTAGGGGACTTATTTTTACATTCTTGAATATGCATTGCATGGCATTTACCGTCCACACTGTTCTAATGTGTTTTAGAAAGCATTTCTCTGTTCATCCCGCTGCAGATGGTCACTGGCCAAGGGTTTGAAGTCCTTCGACGAGTGTATGTGGATTTTGAAGGGATTAGCCTTCGCAGGAAATTCTTAACTGGTCTGGAGCCAGAGTCCATTAATATGATGATCGGTGAGTGATGCATTGTATTCCTGCTGGTCCGGCTTGTTTTGGATTTGGCGTCATCTTTACTGTGTAAATAACTGACATGATGGTTTCATGCTGTCTGTGCTGCATTTTACTCTGACTCTCCTCCCCACTTTCTGTCGTTTTGTCTCCAGGCTCCTTGCAGATTGACAAGTTAGGGATGCTGACAGAGCTTTCAGCAAATCGAGGGAACCTCTTTCCTGTTGGCTATCAGTGAGTGTTTCTTGCATCCTGAAAATGGCCAAACGGTTTTATATGTGACCGTTTGATTGTGTGACTCCCTTTCCTTAAAATGGCCGCGCTTTATTCTGTCATTCTCGTGGACCTCAGGTGTTCTCGCTGGTACTGGAGCACAGTGGATCCACGCCGGCGCTGCAGGTATACCTGCAAGGTGAGAGAGGTACGGCCCCCGGTTCAGGAGAGGCCTGTGGAGGAGACCCCTGATCAGGGGGAAAACCGCACTGTTGCCCACAGCTCCAGTCCACACTCAGGTGAGCCTCCCTGTAACGCACCGCATCCCACTTTCTGTGGGAAGTCCCATTTATGGCCTGCCTTTTCACCCATTGTCTTATGCTTCTGTGTGGTGACAACATGCCTTATTCACACTGGCTTCTGTTCTGTCCTGTAATTCATATTATTCGAATTTAATGGGAGGCACAGGATACTGGTGGACTATTGTCGCTTGCCAGTGATTGATGGCGTGGTTTACCTTTTTGTTTTTTTTTCTGAGGGAGTGTAGTAGCGACTGGGGTTCATTTTCTGCACTTATTTTTCTGCTAGAGAATTTTCACATTTCATTTTGAGCTGACTTTTTTCAGAATTTGTTCTGACATAATAACTGGCTGAACCCAGTTTATGGGAAAGTTGTTTATTTTTTCCTAATTTCTGCTGTTTTTAGTTTTTGCAAGAGCATTTAAATAGAGCGAAACAGCTTACTGAGTTTGTTTATTGTTTTTCTTGACTGTTCTGTGAGGATCGTCACTATCAATAGAGAGGTTTTATAACTTGCTGACCTCTTCGAATCTAGCCAGCTTGCCTTTGTATAATAGAAGCCTTATCACTGCTATATTTACCCTGGCTTCCTGTATGGTGGCCTGATTCTAGGGCCACTGTTTTGTCTATCTATTTCCTGCATCAAGAATGGGAAATTGCCCAGAAGTGTTAGGGTATTGCATCATGAAAATGAGGCTATGCACAAGGTGAATGTGACTGAGTTGACTGACTGAGCTTTGTCTGGAGTTCTCCGTCTAGGTCAAGGGTTGCCCGAGTGTACGCCTACATAGTGTCTAGTTGTTTAATTGTTTTCAAACTCCTGGTCGCATCATGTGGATGTTGACTGCGCTTTGAATTTTATGATTTGGCAAGCTCAATGAGGATGTTTATCCAAATTTTATTTTTGTTCAGGTTGCAAGTGATGCTCTGCATGCCTTTCTCACCCTCTCATGTTTCCTCCAGAGACGGACATGCATGATTTGGAGGTGGCTCCCCCTCCACTGGTTGAGTTACCACCCAGCACCCCCTCATCCCTCCTGAAACCGGACCCAGGTGCTCGACCGAAAGTTCCATCATACCCCCAGCCTAGGAGACCTGCAGGGGGGATGTCCCGTCCTCTGCCTTCCCCAGGTACCCTTGACATTCTTTTACTGATGTCATGTAAGGTAAGGCTGAGGAAACCTGCTCCTGACAGCAATCTGTTCTCAGGTTTTTGCTACATCATTATCCAAGTTCAACTAGCAAATCCACTGTCAACTTCTGTGGTTAATCGCAGATTTGCCAATTTATGGAATCAAATTCTATGTTGATAGTTAATGAAATTCTAGATCACTTAAATAGTTGGTTTAATTTGATTTAAACTGGAGGTTGCTATGGAAGAAGGTGCCTGATATGAAGTATTATGTTGTTAAGGTTGGGATTAGATGCAAATGATGCATTTTATTTTGACTTATTCCACCAGCTTAGAATGTTGTACAAGGGTAACCGATAATGGTCAATATTAGTTGCTAAAGATGACCCTCGGGCGTCTCTGTTCTTACTTGGTTTCTTTCCTGTCTTTTATAGGTGCCGCCCTTTCTAAATCACACCACATTCTCACCATCAGCGACCTGGAGGAGACACATCGGCCACGGCGCCATAGTCCACATTCCCACAGCTCAGGCTCCCGTTGTCGCATCTCCTCCCCTCCCCACTGCTCATCCTCAGGACCAATCACCCTACGCGCTGGAGGGTCCTTGCATCCCAAAACATCTTCAGTTCCCACTCCTCTCTACCCGCTTGGGGCTACTGAAAACCTGCTGCCCTCCCCCTTGGGCCGCCTTGCCCGTGGCCGATGTACCACCTCCTTGTCCTCCACACGTGTTCCTGGGATGGCACCTCCCCACTCTACCTTAGGGTATTCCCCCCGGCCGCCCTCTTGGCAGGATGGGCTTGAAAATCCCCCGCTATCCTTTCCAGATGGCCTTTCCTCATCATCTGCCCCACACCACCCCCAAAGATCTTGGGTGCCTTGCCTGGACCTCAGGCAGTCGGAAATGACACACATGCCGGGCAACTTCATGGCCTCGCCGGAGCTGAAGGATCGTTCCTCGGCTAATAGGACAGCCTTGCTGGGGAAGGGCTCACACCCTATGTCAGGTCAGGGGTATCCTTACGCACCTTTTGCGATGGACTCCGAGGTGTCCATGGACTCTGTGCTAAATAACGAGTTTGAGGAGACACTGCTGAATGAGGGTGTTGCAATGCACTGTGGGGCCCAGATCATTGTGGATGGAGAGGGGGAGGCAAATCCTGAGGGTTACCAGGATGGGGAGGGCAAGAGGATGGCCCATATCAGTTCCTTGCCCAGACCTACCACCACTGCACTAGAGGACTGGGGCAACACCTCATCTGACGAGGACATGGACCACTATTTCGACTTCTCCCGCACAGTGGTTACTTGTGCTGCCCTTCCGCAGGCCTCTTCACCTCCCTCCTCATCCTCCATTCCTCAGCTGGATGGTGTGGACGATGGCACGGACAGTGATGCTAGCATAGCCACCAGTGATGTTGCCCGTAATCTCAAGAGCTCGGGCCATAGCAAGAATCCAAATCCATCCTCAGTTGAGAGGCAGAGTAATGGGCTGCCAGACCCCATGGCTCCCACGAGTCCATCTTCTGATGCTCTGTTGCTAGACAAATTGAATATGGGCAAAGACAGTGTCTCTCCTTATTTGGAGGCTCCGTTCAATTGTTTGTTCCCGGAGAAACTAAATGCACAGGATTCCACACAGCCCCACGCCTGTCTTGCACGCAACAATTCCAGCTTCGCAGTTGGTGCCATAGCAGCTTCCGTGGGAGCCGAAGGTCAGACTGCAGAGGAAGACCCGTTCGCCGAGTGCTTCCACCTGGAAGGAAGCTCTGAGGCCCTGCAGCCTGTTGGCGTGGTGCCTGTTTTGGAAAATTCACCTTTCTCTACAGCAGAGCTGGACCTGCATAAAGGACCAATGGCCGTCATAGAACTTCGTCAATCAGCCGTAGAGCTGGTGGAGTCTTGTGTTTCAAAGGAGGACCTCGCAGAGGAGTCGATTGAGCAGGCGGGAGAGATAAATCATGACTTAAACTCTGATATATCTATGGGGATGCTGGTCCAGGAATGTCAGGATCTTCCATCTCCAAATGCCTCTCTGACTGATTTAGTGACCGTACAGGAGGAACCGCCTCTGGATGCTGATTCAGTGGAGATCTCCAGTGATGTCTTCCTGGACCCTAGCAGTGGGCTCTTTGTTTCAGCCAAGAATGGAACTAAAATCTACTTGAACAGTGTGGCTGAACCGATAGAGGACTCTCCTGTTTTATCAAACCCTGTTAATGGGACCCAGAATGAAGAAAATGAACTTTTCCCTCCTAACAAGGTCCCCAGCCCCAATCATGCGACCACAGAGCCTCTGCGGATCAACAGGTCACCGCAGCCCTCTGTGCCTATCTTTAAACCCTTACCTATCCGCAGCCTCAGTGCTTCGCTTGACCCCATTCAGTCTAAGCCAGCAACTACAGTTCTGCCACCCATGGAGAGCTTCCGCACACCATTGTCTCGTGCAGAACCTCGGCTTCCTGCTCCTCTAATTGGAGGCCAGCCATATGCATCATCTAGTTTACAGCCTCAGCAGGAAACATTAATGTCAGTGATGCCGGGCTCTGGGATGCCCATCGGATCTTACGGGACAGTGTCCTTGCCGGTGTTCCCAACGCAGTCCCTGGCTGCCGGATCCACAGCTCTTAGTGTTGTGTCTTCCTCTCCCCCCACCACCACTTTAGCTGAAGGTCTGTCTTCACAAGCAAGAGAGGCTACCCAGTGCCAGTTGTTTTGCCCCACACAACCCCTTCAAACCACTGGTTCTACTCCTGTACTCATAAATGGCTACAACTCTGCATCCTCACCAAAAGATGCCTCTTGGGGCCACACCATCTCCATAAACTTTTCTACACCCAGGACAGCACTGGAGCCACAGCAGCCTGTTGTAGGCCCAGTTGTTCCTGGTCATGCCATCCTGACAGTACGAGAAGTGGGCGTGGACTCTACCCCGCATGTGCTCCTAGTTAATCGCCTGGGTCAGATCTTTGTTAAGAACCCAGACAGCAACACCTTTCATCTGCCTAGCCCAAACTCACCGTCCTATGGTTGTGTGACCCAGATCGCCAGCCTCCTCCAGAGTAACGCGCTCTCTGCTACGCTCGCTGCTGCTGGAGCCTTGGGTGCCACCGCTGGCTCAGTGGCCCCCAGCCAGAATCCTCAGATTGTGACCCCTATGCAATCCCCTCAGTTAATTCATGGTCCTGCCACCACTACTCGCCTCATCACCTATGGTACTAATGGCACACCAACTGCAAATGATTTATTTGTTGGGAAAAAGCCTAGATCCTCTGGCAGGGGCGCTGCAAGTGGCATCAAGAAGCCTAGGAAAATGAGGGCAGCACAGACTACGAAGAGAACCAAAGCAATGACTGGTGTAGATCCATCAAAATGGCCGGTCCCATCCCCCCAGCCACTTGAAGGCACAGGCATTAATTCTACTGATAAAAAGGAAAGCGCCCAAGCCATAATCAACCAAGCCATGGCCAGCAACTTCAACCCCAGCCGTTTTGCCCACTTGCTGGGTACGTCTCGCCTGCGCGTCCCTACTGCCCTCAGCAGGGTGCGGGCTTCGAGCTCCGAGGTACTACCCCTGGACCTTCTCATCAAACCTGAATCCAAAATCGTCCCCTCCCCCACAAATGCCACGTCCCGGCCCAGGTCCCAGGTCCGAATGAAGAGGGTCTCGTCATTGTCGGACCGCATCGCCACCAAGAAATCTAAGGCAGACTTTATTGAGGTGGAGCCCCCCTGTGTTGGGGAGGAGCCGCCATCCCGGAAAGCCATCATTGCAGCTGCCAGGTGAGTTGAGGGAAAGTAGCTGTGAGATTGTGACAGCTGGGCTGAACTGGTTCAGAAATTGGACTTGGCGGGGTTACATGGCTGCATATGATAAATCTTTGCAATGTTTCAGCAGGTCTGGGGGTGCCCGCATCAAAACGCCATCGGTGAAAGGGGTACTGGACCTGGACAAACTAAAGGAGGAGCGTCACAGTGACCCCGAAAGCATAAGGTTTGGGAATGCAAACAGCTTGTCCATGTAGCTTAACCCCTTCAATACGGCAAATATTATGACCTGTCTCGTTCTGTCTGGCAGGGTTTATTTTGTCTAGCAGTACGATCCAGGACGGGGCACTTGTTAACTAGTAGGATAATTTATCATCACAAATGCTGGAACCTTGAAAACAAGTGTCTCATTATGACCGCTGCCAAGGTGGGAAACTAATTTACGAGGAAACGCGCTTTGTAATTGAATCTGACACATATCTATTTTTAGTTTACCGGCCCTATGGGCCGATAAGCTATTATCTTGGTATGGCGTCCGTCGTCCGGAACATTTTTTTATCTTTTTTTTTGGCCTGATGAATTTTCGTGTACATTTGCGATAAGATGCTACTAGACCATATCTCCAGACATGTTTTTCGGATTTTTGATTTAATTATTTTTTGTCCGTTTTATGGGTCCTTGAAATTTTTGCCCCAATGTTAAAGATAGGACAGAAATTTTTAAGTTATTTCTCAAAAACTGCGTGATACATTTTTTTCAACTTAACTTTTTTTTAATTCAACTTACCTTGGTACTGTCAGTGTACATTGCGGGCGCCATTTTGATTGAATCGACGGAAGTGGGTCTAGTGGGGGCGCTATGCAAGATGGCCTGTGGAGGCCAAATGGTTCCAAATAGAGATTAAGTTTGTATTATCGACATATAGGAAGTCGTATGACCTATATTTTGGCAATATTAAATTTGAACTCAGATGACTTGGTCAAACTTGAGGTCAGGGAAAATATTAACAATGTTAAGAGATATGACTTGAAATTTCAAAAAATTAGTTCTCAAAAACTGATAACTTTTTTCTAAATCTGGCAATCATCTCACCTTGATACACTTTATATAGAGTGCGAGTACCATTTTGATTGAATCAACGGAAGTGGGTCTAGTGGGGGCGCTGTACTTTAACATTGGGTCTTATGTAGAATGGGCAAAATCACCTGCGGAAGCTAAATGGTTGCAGATGGAGATTAAGTTTGTATTACTGACATACAGGAAGTTATATGTGACCTATATTTTGGCTGTGTTAAAGTTGACCTCAGATGACCTTGAAAGGTCAAACTTGAGGTCAAGCAAAATGTTAAATTTTCAAAGGCTTCTAGGCTCGAAAATATTGAAGATTGGGAACATGTGTGTTGAACACTTATGGGAAGTCATATATCATGGCTTAAAGATGAGCCTGGTGTAAAAATGTAGCTCAAAATGAGATCTTTCATATGCCATGACTTTATTTGATCATCACCCTATCCCACATTTTGATATGGCCCCTTGAAGTTTTCCTAACACGCACTTTTTCAAGTTCTCTCGGACGAATGAAAAGACATGACACATTCATGGTTCCAATATTTGTTTTAACAATCCCAATTCCGAAATAGTTGGGACAAAGTGTAAATTGTGAATAAAATCAAAACGCAATGACTTTCAAATCACACCAGCCAGTATTTTATTCACAATAGAACAGAGATAACATCGCAAATGTTGAAACTAAGAAATTTTACAATTTTATCCACAAAATGAGCTCATTTCAAATTTGATGGCTGCTACAGGTCTCAAAAAAGTTAGGACAGGGGCCTGTTTACCATGGTGTAGCATCCCCTCTTCTTTATAACACACAGTGGAGGCGTCTAGGCATTGAGGAGACAAGTTTCTTGAGTTTAGCCCTTGGAATTTGATCCCACTCTTGTTTAATACAGGCTTCCAGCTGCTGGAGAGTTTTGGGTCTCCTTTCACGGTCTTTTCGTTTAATTATGTGCCAAATGTTCTCGATCGGTGAAAGATCAGGACTGCAGGCAGGCCAGTTCAGTACACGAACTCTTTACTACGAAGCTATGCTGTTGTATTAGCTGCAGTACGTGGTTTTGCATTGTCCTGCTGAAATACACAAGGCCTTCCCTGGAATAGATGCCGTCTGGAGGGGAGCATATGTTGCTCTAAAACCTTTATATACCTTTCAGCATTCATGGTGCTTTTTAAAACATGCTAGTGTCGCTCACCATATGCACTAATGCATCCCCATACCATCAGAGATGCTGGCTTTTGAACTGAACGCTGATAACAGGAGGGGTGGTCTTTCTCCTCTTTAGCCCGGAGGACACAACGCCCATGATTTCCAACAAGAATGTCAAATTTGGACTCGTCTAACCGCAGGACACTTTGCCACTTTGCTACAGTCCATTTTAAATGAGCCTTGGCCCACAGAACACGGCGGCGCTTCTGGATCATGCTCAACAATGGCTTCCTTTTTGCATGATAGAGTCTTAGGTGGCATCTGTGGATGGCACGGTGGACTGTGTTTACAGACAGTGGTTTCTTGAAGTATTCCTGGGCCCATTTAGTAATGTCAATGACAGAATCATGCCGGTGAGTGATGCAGTGGCGTCTGAGGGCCCGAAGATCACAGGCATCCAGTAAAGGTCTTTGGTCTTGTCTTTTACGCACAGAGATTTTTCCAGTTTCTCTGAATCTTTTGATGATGTTATGCACTGTCGATGATGAGACCTTCAAAGCCTTTGCAATTTGACGTTGAGGAACATTGTTTTTAAAGTATTCCACAATTTTTTTTATGCAAGCCTTCACAGGTTGGAGAGCCTCTGGCCATCTTTACTTCTGAGAGACTCAGCCTCTCTAAGACATCCCTTTCATAGCCAATCATGTTACACACCTAATGCCAGTTAACTTAATTACTTGCTAAATGTTCTTTCAGCTGATTCTCTTTTATATTAATTGCTTTTTCAGCCCTTTTTTGCCTGTTTCCCAACTTTTTTGAGACCTGTTGCAGCCAGAAAATTTGAAATGAGCTCATTTTGTGGATAAAAATGTGAAATGTCTCAGTTTCAACATTTGAAATGTTATCTATGTTCTATTGTAAATAACATATTGGCCCATGTGATCTTAAAGTCATTGCATTTTGATTTTATTCGCAATTTACACTTCATCCCAACTATTTTGGAATTGGGGTTGTACTACACTATATCAAAGTTATTAAATTGGTGCAGAAGTTGCCATTGAAACTTTCATACTTCCCATAATATTGAAGCTTGAAGGTAGTCACAGAACAAATCTCGTGGAAGAAAATCTAGATTTTGGTTTAAGATTGTGACACCTAGAATGGGCACAGAATTGGTGTAACTGCAGTTTTTAACAGTGTTCCAGTAAGTCTTTCAGCTCTGAAAATTTCATTTAGCTATCTCTAATACACACAAAGTAATGAGGGCCCAAAAATGCTAGATAAAAATGACCTGAGAAATTTTGACCTCCCCCCTGTACTTCTCGAGCCTGTAACTCAAAAAATATTCACAAGATCAAAGTAAAATTTTGAAAAAATTCATTAAATATACTGAAGTTACACTAGAATAATCAGCTGATTCTGAGGGGTCAGTTGGGAGGCACTTGTTGATTTTATGTGGAATGACCCAAGTATCAACTTTTTTCCTGTCCTATAAGTATTACTTTGATTACCGCAGAGTGGGGGTTTACTTTGCACATTTTTCGTGATTTTAACTTTTTTAATTTGTGCATTAATTGTCAATAAAATTCCTATTTTTGACATATTTTCTGCCTGGTCTTCCTATTTTATTCTTATTTTTTGAAGCGCATATTGCTATTTTCCTATTTTTCTGAGGGCAGTTGGAACTTGACACCCTATACTTGCCTATAGTATCCATCCAGCATAAAAATGATCTCTTGCATCAGAAAAAAAATTGTTCTGCTTGGTTACAAAAACTTCAGCTATAAGGCTAATGGTATTCCGATTAAGGGTTACAGGACTCTTCTTCCCCCGGGCTTTTCGTCCACAAATTTTTTGTCCATGGACTTTTTGTCAATGAAGAAAGGAGAAAACGCCTGCACACTTACTCCAAGCCACCAAGGAAATCTTTATTGATTAAAAAGGGACAATGTTTCGATCCGACTTGGATCTTTGTCTGGTCAACAATTGTTTACTTGTGTGGGTGCTGCTGCTCGTCCCTGTGTGGTATGTTATAAGCAGAGTGCATCCACGTTTTACGTTCGTCAGCAAAGGCGCATAGTACGGTCTTACTATGCGTCATTAACTCTTTCAACCCCAGATATTCTAGCATCACTATACCCTTCAACCCCACAGCCCTCTGTAGAGGGCTGGTCATTATCTGGACATTGTATCTTACTGTTATCTCTGGAATCCCATTAAATGTAACCTGATATGTTCCAATCAATTAGTCAGATTGTTTGAATTTTCCCTACAGGAATTTGGGGTTGAAGGGAATATGTTGGTCAGCCCTCTGTAGAGGGCTGTGGGGTTGAAGGAGTTAATTTAGCTGTCAAAAACTGACAATTGACTTTTGACCAGTTTTTTGTTGGTCAGTCGTACAGACTGTTTCAGCTGCCTTAAGATAGTGAAGCGGCATCAATGCACCAGATCACACCTCATTTCGAGACCAACACGCCCATGGGGGCTCAGTTTGGTGCAATTACATCTGCTATTAATGCAAACCGGGCGCAGGATGGGATAAGGACAACTGCGATGGTACTGAAAGTGGCTTTGCACCACTATGCGCTGGGTGTAAGATGGATTGCTTGTAAAATTTGATATATTCATGGCTTCATGCAAATGAAAACAATTTTTTGAGAAAATATTCATATTTTCTTGTTTTTGTACTTTATTTTGAAAATTGATATATAAAAAAATAATTAATCTGTGACATTTGGGTTAATTCTGTTCAAATTATGCTGCTGTGGAATAGATTGATCTGACAAGTACCAGCAGTTGTAAAATTAATTGTTAAATGATATAGCTGCATTATTATGCCAAGTATCTTGTATACATGTATCTTGTATTGTGAATTACATAAGTTATTTAGCATTTTAACGAGCTTAGATTATTATTTGGCCAAATGTGACATGAAAATGCACTCAAATATCACTAAGAAATGTACCCTTAAAATGTAATGCTGTTCCAAAAATAGTGACTTCCCATAATATATACTTGTGATTTTCAAAATCTATCCTGAACCATATGCGAATTGGTTATTTTTGCTTCGAAACCACAATATATTAAAATATAAATGCCTATTTATGTATATTGGCACCCTAAGCAAATTTTAGCCGATAAATATTATCAGTGCAGATCAAATGTACATTTATGTACATGTAGTTTGCTGGGGAATTCCACTTGTGCTAAAAAAGCATTACAATTTTTTTGGGGCGGAATTACCCTTCATGCTGTCTTTCCTGTGTAGGTTTGTGTTCTTCATCAGCTCTTCCACATTATCTTACTTCCAGTGTTCGCCTCATCAAGCAAGGCACTTAACCTTTTAATGCCCAGTTTCAAAGATTGAAAATGAAAACAAAATGTCCAAAACGGGGTAATAATCAGCGTTTATACTCAATTGTTCATGTCTCTTTTTCATAGATCAAGAAAATTTGTAATTATATGCATTTCATCTTAGTGCGGAAATTAGAGGTTTCATATGAAGTCAGGATATTTTTGGACGATACGAAGTCACATCATTTGTGGTTTTTACTATATTATGTTCTTTTTTTTCAGGCCAGGACCTTGGGATCGACTGGCCTCTGCATCCCATGGAGCAGACCATGGCAACATCAGACCCCAGAGCGTGGGCCGCAATGCACTAACTGACTGGAATAAATACTCAGGTTGGCAAAATGGTGTGACATCTAAAAATGGATCCTAGACTTGCAGGGGAGGGGGATTCCCAAACCTGCCATGAAAGGTTTTGTATCACAAATTTCCCTCGCCTCTGCCTCTATCAGGTGCAGTGTCAAGCTCGGATGACGAGATGCCACCACCCGACCTGGACGATGAGTGGCCCTTGTGCCGGGACCAGCCACACTTGCGATTTGAGATCACCAGTGAGGATGGATTCAGCGTGGAGGCAGACAGCATTGAGGGTGCGTGTGAGAGTTCGTCAGAAAACTCCAGACTAATGGCAGCAAAAGGGACATCTCGGTGTCCCAAGGCTCTGTTTCAGCCAGTCGCCGAAACGGCTGTCAGGTTGTTGCCCTTGTTGCATTCCATCGGTGTTACTTAATGGGAAATATTTGAGCTATTAATATAAAAAGCAATCCAAAGCGCGGGTGAATGTTTTGCCCAGATTGGCTGGCCTGTAGGGATGTTGTATTTGTGTATTAAAAATTAGAGAAGAATGAGATGGAGAATTAAAGGGGCAGTTGGTCAATATTTTAACCAAACTTAGTTCCACAGTGAAGGCTCTGTATCGATAAGTTACATACATACTATATACATTTCCCACGGCAGCTTGAGATATTCATGTGGTTATCACTCCCAACAACAACCAAAATGCATTGCACCAGCTCGTTACTCCAGACATGCCCTCAACCCTCCTCAGGGGCATGGATCTGTGGAACTGAGGTACACACAGCAGACAAAGCATTGCATCGTGAGCACTGCACTGCATTTCATTGAAGAGGACTGGTCATCATAATAATGCTGAAAGATTTTTCTGTGCGGGTTACAAAAAGGCCAAAGCTAGAGTTGAAAATTTTCCCTCTACTTGCAAATTCAGAACTGGCAAACTGACATGTGAAGTGGACCTGCTGGCAGATAAGTACACAGATATACATTTGCAGGGAGCATCATGTGACCCAAGCAATTTACAGCTAAATTTTCCACTTGGTCGCTAGCTGCTGCCAACTCGCAGTACAACTGTATCGTTAACGCTACTCGACAGACATTTAGGTGACTGACAAAAGAGTAAAGTTTTATTGCTGAAATGGCTGGTGAAATTTTCTGTTTGTTAGCTTGATCCAGTCCGCTACAACCACAAGGTAACAAAAGCCTTGGCCAGCTGATTGAAAGGTAATCTTATGCGAGGCATTTTATCTACCTATCTTTCTGCTGAATGTATCTTTGTCCATAAAATCGTCTGCACTTGTATTTTTGGGTTCCATTTTCATAATGGGAAACCTAGCTAGTTTGCTAGGTTGAAAATCAGGTGAGTGTGTCTAATATTAGCAGTAAGTTGACATTTTTATGCCTCCCTTGCAGAGGACAGCTGTTACTGGAGGCATTATGTTTTTACCCCTTGGCCGACTTCGGCTGGAGGGGTATTGTCGTCACCTGCGTGTCTGTCTGTCGTCCGTTGTCCGTCCATGTCTTTGTCTGGGCCAGTACTCAGCAAGTAATGATCGCAGCTTCACCAAATTTGGTACGGTTACTCACTATGACCCATAGATGTGCAACGACAGGTTTTTTGCTGGATTTGACCTTTGACCTTCGCGCTGTGACCTTGACCCTGGAAATATTGTCCGGGTCAATACTCTGCAACTAATTATCGCAACTTCACCAAATTTGGTATGGTACCTCACTATGACCCATAGATGCGCAATGTCATGTTTTTTGCTGGATTTCACCTTCGACCTTAGTGCTGTGACCTTGACCCCGGACATCTTGTCCGGGTCAGTACTCGGCAACTAATTATCGCAGCTTCACCAAATTTGGTATGGTAATTAATTATGACCCATAGATGTGCAATGTCAGGTTTTTTGCTGTATTTGACCTTTCACCTTTGCTCTGTGACCTTGACCCTGGAAATATTGTCCAGGTCAGTACTTGGCAACTACTTATCGCAGCTTCACCAAATTTGGTTTGTTAACTCACTGTGACACATAGATGTGCAATGTCACGTTTTTCGCTGGATTTCACCTTCGACCTTAGCTCTGTGACCTTGACCCTGGAAATCTTGTCCGGGTCAGTACTCGGCAACTACTCATCGCAGCTTCACCAAATTTTGTATGGTAACTCACTGTGACACATGTATGTGCAATGTCATGTTTTTTGGTGGATTTCACCTTTAACCTTAGCGCTGTGGCCTTGAGGCAGGACATGTTGTACGGGTCAGTACTCAGCAACTACTCATCGCAGCTTCACCAAATTTGGTATGGTAACTCACTGTGACACATGGATGTGCTATGTCACGTTTTTTGCTGGATTTCACCTTTCACCTTACCTCTGTGATCTTGAGGCAGGAAATTTGTGCGGGTCAGTACTCAGCAACTACTGATCGCAGCTTCACCAAATTTGGTATGTTAACTCACTCTGTGACACATAGATGTGCAATGTCACGTTTTTTGGTGGATTTCACCTTTCACCTTAGCGCTGTGACCTTGAGGCAGGAAATCTTGTCCGGGCCGAGGGATATTCAGCAATGCGTTATGTTTGGTTTTTCTGCCCATACGTCCATGCGAGCTAATTTTGTGAACACGATATCTCCGGTACTCATATAGGGAATTTCTTCAAATTTGGCAAAAATGTCCAATAGACTCAAGGCTGAACTAATTAGGTTTTGGTGTGTTCAGCAATTCAAGTTCATCTCATTTGACCGAGCTGTTTCAGCGCCGTAAGGGGACCTACACATTATTAGTCCTGTGGTTAATGTTGTGGCTAATTAGTGTTTGTTTATTTTTTATAAGCAATTCTGTACTCCCGTTTTATGGACTGGCAAATTTAGAGAGAGCAGGGATTATCATGGAGAATTAACCAATATGAACACAAACCAGCAACTACTATGGGGGGTGTGTATTGTGAGTCTTGCATGACTGTGTTCCCCCTCCTTCCTCCCTCAGTGGCATGGAAGGCTGTTATTGACGAGGTGCAGGAGGCCCGTGCCGCCGCCCGGCTCAAACAGCTGTCCTTTGCGAGCATGAGTGGGGCGCGCATGATGGGGCTGCTCCACGATGCCGTGCTGTTCCTTGTAGAGCAGCTAGAAGGTGCCAACCTCTGCCAGCGTCACATCTTCCGCTTCCATAAGCAGGATAACCAGGAAGAGGAGCTGCCCGTCAACCCTAGCGGCTGCGCCCGCTCAGAAGTCTACATGAGGTGAGCAGACCTTGGGAAAAGCTTTGATGGATCAAGTGCTGCTCAGACTAAAAAGCACCCAAAAACAATACTAAAACGGGAGACTGTAGATTTCCCAGAAGTTAAATTCCTTGGAGTTATTCAAGGACATGGTCAGTTTTCATTTGGATGTCTCGAGGAGTTTTCATTTTCCCTGTCGATTCCAAATAACTTTGTCCTTTATTTCTGCACAGCCTGTTCAGCCACAAAGATTAGTCACATCTGGCTTTATTTTTTCTTCTCAGGAAGTCAACCTTCGATATGTTCAACTTCCTGGCCTCTCAGCACAGGCAGCTGCCAGACAACGGGCCCTATGATGAGGAAGAAGATGAAGTCCCTCTCAAGTCCACCAGGTTGGATATTTTAGGTCTCAAACACTGGAAATATGCCTCAACCACAGACTAAGACGAACAGAGAAAAATGTAGCCGAGCTTTTAAATGTACTGCTACACTGAAATATAAACACAAAGAGTGCATTGTATATTGCCCTGTGGTTTGCGGCCAGTAAACCAAGGCTGCACTTATAAAAACACGCTGTTGTTTAATGGAAGGACAACTTGGCCTCTCCACCAAGGCCAGCATTTGGATAATTTAACCGCTCTGTTGGTAATTTCTATTTAACCCTTTCAGCGCCGTGGGCAACTATAGTTGCCCAATGATGTAAGATATCAAAGTCAGATGCTGTTGAAAACCTATCATGTGGCAACTTTTTTAAAAGAGCACCCTGCAGGAGCTCACATGATAGGTTTTCAGCAGCTCAGGATAACTACGTTTTTAATTCCTTGAAAATGTATTCGGCGCTCAAAGGGTTAAGAATACCCCTTCTCTGAAGCACTGTTGCACTCTGATTAGAAGAGATGGACTTGCCACAATTTCTGCACTCCTGAACATTCTGGCGTGAGCTTCTTTCCACATCACCTCCTCACTCTCGTGTCATGCTTATCTCGATAAATGGATGCTTACGGCCAGCCCCTTTCTTTCAGGGTTGTGATCGGTCGTCCTTTTTTTGACAGGCGTGCCACAAGCCTGGAGTTGCCTATGGCCATGCGCTTCCGACACCTGGAGCGAACGTCGAAGGAGGCAGTGGGAGTTTACCGGTATGTGCCCATTCTCTTTACTGTGAATCATGTCTGCAAAAGGGGTATATCTTTGTTTTTTTTTTATGCAACATCCAGGTATTTTGGCTGCCAATGCGTTAAGTTCAGCCAAGGGAAAATAATGTTCCGATGATGATTTTTCTTTTCCAGCTGCATTAGTCTTTAAAGCGTTAGTATTAGCCAGCTGCCATGATGGTATTTTTTTCTCCCCCTCTTCCTCACTCTCCTCCATCAACCTCTCAGGTCCGCCATCCACGGGCGAGGACTGTTCTGTAAGCGAAACATCGATGCTGGAGAGATGGTGATCGAGTACTCTGGCATTGTCATCCGCTCTGTACTGACGGACAAACGTGAGAAATACTACGATGGCAAGGTGAGTCCCCTCCCCATTTCGCATTATAGCCTTATGTCTATGCTTGTGCCTAGTGTGATGTAGCAGGGCACAAAATAAGTATCGTAATAGTGAGTGACTTGCGGACAGGGCGGAAAGGCTGCACTCCTTTCCCATGTCCTTTTTAACTAGGACTGTGCTTAAAATATTGTCGCGATTATATGTTGGAATTAACTTGATGATACATCTGTGACGAGGATATTTATCCTGATATATATATATATATATATATATATATATATATATATATATACACAATTTTATTTTATTTATTTATTTATTTTAAAAATAAATGAGCATTTTTGGATCACCTGAGACGAAGTCTCAAAGTGACCTATTCTAATCGCCTTTTGTCCGTGGTCGTACGTCCGTAAACAATTTGCATTTTCCACTTCTCAGAAACCGCTGATCCAATTTCAATAAAATTTTACAAGAACCTTCCTTTGTCAAATATGCGCCAAAATTGCGAATTATATGGTGCCCACCCCCAGGTGCTCTGAGGGGTGGGGCTAAAAGTGGTCAAATTGGCTGAAATTTTCAAAATCTTCTTCTCCAGACCTATAGAGGCTGGAAACCAATACTCTTCATAGATGGAAGGGTCTTGAGGTGCTTTATTAAAATTGTTAATTTCATGGCCCCCAGGCTCCATGTTTGCCCCTGGGGAGGGGGTGAAGTTTACTATACTTTATACAGGAAAATGATACTTTTGGGTATATTTGGTTCATTGAGATCAATAACATCAGTTTTTATACACCTCAGGTGACCGTTAAGGCCCATGGGCCTCTTGTATTTATTCTGAGCCCTTTCCTAGCCTGAGATAAAAAAAATTATATGCTGCCTACCAAGAAATGGTGGCAGCACACTTTGGAAAACTTGCATGACAAATAGAAGAGGGAGGCAATCAGACCTCATACACACTTGCAGCTTACACTTTACTGTCAACAGTTAAGATCAGAGGTTTTGAAAACCTCAATATCTCCATTCTGTATATTTCCTTCTACAGCAAATTAGATCTTTTGCAGTCAGAGGCTATTATAATGTCCTGACAAAATAAAGATTGAACAGTTACTCGCTTGCCAAGTATTTTTTATTATGTCTCCTCCCCAAAATTCTGAGCCAAAGTTCCACCACAGCAATATAAAAGATCCACTGCCAGTTATCGCAAACATTTGATTGTAGCTGTTGCCTTCAATAGTGGCACTACCAGTTATTAGATTTGGGGGGGAGAATTCTTTTTTCACCTGAGTGAATAGGTTACCTATAGGTTTTAAATAACTCTTCAACTTCAGTAATGAAATTATCATTTAAAAGCTGCATTTTGTGTATACTCATGTTGTCTTTGTCATATAAAACCTAGTGGATGATCTGAAATGTATAAAAATGACAAGCAAAATTAGGAAGGGGAAAGTATTTTTTCCACAGCCCTGTACCTTCCCAGTCCTACATTTAACATGCCATTTCCTATTGCCAGGGCATCGGCTGTTACATGTTCCGCATAGATGACTTTGACGTTGTGGATGCCACGATGCACGGCAATGCGGCACGATTCATCAACCACTCGTGCGAGCCAAACTGCTACTCTAGGGTCATCAATGTGGAGGGCCAGAAGCACATTGTCATCTTTGCCCTCCGCAAGATCTACCGTGGCGAGGAACTAACCTATGACTACAAGTTTCCCATCGAGGATGCCAGCAACAAGCTACTCTGCAACTGCGGGGCCCGCCGCTGCCGCCGCTTCCTCAACTAAGGGCCGACTCCCAGGCGGGGGGGAGGGGGACTCCGCGCCGGCCTCAAGGTCGGGAGAACGGCGGGAGGAAGGCACAGTGAGAAGGAGCGAGAGGTAGCAGCTACAACGACGAGCGCATACTTCTGTAGGAAGCTTTGGATTTCTCAGGGGAGAGAGGAGAGGGCAAGCGAGCACAGTAGAAGCAGACTTTTTGGGGGTGGGAGGCGATGGGGTGATCAGTGAAAGAGGAGAGGGTAACAAGGGGATGTGAATGCCCTGGTGCACACTTCACCCAACACCCCCAGCTCCTCAGCCGCGCTTTCAGGTCTGTTTTCTCTGTTGTCAGTGGGTGTGCGAGAAGCTGGACATTTTGGGGGGGGCGCAGTTTCTTTCTTTTCACCCAGCATGAAGGGCACGTGTGGGAGGGAGGTTTGGAAGAGTTGTATACACTTAGGGGAGCAGGAAGTCTATCTGAAGGACCTTTTTGAGAAGAGGAGGCTCGTGGAAACCAGATTTCTTTTTGCCTGTCTGTGTTACACCAGCAAGAACTATAACAGTCAGCAAATTGTTAAAATTGTCAGTGCGAGATCATTACCCAAATTCTATTGAATTTTTCAAAATCAGATTGGTGTGTGGTGGATTTGCCAGCCTGGGGAGGGTGATGGTTTGTTAAGCCTGTTCTCTCTGAGACTCCTCACTATACGGCTGATGCATGTCTCCTCATTTGCTCGCTTCAGACACTGGTTTTCACTACTTTCGCTTTCATGAACCAACTTGGAAAGCAACTTGGAACTAGTCCATGGCTTAATTTTCCTGTGACACAAATGATACCCCCTCCAAGTCTCCTAATGTCTTGCTAATTATAAGAGTTGCATAGGCATGATCTTCACTTTTTATTTATTTTTTTATCGACACCATGTTCATTGCTAGTCTCCTTCACTGCGCTGTATACTAACACTGGTGATGTGCCCATGTTTATTCTGCTCTTGCAGCCTTGCAGCCACACTGGTGTATTCCGCTGCTGTGCAGTATGTATCGGTTAAGGCTGCCCCGTTTATCTTGTTCCGTTACGTCACAAGGCCTTTTGGAAGGCCTGAATGGTGCTAAATTAACACGCTACCCTTGCGTGTTTGTCTGAGCCAAACTGACAGTGGTAATATCCTAGTACATTTAAGATGGTCTTGAGAGAACAGAAACTTTTGTTGTCTTCTTTTTAACGAATTGTTCTGTATTAAAGCAAACGGTACCTGACCCCAGTGTCGGGCCCTTCAACCGTGCGGAGCTCTACTTTGTCCCCATAACCATGGTAACGTCACAATTTTAAAACATTTATTCAGTGATAATCAAAAACTTAATTTTCTGGTGAAGATCTGTAAATTAGTTCTGATGAGGGTGACCAAAGCTTGACTTCTCTTCAGTTAGACTTGCCTTTCAGTCAGTCCCAGTGTTTTTTCCTGCATTTCTGAGATTCTAGTAGGCTGGTAATCATTCTTAGAAGTATGTTTTTATTGGTAGATCCTTTTTTGACCTGGATGGGGAAATCTGTGCATCTTGACTGTGATTTTGAAAGCATATTGATACCCTCGGATCGGCCCTATGGTGAAGCCCTTGACGCTTTGCTGTCCAGTATATTGAAAAATACACACTTGCCCCTTGCCTCACTCAAGAAAGAGATCATGTCGTAGTAGAAACCCTTCTCATGTATAAATCATTTAAATGGCAAAGCATTGTTCAGTTGGATGTGGGGTTGCAGTAGGATGTGTTCTCTCAGTTGTGTATCACACTTCCTATACCAGTTCTCACTAGGGGAAACCTAACACCTTCAAAGTTTCTATTTGTCCCCACCCTGAAATCTGGCAACATAGTCTGTAGAAAACACTGTGTGCTGAGCAAAGTTTGTTTTTTTTTTTTTTTTATCATTTTAGATTTTTAGTTTTATTTTGTTCCGTGTATGAGCAGTGGGATTTGGTTAGTGGGAAATGCGAACCATGACCTCTGCAGAGAACCTTTTCAGCAGCCTATACCAACAGCCGTTTGACGACAATTTTAGAACTTATTGGTTGTGTTTTAGTGAATTTCCCATGGCATGGTTGTTTTTGCTCATCTCAAAATGGCCTAACCACATATTTCTAAGAACGTTAGATGAAGCAGATATACAAAGGAAGTGCAGCCTCATCCTCTCTCCCTGCAAGATAGCACTGTTGGCCTATCCATCTCCGTCCTGCTGGTTTACTGTCAGTCTGAGGCTGGCATAAAACTGTGGCAAAACCTCCTTTGCCTCTCAAGTCCCCGCAAGGATTCTACCTCAGTTGCTTGAAGATGGAAAGGAATTCAGTGCAAAAATACTGCTGGGTTTTCAACTGTCCCGCAGAACTTGCCTTTGTGTGCAATGAAGGATGCAAAGCATTAGTTTAACCTGACTTTATCGTAACAATCTCTCCAGTACTGTCATAAAAGCTCTGTCCCCTTTCACAGGGTTATTTTAAAGTAAAAAATAGTTTGAAAAGGACATAAAAATGAATCATAGGTGAACTTGGCTTTGTAACCTTGTATAAAGTAAACCTGAGTTTGTACATAATTGTATACATATTTCTAAACCTGTTTAATTTTTCTATGCACTTTTTTATTTATGACATTATTTGCTTAATAAAGATGTTAAGATGTTTGAACAAATTTGCATTTCGTGTGTATTCTTTTCAGCTTATGGAAACAGCCAAGTAATGCAAGATGTGTGTTTTGTGGTAACTGGTTTTAGTAGATTTTATCTGAACCAAGAATCCAATCTTATTCCTCAAGAATGCTTTTAATTTGATCCCATCCGTATGTGACCAGTAATTTCATTTGAGGAGTCAGTTTCAAGTATAATGCACCAAGCAGTCATTGTGATGTAGCAAAGACTTTATTTACATCTTTTTGCTATGTCATGCATGTCTCTAAAAAACTTTTAAGACCAAAGAGCATAAAGGAAATGCAATTAAATCTGAAGCAAATGTTTTTAGCTGTAGTTTCATATTGTTGCTAACACATTTCAGGAAAAAAAAACTGCTGCAAATACAATAAAATATGCAGGTTATCAGATTTTTTTGCTTAAAGCAAGGATGCAAAACGTGTATTATTGAAGCAAGGATATTAAACCTTAATAGAAAGGGCCAGTGTGGGTGCAGTTACAAACCTGATTCTAATTGTAAATCTCTAGAGTCTTTTCTTGAGGCCCTGATTAGTAGAATCGGGTGAGTAATTGATTTGAATGAAAGCCTGCAGCCACACTGACCCTTTCTGGATATAGTGGAGTACCCTTGATGCAAAGTGTATGCTCAGTACAATAAGTATGTATGTAAATAAGACTCTTTTAGCCAAGGCAGCAAGGGCATACAGTTCAATCCATAAATATTTGGACAAAGACAATGTTATGATTTAAACTGTCACCCATAGAATAGTGGAGTTGAAATTAAGGAATAAATATGAGTTCAAAGTGAGGACATCCTGTTTCAGTTTGAGGGTTGACACATCAGAAATTGGCTGGACGGTGTCGGAATTGCAGCATTTACTTTAAGAGATCCTCCATTTTTTTGAATTTCCATCAATAGCAGTTTTATAATCCTTTCCTTTTGTTTCAATTATCAGCTCTCTTGTTGGTGCCATGTTTCCTCCCAATCACCAAAGTCTGACACCTCGTTAAGGTCTATAAGCACTCTAACTGCAGACTAGTTTGCATATTCAGATTCGTGTTTGTATTTCTTTTAAACATGCCAATTACAAACGTGATTCCATAATTTTTTCCTCAACCTTAAGTGATGCCTCAATGCCATTAATTAAAATAACTCAATCTAATTTGTTTGAGGGATGTTTTATGAAGCCAGAATGTTAAGCTAATCAGCAAAAATTGTTTTGTGTCATATCTGATTGTTACATTTGTTATAAAGTAAAAACAGTGGATGACCATCCTCTAAGTGTGGTAATTTCACAATTTTGCAAGGGGTTATATACATTTCAGCAAAAAAAAAAAAAAAAAAGAAAATTACACCAAAAAACAGGCTGTTCTGAGTGGGCATCCCCTCCATAGAATGAGTTCTGTTCTAATTGGCCAGTAACCAGAGAGTAAGGGAGAGCAACAATCTCAAATTCCCCCACGTAGCTAGCTCGCTAGCTATTAAATAACTCACTGAGAATGGAAAGGCAATGGCTGCTGGCTAAGCAAGCATGGATGTTACATTCACAAAGCAGTGTGACATGCAGTCATGAAAGTTTACCTACACCTGACGTCTAACTACACCAAGGTCTCCAACATTAGGAATGATCCATGGCTAGCATCTGTATAGTTGCAAACATTCCATTTACCATGCTTGCTACTCCATTAAAATGGACAGAATTCCATTAAAAACGGTCACCCGTTCTATCTTTTCCGATTCACTTGTCTCGTACTTCACCTCTAGCTGAACCAGCAATGGTTTTTACCCCTCGGCCGACTCTGGCCGGAGGGGTATTGTCGTCACTTGCGTGTCTGTCTGTCGTCCGTCGTCTGTCGTCCATCCATGATTTTGTCCGGGCCAGTACTCAGCAACTAATGATCGCAGCTTCACCAAATTTGGTATGGTAACTCACTATGACCCATAGATGTGCAACGTCAGGTTTTTTGCTGGATTTGACCTTTGACCTTAGCTCTGTGACCTTGACCCTGGAAATTTTGTCCAGGTCAGTACTCGGCAACTAATTATCGCAGCTTCACCAAATTTGGTATAGTAGCTCATTATGACCCATAGATGTGCAACATCAGTTTTTTGCTGGATTTGACCTTTAACCTTACCGCTATGACCTTGTCCTTGGAAATCTTGTCCGGGTGACATTGTCCAGGCCAGTACTCAGCAACTAATGATCGCAGCTTCACCGAATTTGGTATGATAACTCACTATGACCCATAGATGCGCAATGTCAGGTTTTTTGCTGGATTTGACCTTTGACCTTAGCTCTGTGACCTTGACCCTGGAAATTTTGTCCAGGTCAGTACTCGGCAAATAATTATTGCAGCTTCACCAAATTTGGTATGGTAACTCATTATGACCCATAGATGTGCAACGTCAAATTTTTTGCTGGATTTGACCTTTGACCTTAGCTCTGTGACCTTGACCCTGGAAATCTTGTCCGGGTCAGTACTCGGCAACTAATTATCGCAGCTTCACCAAATTTGGTATGATAACTCTGTGCCACATGGATGTGCAATGTCATGTTTTTTGCTGGATTTCACCTTTGACCTTTGTGCTGTGACCTTTAGGCAGGAAATCTTGTACAGGTCAGTACTCAGCAACTACTGATCGCAGCTTCACCAAATTTGGTATGGTAACTCACTGTGACACATAGATGTGAAAGGTCACATTTTTTGCTGGATATCACCTTTCACCTTGGCGCTGTGACCTTGAGGCAGAAAATCTTGTACCGGTCAGTACTCAGCAACTACTGATCACAGCTTCGCCACATTTGGTATGGTAACTCACTGTGACACATAGATGTGCAACGTCATGTTTTTTGCTGGATTTCACCTTTGACCTTAGCGCTGTGAACTTGAGGCAGGAAATCTTGTCCGGGCCGAGGGGTATTCTGCAACGCGTTATGTTTAAATTCATGGTAAATTCAGTAAGCAATCAGCTAGCTATCTAATAAAACAGAATGATTATCGAAGAGTAATACCTGCATTCTCGATAGCTAAGAACTTCTGAGAGAGGCACTTAGCAAGCTAAGTAGCACGCTAACTAGCTTCATCAACAACCAAGCCATACAGATTTCACTATGGTTACACCTGGAATTCAGTTAAAATATTGTAACGTCCCTGTTTGGGACTTGTGATTGCAGCGTATGTGCCGCAGCCAATGGGAGAGAGAGAGTGCGTGCGTAGGAAATATGCGTGTTGCTTGTTCTGGGATTTAAAAAGCGTTGGGAGTGATGTTTTTCTGTTCTTGGATTCTACCAGCTAGCGCTTGTCTGGAAATGTTTTTGGCATAATAAAGCTTGAGAGATCATCAGAAGTTACCGTCTCTGCCTCCGGTTGTACAGGTCTGTTACACTGGTGTCAGAAGTGAACTATTCCGGTAAGAAGACGGAGCTTCGGTCAGATGATAATTAGTTATTTTAGCGTCCGTGTTGGTTAGTATAGGCGAGCAGAATGGACAACGCCGTTCGACAGAAAATAAAAGTCGAGTCGCCGGACGAGACGGAAGACGTTGGGATGGCCAGACCGAAGTTGGAGTTGGTTATGGTGTGGAGCGATGACCGCCAGAGCGGACATGCTGCTGACGCTACGGGCAGTGCACAACCATTGGAGTTCCCCGCCACTCTCGCCTCTTCTGGGAGTAGCCATGGCAATGCCTACTCTGCCCCAGGGGCCGCGGCTTCTGTGAAGACGCCCAGATACTCTGGTGGGTCAAACTGGGAAGCATTTCATGCCCAATTTGAGCTATTAGCAGATGCTAAGGGGTGGTCAGTGGGGGACAAGGCACTGCAGCTAGCTCTGTGCCTAGAGGGAGATGCCCTGTCATGTCTCCTGCTGCTGGACTCAGAGCAGAGGCGATGCTACGATGCCCTGGTGGGGGCGCTTAAGAGACTGTTTGGAACGTGGTCACAGCCTGCTCTGGTGAAAAATGAACTGAGAGGCAGATACAGGAAACCTGGGGAGTCGCTCCGAGGGTTGGCTAACGACATCGAGAGCCAGGTGCGGCGGGCATATGGTCACATGCCTGCCGATGCACGGAGTGAGTTGGCTACTGACCTGTTTGTAGGGGCCATCTCTCCCCCAGACCTGCGCATACAAGTGCAACTTCTTCACCCAAAGTCATTACAGGAGGCGCTAGAGGCAGCCATAGAGAGGGAGAGCCTGGGAAGCGTGGCTGCCAGGGAAGGCCATGAGGTGGGGCCCCATGCAGTGAGGGCTGCGTCAGGACGTCCTGCCGGGGAGGAGGTACCAGCATGGGCGGTGGAGATGACCGAGCTGATGAGAGCGGCAAATCTACAGGGGCCACGGGGGCCGCGCTCAGGGCTGGTGGTCTGCTGGGAGTGCGGCCAGTCTGGGCACATACACAGGAGGTGCCCTGCTTTATGCCAGTCTCAGGGAAACGCCCCAGGGTCCGCATAGTCGGGGGTGTGCGGACCCTCATCTCTGCCGCCCCGGCTGCGCCAGCCCAGGCCTGTCCCCCGGCACGCGAAGCCCAATCGCACAGCCAGGGGGGAGGGGCTCCGTTCCCCCATGAAACAGATGACTGCGAACTGCCGCCCCCCCAGCTCTGCCCAGCAGCAGGGGGAGCCCAACAGTACAGCCTGGGGGGAGGGGCTCCCCCCCCAGAAGCGGATAAAGTGTACTACCGCCGTCCCAGCTTTGTTCGGCATCGGGAGGAGCCCAACAGTACAGCCTAGGGGGAGGGGCTCCATCCCCCCCAGAAGCTGATGATGGTGCTACACCACCTGTAGTAGTAGGGTGGGTCCGCGGGAGCCCGGGTGGTGGCGGCTCCTGCCGTAACCTGTTTCCGTCCAGGGGGTGACCACTACAGGCCTGGTGGACACCGGGTCTTCGGTGACGCTGGACATTCTGCCCAGCCGGATACAGCTGCAGCCCACACCGGTACAGCTCCGCACAGTGACAGGCTAGCTGGCTCCCATGGTGGGGAAGGGGCTGCTGCAGTTGTGTGTGGAGGGCAGGTGCGTTCGCCATCTGGTGTGGGTGGCTGACGTGCAGGACCCCTGCATATTGGGGTTGGACTTCCTCCAGAACACGGGGTGCCTGCTTGACATGGGGAGGGGTACACTTAGCTTCCCAGGGGGTCTTACCATTGCCATGGGCCCCGTAGCTGCCTGCCCCAGCCCCTTGCTCCCTGCTAGGTCTACCCATATGTTGGAGTTGCCCCTTGCCTTCCCCGTCTTACTACCCTGCCGGAGTCGGTACACAGCCACCCCCCCCGCCCCAACCCCTGTGTCCCATGGTCCACTGCCCCGGGTAACATTTCCCTGGCCCTCCCTGGCCCCACACCCCCCCTCACATGGCAGGGTTCCTCCCCCCGCCCGGTCCCCCCTCCGCAGGTGGGGGGGGGGATGATGCTTTCTGCCGGGATGGGCCAGCCCCCGGCAGCCCCTGTGGCCCCTCCCTTTGCCCCCTTCCAACAGTTGTTGCCCATGGCCCCCGAGTTCACCCTGTATCCCGCCCCGCAGCCCCTGGATACCCCCTTGGCCCCATGGGGTCTCCCCAGGTGGGGAGGGAGGTTGTGCCATTGGCCGCCGGGGACCTCCAGGGCCTGATGTCACCTGTCTCACCTCCCAACGTTCCCCAGCCCCTGTTCAATGCCACCCCTGCCCCCTCCCCCAGTCCTGGCCATGCACAAGACCCAACCCCCTCCCAGCAGTTACGGGGGGAGAAGGGAGAGGAGAACTGCCTCCAGAGGGAGGGATGTGGAGGGAGGAGTACAGAGATCTAGATGGCCTGCAACAAGAGCAGCTGAGGCAGCTGCTAGCGGAGTTCCAGGGCAGTTTTGCGGTGAGCGAGAGTGAGGTGGGGAGGACCCATTTGGCACAACACGTGATAGACACTGGAAACTCACGACCAGTCAAGTGCCGCCTACACCGCCTTCCTCTTGCTCGCCAGCAAGCATGTGACAAGGCCGTAGATGAACTGTTGCAGTCAGACTTCATCGAGCCCTCTGACAGCCCCTGGACAGCCCCGGTGGTCATGGTTGCCAAGAAGGATGGGGGCCTACGGTTCTGTGTGGACAACAGGCGGCTGAACAAGGTGACCACAAAGGACTCGTACCCTCTCCCTCGCATTGACGAGTCTCTAGACCTGGTCTCAGGCTCCTCATGGTTCACCACATTAGACCTCAAAAGCGGCTACTACCAGGTTCCCCTCTTCCCTGAGTCCCGCCCCAAATCAGCTTACTGCACTGGCCGTGGCCTTTGGCAGTTCAAGGTCCTTAGTTTCGGACTTTGCAACGCCCCCGCCACCTTCGCCCGGCTGATGGACAGGGTGCTGGACGACATCCCCCGCCAGGAGTGCCTAGTATACCTGGAAGACATCCTAGTCCATAGCCGCTCCTTCGAGGCTGCCCTGGGGTCCCTGAGGCGGGTCCTTGAGAGGGTAAGGGCAGCGGGCCTGACATTGCACCCTGAGAAGTGCCACTTCATGCGGAGGAGGGTGACCTTCCTAGGGCACGAGCTGGGTGTGGAGGGCATCCACACCATAGACGATAAAGTGAGGGCTGTAAAGGACTGGCCCGCACCCCGCAACCAGGGTCAACTCAAGAGTTTCGTCGGGTTAGCGTCGTATTACCGGCGCTTCGTGCGGGGTTTCGCCACCATCGCGGCGCCCCTATACCGACTGCTGGAAAAGGACGTGGACTATGTGTGGTCTGTGGAGTGCCAGGAGGCATTTCACAATCTGAAGCGAGCCCTGTGCGAGGCCCTGGTGCTCGCCCCGCCCGACCCTGCTCTTCCTTTCGTACTGGACACGGATGCCAGCAGTGCGGGGGTGGGGGGTGTCCTCTCACAGTCTCGGCCCGAGGGGGAGAGGGTGGTGGCCTACTTCAGCCGGAAGTTCCTCAAGCATGAATGGAACTATTGCGTCACTCGCCGAGAACTCCTGGCTGTGGTGCTGGCTATCAGGCACTTTAAGTACTACCTGTGTGGCCTCCGTTTCGCCGTGAGGACGGACCACTCAGCTCTCCAGTGGCTGATGACTTTCCGGGAGCCAGAGGGAAAGGTTGCCCGGTGGTTGGAGGAGCTCCAGTCGTATGACTTTGACATCGAACACAGGCCCGGGGCTCGCCACTCCAATGCGGACACCCTCTCACGGCGGCCATGTGCGCCGGATGGGTGCCGCTACTGTGAGCGGAGGGAGGCGCGAGAGCTGGAGCTGCGGGGAGAGGGGAAGGAGTGTCCGGCCGTCGAACGAGTCGAGGAGATCGCCTGCAAGGAGTTGCAGACCGTGGGGGATGCCGAATGGAGAATCGAGCAGGGGAAGGATCCAGACCTACAGCCTGTCCTGCAGTGGGCGGAGGCCCGGTGGCGTCCCCCGTGGGAGGAGGTGGCACCCCTCTCCAAGGCCACCAAAGGACTGTGGTCCATGTTTGATTCACTGCGACTGACCGAAGGTGTGTTGCAGCGGGCGTATAAGGTAGCAGCCACCGGGGAGGAACGGTGGCAGGTGGTGGTCCCAAGGGGCCTACAGGAGGCGGTGCTGAAAGCCATGCATGGAGCAGAAGGGTCTGAGCACTTCGGGGTCACCAAGACTCTTCGCAGCCTCCGACAAAGCTTTTATTGGGGGCACCAAAAGAGAGACGTCGGTGACTTCTGCCGCCGCTGTGACCTCTGTGTGACGCGGAAAGGCCCAACCGGGCGCTCACATGCTCCACTCCAACAGTTTCCCGTATGGTGCCCTATGGAAAGAGTGGGGGTGGACATTATTGGGCCGTACCCGCGTTCCGATGGGGGTAACCGCTACGTCCTATCTGCCATCGACTACTTCACAGAGTGGCCGGAGGCGTATGCCATTCCAGACCAGGAGGCTGAGACGATCGCCGATGCCCTAGTGGGGGGCATGATCAGCCGCTTCAGGGTGCCAGAGTCCATTCACAGCGACCGAGGGACGAACTTCGAGTACCAGGTGTTCTCCGCCATGTGTGAGCGCCTGGGCGTACACAAGACCCGCACTACCCCGTTACACCCGCTGAGTGACGGTTTGGTGGAGAGGTTCCACCGGAACCTGGGGGATCAGCTTGCCATCGTCACTTCCCAGCACCAGCGGGATTGGGACAAACACCTGCCCATGGTGCTTATGGCGTGCCGCTCCACTGTACAGGAGTCCACGGAGTGCACGCCAGCTCTCCTCATGCTGGGAAGGGAGCTGCGCACTCCGGCGGAGCTGGCTTTTGGTCGGCCGCCTGATGCTCCGACTGCCCCTGCAGGGCCGGCCTATGCCAGGAAGCCGCAGGATCGCCTCAACTCAGCCCACAGCTTCGCCCGGGAACAACTGGAGGAGGCCGGCGTGAAGCAGAAACACAACTACGACATAAAGTCTCGGGGCCGGGACTTTGCACCAGAAGAACTGGTCTGGGTCTACAACCCGATACGGAAGAAGGGCCGGTGCCCCAAGCTCGACAGCAAGTGGACGGGGCCTTGCAAGGTGCTGGAGAGAATAGGAGAGGTCGTGTACCGTGTACAGATGCCTCCTCGGGGAAGGAAGGTGGCACTCCACAGAGAGACTGGCCCCCTACAGGGGGGGGGGTCCCCTTTTCTTCCGACATGGATGCGCAGGCAGCCCCTTCCTCCCCTCAGGGCGCTCCACTCCCACCCGATTCCCCACCCCATTCCTTGTCACCCCTGCCCCACTTCCCCTGTCCCGTTGCCCCTGTCTCCCAGGGGGCCCCGACCGAGGAGACGGAGGAGGCCCCCGGGCCGCTTAGGAGACTTTGTGGTGTCCCTTTGGGGCGCTGAACTGGATAAGGCTATGTGAGTTATGTTAAGAAAAAACAAAATTTTGTATTGGGGTGTGGGATTGTGATTTGGGGTTTTGTGTTGTGGTTCACTGCTACGCCACCTCAGGGTTTTTTGGTCCTTGCATTGTGTGTTCTTATTTTTTTCTTTCGTTTCGGGCTACTCCTCGAGGACGAGGAACTTTATAGGGGGGAGTAGTGTAACGTCCCTGTTTGGGACTTGTGATTGCAGCGTACGTGCCACAGCCAATGGAAGAGAGAGAGTGCGTGCGTAGGAAATATGCGTGTTGCTAGTTCCGGGATTTAAAAAAACGTTGGGAGTGATGTTTTTCTGTTCTTGGATTCTACCAGCTAGCGCTTGTCTGGAAATGTTTTTGGCATAATAAAGCTTGAGAGATCATCAGAAGTTACCGTCTCTGCCTCCAGTTATACAGGTCTGTTACAATATTAACAAAAATTGAAAATGCTTAACTTGTTATCTTGCAACAGATTCTCCTTGAAAATAAACTGAAGCCACAGGAAATTATATGTATCTTCCAAAAAGCATGACTGGTCCCCTTTGGTATAAATTTAATTGCCAGTCCTGCATTGTACTGATCCAGGTTAGTAGCACAGAGCACTCATTACAGAGGTGCAAAATTTAGGTTCAATGCCTAAAAGCCCCACCCCAGAACTTCTGTCCAGCCTCAAGACTTTGCTAATTGGCATAATTATTTAGCCAGGAGGTGGAGCTAACTAGTTAAATCAACTGGTTGAATTCAAGGATGGAATGACTGCATGACAGGACTTTTCCTTTCTGACCCCTGGACTTTCCACCTGTGGTATTCAGAGGCGGGGTGGAGAGTAATGGATCTAGCACGTTCCCAGGGGTAAAACCTCAACTCATTCATCATTTCAAGATTATGTTTTCCCCAGGCTTTTCGGTCATCGTTTTGTGGAAGAAAAAGTTTCATTGGATGCTACCTCTCATTTGCATGATGTTTACTTTCGGTTTTCAAAGATATTGGTCAGAAGTATTTGGGCCATTACTTTGTCGTTAAGTCATTACCTGACCAATTAAATAAAATCATGATTACATTCTTGATATAAAATCTACCAACTTGTGTACAGCAGGAGCATTTCTGTCCAGTTCCAGGTAGAGGTGTATTTCTATTGCAAGTGAATAGTGAAGTGCTGTTGGGCTGATGGAGGAGTAGATTGCTTTCCTGTCCCAGTGCTGTGCTTGAAAATCCAATTCCCCGGGTGCTTTTGTGTCATTTTTAGCTCCACATCAAGTGCATCTTTTTCAGTCAAGCTATCACACATCATTGAGATTCTGCAAACTGTAGCACAAGTTTTCTTTGAGAATGGGAAGCTTTGCCAAGACAGCCACCGCATCGTTGCGACCTATTTCATTAAACACCTTTGCCAAGTGCCCAACGGTCCATTCAGGGGACTTAGTTGTTACTGCTTCCAGCACTGCCTTCAGAGGGCTTTTGATGTCCCGCATGGAATATGCGTAGTTAATCCACATGGCAGAAAAAGAACAATGAGTTGCAACATGGCGGGTGGTCTTTGCCATGGAGTTATCAGGGTCCAGCAGCATGATGAGGTCCTCGAGCACATCCAAATTATCCAGTACTGTCTGTAGTGGGGCCTCCTGAATGTGGGTGGCTGGTAATCAAGATGGCAAAGAAAGAAATTTTGAAGATGTAAAGAAAAGACGTACAATTATGTTGAGAAAATTTCATGACCATAAATGATTGCTTGCATGATGAACTCAGTAGCTAAAAATTTACAAGAATGTCCCTTTTTTAAGTGGCAACTTTTTCAGAGGTTCTTCACACCAGTGCCCTGCGCGGAGTACAAGATGTACACCATGTCCGCACCGCAGCCGCAGGTTGCTTCTCCACATCCGCACCGCATCTGCAGGAATTAGATCAAAATCCACACCGCTCTGCGGTGCGGTCGCGGAGTTCGTGGCTGCGGTGCGGACATGGCGTACATCTTGTACTCCGCGTAGGTCACTGCTTCACACCTATATAAAGGTTTGAGGATGGCCATCTCTCTATTGCACAGACCTGTCCACAAATAAAAAGATTCAAGAATCATTAGCCCTCTGTCAGTGACCCTTGGCTGACCAGTGACCCTTGAAAATCTTTTCTTTTTTTTTTTATTCCCACCCATGAACACATTCATATTTCAGAACCTAATAACTCAAAAGTGAGAAAAGAGACAAATTCTGAAGACAGAATCTGAAAAGCCAAAAGCCCAAATTACTGGGTAGCAATTATCAGGCCCATACTCTGCTTTGTTTCCAAGATATTGACCTCTTAACCCCCGTATAAATAAAAATTTGATAACCAAACATATTCAAACCGTATTTATATTTGTAATAAATTGTCTAAAACTGCAACTGTTACTGGCAAGAGAAATTCTAAAGAAATTCTACCTTTAACAAATGTAACTTCTTCAAATTTAATTACTTCTTTTGTTTTGGGCAATATTCCAATTTTTAAATCAATAGATTCTACCTCAAAACAACTTGAGTTTACATCATTAGCAATAACAAGGTTACTTTCTACTTACCTAAAAGTTCATCGACTTTCTTGTTCCTTTGAGGGGGTAATATGTTCGTATTTACCTTGACTTTGAGATAGAGAGGAAAATTAGGTCAAGTGAGTAAATGAAATACAATAATTTTGCAGTTTCAGAATTTGTTTTTCAAAAAATATTACAAAAATGATTTCTTTAATTCTGATTTCTTCCACGTTTCTGTCACAGTAGAGCATGGTATGAAAGTATTTTAGAGCATTGTAATGGGACTTTCCATGACAAATGCCAGGGATGCTTTTGTGTCTTTCAACTTTTCAGAACAAAAATTTTAAATACAAGTTTTGCTACCATACAGTGAAATTACTATTTCCTCTTTATGCATTTCTTCACATTACAAAGACATAAAACACAAAATGTTAACCCCATAAAACCTACAGAACCATATATGGTTTTGTCAAATGCAACTGCTTTATTTACATTTGTGGACCTTAAGGCCTATCTTAAATTCCTGTGGAGATCCCAACTTTCCAGAGATCCCAAATCTGTCCTGCAGTATTACAGAGAAACGTATAAAATGCAAAAGATCCGTTTTTTTTTTGTTTAGTTGATTTAATGCTGCTGCCATAAAAAGACATGGTCATATATTTGAATATCTCACTAAATGTAAGTGTGATGTAGCTGAAATAAAGCACTGCAACAAGTAGAATTTGTATGTGACATTGTCCCACGGTATGAATTTTTTATTTATTTATTTTTTTACCTAACCTACTTTAGCTTTTAACTGCCTGGTCAACCTTTTAGTTCTGCACCTTTTGAGTCACTGTATCTCATTGAAAGATGTGTTGAATTTTACTGATTGGAATTCTTTAACAGAACGTACCTCAGCCAAATGTTGGTGGTGGCTCAATCAGATTGCATTAAGTTCAACACATCTTTCCATTAGATACAGTGACTCAAAATGCGCTCCAACTAAAGGCTGAGCAGGCAGTTGAAGGGTTAAGAGGGCATTCTAGTGAAAATCAGAGTTTAGAGGTTTTTAAAGAAGAAAATATAAGATCAAATCAGACAGTGCCATGATGGGGAAACTTGTCTCACAAAGGACAGCTGGATTCCATTACAGGACAACATTCACCAGGCCTCCAGGCAACATTAAACAGTCCCACCCAAGGCAGTAATTAAAACATAAACCATTTCAACCACATGAATTTATTTATTTCACGGAATACATTGTGTCACAGCGCAAATGCACTCAGCATTTAAGCATGACAATGCTAGTTCTTCTGTTTGCGCCAAAATTACAGACCCACTGAGTTTCACATCTTCTACTTGGCAATCATTATTGCATCGCCATTGCAGTGCTTTATGTTCTTTTATGTCTTGATTTTGATTAAAGTTTTCAGAGAAAATTGCAAAGGGTGAGTGAAGTCGACTGCTTTTTTTTAATCAATCATTGATATAAAGGGGCAGACATTAAACTGAAACGATTCACATTTTCAAAGTCCAAAACAAATATATGGCAGACGACTTTGGCAAAACTGGAAATAGCAAGTCAGATTTCAAAAGTAGCCAGCAGAAAAAAAAAAAACACCCACTCCTTTGAGTCCTCCCTCCAAAGCCACTATCCTGAAAGACATGAACAGCCCAGCCCCGAAGAGAAGAACAGAAAGCAGGGAGAGAGGACCACAGCACAACACTAGTTTTAATCCCAAACCTTGTAAGGTGGGACCTCTAAAATAAATTGACTGCCCTACCTTTAATCAACTATAGCTTCGCTGAAGCACGAAGTAAAAAAATTCACCAAACTACCGATGCAAAAAGAGGCAAAAACACTGCATCATCTTGGGGGAAGCTTAACAAGTCTGCTCCCTGGAAGAAAACAAATTCGGCTTGACAAATCAACTGAATAGTCTCATTAAAGTCGGTGATGGAAATGTACTAATTGTGATCTTTCATCAAACTGACGAAAACATTTTTCTATGAATTTTTTGGCCACATGCCACTTATAATTTAGCAGAAATGTTCACATTTAATATTTAATTATATGATATGTGTACTGCATATATTTGTCTGAAAGCAACTTAGTGGACCATTAACACCCAGACAAAGAAGAAATGATCAAATAATTGTTGACTGCCTATTCACAAGACAGTTCATCACAAATTTTAAAACCAACTGCTGAAAATCAATATATCAGACAGAGGACACCAAACACATTGTGCTGTCTTTTATTCAAGCCATAAAAAAACTCATCAACCTACCTTTGCACTCACCTTCTGAAGGGTCACCTTTTCTACAGCACTTTACTTTCTTGTTTTTGTAAATGAGTAAAAGAAGACAGACTGTACTCAAGACTGGCACAACAGCAATCCCTGAAATCAAACAGTGGTGTTCAGAAGTGCTCACATGCTCACCTGTGCTAGTTTTTCATGGATAAACTTTCTTAATTGACCTACACCAAAAACCAAGGCTGGACACCATCAACAATAAAGCCAGATGAATCAATGCTTGAAAACTTTATACTTTACAGTGGAAAACATACAATAGCTCCTATTTTCAGGAAGAATCAAGTTCTTATTTTTTCTAAACCTACAGTACTGTGTAAATGTTTCAGGCACCCTAAACTTTTTAAATTAAAATTTGGTCTTGGATGTTTATTTTTTCTTTTCCTCCTTTTCTTTCCTTCCTCTGTAAATAGTAAACACATAAGAAACACCATGTCAGTTCTTCGAACGGAGAAAATTGATCCATTTTATTGTGATTCGCACCAGCCAGGAGGTCGCGCGTGTTAACACCAGCCCAAAGAACACGTTGAGCCTTCGCCCCTACAATTTCCGTCGTTGGTATTGTTTTGTGGGTTCTACACAGTAATATGCTGCATTTATCTTGCCATCAATTTTCACAAGATTCCCTGTGCCTTTAGAGCTTACACACCCCCAAAACATCAGAGAGCCACCACCATGCTTTACAATGGGAATGGTATATTTTTCTCTCTTTCTGCTCTCCATAGTGCTCATGGTTGTGACCATAAAGCTCTATTTTGGTCTCATCACTCCAAATAACTTATTCCAGAAGTTGTGAGGTGTGACGAGGTGCTGTCTGGCATATTTTAGGCGGGCATTTTTGTGGGATTGGCTCAATAATGGCTTCCTTCTAGCAACTCAACCAATGTTGTTTGAGTGCCTCCTTACTGTGCTCCATGAAACGACAAAACCATCTTTTTCCAGAGCATCCTTTATTTCTCTCGAGGTAGCTTGAGGATTTTTCTTTGTGTCCCGAACAATTCTCCTGGCAGTTTGTGCCAAAATCTTTCTTGGCCTAACTGAACTTGGTTTGGTATCAACGCATCTCCTAATCTTCCAACTCTTAATCACGGACTGAGCAGTACTGACGGGCATTTTCATGTCTTTGGATATCTTTTTATATCCTTTCCCATCTTTAAATGTTGAATTACCTTGTTATGAAGGTCCTTAGGCAGTTCTTTTTCACTCACCATGGCTCAGTGCCAAGCCAGATCAGTGCATCCACTCGGAAGCTAACAAACCCAATGACTACACACAGACACTAGTTACAATTTAAAAAGCCACAGGTGTGGAACCCTGAAAAGCCATTTAAACCTGAGTGTGTCAATTTGTGTCTGTATAACAAGGTCAAACATTCAAGGGTATGTAGACTTATGATCAGGGTTGTTTGGGTGATTTCAGTTATCATTGGTATTTAAAAACAGGACCAAGGGTCCTGTAGCTTATTGGCAAGCAATGAATTATTGAAGGTCAATGTCACTAAATAAAAGTTCACATACATTTATAAGACCCCCATGCCCAATCCTAAGCTCTGAAGCAGTTTTGGTGATACAAGTCACTGAAAATTCAATATGTCAACTGTGAACTTTAAAGGTCACAGATGGTCAAGTTGAGGTCAGCAAACAGGCTTCATTTATGACTTTCTAAATGTCTCTATACAAACTTAGGCTCCATCTGTGACCTTTTTAGGGATAGAAGTCATTGAATTTTTGCTAGGTCAAGTTTGACCTTCGAAGGTCAATATGAGGAGTCAACTTGCAAAACCTGCTCAGTCAAGTTTTGAAAATAAATGAGTTCTCGCCCTTAGCCTCTCTTTCAGGCACCTGCGCATGTCCCACTGATAGCTCCACTGTCAAAACCTACTAAATCATATTATAAATTGTAATGGAAAAAGCGAAACTCTGTCAAAACCCGCCAAGTCAAGGAGGAACACTGTCAAATTCTGCTAAGTCATCAGCCAATGTGGAAACGTGATTCTGTTTTCGTTCGCAAGAAGGAACCAATCACAGTCGAGCTTTTATAACCTGTTCAGGTTTTGCTTACTCTAACTCAAAATTGGGGATGCAGACTCAAGTTTCTTTTTGATCGCAGAAAATGCAAACAAATCTCCTCATAAGGGTTCAAAAAGGAAGCTCCTCGACCTTGAAAGGTAAGGAACACTATTATGAGTTTGAATGATATCCTTGTATGTCATAAAATGCATTGCTTACATGTAGAGTGGGTCCTGAGTCAAATACCTTCACCTATTGAGCAGCAGGACTGGTTTAAACACTGTCAAAACCTGTTAAGTCAAAACATTGTGTTGCAAAATCAAAGTCATTTCTTAAAAAGATCCATGAGGCAATTCATTATTTATGTCTGAAAGGCTAATAGTTTCAGTATAGTGAAAATTGGTATCTATGGAAGATAATTTCTATGCCTACCAAAAAAATCAGATTTTTCTAAAGAAAAAAAAAAATGGACCAACTTGACTTAGAAGGCTTTGCAAGTGGACTCCTCATATGAAGGTCACCAAATGAAAGTTCATATATGACTTCCTAAGCATCTCCAATGCAAACCTACGCTCCATATGTAACAATTTTGCTGATATTAGTCATCGAAATTTCACAGTTAAGCTGTTGAAGGTTACTAAAGGTCAAGTTCAAGGTCTCCAAATGAAACTTCATACATGACTTCCAATATGCCCACAATACAAACCTAAGCTCTATCTGTTATAGTTTTGGTGACAGAAGTCATTGAAATTTCACTTTAAATTTGACCTTCGAAGGTCAAGTTCAAGGCCACCACATGAAAGTTCATATATGCCTTCCAATGAGTGTTCAATACACATATGTTCCCAATCTTCAATATATTCAAGCCTAGAAGCCTTTGAAAATTGTAACATTTTGCTTGACCTCAAGTTTGACTTTTCAAGGTCATCTGAGGTCAATTTTAACACATCCAAAATATAGATCATACATGACTTCCTATATGTTGATAATACGCACTTAATCTCTATCTGCAACCATTTACCTTCCACAGGCGATTTTGCCCATTCTCCATAAAACCTAATGTTAAAGTACAGCGCCCCCACTAGACCCAGTTCCGTCGATTCAATCAAAATAGCATTCGCACTGTACATAAAGTGTATCAAGGTGAGTTGATTGCCAGATTTTGAAAAAAGTTATCACGCAGTTTTTGAGAAGGGGGCAGTCCAAGTGAAGGCATCCAGAAAATCAGAAAATTCCTGGGTCACCCCCTCAGAAATTTCTCAAAAAATTCATATAGGTACCTCTGGTGGACTTATGAAATAATACCAAGTATTAGACCAATATCCCTAATAGTTTTGAAGTGAGGGCCTGTCACAATTTTAAGTATTTTTTTTTTAATTTTGACAAAATTGTGTTTCGTCCAACTTTGGGCTTCCACTGCTCCTCTATTATTTGACCTACAGATCAGATTTTTGGTCTCCCTGGCCAACTTTTCCCCTAGAATCAGAATTTCTGGTCAGATTAGGCGTATCTACCTTGGTTGCTCCACAATAGGGCTCCGAAGTTGGCCGAAAAGCCAAAAATCGCAAAAATTGCTGTACTTTTTAAATGCTACAGATCAGGAAGTTTAGGGAATTCAAGCTTGAAATTTTTTTTGTGCCCAGTCCTGATACCTCTCATAGGTAATCCACTTTAATCTTGTTTGTATCTTGGCAGGAATGAGAAGAAATTTTTTTTTTATTTTGCTTGTTTTTCATTTTACGGAAAAAATAGCAATTTTGAAGTCCATGGTTCAACATGTGCGCAATTGACCACATCCTTCAAATCTTTACCATAGGTTGCTGTAGTTGTCAACTTCATCTGATAAAAAAATTGGGATGGTGTTCAGCCTAGTTTTTTTACTGCAATTTTTTGAATGATGTTACCTATTTCAAGCAGATATTGATTAAAATTCAGCATCGTGTAGCATCAATTGCCAAATTCAGCACATTTGCCACATCTAGGCTCTTTGAAACAGCTAAATACATGCAAAAAATAACTTCAGTACAATTTTTCAAGCAAAATCATTGTTTTATTTGAAGCTTAACAATGGATTACATGTACGACTACTACATTGGAATGGTTCACGTGGTTTTTGTTAGAGACCATAAGAATGCTGCTTTTAATCTCATTATGTAATTTTTGCTAACATTGCTAACTATCAAATTTACATTCACTGCCAGGAACTTAGAGGCCTAAAAATCATACATTATGCAAATCTGTAATGGAATCAGGATAAACTTATACAATTGCTACACCAAAACATGGAAATTACACTTACGTGAAATCTGTTTGGTATGAATATTTCCTGGATCTGCACATGTACGCTGTTCACTCATGAACCGAGATAAAAACATCTTCTCATGATGAAAACAAATTTGCTCAATTTCCTCAAGCATAACTCCAGATCTCCAGGCGAGCAATTCTTGATCCTCATTGCTTAAGGTATCCACTCTGAAGAAGCCTGTTTTTCTTGCCATACGTGTATTGTGACATTCATCACCCAATTTGGTGCCTAAGTCACACTGTGGTAAATCCTTCTTACCCTCCATGGTTTGAGTGATTATGATAATCTGATCATTGGAGCTCTTTTATACTGGTCATCATTACGCAATACCAAAACGAGTTCAGACGAATTATGGATTAAGTCATCACAATTCACTTACCTCAGATTGCAGATTTAATGACGATGTAAGATGAAACAAGTTTGTGCTTGTCTCAAGATTTCATTATTTGTTCAAGTTTTAACTTGATGAACTGAACATTACTTAATATTCATACTTTCAACAAATCTATAGCATTTTATGATGTACGATGGTGCTTTTAAATGGCCAATATGGTGTGTCGATTGAAAAATTCACATAAAATAAACTAGGCTGAACACCATCCCAATTATTTTGTCAGATGAAGTTGACAACTATAGCAATTTATGGTAAAGATTTGAAGGATGTGGTCAATTGCGCACATGGTGAACCATGGACTTCAAAATTGCTATTTTTTCCGTAAAATGAAAAACGAGCAAAATGAAAAAAAAAATTTTCTTCTCATTCCTGCCAAGATACAAATAAGATTAAAGTGGATTACCCATGAGAGGTATCAGGAATGGTCACAAAAAAAATTTCAAGCTTGAATTCCCTAAACTTTCTGATCTGTAGCATTTAAAAAGTACAGCAATTTTTGCGATTTTTGGCTTTTCGGCCAACTTTGGAGCCCTATTGTGGAGCAACCAAGGTAGAAACACCTAATCTGACCAAAAATTCTGATTCTAGGGGAAAAGTTGGCCAGGGAAACCAAAAATCTGATCTGTAGGTTAAATAATAGAGGAGCAGTGGAGGCCCAAAGTTGGACGAAACACAATTTCGTCAAAATTAAAAAAAAGACCATCACTTCAAAACTATTAGGGATATTGGTCTAATACTTGGTATTATTTCATAAGTCCACCAGAGGTACCCATATGAATTTTTTGAGAAATTTCTGAGGGGGTCATCTGGGAGGGTCTGGATGCTTAGATATGGACTGACCTGAAGTAATTTTTTGAAATTTCAAGTCCTATCTTTTAACATTGTTAATATTTTCCTTGACCTCAAGTTTGCCCTTTCAAAGTCATCTGAGGTCAACTTTAACATAGCCAAAATGTAGGTCATACATGACTTCCTATATGTAGATAATACAAACTTAATCTCTATCTGCAACCATTTGGCCTCCACAGGCCATCTTGCATATTCATAAAGTACAGCGTCCCCACTAGACCCACTTCCATCGATTCAATCAAAATGGTGCTCGCACTGTGCATTGACAGTACCAAGGTAAGTTGATTGCCTGATTTAGAAAAAAATTTATCAAGCATTTTTTCAGAAATAATTTTTTTAGAATTTCTCAGTCCTATCTTCAACACTGGGGCCAAAATTTCAAGGGCCCATAAAACGGACAAAAATGATTTAATCAAAAATACGAACAAAAAACGTCCGGAGATACGGTCTAGTAGTATGTTATGGCAAATTTACACAAAAATTTATCAGGCCAAAAAAAAAAAGAAAAATGTTCCGGACAATAGACGACGGACGATGGACGCCACACCACAACAATAGCTATTCGGCCCATAGGGCTGGTAAGCTAAAAATACAGCCAAGGTATGCAAACTTTTTGCCTCAACTGTATGTGGGGGACAAGGGACATTGAGCAAATGCTAACTGTACAGGTCATCAGAGTTTCTAGTTTTCTGCTTTAGACCCTATATTTATATCCTGGGAAGCCTTTGGAATCTTGTTTCTCAGGCATAATTTAACCATTACTTCTGGACGAACTTACAAGAACAGTGGTTCTTTGATTCACTAGTAGGTTCTATGTTCATGAACCTTGTGGTTGACTCCTGGCCAAAAAGAAAAGACACAAGATGAAGAGTACAATTACAATGACTACATAATTAGTACTTCCTAAACTATTTTATTTATATTTGTGTCATTTACTCTGTAACTCAATGAGTTCGTGAATAATGTATTATTACGTCAACATGGCCTAGATATTAATGTTTTAAATGGTATCATGACTGAAACAGATCCATGACAATATAAGAGATATATTGTATGTAAGAGTACTTACAGTTAGCATTTCCACAGTGGGAGTTAATTTCTGAGGGAAAAGAAGATGTGCAACATTACCGCCTGGATGGCTGAGCAAATATCACAAGTTTTTGTCTACTTTACCAATTTACCGTAGCGTCAGGTGTTCGGCATTCTTCTTGAAAGAAGATCCCCCTATAAAGAGTAAGCAGGACAGAGAAGAGTCAAAGCGCTTCATGACTTCCCTCACAGACGCCTAGCTTAAACTCACATCAAACCATTGACAAAAAGTTGAATATGCATGCAACGGGTTATTTCACCAAGCCAGATTATAGACTTTGCAGGAAAACTTAGAAAGACCTGGACCAGCTATCCAGCTTCGGGAAACATGAAACATGATGCAGAGGTGTCTCAATGTGCAAATCCAATTTTATTTTCTTTTTTGTTTAGGTGCCTGGTGAATCTGATACTCCTTATTATATTATATTATTTGACCACAAAATACTCATTGGATCACATTCCAATCTAGGGGCCAGAGAATATGAAACATCTATAAATCCAACCAACATCTGACTGCAAGTTTGTAAGATTAAATGGCTCAGCAATGAAGACCCCCCCCCGTGCACTTCTGTCACAGTACAGCGGCCCCTTGAAGCCCATACCGGTATTACACTGCACACATGCATTTTATACGTGAGTGTCATAGACAGACAAACATGATGACCACAATAGCCCTTTGGAAAATTGTTTTCCGAGTGGATACCAAGCCCAATTGCGAAAAAGTTGGCACAGCATGGAAAATGCCCCAATTAAATACAAAATAACTAATTTCAAAAGTCCATTCATTCTGTACAGTGACGGCCAATGGACAGAAAACATGGAGGGTGTAAAACACGCCTTTAAACTGATAATCAGTCTTGTGTTAATCCTCTTCATGCCCAGGTGGCACATAAGGCTTCAACAACACTCCGCCACCCGTCACGGTCCTGCGCTTTCCTTTTGGCCTCTCCCCACGTCAGCCTTCCTATCTTCAATTCGGTGTCCAACGTTCACCACCAGATGTTGTTGGGGCGACCTCTCCTGCGTTGTCCTTGGGGGTTCCACTCCAGTGCTGTTTGGGCAATGTTGCCTTTTGCTCTCCTCCAAGTGTGACCCACCCATCTCCACTTTCTTCTTTTGAGGGTCTTCTTGATCGGCTCTTGCTGGGTCCTTTGCCAGAGTTCTTCATTTGATATCCTCTCGGGCCACCAGATGTTGAGGATTCGTCTCTGGCACTTGTTGATGAAGACATGGAGCTTTTGGTCGAGGGCTTTCGTTTGTTTCCACGATTCTGATTCGTACAGGAGAACAGTCTTCACATTGCTGCTGAAGATGCGGATCTTGGTTTTCAGTGTGAGGTGTCTGTCCCTTCATACTGGTCTTCGCATGGTGAACGAGTGTCGAGCTTTGTTTATCCTGGCCCTAATGTCTTTATCAGTTCCTCCTTTTCGGCTGATGACACTACCGAGAACTGGTCCCCTTCTTCTAGCGCCTGGCCTTCCAGTGTGATGCTGCTGTTCTGCTGGGCGTGCATTCTCATGATCTTGGTCTTCTTGGCAATTACATAGAGTCCAGTCGTGGCTACTGTGGCTTGAAGCGAGTCGGTTTTTGCTTGTATGTGGGCCTGGGTGTGTGACAACAGGCAGATGTCGTCAGCAAAGTCCAAATCCTCTAGCCTGCGCATCATGGTCCACTGGATTCCTCTGGGTTGCCTGGTGCTGGTACGCATGATCCAGTCAATGACGATGGAGAAAAGCATCGGGGAGAGCAGGCAGCCTTGTCTGACTCCGGTGATGACATCAAAAGCCGGGGAAAGGCCATTGTTATGGATGACTTGGCACCGGGTGGATAATCAGTCTTGATCTGTTTTAAATCATTTTTGCTGATGAAAGACTAACTCACCTCTCTCAGATGTAGCAAATTCTCCTCATAAAGATGAAAAATAAAACATGTCCTTTGGATGCAAAATATGCACATCTCAATCCATGTTTTCATTTCCCTCTAAAAAAAATCATGAAGCGTAGGTTTGATGGCATGATTTACAGGATATGACAAAAGTTAACAGAGAAAATCCAGAGTAGTTTTTTTTTTTTTTTGTGAAGGTTAGCCTATCATGGCAAGTAAATAAAACATTTTATTGAATTTATTTACTCGCCTTTACATTTCATTAAAAGGGAAGCTGTCTGCTTAACTGCCAGTGGATTATTCTTCTTGCTGGAAAACATGTTAATCGAGAACAATGATTGAAAACAGGTCAATAGTCATCCGTTTCAAGGGATGTTTTCCACCCACCCTGTTTTCTGTTCAGCAGCCGCCACTGATCCTGTACCTCCTCTACAATGCTAAAAGCAATACAACAACAAAATATGTGATGCCCCACCATGTGAATTGAATTACTTATTGCAAATATACGATGTGGTAACTGCAACAGATTCCTAAAGGTTTTTTGCACAGTCACCTGTTTACCATTTTACCATCATGTCTTATAAGCATCCTCATTCAGCGACTGAATACTGAAAACACCAGTTGGTCAAGTAAAGCGGAAGGAATTTTTCCCCATTCCTGCATTATGCAAGTTTTCGGCAGCATTTTTTATAGGGCCTTTGTACCTGCGTATTTCTGTTTGCTGTTCATAATGCACTACATGTTCTCAAGTGTGAAACAGATCAGGACTTCAGGCAGGCCAATCTAGCACCTGCACTCTCTATTTTACACAACTATGCACTTATGATCCATGCAGAATGTGGTCTAGCATTGTCTTTCTTGGATACACTGACATCCCTGGAATTTGATGGCGTAAAATTTCTTTGCATTCATCTTACCCTCACAAATTTGCATGTCACCCATTCCATTTGCTCTGACACACCCCCAGAACATGACAGGCGCCGGCTTTTGGGCCTAACGCCGATTACAGCTTGGGTTGTCCTTGTTATCTTTGGTCCAGAGAACACAGCGGTAGTAAAAAAAAAAAAGAAAAAAAAACACCTAAAATGTTGACTTGTTAGACCACAAAACCCACGACCACTGTGCTTCTGCAAATCTGAGAAGACACAAAGCCCAGAGATAGTGATGGCGCTTTCTGATAGTGTTGATGTATGGCATCAGCTTTGCACAGGACAAATTTAACTTACATCTGTGGATGCAGGAATGAATGGTGTTGAATGACAATGGTTTACTTATGTAATACCAAGGCCATCCATGAAATTGATAACAATCACAACACTTTTGCAGACATTGACGTTTGAGGAATCGGAGATCACACACTTTCTGAGGTGGTTATTGGCTTTGGCCTTTACACCCTGAGATTCAACCAGATTCTTTCCTTCTTTCAATTATATTACACACTGTAGAAGGTAAAATGTGTAAAATCAAACCAAATTCTCTTTGGGGAATGTTTTTCTTAAAGTGATGGATCATGAGATTAAGTGCCTGTTGGCAAATTCTTGAGCCTCAACCAATATTTGCTCTTAAGCAATGAGGTCTTTTTCAAAGCTCCTTTTATACAATAAAACAATTCTCATCTGTTTAACTTCAACAGTTTCACACCGTCTTATTATTGCAACTTTGCACATCTAAACTGCCCCTTTGCCAACTTTTTTAGTGTCTGATGCAGTCATTAGATTTGAAATAAGCTTACATTTTCAATAAACAATTAAATTAATAAGTTCAAGCATCAAATTACATGTATTTAGTGTTTTCAGAGCTTTTTTATTTTACTTGCATTTATTTACTACATCTTTTGGAATTGGAGTTGAACACCACAATCAGTGAACATTACAAAAATTTGATTTTCGTTTGGTGACGAGATGAGCAAAGATGTGAAAATTGCCAAGAAGGCGACAAACTCTCACCTAAAATATGCATTGTCCTTCAAAACATTTAATCATCATCATTGTTTAAGACAGCTTAAAGTCTAAACAGCACCATAAAATCCTTTTTTGATCCATAAACATCACAGTTCACACATGAAATTGAATGATATGGTCAATCTAGCACTAACATGCCAGTTTTTAAATCAAAATCAAATTAAACATTCTTCCACAGGCTAAAATCAGAAGTGTTCACTGAGAGATACATACGATTATTAAAAAGTCCATGTACACATCACCTATAGGATAAAAGACAGATTTGAAAAGGGCATGGCCCTTCTTTATGCATGCTTATTGACATTATTGCAGTTTTATAGGAGTCATGCCGTTGTGGTGAGTAGTTGAATCTTGTCATTCTCCAATGTGAGGTTTTAGTTAATCCATTATTAATTTTCATCAATTGCTCATTTGTATTAGTGAGCACTATTTTTCAGTTTGGAAATTGAGCATTGATGAAAGTTTTTAGGCTGTGAAATCATCACTGGCCTCAACAATTTTCCATGTAGCCTCAGAGAACATATGGGCTGAAACCAACCCAATAACCGGCTCATTTCCCCATCGTCATGCGCATTTATTTATTTTATTTTATTCTTTGCATTTTTTAAAACAGAATAGTCGACAAAATGAAGCTCCAAAACAGCCAAATTACTTTTCAAAAATTAAAGATGCATTTGAACTGATCAAAACTTATGGTGCTTTTCCACTACATGGTACCGGCTCTACTCGTCTACTCTATTCTACCGGGTACTTTTTTGGGGTTGCTTTTCCATTAGAGGATCGTACCGCCTCCGTGGTACCTGCTCGTCGTTGCAACGCAATATGTTACTGCCGCGACGGCATCCTCAGTTATATCAAGTTTACTTTCATTCAGTCGATTTTGTTAAATATGTACAGTGCCGTGAAAAAGTATTTTCCCCCTTCCTGATTTCTTCTTTTTTTTGCACATTTGTCACGCTTAAATGTTTCAGATCATCAAACAAATTTTAATATTAGACAAAGACAACCCGAGTAAATACAAAATGCAGTTTTTAAATGATGAGTACATTTATTAAGGGAAAAAAGCTATCCAAACCTACCTGGCCCTATGTGAAAAAGTAATTGCCCCCTAAATCCTAGTAACTGGTTGTGCCACCCTCGGCGACAACAACTGCAATCAAACATTTGCAATAACTGGCAATGAGTCTTTCACATCACTGTGGAAGAATTTTAGCCCGCTCTTCTTTGCAGAATTATTTTAATTCAGCCACATTTGAGGGGTTTTGAGCATGAACGGCCTGTTTAAGGTCATGCCACTGCATTTCAATAGGATTTAAGCCCGGACTTTGACAAGGCTACTCCAAAATCTTCATTTTGTTTTTTTTTAAGCCATTCAGAGGTGGATTTGCTGGTGTGTTTCAGATCATTGTCCTGCTGCATAACCCAAGTGTGCTTGAGCTCGAGATCACAATCTGAGGGTTGGACATTCTCCTTCAGGATTTTCCGGTAGAGAGCAGAATTCATAGTTCCATCAATTAGGACAAGTCGTCCAGGTCCTGAAGCAGCAAAACAGCCCCAAACCATCACACTATCACCACGTTTGACTTTTGGTATGATGCTCTTTTTATGAAATGCTGTGTTAGTTTTACGCCTGATGTAATGGGACGCACACCTTTCAAAAAGTCCAACTTATGTCCCGTCATTCCACACAATTGTTTGCCAAAAGTCTTGGGGATCATCAAGATGTATTTTGGCAAATGTGAGTCGAGCCTTTGTGTTCTTTTTGGTCAGCAGTGGTTTTCGCCTTGGAACTCTCCCATGGATGCCATTTTTTGCCTAGTCTCTATCTTATTGTTGAATCATGAACACTGACTTTAACTGAGGCAAGTGAGGCCTGCAGTTCTTGAGATGTTGTTATGGGTTCTTTTGTGACCTCCTGGATGAGTAGTTGATGCGCTCTTGGAGTAATTTTGGTAGGCCGGCCACTCCAGGGAAGGTTCACCACTGTTTCAGGTTTTCTCCATTTGTGTATAATGGCTCTCACCGTGATTTGCCGGAGTCCCAAAGCCTTAGAAATGGCTTTACAACCCTTTCCAGACTGAAAGATGTATATTTCTTTGTCTCTCATCTCTTCTTGAATTTCCTTAGTTTGCGGCATGACATTTTGCTTTTTGAGATCTTTTAGCCTACTTCACTTTGTCAGACAGGTTCTTTTTAAGTGATTTCTGGATTTAACAGGTCTGGCAATAATCCGGCCTGGGTGTGGCTAGTGAAACTGGACTCCAAAAATGTGGTTAATCACAGTTAATTCATAATTTAACAAGGGGGGGGGCAATTACTTTTTCACATAGGGCCAGGTAGGTTTGGATAGCTTTTTCCCCTTAATAAATGAAATCATCATTTAAAAACTGCATTTTGTATTTAGTCGGGTTATCTTTTTCTTATATTAAAATTTGTTTGATGATCTGAAACATTTAAGTGTGAAAAATATGCAAAAAAGTAAGAAATCAGGAAGGGGGCAAATACTTTTTCACGGCACTGTATGTGTTTAAATCAGGGGACGCGCACTACCGTCACCACGTTATGGCACTAAAGTCTGCGAGTGATTAATTGTAATTTCTGTTTGACATTCTCCTGATGCATAGGATAGCAGCTGGTGTCCGATTCAGTTGCACATTAAAGCAATTCTTACCTTTCTGGCATTTTTACACTTTTCTTTTGTAATCTTAAAATGCTCCTAATAAGCGTATGGCACACTAAAATGTAAAAGAAATCCGCCAGGTGTTGAAACTCATTAATATTCAATTCTCATATATTTCTGATAAAAGCCTGACCAATAATTTTATTCGGTCCGAATAAAATGATTTGCCGAGCTTCCTGGCTATCATTCGTCACCGTGTCGTTTCCAGTTGCCTACTGCTGTCACCGCTCGCGAGTCGCACGCCTCTCTGGCAGAAAATATGTATGAATTCTGCCGAAAAACGACGCATTTGACTGTAAACAAACGGACGCTGAAATGCTCTAATTATGATCACGTTAATGGTAGTTTGTCAGACTACAAAGGTAACTAAACGTTACGAGGGCATTTTATTTTATACCACATATAGAATTGAATATTATGTAATTACTGTTGGTGAGGGGAGCATCAGAGGTCAGGCAGGGGGAAGAGGGTGGGACTTTGGAGGGAGGCGGAGTTGTTCATGTTCAAATTTTGACCAAGTGCTGTGCGACATGCCAGAGAGGTAACGTACCACCTAAAAACGCAAAGCAACGATATACGTAAAAGGCATTCATATTCATATTCAGACTTCATGAAACATTTCACTTTGAAATTGAAGGCAAAACATGTAGCAAATGCGCAAATCGCAGGAGATGGCAGAGTATTAGAATTTATTGCTTTACGATGTGTCATCTCATCTGATACCTTTCCTTAGAACAAAATGCTTCATCAGCACTCGTAAAGTTATTTTCCGCGCAATTTTCGTAAAATAGGGGCAGCACAATAACTTTCTCAAGGGGAATTAGGGGAACAGAATAGAGGGTATCGCCAATATGAAAAAAAAATGCCTGGATGTTGCATTCGTGCCCCGTTTCAGATGCATTATGGGATAGTTTGGTGACCCAGTCGCTTCCGGTCTCTGCAGAGCCCAACAGTAACTGAACTGTAGTCATTAAGTCCATGGCTCGTTACTGTGAAGCTGCCATGTGTTCGTCGAACGAAAATAAGCAGATAAAAACTTCAGAAATACCCCGGGATGAGAGACTTATTCGCACAATGATCGTATATACGTATGCGTGCATACATTGCTAAACTGTAACTAGCTCACGGTAAACAATAAACGTGATCTCAGCAACGTACCGGAAGTGAGTGAATTCCGGATGTAGTAAGATATTTTGCCGAAAGCGCTACATCTGGGCATTTTTTTCGTATTGGCGATACCCTCTATTGGACACAACCCCGTTGCTTCTAATTTTGCTAAGAACAGGGTCACAGACAAAGAAACGCATTTCATAAATGTAGCAGCTTCGGTGAACAAACGCAACCTTGTTTGAAAGGTAAGGCAACACACAGTATATTTTTCAAAGCTGCCTAAAACAACACACCTTTCAAAAACACAATTTGAAGACCTGTCTCAATGATGGCAAGTGAAGCCAGTTTCCTAGCGATAATGCGGAAGCGAGTTGTCTTGTGCAGAGACGATTCTCACTGACCAATCAGTGGGCTGCAATGTTGCACGTCACATTTTAGTACCTACTGGTTGGCCGTTTTTTGGAACCCCAGGAGAGCAGGTACCAGAAAAAGTACCTTCTAGTACCTACCAAGCGGCAACCTGTGGGGCTGAAAAGTGAAGCAAATACAGAAGTGCCAAAAGCTGCAGTTCCTCGAATGGCCACTTGAGGCTGACTGCAGAAACGAGTCAATCCCCATTGACCCCCATGTTAAAAAGCCCAATTTTACAGCAAAAATAAACATGTTTACAGCCTGGTTCAAATTACGGTTTTGGTCTCTATGGCTAATTTTCCCTCCGTGAAAACTGTGGGGGGAGTGAATTTTTTTGCAATTTTTTGTAACTCTACTATTTACAGGTTTAAATTTCTGCATAATTAAGGGCGTGGCCACTGAGTGACAGAACCTTGAATTACGCAGTCTCTGGGCAGGAGCCATGATGCGGTTATGTCGTGGGTAGGCTAGAGCACAGGGCCCAGTTGTTCAAAGCTTTGTTAACTTTAACCGGTGATTAAATTTAAACCACAGTTTCTATATCTCTGAATGAAAGCACAGATGTTTGTATATTTTTGATGCATTTCGTGGGTTTCCCCTTGATTAGTTTAAGTAGTGAAGAGCATGCGCGAGAATCTTATTTAGAGAGTGGTCATAATGTCAGGTGTTTAGCACTAACCAGTCGTTAAATTAACGGAGCTTTGAACAACCGGGCCCAGGTCTACAAAACATCCTTGCTTTGGAGTCGGAACGCCAAGCCCTGCCGCTAACCCTGGGCCTAGCCCGGCTGTCTGAGGGAGGGGGGTTACTACAGCTCAGCTAGCCTAGCCGTTAATCCTAGGCCTTTTCCAGTCGCGTCTGGGCCGTTATCCTACCTAGGCTCACTCGAGTCACGGAACTTGATCCATTGGCCGCGTTTCTGACTGGAGATTTTTATCGAAATATCAAGATGATAATGTCTTGCTGTGTAGTTAGGAGTTTGTGGTCTATTTTCTAAGATGATGAAATTCTAATATTATTTTATATAAAATTATATGTCAACACGAAGTAACGTTAGTTCGTTCTCTAGCCAACTAGCCAGAAAATGAATACAGTAACCCCCCCGGTTAGTTTTTGCCCAAGATGTTCAGCTGCGCCAGCGGGAGTGTTCGCCTGCCGCAGTCATTACACAGACATGCAGCGAAGTAATAGCGAAACAGAAAAGCGTTTGAATTTAGGGTTAACATATTTTTGAACAAAAGCTGTCAGTCAGGGGTTGGAAAACCGTCACGGCTTCCCTAACAGGTTTCCAACGTAACTGGCTGGTCAGCTACAACATTAGAACCACCATAGCACGCTTCCAAATGACGGGGCTCATTAGCTGATTCCCCAGAGTATTTGGAAGGCTTGACCGGAGATTGCCGTGGTTGTACACTCAGTGGATTCACACAGCAGTATCTTATAGAACTGCATTTGCCACCAATGGATTCGTTCATTTTTCAGTGCGATTACTGAACGGTATCATTGTAAATAGAAAGGCTGGCTAGCTAGCTATATAGCTAATTTGGCATATCCCACGTTACCTAGCAAGCTAGCTAGCTGCCGCTAAAAGTGTTTCTAGATGAAGTCCATCATCCACAAACTAGCTAACCACATTAACGCAACTAACAAGCCAGGGGGCAACGAAAAAGTGCTACTGACCAGCCACGGTCGGCTATATTAGCTGTCGCTTGGAGTAAAGGCTTTTCCCCCAAAGCAATATCAGTTTTAGGACGCGATAAAAAAAAAAAAAGTTGCGCGTCGCAGTGGTGTCGTTAGCTAATGCAAAGGACAGAGATAAACTGGGCAGCTGATGAAGTAACCATGGAGCCTAGGAGCCAGACGCCCAGCTGTGTTAGTTACCATACTTGTGATCAGAATGTGCGAGAGTGTGGTAGGAAAATAAAGATCCGTCAGGTTTGTCATTAAGGTTACGTAATGCAATGTTATCGTTTGGCTGGCCATACTACCGTTAATGGGACCGGGCTAAGGTGCGTACAAGAGCTAAGAAGAGCACCCGCTCGCACTCTGGGGGATACTGATACTCAATGAGGCAACCGCCGCGACTTCCCAGCGGTGTACAGCGTTCGTCGCGCTACTGCTTCACGGATACGAACAATGTTCGTCCTGCGACCGCTTCACGAATATAAACAGCGTTCGACCCGCCACCGCAAGCTACTAGGCAGGATCCATTGCTTTACTAGGACAGATATGACCCTGCATCTCGGCCTTAGCGAACCAAGTAGCATCGAGCTGAGTTGGGTTTTCAGTCGAGTATGGAAGCCGAAGCTATCTTGGTAGCTACGAGCTTAGAGGGCGTGTTTCAGCAAACGAGCTCCATTCGGCCTGCCCACTGGGCTTGCGTCGGTCCAGCAACGGCCCGCCCTTTCGCCCATTTTTGGATTATCCGGGAGGTAGGCGGAGTCAAGTAAGTGCCAAGATGGCGACCAATTTTGCTTCAAAATGGATATTCAGAAACCTGTGGGTGACGTCACGGAGGCTACGTCCATGTTTTACACAGTCAATGGTACCTACTAGTACCAAGTATCAGGTACTTTTTCCTAATGGAAAAGCAAAAAAGGCGAGTAGAGTAGAGTAGAGCCGGGACCGTGTAGTGGAAAAGCGTCATTGTGTAAAAAATCACACTTAACTGTGCTATGGGAAAGCATATTTTACGCCGAAAATAAACAAAACAAACCTTGTTAAACAACTGAATACCATTTAAGGACAAAAACTTGGGTCATACTTCATTTAACCCAGGCGGGGACCTGAATTCCTCCAACTATTGCCAAACACTGAATAGAGATTAGTGTTAGTTCAGGAAAGTACAGAAGTCAGTCTAAAGCCGTGTTTCCATTGGCGTACTTTCGGTATAGTACCCTTGGAACCGTACTTTTGGTACCAAACCCCTAGATCTGGTTTGCGTTTCCACTGCAGACAGTACCCTTAAATGTAGGCGGGGTTTTTCTCCCGGATGGTAAAATGCAATGCAAACACGCGAATACACGCAAAACGCATTGACTTTGAATGTAATCTGTCGTGCAAAAAATTCGTTTCGCATCCGGCGTGAAAGCGGCTTTAGCAGGCAACTTTTTTATTCGGCGCATTTTAATGCCAGCTAGCAAGCTAAATGCTCGCGGTGCAACTCCAGCCAAATTAATTTGCATAATAATGGCTGTACGCATTTTAAATTGACTAAATTTAAATGCATGAAATATACCTCTGCACCTCCTCGTTGTGGCGAACAGACATTTCCAAAAATGTTTTTCTCAAAACGGAAGGCGAGATGGGTGTTTTCCTGCCGTTTCCTTATGGAAGTCGTGCTTGAGTGACGATTCTGTTGGCCAATCAACAGACGGCAGTGAGGACAATGCCCAACCAATACAGAAGGCGTGTTTTAGCTCCGCCTCATTAGTATCGGATGGTAACCCTTGGTACCCCAACCGGAGGGGTGACGAAAAATGGGAACCGTTAGGAACAGTTCCAAAGGTACCATCCACAACTTTTGTAATGAAAATGCTCTGAAATGTGACACGACCCGTACCGAACCGAACCGTTCTGCTTGATGGAAACGTGGCATAAGACAAGCCCCTTCCTATCCAATCATCCCTGACTTCAGAATATCTCACCAAACTAGCAAGCTTTTATGACCAAGGGAGCGTTCATTCATTGCGCTAGCTCCATGTCTTCAATATTACTCCTCCTTCTCTGGCTTACTGAAGATCTACATTTCTTCTCCCCCATCCTCAGCCCCTTCCTTCATGAATGGCATTGTTCATTGTGAGCAGCATTTGTTCATATTGTTTTCATCTTAATGTCCTGAATCACAGGCTTTGCCAGGGGGGCTTGGGGTCTCAGAGACTGTGCCATGCTCACCCAAATCGTTGCAGAGCATCACTCGAGCTAAGCCACAGCCAAATACACGTGCATATTATCTGTGATAAACGGTTAAACCCGACATTAGTGTGCTCCCCGAAATGAAAAAAGGCACTCACTTTTCACAGCACTGCGTGTCCGTAGTAATATTACAGGATGCCAGTGTTAGTTGGCCAGGAAGGCACAACTTGCACTTTCTGCATGAAATGAAACTTCCATTGTTGAATGTGCTGCCGTTTTCACATGGCTCATATGCTGGAGCTGGTTGCCCACCATCATCTTGCATGCCACAGTTGGGGGAAAATTGGTACCCTGAATACAAACAGAGACCACGAGAGGGAGCAAAAAATGCAAGCACTAATTCACAGTTAATGTACATGATGACCTCCCCCCCCACCAAAAAAAGGAAATAGGCAGGAAGGATTGATAATGCCAGAGCAATTACATGTCAGAAACACATTATAATACATCACCTTGTGAATTTAATTGACAGGGTTAATAACTGTGGCAAGTTTTTGAGAACAAATATTTATTTCATGTTAATAATCACTTTTTTTTCTGAATGATTGTATTTCAGTTGAGGGCTAAATTTTTGTAACAATTTTGAAATAATCACAAAAAATGAAGGCATTTCTTCATAACCCTCTCTTGTTCACGTTTACCTGGAGTGCCAACATTAGTGGAGGGCCCGGAAATTAACGATTGTCTCATGTATTTTATGGGAACTTAAAGAAACTTGATCAAGTATTTCTTAACCCAGAATGTTTTTTCATTTATATAAATGGTAATATACGCTTTTTTGGCGAGTATTGTCTACTCTTAAAAATGCCAACACTAAACAACTTGTCATAAAAAAAGTAAATGAAAAAATGAAAACGCGGATGGATATAGCAAAAAAAAAAAAAGAAAATACAGGCGGATATAGCCCCGAAAAACAGACATAAAAGGTCCAAAAGTAGCCCGCAAAACACTGATATGAATCAAGATCAGGTTGCACCTTTAGGGGCACTGGGGGTAAAAATGGAAATGCATCTACAACGCCCTCCATAATTATTGGCACCCCTGGTTAAGATGTGTTAAAAGCCTTAAAATAAATTCAATTTTATTGCAGAAGCATACTCTCACACTGAAAATTGTAGAAAAATGTAACCTTCAACTCAAGTGAATTTTAAGGGGAAAAAAAATCCCTGACTAAGAAATAATTATTTTTCATAAAATCACCTGTTCAACAATTATTGGCACCCCTAACAATTCCTAGGAAATAAATGTAATTGAAGTATTTCTGTCATTTCTACAGCAGTTTACAAAGTTGATCAGAGTATCTAGGAACATTTAATTAGTAATTCATCACTTCCTGTTCCCCTGGGGTATAAATATGACGTGACACAGAGGCCATTTCTCTTATCCACTCTTCAACATGGGAAAGACAAAGGAACACACCATTCAAGTATGGCAGATGTGTGTCGACCTTCACAAGTCAGGTAATGGCTACAAGAAAATAGCCACTCGCCTGCACCTGCCCATATCTACTGTCAGAGAATCATTAAGAAGTTTAAAACAACTGGAACAGTGGTAAACAAGCCTGTACGAGGACGCAAGGTTATTTTGCCACCACGCACAGTAAGGAGGATGGTAAGAGAAATTAAAAGTTCCCCAAAGCTCACTGTTAAAGAATCGCAACAAATGGTAGCATCTTGGGGTCACAAAGTCTTCAAAACAACCATCACGTGCTATCTACATGCCAACAAGCTGTTTGGGAGGCATGCACGGAAGAAACCTTTTCTCACTCACAATCATAAACGCAAACGTCTGGAGTTCGCTAAGCGGTACTGGGACTTCGACTGGGACCGTGTGCTTTGGTCAGATGAGACCAAGATAGAGCTTTTAGGCAACAAACACTCTAAGTGGGTTTGGCGGAACACAAAAGATGAGTATGCAGAAAAGCACCTCATGCCCACTGTGAAGTATGGGGGAGGATCGGTGATGCTGTGGCCCTGTTTCTCTTCCAGAGGCCCTGGGAACCTTGTCAGGGTGCATAGCATCATGAACGCTTTGAAATACCAGGACATTTTAAATCAAAATCTGGTGGCCTCTGCCCGAAAGCTGAAGATGGGTCGTCGCTGGGTCTTTCAGCAAGATAATGACCCTAAACATGTGGCCAAATCTACACAGATATGGTTCACCAGACACAGAATCAAGCTCCTCCCATGGCCATCTCAGTCCCCAGACCTCAACCCCATTGAAAACCTGTGGAGTGAGCTGAAGAGGAGAGTGCAGAGGAGAGGACCAAGGTCACTGGATGATTTAGAGAGATTGTGCAAAGAGGAATGGTCAAAGATCCCTCTTTCTGTATTCTCCCATCTTGTGAAACATTATAGGAGAAGATTAGGTGCTGTTTTGCTGGCAAAAGGGGGCTGTACAAAGCATTAACATCAGGGGTGCTAATAATTGTGATTTGATGTAAAAGAATTATTTCTTAATGTGGGATTTTTTTCCCACTGAATAAATGCACTTGAATTAAAGGTTGGATTTTCCTCTTTTTTTCATTGTGGTCCTACATTATTTAGAAAAAAAAACCTGAATTTATTAGAAGCTAAAGAACACATCTTAACCAGGGGTGCCAATAATTATGGAGAGCGCTGTACGTTGTAATTTTACAATTTGTGTTATTTTCAGTAACTATGGTATTCCCCTGATAACTACTTCAAAGTTCATGGACTAGTCACAAATACTACGAATTCTATGGCCTCAAATGTACGCATACCCAAGATCCATTTTGTGACGTTGTGGACACTACAGCAATAAGAGTAACAACTTAAATGTCTCGAAAAAATACAAGTTTTATTCAATAAAACATGCTAAATACACACCTTTTATCATAATATAATAACAACTTATAAAAAAATGCTATTTTTGCATACATTATTAACGCATACCTAAACTAGAGGCACTCCTAGAGTGCAAACCTCGCCAAAGCAGCACAGTCCAAATCTTGGTGAGTGGGAGCGAAGTTCGGTTATTGCGTGCCAAAAGATTTCAAGATGGCTGCCGTGGCGGCCATATTGTTTGACTGATCGCGGTGAAAATCAATAGGATCCATCCCTGATGTAATAGCAACCCACCCACAAAATTTCACAGAGATCAGTTCATTACTTTTTGAGTTATCTTGTTCACAAACAAACAAACAAACAAATGGCACCGATCACATAGCCTCCTGCCAACTTCGTTTGGCAGAGGTAAATACTGCTTTTTATAACCACTGTTCAATACAACATCAACAGCTGAAATTCTCACCTTAGAATGCACCGGCATATCAATTTAATTAGTGGAGGTTTTACTACATCATAAATACATAACTACAGGCACACTCCAAATTAATCTTCTAATTTATTTTGTCAAATTTTTTGCATAAATCACAGTAGAACTTTGCTTGCTCCACAAATATTTTAGAGCACTGTTACTTTTTGATAACCCTGCATAGCTTCAGTGGGTGTGGATTAGTTCTGTCATTAGTTAATTAGTCTAGATTTCACTTTTAATAACCATTATATATGAATTTATTCTTTTGAGGAGTGGTTGATGCAGTATTAGAGGATGTGGGGGAAAGTGTTGCGGACACTATACACCGTTGCGGACACTACAAACAATATTTGAATTCATTTGTGCACCACAAAAGGACCTATATATTGAATTGATTTTACTGCATATAAACCTTATCTTGGGAGCATTATTCAACTTAGGTGGGATAATCCCACTTGGCCATATATGCTTGACAATATATCGTTGCGGACACTACATATATTTGGCGACACCATTCAGTACCAAAATCAAGGCAATATACCTGACAGGGAAGTGTTCCCTTATCAGAAGTGTGATCATTTCTTGGTAGGAATGGTCATAAGGTGCTCAGATGTGACTTTAAGATGTTTTTAAGTGATTATAAACCCTTCAAGCAAGTAAATATTTAAAAACTAAGGCAAAAAATGAAAAATCAATAACAAAGGACATCAGAGATTCTAATTGCGGTAATCATGGCATCCCAGGTGGGAGCTCCGCAAAATAACACGCACATAAACCAGAAAGAAAATACAGAATTAATATATACATATAACTAGTCAACTATTTTTTATTTATTATTATTATTCCTTTTTTTTTTTTTTTGCTTCATTTAGAAAATCTCAATGCAAAATTAGTTGATGTGAAAATGCCCCTCCATAACAATGTGTAATGGCACAAACTGGCTTTTTTAGTAGTTGCTGCCTCGGCATCTAATCAGCTGGAAAGTTCATCAATTCCTGTGCAACTGATCATTGTATGCGTATGTTACTAAAAAGTACAATACTGAACAGCGTTGTATACATATTATTTAATAGCTCATACTAGAACACAGACCAGGGGATATTTACATCTTGATCTCGATTCACATCACTGCATCCTATTCGTACAAACTGAAAATAACATACCTGCATACTTCTTAAACTTCATCTCGCACAATTCGCATCGCATCAGTTGCGGGTTCCAATACGTAGCCAAATTCTTCCGGCATCTATACGAGTACCAATTTACGTTCGCTTTAGTTCCAAGGAAATCGAAGAAATACATAAATACATAAAGGGTGCATCTAAATTCGCTCATTGTGTTCAGCACTCTCTCTTCTCTTATTGCAATAATACGCAACTTCTTCTTCTACTTATTCTTCTTCTGCCTCGTCGTCTTCTTCTGCTTTCGTCATCTTCTTTTTGCGCTGCCCAAATGGCCCATCAACTGCTCCGAGACCGTTTAGATAATTGATACCGTTGAAACTTTTAAAAATTCAGCTTGTTCTTAATTGAGTTGCATCTGAACAGATTCTTGAACTTTTTTCTGAGTTTTTGAGATATTTAACTTTAAATGTCTTTTTTTGGGGTCCTATTAAATCAATCCATTTTGTGCTGGTTCAGTAGATTCAGCACAAGAGGGCAGCAATGTGCCTTCTCTGCGTCTTTCTGCAAAATTAAAAGAAGAAGAAAAAGAGGAGAAAGACGGTAGGTGACTTTTCCTGTTTAAAAAGAGGGACAAAGCAACCATGACGTCACCCATTGTTTCGATTCTGGCAATTTTAATAGCGCCATTTCGTCATTTTGAAACCGGATGTGATTCCTATTAGACGAGAGCGTGAAATGAAGATTCAGGGAGGAGCGAGGGGTGGACCTATGGATGGATCTTACCGTATCAGGCGCGGACCAGAGGATAGCCACGCTTCTAAAGCATATTCTGGCTTTATCTTTTATTCATTTCTATTTGGTACCATAATTTACAAAAATGAACATCAGGATATATCGAAGGAGACTTGAAACTTGCTAGTAAAGAGTAAGAGTAAGCCTGTTCCAAGCCTAGTGGCCCATCAGGCCGGTGCTTAACCCCGGTTTCTGTGGCATGAAGTGACTAGGAGTATTACTACTCCCCCTGGATGGGTGCCAGTCCATCGCAGGTACTCCCCCAGCTCTTAGTCAGGTTTCCCTGACAATTTGCTGGCACCCATTTATACACCTGGGTGGAGTGAGGCAGTGTGGGAGTGAAGTGTTTTGCGCAAGAACACACCGCGCGGGCCGTGGCAAGGACTTGAACTCAAGTCAAGCCTGCTTAACCACTGTGCTAAATAAATTAGGTGGTGATAGGATTGAGCTACTGGAATAAGGTTTTTCTCTCACCCCAGCCACCCCCCCCCCACACACACACACACACACACTCATTCCCAGCCCCCTCCCCTCACTCATACACACTCACATCAATATCCTCCCACAGTGAGGGGCGCCTGGCACCTGGTCACACTTGGTAATTGGTGTATTGTGCTCAGAAGGAAGGTATATGATCAAAGGTAATATCAACATCCTGTAAGTTTGGCTGGATGTTTAAGGAAGGTGTTACATCCACCACTTGCTCTATCACTGATCTTGTACTTAAACCCCCCGAGATGTGGAACAGTGTGTTAGATTCTTCTGGCGACGCTAAGGTGTCGACGCTAGAATCCTCCCCTGCGCATTGTAATAAAAAGCCTTTTCAATTGAAGTGGTCATTGGTGTGTCACTTCATCGGTCCCAACTTGACTCCACGACACAGAAAAACAGTCTTAACAGATGGCGACGAGGATGGATAGGAAACATCTCCGGTTGGACCAACGATAATCAACTTGAGGGTGAGTATTTTTTTTATTTTACCATCCTCATTCGGTGTTGATTGTCCTTGAGCCAATTATTAGAGTGACTCCTATTATTTTGATAAAAAATAACGTGTGGAATGGGATCAGTGTTGTGATTGAATCACTGATGACTTAGGCATATTGGCGCCGCTTTCCCACTGAATTTTATGGAGTTGGGTGGTACCTCCCTGTAAGAGGGACACAGTGTCATTAGTCAGTGGCCCTAGTGGAGTCGGGTTGGACTCGTGAAGAGTACGCTATATGTCATTGCCTTTGAGGCATTTGGAGGTCTGGAGACCTTTAAAGATTGATAGGACGTGAGGAGCCGCCATTGCCGCATTTGTTGATAGGACGCGAAGCTGCCACTGCTGGGTTTTGGAGTCGGGTTGACTCTCGCATAGGGACTTTGTCGTTACTACTCGAAATTTTGTGGAGTTAGTTGTGCTCCTGTAAGAGGACACATTGGCAGTCAGTGGCCCTAGTGGAGTTGGGCTGACTTAGCTAAGAGGACATTGTCGTTACCATTGGCATTTGCATGTTTCGTTGTTAGCGAAAGGACGAGCCTCGCGTGTAATTTTAGGTAAATAGAGTTGTTCGAGGAACTGTTTGGACCGCTTTTGCCATGTTCAGAAGGGAGTTTGGCTCTGGTAAACTTTTGAGTTGTGTGAACTGGGCTGTGTGGCGAGCCGGAATGCTGAAGTGAAACCTTGGTTATTTGCCAATGTCATTGAATGTTGAAAGTGCAATTGATTGTTGCTTGTTTTGTTGTTCCGTGTCTACTGCCTGATAATTGTAAAGTTGCTGAAGCACATCGTCTGCAGCGATTTGTTATATTGTTATGCTAAGTTTGTGTGTTAGGCTGTTATAATGACTACATTATACACCTGCATTGTTCATTTTAGCGATAAGGCGTATATATGTATGTAGATAGAAAATGATATAAATTGCGTATATTATGAAAGCACCAGAGGTGCTGATGCCTCGGTGTGTATTAAGTTTAGCCACTACTGATGTACAATAGTTGTACAGTAACATAAAAAGTGCTTTGAATACATAACAGTCAATAGAGTGTCCTTGTGCCAAAAATCATGTGGGTGTGGGCTTAACATTGGCGTACACAAACGGTATACCGGAAAACATGAAGTGCAAGCAAAAATCAAAATTCAAGTAATATTTAAAATCAAGAGAACAGTGTTTGTCACTTTCGGCATTGTTACTTTAGCTTGATGCACACGCTGTCGCAGTTATGATGGTAACAGACAGACAAACAAACAAATACACAGACTGAGTACCGTATGCTCGCTGTGCGCATGCGCACACCGAGGCATAATAATGAACTTGTCGAGGTTCCGGTTCCGTAGGATAAGGACCGCGAACAGTACATGAGCCCAAAGATCTTTGATAGTCCATGAGCCCGAAATAAGGAGTTTTATATAGTCAAAGAACCCGAGCAGGGGTAAATGATAAAATAAACTCATAATGATTAAAAAATTTTGAATACACGCTGCCCTACCATTCCCTTTTCGACTGGATAAAAGTTACAAGCACATAGTTTACCTTTTTACCTTTAAACGCTGCTATTATGGGGACGAACACAAGTATAAATACATACATTAGCTGCCTGTAGTCGATACCCATAATAGATAATAAGAGTTTTAACTGTCTGAACTAAGAATGGAGAGGGAGACATTGGGTCAAGCGTGTTCAGAAAAGTTGCTTGGAAGCTTAATTGTACCGAGATATAGTAGCACAGCTAACTCTGCTTCCTTTGAAAGCAAACGAGATTAAACTTTAGCTGAGGCTATGAATGAATGGTGAACAGTCGTAAGGGCAGAAAACAAGGGAAGCTGTGATGTGTGTTGTCTTGAGCTATGAGAGCACTGTTTTAAATGTGGCAATAATATGGGTTGTTTTTAAGAGTTCGCTTGCATTCCATACTTTTAAGTAGAAAATGCAGGCAGAACTGGTGGGTCTGTTCCCCAGGTGCAGATGAATGGGAACCAACAACTGAGGGAAGGTGATCACTTTAGCTTGAAGTTCAATGGATGCTTAGGAACAAAAGGGTAATTTGTCGAATGACAGGAGGCTGGAGGGTGATGAGGTTAAATACATAGGGGCTGAGGGGTTACTGAGTGTCTTGTAAATATGCTCAGGACGGAGGAAATGGTATGTAGCATCAGAGGGATTAAGTGTAATGATTTCTAGATTGAACTAAAGGATGGAAATGTTAAATATCAGAGAAGAGGGGTTTTGACGCCTGTGCTGGGATACAGCAGTGGAAGATGGGAGGGCCTTGCTCAGAACGGGGAGGCGCACTGCTCAGGCCAGCAGACTGAAAGCAAAATGTAAGTAGGGAAGTGGTGAAATGGAGCGAAAGTAGGTACTGTGTGAATAAGAGAGAAAAGAAGCATGAGGATATTACTGTAAATTACAGTAATTTCTGAAAGACTGTAAAGAACCATGGTGTTCATTGTTGCCAGTAGGTGTGTGGTAAAAATGTCAGAATAAAGATCCATGTAAGATTTAAAAAAAAAAAAAAAAAAAAAGGGAACAGACTAGGCAATTAAAATATCGGAGGTTGTTTCTGAGCCATCCCACAGCTTTTGGGTAGAATGAACTATAGCATGGCAATCTCCCTCAAATTGTTGAATTATATGCTTCTGCTGCCTGTGAAACAATGACTGACTAATGTTTGAATATCTACGGGACTCTTAGATATGCCTTGGGTTGCACACATGACTATTTGAGTTTAGGTAAATAGGGGCCTAATACTACGTAGGGGGCCCCAATATAAAATGAGGGGTAGTGAATAAACTGCACAAAGCTGTACGGGAGACCAAAACAGTAGCAGTGTTGAAAGTAAAAGCCCACACCAATGGGACTGATCTCAATTGAGGGTAAATAGGCAGATGAGTGGGCAAAGATTGCAGCCAGTGAAGGGAAGCCTTCTCGTAGTGGCTTTGCAAACAGGAGCAAGTGAAAAAGGAAATGTTCTTTAGAACTGTTGTTGCAACAAGCCCCCAGAGCTGAGAAATGGTTTTGATGGAGAATGGTGGAAATTGGGGCAAGAAAACATTTGGAGGGGCCCTGAAGGTGCTTATGTTCTGCCCAGTAGTATGATGGGAACAATGATCCATTTATACCACTCACTAGGGCATGATGGAGTGAAGCAGATGCGGCACAGGATGGCACAAACATGCTGGCATCCTAAACTGAGTGTTAACATTCACAATTATGTTCGCAGGTGTATGACGTGTGCGCGATGCAATCCAGGACCCACCATTAAGTCTAGGATGAGACAACAGCCCCGACCCACCCAACCTTTTTAGGGAAAGACTGGGTGACGCAGCTACCATCGGTTTTCCTCTCTATGAGAGCAGGACCAACTGACCCTAACTCACTTTCTCCCTTTGAAATGCTTACAGGCCGACCCATGAGGACCCCTGGAGATCTGTGCATTGGTGGTGGTGATTTGCATGTGATGGGTGACCGTCTTGTTGAATATTGCAGACATTTGTCCCAGTGTGTCTCACAGGATCACAGGACAGAACCTAAACGCAGGGAGAGGATGGAAACGCCAGTAGAACATGGAGACCAGGTGCTGGTGAAAACCTACTGTATTAGCTACACATTTGACTCCTTACCTGGTCCGGACCATACTGTCCTGCTCACAACCCCATCGGCTGCCCGGCTGACTGGGATTCCAGTGTGGGATCCATATCACACGCTTGAAAAAAAATATTATTGGGCGTGAGACACAAACATGGGGGCACAACCTCGGCTCCGTCCCTCTGCTCCTGGGAGCCAGTTCTTTGTTTTGTGCCCAAAGGCAGACACACGCTCCGCAGTACACAAATGTGCACCAACTCCAGCAGGCTGCAGCTGACCTGGGACAACCTGAGGAGTATCAACCTGACTGGATGGAGCCCATCCAGTGCAATAAAGACATTTGGAGGATGACAGATTGTCATTTTTGGGGAATAAGGAACCCTGGTAAATTAGTAGAAGATCTGTGTTGTAGTGTTGTTGAAGGTAATGGATCTGGTGTATTAATCTGGAAGGACCCGAGAGTGTGGGTTGACACAGGATTAGGTTGGGAAGAGGCTATTAGAGGCATGAAATGTTCAATATCAATTGGAATAAAACGGCAAGGGATTGAGGAAGATGGTTGCCCTGACCCGATGGCCACAAGAGTATGCCCCAAATTGAGAGGTGAGGCCTGTGCTACATATGTAGGGAGCCTCGGCATGCCCTGTATTGTATCCTGACCAAAATTGGATTAGCTTCTGAAGGAGAGCCTCTGCCTGCTCTGGTTGGTGTGTCAACTCGACATTTCATTTAATTAAAGTGAACACATTATCTGGCCTAGGAATTGTTCACATTTTTTACAGAATTAGAACAATCTATCCAAAAGCCTGATCAATTTTTATGTTACAGCGGGTTACAAATGTTATAAATATGATGTACATAGGAAACGAGAGATCTACTATCAGATATTGTAGGATGGATGGGAGCCACTGGCTCACAGAAAGGAATGCCATTTCAATGGCACAGAATCTAATAACCGTGATTGGGCTGACAATCTGTTAGGCATCGGGTGGCAAAGGGAGGACTACTTTCTAACCAAGCTACTCGCCATCTTGCTTCTGCTACGCATGACACTGGGGAGGTGATCACTGTTTTGCTCCAGCATTTACTTGAAAATACTAAAACTTACGAAAAGATTCTATTGGTAGAGCATGTGCATAGGAGGGTGGAGGAGATGTGTTACAGATCTGGCATGGCATTCAGCATGGAGGTGGCAGCTCTGATAGGTGACCTGCTCGCGTCATGTGTACCAGGGTGGGTACGGTCTGCAGTCCTTCTGGAGGCTGAGTCAGCTCCCTGGGTGGCGGCCGGGGAGGGGTCCCTATCGATAGTCGGGGCATGTCACAATGGCCAGGACATCCGTGGTGGTGTTCTAATTCCAGTCGGGCGGAAGCCTCTTCTCCATACTGAGCACAACCCATACACCCGCCCATTCCCATGTAACGGACATGTGTGCCGAAAAGAATGCTCAAATACATCATCACTGACAACAACAGAAACATTGCCTTTTCGGAAGACCAGTGTTTCTATCAATGGAGGCTGGGTACTATGCACAGCCTCACTGAGTCAGGACAAGCCCTATCACATTCAGTGGGACCCTGAACTGCAAATACAAGTATTACCTAAATCTCCTGGAGCAATAGCAGTGAGAACCAACACTAACACTTGCGCGGTTTGGGCCTTTATACTTGGTCCAAAAGCTTTGTGCAATGACTACCACTTCTACTGCATTAACCTACTGGCACGTCTATCACTATCGGCTCCATTCTAGTCGCTCCCGATGTCACCACTAACACTTCTGTTCCAGCCTTGGAGAGCTGGGTGCTGGACCACAATAATTATTTTGAGAGAGCTCTGATGGCGGTCTCTGACAGAATTGAGAGGATGGTTAAGGAAAGCGGTGCTAGAATCAAACATGCTCTGATTTCTACTCGGGAAGCAACAGATGCTTCTCTCCGGGCTGATGAATGTTATCATACTGCAGCAAAAAAGGCAACAACTGTGACCCACTGGGATAACAGGTACAACATTTCCTTGGGAGTAGTCCTTTGGGACGACTTTGCAGCTATTATCCCAGGGTGTCTGGGGACTTAGTATTGTAGGCTTTGTTTTAGTTATTTATATGTATCATACCAATAGGCTAATCAGGAATGTACAGCACAGTCTAACATTTGTTTATCTGACCCATTCTCTTGCGAATGGTGGCCTAACCAGGCCCAAATCATGGTGGGTGGGACCTTAGCTCACCACCAATACAAAATGAGGGAGTGATAGGATTGAGCTACTGGAAGGTTTTTCCTCACACCAGCCACTCCCACCTCAGCCCCTCCCCTCACTCATACACACTCACATCAATATCCTCCCACAGTGAGGGGCGCCTGGCACCTGGTCACACTTGGTAATTGGTGTATTGTGCTCAGAAGGAAGGTATATGATCAAAGGTAATATCAACATCCTGTAAGTTTGGCTGGATGTTTAAGGGAAGGTGTTACATCCACCACTTGCTCTATCACTGATCTTGTACTTAAACCCCGAGATGTGAACAGTGTGTTAGGATTCTCTGCGAATGCTATGTCGGACGCTAGAGTCCTCCCTTGCGCATTGTAATAAAAGCCTTTTCAATTGGAAAGTGGTCATTGGTGTGTCACTTCATCGGTCCCAACTTGACTCACTCCATACAGAAAACAGTCTTTTAACAGTGGGAAGAGTAGGGTCATTTTCTCATAGACTTCTATAGCACTGAACTTCTTCGCAAAACACCGACGCTAAGCATTATTCATTAAGTAGAATGCAATTTTAGAGATTTCCTCGTGATACTCTACTTTTCAGACCCGGTGCTGCATTCATTTTTTTATACAGTTTATGATTACAGTGCATTTAGTAACAAATCAAAAGGAGTAGCCAATCACTTGGTCTTGAATCGTAATTTACAACAAAACGAGGAGGTCGTTCAACTAAGTGTTCAGTGTGAAGTCCTTTAGCAGATTCTAGCACTTGTAAATCAGTAATTGACATTGTTTTCTTCTATCATGTCTGCTTTATCTCAAACAAATTACTCGACACAGAATCTGTGTTCATATTTTATTACTTCTACGAGATCTGAAGCACCAGGTAATTTAGAATGTCTGGATACTCGACATTTGGAAATCCAGATACATCTTCGCTACAATCAGACTTTTTCAGCATGTTGTATGGGTCGAATCCACTGAGAGAAACCTTTTCTAGATGTCTTGCTCTTGAGGGGCCCGTAAGACCAAAGTAATACTCGGGAAAAATAATATTATTGATCAGTGTCGCGTTAGTTGGGGCCATTCTGTTTCTTTGTATACCACCACCATGGTGGATGCTGGTGCCGTAGCACTGTTTAGTCATGTGACTGAAGGTCAGAAGGTGAATTTTTCTTGGTCAAAGTTTGTGTTTTCTATAAAATGAAATAGTTGCCAACATAGAAAAAGCTGATCGACTGAAAATGTGTAAAATGGATATTTTGCGTTTTGGAAACAAACTCTTCAAATCATTTTTTGATTCAACAAAATAAATTTAAAAAGGGGAGACAATTATATCTTTTCTCTCCATTTAATCTGACATAACTTTGGGGAAGGAACTAACTTTTGCGCATGGTCTTCATTGAAAAAAAAAATAAAAGATGTTCAGTATTTCCGTAAAATCTTAATTTAGCCTAAATAAAATATTCATAATTCAATTTTTAAAATAAAGTACTTTATGAGCCATGACACTCCTTTCCTTAAAAAAGAGAACAATGCAAAATAGCCTGTATCTACACCATATAAAGTAAAAAAAAAAAAAAAGTAAAAATAATGAAGGAAAGCAAAGCAGACCTGACCTTATACTTTCAAAAAAAATTTCAAAGTGATGAAGATGTCCACATTCTTAATTAATGAATTATTTATATATTTAACACACAACAAACTTTTGTGAGAAGGCTAAAGGAAGAGTTGGGCACCCAGACTGCTCACAGTTTGCGAGTGCTTGAATTTGAGGAGTGAAAAATACACGTCAATCAAGGTAACATCACCTGCCGAGAATGGTCAGTCTTTCAGGCAAGTCCAGGCTTATTGTTTGTGCCGTAACTAAATGTACAACCCCAATGCCAAAAAAGTTGTGATGCTGTGTAAAAAGTAAATAAAAACAGAATGCAATGATTTGCAAATCTCATAAACTGACATTTTATTTACAATTGAACATAGACAACATATCAGATGTTGAAAGTGAGACATTTTACCATTTCATGAAACATATTAGCTCATTCTGAATTTGATGGCAGCAACAAATCTCAAAAAAGTTGGGATATGGCCATGTTTACCATTGCTTAGTATCCCCTCTTCTTTTAACAACAGTCTGTAAATGTCTGGGAAGTGAGGAGACCAATTGCTGAAGTTCTGGGAGAGGAAGGTTGTCCCACTCTTGTCAGATGTAGGATTCTAGCAGCTCAACAGTCCGGGGTCTTCTATGTTGAATCTTTGTTGAATGCAGCAAATCTTTTCTATCAGTGAATGGTCTGGACTGCAGGTAGGCTAGTTCAGCACTCAGATTCTTCAACTGTGAAGCCATTCTGTTGTGATGGATGCAGTATGTGGTTTGGCATTGTTTTGCTGAAATATGCAAGGCCTTCCACGAAAGAGATGTTGTCTGGATGGGAGCATATGTTGTTGTAAAACCTCTATAAACTTTTAAGCATTGATAATCCCTTTCCAGATCTGTAAGCTGCCCACGCCATAGGCACTAATGCAACCGGATACCATCAGAGATGTAGGCTTTTGAACTGTGCGCTGATAACAAGCTGGATGGTCCCCCTCCTCTTTAGACCGCACAACACGGCATCCGTGGTTTCCAAAAAGAATTTCAAATTTTGATTCATCTGACCACAGAACAGTTTTCCATTCTGCCTCAGTCCATTTTAAATGAACTTTGGCCCAGAGAAGATGGTGGCATTTCTGGATTGTGTTCACAAATGGCTTCTTCTTTGCATGATACAGCTTTAGCTTACATTTGTAGATTGCATGGCAAACTGTGTTCACAGACAAATGATTTCTGGAAGTGTTCCTGAGCCCAGGCGGTGTATTCCAGTGCAGAATCATGCCTGTTTTTGCTGCAGTGCCACCTGAGGGCCCAAAGATCACGAGCATCCAATTTTGACCTTTGCACTTATCCCTTGTGCACAGAGATTTCTCCAGATTCTCTGAATCTTTTGATGATATTATGTACTGTAGATTTAAAGTCTTCGCATTTACTTCTAGGAACATTTTTTTTTAAATTGTTCCACAATTTTTAGATGCAGATTGGTGAATCTCTGTCCATATTTACTTCTGAGAGACTCTGCCTCTCTAAAATGCTCTTTTAATACCCAGTCATGTTACTGACCTGTTGCCAAGTAACCTAATTAGTTGCAAAATGCTCCTCCCGCTGTTTTTTATTAGTACCACTTACTTTTCCAGTCTTTTTTTGCCCCTCTCCCAACTTTTTTGAGATGTGTTGCTACCGTCAAATTCAAAATGAGCCACTATTTTTCATGAGATGGAAAAATGTCTCACTTTCAACATCTGATATGTTGTCTATGTTCTATTGTGAATAAAATTTGGGTTAATGCGATTTTATAAGTTATTAAATTAGAAGCGTCATAAAATATGGCCTGAAAAGTATTCATAATGGTATTTGCACGAAGGTATATAATGTTTGGAAAATAAACCAGATCATCAACATATTACATATACGTCTTCTGTCAGCATATAAAAAAATATCTCTACCTATTATTTTCAAACACTGAAACACTGTGAGATTATGAAGTGTGAAAGCATAAGTGACAAAACCCATTTAATCCAGTCGTATATTCTTATATAATTATTTTATCATGATTTGTGTTCTCAAAGCAATATTGTCGACCAACTGTCATGAATCATAAAGTTGTGATTTTAACTATGAAGGACGTCTCTAAACTGAGCCATTTTCACTATGTGGCGGCAGTTGCTTATAATAAGGGCATCGGAAAAAAAAACTGGCCTGATTGTCATGGTCCTTCATGTATTGATATACATTTGAATTGGCATATGTTGCCTCATTTTGCACGAAGTTGCTTATGTTACATAACATAACATAACATAACATAACATGAGTAGCCAGAACAGGCCATTCAGCCCAACTAGGCTCTCCAGTTTCTTTTTACTATTGTGAATATATCACTTCAGATACTCAATGACTCAATGGTATATAGCTTTAAGTCAAGTCTGCTCTTGAAAATTCCCGAGGTTTCTGCCTCAACAATATGTTCGACAAGCTATTCCACATTGAAATTACTTTTTGGGTGAAAAAATTTTTCCTAATATCCGTGCTAAATTTACCCTTGGTCAACTTCCATTTGTGACCCCGAGTTCTACTAGCAAAACTTGACCAAAGGAATCCTACATAATTCACTTTGTTTATCCCTTTAACATATTTAAAGACCTCAATCAGATCCCCCGATAAGTCTCCTTTTCCTAAGACTAAAGAGATTAAGGATCTTCAGCCTCTTCTCATAGCTTTCATCTTTTATACCTGGAGTCAGCTTAGTGGCTCTTCTCTGAACTTCTTCTAGAGCCTCTATATCTTTCTGAAAGTATGGTCCCCAGAACTGTACACAATATTCCAGATGTCGTCTAACATGTTCAACACTTCAAGCACAAGTCATGGCAAAATTTAGGAAACTATCGCACAAAAACTTATAGAAGTGTTTGAGAGTCTGGGTATCTTGTATATGGGACAGGAATTTGGGGATTTATACCAACGTAATTAATTTTTCCACTCCTCAATGTAACCCCTATGGTCGGACGCATATTAACGGAACCCGTCCTTGGACATATTGAGTAAGAGATTATGCCTGCCCCTCAACAGACATTCAACACATTGATGGTGCATTTTCAAAGCAACGCTTTCTTGCTCCTTATGCATCTGGCGGAGGCTTTATTTTGTTTCTATTGTGATCTGAAAAACAACGTCGTTATTCGTAACAGCTTGCAATGGATAAGAAATGGAGATTGGTGGTTGCGTATGAAAATAAATGGATTTGATATAGGGGCAGGTTATTTTTTTCTGATGACAGTGCAGATGGCCTGAATGTCCAAGTGTTAAATATTAATTAATCTAGGCTATATTTAACAATAGGATTGCGCGCAAGGCTACATAATTTTAAAAGTCAATAACTGGAGAAGTTCAATGTAGAATGAACATAAAAAAATCACAATTTTACAGGAGCAGTATGTAAGAAATGTATGTTGATTAATCATGAAATGGCCCTGATATATCATCAAACATTAAGGAATGATGTTAATTTCAAATACTTATATGACTGACAACAGTAGTCCAGCCAGAATATTCTCATTACAAAAGCGAAGTTGCAGCCCACAGCTTATGTTTATGTTGTCATTTTGTGTTTTGGCCTGTTGCGCTGTCCTCCACCTATCTCCCAATCACGAACTCAGTAGCATTTCGGCATCCAGGTTGCCAGTTACCACTGAGCTGCAGCTACTAGCGTTTCGGATCACAAATGCCTGACGTTACTGAACCTAAAAGGCCTCGTTATGATTCCGAAATACGTCGTTACGAAGTCAGACACAAAACAAGGATCTGTATAGGACATGCCTTTGAAAGACGGAGACGGCTGAAAGCAGAGAAGAATTTGAAGACTAACGCCGAAGTTGCTAACTTTCTCCTGGACAGGTAAGATTCAGCTAAGTTTGGCTAACTTAATTCTATTTAATGTAGGCATGGACATTTCAAATATTCTCCACAGTCGAATACCGTTATGTATGTTCGTTCATGGTGCGTTAGTGCATATGCAGGTGGGTCATCGAGTTGACTAGGTAACAGATTGTTTGAGAAATAAAAACCGTGACTCGTCATTGCTAACATTACCAATGCATTATTAGAGTCCGTTTCTCTGGCATTATGCTGAGACGCTGTGGAAACCGTTCCAACATTAGCACAGCCATTATGGCAATATGAAATGTAATTGAGACAGTACATTGGTCAAATGAGTCCTCATTCATTCTTTACTCATATTATAGTATGGACTTTAGTGGGCTATCCACACAGAAGAGTGACGAGCAAGTTGACCAATATGACCATTGCTAAAGTTAGTTCGTCATTAGTCTCGATCTTTTCTGAACTGAACACAACCCTGTGAGAGCAAATCATTGGTGATATTGAAACGTAACCATGGTAGCTCCTTGTGGTAGACGTTCTTGCTGGATCCGGCAACCTACCTGGCAACCTCTCGTCTGGGGGAGAGGGGGAGGTGATACTGCACTCTGCAGTATTTTGAATGTGATTGCAGTGCCAGTTTTGGCCACAAGCTTACATACGGCTCCTTTAAAAACGTCTACAATTATAATTTAGGCTCCCTTATGCGTTTTTGGCGTTATATTGCATGCGGCAGTTAAACTGTAATTCACACTTTGACAATTAAATTTTGCGATTAATTCGCGGTTTAAATGCGTGCCAATCCCCGCAGATCATGTTCCATAAGATCGAGCTAAGGGCCGTCATCAGAAATGAGCGTCGCTTTATGTAACGGAAGGACTTTATGTGAGGCAAGGACGACTCGTTTCGTCCGTCCTCTCTCCTGTTTCCTCCATGCACCCTGGGTGGGAGGGACTAAGACGTAAGGATACGACGCAAGTGAGGAGAACGAAGACTTCAGACGCAGCCATAAAGAATGAATCCTAACGTCGCCTTTGCAAGCAGTCATGTTCTGTGATTCATTCAGCCTCAACTACAATAATACGGTGGCCGGCGAGGGCGAACGCGCTGCAACGGCCCAAAACATCTCCAATAGGAAAAACGCGCTGCAAAAACAGAAATGATGCAAAGTCAAAAACACACAAACCACAAAAACAAATGCAAGAGAAAAACGCTGCATATCCACGTCAACACAAACGGCTGCAACGGCCAAGAATATCTCTATCTCGATCCAAGAGTTATTAAAAGGATTATTCACAATTGTTTTGCCCGTGTTTGTCCGTTAACAACTTCACTCAAAAAGTTACGAGCAAATTTTGATGCATTTTTTTGGAGGGATAGGGTATGGCCCGAGGAACAATCCAGTCGATTTTCGTGGTGATCCAGATCACCATCCATATCGAGAAATTTTTTGAAGGATTTTTCAGTTATGCAGGATTGCACAATAAGGCATTTTTGTGAATAAATGACATGCAACTTAAAATCCATTAAATGGTTTTAAGTTCAGTGCGACATGACTTAGCCAAATGTAGAAATACAATGGTTGCCCTTGCAGATTTGTGTATCAAACAAGATGGGACTATAAGCCTCAGTGGAGATCTGTGCTCACCAAGTGTCACTTTCAATAAAAATGAAACAACTTGTTCAGTTTTCATAGCAAACCTGTCCAATCCACTGACAACATTCTTGTGCACAGGAAACTTTACCTGCTGATTTTCTGGACCCTATACGCTTTCCAGTAATGCTACCATAATTAAAAATTAAGGGTGCTCAAAGGACTGAGAGAGGAGCTACCCAGTATTAGAAAAAGTGCTCAGTAAGTGAATCATTCCAATGCACACTACCAGAGTTTAACTCTGACCCTCCAAATCAAATTAGTCTTTTTCATTCACTAGTCAGTGACTTGTTGAATCCTTAATGGATTTTACATACACCTCCAATACATGCGGTGACGTTATTTGCAGCATTAATTGAATCTTGAGGCCTGCTTTTCACCATATGAATCGATGCCGATGTACTATGACTCTTAAATGATTTATTGTATGTAATTCTGCGAAGAACCTTCAGTGATTTGTAATTTGTTCATCACCCCTTAAACACTTGAGACATGCATTTTATTCAGATTTAATCAATTACTTGAACATTGTTTAAAAAAAAAAAAAAGGTCTTTATTTGCAAAGCAGATTTTAAAAATATTTGATCATAATATGCCTATTAACAATACATACAGATATTTATACAGCCATACGACTAATGCACAGTAAAGGCATAAACATTGCCCATTGGTTAAGTGGTACAATAATGCTGCTGTATTCTACATTCAAATTGTATAAAAAAAAATCTATCGGGCTTTAGCTCCACCCCAAGGTCATAATGTGGTATTACACGCAGTATGCGCGACATTTAAAATTCCTGCCAAAATCAGTGTTTCTCAGTCTTACCCTGTAGGAGTTGGCTCAGTGCAGGCTTTTGTTTCAGCGAAGCAGAAACAGTGGTAAATTGGTTGTGGTAATCAAGTTACTTCACTAACTTTATTTGAAGAATCAGGCATGGAACTGCATGGCCAGAATGAAAGCCTGCACCGACTTTGGCTTTTATTGAATAAGACTGAGGATCCCTGGTTAAAATGGTTACATTGCTCCAAGGATGTTTCTAATAAGTATAAGTGATTCTCCTTTGAATGGAAAAAGCGTACACATAGTTAGTGTGAGTTTCCAAGTGTTTGAAACATTTTGTTTCTGTGCAGCTATAATTTTTTTTTTATGCCTGTTCTGCTCCTCGTCTAAGTGTCAGAGTTCTGCCTGCTTGTGAGATAATGATATCATAATATAAAGTTTTCCTCTTGCAACGACATCAGAACCCCCAAGCAAATAATAACATGCTTCCCAAAGGCATCCTTTCATTTGCAACTGCTGAGACCCTCCTGTCTCAGTTTGGGACCAATTCAGCTGAGTCAATTGAAGGTAAAGTTGCAGGAGTCGTGTAAGGTGGGCCAGCTTCCCCTTGAATTTGAGGTCAACTGTGAGAGGTGTACAGATAGGTGCTGCTAATGCTCCAGTCAGATGGAAAGTCCTGGACGGGGTGGGATTTGAGGTGCTTTTGCATGGCAGCCAGGCTGTTGCAGTACTCCAGGCAAATGGTGCACTGGTAAGGACTGGCACCCCCGTGGGTGCGCAGGTGCTTGATCATGGCTGAGTAGTCCCGCGAACGCTGTCCGCACAGCCGACACTCAAAGGGCTTCTCACCTGGCAGAGAGGGAGACTGGGCTTAAATTTTTGCAAGCAGGCACGGATGACTGATTTTAGCCTGTCTGCTCTGAGCCTAGGGACCCGGGGATCAAAGCAGTCCTCATGGTCCCCAACAAATCCTGCTGTGGAACATATGCTACTTTTTCAAGTAAAAAAAGCAGTGGATTAATGATCCATCTATGAAGCTGTGTTTGTGAGATAGAACAAACAATAAGATCATGACACATAATGCAAGTAGACAAACACGCACAGACATCCTAAATCGTGTCAGTCACATATGTCTCCTGTATACTTGCGGTGAGACCGGGCTGATGGACACAGTTAAGTCAAGTGGTAGGAATGCCTCAAAAACCATCCAGAGAAGGTCCAGATAGAAAAAGCCAAAACACAGAGGTAGACAAAGCCAGCAAAGACACCGCTGTGTTGACAATGAGAGACGTATTTGATGACCGACATGCTCAAATGTACAATCCCACAGACACAAGCATGGCAATACCAGTGTGCACCCTGTAGTGGGTGTCCAGCTGATGTTTCAGGCTGAATCTCTTTGGGCAGCGTGGGCACTGATATGGCTTCTCTCCACTGTGAATCCGGCGGTGAGATCGCAATGAGCTCTCGTCTTTGAAACAGCGGTTGCAGCACTCACAGCTCAGAGAGACCTCGCCTGCTCCGATGGGGAGAGAGAACAATGGGGATTGAGAGAAGAGTAAGCATGGGGTAGAATGGGGACAGGAGTCAATATGAGGCAGGGGCGTTTAGCTCCAGAAATACCACAATGCCTGACTTTTAACACTTTCATCAGAGGTATCATACTTATTTGAAAAGGGTTAACATGGGGATGGTTTTTTGTTTTAGTCCAACATGAAGACACCTTAATTTGATTCTTGATTGAAGACCATGGTTAGTTGATAGGCTGATTCAGATAGCCTGAGTGCTCTCTTATGAGATTGGACACCCCTGATTAAATGAACAGAGGTAATATTGAGGCATAGTATATAGAACAGGCATTATAAAAATGGCCATTGAATCCAAAACCAGGCAATTAACTGATTAATTAGTGCATCTGATTGGCCAGGCTGGCATCACACCCAACTCACAGGTAGAGAGAGATTGGAAAACCAGCAGTGTTTAACTCTCGACAATGATTTTATGAACTCTGTCATACAGACCCAATTCAGAAAAGGTTGGCATGTTTGGGAAATGCAAATGAAATCGAAAAGCAGTGATTTGAAGTTCATTCATCCTTTAGTAAATTGAAAGCACTTCAAATCCGTTGACTACAGCAGACTCCAAAAAAGTTGGTGCAAGGGCGATTTAGGGCTAATAATGATGTTTCAATTGCAATGATATGGTGATGTTAAACAGGTGACCTAATTGTGTAATAGTGTAAAAGCAGCCCCCAAAAAGGCCTAGTGTCATGTCCTGATTCTGTTTCAATTCATTTTCCTTGCAATATTGGTTGTCTGTGTCTTTCTTTGGTTTGTCTATTTGATTGATTTCAAAAATTCAATTATTGTCTCATGGCTTTACCCCTCCACTGCTTTCTCCCACACCTGACCCTTGTTTAGAATAGTTGTCTCTGTGCATTTAACTTACTGGTTTTTGTCTTCCCAATCACCAGACTGTTGACCTTAGTTTGTGTAGACCTCACTGTCTTGCATTACTCAATGCTCATTCTTTATCCCAGTTCCAAGGTCCTGCTCCTTCTGGTCTTCTTATTGTTTTCGTCACCCATTGTAATTCCCCTACCGAATGTCAACTGCACCTTCTGGACTGAGTCTATGATATTAACCATGGACCAGCTCTTCTACCTAGATCTGCCTCCTCCACAGTACCGAGTTCACAGCAGCCCGACCTAAGCCCACCCAGTGACCACATTCTGCCTGCCTCCTTCTGTTTTGTCTGCTTGGTTATTTAATAAAGCACTATCTGGGTATTCCACTGATTCTGCATTTGGACCTGTTTGGTTGGCTCTGACACCTAGTTCCTCAATAGCAAAGATGGGTCGAAACTCACCAATTTGCCAAACAGATGTGTAAGCTTAAAATCTATCACATTGAGGACAACATCTTCCAAAGACAAATCAGTAGGAATCTGGGCATTTTACACCCTACATTATGTAATATAGTTAACAGGTGGACAGAATCTGATTGAATCTCTCAGTATAAAGACCAAGACCAAACCACTTTCGAATGTATGTTTTCCCCAAGCCCTCAGACAACACTGTCTTGAGAACCGTCATATGATTGTAATGAATATCATGGCATGGGCTCAGTCATACTTTGTCAGTTAACACCATTCACCACCACATCCACAGGTGCAAGGTAAAGCTTTACTATGCAAAGCCGAGGTCATACATCAAAACTCTCCAAAATTGCCATCGACTTCACTTGGCTCTGTGTCATCTGAGACGGACAGCGGCACAGTGGTAGCGCATTTTGTAGTCCAAAAAAATCAACATTACAAGTGGTTCCTTGAAAAAACCGTTGCCATGTTCTCTGGAGCAAAGTTCACAAGGACAATCCAAGCTGGCACCAGCGTTAGGTCCAAAAGCCAGAGTCTGTCATAATATGGGGTAATGATGGGGCTCATGTCATGGGTGTCTTTCAAATTTGCAAGGGTACCATTAATGCAGAAAAACATGTATGAATTTTGGGGCAACATATGCTGCCATCTAGATGCTGCTGCTTCCCGGGATGTCCCCGCATTATCTGGCAAGACAATTCCAAGCAGGTTTATGCATGGATTACAAGTGCATCGCTGTGAAAGCAAAGAGCACGGGCACTAGCTTGGCCTCTCCGCAGTCCTGATTCCTCTCCAACTGAGAATGTATGGCAATTTATGAAGTAAAATATGCAGACCTGCACAATGGAGGAATGAGAAAATTTCTGCCAGCTAGACTTGACCGACTGGTGTTTTTAGTGGCTAGTCACAGGGAAATCACAGGGAAGAGAATGGACAGTAGCGTCAAAATTAAGGCGATAAAGCAACGAATAGCCTATCCACAGGCACATGCTATAAAAAACTCAGGGAGTATCAATGAAGACTGCACATGCGCAGTACTTTGAATCGTAAAGAAGATCTGGACATGAAAATGAAATATTGAAAGCATGCTTTGGTATGGGAACTTTAGGCAATGTTTTAGTCAATCAGACCATGTTCTAGCCATGTCAGCAAGCTCGATGAGCAGATGAGAACAGCGTGGTGATACTAAAGAAATAGCCTACTTACAGACATGGGCGCCTAACTTTGTGTAAAAGTGGGGGGGGGGGCAAAATCTGATCAGAGGGTTAAGGGTGTGCGAAAAACCCGGTGGCAATCCACCCGCACCCCCAGACAAAACATATCCTAATAAATTTATTGATTACACTGGGGAACAAATGAAAAAAAAAGGTTTTTTGGTGCCTCAGATTTTAGACTTGATGCTAGTTATATTCAATCATACCGCTGAATAAGAATATGATCTTCATTTCCTTCTAGCAGCTCTAGTTTTGAGATAATGCACTTATATTTAAATATATCAATAATAACAAGCATATAGAAAGTTTCACCATAATCTGATTCCATGGATGTAATTTAATCATAAACAAATTCTAATTGTATGAAGTCTTTTTTTTTTTTTTTTTTTTACAAAAAGGCAACAATAATTGTAGCCATCAACGCTTGTGCCCGATCGGTTATATGTACAACAATTAGGAGTCTATCATATCTTGAAAACCAGAGTTGATGGAGAAAAACTGATGGCATATTTAGAATCATTGACCAAAATTTACCTAACAGGTCTAATATCTCAGATACCAAGTTCCCCAGCGTTGCTGCAAAGTTCCTTCACAAAACAGTATTTGTCCCTTAATGTGGAAAATGTCAGCTTTAATCCAAAATTAAATTTTAAAAAAAATTTAGAATTTGATTTAACGATGATTCTGCAGCTTACAGAATGGCTTACATTTGACAGAAATCTCCACACACCCCATTCTTCCATTCCCCAAAATTTAACGTTTTACATTTGATTTGTATACTATGATGAGTCTCAATGCTGTGTCAGAGGACCAATTCCTTAAAAGAGATGAGGCAAGATAACATTTTAACAATTCTCGCCCCTTTATCATGCATTATGTTCAAAGTACAGGAAAAATCAAAGCTTAGAAATTACTCCTGTTTATATAAGCATTGTGAGAACAGTAAAAAATGGAGGTCATTTCCTGAATTTTGAAGCTTTTATATTTCCAAGTCAAATTTTTTTGACTGTACGCACCAAGACATACAATTTATTTGTAGCTTCAATGCATTTATTTAATATTTATTTATTGTGAGTGAGAGATTGTGAAACAGAAGGAGAGAGACAAGTAGGGGGAATGAACTGTTCCACAAAATAGCCTAATTTTTCATTTATGTATTAGTAATTTCTTCCCTTTGATACCGTCACATCTGATCATAAGTCTGTGAGCACTGTTTATACTCTTATTTTTTAGGGGTGCTGGGACTCAGTTTAGGTAGGGCTGGACGATATGGCCAAAATTTAAATCACAATATGAAGTTTGTTTCCAAAACGCAGTAAGTGCCAACATTACAAAAATTGAGATAATACCATAGAGCGATAGCCCTGTGCCTCTTACATTTGGTGCAAAAATCTGTTTTTAGAAATTCATACTATAAAATGTATTTTTTCATGGTCAAAGTTTGTGTTTTTTGATAAAATGCAATAGGTATCAACATAGAAAAAGCTGATTTACTCAAAATGACTAAAATGGATATATTGTATTTTGGAAACAAACTCTTCATATATATCCTAATGTTGGTCTATATGAAATAATTCCAATATTGATATGAACCATATCAAAGCTGCAAAAAACTTCCAAGAAGGCGCACAACGGGCATCTTTACCTAAAAACTTCTTAAAAATGAATTTGCCTCGTTTATGAAACCTCCTCTGTGTATGCTATTTTATGTATGACAGCCTTTTTGTTACTGCAGTGATTTTAGAAACAAAAATGTTCCCTATTCCCACGCTAATATGGCTATAAAGTGAGTGAGTGATTGACAATCTTTGTATTTAATATCTCAAGAAGGTTCCAGCTATAACTTCTAATTTCGCACTCTAACAGATGCAGTGTAGCAGATGAGCTGATTACAGTTAGGAAGAATTTGTGAAGTTGCACCATACTTCATCAATGTGCCAAAACGCACTGCATCCTGTACAATCCAGTAGGACTGCACATTGGTTCTGTCAGTTAGCCCAAAGGATCCCAGACTCCATCCGGGGGGACCACTGTGTATGCTGGTTTTCATTCTAATCAAAAATGCAACTCAAGAATTTTCGCTAAATAGTGGTCGAGCAGCCCTACAAAGGGGCTAAATTCATCTATGCTTGTGATCATGGACACCAGTGTTTACAGAAAGAAAACAGTAGCTTAATAGAAAAAGCTATAGTTCCAAAATATTGTGTTAGGCTATGTGTGGACAAGCCCAATTTAGGCCTACTACACTGAAGAGTTCGGTTTTCGTGCTACTAAGCAAGGAATGGATAGAAGCAAGGTCAGAAATAACGTAAATGTGCTGCTTAAATATGTTTTAATATTCATTAACTTGTCCTTAGTTAACACACAGGTTTAACATTAAAAAATGAGAGCGAAAGTAAACCGCATGTCCGAATGTTCACGAAGTACGGTGCCTTCACCAGTTTTCATGCTGAAGTCGTTTTTCGTGCGCCAAGCAGCCTTGCATATGACACATTAACGACTACACAAGCAAGACTTGACATTTCATAGTTTTGCATTTTTATTGGCTTTTACCTCATTTTCACGCTGTATTTCTTCACAAACACTAAATACTGCTGCTAATAAAAACGTGAGACCCGAAACCAAAGCCAGAATCGGCGAGAATAACGCATCATTCACATAAGCACGAAATCTGTGCTGACACGAAAACTGAACAGTTCAACCATACATCAGATTATTCTGTACGGAGCTCCAAACAACGTCTGCGGTGCGCAAAACCCCTGCCAATCTCAAGAAAATGAGCAGTGACCGGACCACCAGATTTTCCCTCACATTCGTACACAGGATTTTAACTTGCAAGACAGCGAAATCCTGACACAAAGCCCCTGAAACATTCCATTTCGACATTGATGTTAGCTGGCCAGTTCAACCGTTCTCTCTGGGCTTAATTAGTGCTAAGTTAACAAACACGAAGACAGCTAACGTAACTAGCTAGGAAACGAAAAGTCATGGTAACATTAACCCCTTAACACTCCGACGGCCCAAAGACGGGCCCATCAGGGAAGTTAAAAACAAGAACAGATTTCCATTTACCTTGAGTACGTCCTTTATAGGCATTTTAAGAAAATGTTACCGGAGTGGTAAGGGGTTAACGCACATTTACACTTTTCCTTCCAACTTTGAGGTTACACAGTTGGTTCTTCAGAGAAAAATACCGCTAAAGGCTTTTTCCTTTTATTGACCCATAAACTGTATAGTGTTAGCTGGGCAAATTAGGGTTTCATGGCATTTTTAGTTAGTGGTTTATTTCGTGTCAACGAATTACGGACCATGGCGCTAGCTCTGCTAAGACGTTAGTGCAGTGACTGCTCTGTCCTCGCCGCAGTCCAGGTTGGAATATCCCACTTGGGTTGAAAAGGGTGGACAATAATTCAAATACGATTATTCAAATGCAAATAAAATAAATTTATTTTGGTTTTAATTAAATATTATGCCGAATATATTCAACTAAATATAATGTAACAATGCTGTGACTTAAAAATAGCAGAAAAAAGTGGGGGGGCAAAATAGTAGTTTTGCCACCCCACTTTTCAAAGTGGGGGGGCATTTGCCTGACTTGCCTATAGGTGTAGGCGCCTGTGCTTACAGATGAGAATGCCATAAGCCTGTGCAAACTTTCTGGTGAGCAAGAGCGGTATAACAGTAGTATATGGGATTCTTTTAACTTTTTTTCCTGAGGTATGGCTATAGCTGAGAGCGAGAGCACGACAGGCTAGATAGGTTACACAGGCCATGGGACTGAAACTTTTTGAAAATTAATCGAAAAAGCCTCAAAATGAAGGATGCACACCATCGTGCCATGCGCAAGCCGTATCCGAAAGCTTAGGCGGATCTGACAAACAGTCAGAGAGATATGGGAGCCACAGACAGACAGACACACAGACAGATGCTTCTTGCTTTATAGATAGATTATTAATGTGGTGATGTTCCACAGTGGTAAACGGCTGACTGTGTCAACTTTTGCTCCAACACGGACTCTGCTTCAGTCATTACATTGCATATTTTTAATGAGCAATTATATTCTTACGTTTGAACATCAAATAATGTGTTAATGCAATGTTCTCAAGATAGTAGAGGGTGAATGCACTTTTCAAATCAGTCATTTTTTTTATTTTATTTTCATTTTCCATGATGTGCCAACTTTTTCATAATTGGGATTGAGGAATGAAATGAGTGTACACCCTTGTAATAATACAAGACTTTAGTTCTCAATCTCTACCATGTAATTTTCTGTTATGTGATCCCATCTCTTTTTAAATTCTTCTCTGCTCTCCTCATACATAAATTGTAAGCCCTGGCAGAAGATCAGATGAATGAAATGCATGTCTTAGGAGGAGGACCTTCCTTTCAAGGCATGATGGGAAGGCTGGAGGCCCCACCTGTATGCTGGCGCTGATGTCTGCGCAGCGCGGTGCTGCTGACAAAGGACCGGCCACAGTCTGAGCACAGGTGGCCCCACCTGCGGGTGCGGGGTGGTAGGGTGACACCACGGCTGGCCTGGCTTTTCCCACAGAAAGGACAAAATAGGGGCTCCAGCACAACTGCAGAGAGAGAGAAAGAGAGAGAGGTCAAAGATTATGGACCACAGATAGTCTCTATTGTTGCAAAGCCCAGAATATTTCCTTGTTTAAATACCATTTTGTTGTTTAGTACTGATATTAATAATAAATTAGTTATTACACCATATTTGGTTGAATAAATGTAGGTTTTAAGTTTTTGATACATCAAAGAAGCTGTTGGAAATCTGCTGATAAGCAGTACAATTTGAGACAGGTATGACATTATCTGGGACATGAATCATGCTGAAGCTTCCCTCTGTCTCCCCCACGGTCTCTTCCTATAAGCCGACTAAGTCTATATGATCATACACACTGGAGCAGTCACATTACTAGTTGCCCTTCTAATCCTATTTGAATAGTTAAACTGAGGGCTTATACGCAATATAGACCACTCTTGAGCATAAAATTCATGTGAGCTGAGTAGCCTGGATTGTTGGCCAACTGCTACACAAAGCAGCCTATCAGTCATACGTCTATTTCTCTCTGATGGACATATTTGAGCAATTTTTTGACTCCATCTAAATCTTATTAGTTCTATATTCAACAGTATTTAAACAATTTAATTCAATAGTTCAATACAGATTTAAATTAGGAAAATGTAATCTTACTCTGCAGCAATATGAGAGCCAAAATGCATGTGTTTGGCAGCCTGAAGAAGGCAGTGGCTGAAACCCGTTGCTGCTGTAATTTAGTCATGTTTTGACATTTTTACTCGGGCTACCTGTAGGGGGCCCAAGTATAGGTCTGCCATTTCATCCATTCATCCATCCATCTATCTATCATCCAGCCATCTATCTATCTATCTATCTATCTATCGTCTATGTCGAGAATTGGCAATTACCCATTAGCCTTTAGGTATCGTGTCATCAGGGCTCTGCATGTCATGATTACAATGCTATGCACAAGGTAGCCTGAGTGTAGGCCAACTAGGTGTCCTGTCTATTTTCAATATGCCATTTGAAGAAAGTCTTTTTAATTCAAATGTACAGCCAGAGTGCCTTGGACTTCAGGAAATTTTCATCCAAATGTTAAATTTGGCTTCCTTGGACGTCATTGTGTTCATCAGTCACGCAAACATTTTAGCCAAAACTAGAGTAGACAGATTTGGCCATTTATGCACAAGCATTTTAGAAATTTTGCAGATTCTCTTAGCCAGTGTGCTTTACAAAGCCTGAATGCATACCCGCCATTTACATAGTTCTTCACTTTACTGAAGCTTGAATGCATACAATCCATTTACTCAGTTATATACTTCGTTGAAGCAGGGTAAATACCCTGCCAAAGGGTAAAGCAGTAGCACCCCGTAAGTTCAGTCAACTAGCAATTCACATTTCATGTTTAATCCCTGCAGTAATTTGCTCATTCCAGTGCACTGGCTTTCTGAGCTGACTATAGTGTAATACATCTTTTATGATAATCATCAAAGGATAATTTCTCACCGACAATGCCCTTTAAAAAGACTAAGAACCACAAACTACCCTGGTGTTTCAAATCAGATTTGTTAGAAAAAAAGAACTGTGGTGTGTTATTAAACTGAAGAGCAGCAGATTCTTGGTTGCACTGGCAGCAAGCAGGTACCCGCAGCCCTGGATTGTACAGTAATGAACTGTACTGAACAAAGGCCAATAAACCGGTGTGCTTGTGAAACCAATCAGATAAATAGTGACAGAAAGGATGCGGTTTGCTTCTGAATGTTTGTGTTTGCTTTGCACCCACAAAACCAGTCATACAAAGGATCTTTGAGTTGATTTGAGTTTTCACTTGGGGAGAAAAGTCTGCCGGGGCTGGAAATAAGAATGCAGTGCTATGAAGAAGTATTTGGCCCCCACCCAATTTTTTCAAATTTTGCACATTTCTCAAACTTAAATGTTTCAGATCATCAAGCTAATTTTGATATAGATAACCCAAAATGCAAACGCAAAATGCACTTTTTAAACTAGGCCTACGCTGTCGGCGGCCGACAGCAAGGGGTATATCCCCGAAATTCCCCAATCCTCGAAGCTCCCTTTATTAGATTCCCCTTTACTAGACCTACAATATGTTGTACAGACACGTCCCTTTATGACAACAATTAGTCTTGGTTAGTTCTCAGTCGTTTTCCTTTACTGACGCGTTTTCCAATTATCGTAATTGGCAACTGAAGACGGTTTCTCTCCATATGCGATCGAACAGCGATGAAATCATGGGCTAAATTCAGTACAGTGGCGGAACCAGAACTGAGAACTGGGGTGCACAAAACATCTGTTTAAAACAATTATTAGTCCTGACTTGGGGCCTTATTTTTAAAAATTTGCGTGGATTTCATACCTAAATAATACGTGCACACAAAAATATAAAAATGACATTTTGTGGAAAATAACCTAATTTATAAACCTATGGGTAAAATAAACTGCATGGAATTTTCATGTTGGCCAGTTTAATCAGGGTGGACTTGGAATGTATTCACATTGTGCATAATCTTAATAATTTCTCTTTTTTAATGTCATGTTTGTTTTTATAAATCAGAAATCTGCAATGAAAGTGACATAGGTATCTTTTTTGTGCCTACGCACTGTTTATAAATGAGGCTCCTGTTCTCAGTCATTTTCATGATTAACAAAAGGTTCACTCCGAGAGCACTCCATACTTAACAGGTGCTGCTTGTTCTCCCCGATTACATAAGAAGACAAACATTCATCTGGACACGTATTTGCTGTATTCATGTATTTGCTGTATTTAAATCAATGTTATTCAAAACCGCATACCTGTCGACACTCACGCAAACAGCTTGAGCCGCACGCTGCCTATTTAACTGCCAAGTGCCACTTTTTTTTTTAAATCAACCCACGCAATACTAGTAGAGTTTGGCTCCTTTTCACTATTGCCATTTTTATGCCAAAAACACCTTGAGTGTTTGTTGCCAAAAAGCTCGATTTTTGCATCAACCAGAGACAATGGTTAAGCCATAAAACAGTTTAGATCATAATCCAACTAATCTGTTGCCATTGAGGTGGCATCCAATGATAGTTTTAGGGACTTATTGACCCCAAGATGGTTTTTTTTTTTTTCTGGAATTCTCCAATAGAACTCCGGGGGCTGACGTCATGCAACCAAAAATCGCTATATTGGCAGGAAAGTGGTTAAAAACACAGGCAGAAATACGGCAAGCAGCTAACTTGCTGATTGTATTCATGAAAAGTGAATAATTTTTGTCTTAGGTAATGCCTTTCGACATTCATTCAAACTGTGATATAGTGGTGACACAAGCTAGTTAACATACACGTTGAGCACAGCGAATAGCTGGTTACATTATTCTGCCCTGTTGCTGATGCTCACGTAACTGCGATGAAGAGGCACTTAAGACCTGTGTCCACAGGCGGCGCTTTCAGAGCTGGAAGCGACCATGATCACATTTCGCGCTGATTTTTGCTAAAAGTTGCGAAGACTATCTGAGCATTTCGTCTATGCATTGTTGTAAATGCATCGTTATTCAGTGAAATGAAACCGCGAATAACTGTCGGAACTAAGCTAACGAATGTTCATTTCCCAAAAGTGCAACTGGAACTGAATAAAGTCAATGGTTCCAACTATGTAGCGAAGTTGCTAATGTAGCTCCCAAGCATGCTTTGGGAAACCTAGCAACCCAGATTAAAATAAATGGGAACCTAAGCAATGACAGAGTACCAAGCTAGCTAAAGCTGTTGGGGTCTACAGCTGTCGTAAACATTAATACTGAATAATTTGTCAGCAAACTTCATGTCCCAAAATGGGGAACAGTAAGCAAACCTAAACTGTAGCAAGCTAATTGATTAGAAACACGACTGTGGCAGCAGGAAAAGTTTCTCACTATTGATATTGTTAGTCCCTCCCAATTTACGATTACAGTACGTTGACCGGTTCCGCAAACGGAATTTGCCTGAAGCGTCTGGTAACGATACAGCATTCGGTGGCGGAAAGTTATCTGTTCACGAATCTGCGGAAATGACTCACGCACTGTGTGGTTCAATTAGTTTTCTTCAGTCATTAGGAATAAAGCCTTGCACAGTCATTTTTCAGCGGCGCGTCCATTGACTGGCTCCGCAAATAATTTCCAGTTTCGCAAACAGCGCCTTTGTCTGGCCGAACTTATGATATTCTTTGTTTATTGGCATAATTGCGTGCCCCTGGCCACAAAGGAACAGACACATTTTCCACCAATTTTAGCCAGCATTACTCTGCAGGGTATATCACAATAATTGGTCAAATTTATGGCTAATTGTTCCGTGTGTCGACATATGCTGCCTTCAAATGGAACTCGTGAAGCTGTGAAGTCATGTCGTGAAGTCGTGAGCAGAAATGGCTCAACGTTCAAGTGATAACCGTGCGAGAACATCGTTGCTACGGCAATAAGGACGCCAAAGCATCGTTTCTCCTGGCAGTCTATACGCAAATATTACATTATTAATTTGTATCTGAACGCCACTCGGAGGAACAAGAGACAAAACGATAAAGATGACAATGGTCTACACAATTTCTTCTTGTCCAGTAGGTTAGGGTAATATTATGCAAACTACATTGTACAGGCCAGCGTTTGCTAACGCAACTACAAAACCCGCAAGCATGGGAATTAAGGGATTACATGGAGAGGCATAACTGCAAAATTGTAGTCTGGATACAATTTCTGAAAATGTCATCAAACACGTCACAACTCGTGAACTCGAAGCTTTTAGAAAAGTTCGACTTAGGACGTCGTGAATACCACAAGAAGGCGGCGTTCATATGGACTTTTCTCGTGAACATGGTAAACACGACCCCATTTGAAGGCACTAATTGTGTCAGCTGGAATCCACGCGCGCTGGCCTCAGTTCAAGACGATTTGTACATCCATCGATATTCAACTGCTATCAGCGACTATGGATGACTCTTTCTACTCTTTTCCAATTCAAGTAGTACATACCAAAGTATACATTAAAATGATCAGGATGAGACTACAAGTTCAGCTTAACACAGGACATGAGTAGGCCAATGATCACCCCGTTGAGTAAGGGGACCAGACGTCCCGGTTTTGCCGGGACAGTCGCGGTTTTGAGTTGCGTGTCCTGAGTCCCGACAAAAGCCTGTCGGGACGCTAAAATGTCCCGGTTTCCACCAACCACTATGAAATGTGCCCTGTTGTCAGCGATTACAGAGCCAACGTGGTCTTATTATAGCCCGATCATTAACTAAAAAACACATAGAAATAAAGCATCCAGCATGTGATTTCAACAATATGTGTGTGTGTGTGTGTGTGTGTGCGCGCGTAGCGTAGGCAAGGCTACAAACGTAGGCTACGCCAGCAACGTAACATTGTACAAATAACACAAAGTAATAATACTTAACCAGTGACGTGCCGTCGGAGGTCAGTTAGGGTAGGCAGAATCCTCACCGTTAAACAAACGATAACTCTATTACTTTGCTTGATTAGCAATCTGAGAATTGATTAACTAAGTTAATTTACAAGACTAAACGGCAGAATGGCGTGCCAGTACCATCCACGACATTATTGCTCAGTGCATCGAACTTAAAATGCTCAGGAGACAGCAAGTTTGTTCATATTTGCTTAGCGGAAGCTAACGGAAAGCCATTAACAAATATTAAAACCTTTCGGCGTTCAATGTGTGGTCAATATGTTTACGATAATATCCCCCTTAAACACGTACTTTTTAATGCCATTAAAAAAAAAAAAAAAAAAATAGGTAGGCTAGTTTATTTTCAGTCTTCTTACATAATCCGATAAACAAAAGATCAAAACAATATACGGAATTAACAAGAGTTGAGATTTTTTTCCTAATTAATTATTAAAATTTACTTTCTTGCAGTCTCGAATCAAAGCATAAAGGTAAATTAATCTTTGTCACTATCACCTCTTAATCATAACAGGGTTAATTGACCAGAAAAAGGTCAAATTGATTGTCAATCAATCAGGCATAGTAGGTGGAAATAGGTTGACAAAATCTAGCGATAAAAAAGAAGTCACTGCCTACCCAGACCGCACGTCCCTGTACTTAACACAAAATAAGGGCTTTAAATCAACAGTGTCGTGGCTTGTTCACATGAACTAAACGTGAGTTTCGCTCACTATTTCCTTGGATGGTTGAAATTAAAACCAACTTCCAGGGTTCGCGTTTCCGATTGACATGACTTGAACAGTCCGCTGTCGGCGTCCTGCTTCCCCAGGTGGTTTGGCGTGGTGTCTTTAGTTTATGACAATTAGTCCTGGCTGATTCTCAATAATTTTCCTTTATTGACGCGTTTTCCAACTATCGTAATAATCCAACAGCAATTGAAGATACGGCTTCTCTCCATATGCGATCTAACAGCGATGAAATGGACTAAATTCAGCACAGAAAAATAATTTGCTTATTAATAGGCCAATGCTTTACGAAAGACAAACTGCTCGGAAACTTCCGTGCTACCTTTTCCGCACATCAGGCGATTTAACTGGCGCTTAATGATCGTTTAAATTCATCGTTTTAAAAACGGAAAAACTTCCATGCATAGAGGCTTCAATTCCACACGAGAATCTCTTAAAATTTATGAATTTAACACGGGCCAATTTTGATGACACCTATCCGCAATTCCACTGCAGGCTGTCAGCCAAAAAAATCGATTTTGGAGCAAATTCACTCCTCAGACAAATATATGTAGGCTAATTTGAAGAGCGTTTGTCTCTGTGTTGAGGTCATGTTTTCAGAGCTCTATGGGGTTGACACCTCACCTCACACACGCACACACACACCCCGACATAGCCTACTAGAGAGATCAAAGTGATATAATGTCTTACAATGCCTTAAAAAAAAAAAAAAAAAACGTTCAGTTGGTGTATTTTCCAAAATTTTCTTCAGCTTCAGGCTAATTCATAAAAATAAAGATAGTCCCACACGAAACTCATTCAATGTCTTCTCATATTTTATCTTCAATGTGTAGCAAAATAGGCCTACCAAAAACATGCATAATTTTTCCCCATTAGGCTATGTTGTGAGCAGTAGTCCTGCGTGCTGAAATTTAGCCTAATATCTGCGTCTGTGACCTCACGTGCACGCGCACTACGGTCACGCGCAAAGTGTCCCGGTTTTAGTTCCAGGAAATCTGGTCACCCTACTGTTGAGCCACAGAAAAACAGTTATGGCGGGGGAAAAAATGTTTTATTTCACATTGACTACATTCAACTTTAATAAAATTCTTTCAGAAAAATAAACAAGAATGAACATGTCTCATAAATTACAAGTTTGAAAACCTACAAAATGGCGTTTGCGGAACTAGTCAAATGACAAGCAGTCACTCTAATGGGTGTTGATGAAAAAGTATCAAGAGTACGAAATTGGGATTTATATGGTCAAATATACGATAATTTCCGATCATAATGACACTAATAACGTGATGAATCCCGGGAATACACGTGTTTAACGGCCACACACTGCACAGTGCGCATTATCACAAGCGTTGATTTGGTACTGCTGCAACGGCAAGCAACAGTTAGCTATCGGGCATTTATTTCTCTATCAAGCCGAATATCTCGAAACGATAGTTAAGAGTTAAATCCACAATAATTTACCGTTCCAGCGGTGTCAAACTCAAGGCTGACAGCGAAGTCGTTTTCCCGCAAATAAAGTTTGATTTCTGCAAATTGCGGAATCAGTCAAATTGCGGAACCTGTCAACCCACTGTATGATTTGTCAGAGAGAATGACATTGATGAGCCCGGCGGTGTTCCAAAAGTTTAACTATTTCTAGACGAGAGCGCCGTGGGAAAAAGCTGTATGCTGAGGACCTTTTGGTCGTTGAGGACATTGAGCGCTGTCAATGCTAAACTTCATAGTATTTGCATTAAAAACGGACGCAGCCAGCACAAAAAAAGTTTCCTGTGGACACTGGCCCTATTCATCACAAAGCCAAATTGCGTCCGTTTGTATCCCTCGCTCTTGTATGCTTTGAGAGACTCTGAAGGGAAAGTTTATCAGGTATTTGTAGTTGCTGGATACCTCAGGTCTGGAACATTGTCCGGTCCGGCTGAGTCAATGGGCTTGTGAAAAGCACATCTGAGGCATTATAAGGGTCAATAATGTTTAACCTATTAAGTTTTGAATTATATAGCTCAATTTCTTTGCATGTAAAGCGGGCTGTGAACTCTGATGGCTTGAAATCTGCACTAGCGCCATTCATTTTCGCTTTGGCTTTTCCTGCCAAAATGGTGGCGTAAACAAAAGGAGTCAGGTGACGTCCGGAGCTCTATATTGATCTTTGGAGATTTTTTTTTTCCCCTTTTACCATCCCCCTCACTGTATGTGGGAACAAGATAAATTTGAATCCTGCACAAGGTAAGTTTTTAACAATTCCAGCTAAATGGAATTTCTATAAAATGGCCATGACAGTAGGTATGGGCATTTTCAGGTACGCAACTATTTTTCTGCAGCCATTCTCTGATTTCTTTCCCATGTTGATAAATGAGGAAGGGAATTTGGCCTCTGTGTCACCCCAGAGAAGCAAGAAGTCAAGAAAAACTTGAAAGTTCCAAAGCATGCTGAAGAACTTAAATCAGTAAAATTAAAAAAAAAAATAAAACAAACCGTGATTCAGATTTTACTGATAAGAACATCTAAGGTTGCCAATACATGTAGTGCATGTGGTTTTGTGAAAAATAATTATTTTTTGATGAGGGTTTTTTTTTCTCAAAATAGATTTAATTTGAATTTTTCTCATTTTTTCACTGTGAGATTACACTAATTTGCCAAGAAGGTGAATTTCACATAATTCTTTTAATTCCGCTTTACCAGGGGTGCGACTGATTTTGGAGGGGACTGTAAAAGTTAAAATATGAAAAAGGGTGGTCTGGTGATATCCAGTATTTATTGCTTTCCCAGGTAAAATATAACTTATATTTTATTATTTTCCATTTCTCATTTCAACTTAAACACTCGCATGAATGGAAAATTTAAAAAAAAAGCTCATCATCACTCTCAACCCACAGATCTGTAGCTTTGTGCTCCATCACCACCTCCATTTTCTCATTTCCTGTTTCTTGTTTGCCTCATAGTCCTACAGTTGACGTCTGTGCTACTGTATCTTTTAATGTCACTGTAGTTGAAGTTAAGTAAATTTGAAAGGCAACCGTCTGCAAAGAATTTTGGAGTTTGCTGAACTTCAAGTCCTAGTGGTTGAACAAATTCATTTTTGAAAGAACTTGGACTCAAAGTTGAGCCAACTTAAAAATGCTTTGCAGCTGTTTGCCTTACTTTCTTGGCTGAATAAACTTTTTTTTAGTGTAAGTTCCAAAACGTGTTAAACTCCATTTTCATTGAATCCTTTTTTCTTTTCAAGTAAATAATAAATGCAGGCCAGAGTGACTCTGCAAAAATAGCATTTTAAGATTTTTAATTCTGTCCCTTCTACAGCGAAGAAAATGTACTTTTTTTTCAAAGTGCATTATCCGTCAGCAACTATTCCTCAAGCACGTTATTTCTGAATCAAACTTTCCAAATTCTCATGGTAATACCCACTCATTGTAGCTCGCTTGAGGAGCCTGAATTCAGACAATAGCCTGAAGCAAATCGTTTTGTTTAGCTACTGGTGACATATTAAATTTTCTATGACACCACTGACATTTTATTAATGGTATAATGTAAGCTTTTGAATGTTTTATTTTACCGAGCATGCAGTTATTAAAAGTCACTGAGCCTAATCACTCATTCATTAACTTAACTTAAGATACAGACGTGGAAACAGAGCCCAAGATTGTGGGTTTGCACATGCACAGAACTGTTAAGTATTACATTTGATAGGTAACATAGTATATGTCAACAGAACACCGACCACAACACTCCAGATGACCAATGGGGGTGGGGGAGAAGTTAAATAATTTCAAGTGTACATGTTTCCTGCTTCTTGTCAACAGTAAAATGCGATCCACAAAATAGTATGAAAAAATTTCATCCAACAACAATAATAAAAAAAACATTATTTTCATTATTTCTGTCACTGGGAAATAGCAAACTGGAACCAAACTCTCATGAATTCACAATTTTCACATTGTGTTTGCTGAAAATTCGGAATTCTAGTGGATGTTGCCAACAGCCCATTTAAAACTAAGCTATTGACAAGCTGCAGCCATTTTCCACCAGAATGAAGTGATCATTTCTGTTTTAAAGTCATCATTATGACAGTCATTGTGCTCGAGCACAATGCAAATTAATTCACCAGACTGAGTCAAAAATCAGGATCACTGTAGCACAGTACTCTTTGTGTCAGTGGCCAATCCCTTCAACACATTTTTTCAACAGAATGAACTTGTTCAGACATTTTTTGTTTTGATAACAATTTTTTTTACATGATAAAGATGTGCATCCGCACCTTGAATCATTGCACAGTTTTAAACCTTTTCTTGATCTCCGGATTGAGTAAAAAAGGGGATAGTGTTGGGCCAAAGTAGGTTGTCTCAAGCTTTGTTGCAACAATTTTGGGTGTTTTTTGAAATTGCTGTTCGCTCCATGGACTTTCGGTGGCTTGACACCTATCAACGACAGTGCTGCAGTCACTATGCTCGCCGAGCGCACACAGGATGCTGCTTTTGGAGGAAACGCCAGACCACAACAATTGAAGGCCTCACATCACTTTACATATGCTAGTACACGAACACACACACACACTCACACAAGCAGACACGTTACCACACATCCACCAAGGCACCAAAACAGTTCCGACCCACTGAGGCATTAACTTTACAAATCCTCCGAAGATGCCCTGTGGTATTTGCTGCCCAGATGTTTGTAGCATGTAGTTTAAGTCCTGTATGTTGCGTGGTCTAACCGCTGCTGATCAGACTTTTTGTTCCAGCACATCCCAGAGATGTTTGGTTGGAATAAAATCTGGGCTATTTGCAGGCCAGAGCAACACCCTGGACTCTTTGTCATGTTCCTCAAACCATTCCAGGTCAATTTGTTCCGTGAGACATGTCACACTGACGTTCATGTGATTGCCCACACCCAGCATTTCCTTGCAGTGTTAAGCTCCCTCCTCCAGCCTGTCTTCTTCCTACAATGCATCCTGTTACCATCTCTTCAACATGTAAACCGTGAACTCGCATCTGACCATCCACATGATGTAAATGAAAACAGGACAAGGTGATCTCCTTCCATTGCTCCAAGGTCCAGTTCCGACATTTGAGTGCCCATTTTAGGCATTTTTGATCATGGTCAGGGGTTAGTGGGTGCACCCCGACTAGTCTGAGGCCCCACGTACAGTGGGATGTGATGCAATGTGTTCTGCAATGGCATGCTGTCAAAGGCATAAAAGCCCTTCAGTAATCTCACCTTTCAATGCGTGATCACTGAAGCTGTTCTCGTTTAAGTTCGCCTGATTAAAAATCAGGCATTTTATTTGCTGAATAATCCAGACTAATGCATGACCTATAGTGATTAAGAAATTATGAATTTGCACGACAATGATGTCACTAATGTGCTATATTTACAACCCCAATTCCGAAATAGTTGGGACAAAGTATAAATTGTGAATAAAATCAAAACGCAATGACTTTCAAATCACACCAGACAGTATTTTATTCACAATTAAACAGAGATAACATCGCAAGTGTTGAAAGTGAGAAATTTTACAATTTTATCAACAAAATTAGCTCATTTCAAATTTGATGCCTGCAACAGCTCTCAAAAAAGTTAGGACAGAGGCCTGTTTACCATGGTGTAGCATCCCCTCTTCTTTTTAACACAGAGTGGAGGTGCCTGGGCATTGAGGAGACAAGTTTCTTGAGTTCAGCCATTGGAGTTTGATCCCACTCTTGTTTAATACAGGCTTCCAGCTGATGGAGAGGTTTGCGTCTCCTTTAACAGACTTTTTGTTTAATTATGCACCAAATGTTCTCAATCGGTGAAAGATCAGGACTGCAGCCAGGCCAGTTCAGCACAAGGACTCTTCTACTACGAAGCCATGCTGTTGTAATAGCTGCAGTATGTGGTTTTGCTTTGTCCTGCTGAAATACACAAGGTCTTCCCTGGAATAGATGTTGTCTGGAGGGGAGCAATGTCACTCTAAAACCTTAATATACCGTTCAGCATTCATGGTGCTTTTTAAAACATGCAAGTGTCCCACAGCATATGCACTAATGCATCCTCATACCATTAGAGATGCTGGCTTTTAAACTGAACACTGATAACAGGAGGGGTGGTCTTTCTCCTCTTTAGCCCGGACACAACGCCCATGATTTCCAACAAGAATGTTAAATTTGGACTCGTCTGACCACAGGACACTTTGCCACTTTGCTACAGTCCATTTTAAATGAGCCTTGGCCCACAGAACATGGCGGCGCTTCTGGATCATGCTCAACAATGGCTTCCTTTTTCCATGATAGAGTTTTAGGTGCCATCTGTGGATGGTACGGCGGACTGTGTTTACAGACAGTGGTTTCTTGAAGTATTCCTAGGCCCATTTAGTAATGTCAATGACAGAATCATGCCGGTGAGTGATGTAGTGGTGTTTGAGAGCCCAAAGATCATGGGCATCCAGTAAAGGTCTTCGGCCTTGTCCCTTATGCACAGAGATTTTTCCTGTTTCTCTGAATCTTTTGATGATGTTATGCACTGTCGATGATGAGACCTTCAAAGCCTTTGCAATTTGACATTGAGGAACATTGTTTTTAAAGTATTCCACAATTTTTTTACGCAAGCCTTCACAGGTTGGAGAGCCTCTGGCCATCTTTACTTCTGAGAGACTCAGCCTCTCTAAGACATCCCTTTTATAGCCAATAATGTTACACACCTGATGCCAGTTAATTTAATTACTTGCTAAATGTTCTTTCAGCTGATTCTCTTATATATTAATAGCTTTTTCAGCCCTTTTTTGCCTATGTCCCAACTTTTTTGAGACCTGTTGCAGCCAGAAAATTTGAAATAAGTTCATTTTGTGGATAAAAATGTAAAATGTCTAAGTTTCAACATTTGAAATGTTATCTATGTTCTATTGTAAATAACGTATTGGCTCATGTGATCTGAAAGTCATTGCATTTTGATTTTATTCACAATTTACACTTCGTCCCAACTATTTCGGAATTGGGGTTGGGCATACATTTAATACGTTTTAGATGATGTTGTAAGGAGGGCAATAATGCAAATGATTAATTTTAAAGAATTCTGAATCTATTACCCGTTTAAGCATTTTTTCAGCAGGGTAATTTATTTCAAATGGCACTTTACTTATTCAGAATGATTTCACTGCTAACAAACATTGGCAAAAAATGGCTTCACTCATAATAAGACAAGCAAACAGATTTACAAAATTGTAACAGTTTATGAGCTTCAGCAATTCAGACACTTAAAAAGACATTTTGATGTTTTAGGTCATCATATTCTTTGATACATTGAACATAAATTCCAACTAAAACAAATTGGCCAGTCAGTCTTTTTACCGATTAGACTGTGCAATTGAGCAAATTAATGCTCAGTTGCTTATCAGGCAAAGTAAATGGGAACTGAGTTTGGAGTACCCATTCGTTACAAAGTGAGGTTACTGAAGGGCTTTTAAACCTCTGACAGCACATCACTGGTGTCATCTGATACATTTCGCCCGGAATTTTCCTCAAAATTTTTTGTCACTTGTGCAACAAGAGATCTTCTCTCGGTTCAGACCAGATGGAATGACCTTCAGTACTCCCAATACTGTCTGTGGGTACTCACCGCTGCTAATATATTCCACAGTTTGACATGTGCCATTCATATGTGACAGTCAATGTTATACAATATTAATCAATGTTATTATATGTGTGTAGTCATGATGTTTTGGCTCATTTCAGCACATATATGCGCATTAACACACAGAAAGGCTCATACACACAAGCATAAAACTTATGCGCACACTTTACTGGCTGACACTTTTGCCCATTCATTGCCAACACTTCCACTCCATCCTCCATCCTGGAAAGTGCAGTACCTGACCCTCAGCATGTAATAATTTACTCCCTCCTCGCTGTTTTTTCATTTCATGACCCACATGATGCGTATGCATCATGGATAATAAAATGGTCTGTTCATTTTTTTTTTTTTTTTGAGGTAAATCTATGAATCCAGTTTTCAAATTTCAAGTCTTTACATTCAGGGATTTTGATGGAAACTATTGTTTTAATTTCTTGATATAGATAAAAGTAGTCAAAGCTTGAGAATACTGGTGAAGGAATACTGATTTCTAGCATTGCTGTGCCATTTTGAAATGCAATGTTACTGCACTGCATTATCACAGGCAGCCTGACATTGGCTGTGCCAAACTAATTCTGTTTGTACAGTCTAGTTTAGATAAACATCTCTGTCTCAGATAACATATGTACCTGACTGAGAGCCTGCATGGTGTTGATGTACTGTAAGTGTTATTGAAACATAATATATAATTATGAAAATGAAATTATTTTCTATCTCCAGTTTTGGTTGAGTACAAAAACCACTCACGCATTCCAGAACATACTGTTCGTTCCGCCTGGTAACCACACGCCACACTGCAGAAAAACCCTTCTCTCTCTCTCTCTCTCTCTCTCTCTCTCTCTCTCTCTCTCACACACAACTAAGTGTTAGCTATATTCATGCTTTGCTGAAAATTACAGTACAGGTCCAGGGTCATATTTTGCTAGGCATGTCTAAAATGAGAACATTGGAATTGGCTACTTTTCCCTCATGGAATAAATACATTTAGTAATCAGCATTTAAAAAGTAAAGTGCTTTTCCAGCTTTTTTGATATTGCCCCATGAAGAGCAAATTTTATAGATCAAAAGTCGTGCTCTAGATCGCAGTTTCAAATATATATACAAATATGAGACACTGCAAGATACAGATTAAAGATCAGACTTCATTCGCTCTCTCCGGGATGTTCTAAATCATCATAAGGCATAAATAATCTGGCAGGAAGAAGAGAAGTTACGTTACCAGAGGAAGAGACAGTGCGCATCTGCAGCCCTTGGGCGTCGAGGAACTCTCTGTGGCAGTGCAAGCAGCAAACAACCCTGTTCGCAGTTCCTGAATGCTTCCTGGGCAAAGACACAGAATCTTTTTAAATACATCTGTGCTTCAACATCCAAACACGCTAAGGAAGATAAAACTGAGACAACAGCAATCGGCCCAGATCATCAGATGGGCACATTGTCAAATCATTCTGTAAATCTAATTTTTTTTTTTTTCTCGAGCCTTAAATAAAGTACGTCTGTGAAAGATTACGGCATCACCAGTTATCAAGACCTATCGTCTGGTTTGCATATGAAGAATATCACCAAGACAGCTTTATTTCATCTGCGTATTAATCCCAATCCCAATGCATGAACAAGTTGTTAAAAAGCCTCCAGTTGGTACAAAATACTGCTGCTTGCATAGTGATTGGAACTACTGTGCTGTGAAAAAGTATTTGCCCTTTTTCCCATTTCTTCTATTTTTCGTTCTTTGTCAAATGTGAACGTTTCAGATCATTCTACCTGTCCAAATATATGACTTTAAAAAAAAACATGAGTAAACACAAAATTCAGCTTTTAAATGATCATTACTTTTATTGAAGGTAATGAGTTATTCAAAACCTATATCACCCATGTGAAAAAATAATTGCCTTCCTAAACCTAATGACTGGTTGTGCCTCCATTGGCGAAAACAACTGCAATTAAATATTTGTGATAAATGAGCATGAGCCCTTTGCATTGCAGTGGAGGAATTTTGGCCTGCATTTCATTGCAGAATTTCTTTAACTCCTTAAGCCCTGAGCCTCTGGCTTGAAAATGACATGCCCAAAATGAAATGACTTTATCTTTGCAACAAATTTGTCGATTTGAATAATCTTGTTATCATAATAAAGGTGACACCTTGAGGATTTTTGTCATGGTGCAAAAATCAGTGTATATATCACTGAGTCAGAGTAAATGATGATGGGACACTGCATAAATGAAACATCTTTTTGCACCAAACAAAAACATCTTTTTGCACTTTTATCTGCCATAAAATATTAATAATAATAATAATAATAATAATAATACATTTTATTTGTGAAGCGCTTTTCAAAATACTCAAAGACACTTTACATAAAATCAGGGTAAAATAGATAAAACAACAATAAAATTAATGTAATACAACAAAAAGATAAAAACAGATCACAAATTAAAAGCATTTCTAAACAGGTGAGTCTTGAGGAGGGATTTGAAGGTGGTGAAGTTATTGCAGTCTGATGGATTTGGGGAGAGAGTTCCAGAGAGAGGGGGCAGCAACAGAGAAGGCTCTGTCTCCCCAGGTCCGGAGCTTGGTCCTGTGTGGCGGTGAGAAGAGGTTGGCATCAGCGGAATGGAGGGAGCGAGATGGGGTGTGAGGGTGGAGGAGGTCAGAGAGGTAAGAGGGGCCAGGTTATGGAGGCCTTTGAAGGTGATGAGGAGGAGTTTGAACTGGATGCAATATGGAACAGGGAGCCTGTGAAGGTTCTGGAGGACTGGGGTGATGTGGTCACGGGGGGTGGGAGTGGGTCAATTGGCGGGTGGCTGAATTGTGGATGTACTGGAGTTTATTGAGAGTTTTAGCATGTGTACCGTAAAGGATGCTATTGCAGTTGTCGATTCTGGAGGTGACTAAAGCATGAATGAGGGTTTCAGCAGCAGACATGGAGAGGGATCCAGCTGCAGTTTGAAACCCCTAAAAAATTACAGCTCAGGATCTCACCATTATCTGTGCCAAAGTTTATTCTAACCAAGTAAATCAGAGCAAAATTAGAGAGGTTTTAGTTCCGGAACGTCTAGGTGGCCTCTCCAAGCTGACACTGTGTGCCATTTCATATTTCTCAAAAACCAAACCGTAAAACTCATTTAATTTCACTACAGGCATACATTCCATCCAAATTCAACCACCTTTTTATTTTTAGAATTTAAAATTTTTTATTATTATTATTATTATTATTATTTCTGCCAGTCCTGTAGCCCATACAATTTCCCATTCAAAGGTAATACATACAAAGAAAATGAAGTCTGACTCCACTGGAGCAGATTTAATTAAAAAAGGCCAATAAATAAAAATTATAAATCCAAAGGCAAGGTAAAAAAAATGTTTAAAAAAGTAAAAAGAACAAAAACCCCAGCAATTATTTATACAGGAAAAACACTATTATTGCCTTTGTTAGAACATGTGAAGACCGGAATTTGAACCCAGGTTGCCCAAGATGCAGTGCTTTACTCTAACTACAAGGCTACATCGGCTGACTGTAAATCCTGAGTCAAATTGCCAATACGCGTGAAAACACGTCACTCACCTCGTTTGTACTGTTGTGCTCTCAGTATTCACGCAGAATGGCACAAAGATTCTGTCAGAAAACGACTTTGAAAACGACTGTTGAATATTTAGCGGATAATTATATGGAAAATACCACAAACAAACAGTTAAGCGTTCATATTGTCACGCTATTTAAGTACATGCGAATGGCCCATGGACTCAGTTTGACACACTGGGAATGCAAGGCTCTAGCTCAGGCTAGGTTTGTGCGATTACAGGGATATTTCAACATTTTGGCAAATTGGCCTATTGCCATAATCCCTATAGTTATATGAGTATGTACATTACCTTTAGTTATCCGTGTCCGGTGTTTTGAGATTCGGGTGGGGAGAGACGCGAGATGCTCATCGAACATAACGAAAGTGAACGGTACAGGTCCCTCGCTCCTTCAAAACTCATCAAATACACAATCCAGCAGCTCCAAAACGCTCTCGTGGACAAGTTGTGACCTGCACATTCACTGCGCTATGAAATAATAATGTATGATTATGTAACATTACGACACATGAAGCAAATACTTGGAACTACTTTCTTGAGTAACCTGCTGGGCGGATTGACAGAGTGTGCTGCGTGCACCTCAGACGTTGCGAGTAGTTGCAGTAAACATACGCTTCTGAAATCATCTCTGGAATGTAGTTCCGGTCATGGATTTGCCTTGAAAATAACACTGTATCGTAATTATACATAATTATTTCATAGCGCAGTGAATGTGCAGGTCACAACTTGTCCACAAGAGCGTTTTGGAGCTGCTGGATTGTGTATTTGATGAGTTTTGAAGGAGCGAGGGACCTGTACCGTTCACTTTCGTTATGTTCGCTGAGCATCTTGCGTCTCTTCCCCCCCGAATCTCAAAACAACAGGCACAGATAACCAAAGGTAATGTACCTACTCATATAACTATAGGGATTATGGAAATAGGCCAATTTGCCAAAATGTTGAAATATCCCTTTAAGGTGGTTTAGAGCTCGTTTGAAACATCAGAACTCATAGAATCAAATGACTACTGGCAAAGTCTTACTGACCGCATCGCAAGCCGATCACAGAGAGGAAAATACATTGCAAGCAAGCTGAATGCTATGGAGCTGAGATCTTTGAAGCAAGGCCCCGGAAAAATACATGCTTGGAGACTGGCAGATCTAGTTTCATTATAACACAGACACATTGAGCTAACAATAGTGAGCACAGATTTACCCTCAAACAGTTTTTTTATTACAAAATATCAAAGGTAAGAAAATTTTTTTGCTCAACTCAGTAGACTGTAAAGTGTATGCCTGCTGTTCTTTGAGTGTGGTGTCGGTTTAAAATGAGAAGGCTTTTATCGTTGGATTCTGTGGACTTTCCTCTTTCATTTGAGGTATCGTTTGTATGCGTAACACAAATTCAGTAGAAATGCTAGCGATTCAGCGCTGATATGATTTTATCCCATGTTTTGTTAGATGGTTATTTACTTGCTTGGTGCTTGAATTGTGTTCGGTTGAGGTAAAAATGGTCAACATGAGCTTTTTGCCAAGTTTCTTTGTGTAAAGTGGATAATCTGCATGATGATGTTGCAATTAGGAAACATGCTGTATTTATGATGCGTAACGACCACCCCCAGTATTGGGGGCGTTCGGGTTTAAGAGGTTAATTCAGCCACATATTGGAGGGTTTTCAGACATATACTGCCTGCTTAAAGTCATGCCACAGCATCTCGATTGGATTTAAGTCAGGACACTGGCTAGGCCACTCCAAAACCTTCATTTTGTTTTTTTTTTTTTTTTTTTTGAGCCATTCAGAGATAGACTTGCTTGTGTGCTGTGGATTATGGTCCTGCTGCAGAACCCAACTGCACTGAGCTTTAAGTTACAATCTGCTGGCTGGATATTCTCCTTCAGAATTTTCTGGTAGGGGGAAAAATTCATGGTTTGATCAACTATGGCAAGTCGCCCAGGTGATTAAGCAGCAAAGCAGTTCCAGACCATCACACTGCCACCGCTGTGTTTGACTGTTGATTTGATGTTCTTTTTAGTGGAATGCAGTGTCACCTCTACGCCAGATGTAGCACGACTTCTAAAAAGTTCCACTTTTGACTCATCAGTCAACAGTATATTTTCCCAAAAGTCTTGGGGATCATTAAGATTTTTTTTTTGGCAAATGTGAGACAAGTCTTTCTGTACTTTTGATCTTTTTGGCTAGCCATGGTTTCCGTCCTGCATAGATGTCATTTTTGCTCAGTTTCTTTCTTATAGTGCAATCATGTACACTGATCTAAACTGAGGCAAGTGATGCCTGCAGTTCTTTATCTGTTAGCCAGAGTTCTTTTCTGACTTCCTGGATGAGTTGTTGATGTGGTCTTGGAGGACTTTTAGTTAGCCAACCACTTCTAAGAAGGTTCATCACAGTTCCAAGTTTATCTGTAGACAGTGGCTCTCACTCTGATTCGCTGGAGTTCCAGAGCCTTAAAAATAGCTTTGTCACCCTTTCTCAACGGATAGATGTCAACGACTTTTTTTCTCATCTGGCCTTGAATTTCTTTTGTTTGTGGCACTATGTGCTGCTTTTTGCCTACTTCACATTGCCAGACAGGTTCTATTTAGATGATGGTTATATTCAACAGGACTGGCAGTTATAATGCCAGGGTATGTCAAGTGAATTTGAACCCAATTTTTGCTTATATTTATTTAATTAATTGATTTTCTAACTCAGGGGGCAATTACTTTTTCACATAGGGCCAAGTAGGGTTGGAAAGCTTTTTTCCCCACAATAAATGAAGTGATAATGTAAAAACTGCATTTTGTGTTTGGTTATCTTTGTCTGATATCAAAATTAATTTGATGATCTGACACATTTTAAGGTGAAATCAGGAAGGGAGCAAATATTTTTTCACAACACAGTATATATTTTTTAATCATTCATTTAAATTGATAATACCTGAACTCCGAAAACACTCAGAACCAGCAGATGTAGCCAATTTCGTTTTTAAGGTAAGACAGAATCAAAAAGTCAAGATCTGTTTTCAATCATTTTCTTTGATTAACAACCATCAGCATGCACACAACTCCCCTCGTAATGCAATGTTGCAACGATTAAAAAAAAAAAGTTTAATTCACTCCATAAAAATGATAAACTACTATGGTAACTTCCGTGCTTGCTTTTATAACATCCTGCACTATCGTCTCTTAGCTCTATGATTGTTGAATTACCACAAAGACAGCAAAATTTTGCAGAAAATATCTACAAATGATCACCGCTGATTAAAATGCATTTCCCATCAAAATTAAGCATTCTCTTTCCTGTGTTACCTTAAAGGCAAAGAGCGTACTTGGTACAGTGGATGCCCAATAAAAGTACACTGCCCCAGCTATTCAAAAATACAGTGGACTCCAAAATTAATGGCACCCTAGACTGGCAATGCACAAACAATACTTAAAAAAAAAATTCTAAAAAAATAAATTTATAGAGAAACTCTAAATAATGACGTGACAAATACTGAATGATGTCAATGTTCCTATGGAACTAATCAAAATCATTTACTGATTTAATTAAAAATCAGTTTCCTTTACGCCTTTCTGCAGATGTAGCCGCCTGCGGACAGAGAGCAGCTCTTTTTATGGACGCAGTTGCACTACTCTATCACTAGATGGGACCCCCGGATCAGTTATTGAATATTCACAAGCAAGCAGAGCTGGAACACAGCATAGAATATTGATGAGTTCACTCCTATCCCTGTTTTTCAGGAGTTGCATGAATTAAACTCCTCAGCTAAGCCTGATGTGCAAACGGCTCAATATCCTTGCCCATATTATCTATCCAGCAGTTAAAAAAATGATCTCTTGCGACAGAAAAATTTGTTGTCCTCTGTAGCAACCACTTCAGTTACAGTGATCCAATGGTATTCCAAGTAGTTAAAAAAAAAAAAAAAAGTTTCCTGAGGCAAAAATTTGCCATGGTACTGACACTATGTCATTCTACTATCAATTTCAGTCATCACATGTTGAAAACGCGCAGTTTCCTATCATGGATTAATGCGTAGATATGTCGGTTGAAGAACTTAGCTGTCTTTTAGAGCCTGATACAAGCTCTCACGGAAATCCAATCACTTTAATGGTGATTCAATGGTATCTGCGTGAAAGCCCAGCTGTAGTTCACGCCCACGTGAAATTCTCCTGGTAATTACCAGTTGGTTGACATGATTTTTATCCAATTGCAGACAGTATTAGCTTTCCTCAGTAAGTGAAAGACATTGATTGGACCTTAAAAAACATATTAAAACACTTGCGCAATAGGGTTACGTTGTACTCAATAAACTTTACGCAGTTCAGACTGACGTGGTTGCATGAGAACAAAAAACCTCCAGAACTGAGCCTGGAGAGCTGAGCTTATTTGCGGGATTGAAATGTGATTCTGAGATGGAAAATAGCAGTTACTCTGAATGGAACAGACAGGAGGATTGACAGCATCGATACTTTTGAGGAGCAGCTCAATAATTCTTTTGAAAAGTGAGTAAAGCTGTCTTTGTATGGTGTAGCTCTATCTTACTTTTAGCCTGCTAGCTAACTAGCCAGCTATTTCTTATTTTTGGTTTACCACCGTGATCACAGAGCAAGTTTGTCACATTAGGTGACAAAAGAGTAGGGGAGACCGTGTCTAGTTGTTACACTTTTTCTTTTAACGGCAGTAGAATTGACATTATCAGGTTTTTGTTATCAATATGCACTGTAAAGATAGAAAGTTTATTAGACTACATGACTGATCAGCAGCAACCCCTATATTCTGCGCATGCGTAATGCTGGTGAGGAAAAAATTGACCCCTGTCACCTGGAACAAACGTTTGTTACAGGAGGGGTAGTTTGTTGCAGGTTGTGGGGCATTTTGTTACACTAAGAATTTGCTTAAGTGAGATGTGTTTCCCACTTAAGTAGGCAAGTTAAGGGGGAAGCCTTACTACTATTATCCCATGAAGCCACAGTAAGGAACCTCTTGAGTCATTCTCTAATGGCATTACCACGTTTCGTTATTCGTTTGTAATTTCAAGGCATCTTTCTGAAATACAAAAAGGTAGAAAGTCGTTCAGTGAGGTAATTTGATCTTGCCCAAGTTATTACAGGTTTTGGGGCAAGTTCTTACTGTAACAACTTGGGTGTATCAACTAGTCCATCAGCAACCCTTCGCCATTGTCCCGACATTTTGAAATGTTCCAGTGCAATCTTTACATGGGTGTGTCATGACACAGTGGCTAATGTCTTCCTCTCTCATAATCCAGAAAATCTTGGGTATGTATCAACTACACTTGATGCGAATCAAAATCTCCCAAACACCAAGAAAGTTACTTTTTTTGAGCATTTTTCTGAAACACTGACCTGCGGCTTTCGACGTACGTCCTTCTGTCACGTAAAGATGCCGGTCACCTTCGCGGAGCAGCAGGAAAAATTAGAGCACCGTCTGTGTTTTATTATCGAAACTATTTAGAATGTAACAACATGGACATGTAGCAACTAGACCTGGTCTCCCCTAGTCGATACTGCAGTGTGCTGGCATTTTTCTTAACTAGGCGATCAGTTTTAGAATTTATACCACATTCAATGAAATGGAATGCCTTGCATTTTCGCTCTTTTAAAATGCGAACAGCTATTACTGTGACCTGAGTTATACTTGTTCCATAGAGGGTGTGAAAAGAGCTGTTACAAGCTTGCGTTTCGCTGGGATGATCGGAATTGTGAACGGCAAGCTTTCCGTCTGAGTGAAAGATCTGACCGTAAAATAAGCAGTTCCTCTAATGAGTAACTGTGCTTACTGACACGGCTTTGTAGATAAAAGGACGAGACACTGAACTCCATCGTGGAGAAAAGGCATGTTTTTGGTTTGGAGAGGTCACTGGTGACCATTGATGTCCAGCTGCGCCTATATTGATAAACTCATGCTAAATTCAACCAGAAAATCATCCATTCATATTGAACTTCATGGTTACAAAGTTGATTTGCATTAAAATATGAATATTTTATGAATTGAAAGTGCACGATTTTCAAGGCACCTGGATAGCTATCTTATTTGGCTTATAAAAAGTGGATAATTTAATATTTCATGTTCAGATGAGGACTTGTGGTCTAGGAGTTTATTATCCCAGAAATTTATTGTTTTTACCCCCAGTCATTTTTCAATCTTCAGAATTATTTTCGTTTCAATGGTGAATTCTCTTGAAGATTTTTTTATGTTTGCAGCCCATTTTCTCTACCAAAATCATGAAAATAAACTGAAATACGATGTAATTCTAAATGCTGGAAGTGTCTTTTCTGAGTTAAGCCACATTCGTCCTCTTTATGAAGCTTAAATCTTGAATTATAAAGGATCAAATTGGGTAACCCATAAATCGCCAAATTTGGCTTCTGCGCAAAGGGGTTAAAATGAAGTTTTCACAATTAATGGCACCCATTAAGATTATTATAAATAGCATCTACCAAAATTAAACCAGGTATTGAATTATTTAAGTGTAAAGGAACTATATCGAGCCAATACACAACGTCTGGTTTCATTTGGGTATGAAAATGAGGAAACACGTGCAGTATCCCTTTGTCATCCAACATCACGAAGAAAACAACTGTCACTTCAAAAGAGGCAGATGGTCAGAGACCTTCAGAAGATTCACAAATGATTGAATATGCTGCTGAGCACTGTCATTGCAATTATTCAAAAATTCCAAAGATATGGAACTGTTGAAAACCTCAAGCGTAGAGGACGCAGCTGCATTTTGCCCCCCAGGATACTGAGGAGGTTGGTGAGAGAAGCAACAAATCCCCAAGATATCACTCTGAAGGAATTGCAGGCCTTGATGACATCTTGATGTCACCAGGAGTCAAAAAGCACCATTAGGCACCACCACCACAACCACAGGCTCTTTCGAAGGCTTGGGAGAAAAAAGCCTTTTCTGACCAGAAGACATAAAAGCAAGCGCTTGGAGTTTGCCAAAAGTCTTTTAAAGCATGACTGGAACAAGGTGCTTTGGTCAGATGAGACCAAATTTGCACGTTTTGGTCAGATACAGCATCGGCATGTTTGGCTTTGAATCAGAAATGCAAACAAGGACAAGTATCTCATACCCATGATGAAATATGATGGTGGGCCAGTTATGTTTTGGGGCTGATTTAACTCAAGAGGTCCAGCTGCACTGGTTAAGATTAATGGTATAATGAATTCCAAGATTCAGGATATTTTGGCTGACGATCTGGTTCCCTCTGCCAGAAGACTGGTACTTGGCCTTAGGTGGACTTTCCAACACGACAATGACCCAAAGCACACTCAAGATCTACACAGAAATGGTTCCCTGACAACAAAATCAACGTTCTGCATTGGCCATCTCAGTCGCCAGACCACAATCCAATTGAAAACCTGTGGGCTGATTTGAAGAGGGCAGTTGACAAACGCAAACCCAAGAATGAGAAGGATCTTTTGTAGAAAGAACCTGCTGAGAGGAATGATCCAAAATCCCCTCAAATGTGTGCCTTAACCTTGTCAAAAATTATGGGAAAAGACTTCATCCTGTTATCCTTGCCAGAGGTGGTTGCACTAAATACTAAATGAAGAGAGTCTATAATTATGAAACCTTTATTTTGTTGAAATTTATATCATATTAAATGATTGAATGATTGTTATGATTTTGGTTGTTTCCATTGAAACATTAATAAATATCACAAATGTTGGTATATTCTGTTTCTCTATAATTATATTGTTTATTTATTTATTTATTTTTTGTGTTGTTTGTGCATTGCCAATCAGGGGTGCCAGTAATTTTGGAGCCCACTGTATTTTTGGGTAATTTTTCAAAAACATTTTAATGACTAAATCAGCTCGAGAAGATCAGATAAATACGTTGTGGGCAGTGCGCAATGTTTGTTGGAATCAGGGTAGTTTGCTACATCACCCAGACACCGGAACTCCTGTGCACGTGGAGGTTATAGGTGAAATAAAACATGGCTACTGTAAGCAAGAGTTTATTCGATGAATCAATTGTGAATTAGCGTAACTACAATGACAAATTATAGGCTGACACAAGATTTGGAAAGCCTGCCTATTTTATCTGTCACTGATGCTGTCGTTTCTCCAGCCTAGCTAAAGCGCTTGTTTTTGCGGGCCTGCCGGTGACTGAATTCCGTCAGCACAACATCATCTTTCAAAATCTTTTGATATTTACTGGGCGATTCAGTTCCATATTTTGCGTAAACGTGCTCTCTGAAACAACTTGGTAAAAAGTGTGCAGAACATAACTGGTGACTCTTCGTTGGGACAAAGTCCTGTTGTTCGATGTTCTGCAACCAGGGTCGAAACAGGTCAGGATTTGCCTAGGGAAATCTGTGCAAGTTTATGCCCACAGATTGGTCTGAGTTTCCTGTTTTTTTGGCGCAACCAACAGTGGCATTATGACTGATTTTGTTACTGCAGGTTCTAATAATGATTGGTAATATCAAACCTTGATCATTCGGCGTAAAATTAAGACGCAGCACAAGTGATAATCAAGACGAATTTGTATACACTTAATACAGATCATCTGATTTTCTGGTGTCCAATTGCATCATAACATCCAGGACATTGCCACACAAAGTATTTTTTGATTGGCTAAAATATACGGAATGGTGGCATTCATGAACTTTTACTGATGAGTTGTATTTCAGAGGTTTGACGTTTGATCACTCGGCACATGCAAATCACGAATAATTGCAAAAAAAATTTATGGAACAAGAAGAATGTACTTTTATAGACCCTATCAGTTAAAGGGTGTGGAAAAAGTGAGATTTGGAGAGTGCATGACCACTGGACATTGTGTATGGCAGAAGAAAAACTCTAGACCATTAACAAACCTGCAGTCATCAAGAGGAGAGCGACCTCCACTTTCTTTGGCTTTTTATTTTTAAAAGGGGTGGCGGCAAAAATACAACCCCAATTCCAAAATAGTTGGGACAAAGTGTAAATTGTGAATAAAATCAAAATGCAATGACTTTCAGATCACATGAGCCAACATGTAATTTACAATAGAACACAGATAAGATTGCAAATGTTGAAACTGAGACTTTTTGCATTTTCATCCACAAAATGAGCTTATTTCAAATTTTCTGGCTGCAACAGGTCTCAAAAAAGTTGGGACACAGGCAAAAAAGGGCTGAAAAAGCAATTAATAGATAAGAGAATCAGCTGTAAGAACATTTAGCAAGTAATTAAGTTAACTGGCATCAGGTGTGTAACATGATTGGCTATAAAAGGGATGTCTAATAGAGGCTGAGTCTCTCAGAAAAATTCGTTTCGCGTCCGGTGTGAAAGCTGCTTAGCCAGCCCAGAACGCCTGTATTCGCGTCTTTGCATTGACTTTGAATGTAGCTAATCTGTCGCGCGAAAAATTCGTTTGGTGTCTGATGTGAAAGCAGCTTTATGGATAGTACGCGACAGCTAGAGAGAGCTCGGTTATGTTATGAACATAATACAGGTTTTGCAGACCGTAAGTTCCGTTAGAGCGGACAAGTTGCTTATGTGGAGCTAGCAAATTCATCACTTCTACAGGAAAAAATTACCTTTTTAATCTCCGCCTTTTTATTAGCCACAACAATTTCTAAAGGGGGATGAAATTATGTCAAGGTAGTGCAGAGAAATCATTTGTAAACCGGTAGAGCTTCTGCGTTTTGCATTGCTTTCATGGTAGCACCAGAGAGCTTGCTCAGACATTTGTGAAGTATCCGGCTGATCCCGGTCATGGATAAGTGAAGCGATCAATAACTGTAGTGGCTACAATCGGGCAACGTTATGATGAAACTGCCACATTGATGCTGACCGAAGTAACACAAGCATACCGATCAGAATTACTGCATATAAGTTAACCAGGAGCATTTTTAATTAGCACGGCACGCAAACTAACATGCAGTAGCTGGTAACCAAGCGGTCATAACCACAGAGACAAACCCTTGCAAAACAGGTTTTACAGACAGCAAGTTCTGTTACTGTGAACAGTTGTACCAAGCATCCAAATTACAAACAAGTATTAAAAGTTAGCTTCAAATGAGGTTTATATTCACACACCTTCTGTAGAATTTCCCCTGATATCACTCTTGCATATTTAGGACTCAAACATTAGCAACAGTAACTCGGCTACATTAGCCGCTGTGCTACAGCCACAATCAACTGGCTATCACGTCAGGTTGGCTTATGCAGTAAAAGCAACTTACAGCTTCTGTGTCTGTGAGTCACGGACAGTCGCGACCAATACAGGCTTTATCTTCAGATATTTTACAAAGCCTGCCTTTGAGGCCAGTTGTTAGTGCTAACTATCGCCAGCGGTCCTGCTAGCCACCTGTAACACGTTAGCTTCACTTACATTATTTGCTGTTATATGGTTACTCACAGCTTGTGGCTCCGAGCGCTTGATCGATGCAGCTGCTTCAGGTTTGAGAAGCAGCTGAAATGCTTATCCTGTGTCGAATTATCCTTTATTAACAAAGCTGCCTTTGGTGAAATGCTGAGCACAATCAGCTAACGTACCCTTTGGCCGTGGCTGTTTGCTGCCAGCAAACAAAAAAAGCTACCCACTGATTTCTGGTGGCATCGTCTTTTCAAAGAGAAATATTTGTTTTTCTTCACGTCCAAAAGTAAACAGACAAGTAGCTTTGGGAGAGATACTAACAAAATTGCACCTCAAATGATCTGCGGTACTTCTTTTGTATTTCCAAAAGTGTCGACGCTACTAAGGCATAGTATGATCTGCCGTTGTTAGTGCCTGCTAGAATAGTTTCCGGTGTGGGCAGGTCCAGCGCAGTAGTTGGCTCTGGCTAGGTCTGTACTAATTGGACGGCACAACCTGACGTCAAGTTTTGCCCAGATCTCGTGAAGATCTCGGGAGGAGCTGTTCAGAGAGGAAATCACGCTCACGAAATCACGTTCTTGGATTACGGCAAAACCCCTGTATCTTATGTTTAGAAACTTTTCAGAGGTTGAGCATGGACAACCAACATTATAACATTACTAATATGTATTAAAAGAAGGATCAGTATAATATGTCCCCTTTAAAAACAATGTTCCTCAACGTCAAATTGCAAAGGCTTTGAAGGTCTCATCATCGACAGTGCATAACATCATCAAAAGATTCAGAGAAACTGGAATAATGAGCGTAAGCGACAAGGCCGAAGACCTTTACTGGATCTTCCGTGATCTTCGGACCCTCAGATGCCACTGCATCACTCACCGGCATGATTCTGTCATTGATATGACTAAATGGGCCCAGGAATACTTCAAGAAACCCCTGTCTGTAAACACAGTCCACCGTGCCATCCACAGATGCCACCTAAAACTCGATCATGCAAAAAGGAAGCCATTGTTGAGCATGATCCAGAAGCGCCGCCATGTTCTGTGGGCCAAAGCTCATTTAAAATGGACTGTAGCAAAGTGGCAAAGTGTCCTGTGGTCAGGCGAGTCCAAATTTGACATTCTTGTTGGAAATCATGCGCGTCGTGTCCTCCGGGCTAAAGAGCAGAAAGACCACCCCTCTTGTTATCAGCATTCAGTTCAAAAGCCAGCATCTCTGATGGTATGGGGATGCATTAGTGCATATGGTGTGGAACACTTGCATGTTTTAAAAAGCACCATGAATTCTGAAAGGTATATAAAGGTTTTAGAGCAACATATGCTCCCCTCCAGACGACAACTATACCAGGGAAGGCCTTGTGTATTTCAGCAGGACAATGCAAAACCACATACTGCAGCTATTAAAACAGCATGGCTTCATAGTAGAAGAGTCCGTGTGCTGAACTGGCCTGCCTGCAGTCTTGATCTTTCACCGATTGAGAACATTTGGTGCATAATTAAATGAAAAGTCCGACAAAGGAGACCCAAAACTCTCCAGCAGCTGGAAGCCTGTATTAAACAAGAGTGGGATCAAATTCCAATGGCTAAACTCAAGAAACTTGTCTCCTCAATGCCCAGACGCCTCCACTCTGTGTTAAAAAGAAGAGGGGATGCTACACCATGGTAAACAGGCCCCTGTCCCAACTTTTTTGAGATTTGTAGCAGCCATCAAATTTGAAATGAGCTCAATTTGTGGATGAAATTGTAAAATTTCTCAGTTTCAACATTTGCTATGTTATCTCTGTTCTATTGTGAATAAAATACATGCTGGTGTGATTTGAAAGTCATTGCGTTTTGATTTTATTCACAATTTACACTTTGTCCCAACTATTTCGGAATTGGGGTTGTATTTTGGGGGGCTTTATTAGTGAGAAAGGGGTTTAGAATTTAATATTAATGTTTCATATCGCAAATGCAGATGTTGCGCACGCCCCCACAACCCAGTGTGTCATCAGTAACATTGCTTCCGCTGTTATATGCTATTGCCACGTATAGCGACACTAGAAATTAAACTCAAAATGTTCTTGACTGGATGTGCGCTTGATGCTTTTACACTCCTCAATGTTTGTCTGGATACCCAGTCATCAAGGTAAGCTAAAATATTGGGCACTGGCGGCCCCAGAAGCTCCTGCTGTTAAGATAGAGAAAATGTCAAAGTTTTTGTTGACGGACGCACGCATGGACGGACGCATGCACGGATGGAGCCCGATACCATAACTCCCATGCCACTCGGGCGGCAGGAGCTAATTAGGAGCCTGTAATTGAAAATGTTGATAAGATAAAGCAAATTGTCAAAGTTTTTGGTGATATTTTTAGGCCAGTCACCTTATAAAAACAGGCCAAGGGCACCTTTAGGCATGTTATTTGTAGGACTTTATGAAATGCATGTCCAATAAAAATTAGGAGCCTGTAACTGAAATAGTTGATGAGATAAAGTAAAATGTCGAAATTTTTGGTGATATTTTTAGGCCAGTGACCTTGAAAAATAGGCCAAGGTCACCTTTAGGCACGTCATTTGTAGGCCTTTATGAGATGCATGTCCAGTAAGAATTAGGAGCCTGCAACTGAAATAGTTGAGATACAGCAAAATGTCAACGTTTTTGGTGATATTTTTAGGCCAGTGACCTTGAAAAAATAGGCCAAGGTCACCTTTAGGCATGTAATTTGTAGGGCTTTATGAGATGCATGTCCAATAAAAATTAGGGGCCTGTAACTGAAATAGTTGAGGAGATAAAGCAAAATGTCAAAGTTTTTGGTGATATTTTGAGGCCAGTTACCTTGAAAAAATTGGCCAAGGTCACCTTTAGGCACGTCATTTGTAGGCCTTAATGAGATGCACGTCCAGTAAAAATTAGGAGCCTGTAACTGAAATAGTTGATGAGATAAAGCAAAATGTTGAAGTTTTTGGTGATATTTTTAGGCCAGTGACCTTGAAAAATAGGTCAAGGTCACCTTTAGGCATGTCATTTGTAGGCCTTTATGAGATGCATGTCCAGTCAAAATTAGGAGCCTGTAACTGAAATCGTTGATGAGATAAAGCGAAATGTGTTGACGTATGCACGCACGCACGCACGGAGCCCGATACCATAGCTCCCGCACCGCGAGCGGCGGGAGCTAAAAAGTGCTGATTTCATCTGATATTGGTGGTGGTTGAATACAGAATTTTTTTCCAAAATTCTTCCTGTTTATAGCCTGAATCCAGGCTGTTCGCTGCTTTTTACTAGGGGGAAAACGACAGAACTTAATATTTTCCCTTTTTTTCAAATCAATTTATGCATCCTACAACGCAGCAGGAGACAACTATTTTACCTTATGCCATATGTAGTCTGCAAAGAGCATGCATGCAACCAAAATCTTGCTTAAGCCGAACTGGTCTACTGGGTCAGAGCTGAAACAAATGTTTTTTTTGCCTTTAAAGTGGAAAACAGGCCACTCCTGATTTCAGAGTCTATGTAATGTTAATTTATATGAATTATTGAAGGCAGTTCAAGACCAATCATGAGTTTGAACTGATGGTCTGTGCTTCATCAATTTTCAGCTCACCAGCCATAACTGATATAAAGTGCTCCAAATAATTTAAGAGAATAGATTTGTGAATATTATGAACACAAGCTAACAAGCTAAAATGGTGAAGACTAATGATAAAACAATTCTTTTATGGCTCAAGAACAGAAAACAAAAAACAAAAAACTTTGCTTAGACACAAGTTTATTATTCTGATGAAAAAAGTCATTCACCCCCAAAAATTATGTTCACACAAGACGCCAAAGCTTCAGTAACTGCCATAACCACCAATAGCATTCACATATTCTTGACAACATTGGCGCATGCTGTTCACCAGGCATCAGAAATAATGTTGAGGGATCGCTTGCCATTCTGCAACTAATCGTTGAGCCAGTTGCCGGAAATTGATGGCAGGGATGCGATGTGATCAAACTCGTTGCCCTAGTTCATCTCATGCATGCTCAGTGGGTGAAAAGTTGAGTGATTCTGCTGGCCAATCCATGTACTGAACATTGTGCTGCTGCAGAACATCCTGGCAATATGAGGTCTTGCGCTGTCGTCTTGGAACCAAGCTCCTGGTCCCATCTACAGCAGAAGTGGCATTACCAGAAGTAGCACAGTGAGATAACGCTGACCAGTCAAATTTCCGTTGACGATGCACAGGGGGGTTCTGTGGTTCATGGATGTCCCCATCCAAACCATCATACTTCCACCTCCAAATGGTAGACCTTGAGCAACGATGACATCAACAAACCTCTCTCCTTGAGGACCATAAACTGGCCATCATTGAACGCGAGTGAGAAGCATGACTCATTCTCTCTGCCCACTGACCACGGTTCTACTGACTTTGACATTTGCACCAATCTCAGTGAGCTCGCTGTGACGGTCAAGTGGCAGTGGTCAGACAACAGGATGCTGGCATCGCAAACCTTGGTCTCACAGACAATTCCAAATGGTCTGGTCAGACACGTTCATGCCTCTGGCAGCTTTGAGTTGATCACGAAGATGTTGTGCTGTTACAAAGCGCTGTCACAATGCCGTTATCATCAGGAAGTGGTCTATTCATGCTGTTGTTGATTGGGGTCTTCCAGAAGGGGGCCATTCTGAAAAGCATTAGTTGTCCTGAACCTCTGCTGGAGTCTGATAATGCTTTGGCTGACATTTAGACACTGAGCCACATTTCTCTGAGTTTGTCCAACTTGTAGCCACCCAATGGCCCCTCTCCTGTCTTGGATGCTGAGTTGTCATCAAACTAGCATCAAATTTCAAGTGATGATGAATGGAAAATGCTCAGCCCTTCTATTGCTAAAATTTCCATGCATGGAATGAGACTCATGCAAAACACGTGCAAATGGTGCATGAGATGTCACAATGGGTGTTTCGAGGTAGTTTTTGTCTGACTAAGTCCATGCTGTACATCCATGAAAATTAAATCTGGGTTAGCTTGAAAAGATTCCAAAGGTAAGTGCAATGACTGCATGTCCCATAATCACCTAATGTCTACAGTCCAAATGACAAGCCAAAGGCGAACATTCTTAGCCGATCTGACTTAAAAAGACATACTTAGAAAAATTATTTTAAAAAAATTCCTATGACCCTTAACTTCTTTTGAGTAGTTTATATGAGGCACATATCCTGATGATCAAAATGGACCATGTAAAGACAGGAAATCATAGGCATGATGAAATAGATTACTGTGAACAGGATGTTGTCACACCTCTCCTCTCCCTTACCACAGTGTAATTGACATATCTCTGATAGCCTTTTGATGGTGTCATGATAGAGTTTAATGATGGCCCCACAGAAGTCTATTTTATTATTGTACCACCACACCATTACATTATTATGAACACTGCATGACCTACTTATTTGGAAGTGGTTCAATACAATGATACGTGGTGCAGAACTGCAAGAACACTCAGGATTCAAGAAGACAGCAAGATGTCTAGTGTGAATTACACATAGTCTGTCAGAGTGATTTTAAAAGACTTACTACAATCAAATCCCAATTTAACATTGAAAGTTTTGTTCACTAACTAAATGAGGCAATACAGAGTATAGGTTTGAAATTTCAAGTTGCAAGCTTTGAACCTCAGGCGAAATACAATATATTATAACATATCATGTATAATTCTGTGTTCTCATTTTATAAATGACTACAAAGACCTAAAAGCAAAGCTGAGATGGTTAAAGAGAGAGATAACCCTAAACAAATAAATGGATTTCAGGTCTACAATTAATCTCTCAAATTGATATCCAGCGCCCAGCCACCTGAGTGCATTGTGATTCTACAGTATTAAAAAAATATCCAGCAGTTTCAAAGGAGGACAGAAAGGGGGTAGGACAGGAACGAAAATATGAATGGGGTTGCTTGTGTCAAATAGTATTAGTGAGTGGGGGCGGTCTGTTAGTGTCTAAGAATGAGAGTGAAACAGAATGTACAAATCAGTGGGTGGACCTCCGCGCCTTTCATGTGCCTAGAGGCGAGGGTGGGGAGAGAAGCAGGGGGATCCCCCATACTGCTCCACAGGTTCACTTTGAAAATTGCTCCCTGCGAAGCACTTGTCTCTTTCCCTCCACTCATTTGCAAAAACCTTCACTCAGTGCTTGCTTGTTAAATAAGGAGTGGGGTGGGGGTATACCGGAGGCCATGTTCTTCCATGTGTCACTCTGCTGCATAGGCACTGCGGCCCGGTAAATGACGTCAAAACCTAGTTCTGAAACAAATTCAGTCTGACAAGGAATGCACACTATGAAACTGTATGAAATCTGACTTTAAAAAAAAATGAAAAGATTTGATACCTTTTCCATATTCTTAAAACAGTTTTAGTACCACATTTTTTAATCATGAAACTTCTTTAGTCCCACTGGATTAGTCAAAGCAATTGGCATAAGGAAGGAATATTGACATTGGCAGGTGGATCCTTTTCAAGAAAGGGGAAGTACATGAGAAGAAATGATTTTACTCAGACATACAAACATTCAACACATACACACACACACACACACACACACACACACACCTGTGCAACAGTTAAATGCATGGAATATAGGCAAATTAGGGACATTTTAAGCTGCATTGTGATGAGGAATGTAAACCAACAAAAGCCAGACAACTGGGGAAAACTACCAAAGAGTGGAAACAGAACCTGTAGTGGGCCGTGTTTCCCTCACCGTAACGCCTTACCTTTCCCCTCCGTCTGGCACACTGTCCATCAGTGCGAGGTCCGGCGCGGCCTTCTTTCCCAGAGGACTGTCCTTCCCAGAAACGGCTAGCTTTTGAGTCCCCTGCAGGAGGCTATGATGGAATGGGTGGAGCAATCTGGCATAGCTGAAGATGGAGCTATGTACTTGTGGGAGAGTCTGTGGTTGGATTAGTGGGCAAATGGGTGTAGAGAAAGGAAAGGAGTAAGCCAGTAAGGGCTTGGTGGACTGGAGGGAGCACACAGAAAGATTAGGAGCGGGTGTGCTTGTTCGCGAACCCCACTCAAATTTGGAGCGCCTGGTGGGAGAGTGAGCATGCAGGCGAGGGGTGGCACTGGCGATGACGCTAACTCTACGTAGTGTCCCATTGGGTTTGAGCTCTTTGTTGAGGCAGGAGTCGTAAGGAGGCGAGTCAGTGACCTTATCACGAGCACTGTTAGGGGACACCTGTGGGGATTCAGGCTCCACCCTAACAGAGTTCCAGGGCCTGTGGGCATGCTGTTCACCGCCTGCCTCAGGGTTGACTGTCTTCAGCCATGCTAGGCACTGCTTTGCCAGCTCGTCCATCTCCAGGACCCGGGCTGCCTCCTGGAGCTCTTGAAGCTCTTCCACAGGGACCTCCATCACATCAGCATAGGCATAGTCCAGAACCTGCTGGAAGGTGCGTGCGGACAGAACATTGATGGTGCAGCGGCGGTGGCAGCAGGCTCCGTGGTCATCTTCAGCGATGTTCAGCTGCCGCTCTAGTTCCCTGCTGGCACAAGCTAACACCAAGCTGTGGGCATGGAAGTCTTTGCCATCCACTTTGACCACAGCATCACAAAGAACGCCTGAACGGCGCAGCTCACCTGCACGCTGCAGGAAGTACGAGTATAGAGGGTTACGAAGCTGGGCGTTCATCTTAAAGCCAGAGAAGTGGCCTGGGTACGGAGGTGGATGAGTGCGCTGTTGTTCAAGGCCTGGTCAGAGATCTCCATCCAACCTGTTGGACAACAACACTCACATTGTTGCTCCATTCACAATCTCAAAATAGACTCCAATTTCAGGGGTAATTCTGGTATTTTTAACAGAACCTGGGACCAATTTTCCCATCTGTTGTGGCCTAAATGACAAATAAGGACAAATATTGGGCTGCAGTCTAATCCTTGGAGTCTATTGCACCCATCAAAGTACGTCCACTAAAAGTGCATGTTATCCACATGGTAAAAATTAACTAAATATTCAGCCATGAATTTGCGAATAAATTCTCACTTGCAGTTTGTCTATGTCGACGCCATCTTAAATGAGTGGTCAGCTTTGATAAGATTTGGTGTGACTTCTTCTTTTGCAAGCAACCAAAATCAAGGTCCCTTTGCGCAAATAGTGGAAGAAGTAAAAGGGATGTTTGAACGAGACCAGTTGAAGTGAAGTTTGGGATCTTTTCCATTACTTTGTCAAACAATCAAAATAACAATCAGAGACAGTTGCAAAATCAAGCACTTGAAGTTGACTTACTTTGACTGGTGCAATATCCCCTAAAGATTGCATTGCGGTCCATTTCACTTGTGCCGGCTGATGCGATCTCACTCAATACTTGACCAATTCCAACATTTTTTCTCCCTATTAATTATAGGCCCCACATGATGGAAAATAGGCCTCAGTGTAAAAATACCAGACTTGCCCTTTAACTTGCCTATCCTAGTCAAGCAGCATTTCTCAATATTTCTGTCTCATGTGATCATTTCTGATTTCTTTAACAAAGTACTGAATTTAATGTCTAAGAAAAGTAGATGTATATTATATGCAGACATGTTCATTTATTTCACTTGGATGAATGCTGATCTATTAATATTATTAGCATACAGTATAAAGAGAAAAACTTGGAGGAAATACTCAAATCTCCAAATAAAAGTGACTGCAGTGAGTCTTAGGTAATTCATAGTGTTCATTACACAGGTATTATCAGCAACAGTTCAGGAAAAAAAGAGATGTTTTTTGAATGTGATAATTTCTGTCCAAGGATGATAGGTGTCAAAATGTTGTGCAGAGGGGCATTTATTCCAACGTAAGTGGCCCTCTTTCAACTCAACATCCACTAATGGCATGTTTGGCCTAAGGATTTAACATTGTACTCATCTGACCCTAAACCACAGAAGTATTGTAAATCCCAAAGGTTTTGCCTCATCTTTGCTAAAATTAATAAAATGACATGATAGAACAGGTACTGTACATTTAGATGCTAGAGCCTAAACTTGTCTGTAAAATTAGCAGCCAAAATCAGTTGTTTTTGGCCCTTATTCAATTCATTGTTTCCATCTTCAACATATTACTTTCCACCTCTAGCTGATTTGCCACACAGATAGAAATGACAAAAATATTATTGTCATGGTCCTCATCAGCATCTTCCTACAACAAAAGATGAAACACATTCAAAGGTTAACAATGGGAAAGAGTAGATAAAGGGAGAACTGTTGTGGAAATATTCTAATTAGGCTTTTGTCTTTTCAATCTCTGAATTCTCACCATTTTCCAACTGTTACCCTAATGAGTGAGTTTCTGCTGCAGAAATCCATTTTATGTGGGAGACGCAGTAGCACAGCACAGCTTGACTGGAGATTAAAAGGTCCTGCATTCAAGTCCTTGCCACGGGCAATTCACCTCACTCCACCCAGGTGTATAAATGGATACCAGCAATGCCCCCCTTTCACTACAACCACGAATATCGTGAATCACCCCGAATCGGAAACTTTCGAAATTCGTGATGATTCGGCCAAAAATGCAAAATTTTGTGGAGAATTGGTAGGAGGTACGAAGCAGTCACGACAAACGTACGACAGAGTTACGAAAATTCTTGGCTAATCGTGTTGAAAAATATGAAGAATGTCAGGAATGGGTCAAGAAACATGTATGAATTACAAGATTCATGTACGAATTATGCACAAATTGTAAGTATCAGCTACAACTAAGTTACAAATATGCCAAATACATGTACGAATACAGTACGATTGCAACAAATAAGATACGACTAATACGACTTATTTACGAGTAGTTTATGAAAATCAGTACTTTTCCTGACACTTCGACATGTTCTTGGGTCTTGAAAGGCTATAAAAAGCTATAAAAAGGAGGGGGGGAAGGTCAGTCATGGGTACCTGGCAGAGTGCTTAACAGGTTGGGAAATGTAATGTATGCAGTCAGAGTAAATGGTTAGGTCATGAAAAGACATGTGGACCAATTACTGTCAACTGGGGTAGAAATGGAGGAGACTTGAAGATAGTATGGTTGGCTGGGAACCAGTTACTGCAGAAAACAGAGAGACCAACATAGAAAATTAAAGGAGAGAAAATGTCTTGCCCTACTCAGTCTGGAGTGAGGCTCAGGCCTTTCAGGCTCAGGAAACCTCCTGATAGGTTTGGTTTTGACTGAGAAGTTCAATACAAATGAATGAACTAAAATAAAAAGAAAGAGTTTTAATGTGAATTACAAGGCATGGCATTGTGTGCATAGTTAACGAGATTAATGGTATGTAAAAAAAAAAAAATAAATGTGTTTTTGATTGGTGGGGAGGAGTGTGGTGAACTAACCCATGTTAGGATTGGTTATGAGTTTAACCCTTTGTTGCATGTTGTCCAATATTTTGGACACAAGTTAGGTGGGGTTTATTTTCTCTAGGCTCATAGATACCCTGAAAACACAAAATGTACATTTTACTGGACATTTCCAGATAATAATTTCCTCAATAGGTGCCTCTCTGATTAGTCACATGATTTACCACAAACAATCACAATGGCTGCATCCACAAGTAAGAGGCAAGTTGACGAAAGTCAGAAATAGTCTTATACTGAGATGCATAAAAAACACATAATAAAATATACTGTTTTAAGTAGCGGTAAATGGTTTCTTTTGTAGTTGAAAAACACGGTCCCCGGAAATTGTGCTTTTGGTAGTGAGACTTGCCCTCACTGTTATCGTTACATTGGCAGTCAATTCAGCAGTTCTTATGCATTATCTGACATGGCAGAAGATGTTTTATGAATGTGTTTTTGTGGCGTCACAGATGACGCACTTTGTCGGAGACGACAGCTGACACATCTGGTCATTCTGTGTCATCCCTGCAGTCTGGATAGTCATTTAATGGACATTAATGCGTCCAGAATATTTTCTTTGAGACCGAACATCTTTCAACATTCAAAATGTTTGATTCCGCTGAGATTCATTTGTTTGTGGCATTTGAAATGGGAATGATGTGACATTGTTTATGTGTGTTTTTATTGGCCCTGATCTTCAGCTTTTCATGTGCAAAATGATTTCTCCCAATGTGATTCACGACCATGATCCAGGGAACTGTGCTGCATTTAGATAATCATGATGAGGTGTTAAACCAAGAAAGGATTCGAACCCAGACACTTGACATTTTGCAATGCTTACCATACCGCATGGTCATCATGTCAATCAGCAAAAGGAAAAACTATCAGTTTTCACATTAGACGATAAAAACCACTTTGCGTTTTTAATGCCTCTCAGTATATATTGTTCAAGTTTTGATCAGACATTATCTGTTGGGGGATGGAAGTACATTATATAGCGCAAACTGAAAACACATAACCTATGTAATACATGTCTATTTGTTGGAATACATCTGAGTCTATGATCTATCAAAAATATTGGACATTATCCATGCCGAGTAAATAGCTCAAATAAGCAATGTCCAGAATACAGATAGATCATCATGCATATCAATGACCAGGATTCTTCAACTTCACATCATTTCTGTCACTCCGCATGCATAATGTCCAAAATACTGGATGGTAGTGTGCATCCCACAAGCATAATATCCAAAATAATGGACAGACAGACCCCCACCCACTCGTGGTCGTAGTGAAAGGGGGCATAAGAGCTGGGGGAGTACCTGCGATGGACTGGCATCCCATCCAGGGGAAGTAGCAATACTCCTAGTCGCTTCATGCTACTGAAACCGGGGCCACTAGGCTCAGAACAGACTAATATTAATAATATATTTTGCATCTGTTTTGTAAAAGATTTTTCTTCCAAATTGTGCCATTCCTAAAACCTAGATTTTTCACAAATATTTCTTTTGGAGATTAATGGAGAAATAAATTTGATTATCATCTTTTTCTTCACAAATAACACAACACTGTCTGATCAATGCAATAATATTCAATCTATGTGGGCAAGCATGCACTGAAATTCTACGGGTGGTAACTATGATTAATATTCTGCTGTCTCACAATAGAAATATAAATAAAATGACATAAAAGTAAGATATGTGTAAGCCCAGTTTATATGAGGCAGCCAAGCTGAGTTTTAACTCCGAATTTCCATTTACAGGTATACGCACATAAAAGCCACAAACCTCTTCAAAATATGAAACCATGACTAATGTTACGAGTACACATATGCATTGTAAAGGAATCCCGTACGATTACAACAATTTTGTACTCCACACAGCTTAATTCTTTAAGGTATAAGATGACAAATAATTGATATAAACTTGACAGCAGTGAAGATCTAAAACCTACATTTAGATCTACGTACACTCAAAAAAAAAAAAAAAAACAACAACAACAACCTGCTCCTCAAAGGGCTAAAATGTGCCACTTGCCACTACACAAAAATTCAACCACCAGGGCAAGATCCATCGCTGTCAAAAAAGTCACTGTTTGGATTGAAATGAGCAAATACTTAAGGACCTACGAATTGAATAATTATCGCAGTCATTAATATGTTTCAGCTGGTGACAATTCTTTTAAATCCTAGTTGATGCAGTGTGATGGTTCTGATTTCTTAAACAACCATGCCAGAAGACAAATCCCACGCTCTTGGAAAAGATGTTCCTGTGTTACAAAAGGGGCAAATATTGCCTGAATCAGGCAAAAAAAACATCAATGGAAATTTCGGAAATTACTGGAATTTGGTTAAGAACTGTCCAATGCATTTTTTAAATCTGGGAGGATAGTAGGTAACTGTTCATTTTGCTGTAGAAATGCGGTCAGAAGAAATCAGAAATGATTGACTGGAGATCACCAAAATGCTCAGTCTCATCATAAAAAATCGACAGTAGAACACACAGCTATGTTTATTTTTTCAGCAAATGCAATAGAAACTTACAGGATTGGGATTAATTTATGGGTGGCCACAAGGAAGCCTCTCGCTTGTGAGGTTAATCAGGGAAAAAAGGACTTCAATATGCTATGGAGCATAAATATTTGTCTGTGGCGCAATGGAACAATAATGTTGTCTGATGAGTCCAGATTTACCATATTTAAGAGTGATAGGTGCGTCATGAAGCAATGCTCTTGTCATGCATTGTTACCCATTGTACAAGCCCCTGGAAACAGTTTGTGATCTGAGGTTGCTGCAGTTGGTCAGGTCTAGGTTCAGCAATGTTATGCATAATTAAATGAAGTCAGAAGACGTCCTGAATGCATTGAATGACCAGGTTATCCCAGCAATGGATTTTTTCTTCCCTGATGGCACAGGCATATTCGAAGATGACAATGCCAAGATTCATCGGGCTTCAACTGTGAGAGTGGTTAAGCAGGCATGAGGAATCATTTTCACAAATGAACTGGCTGCCATAGACTGTTCTCACCCGCATTGAAAGTACTGAAGGGGGATTTACGGAGTGGTTTTACTCCCCAGTAGTCAATTCAAGATCTTGGCCAAAACTTAATGCAAACGTGGATGGAAATAAATGTTGCGGTATTGCATTAGACTGTCAAACAATGCTGCGACGAATACCTGCTGAAATCAAAGCCAAAGCTGGTCCAACGAAATATGAGAGAATATGACTTTTTTTTGGGGGGCAGGGCAGTTCAAATAATTGGGCACCTTGTGGAATTAGGGGATGGTCTGCTGTCTGATCCAAGCTGACATCTTGAGTGGACATGGCCTTGCCAGTATGATTGCCGTTGGAACCATCGCTTGCTTGGCCATCTTCAAACCAGCCAAGGAATTTTAAGACTATGTTCTATGTAACTCCATAAAACTTACAGACCCATATATGGGTCCTTCAGATGCAGTTGCTGTATAAAAACCTGTGCAACATCAGGCCTATTTTAAATTCTAGTGGAGATCCCAAGGTTTCCAGAGATCCTTAATAAGTCCAGCCAAATTACTTTAAAATTTGTATAAAGTAATGTACAAGATATAGATATTTTCCATTTGATGTAATGCTGCAGCCATAATATCATGGCAACCTGGGTTTGAATATTTCTCTCAGTATGAGTGTGATGTAGCTTCAGTGAAGCGCTGCAACCAGCAGATTCAGAATTTGTATGCGACATTGTCAAACAGTATGAAAAAAAACTTTTTCTGATTTTAATCCTACTTAAGGAAAAACATAGGTGATAAGCTGGAGTTTAAGGGGTTAAGTTTTAGCATATATTTCAGTAGTGCCAATCGGGACGATTGCTGCAATGGTTATACAGCTATTATAATTACACTCAGTCTGCAAAAAGATACTACAGTATTATGATTATACTGATGGTCCCCAGTGGGCTGCAATTGAGCTCAGGTGCTCCACATGGGCCAGGTGCGAGCCCCACGACCCTCTTTCTCTGAGGTGTCAGAGCCGCCCACTGCACCACCATGGCGCCCCAAACCCATGATATTATTTACATTTTTATTTCAATAGTCGCAAAAAGAAACAATAACTGGGATGATCCAGCCAGACTGGCTGACTGACCCCTGCTGATCTGTCCTGGAGCTCCCTGACGGTGCCCTGACCCCCTCACCATATCTACTATTTTTAAAAAATTTTTTTTTCATGTAGTTTTTTTGTTGTTTTTCTTGCTTTCCCCGTCTCTCTATAGTTTATCACACACCCTTTTTTTTACTTACTTTTTATAGGAGGAGGAAAGGGAGGGAGGGAAGGGGGAGTGCAGAGAAGAAGGGAGGGAGGAAGGGAAGGAAGGGAAAGGGAAAAAAATTAAATAAACAAAAGCGCACGTACCCAACACGCTTCACACTTGTACTCCCATATGTCTTGCAATAAAAAAAAGAAAAAAATTATTATACTGAAGGGGCCTGGAATTGGAACATGAGGAGAAACAGGAAAAACAGGCAAAAGACAGTCTATGTGTATTAAACATATGAGGATGTATAGATTGAACGCTGTGGACTAGATTTAGATATCACTTCAGCAGGGAAGAAGCTATGGGAACTCTGAGCCCCTGAAAGAATATTGCCCTGCTCCTCCCATTCTCATGCAATTTTTTTTGCAAGGTCTCTTCAGCTGTCGGCCCCAAAAATGCAGGCTAAATCATCATCACTTTAGGGCCTATCCAAATCCACTTTTGCTAGTTTAACAGTGGATAATCTCAGCACAAAGTAAGATGAATGGTTCAAAAGGGTTAAACTTTGTCTCTCTTTGTCTGAGAGTGTCATCGCCTATTCCTTTTTAAAGCCAGGTGTGCTTGCATCTTGGCAGATCGCTATTATCGTGGCGGATTTGTCAAGGGAACAGATCTGCTCATGCCAATGTGGTCCCTGTACCTTCCATACAAAGCTGTATTCAGCATGATTGAGAAGAGGATAAACTGATATATAATGTATTGTTTCATATTTTAATTTTTTTTATGAACTTAAAAATGGAAATCCGCCTGCACTTCCCATTTTCGTCTTCAGATTGGCTACTGGAATAGAAATGCAAACAAAACCAGACAACAGCTTGTTTTTCTGTTTAATTGTTGCATCTACATCATCTACCCCTGCTGCATCTATCTCTCTATCTATTTATCTATGCTATCGGAATTATTTCCAATGGCAATGCGTTGAGATGCTTTTGGGACGGATAATGTAGAAATGACAATGAAAGCAAAAAACAAGTTGTTTCTGGTTTTGGTTCTATTCAAATTTCTATTCCAATACCCAATTAGGAGACAAAAACGGGAACAGCCAGTGGATTTCTGTTTTTTTTTTCATTCACATGAAAAATTGAAGAACCAAATAATGCATGGTACATTTGATGTTGAACACAGCTTTGGACGGAGTGTAAGCTACACAGACCTGAAAGCAAAGCAAAGTTTCCTTTTTTTTTTTTTTTTTTTTTTTTTGAAAATGTTCATTTTTGTAAATTACTGCATTGGTTCTCTTAAAAAATATTTTGTTCTGTCATGGAGTAATGGATCAAAGCAGCAGAGTTTAATTGCTGAAAGCATAGAAACCTGATCACTCTAGTCTGCAAAACTGTTAATGAGGAATAATGCAGGTGCATTGTGCACCCGCGTATATGGGCATATCATACTATCTTAATAATAAGCCCTTAAAATAGCAGCAAAATACTGACCATCGATTTTAGACCAGGTTTTTGTTGGTCAATTGCACAAGCGCCTTCTGCTACCTCAACACAGCAATGAGCCAAAATTGCGCCACGACATTGTCACACATATACGAAGAGTTTGGTTCCAAAACGCAATAAGTGCCAAAATGACAAAAATTGGGACAATACCGTAAAGCAATAGCCCTGTGCTTCTTACACAAGGTGCAAATTTTCATTTTTTGAAATTCATACTATAGAGTGTATTTTTTCATGGTCAAAGTTTGTGTTTCTCTATAAAATGCAATAGGCGCCAACATAGAAAAAGTAGATTTACTCAAAATGAGTCAAATGGATATACTGCGTTTTGGAAACAAACTCTTCATATTTCTGAAAATTTCTGAAAAACATGAATTGTCCCCCCCAATAAAAATACCCTAATGGTATGATTTGCATACCTGCAAAAAAAAAAAAAATCACTTTTGTGTCCCCCCCAGTCTTGACATCGAATCTGCACCCCTGAGAGTAGCCACGTGATTTAGTGTACAGTATGCGATGCTCTGCATTTGAATTAACCAAAATTTGAATATAGTGAGCGACTGACTAAAATCTGAAGTATGTTATAGCACATATCGCTCGCTCACTCTCTCTATTTCTCTCTCACAGAGCAATGCAAAAAAAAAAAAAATGCAGAAAGCAATGCTGACGCACGAAAACACCTCCTCGATCTGACGATGCCGGCAAGTTTGATGGAAAGTAGAATAACTGAAATGACGTTATTTATTGCTATTATTACTGGAACTTTGGCTCATGCATTACAGACATGCACCCGCACACCAACACACACACACACACACGCACACGCACACAGACACACACACACACACACACACACACACACACACACACACACACACACACACACACACACACCAGTGCTTTCACAGAAACGCACAGACACTCACAAAAAAGTTGTTGTAGAGCAATGAAATCCAAAATGTGATGTAGGTAAGCAAAAAATTAATGGCTGTGTCCATAAATCCAGCTTCTACCAGCCAAGATAATTGCAGATAATCAGTTCAATTAAGGAAGACCACTACGTTACTGGCTCCGAGCAATGTCATCTATATAATTTCATTCACATATCTGTAGTATACCTAGAGTGTTTTCTCATGAGTAGCCTACACGACAAGCCCAATGTCTTTGCATGCAATGGTATCACCTGGGTCTCAAGTTAATCGCTAAAATTATCATCTACTTTATGGTTTTTATTGCATAAGCCATAAAATGATATCCACGCTGTAATGCTAATTAAATCTGCAATATTTGGCATTGTTTCACGTGTTAAAATATTTTTTTTCAGAAATTTCTTCGCGGAAGAAATCATAAATGCTGCATTAAGACAAATTTGAGATTTATGAGGCTTGAGAAGAAAAAAACCTACTAACCTGCAAGTGCTGTCTTCACAGCCAAAGGGATAATTTACATATTTTCTAAGTCCTGGATCGAGGTATTTGGAGATGAACGCAAAGTGAGCACTACTATGGTTTTACCAGCGTTTCATTTGTGCGAAGAGAACTCCTCTATCTTATGACCTGTAGAGTGCAGCTAGCTTACATATAAGGCAAAATTAACATAAAAATCCAACAGCAAACATGAAAAAAGCTTTGCTGTGTCTCCCAGCTTATTACTAGTGACACATGACAGCCCTGCACAGGTCATCAAGGACAGCTTGCTTCCATAAGCTCCCCTCTTTCCTTATATCTGAAGCTTGAACTGATCACATCTTAACAGAATGGTTAAAGACAAGTGTAACCTACCTGATTTCTATATTCATTAAACCCAGTACAAATGTCCTCACACACTTACTACTTTACTCTATGGAATACAAAAGAAGTACATATGAAGAGTTTGTCTCCAAAATGCAATATATCAATTTTACTCATTTTGAGTAAATCAGCTTTTTCTATGTTGGCGCCCACTGCATTCTGTAGAAAGACACAAACTTTGACCATGAAAAAATACACCTTATAGCATGAATTTCTAAAAATGGATTTTTGCGCCATGTGTAAGAAGCACAGGGCTATCGCTCTATGGTATTATCCCAATTTTTGTAATTTTGGCACTTATTGCGTTTTGGAAACAAACTGTTCATATAAAAGTTCACTTGTGCTCCTAGAAGAATGTCTTTTTGTTGCTGTTCTTCAATGCTGCAGGATCTACAGCAAAAACCAAATGGGAGGTGAGTAAAAAGAAGAATCTTGTCTTCAGATTTGATTGATTAGGGTGAGCGGATTGGTGAGATAGACAGAAGAGTGAAAGCGTTCATATTTCTTCTTGTGTATTAAAAAAATGTACAAGGTAACCAAATGCTGATAGGGACTCACCATGTCAAGACTGCCCTTTCTTTCAAGAAGTTACAGAATATCTGTTTCTATCTGACTATCGAGAACAGTTTTCAATCAATAGTTAAACACTGAACAATGTCCATGTTCCGGTTTATGAATTACAAACAGCATGACTTGCTTTTGATCAAATTTTATCCCAAGCAATATCTTAATACACACTATTGTTTTAGGCCCACTGAGAAAAATAAGAAGTTGACAAAACTTTAAAGAAGTAAAGCCACCAGAAGCAAAACATTTTTGAGTTTGCTCAACTTCAAGTTCTAAGTTCGTTAAAAAATAGTTTGTGGAACTACTGGGGCTTGAAATTGAGAAAACTCAAAACTGTTTTGCAGCTGGCTACCTTACTTTTACACGTTTAGTCAACTTTTTATTTTTTGCTGTGCTACAGCCACCAACTATTTCATGATGCAGTATCTTGAAATTCCATATGTCGATTAATATGAGTATTCATTTATACATACAATTAAACAAGCAGCGTTATTACAGTTTCAAATAAGCATTCATCATTACTGCATTATTACACTGTAATGACAATGCTATGCTGCTAAACACACTATTCTTTTCAAAAATATTTTCTGCAAATATTGCAATTTCCTGGAAAATGGCAGTGTTCAGTGTTTTGCTTAAATATAAAAGTGAGTGCTCACTTTTTTCAATTTTTCTGTCCTTGTGGCACCCATCAAGATGCGCATCATTGAAATTTTAAGCTATAATATGAAATGAAAAAACACAGTGAATAGTGAATGTTCATTCAAGTTCTAGTTAATCATGTTCATTTACAAACAAACACACGCGCACACACACACACATTTTATCTCTGAGACTAGTCTTGTTCTGTTCCAAGAGTTGATGATTTTTTCCTTAAAAATGAAAGCATCATTTATTGTCTATTTAGACACACGTTAAACTAGATAGGTCTAGAACTATGGGTGTCACCCCCAATCGCCCACATGTGCCTTTTTTCTCATTTTGTGTAAGTTTTTGACCCAAAATATATTAGTACATCACAAAAGGCTGCTGCTCATCAAAAGGCATAGTTCCATAAATTACCAATTCTACAACTGTACCAGACACACTGAAGGGTTCAGCAGGAGAGCTCCAGTTCGTTCCTGTGTTCATTTTGGCTTATTTTTGACACAAAATTGTCTATTATTTAGTGAATTATGTTACCATGGCAACCAAAATTGATAGGCGCCGTGTCCTAACCACTGCCCATATACATACCAAACAGAAAAGAAATAGCTGTAAATTTGTGGCCTATAGAGCATTTACAAGGAAATCTCCGCGGCGGCGGTGGCGGTGGCGGACGTGTGACGAAGCTAAATCCATAGTAGCTCCGACTGCAATAATACTGCTTGAGGAAAAAGTCCCTGACATTTTTTCCTGAGACCGATAATCTTGCATAATGTTGCAAAGAAACCCAAATATAGCCGGATATGTGTCATGAAATGACACATTTATGTATTTGATCAACGTGTTCCAAAAGTCATTCCACACAAGCGTGCTAATAAAGTCATTGACATTTACCAAACTTACAGCTTCTTTCTAGCAAAAATAAGAGCTTACCAGCAGAACGCCGCAACTCGTTTGTTCATAAAATGTATGGGTCCTTAAACTGACTGGAACTGTCTGCTAAAGGTGAAGTTCCTTACACATATTAGATCAGTGGTCGCCAACCGTGTTTCTTAAGCACTACCATCCCATTAGTTTTTATTGCAACCTTAATCTGGCACACCTGACTCCACAAATCAGCATCTGAACAGGATCTCTCACTTTTGTGTGTGGTGTGCATTGCCAGGATTGATGAGAAAACCAACAGGATGGTAGATCTCAGGAACAAAGTTGATGGTAGGAACTGGGTTGATGACTACTGCCCTTGATGATTGTTTGAAGGAAACCCCTGACATGGTTGCTCTCCAACAGTTTGTTTGCGTTTCAAAAAAAAATCTTTTAATAACAGCACGTTAACATACTGCTTAATGGAGTACATTACATAGTATACATGCATCAATAATAAGCTTAAAATGCCACATTATGTTGCCAAATTATAAATATTCCAGGGTCGAAATGCGCTCACAACAGACTGGATCTGACATTTCGACAAGGTAAACTACTGGGTTCAAAAAGCTTCATTATTACGAGTGAATCACTTTTTTAACACTGTATCTAGGCCATGGTTGAAAAAATCTACCGATTCAGCTGCCATTTCCTGACTAAATTAGACTAATCTCTGAATCTACAACTCGAATAGACCTTTGATGTTTTCAATTTCATGACTTCCACATCAGCAAGTGTAATGCAGTGTTATGACCACATTGTATTTTCATAAAATTAGTAAATTGGCTCCTATTAGCAGCATACTACAGGACTAAAATGCTTTTAAAAAGCTAAAATGAATAAATAAATGAATACAATTGTTAGCAGTGTCTATGTGTAACATTGCGCACAACTTTAGAGCCTCGATTTGTACGTTTAAAGAACATATTTTCGTGAATGTTAGGACACTTAATCATCAACATCACATCCTCCCCTTTTAAAAGGCTATACTATATCTCAACAAACAGCTCAGGTTTTTACAATTCATGTTAGAACGAACATTTGACAAAGTGATCCGTGAAAATTGTAGAATATACACTGCGCGGAAGTATACAGTATAAGGCCATATGGTGTCAAAAACTCCCACAGATTGTAAAATTCACCATTGCCAAATATCTAATGGACTAATATTTTGCAGATTCTATTGCCTATGCACATCAAGAATATATTCAAAGGTTTTCTCTGGAAGCAAAGAGTTCCATTTCTCTGTATGATTAATTCCTGTTATGTATAACAACATCATTTTTTACTTCAGTGCTACCTAGATATAGCCGAAATCACGACTCACTGATCGACAAAAGAAAAAGACAATCAGAAATTTTGGGATAAGCATCAAAAAGTTTGGAACCCTACCTAGAAGACCTTCCAGAAACTGTTAGTCAACTGTTTTTTAATCTTGTTGAAGCTGACTTCAGTAAGTTTATCACAGTGATAGTCCCATGTCAATGCCCTCGACATAACAGAAGCAAGGCACTTCATTATCTCTTAAAGACATCTCTCCAACGCATGTTTTCTTTTAAATTTGATATAAAACAGGAGGACGTAGATGCAGAGAATAATGCTGCTCTACAAAGCCTAAGTGCAGTAACTACATATTGGGTAAAATGTAAGTTACACAGTTTTGGGCCTGAAAGTATATTGAGGTCAGGATTTATTTGGACAGAAATCATACCATGGTGAGTCAGTTAATCATAATCTGTCATAGAAGTGCTGACTATTTATTTGTTGGGACAGCAAACAAACTCTAAAGCCATTTTTTACTGTTTAAATTATTGCGTAGTTACTGCACTTAGCCTTTGTAGGGCAGAATGGGCATGCATGCATTTCCCTTGTGCAACATACCTATCTTTGTCTTGAGCAATGTATTTTCCCCTTGCATCAAATTCCAATTTCAGCCAAAATATCGCAAAAATAAAATTTTTTGTAATGAGATACACTAATGTGCAAGATATTATTGACTTTTATATAACTAGATAATTAAACTAGTGTAGAGTTACAGGAAGAGGGTATAGACTGAGATATTTTGCATCCTGCACTTGGTGCTGCATGTTGAAGGGAACTATCACTCAATGACACATCTTCTCTGCTCTCGTAAAGTAAAAATTGACAAGAACCAGGCCCCAGTTTCTTTGAAAATTAAAATGAGTTTGGTGGTGCCGAGATTTGATGCTTGCATCTGAAACCACAAACAGATGAGCTAGACTGACACAGAGAGAGGAAGAGGCTGAAAAAGGGAGAGAGACTGTGACAGATAGAGGGAATTCAAGTTAGACAACTTATAAAAGAGAAGCAACCAGTACTCAACAGAAGTTCAATCTATATAATGACAGACTCACCAGTTCACAAGTGACTCAGCCTGCTCTCTGTCCAGAGAGCTCAACGGACACGTGCTGTAGCTTTGCTTGAAATGACATAGATCTTACAGTCTCACTGTAGGTGAGGGACACTGTAGCCACCTCAGTGTAGCTCCACCCCTAAAAGACATCTGCGCCTGCCTTGGTCTTTTTCAGTCTTCATTGTGAAATATGATTGGCTAAAAGTAACCCCCGTCAGGTTACATTTTTCAGGTCTGTCAGTTTTAATTTACGAAAATCTGATGTGTGTAAAGCGCATCTAATTATGTAAGTATTTAACTCCTGTATGTCTCAGAAATATATTTCAAAAATTAAACTGGCTCATTTAAATCATTAATGAAGTGTTCTTCAGTTTTTCTAAGAATGCTTTGAGCCATATTTACTGCTCTGTAGAAGTTTGGTGTTGACTGAGATGGATAGAATAACAATTGAAATATTCAATAATAAATCTTAATACTTCATCCAAAATTCAATTAATGACCTATCAAATTTATATCATTACGCAGCAAAGTAAAATATAAACGAAATGCCCAGAAAGGTACAACTCGGTGAAATCTCGAGATTTGTGCTCAAACTAGACAAATACTGTCAGTGGATGACAGCAGGGTATATCCCCAAAACAACAGCATTCTTCCCACAGGCAAAGTTTATAGTTCAGTCCAGGGGACAGGTAATAGGAAAGAGTATATGATCCAGAAAATGATCCACAGTTAATTTCATTCATTTATTAAAGTGTCAAGCAGAAACTCTAGGGTAGCTCAAGTTTATCTGTTGGCACATTTTCAATTTGTCATTTGTGTTGCCATGCCTGTACTTGGTTTATAAGATGTCAGATCTTGTTGTCTGTGCCCACACATTTGCGTCAACCCTAAAGCCACAGGGCCCCCTACATAGCAAATCCCAATTTAACCACTGCATGCACACACACACACACACACATATATATATATATATATATATATACATGTAAATTTATATGGAACAGGTTTTTATATATATATATATATATATATATATATTGGGACCTATGGGCTGTCGTGCTAGAGCTGACAGCTCCATGGGAGGATAACTTTGCTGTAGCAGAGGAGAGGAAAGGCTATTGATATAGAGTGCTGCTAGAAGAGTGCCAAGGCCAAAGATGGAAGGTTGAGTATTAACATTAGGCTGTTGGTGCCTGTGGATATATTGAACGGAAGCTAGTCAACATCTTCTGCTGCCGCTTCTGTTGTACAAAGATGGAAATGGAAAAACTCATCAGCAAACTGCAAGAAGCAGTAGAAAAAGCATCATACTGGATCTGGCTGAAGAGAGATGACCAGACTTGGCTTGAGGGCTAGTAGCTGTGGTAGTGGTAGCTGTCGGCAACAAAGCACTGCACAAGTGTATGTTAAGTTTTTTGGCATGATGGTGCAGTGATTAGCACTGCCACCACACAGCAAGAAGGTTGTGGGTTCCATACCGGCCTGGGGCCTTTCCATGTGGAGTTCCGGGGCATGTAGGCTACTACTGAGCTTAATTGGTAACTTTTGGTAACAGCGTAGTGCACGCATATGGCAGGCCGTCACGTCATGATCATGGTAGGCTACCGCGGCCAAAAATGCCAGGGCCGTTTTTTTGTCCCAATCCAGCCCTGCTTACGAGTATTTTTTGTAAGTCTTGAGATTTTTTGGTTACAGTTAATTTGGTCCACAACTATGATTCAGCCTAGTCCTTTGTGTGTGAATGATTCCTTGTGTATGGTCTTAGCTGGCTTCATCAACTTATGATTTAGCGTGTCCCTTAAACTTGGCATATACTTACTGCTTGGCTTTGGATCTGTGGACTGGTTTTGCATTTTGATTTGGATTACCCTGTTTCTGCTGCATTCTGCCTGTGTGTTACTGAACTGGTTTGTCTGACCAAGATCTTAAATAAAACCCCTGAACTGAGCCTCTATCTGCGAATGAGCTCTGACCCCGCCTTCTGTCAAATGGTTCAAAAGATATTGGCAATTTTACATTTTTGTCTCCGACTGCACCACCTATCGGCTAATTACAGCCAAATGTTGAAACTTATGCTTCTTTCCATAAAGAGGTAGAATTGTACATTTTGTGACAAATGGACATGGAATTCCGGAGTTACGCCCCAATATATTAATAAAGGCTATGCCCACAAACTTAAAGGGGACTGATATTAGCCGCTAAGCCTCAAAGTTTTTCTCAACAAAAAATATGCAAATGAGACCCGTGCCAAAGACAGGAAAGGAACAAGAAACTGCACCACATAGACCTCAGTTGAGTGCCTCGCCCCTGCAGGAGATGGACGGCAGGTCCTAAGTGTATTAATTCCCATGGGAGAACTGAATGTTAACACTGGTCATCGCCAATTCTTTTGCATCATAGTCACTGAAGTAAATCTTGGACTTACTTTTCACAAGGCACATATCTTCCAAACACTCAAATGATGAAATTTTATTTTTAAGACCGACAAATCTGGAGAAAATCAACTTTTCCGACAACTGTGTCTCAGCAATGCTCGTAACATCTGGCATAATGGAAAAACAGTACGGGAAACCATGAGATAAAAGTTAAAACTGAAATTGTACTTGCGTTTCTTTGCTTAGCCATACTATTATTGTCATTGAAGTTTAATTGTTTTCAGGGGGGAAAGGGAATATTATCAGATCGCGATGATCTTGTACTTGGTAGAAATCGTAAATTAACCCTGCGGACAAAAATGAGTGGCAAAATAAGGCCCCAATATTAAATGTGTTCCGTATTGCATTGTTGTCCATTGGTAATGCGTGTTAAAAATGCTGAAACTTTGTGCAGCTACAGGAAATAATAGGAACACGTAATCCATACTTTCTTATCCCAAGGATGCACACCGGTATGAAAAAATTAGTAATTGTCATATTTCAAACCAGTTGCACAGGCTTGAATAAACTTGCTGGTGTCTTTTTGCGATGCCCTTTGTGCTAGCTAATGCCGATCACAGTAAAATACATGACGTTATTGTGTGTATTGTTATTTTATTTAGCCTTAATTATACCATGAGGTCCCATGAAAATTGAACAATATCCAGTCCTGGCCAAATTATGGCGGAGGTTACAACAAACAAGTAAAAGTCAATTCAATAGAAATTCAGCGGTAAATTTACTGCCCGGAAAAAAAGTCACACACTCTAGTATTTCGTTAAACCGCCTTTAGATTTGATTGTGGCATGCATTCGCTGTTGCCTCATTTCGATAAGCTTGTTCAGTGTCACAACATTTAGTTCTGTCCAGGGCTGCTTTAATTTTCGCCAAGAACTTGTATTGATGGAAAGTCTGACCACTGCGTCAAGTCTTCTCCAGCACATCCAAAAGATTATCAATGGGGTTAAGGTCTGGAATCGGCGGTGGCCCAACCACGCGTGAAAATGAAGTCTAGTGCTCCCTGAACCACTCTGTCACAATCTGAGCCCAAAGAATCCTGGCATTGTCATTCTGGAATATGCCTGTGCCCTTAGGGAAGAAAAAAATCCATTGATGGAAAAACCTGGTCATTCACTATTTTCAGGTAGTCAGCTGAACTCATATTTTAAGCACATCTCATTACTGAACCTGGACCTGGCCAATTGAAGCTACCTCAGATCATAACACTGCTTTCACAGGCTTGTGGAGTAGGCACTAGGCATGATGAGTGCATCACTTCAACCAACTCTCTTCTTACCCTGATGCGCCCATCACTCTGGAACAGGGTAAATCTGGACTCAACAGACCACATGACCTTTATAGATCACTTTAGAGTCCAATCTTTATGCTCCTTGGCAAATTGAAGCCCTTTTTCCCAATTATCCTCACTGATAAGTGATTTTCTTAAGGGTACACAGCTGTTAAGTCCCAGTGCCTTTAATTCTCTTCACATACTGCACATAGGAATGTTCCTACTTTCACCATTAAACATAGCTGTGAGCTCTACTGCTGATTTTTTACAATTTGATTTCACCAAACGTTTAAGTGGTCTCCAATCATGATCAGTCAGTATTTTTCTCCGACCATATTTCTTCCTCGAATATGATGGTTCACCACTATCCTTCCAGATTTTAATAATGCGATGGACAGTTTTTAGTCCAATTCTAGCAATTTCAGCAATTTCCTCTGCTTGATGCAGGCCAATAATTTGACCATTCTGAAACAGAATAACATCTTTTCTACAACCCCAGGATATGTCTTCTGACCTGGCTGTTTAAGAAATGAGAAGGTATTCACTGCATCAGTTGGGGTTGAATAAGTTATTGCTAGCTGAGACATATTAATCACAGCAGAAATTATCCAAAGGAGTGCTCTTACCTATTTGCTTAGTTGAATCCAGGTGGTGACTTTTTTGGGCAAGGCAATGTATATTGTTTACAAGTAGAAAGGTTGCACGTTGCAAACTGGTTCAGAAACAGGAACTCATTTCTTGCAATAGACTGAATAATAACTGAACTGATTTTAAGGAACAAAGTGGTCAAGCTGGAGCTTTGATTTAAGACTGTCACAGGACTGGGACAAAAACTAATCAAATGCTATGAAACAGCTATGATTCTGGGGACAAGGACAGAGCAGGAAAATGATTTTAGCAGTAAGCATGGCTGGATATTTGGAATGGTCAAGTAGGGGGGCAGCTTATGAGGTGTCTAAAGAATTTTTCCAGTTAAAGTGCACTAATTTACGTTTTAAACATGTGAGGCATTTCTTTTCTTTCATGAAGAAAAAATACTCTTGCTCTCAGGTGACAAGCCATATAAGACCAGAGACATTAGAGAAGCACCGGCACTTCTCTTTATGCCGCCATTTTATCAAATTAAGAAGCAGAAAGAGATGGCCTGTGAACATCAGAAGAGCAGACCTGTCCATCCGTCTGTCTCAAAATGCCCTCTCAAAAGGAGGTCATGGAGTTTGTGAGGCCCACTTTGAACATAGTATGATTGTTTAAATGATAGAGCCATACATAATATTTTAATTTACTCATTTTCAATGAATTCCACAATTTATTCTACAATTATCTTTGAGGGGAAGGGAACAGCGAAATGAAGAATTATCAGTGACAAGACAAGGTCCTAATGAGAACATATTTCGCGGCACGACCGAAAACATCTGAAGGACAACGCTATAACAATTATCAACTGCTCTATTCCACCTCCATAAACTGGTGGTAGATGTGTGCTACATGGAATCGATAACACTGGTATGTATTTCCTCTCCCGGTAGTTGAACTTGACAAAAACAGGTGACGGTTAAACATTTGTATACCAATTTTTATCCTTCCAAGTACTGATTCCTTAAATGGAATGATGACAATTGCAAAATTTTACTTTTTTTCCCCTTAATGACATATATCCTCTGCAAAGACCAGAAGCTATCACGCATTTGTTCTACACTACTCTTCCTTCTCTCTTCTACCCTAAGGAGTGCTCAAGTAGGAGGACATACATTCCCTTTGTATGCAAAAATCATTAAATACAAGCTCTAACGATCTATCAATGTACACTAGTACGAAGAACATCGGAATCCCTAAGAATCCATTTTATGCATTACGCTCAAGTCCAGGAAATAGAACTGGAAAGCAACATCTCTGAGACTTGTTTTAATCCATTTTGAACAACAACAAAGTTTTATGACTTCTGGACATGAGCTGTAATCTAGTGTCGGCTAAATGGGCCTGCTTGCAAACAGAAGAAATACATTTTACATTTTGGTCTATTCATAGGCTATGCTTACAATTAAAAAAAAAAATGACACTGCCCTTATCCGTCAGAAAATAGCAACTATTTTCTCTTTTCCTATGAAGTTTTGCTCATCTCATGATACAAATGGATTGCAGAGCCCTTTAGTTAAAAACATTAGTAAATCAGTTGGAGTCAAGGCTGTATCTTCAGCTTTTAGGGACCTGCCTATTGAAGCAGTCAGACCAATATTAGCAACACCTGTAACAGAAGACAAGCAAAAATACAAATTCATTTTGAATATTCCACTTTACAAATGTGCCACTGATATGAACTTGCCTTCTATAGTTATGTTGCAATTGAATGCTATTTTACTTAGTATCAGGGACAGCTTCCAATGATCTATAAACCCTGTGCTCCAAACAAACTGGAGTTGATGTAATTTTGCCAACATTTCATGCAGTATAACAATAATGACAAAACTGTAATGGACATGTGGTTCAGTTTCTTTCCGAACATAGGCTAAAATTTAAATAATTAAAAAAAATTTAAAAAAATGTAATTTATTTCCCACATACATTATCTTGTTCAAAACCAAATGTAACTTCTCCAGCGTTGAAGCTTACTAGCCAAACTCAAAATTTTCAGCTAATGTCAAATAGAGAGAAGTATCTACACACCTTGTCTCGGTCTTTGCAGGTTCTGCGATCCAAAGAACAGTAAAGTTTAATTGAAAAGAAAATATCACAACACTGCTAATGCTCCAGCTTTATTTAGAACTTCATCAGTGTTACCAAAACCACAGTGCTTAATAAAGCTAGTCATCTAACATCCGCGAATGCCCAAGCTGGCTGGCTAACTCACATTCTTAATGCTAAACATGTCAGTTAGCTGTGTCGTAAAATATCTAATGTGGTAGAGTAAATGGAAATATAAACACTCCATGCAGATATAAAACAGATTCTTGTAAATCCGAACGTGTGCTTGTAAGCCCACTTACCTCTTCTGACAGCATGATGAGATGGATTTTCCAGTCAGCTTTCATTCCCTGGACACAGTGCTCACAGTAACTGATAGTGGATTCTTGGCATTCACAGGATAACTAAGTAACCATGGTCACTTCTGAGACAGGACGTGTAGGCCTACTCTCTTTCATAAAATTGAGGAGCAGCCTCTTGTTTCTGTACTGTCTTTGGTGTGAGTCTCATTTGCATAATATCTGTTGGCTGAAACTTCAAGGCTTAGTGGCTAATAGAGTACTGAAGTACTACGTCACGGCTACTTAGCTTCTGGTGTTGAAAGTAAAATCCCTATGGACATTTATAATGAGGTTTGGACACTTTCTGGCATTGCTCGAACTCTTAATTTTATGAGCCGGATTGCTCTGAGATTAGCCTACGGGGTGTATGGATGCAAATGATCGCATCAAATTCGTTTTTTTATTGCCGAAAATCATATGCTTTCGCACTTGTAGTCCGGTTTGTGGTCCACTTTTGCGACCAACATATCCGCTGTACAAACGGGTGAGTACCTCCTGATTTGTTCCCGGCTAATGGGGTACCTCAGTTTCAGAAAATGTTCACAACATAGCTTGACGGAAGCCATCAGTGATCTAAATTGCCATTAGCCATCTTGGTGCAACTGTTACTACACAGCGGGCTACTTTGCTAGCGTCGAACTGCGAGCATTTCACTAACTGGCATTTACAGGCACCAAATATGACATTAGCCAACTACTGAAGTCTGTAAACTAGCTTGCTCAGTTAACTGTTTGCTTCCTTGTTCAGTTAGCCTTACTTGGTGAATGTAAATCATTAGAAACAGCGAATAGTGATTATTTCAATAATTAACTAGCGTTAGATGAGCAAGTTGATAGGAAGTAGCTACGGAGCTAGGTCTGCTATGCATTGACAAGGCTGATTAGCTTGTTCGCAAGCTACTGAGTCTTTAAGCAAACAAACATTGGCAAAAGATGCTTAGCTATTAAAGCAAATTGGGGCTAGTTGCAAAACTTGACATCTAGCAAGGTAAGCATAACTAAGTAGAACGTAGAGTGGCTAACTACTTAGCATAGTCTCACTAGGCTAAGCCAACAAATTGCTATTGCAAGGGGCTGGAAATTTCTTTCGCATTATAAACTCGTTCTGCCCGAGAATCAGGAGAATAACAGATGCATTTGCAGCTGCCTACAACAGACTCAGTCTAACATTAAAATGCACTATAATGGAAGTTATGTATCAACCTGCTAATGGTGTCACCACCTCAAACGTCCCTCAGCCTGAAATCACTGTGAATGGAACTGTTCTTTAGGCAGTTCTGCACTTTAAATATCCTTGCAGCTATGTAGCCAGTGATGTTTACCTTGACAATGAGATTAGCAACAGGATAAGTACAACTGCACTAGCCTTTGGCAAACTACGAAATGGGTGTTTGACAATCAAGAGCTGGATCTGGACACCAAGATACAAGTCTACCAGGCCATCATTGTACCAATGCTCCTATATGGCTCTGAAACATGAAACGTACCAATACCAGGTGAAACAACTTGAGAAATTCCAACAAAGGTTCTTACGCTCTTTCTTGAATATAACATGGTATGATCGTGTCACCATTGCTGAGGTTCTTGACTGTTGTACTCCGACAAGTATTGAGGCAATGTTACACCAGAATAGATTGAGATGGCATGGACATGTGATCAGAATGGATGCACAACAACTTCCTAAACAGCATCTGTTTAGTCAGCTGTCTGCTGGAACTGGAAGTGTTGGTGCTCCTAAGAAGAGGTTCAAGGAGATCCTGAAAAGGGCCGTTAGAGACTGTAACATTGACAACTGGAAATCTGCCCCTGTAGATAGAGTAGCTTGGAAGAGAACAGTTTACGATGGTGTCTAGACCTTTGAAAATAATAACCAAGCTGTCGAGGGACAGAGACGAGCCAGACGCAAGGCTGCTCGTAAACTGGGTCTCCCACTTGAGTAGATGTCTACACAAATTTCAATTGGACTGCCATATTTGTTTCGAGCATCAGTGATAACAATGGTAATATTTCTGATGGTATTTCATATTTTTTATAATCTGTCCTTCACTGTTAAAAAGTCAGAGTAATAGATTTTTTTTTCATACAGTCAAAGTGTAGCCATGCTCCATGGACACTGCCTAGATGTAGAGTGCTGTAAGCTTCAGTTTTAAAAAAATAAATCTCCCTACAGCTCAGGCATTTTTACAAGAGCTTATCTCAGAATTCACAATCAAACCAAAGAGTCGCATTTTTATTATTTGCTTCTTTCACTGCCAAATTCTAACCATTTGACTTGCATTGTTACTGCTTTTATGGTATCAGTAAATACTAGTCATTTCAAATCGGCCTGGGCTGAAGTATTGAACGTTCCAATGTCAGATGAACTGTAGGAGGAGGGCCTGTCCAATATACAGAGCTGCTCTATCAATTCTAGATATAGACTAGTTCCATTTAAAGGCTTCTATCTTACACCTAGTGCAGAGGGGCAAAAAATGTAGCGCAAGTGTCTTTGCTACTTTATGGCCGGCGAAAATACTAATTTCCCATCGAGTGTCCACATATGAATAGCCAATTCATTTGCATCAAATTGAACGCCCATGGGCGTGTTGGTCATAAAATGAGATGTGGTCAGGCGCAGCGCTGGCCTGTTGCTGTCTTGAAGTCACATAAAGCTCTTGCGCGATTGACCAACAAAAACCTGGACCACAGTCAACAATCAGTTTTTAACTGCAATTTTAAGGGTGCATTATTATGATAGTATTATGCGCTTTTACCGGTGAGTGCATCATGGGCGTACCTACTACTTGTTACATTCTACACTGGGACGAACTGCAGTGCCCACACAAGCAAACAACTGTAAATACTAAAATTATGATGTGAAAGATAATTGTCAAAATATTTAAAAAACACATGCCAGAATGGTGAATGTGATCGCTCTACATACCCAAAACAGAGCATGCCGTGATTCAGGCTATTTTAATCGAAAGGAAATCTATTCCATCTGGTAATTTGTGATTCGTCATGTGCGGTTATGTATATAGGTATTCGCAGATTATTCCCTTTTTTTTCTTGTTTATTCCCTTTTTTCAAACATTCTTGCTGGTGCATAGGCAGCTGTGGTACAGCAAATCATTTTACTCCGCGTTGACTGACAGGGCTGTAAAAATTCTGTCATGTTCTATTTTTATCCGTCATTATTTTCAAATTCAGTGATTGAATAGCCTTGAGATCTGAATTAAATTGCATTAAGGCTATGTGACAGTATACTGTAGACCAAACCAAATATTATACACGTAATTAATTTTACAAGCCTGTTTTGACTCACTTCTCCTTTGCCCTCCACAACCTCAATCTGTTGTTTTTAACCTCCTTTTTGCTGCCTAGTGAAGAACGGTCTTACACTAAATTGACCTGACATTATTGCAATAGTTCCCAAACTCAGTCCTAGGACAACCTTGAGCATGCTGGTATTGGGCCATTCTTAGTCACGTGTGCGACCAAAAATGTAACAAATAGTAGAAAAAACCTCCAATTAAAAAAGCATTGGAGCTTCATGAGTGTGGACCTTATATAGGACTACTACTTATCCAAGTCTATCATGTAAAAATTTTATTTGTTACATTAACTTTAACTACTTAAGGTCAGAGGTCAAATATGACTGGTCACGTGTGTGACTTCACAAGGAAACAGATTTTTCATAACTCTATTTGAGTTCAAAGACTCTGCGAAGTTGAAAAATCTAGAATTTTCGTAGTTTTGGGGTATGGAAAATGGCAAGGAATAAATTTTATACCTCACATTAATTTTCAAAGTATTTCTTTATTTGATGACATCTGGTCACGTGTGGGACATTTTGGTTCACTTCTCAAAGAATGGCCCTATTTGTTTTAACCATGATTGCAACTGTAGGATTTTAACAAGCAGTTAATTTGTCTTTATTAGGTGTTAGCACAGTTAATTATCCTAAAAAGTCACATTTTTGACAAAAAAAAAAAAAAAATCCATGAATGCCATGCTGAATAAAAATTCCATATCCACATTGCGATGTTGTATTATAAACAACTGCATAAAAAGGGGTACATATTTAACCAATCAAATGAAAGAATTAGTAGGTTCCAAACTGGCAAAATCAAATTCATATTATCACAGAAACTAACCACATATCCATTTACTATGCAAGCTAATGATAAAAAAGTCAAACCTGTTTTGTGTCATGTAATTACATTCAAGCAAAGTATTTTGAAAGATCTTTAAACACTTGTGTTCAGCAACCGGTTTGGATTTTTCTCAATGGCTAATTTGATCTGTTTAAAATATTGCCCCAAGTTGCTTGCAATCAGGGGCGGAGTGGCCATCGGGACCCGACCAATAAGCTCAAGTGAACCGGCCTGCAGACTGCCCTACGCGACTGTATGACGTTACTGGTCGGCACACTGAGTTAAAACTATTACAAATCAAGATTGTTGCCATGAAAATATCCAAGATGTACACTGACTTCAAGTCTGGATTTTTCGACTAATATTTAAAACACTTGGTGGTTCTTTACATCTCACTCATGGTTGCTCGAGTGTCAGACTCACTCCAATCAATCCAGCCTACTGATTTTTGTTTAGCCTCCTATCTTGATTTAATTCTTTTTATTCAGACGTTACATAACTTTCATGACCACAAATATAAAATTTACTGTTATAAAATTTGTTTGTTCAAAAATTAATGTAGAATGGTCGGAGCAAAGCCTCATGGGAAATGGAAACTGCGTATCACTCTGCGTTTATCCAATAAACGTAGGGGGATGAATGAGCGGCCGTCAGACAGAGAAAGCGGGCAGGTTGAAGTAGCGGATTTTTTTACCCTCGAACATGGAAGGCAAGAAGAGAAAGGAGAAAGGAGGGGCCGAAAAGGCCAGAATGAAGAAGAAGCGGATGCTGGAGGAGGGGGCATCAAAATGGTCAAAAATCACTGATTTATTCCGAAACAACCAGGCGTCAACTAGTGATGCAGGTGAGTTGACAGGAAAACAGTTAGCTCAAGCCTAGATGTTATTACTAGGTGCGAATTAGCATAACATTACAGCTGAGTTCTTCATAGTTCCTCCTCAGCGGGGGCGGTGTCATCACGGCGGCTACTATGGCCGCGTTGCCCCTCACTCTCTTTTTTCTCTCCTCTCATCAGCTCCAAACCCGTCTGCATCTGCATCACGATTACGGACCAGAGTGGTTTTCCACACACCCAGCTGTCATTTAACTCATGTCAGAATAACAGCACTCTCAGTACAGATCAGTGGGCGCAGCAATCTACCAGTTGTTATTTTGCTGATACTGAAAACATTTGATTTTGTCTTAAAAAAGTATTTAAAAAAAATAAAAATAATCTAATGCGGTTTTTTTTTTTCCTTGATTGATTAGATTTTGGCAATTTGACCTATGTTTAAGCACATCTAGAGGACATAAAATGATAGAAATTGCATGGTTTTGGTGATGTAATTAGTTTTTCCTTAAATTTAAATTGCCAAAATTGCTCACTTGATTTGCCTTTGTACAATAGAGGATTTTATTGTGCATGATGTGGTGGGGGAAGATTGGATAGATCTCAGTCATTTTTAAATCACATCTAGATGTGACAAAATCAATTGACATGCATGTGTCCATGGACATATCCCATCTGATGTTTCTCTGTCATGGATGGAAAATATTATAATGTGTGGGGGTAGGTGGGGTGCATTGTATACCCCCTAACTCGCGGCCTATATACAATCAGGGGATAAAGCAATTACCATCTCATGCTGTAAATTGGGGATGGGTTGGGCCAGTGGTGGGCCGGTGGTGGGCCGGTGCGGTCAGAATTTTCCCAGTGAATTTTGGTGTCCCACTCCGCCCCTGCTTGCACTATAGAAAAAAAAGCACATTTTGTTCATTCTTTACAGTGTACATCGGTATTTCTGTCAAAATATAGCTTGAGAGCTTAAATGTCTGCTGTAACAAAAAAAAAAAAAAAAAAAAAATTATAATAAATGAGTCTAATTAGAACAAATTAACAGCTTGTTGAAATCACATTATTGCAATTGTGATTGAAACAAAACCTTGCATGTATTATGGGCAGCCAACCCCAACATTGTAAACCACTGCAATAGAATACTGGAGGGTTGTGATATGTTGTGGGTACAGGAGACTGTAGCAGACTACTGAATGTGCAGAACGGAAGTCATTTGTTCATGTCATTAACTGAGACAGTCATAAGACTACGTTTGAAGTCCCAGCTCGATTTAGTATAAAGACAAAGATTCAACAAGTGTTTGGGTATCGCATCATGAAAATGAGACGAAGTACTACGTGAGATCATGTGTCTGAGTTGAGTGGCCCAAGTGAACGCCTTCTTGGCATCTAGTTATTCATGACCTGTCTTTACCATCATAGAAAAAAAAGTCTCTGCTTGGCATACACAGAATGTGTCTGGGGATTGATTGTCAGAGTTGCAGAAGACAAAGACAGAACACTCAGCACATTCAATTTGAACTGTGAGAGCTTCAGTTGAATGCCAACTTTTGGAACCATCAAAGTAAAGGACAGCTTTAAGAAAATTCAGTCAGTACATTAAAAATTCCATAAATAATAGACAATTTTCGGTTTTTGATAATTCTGCATATGGGGCCCCTCTGCTCATCAGGACCACTTTACAAGTTGTGCTCAAAAGTTTGCAAACCCTGGCTGAATTAGTAAAACAGGTAAAATATTTTTAAAGAAAACATGAATGGCCAGGAAAAACACATTTTTTTCTCTTTCTTATCGAATTCATATCCGACTGTACGTCATGAAGTATGGAAGCCCATAGTGGACAATATTCAAATGAAAATGTAATCCCACTATTGCATTATAATTTTCCACTTATGAATGAGTTATTTGAGACAATATTAAATTGAGAATGCATTAATCCAATTATCACTTTCATTTTCACATACACATATGGGAAATCTATGACTATATTCAAATGATAATGAAAAGCTGTTCGACATTTCATTTTCAAAGTCATGCTCTGCAATACATGGGACAATATTCAAATGCAGTGAGGGAAACAGCACCTCCCAGTCCATTGCATTTTCAAATACATGTCACCGCACTCTTTTTGGGACACAATGAAAATTAAAATGCAATCTGTTAGCGTCTCATCAAGGCGGGTCTTCCGCTAGGACGTCACTCATTTGGGGCGCGAACGGAAACCACGTTCCTCATTTGCATACCAACCAATCAGCTTCAGGGTAGCGCTTGTACGCACGGAGGCTTACTGATAATGTCATGATGGCTAGGCTGCTATGTATTGTTTGCCATCGCACATTAGGCTACGCTGCGCTTTGGATGTAGCCATCTCGGCAGCTAGTATGCTAGCTAACGTTAACTAAAGAAAATATTTGTAAATGATCATAACATTAAAGCGATATGATTTGATTTTTGCCCCAACTCTATTTACTGAGCTAGCTGTAATATGCACGAACTTATCTGAGGCTTCGCGGCAGTGTTGTGCAACTTCAACCCCAGTGTGCTTGCAGATTTCAGAGACGTTAGCTAGCTTGCTAGTGAGTCTAAAAGCAATTGCTTACAGCTAGCTAGCTATGATGCCTACTGGAGAAGCTCTTACATCCCTGATTTGTCACTTTAAACGCCATGTCGCACACACGACCTCTTTCACCATTGATCAGCAGCTTCTTTTCCCTAAAGAACAAACTGACAGTTCACCCTGAGACATGCGATTTCATATCTAGTTAAAGCAGCATTATCCTTCCATGCGTGCTATAGCGTATTACATTACTCCAGATAAAACGCTATCCGTCTCCCCACCCTGCTGACGCTAGTTAGGGGGATTCCCAATCGCGATTCCAAAGCCACGTAGCAATGGGAGAAGTTTTGATGATTGACAAGCTGAAAACGATGTTCTTCACTTGCTAACTTAACCTGCTGTAATATGAACTTCTTTGATATGTCTGGCAGCACTTTTGCACGTCCCAACAGTACTATCAGATTTCTGGAAGATTTAAATGGATTGCTCATTACCTGGCTAGCTCAAGAACAATCGGCAAGCACAAGAGCAATCGCTGTCAGCTAGCTTGTGAAGCTAGGGCAAAAACCGAATCACAGCGATTAAGTATAAAAACGATGACAAACATTTCCCCTAACTAGCGTCAGCAGGGTGGGGAGACAGATAGCATTTTATCTGGAGTAATATAATACGCTATAGCACGCATGGAAGGATAATGCTGCTTTAACTAGATATGAAATAGCATGTCTCAGGGTGAACTGTCAGTTTGTTCTTTAGGGAAAAGAAGCTGCTAATCAATGGTGAAAGAGGTCGTGTGTGCGAGATGGCGTTGAAAGCGACAAATCAGGGCTGTAAGAGCTTCTCCAGTAGTTAGGCATCATAGCTAGCTAGCTGTACCTAAGCAATTGCTTTTAGACTCACTAGCAAGCTAGCTAACGTCTCTGAAATCTGCAAGCACACTTGGGTTGCAGTTGCACAACACTGCCACGAAGCCTCGGATAAGTTCATGCATATTACAGCCAGCTCAGTAGAGTTGGGGCAAAAATCAAATCATATCGCTTTAATGTTATGATCATTTACAAACATTTTCCTTAGTTAACGTTAACTAGCATACTAGCTGCCGAGATGGCTACATTCTAAGCGCAACGTAGCCTAATGCCCGATGGCACACAATACATAGCAGCCTAGCCATCATGACATTATCAGTAATCCTCCGTGCGTACAAGTGCTACCCCGAAGCTGATTGGTTGGTATGCAAATGAGGAACATGGTTTCCGTTCGCGCCCCTAATGAGTGACGTCCTAGCGGAAGACCCGCCTTGATGAGACGCTAACAGATTGCATTTTAATTTTCATTGTGTCCCAAAAAGAGCGTGGTGACATGTATTTGAAAATGCAATGGACTGGGAGGCGCTGTTTCCCTTACTGCATTTGAATATTGTCCCATGTATTGCAGGATAAGTCTTTGAAAATGAAATGTCAAATGTCGTCATCAATATTATATCATTATTATTTCCAAGTGATTAGAAAACAGCATTTTCATGTTGACCCTAAAAGAGCGTGTTGACATGTAAATGTAAATGCAATAGGCTGGGGGTGCTGTTTTGCTTATTGCATTTGAACATTGTCCACTGTATTGCGGAGCATGACTTTGAAAATGAAATGTCAAACAGCTTTTCATTATCATTTGAATGTAGTCATAGATTTCCTACATGTGTATGTGAAAATGAAAGTGATAGTTGGATTAATGCATTTTCAATTTAATATTGTTGATGCGAAATCAGGAAGGCTCCAGACGCAAGATGCAGGGAATGGGGGTCTTTATTAAACAAAAGAAAACAGGCACGAGGGCCAACGAAAAACTTGGCCCAAGGGGTTGCAAAAATCCAACTAAGAGAAGCTACACAGAGCTAAGCAACAAAAGATCCAAACGACAAAAACAAAAAACCACTGGAAACTCCAGGGAGAGAAATACAAAAGAATAATAAGGAATATATATATATATATATATATATATACACACACACACACACACACACAACAAGAACTGGGCTTGGCTAAGAAAAACACAATAACTGCACTGAACCTCAAGGACAAGAAACTAAACACGGTGAGAACTAGGCATGGAAACTTGGTGATAAACTTGGCTTGAAAACTCGAGACTCTGTCTGCCAGCCAACTTCCACCGCCTCCAGATAAAGGGCAGAAAATCAGAGCACATGAGGGGCAACACCTGGAGAAGAAACAAGAGGCAAGGCAAGATCAAGAGACAAAGACAATGATAGGTGGACATGACTTGCTCATTAAGAAAATGAGCGTGCTCAGCTTAAGTACCAATGAAGCATGCAGATTGGAAGGAAGCATAAATGTTAATAGAAAAGCACAGCAAGATCTTGAAATAGCAAAGCAGGAATCATGACAATAAACTCCCTACCTAAATTAGTAGTATTAGTAATGTGCCTGTCTAAGAATTACACCTTCCCGTGACTGTTAGTAAATGTTAGTACTAAAAAACAGTTAATTGCCAATTAAGCTTAGACAGCCCTGAATCCAGCACAGCACAGAAGGAAGGGGGAAATACCAAAAGCCAACCAGAGCTCTGAAGTGTGCAAACACGAAGATACGGGGCGGAACGCAGACAAACGGTGGAGTGGCTGGGCAGACCTGGCAAAACAGAAAACCTGGAAAATAAAAACATGAATGAACGTGAACTATGAAATGGGAAATCCTGAGACAAGAAACTGTTAAAACCATAAATACGTCCTGGCCAAAGGCCCAGGACCCTGGAACACAACAATTGTCTCAAATAACTCATTCATAAGTGGAAAATTATAATGCAATAGTGGGATTACATTTTCATTTGAATATTGTCCACTATGGGCTTCCATAATGTAGAATGGCACAATCATCAAATAAAATGTGGCAATAAGGGAAAAAATGAAATGAACCCTGGTAAAAAGTATGCATACCCTGCAAACCACACTCTACTGAGACTAACAGCTGAAAGCATACTGATGGACGGAAGCTTTTCTTAACTTTAACTAAACGGTAAATATTTTGACGTTTTAGGAAAGTATGTGTCTCATAAATTTTATTCAGAGGCCTGTTGGCCACTTGCATTGCAGAACAGACATTTCCTTGGGAGACATTGTTTCATATAAGAACCACACTCATAACATTACATTCTATCTCAAAGTTGGAAAGAAATCAAGCACACCCTCACCTGATTCATATTTGCAGCCGTTCCAAACCTGGATAGGAACATAATCAGTTCAGTGAATGTCTATAGTATGCAATATTACTAAAGTGCCAATGCAAATTAACTATGCAATTGTTACAGTCACATGATTTTCAATGGTTATATCTTTGGAAAAAAAAAGATCAGTGTTGTTTCTATCCATTCAGCTTTATGTCATAAAGGTAAGGCCTTTTGCCTTTTTAATGATGCATGTTATCTTTGTCACGTTTACTCAGAAGAAAATCAGGAGGGTGACAAAGCAGGAAAGGATAATCGCAAAGAAAATGCCATGGCAAGCCAATCAACTCCCAACAAGGCTGTGGGATTTGTAGCTATATGGTTTGAGATTCAGCACAGTCTGCATATTTTTGCCTCTACTGCCCCCAAATTTCTATTTCACTATAATTTGTTTCCAGTCCTTCAACTTAATTCTATTGATCTCACATTTTAAGCTGGTCAGTGTCTGATGCCAGCTGATGAATTTACTTAAATTCTGATGAAATTACTCCCTTTCCAATTCTCTGAGCAATTCAGATCAACTCTCAGTAGCACAACAAATGCTGCCATAGCAAATTCAGAATGCCTTACACCTACCTACGATCAGATAAGAGTCTCCACTGGAAAATGACATACCCACTAGCAACGCTAAAAATTAACCACATGGAGTTATGTTTGCTCATCACACCCTCATTGCCATCCTGTCTCCACTTTAATTAGATTCAGCAATGCCTCTGACAACCACCAATGCTGTGTGGTTTGTTAAGCATTGCATTAGAGCTGATCCACACAACATGTCAACCACAGTACCCACTTCTCGAAAATTGAAAGAGCCCCTTCCTCTCCCTTCTCCATAGCTCTCAGTTTCTGTATCTGCATACAAGAGTTTGTTATTTTTTGTATTTTTTTAAATTTAATTTGTTTTCAAACTTTCCACAGTTTTTAAAATAATCTCTTTAATTTTCTCCATCAGTAAATGAATATGAAATGGCATTTATGTAGCTTTGTAAAATCTTATGATCCCCTTTCTTTGTGATCTCTCTCTCTGTCTCACATTGTTGCCACGAACACCAAAACCACACTGAAATACTTACTGTTGTTCAAAGCAAACTTCATGAGAAAAATTAAAGGCAGAGGCTGGCGTTGAAGGTCTGTTGGCACCACTAAAGTCACGAGACAAGCCAGTGATGAATAAAGGACTTATAGGCCATGGCAGAGGTCGCGTTAACCGAATATTTTCCGTCATTGACGGATTTTTTTTTTTAACAATGACGGAACATTTTGAGGGCCGTCCGTCATTTTGACAGAATGTAACTCACACCCCCGCCCAATTGGTGGTGGGTATCTTATTGTCTCGAGCATTGTCTTTGATCTGTATGATCCTGTATTCCTCATATTTTTGTAATATGATCATTTGCTCTTCATTTGTAAAATATGCTGCTCTGCTGCCGATAGACGATTGGTCATATGCTACAAACGCTGTCTCTGTTATGTGAACACGCAGATATCTAGATCGGAAAAGCCTCGGTGGACATAACGAGTTGATAATCAGCTTGGTAGGACCGCTTAGCGAGACTGCAGTTGTTAGGCTTAGTGAAGCCGAGCATTAACTGAAAGCATTGTTCATTTGCGCACTGTTACTGTGTGGGGGGGAGAAATCATTTGTGATGTTTTATAAAGTTAATGCAGCAGTAAGTTCGAAAAATCCACGCAGTGCTGTATTTAACACAGTGCGCAATGTGTGTCTACATGAATCACTGTCGGCATCAGCTAATGCGTAATCTATAAATTATTCTGTTTATTTCATTAAAAAATAAACGATTATCATTTTAAAAAATAAAATTACAATGACGGATAATAATTGATTATGACGGAATTTTTATACCCCTGTCCATCACAATGACGGACAATCAGAAAGTGTAACGCGACCTCTGGGCCATGGTCATATAAATATATTGTAATACATAGTTTTGCCATTCATTCATTCATGGAACCTGAGATATGAACTGCAAAAAGATTCTCTTCCTCACCTCTCTTCAAATGTAATTGTTATCATTATCATTATTATTATTATTATTATTATTATCTATGTAGGGTTAGACTTAATAGCTACTGTACTGATGTCAGAATTGAGATGCCTTTAATATTCTTTAGGTTTTTATAAAATCATTCACCGTTCAACCCTGGATGGTTACACATAGCACAACTGACCCTCTCTGATGTTTGGAAAGATGTTGAGCTTATACGTATGCAAATCCTGACATTTCTGGGTAGGGGGTTTCCTGGAATTTCTGGACCAGTCAGATTGTTAAGTTGGCCGCCCACTTTCAGAGCCATGTTTTGGAACTTTATTCACTACTGCAGCATGTAGTGCCTAAAGCTCATAATGAACACATCTGCATTAAAATTTTTTTAAAAATAACGGGGCCGTGGAAACAGGAGAGTGGGATAGAAAATGAGCACTGTGTTTGTTGGGCGTTAAATGCGTACAAAAAAATCAGTGGAAAAGCCATGACTTAGCCGTCTAACGAGCATTTTCCCATATTTTAAATTACATGTGCTTGTTCAATTACTAGTGATACAACACACACACACACACACACACACACACACGGACACACAGACATACAGACACTCACACAGAAACAAACAATTGGACAGTAACAGTGACATTTGTCTTGACGTTGCATTCGAGCACATTGGCCTGGAAATGTAACAATTATGTTAGACTGTTAACTTTATTTCCATCCACATCATAAAATCCATACTGGAACTACAGCCCCTCTGATTTGTTCACGGTTGCTCATTTGATGGGACAGTCAAAATGAGTTTTCTCTTTATTTTCTATTTTTGCATGTCAATTTTTTGGATGAGAATTTTCTGAGTATATCACTTGCTATCATGTTCAGTGTATAATTAAATCTCCTTCATTAAAACTTTTATTTCATTATAAATTACAGCAATTGTATGTTTGCAAGCTTTTTGCTATAAGAAGCATTTCCCATCAAATGTGGCCTATCATCTATTTTTGTGAGTTCAACAAAGGAAACGGCACACAAAGCAATGGGGCCCCTCTAAGCTAGAACTCACAAATTTCCTGTCAAACCTGGACTGGTCTTGACCAAAAGCAGCACTCTTAACCACATTAGACAATATGAACACCAGTCTGCAATGACCAATACAAATGCAATAAATACACTTTTTTTTTTTTGAAAGCTGAAGTTTTCTGAGCACAGATGCCTACCCAGCACATGTGTGTTTGAGTGTCTTTTGCTCAATACCTTGCTTGTGGTTTAGAGCTGTAATTTATGTTTTCTATGTAGTTTTTGAGTTCTTGTATATGAGTTTATTTTTATTTGCGCAAGTTCTTTCATGAATGCCACTTTTTATTCTTGGATGTACAACCCCAATTCTGAAATAGTTGGGACGAAGTGTAAATTGTGAATAAAATCAAAATGCAATGACTTTCAGATCACGAGCCAATATGTTATTTACAACAGAACATAGATAACATTGCAAATGTTGAAACTGAGACATTTTACATTTTTATCCACAAAATGAGCTTATTTCAAATTTTCTGGCTGCAACAGGTCTCAAAAAAGTTGGGACACAGGCAAAAAAAGGGCTGAAAAAGCAATTAATATATAAGAGAATCAGCTGAAAGAAGATTTAGCAAGTAATTAAGTTAACTGGCATCAGGTCTGTATCATGATTGGCTATAAAAAGGATGTCTTAGAGAGGCTGAGTCTCTCAGAAGTAAAGATGGCCAGTTGCTCTCCAACCTGTGAAGGCTCGCGTAAAAAAATTGTGGAATACTGTAGAAACAATGTTCCTCAACGTCAAATTGCAAAGGCTTTGAAGGTCTCATCATCAACGGTGCATAACATTATCAAAAGATTCAGAGAAACTGGAAAAATCTATGTGCGTAAGGGACAAGGCCGAAGACCTTTACTGGATGCCCGTGATCTTCGGGCCCTCAGACGCCATTGCATCACTGACCGGCATGATTCTGTCATTGACACTACTAAATGGGCTCAGCAATACTTCAAGAAACCACTGTCTGTAAACACAGTCCGCCGTGCCATCCACAGATGCCACCTAAGACTCTATCATGCAAAAAGGAAGCCATTGTTGAGCATGATCCAGAAGCACCACCTTATTCTGTGGGCCAAGGCTCATTTAAAATGGTCTTTAGCAAAGTGGCAAAGTGTCCTGTGGTCAGACAAGTCCAAATTTGACATTCTTGTTGGAAATCATGGGCATCGTGTCCTCTGGGCTAAAGAGGAGAAAGACCACCCCTCCTGTTATCAGTGTTCAGTTCAAAAGCCAGCATCTCTGATGGTATGGGGATGCATTAGTGCATATGGTGTGGGACACTTACATGTTTTAAAAAGCACCATGAATGCTGAAAGGTATATAAAGGTTTTAGAGCAACATATGCCCCCCTCCAGACGACATCTATTCCAGGGAAGGCCTTGTGTATTTCAGCAGGACAATGCAAAACCACATAATGCAGCTATTACATCAGCATGGCTTCATAGTAGAAGAGTCCGTGTGCTGACCTGGCCTGCCTGCAGTCCTGATCTTTCACCGATTGAGAACGTTTGGCGCATAATTAAACAAAAAGTCCGTCAAAGGAGACCCAAAAACTCTCCAGCAGCTGGAAGCCTGTATTAAACAAGAGCGGGATCAAATTCCAATGGCTAAACTCAAGAAACTTGTCTCCTCAATGCCCAGATGCCTCCACTCTGTGTTAAAAAGAAGAGGGGATGCTACACCATGGTAAACAGGCCCCTGTCCCAACTTTTTTGAGACCTGTAGCAGCCATCAAATTTGAAATGAGCTCATTTTGTGGATAAAATTGTAAAATTTCTCAGTTTCAACATTTGCTATATTATCTCTGTTCTATTGTGAATAAAACACTGGCTGGTGTGATTTGAAAGTCAATGCATTTTGATTTTATTCACAATTTACACTTTGTCCCAACTATTTCAGAATTTGGGTTCTATTTTTGCATGCAAGCTAATATTAATTCAGCATTTGGAGACAGAGCAGACATTGTCACTCACTCTGAGGCTGATGAGAACCTTGCCAATAGCACTGGAGGACTGGAAGGTAGAACCATGTGCCCCCACTATGCCAGTCAATCGCCATGGCCAGCTGTTGAGCTGACATATTCACTCATATCAGGTGCAGCACTGAGAAAAAGATCTTCATTTTTGAAAGTATTAAGAGCACTTTTATGTTTATCTGATATACACCTTTGAGCGCAGTTTGAAAGTGAACCTCATAAGGCTAAACTGCTATCCACCTAACTACAATTGCAAGTGGTAAGTTTTGGGAATTAAAATGAAATGTTGCTTTGGTTGATTTCAGACAGCAAAATGTATAAATAATTGGACACTTTCCTACGCTTTAGGAATTCAAGTGATATTGGTTTAACGTGTTGAGAGTTGATTCTGTGGAGCTGAAATATGGTGAGGTCCATCTTTAAAAAAAAAGTACTGCCTTAGAGGGATCTCACAAAAATGCTTTAAGCATTTAAGTTAAGGCCACGTTTCACATGCTTGGTACAATGCTGTGAAAAAAAAGTATTTGCCCCCCCTCCTGTGACACACTTTTATAATCTTTCCTGTATTTTGGCATATTTGTCACTCTAAAATGTTTCATATCATCAAACTAACAGAGGATTTTACGCAGATGGCCATATCAATTGAAAGTTAGGAAATGAGTGGAGTAAATTTTGCATTTGATGTGAGCTTTAGTGATCAACAAACCCAAAATTTACTGAACGAGTCCCATAACTTTCATGTGATATGACCAAGAGTATAACATTCTATTTATCACATTGCTGAATTCCGTATTTTAATAGAAAAAAACTTAATTTCCGTTCATCGCTCTGATACTCGGTAAGTCACTGAGTCACTGACATTCGCGGTTGAATGAGCCATGGTTTTTAAATTCACAGCCAATTGAGTGGCTAGCAAGCTAACAAAGTAATGTTACATATGTTTAAGAAAAGGTACTCTGTGCGCTGCCTAGCAAGCTCAGTAACGATAACTTACCTATGAGAGTGGTACTTAGCTGGCTCACTACAGGGCTACGCCACACTGATTTAACCAATGTTAAACTTGATATTCAGTTTGGATAAATATTAAAAGCACATTGTTACGACTTTTTTTCCCCACACTCTCAGCCAATAAAATTTTCGCCAAGGTGATATTAAAGCTAGGGTAATATCAAAAATATGTTACGAGCTGGGCTATGGGAAAAGTACTGCAGTCATGTGATGAATTTTAATATTGGATAAAGGTAATGCAAGTAAACACAAAATGTAATTTTTAAGAAAAAAAATCTATCTATTATGCCAGCAGCCATACCACTATTCGATCTTCTCCAGCCGCGTGGCTGAAGCTAAGCAGGTGTGGGCTTGGTCAGTACTTGGATGGGAGACCACCTAGGAAAAACCAAGTTGCTGCTGGAAGAGGTGTTGGTGGGCCAGTAGGTTGCGATCATCCCTCTGGTGGAATAATCCCCAATGCCCCAGTGCAGTGACGGCGACGCCGTCTTTCGGGAGGGACGTTAAACCGAGGTCCTGACTCACTGTGGTCATTAAAAATCCTATGACACTCTTTGATAAGAGTAGGGGGTTCCCCGGTGTCATGGCTAAAGTCCCAACCTGGCTCTTTCGACCTGCCACCGAATCATCCCCTGATCTAATTGGCTGTGCAAATTGCCCTCTCCCTTCCCACCTCAACCCCCAGGGCTCCCTTGAAAAAGAGATTTCAATCTCAACGGGACTTCCCTGGTTAAATAAGGGTTAAATAAAATTTATTGAAGGAAAAAAAGCTAAACAGCAAAATGCTCAGATTTAATTCAAGTCCTACAGAGTGAAATTAACTTTGAGTCCACTCTTGCCACAGTGTGACCAAATAGACTCTTTAAGTCTAAACTCTTTAAGTTTAAGTTATCTTTGAACATCTTGCTATGTGTACAATTCCCCCTGGCCTGATGTAAAAAAAAAATGTCCCCCATTATTGCTAACTAAACCATACTTAATTAATAATTGTGTTCAATTTCACTAGGCACAACCAGGTATAATTACTACTGGCCCCATTGAACCTAAACATCATTTAAAGGAAAAGGCAAGTGATACCAACCACGCACTGATTTGCAAAGAACTGACTTTCTGATCTCCAAAATGTGCAATAATTGTTTTCACAATTTTTTCCTCACTTGAATACATTGGCAGTATTTATTATTTATTTTATTATTTTTATTTATTTAAGCAGGGGGCCTGACTGAGACCATGTCTCCTTTTCAGCAGGGCCCTGCATTACAAACAGTTAAAATAACACAGTTTACAAGGACATTTGTAGTACCAAGAAGAAGAAGAAGAAAAAGAAAATACAATGCCATTATTAAAGGGAAAACATTAAATACAACAACAATTCTCTGAATAAAATGATTTGATCAAAGTTTTAAAATGTCCAAAAGGAACCAGTTCATTCAGTTTCAGATTAACTTGTCACTGATTCTAGGTGTGTGGGACATTATAATAAAAAGCTGTCTTACCAAGCTCTGTTCTTACATGAGGGACATTCAGACGCAATGAGTCCTGTGACCGTGTCCCATGGCAACCCACTCGCCCTTAAGAAGACTAGTTAAATAAAGAGGGATTTTCAATAAAACACATTTATAAACAAATAAAAACCAGTGGCAGTCTCATCTAGATTTCAATGACCCCCACCCTACTGACTTGTATAAAACACAATGGTGGGTGCGGAAGTCAAGACCTGTGATAAATCAGTAGTAATAGGTAATAGGTAAAAGAATTTGTTTTTGAACCTTTTCTATGTGTATAGCCATGTGATTGTGTTAGCCTATCAGGAGAGTCCTGTGCCATCCCCTGTATGACTCGAATTGTGCTAAGTGAGAATGACATAACATAACATAACATGAGTGGTGAGAACAGGTCATTCAGCCCAACTAGGCTCACCAGTTTCTTATTACTTCAGTGAATCTATCGCTTCAGATACTCAATGACTCATTGTTATCTAGCGCAAAGTCAAACCTGTTCTTGAAAATTCCCTAGGTTTCTGCCTCAACAATATGATCAGGCAAGCTATTCCACACTGAGATTACTCTCTGGGTGAAAAAATATTTCGTGGCATCAGTGCTAAATTTACCCTTGGCCAATTTCCATTTGTGACCCTGTGTTCTACGAACAAAAGTTGGCCTAAGTAATCCTACATAATTCGCTTTGTTAATCCGTTTAACATATTTAAAGGCTTCAAGCAGATCGCCCAGAAGTCTCTTTTTCCTAAGACTAAAGAGATAAAGGATCTTCAGCCTCTTCTCATAGCTTTCATCTTTTATACCTGAACTTAACTTAGTGGCTCTTCTCTGAACTTTTTCTAGAGCCTCTATATCTTTCTTAAAGTATGGTCCCCAGAACTGTACACAATACTCTAGATGCGGCCTGACGAATGTGCTGTACAAGAGAAGTATGACCTCCTTGGATTTATACTCATTACTTTCAGCTATATATCCCAGCATCCTGAAGGCCTTTTTAACTGCTACGGCACAATGGCTAGAGGCTGTAAGGGTGTGGTCAACAATCACTCCCAGATCTTTTTCATGTGGAGCAGATTCCAGTTTTAAACCTGCCATGAAGTAATCCTGTCTAATGTTTTTATTACCTACATGTACAACTTTACATTTCGCTATAAATTTCATTTGCCACATTTCTGCCCAATTCGGGATTCTAAATCATCCTGAATCACTTCAGTGGACTCTAAACTGTTCGCCAAACCTCCCAATTAAGTTTCATCCACAAATTTAACTAACTTGCTTTCAATATTCTTATCAAGGTCATTATTGTAGATGAGGAAGAGCAGGATTTCCAACGCCGATCCCTGAGGGACTCCACTCCCCACCACACCTAGCTCAGATGAGAATCCACTGACCACCACTCTTTGTGTTCTGTCCTGTAACCAGCTTCGAATCCACTCCTGGATGCCACCTGTAACTCCAAAGGAGCTTATTTTAAAAATCAGTCTCTCATGCGGTACTGTATCAAATGCTTTCTGAAAATCCAAATATATGATGTCATAAGACCTGCTCTGATCATAAGTTTTGGTGGCCTCTTCAAAGAATTCCAGAGGTTTGTTAGGCATGACCTTCCCATACGGAAACCATGTTGGCTAGTCCTCAAGATATTATTACGTTCAAGAAATAATTCCAGCTCGTCTTTTATGATAGATTCCAGAATTTTGCATACCGTGCAAGTTAAATTGACTGGCCTGTAATTTCCCGGCTCATTATGGTCCCCTTTCTAATAAATTGGTATTATTAGCTAACTGGCTAGTCTTGGACAGCTACAATGGCCTGGAGAAACTGGGGGGAAGCACTCCAGTAAACCCTACTCCTTACTACCCTTACGAAAATGAACTAAAGAGTTACTATAGTATACTATAAGAATTGTATAGTGTTCTAAAGTGTGGTTGTAGTGTTCTATAGTACGTTTCACCAGCTATAGTATTACTATTGAAATATTGTAGAAAAAACTATTGTAACGCTAAAATCTCTATAGTGCGTTCCAAAAAACCATACAATTACTACAGTCATCCTATAGTTTTTGATGGTAAATTTATGGTAAATTTTATGGTATTCCAATAGTGGTTTTTTGTAAGGGTAATTACTACCTAACCAAATGGACGACTCATGTAACCGTTACCCTGCTAACTAAATGCTAAATCTCAGATCCCAAGTCAAAAATGCAAACAGTAACTATCTAGCTAGCAAGTCACAAACAGGCACTACAACCAAAAGAAACAGAAAAAGAGTAAAATCCTGGTAAACTTAAATTCAAAAGGGCCCACAGTGGGAGGGGGACCCTTGAGAAGCCTGGAATGAAAGGTGCAATTTTCTTTATTCATTTTATTTTTTCTTAGTAATTAATGTCATTATTGAATAAAAAGCAACTAAATGGATTGGTCAAAGGATTAAAGTTGGTCTCAAATAGAGTAAAATAAAATACTAGGGGCCTCTGCACCCCCCTTCTAAAATGTACAAATGGTATAGTCAACCCCTTGCGCTGCGCGGGAGAAAAAGCCTAGAGGAGAGGAGAAAGGTGACTGAACAGGAGGAGTGATGCCGCCCAAAGTTCATAGCTTCAAGACTTTCAACCTCTTCAAGCCTGGAGGTCGCTGGAGCAGTGTGCGAAATACGGGGGGTCCGAACCCCCTCCCCCCCCCGATAATCCATGAGACCCCCTGAAAGCCTCAAAAGCAAAATTTGAAGGGGTCTCAAATTTTGTCTTAAGAAATAAAAAATAAAATGTTATTGTCACTAATGGTCTCTAAAATGTTTTTAAGCTCACCATGTCCAGTATACAGAATTAAAAACATTTATTCACAAATATGTTCTATTTTTTGCCAAGCGGAGCCAGCCAGTCCTGGGCACGTATGCAAATTAACCATACGCGCCAAACAGAAGAAAGACATAACGTTGAGAAGTCGTACTAAAAATGGCGAGCAAGTGAAAACTAAACCAGAATGTATCACTCGTACACTTTGGGTTCACATCCAAAAATGTGGTACTCAGAGATGAAGAGGCACCGAAAGACGATGCTGGGGCAGCTAGCACAGTGGGCCCACTCTCGCTACCAAAACAGAGGATCCTCTGATTCCTCTCCCACCCAGTGACCCCCCAGAAAAACAACGTGAAGTTGAGGCCGAGTGCTCCTCTGACGCAGCAGGTGCTGAGGTATCGTTAGCTGCTACACCTGCTAGCACAAGCGACTTGCCGGCTGGTTGGACCGTGAAGCAAGTGGGCGAATGGACGAATAGATAAGTGTGTCCGACTGTGCGTGTGTCCTTTCCGGCTTCGGCATACTGCATGGTTATGTAGGCCTTGTAGTTGGTTGTGGTCTCAGTGAAGCAGCCTAGCCTTGGAGTTAGAGAAGTTGGGGTGATTGCGTGCGTGTGTGTATCAGTGTGTGAGAGAGCGAGAGAGCACCCGCTGTGGTGATGTTTGGCTTTGGTTGTTAGCAGGCTGTCTTGTCAGCATCCGCCATGGTGCTTTTTTCAATTTGAGAGATTGCCTGTTTGCACAGTTAGGCGAATGTGCTTTGTGTATGTGTTCAATGATGTATCTGTCTGATCGTATTTGTTGTAGATGGATGGTTAAATAATGTCACACGATCAGTCATACTGCAGGCTCTCATTTGCAAGTGCACTGATTGCGTGCCAGTCTCCAATAGGCTATACCTGGCATTTATTCAGGTGATTGCTCATGTAAGCGCACCAGATTGGTGCTAATTATTGTTGCGTCTGCATTGTAATGCACAACTTTGCCTCTCCTTGTTATTAAAACAACGTGCATCCAAACAACTTTAGCCAATGCAACCTCCTCTGTGAGTGTTGCTTTACGAGTAACTATAGCATATCGCCGAATTATCAAAAATTGTTAAGTGTGTGCATGTGCGTTGAATACTTTTTACTTTCACTTGAATAGATTTATAGACCAGGGCCCGGTTGTTCAAAGCTTTGTTAACTTTAACCGGTGATTAAGTTTAAACCACAGTATCTAGGCTATATCTCTGAATGAAAGCACAAACGTTTGCATGTTTTTGGTGCATTTTGTAGGTTTCCCCTTGATTAGTTTAAGTAGTGAAGAGCATTCGCGAGAATCTTATTTAGAGAGTGGTCATAATGTCAGGTGTTTAGCGCTAACCAGCCGTTTAATTAACAGAGCTTTGAACCACCGGGCCCAGTACTTTTAGTTTTGCTTAAGTTAATTTTAACCAGAGTAACTGTACTTCTACTTGAGTACAATAGTTGTGTACTTTTTTCACCTCTAAATAAAACCCAGCAATTGGAATCTTGTTCAAACTTGAAAGAACCTGGTGAGTTGTGAATTTATGAAGTGCAATCTTGTAAGGTACATAAAGAACCACAAGTGGTGAAGTCAAGAAATATATATGCAGTGTTATAAGAATTGTCTGAATGTGGGGGTTAGATGCTTAAATGGTAGATATTGTATCCTACTTTGGGAATATGCTAATAAACACAAAGTAATGTGAAGGAAATGAACTATTGCTTTTAATACAAGGAAATTAAGAGTTAAAAAAACCTAAAAATGCATAGATATTTGTAAAAAAAAAAAAAAATATATCACACTTTTCTTGTTTGGCTGGCTGGCGGGGGGGAGGGGGAGGCCCTTTCAAATTTTCTTTCTGGGGGCCCAAAATCCCTAGCTACGCCCCTGTCCTAACGAAGAGGGCACAGCTGCGTCTTTCAGGAGTAATTGTTGAGAATATCACACATTGAACGGTGTCCAGTTTGCAAAGCAGTCCTCGGTACAATGACAGCCACACAGAACTGCCACTGCCTCTTCGCTTCTTCTTCCCTCGGAAATCCGTACAAATTGGATTTTAAACTGCACGCTCTCAGTAGCTGCGTTTTTGGGCGTAACTGGTTTGATTCACGTGCATTCCAAACTGGTGCCTGGTGTGGAAATCAACTGGTTACGTTACCAACTGAAGGACAAAACGACAGAACGCTATTGGGGCTTTTCAGACAGCTCTGGAGCAGGATGTTATATGGGAGCAAACTTGATCTCCTCCACTTTATCCGGAAAAAAATATTATTAATTCAAATAATTTAATCTAATTTGTTTGAGGTGTGTTTCATGAAGCAAGACTGTTAAGCCATTGAACAAAAAATGGTTTTGTGCCATAGCTTTGATTTGTTTATTTGCTATGAAGTAAAAAACCTGGATAACATCCTCTAAGAGTGGTCATTGTATAATTTTTGCCTAGGCTTGTAAACTGGTAAAATACTAAATTAATAATTAGCCTATGACACAGTTTTTCACTTATTAACTAGTGAGGAACAATAGCAATTATCTTCCAAATTCAGGGTCCTTGCAACGATGAGTGCAACAGCTGCTGTATATTTAGCTACATGGTGTACTACGGTGTGCTCATTAGCCTTAATAGAATATCCGGCTCATGCAGTGGGGCACAACTGATGTCATGTATGCAGCTGTAAACACCCAAGATACATACACAAATTTGCTTGCTATGGCTTTCATGATCCTTCAACGTCGGTGGAGAAGTGTGCCTGAAATTAATAGTTTGTCTGTTTCAAAACTCCAGATTGTAACCTTTCTGACAAAGTAGGCAATGGTTATAACTTTTGTTGTCTTTTCCTTTAAATGGAACCTGTCAGGCACTGTCAGACAAAAAGTGGCACATGATGCCGTGATCTATAGAATTTCAAGCTCATCCAAATAACAAAGTTGATGACATCCCAAACCCCTGGAAAGGGGTAAATAGCCATCTCTAAGGCTTTGAGACTCCACTGAACTGTGGTGAGAGCCATTATCTACAAATGGGGAAAATTCGAAATGGTAGTGAACCTACCTTGGAGTGCCTGGCCGACCAAAATTCCTCCAAGAGCACATTGAAAACTCATCCAGGAGGTCACAAAAGAACCCAGACTAACATCTGAAGAACTGCAGGCCTCACTTGCCTCTGTTTAGGACAGTGTTTACGATTCAGCAATAATAAAGAGACTTTGCAAAAATGGCATCCATGGGAGAGCTGGAAGGCAAAAGCAACAGCTGTCATGAAAGAACACAAAGGATCGTCTCACATTTGCTCAAAAATATCTTTAATACCCCAGCTGACTTACCATCTAAGATCTGTCTGCAGACTGAGACATGTGACATCAGTATGATAGTCAATTATAATTATTATTATTGAAATGATTATTAAGATAATCAATATTATTTGCTGCATCTGTGAGTGGTTTTAATGTTTTTGCTCTTCGGTATAGGTTTTGAATAACTCTATACTTTCAATAACGGAAATGATCATTTAATAGCTACATTTTGTGTTTACTCACATTGTCTTTGCCTTATATTAAAATCAGTTGGATGATCTGAAACATTAAAATATGACGAGGAAAAATGGAAGATATCAAGAAGGGGCAAATACTTCTTCACAGCTGTCAAGGGTGGTACAGAAGAATAGACCAGGGCTGAACTGAAAATCAAAAGGAGTTTAATAACATAATGTAACTAAAACAACAACCAAGGAAAGAGAGATACTGGACAGAGTTGACCAAGGAAATATTTCTAAATACAGAAAAACACAAAAACCCAACGTCTACCACAAACACAAAATAAAGCCAAACAAAGACAGCGGGAGACAGGTGACTTATATGGAGGGTGTTAACTGTGATCAGGTGCTGGGGATTAACAATCAGTGGAGTGGAAACAAAAACGTGGCGAGGAGTTGAGTCCGGGGAGGCATGTCTACTGAAAACCCGGTTGGGATATGACAACAGCACAGAATAAGGATATAACTGACAATATCTTTGATCATCTTTTCTTCCGAAGTGTTGCAGTTTATATTTCTGGTTTCACGAGTACACAAATGTTTCACTAGTTTTTTAAAGGAACTTGAGGGAGAACCATGACCGTCTGCAATTTCACAAGTGGAAAACTCCTCTTTCAATTCAGTTTGCATGAAACCCATGCCAGAGCACCAGAAGTCTGTCATGTCATCACTGAATGGTTCCTCTCTTCGTTTCCCTTTGCAGGTACTCTTGCTAGTGTATTAGGGTTAACAGCGTGTATCTGCAGAAATGGTGACAGTGACCGCCATGGCTGATTGCCGTAAACACAGGCTTGTAATGTCATATCTCGATCAGTTTCACTATGAGTCATGCACTGTAGATACTGTAACACAGATAACCCTGGCCCTCTATGACTTCTGTTACCGCCAACTATGACGCCCTCGAACTTCCAGCGCCCGCAGTCATCTGCTGACTCATAGAGACATGATGCTCAATAAGGAAGAAGACCCCCCAAAATGTAAGGGTTTTCAATTAAAAAGTAAAACACTGAACATGCATATATTTATACAGACAAAACACATCTATAATTTTACTTTTTCAGTTTGAGAATACATTTTTTGTTAATGGACTCACTCACATCATAAGTAAGAATAAAATGTGGACTTAAGTAATTTATAAATACTGCACTTGATTTGCTTGACACATGTTATGTGAAACCTCCAAAATAAAATTTCAATCATTATTAACATATCCACAAAAACTTTAAACGATCAACTGATTCCAATCAATTTGAAAGAGATAAATAATCCATCCATCCATCCATCCATCCATTTTCCGCCGCTTATCGGGGGCTAGGTCACGAGGGCAACAGATTAAGCAGAGAGGCTCACGCACCCCCCTCCCCAGCCACTTCCTCTAGCTCTACCTGAGGGATCCCAAGCTGTTCCAAGGCCAGTTGGGAGATATAGTCCATCCAGCGTATCCTCGACCTGGCTTGGGGCTTCCTCCCAGTGGGACATGCCTGGAAAACCTCTAAAGGGAGGCATAGCCTAAACCACCTCAACTGACTCTTCTCGATGCAGCGGTTGTACTCTGAGCTGCTTCTGGATGTCCGAGCTTGTATTTGCGATCTTATTCTTTCGGTCACTACCCAAAACTTGTGATCATAGGTGAGAGTTGGAAAGTAGATCAACCAGTAAATCGAGAGCTTCACTTTTATGTTCAGCTCCTTCTTCACTACAACAGACCGGTACAACACCTGCTTCACTGCAGACACTGCAGCGATCTGTCTGTCAATCTCACGCTCCATCCTACCGTCCCTTGTGAACAAGACCCCAAGATACTTGAACTCCTTCACTTGGGGTAGTAACTCATCCCCCATTTGAAGACGACAATCCACCTTTTTCTGGGAGAGATCTATGTCCTCAGATTTGCAGGTGCTGATCCTCATTCAGACCACTTAACACTCAGCTGTGAATCGCTCCACTGCACGTTAGCAGTCACAGCGTGATGAAGCCAGCAGGACCACATCATCTGCAAACAGCAGAGATGCAATCCTGAGGCCACCGAACTGGACACCCTCCAAATCTTGGCTGCGCCTTGATATCTTGTCCATCAAAATCATGAACAGAATAGGTGACAAGGCACACTCTTAGCGGAGTCCAACAACAACTGTAAACGAGCCCTACTTCATGCAGAGAATGCGGACACAACTCCGGCTTTAGCTGCACAAGGATTGAATGGCTCGGATTAATGACCCTGGAGCCCCATACTCCTACAGCACCTCCCTCAGGATACCTCATGGGACATGGTTGTAAGCCTTCTCCAAGTCCACAAAACACAGGTACACTGGATGGGCAAACTCTCATGACTCCTTCAGTACCTGTGCGATGGTAAAAATTTGATCCACTGTTCCACAGCCAGAACGGAACCCCCATTGCTTCTCCTGAATCCAAGGTTCGACAATCAGGCAGAACCTCCTTTCCAGCACCCTGGCATAGACATTCCCTGGGATGCTGAGCAGTGTGACCCCCCTAAAATTGGAGCTCGCCTTTCAGTCCCCTTTTTAAAAAATGGGAACCACCACCCCAGTTTGCCAGTCCAAGAGTACTGTACTCGACATCCACGTAGTGTTGAACAGGTATGTCAACCGTGACAGCCAAACAACATCCAGGGGCTTCATCATCTCAGAACGAATCTCGTCCATTCCGGGCACCTTGCCACTGCGGAGCTTTTCTACCACCGCAGTGACTTCCCCCAGGGAAATGGGCGGAAACTCACCTGAGTCCTCCGTCTCTGCCTCCTCAATGGAGGGCGTGTCTGCTGGATTGAGGAGTCCCTGAAAGTGCTCTTTCCACTGCCGGACAATATCCCCAGTCGAGTTCAGCAGTTCCCCGCCCTGCTGAAAAACAGCCTGGGCAAAGCCCTGCCTCCCATTCCTGAGTCATCTGACAGTTGCCAGAACCTCTTAGAGGCCACCCAAAAGTCTTTTTCCATATCCTCCCCGAACTCCTCCCAAACCCGAGTTTTTGCTTCATTGACTACCGCGGCTGCAATCCCTCTAGCCTGCCAGTACCGGCCTGCCGAGTTGGGGGTCCTTTGGGCTAACCGAGCCCGAAAAGCCACCTTCTTTAGCCTGACGACCTCCCTCACAGCCGGGGTCCACCAACGAGTCCTTAGGTTGCTGCCACGACTGGCACTGACAACCTTCAGGCCACAGCTCATGGTAGCCGCTTCCACAATGGAGACTTTCAACAGGGTCTACTCGGACTCCATGCCCCTAGCCTCCCCGGGATATGGGAAAAGCTCTTCTCGAGGTGTGAGTTGAAGATCGTCTGGAGAGGGTCCGCTACCAAATGTTCCCAGTCAACCCTCACAACACGTTTACGCTTCCCAGGTCTGTCCAGTAGTCTTTCCTGCCATCTGATCCTCCTCACCACTAGGTGGTGATCAGTTGACAGCTCTGCCCCTCTCTTTACCCAAGTGTCCAAAACATACGGCGGCAGATCTGATGGCACGATTACAAAATCGATCATTCACCTTCGCCTAAGGGTGTTCTGGTACCAAGTACACTAATGAACACGCTTATGCTCGAACATGATGTTTGTTATGGATAATCCATGACTAGCAGAGAAATCCAGTGAAAAAACACTGCTCAGGTTCAGATCAGGGAGGCCATTCATCCCAATCACTCCCATCCAAGTCTCTCCGTCACTGCCCACGTGAGCATTGAAGTCTTCCAGCAGAACTATGGAACCCCCAATAGGAGCCTTTTCCAGGACCCCACCCAGGGATGCAAAAAAAGGCTAGATACTCTGAATTGGTGTTTAGTGCGTAGAAGAAGGAGAAGCTGGGAGGGCTTAGGTTCATGGAAATGAATCCGGCAAATGCGAGGCGAATATCCAATTAAGTGATGGCAGTATGTATGTATTGTCTTCAAGGCCAAGGAGTCTACCTAGTTCAACATATTTCAAGTTCTCTGGAAATGTATGGAGGAGAAGCTGATTATTGCCATTTCTTCTTTTTAAATTTTAATGGACAGTTCTCTGTGAAATGACAGGCAAAAATGACAAAAGAAACAGCGTGAGGAGGAAGGTGGCAGAGCTTATTGGTATCAATATTAGAAACAAACAAAGGAATGATCAAATAGAGAAAACGGAGATAGAGAATCACAGGTTGAAATGAGGTCTGCTCCAGTGATCCTGAGGGTGTTCCACTGCCCACTTCTGTGACCCTGAGAGCGTTCCGCTGCCCACTTCTGTGACCCTGAGAGCGTTCCGCTGCCTACTTCTGTGACCCTGAGAGCATTCCGGTGCCCGCTTTTGTGACCCTGAGGGTGTTTCACTGCCTGCTCCTGACCCTGACCCTGAGAGGTGTTTTGTCACCCACTTCTGATCCTGTGAGGGCGTTACGCCTCCTGCTTCTGACTCTGTGCGGGAGTTCTCTGCTTGAGCCTGACTCTGTGAGGGCGTTTCATCGCTCGATCCTGACGCCTGGCCCAGAAAGGACCGTCAGCGCCTGTCTCTGACCCAGAGAGGACCGCCAGCACCTGTCCTTGGCTCAGCTCCTGTTTGCACTCCGTTTTCCAGTCCCCAGACCTGGTCGTGTTTGCACTTTGTTTCTCAGTCCCCGGACCAGCTCCTGTCTGATCCTCAACTCCGTGGCTTTGTGTTAAGCAGACATTATTCAGGCCGTGTATCTCTACTTCTAACTCTTTATTGTGATTATTCCATTGCTTCCTTTGTCTTTCCAGCTTGTTTCTGACCCATGTCTTCTGTTTGAAATATTTATTCTTAATTGTCTTACATTGCAATCCAGTTAAAAAAACCCTTGTGTACAGTTCTGCATTCCAGTTCAGTTCTTTGTTCCTGAGCCAACTGTGGCAGTACCCTTATAATTCCATTACCAGCTACGCTTCTTGGCTGAAATTTTAAATCTATATAACTTTATTTGTATGTCCACAAGCTGTGTAATTGGGGGAAAATCCATACTTCAATTTTGCTGCTGCTGAAGTTCTTCCTCGCTCAACCTTTTTCGGCAGCATCTTAACAATTGTACAAAATTCAGCTATTTGCACATGGCACAACACCTGCTTTTATATGGTGTTTAGTGGACATTACCTATGCTAATTACAAAAAATTGGCCACGTGACTCCAATTTCCAATAAAATGGCATTCGCCATTCTGCACATACGGGCAAAAGCAGATTTGGATGGTAAGAACGTTTGGTGCACCTGAAGTTGACTCATCTTATTTTTTCTCTTAACAAACAATTAAGAAAAAAAATATAAGAGAATTTTAAGAGAATGTTGCCGTTTGAGGCCCAATGAAAGGTTCTTTTTTCATAGTGGAGGAAATAAGAAAGGAAAAAAGACAATGACTGTAAAACCACCCACATGCCTGAGATGCTTGAGACCCCTGCTAACAGTATGCAAGTCCACACACCCAACCCCAGATATGTGACTGGAGGAAATATATTGGCGATGACCAGCACCTCACGCGTGTTTTGAAGACAAGTATCTGATTGGAGGAAACAAATCTCCTCACTCCTCTTTCCAAGAAACCAAATGACAATCCACAATGTAAGGGCCAAATGGGCTTTGTCTCAAATATGACTGAAACCTGACATCAGTTTATTCTGGACAGGTCATAGAAGGTTTTTTCTTTCCATGGCACTATATTATGCCACTACATCTTTGACCCAAAAATCTAAACATCTTTAGCGCTGTCTGGTCTGGAATAACATGAAGAAACAGAAGCAAACTAATTGGCAAAAGAACTGCGGCAAGTTCCCCGATGAGTTTGGGGCAAGAAAAAGTCATCTTATTGAACTATAGAACTAAAGGAGAGAGTGCCAAATGTTTAGCTAAAGGTTATTCACACAAAATCATTTCCTCACTGAGTAAAACTTTTGCACAGTACTGTGTGAGTGTGCGCGAGCCTGCATATGTATATTATAAATGTATACACTGATGAGCTAAAAGATTATGAACGCCTGCCAAATATGCTGTTGGTATTCCACGTGCTGCCTAAACGTGCAGCAGGGTGTGATGCTGTGTGGAGATACATTCATCTCGTAAACATAATTAAAACTTTTGGCAGTTATGCCACAGTAGCCTTCCTGTTGGCTTGGACCAGACAGCGTGGCCTTTGTTCCTTGTATGTGCAAAGCCTTGGGTGTCCCTCTTGAATTACTGTTGTTAGATATTCACCACTAATAACAGTGGAACCACGAGCCTTCCTGCTTTGGAGATGCTCCTACCCAGTAGTCTAACTCAAGTAACTTAGGTCCCATTTTTCAAGCATTCTTCCCAACACATCAACTAACTATGTGGACCGACTGTCTGTTTACCACCTTGTGCTGTTGTTACAAGATAGTCAACATCACTCGCTACATCATATTGATTTGGCTCATCAGCGGAGAAAAAGAGAGGACAGCGAGAGGGAGAGAGAGAGACAGAGAGATAGAGATTCTGATCCACGTTGACCTGCCTAAACTGTTGATATAAGGGAAGATAGATCTATGAATTCACATTGTTTACACCAAAGTTTTTTCTATTTTGCCACAGGTCAGTTTCGGGGAACCTTTGCTAATTGTGGTCTCTGCTTCCTGTTCTTAGCAGGAAGGAGTAAAACCCAGTGTTGTCTTCTGCTGCGGTAGCCAATCCACTTTGACAATGCTGTGCATTCAGAGATGCTGTTTTTCATGGCACCGTTGTACCTCAGGCCTCGTCCACACGGAGACGGAGATTTTCGAAAACGGTCTTTTTTTTGTTGTGTCTAAAAGATCTCCCATCCACACGGCATCGCTTCTAAAAATATCTGCGTCCAAACGGAGACGCCTAAAATGACCCAAAACCCTGTAGTAAATATTCTAGGCCTGTGTGTGTTGCTGTATGGCGCTGTAGCGTTCCCACGGAAATAGACCAAAAACGGAGAAGACGGTGCATGGTCACTGCCCTCTTCTCCGTTTTTAGCTATTTTCATAAAAACGCTATATTGCCATACAGTGCCACACACAGGCCTGGGGGCTGTGATTGGGGCTATCACGTCATCTTTTTCAAAAAACCCATTTTGGTTGTCCACATGAAAATGCTGGGGTGGCATTTTCAGATTTTCTCATTCTGGAACCTGTTGGGTGGCATTTTCAGATTTTCTCACTCTGGACCCTGTTTTCAAAAAAAAACTGTTTTCGGGCTGCATTTTCACCGTCTCCGAATGGACACAAGGCTGAAACGATAAAATATGTATGCGTTTAAAAAAAAATCGTTCTCATTTGGACGGGCCCTCATACTTATTTGAATTTCTCTCACCTTCCTTTCAGCTGAAACCAGTTTGGCCATTCTCCTCTGACCTGTCTCATTGACCAGGCATTTCTGCTCTCACAGAAGGATCCTCTGCGAACTCTCTAGACTGCTATGCGTGAAAATCCCAGGAAATCAGTTTGTTAGACACACAAACCACCACGGCTGGCAGAAACAATCATTCCACAGTCAAAGTCACTTATATAATATTTCATCCCCAGTCTGATGTTGATCTGAATAAGAACTGAACCTCTTGACCTTGTTGGCACACTGCATGATATAAAACACAGAAAAATGTTCACAATTTTCGTGAAAGACTCTGCTTCATTTGGCAATATTGAACACCCAAGGTCTGAGTGTTTTGCAATGAAAAATGTGTCATGGCATGAATTTACAGATCCATAACACGCTAAGGAAAAATCTTAAACCCTAAACTCCAGGCTACACCCATTAACGGTGGGTGGAGAGGGTAGGTACAGCCTTCGAAAGCTCTCATATTGCCACAGCAGCCCCTCTCGGAAGCCTGACTTCAGATTTTGCATGATGGTATCAAGAAATTAACATACTTATTACGTATCACGGCAAATACTGGTAAATCTTATCTCATCTGGACTACCACAGAGAAGTTTCATATCAGATTTCTACCTGATTGGTCAAACCATTCAAAGGTTATGGGCATCTGAAATTTTAACTCCTTGTAATGCCGCCCATTGGTGGATATGTGCTAACATATTCATACCTTTGCAACAACAGATTGCATTAGTAAACAAAATTACATGAAGATTCCACAAAGGATACATGAGGATTCAACAGTTGCAGCGAACATAAAACATATTTTGGGATATAGTTTCTGTAATGTTCACAACCATTTTTGGAGTCTGAGTGATCAGAAATATCTGCAACCTCTGCTGTGGCAGATGGTTTGAAAGGCACAGGGTGGGACCTGCCCATAAATTCAGGCATGACATATGTACTGTTCCAGCTTTCCTCTGGCATTTAGACACATTTATTGATATTTTCTGTGAATTGAAAAGAGTGAAATCATAAGGCAGTGAAGGCGGAAGAATTACTTTGAACCTACCATTTCATTTGTGACTGAAATGTTCTTAATTGAACATCCTCATGCTAATACTACAATCAGTACACATAAGCAAAAGCCAGGAAGTCTCCAGCACTGACTTTTGAGAGTAAAAATAACATTCCAAGTCCTGCCCTTCAGAGGTTGCAGTACTGTGACCTTTGTATTTGCTGTAAACAGCGGCGCCGTAAAGGGGGGGTAACCATGGACGTTTCCAGGGCCCAGCGTTCACAGGGGCCCCATAGAGGATACTGTTATTATAATAAACATTTGCAAATAAAATATATGGACATGTTAATTTAGTATTTTAATTTCTGTAATAACTTGATCAATTTAAGATTAATTTGTCGTTTGTTTCTCAATTTTCAACTTTTTAAGAATAATCTCAGCACATGAGCCCCCCTTACTATTCATCATTTTTTACGGCTGAAGTTACACAATGCCTGAACTGGCTGCGTGCGAAATTTCTTTTCTGCCGGTCGGTAGGTATCATTACGTACATCAGCCAATCACAGATCAGATTGGCTGTGGTACCATTGTACGTGCCATCAGCCAATCACAGCTCGGCTGTACTCATGCATCGATGAGAATGGCAACGCATTCAACCTTCTGTCAGCTCAGTTGAGTACGTGGCAAATTTGTAAATTCTCGTCTTACAGTAACGATATAAGTGCTCCACAATACGTATAATTACAAGTACACTATCTGGTCTGCGGAAAAATTCAAATATTCTATTTATTAGCCTTGGCTTCGGTGACTAATTCTTCAGGTCGGAGAGGAAATTTTGTGATATCAGACTATGATTCCATAACCAGTTTTTTATTTCGCTGTTTAGATTTTGCGTATTTGCGTAAGGGTATTAAATGGAAACTCACCTTGAGAGTGAGGACGATGTCCGACGTTATTAGCCCCAAAAACACAGTCTGCTTCGTGACTGTAGACTGTTCGTGACAAAGACTCCAATTTGAGGCATTGCGCTGATAAGCATATGGTCGTCGCTGGAGTACATTGGGGAGGCGTTACTAGTTAGTTTCTGAATCAGTATTTTGAACATTTGCTGCAATCGACAAAATTCAATTCTACTGACCGCTGGCCAATTATTGGAACCCTAAAGAAAACAGACTATCAATAAGAACTGCAGCTTTTCTCATCTTCATCGTACTCTCATGAAAATGAATCATCTGGCACTCGGACCAACCAGTCACCGATTTCATACATCCTTACCTTACCTATCCTCTTTGTGCCTCGTGGCACATAAGGCCTCCACGCTCTCTTTCCACTTTGTCCGGTCTTTGGCTTGAGTTCTTGCTTCTGCCCATGATTCCCATCAAAGATCTTTCCTTTCCTTCTCCACTGTCCTTCTCCAGGTGGTTTTTGGTCTGCCAACTTTTCTTTTCCCTTCAGGCTGCCAAGTCAGAGCTGTCATGCAATGATGATCTTGATCTCTCCGTAATACATGCCCAAGCCAATTCCATTGTCTTCTTTTCACTTCAACACTTATTTTCTGGATGTGAGTCATATTATTCAGTTTATCCATTGAGATAATGTTGGGCCAAAATATCTGCATAATTCTTTTCAAGCACTGGTATTTGAAAGAGTCAACTTTCTGTTCATCTTGTTTGGTCATTTTCCAGGTTTTGCAACCATACAAAAGCACTGGTCTCACAATAGTTTTGTATAACTTAATTTTGGTTTGCCTGCTGTATTGCTTTGGTCTCCATATCTTGTTCAGCTTTGTGAATGCTGTCCTTGCTTTGTTAATTCGACTTTTGATGTCACCCCCCACTCCACCTTCTTTGTTCATTGTAGCTCCAAGATAAACAAATTCCTCCACATCCTCAATGTCATTTCCTTCTAGGCTAATGGCTTCTGACTTCTTGCTGTTCACTCTCAAGGTTTTAGTCTTTTTCTCATTTATCTTCAGTCCGACACATTTAGCAAACTCACTCGTATTGTTGGTCTTCTGCTGCATGTGTGTATGGGTGGATGACAATAAGGCAATGTCATCTGCGAAATCAAGGTCTTCTAGTTTCGACATGAATCGCCATCTAATGCCAGTATTGTTGTTTTGGGTAGTCTTTCTCATCACCCAGTCTATCGCCATCAAAAACAAGAAGCCAGACATTACACATCCTTGTTTTACACCAGTCTTGACATTAAACCATTCTGTTGTCTGACCTTCACTAAGAACTGCACATGAGCTGTTGGTATACAATAATTTCTCCATGTCGATGAGTTTCTTTGGTATTCCATATTGTCTCATTATTTCCCAAAGGCTCTCTCTTTGTACCGAATCGAATGCCTTCTCAAAGTCAGTGAAATTTATGTAGAGAGTGGTTTGCCATTCAATGCATTGTTCCAGAATATTTCTCAGGATAAAAACCTGTTCAGTTGTGCTTTTTCCTTGTCTGAACCCGGCTTGTTCTGGTCTAAACTCGTCATTAATTCCAGTCTTTATTCTATCAATTAAGATCCTTCCAAGGATTTTGCTTGTCATCAATTCCAGTCTTTATTCTATCAATTAAGATCCTTCCAAGGATTTTGCTATCAATAGGCAAGAGTGTAATCCTTCTCCAATTGCCACAGTCTGTCACATCTCCTTTCTTGGGGATTTTCACGATTAAACCTTTCCTCCAGTCTGATGGGATTTGTTCATTACTCCAAATATCGGTGATGATGTTATGTAGTTTATCAGTTGCTGTTGTAATATCTGCCTTTAACAGTTCAGGTACAATATTGTCCACACCTCCTGCTTTACCGTTCTTCAACTTTTTAATATCACACTTGACTTCATCTTTGCTTACTGGTTTACTACTAATTGTTTGGAGTTCTGGAAATGGGTTGACCTCTGCTTCAACTGGATTAGATGAGATGTCTCTATTCAATGTCTCTTCAAAATGTTCTTTCCATCTATTCAGTTTGCTTTCATCATCCATCAATATTTGACCCTGCTTGTTCTTGAGTGTATCTGAATGTCTTGGTTTATCATTACAGATTTTCTTTGTTATGTCATACAATGTTTTCATCTGTCCATTTTCAGCAGCTTTCTGGGCATCGCTAGCTAAGTCCTCAATCCATTTCCGTTTATCTGCTCTCATGCTAGCTTTTACTTCTTTGTCTTTGGCTTTGTATTCGCCATGAAGTTGTTCTTTGATTCCAGGGGATTTTGGGCTCTCTATGTTTACTTTGAGTCTCTTTCTTTCTTCCACCTTCTTCCATGACTGTGGGCCAATCCATGGCTTTTGAGCATTCTTTTTGGTTCCCATTACTTCTTTGGCTATTTGGTTGTAGGCTTTATTGAATTTGTCCCATTTGGTTTCTATATTCTCATCATCTGGTATGGCTTCAAGTACTGCAAACTTATTTTTCAGTTCAATTGAAAATTTACTCTTGGTTTTCTGGTCTCTGAGTCGGCTAGTATCACTCTTGACTCTAGAACTTGTGCTGTGTTTCTGTTTCTTGAGTTTCAGTTTGATGCGGGTCCTAACCAGCTGATGATCGCTGCAACATCTGCTCCTCTCATTACTCTTGTGTCTGTTACTGAAGACCTGTATCTTAGATTAACTAGCACATGGTTGATCTGATTTGTTGTTCTTTTATCTGGTGAAATCCACGTGTTCTTGTGAATGTCTTTATGAGGAAACACTGTTCCAGTAACAATATACTTGTTGAGTTCACAGAAATCAATGAGTCTTTGACCATTTCTGTTGATAGTGCCTGTTCCATGCCTTCCCATCACATTCTCATGTTCCTTGTTTGATGAGCCAACTTTGGCGTTCATGTCACCAGTGATTAAAATCATATCATGTTTGTTTGTCTTTTCCATAACTGCTTGAAGTTGATCATAAAAGGTGTCCAATGTTTCTTAAGAGGCTTCCACTGTAGGTGTGTATATATGAATGATAGTCAGTTAAATGAATTTTGAGTAGAACCTTGCTGTAATTATTCTTTCATTCACTGGTCTCCATTCTATAAGAGCTGACTCGGCGAGCTTTGACATCATGATTGTCACTCCTTCCCGCTGGATTCCTTCTTCTCTACCAGAATAAATAACTGTTTCTCCTGAAACTAATTTCATTTTCCCAAATCCTGTCCATCTACATTCGCTAATACTAAGCACATCAATATCATAGTCCCTCATAACTTTTGCAACTTGAGCAGATTTTCCAGTGGCATACATAGTTCGTACGTTCCAATTTCCTATGTTGATTACTTGTTTGGGTGTGGTAAGTGACTCCTTCGGTTGATAAGCTTCCTTTTGGCTTTCACTTATCCACGTCATCATGATCTGGTCGTTGAGAAATCTGATTTTGTTGTCCTCAGGAACTTGGCATGTCACTGTTCCATGGCCCGGTTTTACACTTGTAGTGTTCACATATAGAGCGTTTCTGGTTTCCGTGATAATGTGTTTTTTTTTTTTTTGATAATGTGTTTTTTCATACATAAGATTTCATACATGCTACTTGAATAATCATGTACATGCAGGACTTCAGATCAGAGTGGAAGAGCGCATCCAATCTAATCAATCAGGATAGAAGGTTCGCAATTGATTTTGAAACAAGATAGTTAAATAAAACCATTTGCCACTGGACGCATGCATCCATAGCTCGTATCAACATCAATCTCTTACTTTCTGACCTGATGGATAAAGTTCTTCGGTAGGATTATTTACTTTGATCCCTAGAACACGTTCATGTTTAAAAAAGACCGGAAATCGTCAAAAATTTATTTTTCCAAAATGCACCTTTAATTTTAAATGCCGTTGTGCACAGATGCAGCAGCCCCAGGAAATATTCCCTCAACCAGTGGTGGACAAAGTACTCAACTCCAGTACTTGAGTCAAAGTATTGATACTCGTGGTCAAATCTAACTCAACTACAAGTAAAAGTTGCTCGGTCAAAATTTTACTCAAGTTCAAGTGCTAAAGTACTTACTTTTAAAAATACTTCAGTATTCAAAAGTACAAAGTACATTTTCTAATATCAATACATTGCTGTATTGTTTTCTCAGTGCTTTTACAGAAACTTCAGTAACTCTCTGAAACCGCCTAATGATGTACTGACTTACATGTAGAACCACTCTGCCATACAAAGTCTATAGAAACACCTGTAAAAACTTCAGCATAAAAATGCAATCAAAAACAATAAGGACAGCTGTTGTCATTTAAATTTTTTATTTAAACATCCCCACCCAAAAATGCAGGAGGGCCTTTTTTTCTCCCCACACGTTCACTTTGGGGGAGTTGCAAGTTTACTGTTCAGTCCATTACCGCGAACAAACTACAACTCTGCTTTCAAGAACTCATCATCCTGTTGAACCACTTGGCTACATGGAAACATAACACATGCCTTAATAAAATCTGTAAACCACACACAATGATGCCCTGCATTTTTCCATGTCTGTGGAAAGTGATGGAAATCCCTAAAAGATGATGCACATTTAGTCTCTTTCCTCAGCTTCAGTATTCATACACAGCAGTGTGTCTGTGTGCAAGTGCATATGTGTGTGTGTTGACAGCAAGAACTTAACAAAGGAGAGGAAACAGTAACACTGATAAATGAATGTACTGCCATACTTCAACATAGAAGTTACAACACAATGACTGCTCTGCACAGATGAATCTAGCTTAATGCCTGGCTCAACAATACTTCTTTCAGCGAGACAAACTCAATAAAATAAAAAATAAAATTAAGGCCACAAGCGGCGTTATACGGGCCATCGCACCCCGGCGCCCGTCGGGCAGGGCCGCAGTCGGGCTAGTGACATGCAACAGCGATGAGTAACAAGTAAATTGCCAGCAGCGGATGTTTGATTCAAAATGGCTGACTTCCTGTTGAGTTTTGCCATGGTATCAAGAGATTTTTTGTAGATCTGAGTGTGATACATATGTCCAGCAATTTTCATCCATTCTCGGGGTACGCTGTGGAGCCATTTTGCCCCGCCCACTTGCAAAACCAATAAAATCTAAAATTTTTCACCAGGCCTGATTTTTCTGCCAAATGTTTGTTCGAATTAAAACACGTTACAGCCCCCAAAAAGCCCTCTAAACTTGTAAAATTATAATAATAATCACCACAGTTTCAATTCGGTCCTCGCACTGTGAGTGCTCAGGCCCGTAATAATAATAATAAAAATAATCACTACAGTTTCAATACGGTCCTCGCACCGTGAGTGCTCGGGCCCATAATAAATCCAAGCAAAGGACAAGGAACTACAGTATTTTTTTCCTCACTGAGAAAACATCCACTCAGTTTTTAAAAGGTGAATGTTGTCCATTTCTTCAGTCATCAGCCTGGCCAAACTATTCAAACTTGAAGAAGTCCTTATTCAACTTCAGTAGAAGCTGGTTTTCAAAGTTGCGTGAATCAATTCTTCCCCTTCTTGGGCTGAAGATCAATCCAGCTGCACTGAAAAGCTTTTCACAGACAGCAGAAGTTGGTAGGGCAATGTTTAACTTGAGTGAAAGGCTGGATACAGCCGGGTAAGATGTTAAAATATCCATACCTCCAGCTGTACATGCCAGGTATGCATCAAGTTGTTTGGTTGTTGTTTCCTGGGTGTGTACGTGCTTCATGTTGGAGAAAAAATCCTCTTCATCAGAAGCGCTTGAGGAGTCAGCTTGCCGCAGAGGAGGCTCATCATGGTCAGGAAGATGCTCCTTGATGTAACTGAGACCTAAATCAAACAAATAGTTTTCATCATCAGGCTATACATGTATACCAGTTTTCAAAAATCATTGCATTGTCTGCCTGTTATTTTATAAAACTCTTAGTAGCCTTGCACTTAGTTATTTGTCAAATTTGCTTTTAAGGAATGAACCAGCTAGATTCCTCAGGTCTTCTGTGTATTAATTAAATTTTGATTGACTGATTTAAATTAAAAAAGTGGAAATGAGAACATGACCGAGCAATATTTAATGATAGATGTTTTCTTACCAGGTTTGAGGACCTCTTCATCAGCAGTCCAGGATTTTTTTAACTTAGGATGGAGAATGGCTGCAGCAACTAGCTCTGGGTCAGACATCATTTCCCCAAACCGTTTCTTCAATCCATCTTGCCGGGCATCGATCAGCGGCTTGCAGAATCTCAGCGACGCTCTGGTTTTGTCAAGCTTGGAGATGAGGGTATTGATTGTAGGGAGCAGCCATCCCATCTGAATGTTGGATTCTCCCTGAAGTATGTTTATTGCCTTTGCAACTGGATCCATGGTGTTGGCGTATTCACCCAAAAAGGCAATGTCAGCTGGACTGTACCTAACAACACACACAAAAAAAAAAAAAGTTTGGGTAAATGTAACGCATGTTGTAAATTGCTTTGGATAAAGGTGCTATAGAAGACCATTTACCATTTAATAAATTAACCATTACTTTTCTTTTCTACAAGGCTTCTGGCAAATTCCAAGATTCACTTAGAAAAATTTCTATAGGTTCAGTATAGGGTAATCGTATTAAGTATTATTGTAGGTAATGAAACACCCAATGAAATATTTACTACGTACATTGGTACATCAAGAGCAGCACAGACAGCTCTCACAGCCCCCTTTCCTTGTTCTTTGAGGATTCTCAGGATCCGCTCCACAGCCAAGTAGAAGGAGTTCCATCTTGTTGCGTTAGGTTGCACCAGCTGAAGTTTGCAATGTTCGTCAACCACCTCTGCAGCAGTAGTGGACCTTGCAGTCTTGTTCCAGAGAGCCTGACATTTGGAGAAGGCTGACCTCGACAATTTCTTGAAGGCCTCCACTTTGTTTGCATTACTGGCATCCACTGTAGAAACCAGATTCAACAAATGACAAGTGCACCGATGATGCTTCTGAAGTTGGTACTGGAGACCATCATCTTCAGTCATAATGGTGCCAACATCAATGAATTCCACCTCCTCATCCTGATCCTGATCATCTTGTGTTGGATCTTCATCAGTTACCTCGTCCTTAGCAGTAACATTGTTGTTTTCATCTTCTCCAAACACTCAAAATGCTGTAATGAAGTTTGAGCCATTATCAGTTGTGGTTCTGACTATCTTCTCACGGATTTCATATTCTGAGTGTATTTCATTCATCGCACTTGCCAAGATGTCGAATGTGTGAGTGCCCTTTAACTGCCTGCATGCAAGACCAACAGAATGCCTCTCAAAGCTGCTTGGATCCAGCCAATGGGCTGTAACGCCAATAAAACTCCTCCTCCTTGCAGTCCAGCAATCAGTTGTTGTGGCTATGTATGGAATCCTCCTCATTGCTTCCTTCAACTGCTTCTTCATCACTAATGTGGCTTTATCGAGCTTGCGCCGCACTGTAGTTCGAGACATGACGGTGCAGTTTGGCTGCAGATCTTGGACAAGGCTCTGAAATGCTGGCTGCTCAAAAAGAGGGAAGGGATGGAGACCATGAACTATAAAGTTGAGTACTGAATTGTCGACACTCTTCTGAGAGACTTGCTTTGTTTCTTCAAGCTTCATCTGTTTGAGATTTGTGGAAGACGTCCCAGCCTCAGATTTTCTCTTGGAGGCTGCTGTCGTCAGTTCACTATATTTCTTCAGCTGACTTTTATGCTTCCTCTATAAAAGACAATATAGAACTTCAGTTAAAAATAGTTAACTCAAATTGGCATCAAAAGGATAAACACATTGATGGTGGTAGGCAACTGAATAAAGAAGAAGCAATTCCAATGCAATTAATGATTACTTCTCGCATTCAAATATTTTAAAAGGATAGTTCACCATAGAGTGAAAATTCACTCAGTATCTACTCACCCCTGTGCTGATGTGAGGATGGGTGAAAATCTTCAGTTAACAAAACAATCCTGGAGTTTCAGCAGAAAACAGTGTTGCAGCCAAATCCAATATAATTAGAGTGAGTGGTGGCCACGTTTAAAACGTAAAAAAAGAACACAAAACACAAAATGTCTCAATCCTGCTCATGTGATGTAATCCAAGTGCCCGTGAGTGGCGACATTAAAATTTAACCACCAAAGACGCCATTTACACCATGTTTTTAGCTGAAATGTCAACTAAAGCTGAAATGTAGCCTCTCAGACTCAAGCCGGGTGCACAAGCAATCCCGCAATATCTTCACACGTGCATCCGTCAAGAGATAGACGATGTCTCGCGATACATCGACACCATGTTTACATGTTACTTGAGAGGCTACTGTTGACATTTAGGCTAAAAACATGGTGTAAATGGCGTCTTTTGCGGTTAAATTTTAATGTCGCGGCTCAGGGACACTTGGATTACACCACATGAGCAGGATGGAGACATTTTGTGTTCTTTTTTTACGTTTTAAACGCGGTCACTATTCACTCTAATTATACTGGATTTGGCTGCAACACTGTTTTCCGCTGAGACTTCAGAATTATTTTGTGAACTGAAGATCTTCACCCATCCTCACATCAGCACAGGGATGAGTACATATTGAGTGAGTTTACACTCTATGGTGAACTATCCTTTTAAGAGGTTTATTTCTAAATGTACGCATTTCTTTCAGGAATTTGCATTCCACTCCACTGTTCTTAATCACCAAATATAGAACATTAGTAGGGTTATAAGTTTAACATTGTGTATATTTCTTTAATGTCCAAAGAAATGTAGAGGAAAGGCTTATAATATGTGATTGCTTTAAGAGGGTGCTTGGATAGTGATTAAAAGGCTGTAAACTCGTGTCACTAGGCTTTCCACAGCGCCGATTGGCTGCTCGCCGTGGGCACTTGCTTGACTAAGGGCTCACTTAGGCACGGCTGACGAACCCAAGGCCTCGCTATCAGTGCCATTGCCTTGTTGTAAAGTGGATTAAGGACACGTGTTAAACAAAAACAAAGCGCTCCTCTTCTTCAGGTCATCCTTGGAAAAACTCAGGTCCTCTCAAGTCTCTGCTGGGAGATGTACACAAGCGGCGAATTCACTATGTTACGCATGCTGCGTACATTCACTATGTTGAATCGACAAAATAAACTCAAAGTGTCTAGGAATTACATGTTCTTACACTTATTTTTAAATGGAGAAATACAACCGTACACTTTCTGAATTCAAGTTTCTCTCTTTTACCGAACTAAGACTGCTTAAAGGGATATTTAAACATTTTGGCAAATTAGCCTATTGCCATAATCCCTATTGTCATATGAGTAGGTACATTACCTTTAGTTATACGTGCCCATTGTTTTGAGATTCGGGGGGAAAAGACACGAGCTGCTCAGCGAACATAATGAAAGTGAACGGTGCAGGTCCCTCACTCCTTCAAAACTCATCAAATACACAATGCAGCAGCTCCAAAACGCTCTCGTGGACAAGTTGTGACCTGCACATTCACCACGCTATGAAATGTTAATGAATAATTAATTTTACTTAATTCACAATGCAAATTCATTCCAAAGGTGTCCAAAAGTAAGCTGAAAAAGCAGAATCCTCAGTGGATGACCTCAAGTATTCGTAGGATTTTGAGGGAAAAGAGGAAATCTTTATAAGATGTACATAAAGGATAACAATGAGAACACTAAGGCTGAATACTTTAAAATGCGGCCTGTGGTCAAAAAAGAGCTGAGGAATGCTCGAAGACTGTATGAAAGGCAAATTGCAGAGGGGGCAAAAACTAACCCTAAGCGCTTCTTTCAGTACTGTAGCAGAAAAAGGAAAGTCAAAGAGCAGGTTAAGTGCATAAAGAATAAAAATGGATCGCTGCTATATGATAACAAGGATATTGCGGATACCTTAAACAGTTACTTTGTTGAGAATTTTACCTCACAGTGGGTCTTTATTCAGCCAGAGGGCATGTCAAGTGCTCAAGATTATTTAGCAGAAATTGAGGTTTGGGATAATGAAGTATTAGACAAGTTGCATACACTAAAGGCATATAAGGCGGCGGGTCCTGATGGCTTATATCCTAGAGTGCTCAGGGAAGTTAGTGAGATCATCTTTAAGCCACTATCCGCCATCTTCAGACGGTCTTTAGAAACTGGAGAAATACCAATTGATTGGAAACAGGGCAACATAATACCAATATACAAGAAAGGGGACTGTACTGAGCCAGGAAATTACAGGCCAGTCAGTTTAACTTGCATTGCGTGCAAAATATTGGATTCTATCATAAAAGATGAGTTGGACTTGTTTCTTGAATGTAACAATATCTTGAGGGATAGCCAAAATGGTTTCCGTGAGGGAAGGTCATGCCTGACAAACCTTCTGGAATTTTTTGAAGAGGCCACCAAGACTTATGAACAGAGCAGGGCTTATGACATCATATACTTGGATTTTCAGAAAGCATTTGATACAGTACCACATAAGAGACTAATATTTAAAATGAGCTCCATTGGAGTTACAGGAAGTATTCTGAAGTGGATTCAAAACTGGTTACAGGACAGAACACAAAGAGTGGTGGTCAGTGGTATCTCATCTGAGCTAGGTATGGTGGGGAGTGGCATCCCCCAGGGATCGGTGTTGGGACCCCTGCTGTTCCTCATCTACATTAATGACCTTGATAGGAATATTGAGAGCAGATTAGTTCAATTTGCAGACGATACTAAATTGGGAGGTTTGGCAAATAGTTTAGAGTCCACTAAAGTGATTCAGGATGATTTGGATAGAATCCAGAATTGGGCAGAAATGTGGCAAATGAAATTTAATGTAGCGAAATGCAAAGTTGTACATGTAGGTAATAAAAACATTAGACGGGATTACTTCATGGGAGGTTTAAAATTGGAATTTGCTCCACACGAGAAAGATCTGGGAGTGATTGTTAACCAAACCCTCACAGGCTCTAGCCATTGTGCCATAGCAGTTAAAAAAGCCAGTCGGATGCTGGGATACATTGCCAAAAGTATTGAGTACAAATCCAAAGAGGTGATGCTTCTTTTGTACAACACATTCGTTAGACCACATCTGGAGTATTGTGTACAGTTCTGGGGACCATACTTTAAGAAAGATATAGAGGCTCTAGAGAAAGTTCAGAGAAGAGTCACTAAGCTAATTCCGGGTATAAAAGATGAGAGCTATGAGAAGCGGCTGAAGATCCTTAATCTCTTTAGTCTTAGGAAAAGGAGACTCAGGGGTGATCTGATTAAGGTCTTTAAATATGTTAAAGGGATTTACAAAGTGAATTATGTGGGATTCCTTCGACCAAGTGTTGTTAGTAGAACTCGGGGTCACAAATGGAAGTTGACCAAAGGTAAATTTAGCACTGATATTCGGAAATATTTCTTCACCCAAAGAGTAATTTCGATGTGGAATAGCTTGCCTGACCATATTGTTGAGGCAGAGAGCTTGGGAGTTTTCAAGAGCAGGCTTGACTTAAAGCTAGATATCCTTGAGTCATTTAGTATCTGAAGTGATATAATCACGATAGTATAAAGAAACTGGCGAGCCTAGTTGGGCTGAACGGCCTGTTCTCGCCATTCATGTTATGTTATGTTAATTACGAAACATTACGACACATGAAGCAAATACTCGGAACTACTTTCTTGAGTAACCTGCTGGGCGGATTAACACAGTGCGCAGTGCGCACCTCAGACGTTACCAGTATCTGCAGTAAACATACGCTTTTGAAATCACTCCGCCCAGCCAGTATGTCTAGAATGTAGTTCTGGTTATGCATTTGCCTTGAAAATAACTCTGTCTCGTAATTATACATTATTATTTTATAGCGTGGTGAATGTGCAGGTCACTAGTTGTCCACGAGAGCGTTTTGGAGCTGCTGGATTGCGTATTTGATTAGTTTTGAAGGAGGGAGTGACCTGTACCGTTCACTTTCATTATGTTCGCTAAGCAGCTCGCGTCTTCCCCCCCGAATCTCAAAACAACGGGCACGGATAACTAAAGGTAATGTACCTACTCATATAACTATATGGATTATAGCAATACGCCAATTTGCCAAAATGTTGAAATATCCCTTTAATTGGCTCGTTAACTCCTCGGAACACACACAAATCAAACTCGACAGAAAAACACGTAAACTCACCCAAACCATATTTGTTAGTCTGTCCCCTCTTCCAACAATCATCACCTCTGGTTTGGTCAAAAATAAATCCTTAATTCACCACGTGTAAAGAGTCTGACTCTGCAGGCTATTTTCCTCTCACTCGTTACCAAGCTTAGCGTACTCATGGTCGGCTGCATTTCAATCATCGGTCATCGCATTAAACTGCTACCATTTCAACCTCAGACAACTTCATTTAAAATGTTTATCTGAAGTGAAAAAACGTACCTCAATGTGCTTTCTCAGGTTGGACGGTGAGTTCTTAAACGCAGAAATGTAGTTTGTTCGCGGTGAACACAGAAGACATTTGAAATGATATGAATCATTTCTCATTTCCGAAATCTCAAACATCACGCTGAGATATGGCCATGGGTGCGCTGGTTTCTCCTGCCATCACCATTGCTGAGTTCAGTTTTAATGAAGGCGGGAGAGCTTGCTACACAGAGCGAGGATGACGTATTTACAGATCCATCCCAGGTGTGAGCGGTGACTGTGATTGGTTCCCTTCTGTGAGGAGCACAGCGTGTGCCCACTTGCATTTTAGAAAAGAAAAACACCAACAGCTGACTACAAAGCTATGCTGAGCCTAAAAGGAACGAGTAACGACAAGCTTCCGAGAAATGTAGTGGAGTCGAAAGTACAATATTTGTCTTTGAAATGTAGTGGAGTGAAAGTCATAAGTTTCCAAAAAAACAAATACTCAAGTACAGATACTCAAAAAATGTACTTAAGTACAGTACTCAAGTAAAGGTACTCCGTTACTGTCCACCACTGCCGTCAACCCCCCATACACAAGATACAGTCAAATGGGAGGAAGGTGAGCACTATAGGCTACAAGATGATACATTGCCTACAACAGTCCCTGAATAAAAGGCTTTGAGGTTAAGATTTCTGTGAAGTGAATATTTTTGCAAACTTATCTACCTTAGTGTACAATAATTGAAATGAACTGAAAACACTAAGACAGGTTTGTGAGTTAGTTTGATTTAAAATGCAAAGTTGATGTTTCCTTGCAGGTTATCCATGCCTAGCTCATTCCAATCAAATTGTTAGCCTGTATCACAACTATGTGTAGCCAATGTAGCCTAAAGCCTACTGTCAAGGCCTATGACAGATTCTGAATACATAATTCATGACAGAACATAACATGAGTGCCGAGAACAGGCCATTCAGCCCAACTAGGCTTGCCAGTTTCTTTTTGCTATTGTGAATATTTAACATCAGATACTCAATGACTCAAGGGTATCTAGCTTTAAGTCAAGCCTGCCCTTGAAAATTCCCAAGGTTTCTGCCTCAAGGAATCTTCAATTTCAGGAATTTCCTGCACATTTATGTTTTTGTTCACACAGAGTGCTACACCCCCTCCTCGCCTATTACATCTATCCTTCCTTAAGAGCTTATAACCTTCTATATTATATTCATCTCCATCCTCTTCACTAAGCCATTTCTCTGTAATCCCAACTATGTCATAGCCCTCACTAATCATAACAGCCTCAAGTTCTGATAAATATATTTTTTATGCTTCTTGCATTTAAACAAAAACATTTCAGGTTATTACGAATGCTCTTCCCCTTTGATTTCGATTCTTATGGGTGCTTTAGAGTCAGGGCCATCTTCAAGCCATGAGGCAACCACAGAGGAGACCAGTGATCAAATATTATATATACATATATACATATATATATATATATATATATATATGTGTGTGTGTGTGTGTGTGTGTGCATAGGCGCCATTAGTGGGGGGGCATTGGGTCTCCTGCACCTCCAAAGTTAAGGTTGGGGGTGCAAAAACCCTGCAATATTAAAACTCCAGGTTTTCGTAGTTCGTCTGCCCCATTCAGTCAAGCTATTGATTAAGGTAATGCGGGACCTTTTTTAAAAAAAAAAAAAAAAAATCTAATGCAAGCCGTCTACGATTGCAGTTGCAGGTTTAGAAGATGAATCCATATTGGAATTATTATTCAAGTCCAGAAAATGTGTGTCCTTGATTCGTTGCTGTGGCCTACTCTAAAAAAATCTGATTTTGAAGACCACATCGTCTTTAGCTGCTGTTGTGACCAAGCAACTCAGGAAGAAGGTTACAGAATCTGGGCAACCGTACTGCAATTTACTGAGCTGGGGTTTTGTTTCACAAAAGCGTTGCCATTTGCTGACTTTCAGCAACTTCCATAGTCCGGTTCAAACCAAAGTTTTAGGAAAAGTACCCCTGAACGGTTACTTTCCATGTTTTAATGCTTTCGCGTACGTGAATACGTTAATAATACGCAGTAGCCTTAATAAAAATAGCGCGCTGTCGCAAGCGGGACCACTCAGCCTTGCGCTTTATTGGCGGCCATATTGATTATCGGAGTGGACACAAATCGATAGGGAGCTTCCTCTAACCACCCCCAACATACCACCAAAAAATGAGAACATTTGGCCAAGGCGTTTTTCAGCTATCGTCCGGAAACGAAAAGTTTACAGGCAGACTGCTGGACACCGTTCGCCACGACAATACCCCTCCACGACTTTTGTCGGCTGAGGGGTAAAAAGTGCTCTCCACTTCCATGAGCGCAGGCACAAAAAATGATACAATTTCATTTTTCCCAGAAATGTGGATAAATAAATAGGTTTTTCAACTTGATAATATAGACGTGTGCTTTATTTGAAGAACATATGGTCTTGACTACATGTAAAGTAAATTTTGACAGGATTAATTGGTTTTTGGCAATGCAGTAGACAAATTAAGGTTAAAAAAACAGGCTATTTTTTTGCACAAATGTGTAAAAAAAAAATTACACCTAAAATAATAAGTAAACAGTTCCTTAATCGGCAATAATAAAATACACACCCTAATTTTTTTTTACAGAAGTGTTCCGCTTCGCTCAAATGTTTTCATCGAGGGACAGCGCTCTATCGCAAGTAGGATTAATTACTTGTATCTGGACCAGAGGTCGCGTTACACTTTCTGATTGTCCGTCATTGTGATGGACAGGGGTATAAAAATTCCGTCATAATCAATTATTATCCGTCATTGTAATTTTATTTTTTAAAATGATAATTGTTTATTTTTTTAATAAAATAAACAGAATAATTTATAGATTATGCATTAGCTGATGCCGACAGTGATTCATGTAGACACACATTGTACACTGTGTTAAATACAGCACTGCGTGGATTTTCGAACTTGCTGCTGTATTAACTTTATAAAACATCACAAATGATTTCTCCCCCCACACAGTAGCCTATAGTGTGCAAATGAACAATGCTTTCAGTTATTGCTGGGCTTCACTAAGCCTGGCAACGGCAGTCTCGCTAAGCGGTCCTACGAAGCTGCTTATCAACTCGTTATGTCAACCGAGGCTTTCCCGATCTAGATATCTGCGTGTTCACATAACAGAGACGGCATTTGTAGCATATGACCAATCGGCAGCAGAGCAGCATATTTTACAAATGAAGAGCAAATGATCATTATACAAAAATATGAGGAATACAGGATCATACAGATCAAAGACAATGCTCGAGACAATAAGATACCCACCACCAATTGGGCGGGGGTGTGAATTACATTCTGTCAAAATGACGGACGGCCTTCAAAATGTTCCCTCATTGTTAAAAACAATCCGTCAATAACAGAAAATATTCGGTTAACGCGACCTCTGATCTGGACCTCATTTTCATCGTCCAGCTGGATACATATTGGAAATGAATTGTGACGTTGGCTTCAGAATTTTCCTCGCTGAGATTAAACGCAGTAAAATATAAAGTACCGTAGTTAATTAACATAATTTTATATTTCCGGAAAATGACAATTTCCAGTCATAGGGCCCGCAATTGCCAGCGGCGCCCTTGGCTGTAAAAATGCCCTTATAAGTGCCCATTATTTTACAAAAATCACCTATACAGATTTCCATTTGAATGGGACACAAACGTGTTTATATGTCTTTGCCTTGTTTGTGAAATAAGCTGAATCACAGGGGCATTTTGTGATCCAAGCATTCTCATCTATGTGGCTGCCACAAAATTGTTTTTGTCCTCTGCAAGCAAGTATTCACCCGTATCAGATTCAGGGCCAGGGTTATGGATCATGGTGGGGTTGCTATATGGGGTGTGTACTCACAGTAATATCAAAAGTTCCCCTCGCCCCCTGCCCTACCAACTGCCAGGGTTTCGGAACATCAGCTTAACGTTTGTTACCATAGCTCTGCCTGGTATCAGTAGTGAGTCACTGTGTCAGCAGACAATAGTGCATGCGTGAATATGTGTATGTGTATGTGCGTGAAGGGCTGGGAACTGGATGCCCGTATGTCTACAACTGAATTTTCCAAACCAAAACCTGATTTTATTGTTGAAAAACAAAAACTAAAAAGATGTGAGTGACAATGAAAATGGCAATAATTTACTGCCAGCATAAAAACACACACACACCCTTTGAAATGCATCAATTAAAAATGCAATCATCCCAAACATGTTTGTGTCTTGATCTTCACATCAGAGTTTTTTAATCGCATGGAGAGAAAATTTCAACCAATAAAAGAATGGGGCCTTATTCTTTAATAAAGTATTCATTGAACCCCTAAACTCAACATTTTCACTTAGGTTTCCCCTTAAGTAGGTTCAAAGTCAGGAAAAAGCTTATTTCATATTGTAAGACAGTGTCACATGCATATTCTGTATCTGCTTGTTGCACCACTTCACTGAAGGTACATCACACTTACACTGAGATAAACATCCAAACCCAGAACGCCATGTTTTTATGGCCTCGGCATTACATCATGGAAATGGAAAACAGAGGGATCTTGGGCATCAAACACATTTCCCCATAATTCAGCATGAAGAATTTAGGATCTTGGAAACCTTAAAATCTCCGGTAGAATTTAATAAGCTTGATGTTCCACAGGTTTGAATACAGCTGCTGTATTTGAAAAACCCATATATGTGTCCATAGGTTTTATGGGGTAAATATTACAAAAAATTATATATATATATGAAGAGTTGGAATGCAAAACCCACAAAGTCCACTCAACCTCTTTTGTTTAAAATTGTTTTTTTTTTAGTCAGCATATCATGTTTTATATTTTATATAATATTTTTTATATTTTTATATTTTATATTTTGTTTTAAATTGAGTGTTTTTTCTTTACTCAGCATATTATGCTGAGTAAAAAAAAACTCAATTTAAAACAAAAGCGGTTGAGTGGACTTTGTAGGTTTTGCATTGCAACTCATATTCTTAACAAAACCACAGGTTTTGCCCTCCCATCATCAGCAAGGTCCACGTAAATTAGGTTTCCCCTCAGTAATGGGTTTCAGTAGGAACATTGCTGCGTGTGCTTATGATAGAAGGAATTTACCAATGTTTTAGTCCTGGCAAGCCTTATCCAACTTGGAAATTCATAAAATTTTCCTTTTTATCTACAAACTTAATTTCCAAATCTCACTGAAATATTAATCAGGGCTGCAATATAGGGAGTCCTGGTTGGGCACAACCCGCCCCAGTCTGTCTGTGCTCACCCAATTAAACCGTCATGAACAATAGATTTTTCCTATTCAAAGCGAATTCATCTTCGTAAACTGCTCAAAATTGCTTACAAAATTTTAATGAATCAATGCAAATGGCTTGTAATGCACTAGTATAATAAAGTATCAACTCCATGGTGACTCACTTTTTCAACCATGTGATAGCCACGGAGCGCGTCAGACTTAAGGCCCAGTCACATTACCACTTAAAACAGTAAAATTTTTTCTGTCTTTAATTTACTCACATTCTGTGTCAAGCAAAACTTTTGCAGGATAATATGCAAATTTGACCAGGCTTTTATGCTAAAAATGTACGACAAACATTACATTGTGTCAACTAACTTTTTGCTTTAGCCTTACTGTCTTCTTTCCTGTGTGCAAGTTGGCAGGGAACCATAGCTTTATGATGTTATCGAATGACAAGGGCCTAATTTGATTAATTATTCGATGATGCAAGCAGACCACAGACTGTAGAAGAGAATGACCCTGTTGTAAGATAGTTATGGCAACCAACTCATTATCCAATCAAAATATCTTCTCCTATAAACATAAAAACTGATCACATGAAAAAGAGCAAAATGATGAGTGGATGGCTTTAATTGGAGTGCCAGCTGGATATGGGCTTGGATACAGCAAGCTGCTGCACTGCGAGTGACATTATGTCTTCTTTGTCATCATGGTGTGTTAGATTGGGGTAATAATCACACAGGACACATTAAAGCTCTTCGAAAGTTTGCTTGTATGGTGCCAGTATGCCCAGTCTACCAGCCTGAGTGAACCAATCTGCAACAAACCATGACACTTTTCTTCAGTTTTTTTTTTGTTTTTTCTTTGCTTTCCATTTCATGTATGCCACAATAAACAGGGAATTTACTGTGCCCATTCTGTCATCAATGATACATCCATTCCAGCCAAACCCCAATCCTGTAAATCCCAGTCCTGTAATTTTATGCATCAATTCTATATTATTTTAGATGACTTAAATAGAGTCTTGAAAAAGAATTTATGGCCTGTGATCTTGTGCAAAATCAAAAAAAGGGACGTTCATTGAACAATTTCTCTTAACTATATTTTTTACTATATAAATGAATAGACTTTTACTTTTAACATTCTAATGGATATCTTTTGCAAATACATCTGATTCCACTTGATGGGTTGAAGGCCATGGTGATTAATTACATACAGGCAATACAGGAAAACAACAGAGTCAGGAGAAAAGTTGAGTGATAAACTTTCTCACAAACTCTGTAATAGAGACCTTTTTTTTTTTTTTTTTTTTTTTTTCTGAACTGAGAAAATGGGTAGAACGGGAAGAAGCGACAAACCAAGCCCGCCGGATCTTGCATCAATTATGGAGACCCTCGAAGAAATGAGAAGTGAAATGAGGGAGTGGAGGGAAGGTATGAAGGAGCAGTTGGACCAGCTTTTGAAGGAAAACTGTGATCTCAGAAAAGAGATTGCCAAGAAAGACACACAAATTAATTCTTTATCAATCAAACTGGAGGAGCTGGAGCAACAAGAGAAACGTAATGATGTAATCCTGACAGGGCGAACCAAGTCGACGGAGATGATGACTAACTAAGAGATCCATGCAAAGATCCAGTATTATTGCACCTTCCACCTATTCCAAATCACTAGGAACAAACCAACTGATGAAGAAAGGAGTTCAGGTTTCTCTGGACCAAGTCTAATGGATTAAATCAAGAGTGACGCTCAAATCTAAACTTGCATAGACACTCAGCTATATTGTGATTAAAATTCTTCATGATGTTCATAACTCTTTATTATCTTATGTTGTGGCGCTTAAATCGTAGTGTAAATGGACGCTCAGCTCTGTTGTGATTTATGAATCTTTATGATATCTTAACCATAATCAAACTGTTTTTCTGGAAATTGGGGGCGGGACTTTGACAAGCGATCTCGCTTCTCCCGCGACCCTTTCGGTTATGATACATGTTGTATTGAAATTGTCATGAAATGAGTATACAATCATGCCGAAATAAAAACAAAAATCAAATCAAATCAAAAATCAATTCACTCAATCAGTTGTCGTATTGCCTGGCTTAAGCACAAATTTGCATACACATTTTCAGAACGTATTAAACGCCATTGAAATCCTTTACTGAAAGTCCATTATTGTCATTTGGAACTTTTTAATTTTCATTGTTTGCCTTGAACATTAAAAGGTTTATATTATGCTTTTTGGTTTTTCCCCTTTCGTATGTAATATAGTTTTTTGTGCATGTAAAATGTCTACAAAGTTACAAAGCCCAAAGTCCATGCCAAAGGGAGTTTTTGGGTTTTAGTTTTGTGCCTATGCAAACAGAAATGGTTGCGGCAGTAACACTTTGCACAGCTTTGTCTGACACAAATGGCATATTTATGCCCTTCATCCAGTTTGGTAGTTTTACGTTCTGAAATAAAGACATTTGCATCACATTGGGTCAAACAGCATGTCAGGGGCTGTGTCAATCTACAAAGCTTTTTCTATGCAAATTTTGTATCACGGACCTTGTTTGCTTTTTGCATTTTAAATACCGAGACCACCTTTTAATGCTAAAACTGTCGCTATAAGATAGTTTCACAGGACTGAATACCAACCAGCAGACCCATTCGCCAATAAACGCATATCATTTATGTCACTTTTCTTATCTTTTTAATTTTCATCTTCATTATGTACTCTATCAATAATGCCAACAAAATGGTTGTGGGGTCTAATATGTGAAGGTGAGGGTGGAGGGATATTTCTACACATGAATATTTTCTTTGTGCGGGTAAAAATACAAGTAATTAACTTCAGCCTCGCCCGTTTCTAATACCATGAGAGCTGTTATGTATTCAGTTGAAATGGCCCTCATCTTTTCATACAAAGCACATAACCAGGTCAATTGATCTCTATCTTCCCAAATACCTCCACACCCTGCTTGGGGTAGGTATAGGCAACTATGTTCTCTGCTGATCTACTTGTTCTTCACCTGACAAAATTGCCCATTCGCTATGGTGTTAAAGCACTGGTTTAAAGGGCATGCCTGTGGCTGCTCTGATTGGCTGCAATGGAACTAATCCCCCACCACACCCACAGGTAATTAATCTATCTTAGTCCAATCATTTTGACAACAGTACCTTGGTTGTGCTATCCCCTCATATGTCAAAATTACTTGAATGTAGTGAGACATGCCCAGTTTTGATCTAGGAGAGATCACATAGAGCCAGGTAGGTTTGCATAGCTTTTTTTTCCCTCAATAAATGAAATCATCATTTAAAAACTGCATTTTGTATTTACTCAGGTAAACTTTGTGTAATATTTGTTTGATGATCTGAAACATTTAAGTGGGACAAATATGCAAAAAAATAAGAAATCAGGAATAGGGCAAGTACTTTTTCACGGCACTGTAAATACTGGGGATAGACTAGATATTCAAAAAAATTGCTTTTATTTTGATCTATTTGAACCACAATTAATAACAGTGATTCCTATTCATTGTAATGGTACTTAGAAATATATGTCTGCTCAAAAGAGGTCAAACCAACAATATCTTGTTTGGCAAGTCTTCAAAGTGAGTTCCAAATGGGCCAAACAGTTAGAGTCTAAATTGCAGATGTGTCAGACAAAAAAAAAAAAAAAAAGTTCTTTAATATGACAGGGAAAACTTTCAAAAATTATGACAAAATATTCCAAACACCAATAAATAAATGAACAAATAAAATAAAAAATGTGTCCATGAGTCAGAGCTCTCCAGCTGAAGTCAGATGGACAGCTGAGATTGTTACAAACTACAGCAGAATTACAATTATTACAACTAAAACTCTCAGCAGAATTGAATTTATATCTGCATCTGAACCGGTCTCCACAAATGCTGTATGTTGTGTTGTGTTGGTATTCACGACTCTGCTTCTGATGATTTAACCAACTGCCACTGGTCTACAGAGTCGACAGAGTTTTTAAGCGGGCCTGATAGCAGGAAAGAGACTGAGTACATGCAGACAAGACAGTGCACCTAACAGGTCAAGGGGAACACTACAGCTATGACTGTGACAGACTCAAAATGAGTGAATGAAAAACCGTCAGTCAAGTAATTTCTGAATCAGACGGCAGCCATTTAAAACCAGATGCCTGCTGAGGAGGGGGGGTAGTTGTGGTTGGAAAAAAATTGAAAGATGCTCAGTTGCTTCATGTGAAATTCTATAGAATTGCTTGCCCTTTACACTTTGTGCTGTGACCTGTATAAGGAAATGCTGTCACATTCATTGACAATCAGATGACTCAGATCAAGAGAGCTGTAAACAAGACCGCAATTCACTTTGACCGTAATTTCTACAAACATGTGTAGCTTCTTTGAAATGTAGAGCAATATTTGAAGGAATAAAAAACAATTTTGAGAGTTTTATAAAGGGAACTAACAACAATATAAACCAAATTCTTTATGATCTTTACTGAAAGGGCATCCATGTACAGGGTATTTGTCCTATTTTTTTGGTTATCATGTTGGTTGAAATTTATTAATAAATTCATCACAAAAACAATGTAAATGATACATTTTTTAATTGGTGAAAAGCCCCAAAAGAAAGGAAACTTATTTAATCAGCTGCAATGCGAGCACAAACCTGTTTTAAATCTTCAGTGAAGTCTATTGGTTAGGGGTCATCTATTTGCACCCCACAAGGTCTGACAACTGCAGATTTTCTACCCTCCCTATCAGTGGCGTTTTTAAGTGTAAAAACTTGGTGGGGCAAGAATGTATTTCAGGCCTGGGGGGGTGGCACAGTAAACGAGGGGTATGGGGTGATTTCTATTCAACAATTTGTGATAAATTAGTTTGTCTGCTGCCGTTTTACCTTACAAGCTTTTAGTTAAAAGTCAACATTATCGCACACACGCACACACGGAGGAGACGAGGGAGAGAGAGCGCACGCGAGTGAGAGTTCGCCAATATGGAGATTGACGTTTGTTTAAAGCCATCTGCCACCGTTGCTCCACAACGCTCAGAGCCTACAAGGCCATAAACAAAGTAGAGCGCTCAACACCACTAAGTGCCACAGCAAACCGCACGCACAGACAACTTATTAGGATCGATCCACTCTATGACAGCATTATGACAACAACCTTATCCTGCATATGTGTGACACACTGTCATCACCACCTAGCCTCGATCCAGCATAACAAGTTATTCTACATTAGTATACCGCTGTCTTACTGTCATAATGTTGCAACATATTGAAATAGATATGAGAAATATCTATGAACTGCAACATATTTTTTCAAGTCTTTTTAATATCATTTAAAAATGATAGTAGATTCAGGCCTTTTTAATATTACAAAAATGATAGAGAAATTGCAAAAAGAAAGAGCATTTCTTTGTATCCAACCGGTATAAAATACCTGGGCCAACAACAATCTTGTAAACTTAATACTAACGTTAGGATCGGACCTGGCAGCCTTAGTAACCAGCTTTGAAATGCAATCACATCTTCTTTGTTAGTCGTTCATAAGAAAAGATAGGACTGTAATAAAATTGGGCGGTGTGGAGAAATACCCGGATAACTATACATTATAATTATGATTTATTTGATATAAAGCCTCAGCTTCTGTGACTAGGGCTAGTCTAGCCTAGCCACGTTAGCATTTTGCTGGTGGACAAATAGTTACAGCAGCTCTCAACATAATGTTACAATACACAAATACAATCAAAATCTGTCGTTAAATCTTACCTGCGAAAGGCAATTCCACAGGATCTTTTATTGATATCTCGTTCAGCATCCATATGCAGCGCAAAAAATCTGGCATCTTTGGTGTAGATTTAAGTTTAAGCGCTCGACTGTTGTGAATACGAAGTTGTAGTTTGGTAGTAAAACCGGCATTTTAGAGTATCAGGGCATCCTGGATCATAGCTAAATGTGTTACGTTTATAACAAATCAAACCGCTTGGAAATCAGTCGAAAATTCAGCGAGTAATGATTTGTAGAAATTGTTTGATACTTCTAACCCTGTTCTAACATGGTGCCCCGGTAGGCACACCTCTCCACCACTCATGCGAAGTCTACGTATATGTCTATGATGCCTGATGAAATGACGCAGTAGTGGGGCTTGGGGCTGTCAGCCCCACATGCCAACAAATTCGTGCTACCTCCACTAATACAGCCAACACTCCGAGCATGTGTACTTATATTTTCACACGTATCGTTAACATTGCATTGCGTAAGGGGGGCTAGCCCCATTCATGCGGACATGGATCAGGAGATCGGTCTGAAACAGCAAAACAGAGACCAATAAACATGAACTTAATTCAAACACAAACTCCATGCAATTTAGGAAAATGCTAAATTTATAGATAATACATTTAATCAGATAATGCAATCATGTTTGAGAATTAATTATGTAATTTGCCTACGGTCCTTTCTGGTGACACCAGGTGGGGCTGTGCCCCACCTGCCCCTAATGACCAGTCGCTACTGCTCCCTATACCTGTCAGTCAGGTGTAAGAAAAGTCTAGCCAATCAGTATTTTTAACTGTCCAGTTAATTACCCGGCAGAAAAGAAAACCAGGGCTGGATTTGGATCTGAGGTCCAGATTTGGTGATCCCTGTTATAGGTATTTGGATCATGACTTTACCTCAATATGCCACCACAGTGAACTTGAGTTGAAAGATACTTACTTGATGTGTAAACATTCAGGTTTAAATTGTGTTAAGAAGGGTTTGACAAGAATATTGCATGAAACTAGCCAGAATTACAGCCAACTTGAACCATGGTCCCCTAATTTCAGGGGCTCAAAAGTAGTTGAACGAATAAACAAGATCATAAATTAAATTACCATTTTAATACATGATTTGAAATAATTTGCAGTCAATGACTGCCTGAAGTACCAGAAACCCATGCATCAAAATCAACATAAGGTTGGATTTCATGGGCAATGTCCCATCAAGCCTTCACTGCAGCTATCTTTAGTAACTGCTTTTTTATATCTTGCGCTGATTGCGGGTTTATTTCACTCCCTTGCGGGTCAGCAGGTTTTGCTATTGGCGGGTCACTTGGGGGCTATGCTATCAAATAGCTAGGCGGCTAATACCATGCTTTTTAACGTTAGTTCTAATTACTTCACTAGCTAGCTAGCTAGCTAAGTAGCTAAGTGACCTGTTTCTAAATCTCAATTTACTAGCTTGGCAGTTGGCTAGCGAACTGTTTTTAACTGGTAAGAAGCTGTTTGCACTGAATATAGCTTTGCTGATAATAGTACATAACACTATTTTCTGAGTAAAGAGATTTTTTTTAAATATATTTCCGTTGCCACCTAAGTTACTGTTACCTGCTATAGTCTTGCTAAACTACCTTGCTAAATAGCTAGTGAACTGGCTTTGCTTATTAGCAATAGCTTTGCGTGACAGTATATGACGCTAGGTTCTGAGCAAAGATGATTCTACTATCAATTTTCATAAGACTTTCTAAATCACCATGGGTTATTTTCAGTTGTACATGGACCTAGCAACTTATGCATGTGTGATGTTTACGTAATATCTCTTCTCGACAGTCGTATTCCAGCGCCGAAGAATTCCCATAAATAAGCCAATGGGTGACTTCCTCTCTTAGAGTCGCTGTCAATCACGTCGGTCAATAAGTGTGTTTACATGCACATTATAATCCGATAACTGGGAATAATCCAATAATTAGAATAATCTGATTTGAGGTGTTTGCATGCACTTTAATAAATCGATATCTGAAACAACCTGGTTTACAGGATTCAGTCAAATAGTCAGATTTCTCTCCAAGCACATTCTTCCTGGCCTCCACAGGTCACACATGCGCAGATTTAAAAAAAACTAAAGAAATCAGCTTTTGCTGTATACATGCACAGAATAAATGGATTATTAGGCAAAAAGCTTGGTGAGTTTATCTAATTTTCTCATAAATCTACAATGGCCTTTATCCAGTAATCCAGTAATGATTATCGGACTATGCCGTTTATATGACCATTTGAATAATCCGATAACTCGAGTAACCCGATAATAAACGTCTTATTAGTGTGCATGTAAACGCACTCAATCATGACTTTACACCCTCTTTTCAAAATATCTAATAACTAAATGAAACCAGATTTATCAAAGAAAATGAACACTTGAACACACATTAGCATGGTAAGAACTACTTAAACTAACAGAAACCATCTTCAGCTAAAAATTGTATGGCACGTTCTCTGATTTTTTTTTTAGTGTGGCGGGTGTCCCATCCACTAACATGAAGGGGGCAGGTTCATAACTTGTTCTGCAGCCAGTAACTATCAATTTGTTTTGGCCTCACTTTTGCGGAGCGGTTAGGTTGTCCACATTTATACACAGTCAATTGTGCCAACACACAGTGCACTCAGAAAGTATTCAAACACCTTCACTTTTTTCGCATTTGTTGTTTACAGAAGTGTTCCTGAGTCATTGCAGTGATTTCCACAACAGAATCCTGTCTATTTTAATGGAGTGCCACCTGAGGACCTGAAAATCACAGCCATTCAAAATTGGATTTTGGCCTTGTTCCATCCATACAGAGAGTCTTCTGGACTTTCAGAAACCTTTAATGATATTATGTACCATAGAGGATAAAATCTCCAAATTCTTGTTGAAAACGTTATTCTTAAATTGTTGAACTATTGTCCCGTGCAGTCTTTCATAGAGCGGATAAGCCCTCACCATATTTACTTATGAAAGACTTTTTATACCCAACTATGTTACAGACCTGTTGCTCAATAATCTAATTAGCTGTGAGATGTTCTGTCGATTGTCTTTTTTAATATCATGCAACTTTTCCAATCTTTTATTGTCCCTTCCCAACTTTTTAAACACATGTTGCTCTCATCAAATTCAAAATGAGCAGATATTTAAAAAAAAAAAAAAATCAGTTTCAACATTCAAAACGTTGTCTTTGTCCCATTTTCAATTAAATATAGGGTTTTAATTCATTTGTCTAATCCTTTTCTGTTAAAGCCAATAGTTTTTCTATTGAATGTAAGCCTATTATAATAATTTATTCGTGATTCATGTTTTATACTGCATACTTTTGTTGCTCATACTGTGTGATTGTACTTGTCTGGCTGTAATGTTGGTTTTATTGTTGAAATTGCTTCATGCTGCCGTCTTGGCCAGGCCACTCTTGGAAAAGAGATTTTTAATCTCAACGAGTCTTTACCTGGTTAAATAAAGGATAAACAAACAATTTGCAAATCATTGCATTCTGATTTATTTACATTTAACACAGTGTCCCAACTTTTTTTGGAAATGAGGTTGTATGTATGGTTTTCTTTTCCCTTTCTCGTTGTTCATTGTTTGCTTGTTTCACTTTTCCCTCTCTCTTCTCATGTTCATGTTTACCTTTCCCTTCCATGTGTCATGTCTGCTATCATGCTCAGCCAAGCCCTCTTTCAGATTCCCCCTGCTGTTCTCTGCCCCTGACTCTGATTTGCTCATTTGTCCTCGTAATTATCTTCCCTTTTGTGACAGAGAGCTGTGCGAGTTTGTCTTGGAGGAGTCAGTTTCAGTCGCTACAAGCCTTTTCTGTCTGTCAGCCTTTTCATGTTCTCTTGCCAACCAGTCTTCGAATTTATGCTTCGTGTTCTTATTTACCTGCCTGTTTTGACCATCGTCTGCCTGTTATACCTCTGCCTCTTGGATCTTGATTCTGCACTGCATTCTGCCCCTGGTTTTTTATCTCTGCCTTTTTTTGACTATTGTCCTGCCTTGCAATTTTGGACTGAATTCTGACCCTATGGTTTTTCACATAGCCTGTACGACTACATCTTCCAATAAACTTTTATTTTTGGTTTATTTTTCTCTGCGCTGTCTGTGACTGAGTCCCTGTGTATCTGAAAGCAGCAGACAAGACAATTAAGGGCCTTTTTAAAGTATCGTGGAGTTGAATGATTGGCTGACCATTCTACGTCTCCATTCTCAAACTTTTTTTCACTTTCATTTCAATCACAAAGACTCCAGAATTTGAGAAATTATACATAAACCAGCATATTTTCAATACAGAACAATTCAATCAGGAAGGCAGAAGCCTGCCTATGTCCCCAAAATATGTTCTAAGGCAACAACTCCCAGTAGGGAGAAAATCCTCAAACAGAGCAGAGAAAAAACTTCCCAATGTGAAGAAATCTCGGAAAGAACCCAGTTATAATGACGGAGCCCATCCTCCACTGGCTGGCTAAGTAGATATTTGGGAATTCATTATAATAACAATATTTGGTGATGACTCCCTCCTTCCTGACATCCAGGAAGGAGCCACGCAGAGACCAAAAGAGATTAATCTTGACTGAGTACTGAAGAAACATCAGGGAAAATCCACTGCAGAATAAACAAAATGAACATCAGGAAACTTAACAAATCAGTAGTTCACCGTGCACAAGATGAGTCACAGCTAATGAGCAGAAGGTAGATACTTGCATGGTATCTTTGAAGGCAAGCCAGCAAGGCAACATGCATGGCCACTTCAGTTTGCAAGGGCACATTAAGATTGGACTGAGGAGCAATGGAGAATGGTCATGTGGTCTAATGAGTCCAGATGTACCCTATTCCAAAGTGATGGGCATGTTAAGGCAAGAAAGGAAGCCCATGAAGTGATGCATCCGTCATGCATAGCGCCCACTGAACAAGCCTCTGGAGGCAGTGCTATGATCTGTGGTTGCATCATTTGGTCAGGTCTAGGCTCAGCACTGTTCTGCAGCAATAAAATGACTTAAAATGACAGACTACCTGAATATACAGAATGACCAGTTACCCATCAATGAACATTTTAATCCCTGATGGCACAGGCATATTCCAGGATGACAATGCCAAGATTCATCGTGCTCAAATTTTCAAAGAGTGGTTCATTGAGCATGAGGAATCATTTTCACACATGAATTGGCCACCTCAGAGTCTGGACCTTGACCAATTGAAAGTCTCTGGGATGTGCTGGAGAAGCGTTAACGGAGTGGTTTGATTCACCCATCGTCAATACAATATCTCAGCCAAAAATTAATGCAAATATAGTCGGAAAGAAATGCCGTAACATTGAATAACATTGTCAATACAATACCTCAACAAATGTGCGCCATGGTCAAACCTAAAGGTAGCCCAACAAAATACTGTAGAATGCGCCTTAATTTTTTTTTTTTTTTTTTTTTTTTTTTTGGACAGGCCCTGTATTTTTTAATATTTAAAGCAATCACAAGTGTCTGGTAGCTAAGTGTAAACTAAGGCATGACTGAGAAGGGGCCTCTATGTTCAATGGTTGAGAGGTCATTAAAAAAGCGGTCTCACTTTTAATTAATTGTCTTTATCCTTGTGGATTTATAGTGCCACTGTAGAGGTAATTAGATTGCAGTTAGAGTAAATTTACTGATGGCGGCATTACATTAAAATTTGTCTTCATTTTATGTTGTATATATTTCCTGTTTTTCAAATCCTAAACAATGTATTTTTTAAAGTCTGAACATTTTGTATGCTGTCAACAGACACTAAACTGATTTAAATGCTGAACATCTGTGTGAATGTTGAATAGTGCATGATAAGGCTGTACATTTAATGTACTGATAGCTACAGTTAAAATAGTTGATCACTGTACATGACTGAAGTAATGACTTTATAGTTACTTAAAGCACTTCGTGTAAAGTGGGACTGAAATGTCTGGCTTGTTCTCATTTAGGTACCACTTATACACACATAAACGAGATCCCAATCCCCATGCATAGCAAATTATAAACAGTTTTACTCTGAATGACACCTCTTTTGTAAAGAAGTTATTTCAAGACTGACACCTCAAAAAATGAAACATTATTGCAGGTGCAATAGTGAATGAATGACACTTTCTCTGTTTATGGTTCCATAAAATAATTTATTGATCTGGTTGAGTTTCAACTGAGTCTATGTAAAGTATAAAAAAGACACAAGTATGCATTTGTTCACCACATTATAGGAGTGGGCGTCATAGCATCGTGAAGAAAACTGATTTTGCAATGTTCGACTATAGTGAAACAGCTCAGATTGTAATCTCACCAGTGAATCTATCCCATCAACCACAAATCATCATGCAAAGAGGAACTTCGTGCCATTATGTTTCCTATTTGTTTCACCTACATGGAAAGTAAAACTATTTTCCCTTGAGCTTGGTCATACGGGAACTATTGACCCAAAAATGAGTAAAAGACAGTGATGTGTTTTGTAATCCAAGTGCATGTGGCACTTGCCTGGGACTGTCCCTCTGTGGTTACAGCTCTTGAATGAATGAATGAATGAATGATTTTTTGAGGCCTCCCGGTTCTGTACATTAACTTAATAAGACTACTCACTAACATAATTTTAACATGTTTTACTTTTACATCACTTTACAGTTGTTTTCTTCTGAAGCTGTGTGCCTCCCATATAAGAATATGAGCATAAATATCAGCCTCAGTGTTTCTGCCGTGTGTGCGTGTGTGTGTGCGCATGTATGTGTTTGAAAGGATGTGTGTGCACTTCTGCATCCTTGGGTGCATGCATGTTTGCGTGTGTATGTGTGTGTGTGTGTGTGTGTGTGTGTGTGTGTAGATGCATGTGTAAGGATGTGCTGTAAATTCTGTTAACGTTTTTTTCCACAGAATTGGAAAGTCATACTGCCTGCACGTGTATCCGTGTGCATGTGAGGTATTGTAATTCTAGTTCCTCGGAAGTCCTGTGCTACTCTCTTGCGAAGAAGATGTTCTGGTTTACAGAGAAATGAAAGGCTCATAGGTGTGGTCAAAATGAGTCACGCAAAAAGAAGCACCTCTGCTCATCAAAATTTAACCACAATAAAAGCCATTATACCTGCACTGAATTATCATTATATTGCCTCATCATTGCCATCATTTCTATAGCATTGCTAATCAGTGTTCTTTTATTGAAATGAAAACTATATCCTGACCAGCTTCATACTGTATTTGATTGTCGATTCCAATTTAATGCCTCGATTGCTCAACTGAAAATCAAAAAAAAAAAAAACATAGAGCAACACTTTCTCCCTTTTCATCTGACTTTAATCTTCTTTGGATAGCAACACTTGCAAAGACTACACAGGTGTGCAGATATTTCTATTTAATACCATGATTGCTGCCAGTTGGAGACGGTAGATGCAGGAACGTACTATAGAGCAGTGATTTCCATACTCAGTCCAGGGGGACTGCTGTATACGCTCTTTTGTTCCAGCTACAAGTGTGATCTCAGAATTTGTACAGGTTGTCACTTTTTTTAGTTACACTATCACAGGGATTATTTCCCCTCATAAGCCACATTATGTACAAAATGGCAATGCTTGCCCTGAAGAATTCAATATTTATTTTGTTGTACATTCCATATAATTTTTATTGAATATTGCATAAAAAGAGGACTTAAGACCAGTGTGATTAAAATTTCAGTTGGCTGATGATTCATAAAACTGCCTACACATCACTTTGTAATATTTCAATAGCAAGGACCACACCTCAACAACAAGTCATTTTTAATGGTTTAATAAAGAATGGATGTCAGGGATGAAAGGAGGGTGTGAAGGGGAGTGATGAAGGCGGAAGGAGGATGTCTTCGGTCAGGCTGGTCTGAGAGGATGTATTAAGGGCCGGGCAGCTGGAAACTCAGGGTGGGGGTTCAGGCTCTGGCATGGTTCAGTCTGAGCCAATTACAAACCCACCAAATGGTACCTGAAATGAGATGTAGGAGAGGTTTGCACTGGATTGAATCTGAAGGGCTGAGGTCAGTATGGAAGAGGAGGTAGGGAAGAGCAGAGAGAGGGAAGGGGTAGAGATGAGGTTGCTGGATAAAGGGAAGGAAAGGGGGGTGGGTCAAGACAAACAAGGTGGAATGAGTTGACAGTTGGCTTGACAGATGATTAGAGGTGAGGTTGAGGTATCGCTCTGCCTCCAACCTAAGTTAACTTTTCAACTTCATTTCACTAGCAAGGATCATGGCTTAACAACAAGTTGTTTTGAAAATTTAATCAAGAATTGATGTTAGAGATTAATAGATGGGTGTAAAGAGGAAGGATGAAGGCGGAGGGAGGATGTCGTTGGTCATGCTGGTCTGGGAGGATGTATTAAGGACTGGGTAGAGGGAGACTGAGGGTAGTTCACATAAGTAAACTATTTAACATCATTTAAATGTATAACCACTAAGTCTAACCATTTATAAGATAATGAAGAATTCAGAAATAAGGCAGTTTGTAATGAGTCAGTCCCATTCTGGGAAAACATTTTTGTAAGAAATTAAAGCTGCTATAAGTGATTTGTTTTTCTTAAACAAGAGTTAAATAGCTCCACATTCCGGAAGAGATCATTGATTTAGAGTATCTGGTCCGTAACACAGGTCTCTCAGTCACTGTCCTCTGCAGTAAACCAGAAAATAAAATTCTGGAGTCAGCCTCTGCCTCAATCATATTAGGTGAGAGAATGCCAGAAAGGCGGTCCTCTTTGCTTGTGAACGTGCAGAGAGCTGAATATGTCTATGACCCATCAGATTCTGTGACCTCAGGGGCCGATATTCTACAGTATCTGTATGTTCAGAAAACCAGAAAACTAGCAGTTTATTGCTTCACCGCTGTCTAGAACAATGTTGTCTAATCTTATGCAATTACTTGAAAAAATGCAAAATGAAGCAAATATGGACACTGAGCTTTAATTCCTCATGAAATGTATATCCATTTTTGACAAATTATCATTTAAGAGGAAATGTATTTACTTTGCAGAAATCTGTCCACCTGAGGGACGAGCATTTCTGTCACATACTGGACCCTATAAAGAGTACAGCGTGTCTGTGGTAACAGATGAGGGGGACTTTTGCATGACAGTTTCTTGGGAGTCCCTTGAGTGACAGGTGTGTTATGTGTCCCTATGCCACTGTACCCAGTGTGTGTGGGGCGTACTAAAGGGGTCTTTCCAGTCTCAGAAAGGGGAACCACACTGGACAGTCATTTTCAGATATTTTCTGAAGGGTACACACAAATTATGAGTTCTCACTCTACTTCATATTACAGTGTTTCAGTCTGTAAGGGAATGCCTTGTGCTTCAATTTCTCTTCTATGAACTGACAAGCCCATGAGGTACATTATAATTTAGCACTAAAATCTTATCATGCTGAGCGACCAGGACTGACATTTTATGACTTTCTCATATTAAATGACAATTAGAATATTTTTTCCCTGCTATATTCAACTCTTTTTTTTTTTTTTTTTTCAGGCCACAGGATCCCCTGATCTGGATGTGATTGTTCTGAAAATGTTGAACTAAAAGGAAGAGGTCATAATATTGGAAGCACCCCTGAAAAAAGCGGCTTTTACTTCCAAATCTTTGAACCACAATTACAAAAGTTTTGCCAATCATCTGAATAATAATTAGCAGCATGTTTCTGTCTAAAAATGGTACTTTGCTAAGGAAATCTCCAAATCACAATGAGGACGCTAACAGAGTTCTTATGGGGCCTCATTGATGGTGCCTGAATTGCAGGTGCCTCAGTCACAAAAAAATAGCAAAATTATAACATTATTTCAGGTTGCAAGGATGCTTCAGGTGGCTTCATTTCCTACCAGCATGCTGATTCCTTAAGGTATTGTGCTAATCCTAAACTACTGCAGTTTAGAATACAATATATTCAACTTTATTATATAAATTAATTCCGAGTCAATGTAAAATCTGTGTCTATCTGACAAAAACAGACGTACATATATAAAATAACAACAGCACACACACACACACACACACACACACATATATATATATATATATATATATATATATATATATATATATATCCCATAAATAATTAAAAATGGGTGTAATACAGCCATGTCATACGTTTGACATTACACACGAGAAATTCAGCTTTCTCTCGTCGCAATTATCAGATTCTGTTCACTCACAAACTTCAACCAATTTGCAATGGTAACGTTACCAATCCTGCTGGTAACGGTTAACCATTGCTAGCGTTAGCTGCTAGCTAGCAGTCTAATCGTCTAATCGAGTCAATTGGATGAATAATTTGCTAGCTAGCCTGCAAATGCTTTTTGGCATTAAATTAATAAGTTACACATGTAACTGTTATTGTAGAAACTTGAATTTATTAATTTATGGGCAAAACACGTTGGCTAGCGAATTATTCCTCCTTTTGACTTGAATAGACTGCCAACTAAAAGCTAATGCTTTTTCCCCCCATTTTCCAAATGATACAATGCTGACATTTATAGGATAACTAGGATCTCAAATCTTTTTTTGTTTCTTTGATTTGTGTGCTATTCCTCTTTTCCACTTTTAGTTTGTGAGTCTGTTGCTTCTTCTAAAGTTACTTATGGGCCTTAGTATTTCTTAATGTGATCCTCTGTTTCTGATTAGTTTTTGCCCACTTTTTTTGAGTCTGCCTAGTCCCTTTGTGTATTGACATTGTTTTGTTAAGTTGAGGAACCAGTCGGAATCATATGATTCTGTCTTCTCCCTGGTTTGGCATTATCACCATTTGGCATTCTATCTTCAGCTTATATTTCACTTCTGATTTGGATTTCCCTCCCTGAGCTGCATGTTCCCCAAGAACCGGACTGTTCAACCACTCCTTCAAGCTTAAAATCTGTGGAATTGATTTTCTGTCCACGCTTGAGTCCTTGGTCCCACGCCTGTCAGTCTTTTATGAACAATTAACCAAAATCCAAGAGTTATTTTATTTTATTTTATTTTTATCAGAGCCATTCCTTACCGAGTTTGTGGTCCAGGCAAGAAACTTCTCTCCTGTTTGAAGGTATGCACCAGTCCTGTATTCCCTGGATCATTTGGCTTGCCATCCCGTAACTGACCTCGGACCAGTCCCTTTGACTGCGCCTTTTCTTCACTTACATGCTCCTCTGTGCTACTGCCTGACCAGGGGTTATCCAGTTTTTTCTCTACAACTTGAAAAGCCTGTATGTTTCTATTCAGATTTCTTAATAAAGGCCAATCTCGGCATCATTATTGGTCTGCATTTGGTTCTGTTTTGCTGTGATAGATAGATAGATAGATAGAACCTGTAAATATAAAATAAAGTTCTTGAGCGAGAATTCAATTTATAAAAGAAAAAAATTATCCATTGCCAACTGTCCCAAAAAGTAATAGCCCCCTTCGTCAATAAGGTAATATACCAAATGCAATTGATAATTCAATAAGATTAGACTGGAAACATTCAAGAAAGATTACTGCCAATACTATTAATTCTAAACATCATTTAAATATGACCTCTCCATGGTGAATTAGGTCTCACCCACGAACCAACGAATTTCTGGAAAAGATGAGAAATTAAGTATTTAAAAGATAAGTTTGGAAAAAGTTGTAAAATCATTTCTAAGGCTCTGGGACTCCAGCAAAGCACGGTGTGACCCATTTTTTCCATTATCATACATCACAATTTATATGAAGGTCTGAAATCATTTACTGTGACAAATATGCACAGAGAAAGAGAGGGGAAATATATTTTCTTGGCACTGTAAAATATTAATTTATTGGAGTAGGATGAAAATACTTTCTTGAGCAGTGATAGAAAGTGAGAGGCAATAGAGACAACACTGTTGTAATTACTTCAGCAATCGTTCAAACCAATAATACAAAGCAACTGTTACTATCAAACTTTGCTTTGAAATTATCTTTTTGATGAACGACTGTGATTCCTTTTTAATAGTAAACATGACTCATTTTAGCCTAGTGTGCTTTTTTCATTTGTCTCGCTAGGCTAATTTCATTTACACATTTCACAACCTTGCAGTAGACCAGGAAACAGCGCAGCTGCTTGTCCTATTTTGTAATATTACTGTAAATTTCCTTGAAAAGTACGAATAAGTAGTACAGTAAAAGTTCAGCAAGTATAAAGCAGAACAAGTGAAATTTACATTTTGCTGTATTTGGATTTCATTGCATTTTGGTTTCAAAATCTGGGAAACGAAATGCAATCCCAAATCTGAAAAAACTGTGACAATATGAAAAATGTGCATTTACAAAGAAAGCATTCATTTCCAAATTTACATCACCTGGTATTTCTTCACAAACTATATGAAGACATTGGGCTGTAATTTCTTGGCGCAGCGCAGGGTGGCGCAGCGTGGCGCAGCCCGCGCAGTGGAAATTTTGTCCGGTGCAGCCTGTGCAGTGGTAATTTCGTGCGGTGCAACACCGTGCGCAGCCACTTTGGCAGACCGATGTGCGCCAAGATGGGTGTGGCGGCGTAGTAGGGGGAGGTGTCACATATTCATCATGACGCAGTGACAATTTCGTGGCAAAAGGTTCCGCCGAAAGTGCGCAGAAAGCTCGCCAGCTCCAACCTGGTTTACTTTCTGTGCAGTGGTAATTCGGCTGACCGGCGCAGTGCACACACGTCACGGAAACCTCACAGGCAGGTTTCCAGAATGTCAGGCACATTTCAATGCAATAAATAATTACAGCAACCACTATTTAATGTAACTATCTGAATCAACACATAAATTATAGTAGCTATCTATATCGATTGTCCTGATGTCAGATCAAAGGCGGTTGGCACATTGAAACTCGACCTGACAGCCCTCAGAGTGTCAGTGCATTCTCTGTGGCATGTTGCGTGTGACACAACATAGCTGTACGCCATGGATGTCACTTTGACCTCATGCAGGAGACATTACAGGACTTGAGACAGAGAGAGGCCGAACTGCATGTGCCGGATCAGCAGGGAGAGCAGCAGTACGCACGGGAGAGGAGAGACCACCTGGCTGCACAGCTCTGTCCTTAACACTAGAACCGCGGTTGCCGCTTTTTATCCGGCACTGATGTTAGTAATGCATGGTGTTTCATGTAAGTAAAAGATATGAGACCATCCGTCCATGACTTTTTCTAAATATGTGTTTTCTATGTTATATCAATGTTTTGAACTTCTGTTATAAAACGTGAGTATTGATATTAAATTACTTTGAGAGCCGTAGCTGCTTTTTTGCGGCAGTGGCTTTGACTGCAAATACCCCTGTCTGCAACGTACGAGAGAGAGAGAGAGAGAGAGAGATGTGTGTGCATGTGGGCGCGTGAGTGCATGTGTAGGCTATGTGGGTATGTGTCCTTCAGCTGCTTTTACACCGGATACGAAACAAATTTTTCGCACGACAGATTACATTCAAAGTCAATGCAAAGATGCGAATACACACTTTTCGCGTGTATTCGCGTCTTTGCATTGAGTTTGAATGTAATCTATCGTATGAAAATTCGTTCAAGCGTCCAGTGTGAACGCTGCTTTAGAAAAAAAAACACAGCCTGATCTGGGCTACATTTATCTAAACATTATTATTATTATTAGCCTACTTTTGTTGTTGTGTACTATTAGCCTACTAAAGGTAGTCTATAGGCTTACACAGCTGTCAAGTGCACCCCTTGTCGGATTTGTTCTGGTTGCAGTAGGGCTACGCAATTGGGCAAATGTTGACTCAAGTTGATGTTTTCTCATATAACGTGTTTGTCAGCATAATTAATTATTGTATGTAATAAATTCACATGTATTTATTGGCAATTTTTTATTTCATTCGTTCAAAAACAATATATTGTTGATTCCCTCTTTATAATCGCACAATATTATGAAATGACCTCACATTTGTACAGCCATGAAAAAAGCGGCAGCCATGGTTCTAGGGGGGTTTAGAATTCCACGGCCGCTTTTGCTTCATCAGCCCGTGGAGGTCTGTTCGCGTGACCATATATTCGGCCACTGCGAGCTTGAACCTCCCAGACCAGTACATCAGTTTCCTCCTGGCTGAAGTTTGGCCATCTGGTGTTGCCTCTCTGTCCTACTTCATCCATGTCGAACGAAATTTGCACTGCGCCTCGCCCACGGCGCTTTTAAAGGTGAGGAGAGGAGCTCATTTGATTGGTGAAGATTTGACTCGGCTGTGTTAAACCCACTCACGCCTTCTCTCCTCCCTCTTTGCCACTTGCGCCGGCAGGAGGGACGGAGGCGGGATGGAGGAGTACTTGTGCCGGGCCGCGCCGGGCACAAAATTGCAAAATGTGCCTGGATACACCCCGTTGGCGTGGCGCTCCCCCCATTTGCCGCGCCTGCGCTTGGTCAACGAATTTAAAGCCCATAATGTTTCGCTCGCAACATCTAAAATGAATTGTTATCCTCCTCTTGGCTCCGTCCCACTGTTACTGTATTACTATCAATAAACCCTACGATTGGATTGTACTCTGCCTCCGCACTTGATTCCGAGTCTGGATCATAACAAGATGCCCCTTTACATGATTATGATGTTGAGATTTGTGCTGTATCAGCTAAGTTTGCTACTGTACTAATTCACTATCTGTAACCATTATGCATGCTTTATGGACACATATTGTAAATAGGAAACTGAAATGTACATAATTACAAGTTAACAAAAAAATGTATATTGTTTTTTGAGGGTCATCTAACCCCATCGTCCCCTAATGCCAGAAACAGATTAAAGGAATTTTTTTTCCCCACGAAGTGGTGAAATTATCAGGATACAGAATATATTTCTATACGCTCAGTCTCTTGAAGTTTTGAAGTTAGATGATTCAGATTAAAAAAAAAAATTTTTGTGCAATAGTGGGAGTTTAATTCATATTTTCTCTTTTTGGAGAATTAATCAGTTTAGTTGTATTTTTCATGAATGAAAAACACTTTTGCAATGACAAGGGTAACCCAGGTGAAAAAACCCTAATTAATTTTCTTTTTCCCCTCTCAATATAAAAGTTACTCTTACGTGATTGCATCGTGCGTCGTGCGTCATTTTGTCACGCGGTCACGTGACAGAGCGCGCCCAATCCGGTAACATAAACCCGGCAGGCTTGCTGCGGCAGTAGCAGTGAGAGGGGCACGTTTGGGGAAAAGTTGCTGCAGGTACGTCTTATCATTGTTCGTTTAATTCAACACAAAACATTCCAAAACTAAATGTAATATATGTTGAACTGTAGGAGCTGACTACCGGAGCCACCGAGTGTCTGAAACGGAGGCTTGTATTGATTAAATTAGGGAATTGGTGAGTCGTGTTAACATGGTTTAACTTCCCATTCATTTGAATGGGTTAGCCTTGCCTAGCCGCTACCTTGTTTTGTTTGGTGCGGTTAGTAGTGTCTTTCATGCCCGAGTTCTCTGAATATGACCTGCTAAATGAAACGTAAGCACTGTGCACTTATTTATATGATTGTGTATTACCTTTTGATGATGTTGAGCACTTTAAAGCCAGTTTCTTGTTATTGGTGCTTTGCATCCAATGCACTTTCATGCAGTCCAGTTAAACACTGGGGCTGCCACGCACTTTATTTATGGATGCTTGCCTTTTGATACTGGAGTTACTATGACGAATATTTTAATATAACAAATATTATATTATTTATTCAAATCGAATTTATATATTATGACTTGTTTATATTGTACAATATTGAATTATTGAATACTGAAACAACGCTATTTATAATGCAGCCTGTGTGGTTTAGCACTGATCTTTTTGAATGTTTTTGATAATGTGTGTGCACACTAGATACTTAATTGGACCTGTCCTTTATACAGGCCAGGTTTGATGGCGAGCCACAAAGCCTAGTCTGGGCCTAAAAGATTGTGCCTGGGATTGAACAAAACTGAACCTCCACTGCTCTGGTCGGGCTGGTAGGAGGCTTCTGTATGTAGCCGTTGAACTGTGTTTGCGCCTTTTCCATCACAGGCAAACCCTCAAACTCTTTTTTTGGTGTCTATGGACAATCAGATACGCGCTGCAAGTTTAATTAATGTCCAATAATGAATTGAATTGTGCATGCTGTGTTTTCCTAGGAATGGCCATTCTTATTATTTTCATTATATTTATTGTTGTCAATGTGTAATGTTATTTGTCTTCACATTTATAATATATGATACCGCTTAAACCTACACGTGTTCAGTTTTTCATTCTCCACTCCTAGAGTCGAACTTAGTCTTCTGAGCCTAGCCCTAATTATAACTGTGTCGCTGTCCGTAAGTATCTATACTGTATTTTAAACCAGGATAACGTACATGTTACACAAGGCTCAGAAAAAAGTGCGTAGACACTGAAACAGAGGAATGTATTAATGTATCCACTGTGTTTCAAAATGCATGTTCTTATAACTGTTGTTTTGTTTGTGGTTTCCTTACAGATCATAACTTGAACTGACAGTAAAACGCTTATCTTTATTTTATCCTTGGAAGAGGGACACAGAAAGAAAGCTCTTTCAAGCAAGTTTAAGTGAATTGCTTATCGTTAGTTTCTTGCAACATTTCATAAACCTGAAGACTTTCCGGCAAAGCGACTAGTTTGCAGGCAAGCACACAGTACTACAACAAGACAACTTGACGGTTTACAAAAGAGTAAAATATTTACTTACCAAATCAGTATGCTAAACACAAGTAATCCCACAACGGCGACAAAAATTGACAATGTTGTGTAAGAGAGCTCCGGTTGACCGTGGACGTCCGCGGGCATGTTCTGGTAGATGAGGCAGATCTGCGGATGTCTGAAAGAACGCCCAAAGGACACTGGGACAATGAATGATTTTTTCTAATTTAACTTAACTGGGGTTCATCAACTTAATCATGTTTTCCAACCCCAAATTACTACTTACTTATTTAAAAGTAGTGTTCATAACAGGTTGATAAAAACTGAGTTTGGTTCACTTATCATTTTTATTTAATTTGTATGTTAGCATTCACAGTTTAAGCCTATCTTGTACCTCTACTCTTTGTGTCACAGTTAATTCTGGGGACATCGTAATGAAAATGTTATCCTAATAATTTTTCTCTTTTTATCACCGTGAATATTTACTTTTTTTGCAGAATGCAATATATTCAAACCTATTTTTATCAAAATGAGACATTCCCATAAGCTATTTTGCAATGCCGGCCTGCGATGATGAGAGGTTAGTTTCTGCAATTTTTCGGTATCCAGTTCTGTGGAGAAATTACATTCTTTTGAAAGCAAATTTCATTGCTTTTCTCAAAACAGCCTGACACAATTTATCTCGTATTGCTGTCAAACACTACATAAATACCATAAAAAGATTAGCTATTCGTAAATGATTTAGCCAGTAGGCCTAGAACAATGGTGCATAGGATATGTACTATAAAAGAGTAGCGATTCATAAACGATTTAGCTTGTGCAAAAATTGCGCATATATACTATAATTAACTATTTATGGCTGATTTAGCTAATATACTATAATTTTGCATATACTGTACACTATACATGATGAGCTATTCATGACTGATTGAGCCTGCACAAAAATTGGGCATATACACAATATCAGCCATAACATTGACTCAACATTACATTACATAACAATTTAGGGGTGCAACGATTCATCGACATTGTCGACAAAATTCGATAACAAAGTTCGTTGTTGACTAATTTATTCATCGATAATTTGTCGTTACGTCATTGCAAACGTATTTCACGCATTGGAACTGGACTAAACGTCGTTTCATAGGAGCTGGAGATAAAGGCAGCTGCAGAGTGAGCCATCTGACTTAATTCGCAACTCTCAGTCACGCCTGCGCAAATGCGACCGGTGGGAGGAGAGAGGAAAGCGACAGGATAATGCGGAGCTGCAAATTTATGCACGCAGTTACAATATTCTATCACTAGATAGCACTCCAGGATCATGTATTGAATATTCACAAGTACGCCGAAAACTGAATACCGTACTTCTCATTCACCTGAGAATTGATTTAAGAGCACAAGGAGAGAACAAAGAGTGGTTGCTTTTCTTCATTCTATGCATACTATGAAAAAAACTTTGTACTTGTACTTGCACTTTTGATACTTAAGTTTATTTTTCACAAAATGCTTTGGGTACTCAAGTAAATTTAATGTGAGCTACTTTAAGACTTTTACTCAAGTAATTTTCTTATGGGTGACTTCAACTTTTACCAAAGTAACTTTCAGTCATGGTACTTCTACTTTTACTTAGTTGTTTTTTTTCCAGTGCTTTATACATCTCTGGATATACCTGGTTTAATATCAAAGACTCTAGACCAAAGAATGTTGTTCACAAAGTGCAGATTTTTTTCATTGAAGGAAAACTTTTTTTTTTGCTGCTGCTCCTGCTGCCTATCCTTGGTGAACAGAAAAAGAATGTATTTAATTATTTATATTCGCACTTTACCTGACAACAGCTCAAAAACTTGAATTCTGACTTGAATTTTTGTTTATCTTTTGTCCACAAGTAGCCTAATGAGCAGCAAAGTTTAATAAAACATTTTTGGAAGAAGTCTTAATCTTTATTGTTTTTATTGTTAGTTAGCACATGGCTAAAATGACCTCAAGCTAAATTGAAAAGCTAATTGCTAAATAACCGTTGCACTGTGCAAATCAATCTGACTAGTAATTAATCATTAATCATTCTGATTAATCATTTCAATAATCGTTGACGAATCGACAATCAAAATAATCGTTAGTTGCGGCACTACATAACATTAACATTGACCACTGACAGGGTGAAGTAAATAACATCATGTGTGCACATGCAGCGGGCACTAGGTGGGCGTGTCCTGAACCTGTTTTAAACTTGTTTTCAGCTAATCAGAGTCATCAAAACTTCCCCATAGCTGTATGGTTGGGGAATCAAAAAATTGTGAGCAGGAGAGATGAGCGAATGCTGTCTTGATTATAAGAGCCCACTAATTGGATGAGAGATGCTGAAGTCCAAAATGATTGGACAGAGGGCGCTTGTGACTAGGACCATAGTGTTAGCCAGCCGCCCGTCTCCCCATCGTTGAGACCAGGAATGTTTATCTGAGATCCTGAGACGGGTGAGTCTGTTTTGAGACGTTTATATTTGAGACGCTCAAATATAAACTCATTAATATATGACCAATCCATGCACTTCTGTCTTATTATTTATGCACCACATGGCGCCATTGCCAAGTATATGGGCAACTGGGCATTGTCCATTTGTACAAGAGTTGAATAAAGTTGTTTCAGAGGTAGGTCAGCAATTGTATTGATAATGTAAATGTCCAAGAGCATTTTATTCACTGTTATGTGATTCAAAACGCTCTGCCTTGCACTGATTTGTTAGATTAAATGACTCTTTCAAAGCCCCTTCAAGTAGTTTTTATTCGTATCGGTGTGTGAGTGTCGGCGATAGAAACTTCATGAATCGGGAATTTGAGTAAATGTAGCCTGAAAGAAATACATGTACATATATTATGGTAATCGTGGCTCTGCTTATTTATTTTAGAATAATATCGCCAGCTTTCCGCTCTTAAAAATTCAACAGTCACCAGATTTCATCCCTAGCTGATCCCCTCCATGTGGTGCAAGACTTATCATTTCCTTCTTGGCTCTCTTTTGAAATCAGAGCCCACAGGACATAAAATTCAATTCTAATGGAGACACGTTTCATACAAGTGGAATTGAGTGAGAGTGCATGCATAACTTGTTGGGGCTTGTGACGTCATATGTACGGTAGCCCAGATGCCCAAACCTAGATGTCACTTCAGACCTGAGATACCTCTCAATCGGTTGACATCGGATTGACAAGAAAACAATAAGATGTTTGTCACTGACAAAAAAGTTACCTCATAAAACCTAGTTGATATTATTGTTCACCTCCCTATCCCCCTCCCAACCAAAATGGCGGGACGATGGCACTGTTCTGTGAAATTTAGTTAAACATGTTTACATTTCTGTACGATTAGACCCCATACATTACATCACTGTACCATGAACCCAAACACGACGCTAAATAGGGGTGTATGCAGTTTGCGAGAGCTGTCCAGGTAAGCTTTATTTTAACGACTGCGTGCTGAGACGTTGACATTATAGTATGCGGTGGACATAACCTTGACGAGGAGCGGCCAGGTACGCTCTCACTTCAAAGCTTCCTCACCAAAAAATCCAAGAACAGGGTCATTCAGAGCATTTACCTGGGAGTACAAGTAGCATAGATCTACTGCCACTGCTCGAGTAAGACCATGACTTAGACTTCCCCCCTCCCTGGTTTTGAGTTAGACCATGATTAAGATCAGGTTTTATTAAAAACTAGACATGAGAAATCCAATAAGTTAGACCACACTTTGTTTAAACATGGTTTAAACCATGGACTTACTTAGACCAGGTTTAGACTGGTAACGAGAGATCGGCCCCTAGGGTTTACTCAGGGGAGCTGATGAAATGTATTCTATTACATCCTTCTGTGGCAATTGACCATGCAGAATGCAATCCCAATTCCCCAATTCCGAGTAGGCGCATCATTGAAAATGTACGGGGCCTCCATGGCCATATATTTTGCTTCATAATGTGCTATACATTCTCAATTTGAGACAGATCAGGATTGCCGGCAGGCCAATCTAACACCTGCAGTCTCGGCTAATGTAGCCATACACTTCCGTGTAGAATGTTGGTTGGCCTTGTCGTACTGAAAAATGCAGGGATATCCCTGGATGGAAGCATTTGTTTCCCCAAAACTTAAGCATATCTTTCTGCTTTGATTGAGCCCTAGCTAATGTGCAAGTCACCCAAGTCATGTGCACTGACACACTTTCATACAATGACAGTTGCTGGCTTTTGGACCAGGTGCTAATAAAGCCTTAGGTTTCCATGTTGTCTCTGATCCAAAGAACAAGGTGTCTATTTTTTCCAAAATTACATAAAATATTGACTTGTCGAACCACAAAAAGTGCTTCCACTGTGTTACTGGCCATCACAGAGCGCTTTTTGATAGTGTTCATACATGGCTTCGGCTTTGCATAGTAAAGTTTAAATGCATCTGGGGATCCAGTGGCAAATGGCAGACCCAGCACCAAACACATATTAATGAAAAGGCTTTACATTTTATCATGGGAGCACAAATGAAATTATTTTCATCGTAATAATATTAATGATTTTTCAACAAACATTCACCTCACAAGCGTTTCACTTCTGTAAATTTTATCTGAGCTTGAACCCGATAAATCACAACATAGCCTGGTGTAGCGTCTGACTTAGAGAGCTCTCTAAAGAGCATTCGCTAACAGAAATATTAAAACTCATTGGATATTTTTGGAGAGCCTCTCCATGCAATTCACAATTAAGCCAAAAGTGTACAAAACTCATTCATGCATGTTACCTTGACAACCAGACAACAATAGCTCAAACTAGATCTCGCATATCAGCCAGTGGCGAAGGCAGAAAGTAAGTATTTTGTGCATTTGATTGGGTTGGCCACTGTCAATCTAGGCCCATACGTAAATCCACCTGAAGAATCAGCACTCAGTCTATTTAAACTGCTACACAAACATGGTCACCCAAATCACAAGCATTGCACCGAATCAAGTACATTGCGGTGAACAGGAATACAGCAGAATTCACCTAGGGGACTGGGGGAGGGGGGGAGTGAAGATTGGCGTAAGCTGTTTCCCTATGGGGGGTTTTGAGTGTTACTCAGTTGTTTTGTTGCTGCTTTTATCTTGAATGCAGTTTGGCTGTTCGCTGCTTTTATGGACAGTAAAAGTTGGAATTACATTCAAAACACTCCGCCTCCAACTCCCGTTCTTCGGCACTTCACTGGTGACCCCGACGTCGGTTTCCCAGAAGTCTCTGAAACCGCATCAAACATGGCCAACAATGCCACTTTTATTAAATTGCCGGACTTCTGGGAACATGCAGCTAAAGCATGGTTTTTGCTTATGGAGGCACAGTTTGCCATCAGGGGAATAATGGAGGATGAAATGCAGTACTACCACGTCGTGGCGGCGCTGGGAAGTTCCACAACAGCCAGACTGGTAGGCTTCCTCTCGTCCCCGCCGGCACAAGGCAAATACACTGCACTCAAAGTACACCTGCTTAAGACGTTTGAGCTGTCCACTAAAGAAAGAGCACGCAGGCTCTTCGCTATTCAGGGCCTGGGTGACAATAAACCATCCAAACTTATGGAAAAGATGCTAAATCTGCTGGGTGAGGAAAGTCCTAATTTCCTTTTCATTGAAATGTTTTTGCGCCACATGCCGCCCCGGGTCCAGACGGCGCTGGCAAACACCACCATTACTGACCCACGGGCCCTGGCCGAAGAGGCTGACCGGTTTTTCCTGGCCACCCAGCAGCCAGCTCCAGACATGCTAGCTTTAACGTTTAGTTCCCCGCAGCCACCTAGGTTAGCTAAGGCCACACCAGGCACCTCAGCCCCGGGCCAGCGAAGGAGCTCAGGCTTGTGCACTTACCACACTCGGTTTGGGACCAAAGCAAAAAGGTGCCGTTCCCCCTGCAGTTACAGGCCGACGAGAAACGAGTAGGCCAACGCTTAGTTGTGGCCCTGAGCCTTGGCGATACTACCAGGCTGCTTTTCATCCGTGACGCTGTCTCCAGTAGCAAGTTCCTGTGCGACACTGGGGCCCAAAGAAGCGTCATTCCTGCTTCGAAGGCGGATGTCAGGGGCGGGGAGCTTGGACCGCGGCTGACTACGGCTAATGGCAGTCCTATTCACACATATGGCACGAGGCCCAGGGAGTTATGCTTTGGTGGACAGCGATTCACCAGGGATTTTGACATGGCGGACGTCGCTTTTCCTCTGCTCGGCGCAGATTTTTTTGTGCGCCCACGGACTTTTAGTGGACGTGAAAAACAACCGCCTGGTGGATGCCTTAACCTTCTCCTCTTTCCCTTGCACACGCAACGTGGCAGTCTATGAAGGGCTGTCTGGTTCACTGTCAGAAGCTGACAAGTACCTCCGTCTCCTCGCCGAATTTCCAGACCTGACCCAGCCCACTTTCTCCGCGCCCACTACAAGGCATGGAGTGGAGCATCATATTGCCATGAACGGGCCCCCAGTCTATGCTAGAGCCCGGCGCCTCGACTTGGCAAAGCTGGCCGTCGCGAAGGCGGAGTTCGCACACATGGAACACCTGGGCATCATTCGCCGTTCTGACAGCCCGTGGGCATCTCCGCTCCACATTGTTCCTAAACCTAATGGCGGTTGGCGGCCATGTGGTGACTACCGTCGGCTGAATTACACCACGACACCAGACCGCTACCCAGTCCCGCACATTCAGGACTTTTCAGCGCACCTTTCTGGCAAGCACATTTTTTCTAAAGTGGATCTGGTGCGTGGATATCACCAGGTTCCAGTGCATCCCCCAGACATCTCCAAAACAGCGGTAATTACGCCATTTGGCTTGTTCGAATTTCTCTGCATGCCTTTCGGCCTCAAAAACACCGCTCAATCCTTCCAGCGCCTAATGGATTCGGTGCCCCGCGACATGCCGCAGTGTTCGTCTACCTGGACGACATTCTGGTCGCCAGCTCCTCTGAGGAAGAACATTTGTCGCACCTCCAGGGGGCACCATGTCACCGAAGACGGGGCGACTCCCCTCCCATCAAAAGTAGAAGCAATAACAGCTTTTCCTCATCCACAAACGGCCCGGGGCTCCGGGAGTTCCTGGGAATGGTGACATTTTATCACCGTTTCATCGCCCGGGCTGTGCACATCATGCGCCTGTTGTTTGAGGCCCTGAAAGGCAAGTCCCCCAACCATAGCATTGACTGGACGGAGGAAGGAGAGGGCCTTCAATGGGATCAAGACCGCACTGGACCAGGCCACCTTGCTGGCACACCCAGATCCCGCAGCATCCATTGCCATTACCACTGATGCATCGGACTATGCTGTGGTTGCTGTGCACGAACAGTGGGTAGGGGGCACCTGGCAACCGCTGGCTTTCTTTGGCCGCCAACTGACACCTAGAGAGTGTAAATACAGCACCTTTGACAGAGAGCTCCTCGGGCTCTGGCTCGATATTCGGTACTTCCGTTTTTTACTGGAGGGCCCTGAGTTCACAGCATTCGTGGATCACAAACCTCTCACATTCGCTATGGCCAAAGTGGTCGAACCATAGTCCGCCCGTCAACAGCGCCAGCTGTCTTACATTTTCGAATTCACTACAGACATCCAGCATGTGAGTGGGAAGTCCAATTTAGTCGCAGACTGTCTCTCCCGGGCCGTTGTCAGGACTGTCCAGCTAGGCCTTGACTACTCCCGTATCGTGGCAGACTAAGCTTCAGACCCCAGCGTCCAGGCCTTCAAGGCAGCAGGCACAGGGCTGTGTCTGAGGGATGTGGTTTTTGGCGACAGCGGCACATCTCTCCTGTGCGACGTCTCCACGGGACAGCCTTAGCCCGTCGTCCCAGTCAATTGGAGGCGCCCTGTTTTCGAGGTAGTACACAGCCTTTCACACCCCGGCAGAAAGCCATCAGTGCGGTTGGTGGCAGCGAAATTTGTTTGGCGTGGACTCAAAAAAGAGGTGAGAACCTGGGTTGACACTTGCGTGGCCTGCCAGCGCGCCAAAATACATCGCCACACGAAAGCCCCCTTGGAGCACTTCCCCGTGCCTGAGCGCAGGTTTGATCACGTTAACATCGACCTGGTGGGTCCTCTTCCCCCCTCTCACGGTTTCACCTACCTACTCACCATGGTGGACAGAATGACGAGGTGGCCAGATGCCGTCCCGCTCAATTCAACAACGTCCACAGAGGTAGCCCGTGCTTTCATAGGGACATGGGTTTCCCGCTTCGGCACCCCTTCGGACCTCTCCTCTGACCGCGGCTCACAGTTTACCTCAGAACTATGGAACGCTGTGGCAGAGGGCTTAGGAGTTAAGCTGCACCGCACCACAGCCTACCATCCTCAGGCCAATGGCCTGTGCGAGCGCTTCCATCGCTCAATGAAGGCTGCCTCAGAGCCAGCTTGACCAACAGCAGCTGGATAGACAAGCTCCCATGGGTCATACTAGGCCTCAGAAATGCGCCCAAGGAGGTCCTCCAGTCCTCATCAGCCAAGCTTGTCTACGGCCAAGCGCTGAGGGTCCCTGGAGATTTCATCCCCAATACAACAGCCCCATGGTCAGCTGCTGTCCAACGTGCCTGTCTGCTGGACGAAGCCAGGACTTTCGCCCCAGTCCCTACTACTCAACATGGCACGCCGACGTCACAGGTGCCTACCGGCATACGGTCAGCGGGCTTCTTGTTTATTCGCCACGACGTCCATCGCCCACCCTTATGGCCTCCCTACGACGGCCCGTTTCGCGTGCTAGAGATAGGGGCCAAGCACCTAGCGGTGGACATTGGTGGGAAGCCAGAGCACGTCTCTGTAGACCGCGTTAAGCCTGCCCACCTGGATATGACCCAGCCATTGGAACTGGCCCAACCCTTGCGTCGCGGTCGCCCCATGGCCTGCCCTCTTGCCCCCACCGAAGGTTCCACGGTCCTGTCACCACCTGCGCAGACTCAGGCACCACAGCTGCTGTTCCCCAGAGCCGACGGGGCCGGCCCATCATTCCTCCCCACCACCCTGACTTTAAATATGGGTGAATTCTGGGGGGGCTCATGTGGTGAACAGGAATACAGCAGAATTCACCTAGGGGACTGGGGGAGGGGGGGAGTGAAGATTGGCGTAAGCTGTTTCCCTACGGGGGGTTTTGAGTGCTACTCAGTTGTTTTGTTGCTGCTTTTAGCTTGAACGCAGTTTGGCTGTTTGCTGCTTTTATGGACAGTAAAAGTTGGAATTACATTCAAAACACTCTGCCTCCGACTCCCGTTCTTCGGCGCTTCAACCATCCATCCATCCATCCATCTTCTTCCGCTTATCCGGGGCCGGGTCGCGGGGGCAGCAGTCTAAGCAAGGATGCCCAGACTTCCCTCTCCCCGGACACTTCCTCCAGTTCTTCCAGGGGTATCCCGAGGCATTCCCAGGCCAGCCGAGCGACATAGTCCCTCCAGCGTGTCCTGGGTCTTCCCCGGGGCCTCCTCCCGGTGGGGCATGCCCGGAACACCTTCCCAGGAAGGCGTCCAGGGGGCATCCGATATAGATGCCCAAGCCACCTCAGCTGGCTCCTCTCGACGTGGAGGAGCAGCGGCTCTATTCTGAGCTCCTCCCGGGCGACAGAGCTTCTCACCCTATCTCTAAGGGAGCGCCCCGCCACCCTGCGGAGGAAACCCATTTCAGCCGCTTGTATCCGAGATCTCGTTCTTTCGGTCATGACCCAACATGGCGCTTCAACATGGACTTAAAATAAATAGATAACATGAGGAATAAGAATTTACAGTACCACTCTCTTGTTCACGTGATGCATGCAATAGAAGAACAGTCATAAAAACATCAATTACCATGCCATTACACTTACTCAAGCAACAGTCTAAACACAAAAAATATAAGCTTAGCTTGGTCAACTCAAAGCGCTCTTTTCCATTTTTGAATAGCTACATGTTTTGTCGGATTTCAGAGGTTTCAAAATGCCCAAAATAGGGACTAATATAGGCTACTCACCATAAGTAGAGTGGTCGGCAGTGTTTTGGGACAGGTATGCCAACAATCTTCTTAAATCACTCTCTCTCAACTCCTCCCTGAAATTTTTGGTCAAGTCATTTTCAAATATGGAGGACCATATTCAATGCAAACTTAATTAAACTGGCTTTGTATCAATTAATCGGGCTATGGCTGTGCACTCTAGGTATGTTCTTTAGTATAGAAAACAAATTCTCAGACAGCCTCATTGGCACTAAAGGTCAGTCCATGCTGAAGCACGTCTCTTTTTTTGCCCTGCACGTAGCTTCATGTCAAGTGTTCTTCTGGTGCTGAATGTTCATTGTGTCCTTAACCCGTTTCCACTGAATTCTTCCAGTTGCAAAATCCAGTAATGATGGACATGGTGTCTGCAGCATAGACTATATAAAAAGATGGACGAAGCAACCGTGATGTCACCCATTGGTTTCAGCATACCATTTAGGAAGCCTCGATTTTGGCAATTTGAATAGCGCCATTTTGTCACTTTGAAACCGGATGTGATTCCTATTGGACGAGAGCTGAATTGAAGATCCAGGGGGGAGCGAGAGGTAGGTCTATGGGTGGATCTGACCGTATCTGATGAGGACCAGAGGATGGCCATGACCCTGAAGCATATTCTGGCTTTATCATTGCTACCAACAGACAGGAAGCGTTCACGACCACCCCTGACCGGGACAACTTCCGGTTATGATGGCACTTCAGGACCGACACATCCAGAGGATCCATCTGAGGAATCGGTTCCAAACAGCAACAGACATGGCTCGGAACATGATAGGATGCCACGGACGCCCCATCCATGCCATGACTGTGAGGAATGTAGGCTTGTTTGCCAACCTCCAATAAACATCATAGCAGAAGAATATCTCTTCTTCATGGATGTCTGCATTCACCATAAGCTGCATGCTTCTGGCTCGGTACTGAAGTAACTAGCTAGCTAGCTTGCTAATAAGGCCACAGTTCGCTTTTACTGTAATAACCGCTAGCTAGCCAGCTAAAGTGATAACGAACTCTGTAATGAACGGCTAGTACACCAGTGTAGCGAGCAAGCTAGCTAGCTTGCTAATAAGGTTACAGTTCACTTCTACTGTACTAATTGCTAGGTAGCTAGCTAGCTAAGGTGATAATGAACTCTTTAATGATTAGCTAGCACACCAGTGTGCTAATGAGGCTGCAGTATACCACATGCATGCAGCTGCAATTCAATTAATTCTATGCTATTTCAACAGTGAGCTATACGAAGATCTGGCAAGACAAGTGTAGGGACCAGATTTTACACAACACAAGTTTTGAGCATGCGCAGTAATCGTGACACAGCTTGTTTAAAATAGGCAAAATAGTGTTGTAGACCTCAGTCTCTTACTCTCGCTAGTCTCTGCTTCCATACTAGGAGTTGTTGAATGATCCCATTTTGCCAGAGAAAAGGTATGCTGGAAAATTTTTCAGTGTTCCTTGACTAGGCTTCTTAAGAATCAGAATTTTCTATTTATGCCATTATTGTTCCAATTATATAAAACCAATATTAGTGCTTGGACTGTTCTTAGTCCTTAGGTCAGTACTCATCCATCCTTCGATCCATCCATCTTCTTCCACTTATCCAGGGCCGGGTCGCGGGGGTAACAGACTGAGTAGAGAGGCCCAGGTGCCCCCCTCCCCAGCCACTTCCTCCAACTCTACCTGGGACACCCCAAGCCGTTCCCAGGCCAGCTGGGAGATATAATCCCTCCAGTGTGTCCTAGGTCTGCCTCGGGGCCTCCTCCCAGTTGGACGTGCCTGGAAAACCTCTAAAGGGAGGCGTCCAGGAGGCATCCGGATTAGATGCTCGAACCACCTCACTGACTCCTCTCGACGCGGGGAGCAGCGGTTCTACTCTGAGCCGCTCCCGGTTGTCCGAGCTCCTTACCCAATCTCTAAGGGTCAGCCCAGCCACCCTACGGAAAAAAAGCTCATTTCGGCCTCTTGTATTCGCGATCTTATTCTTTCGGTCACTACCCAAAGCTCATGACCATAGGTGAGGGTTGGAACGTAGATCGACCAGTAAATCGAGAGCTTTGCTTTTATGCTCAGCTCCTTCTTCACCACAACGGACCGGTACAATGCCTGCTTCACTGCAGATGCTGCAGCAATCCGTCTGTCAATCTCACGCTCCGTCCTACCCTCACTCGTGAACAAGACCCCGAGATACTTGAACTCCTCCACTTGGGGTAACAACTGACCCCCCACCTGAAGGGGACAATGCACCTTTTTCCGGGAGAGAATCATGGCCTCAGATTTGGACGTGCTGATCCTCATTCTGACGGCTTCACACTCAGCTGCAAACCGCTCCAGTGTACGTTGGAGGTCACAGCGTGATGAAGCTAACAGGATGACATTATCTGCAAACAGCAGAGATGAAATCCTGAGGCCACCAAACTGGACACCCTCCAAACCTTGGCTGCGCCTTGATATCCTGTCCATGAAAATCATGAACAGAATAGGTGATGAGGCACACCCTTGGCGGAATCCAACACCAACTGGAAACGAGTCCGACTTAGGCCCAAGAATGCGGACACAACTCCGGCTTTGGTTGTACAGGGATCGAATGACTTGTATTAACAGCCCTGGAGCCCCATACTCCCGCAGCACCCCCCACAGGACACCTTTTGAGACACGGTCATAAGCCTTCTCCAAGTCCACAAAACACATGTAGACTGGATGGGCAAACTCCCATGACCCCTCCAGTATCTGTGCAAGGGAAAAAAGTTGGTCCACTGTTCCATGGCCGGAACGGAACCCGCATTGCTCCTCGTGAATCTGAGGTTCGACAATCGGGCGGAGCCTCCTTTCCCGCACCCTGGCATAGACATTTCCTGGGAGGCTGAGCAGTGTGATCCCCCTATAGTTGGAACACACTCTCTGGTCCCCTTTTTTAAAAATGGGGACCACCACCCCAGTCTGCCAGTCCATGGGTACTGTACCCGACATCCACGCGATGTTGAACAGGCGTGTCAACCATGACAGCCCACCAACATCCAGGGCCTTCAGCATCTCAGGATGAATCCGTCCATCCCTGGTGACTTGCCACTGCGGAGCTTTTCGACCACCTCAGTGACTTCCACCAGGGAAATGGGCAACGACTCGCCCAAGTCCTCTGTGCCTGCTTCCTCAATGGAGGGCATGTCTGCCGGATTCAGGAGTCCCTCAAAGTGCTCCTTCCACCGCCAGACAATATCCTCAGTTGAGGTCAGCAGTTCACCACCCCTGCTGAAAACAGCCTGGGCGAAGCCCTGCCTCCCCTTCCTGAGTCGTCTGACGGTTTGCCAGAACATCTTTGAGGCCACCTGAAAGTCCTTCTCCATGGTCTTCCCAAACTCCTCCCAAACACCAACTACCTCAGCTGCAGTCCTTCTAGCCTGCCGGTACCGGTCTGCCGAGTCGGGGGTCCTCTGGGCCAGCTAAGCCCGAAAGGCCATCTTCTTCAGCTTGACGGCCTCCCTCACTGCTAGAGTCCACCGAGTTCTTGGGTTGCCGCCACGACTGGCACCAACAACCTTCAGGCCACAGCTCGCAGCAGCCGCTTCCAGAATAGAGACTTTGAACAGGGTCCACTCGGACTCCATGTCCCCAGTCTCCCTCGGGATATGGGAAAAGCTCCTCCGGAGGGGAGAGTTGAAGTCCTCTACCAAACATTCCCAGTCCACCCTCAAAACACGTTTAGGCTTCCCAGGTCTGTCAGGCTGTCTTCCCCGCCATCTGATCCAACTGACCACCAGGTAGTGATCAGTTGACAGCTCAGCCTCTCTCTTCACCCGATTGTCTAAGACATACGGCCGCAGATCTGATGATCATCACTTTGGCTAAGGGTGCTCTGGTACCAAGTACACATATGAACACCCTTATGCTCGTCCATGGAGTTCTTTATGGATAATCCATGACTAGCACAGAAATCCAATAAGAAAACACCACTCGGGTTCAGATCAGGGAGGTCGTTCCTCCCAATCACTCCCCTCCAAGTGTCTCCGTCGTTGCCCACATGAGCGTTGAAGTCTTCCAGCAGAACTATGGGATCCCCAGTAGCAGCCTTTTCCAGGACCCCACCCAGGGACTCCAAGAAGGCTGGATACTCTGAACTGCTGTTTGGTGCGTAAGCAGTCAGAGCATTCCCCTCTGCAACCTGCAAATGAATTGCAGAGACCCTCTCGTTCACTGGGATGGACTCCAACATGACGGCACTCAGTCGAGGGGACAATAGTATGCCCACGCCTGGTCGCCGCCTCTCACCTTGGGCAACTCCAGTAAAGGAGAGTCCAACCCCTATCAAGGAGCTTAGTTCCAGAGCCAGAGATGTGCGTAGAGGTGAGTCCGCCTATATCTAGCCGGTACCGCTTAACCTCCCGCACAAGCTCCGGCTCCTTCCCCACCAGTGTGGTGACGTTCCATGTCCCAAGAACCAGATTCCATGACCGGGGCCCAGAACGGAAGGGCCCTCGCCCCCGTCTGCCAACCGATCTGCAGTGCACCCGTCCCCTACTGCTCTCCTCGTGGGTGGTGGGCCCACGTGGAGGCAGCTCCCCGTCGCCTCTTCGGGCTGAGTCCAGCCGGGTCCCAGGAAAAACCTGGCCACCAGGCGCTCGCCTGCGAGCTCCCCTCCCAGGCCTGGCTCCAGGAGAGGGCCCCGGTGTCCTTAATCTGGGCAAGGTTCGTATTTCCTTAAGGGAGCTCGTCATAGGAGACTAGGGAATTGCTTTTCGTCTGACCCCTCACCTGGGACCAATTTGCCGTGGGAGACCCTACTAGGAGCTAAGCTCCAGACAACACAGCTCCCAAGATCCCAGGGGCACGCAAACTCCTCCACCACGATAAGGTAGCGATTCACGGAGGAGAGTACACACTCAGACCTTAGCAATTTAAGCAATTCTTCACTTTGTACAAAAATATGAACATTTAAGACTGAAATTATTTATTTTTTAATTTATTTATATAAGTTGTTCAGCAGGTGTGCTCGCTGTTTTGCATGTAGAATATCTTTTCTTTGATCACATTCAGTACTTACAGTGTAATTAGGTAGTGGTCTGTTTAACTGAATCCATTAAAGTGAAGCACCATGCTGAAAGTAAACCAAAAATGCTCCGCCCCAGAACCTGCTGACTCAGGAAACCACAATAGACAACTATAAGCATAGTGTAAATGAGCATGAGTTGAAGTCAGGCTCTTTCCTGTGAGCCGTGAAGACCACTTAGCCACAGCCAAACTTCCTAGCAGTGCAGCATTAATCACCAGCTGTCCACTTGTTCCAGCCCCGCCTGAAAGGTCAGTTTCCTTTATGTACTCGTAGACAGTAGCTCCTTTGACCCCCTTTATTTTTGACACATTGCCTCCAACTCCCCCTCAACCTTTTTTGAATGCAGAGAAAAATTAGTCATTACATTGTGGCTATGTGGTCTAGAGGGACACTGTGTCCACATCTTCCAGTGACTCAAAGGTATGATGCATGGCCAATGAAGCGAGGGGGAAGGGGGTTAAAAGTAAGACATGAGAACTACAAATTGAAGACCTGGGTGCAAGAAGTACTTAAGTCACATTTTCCAAAAAATGAGCTGACACTACTTCCATAAAGTAGAGTGTCATGTGCATCATTTAAAGCCAAAAAATTCCAAATAGAAGTACTCAAGTCCTCAATACTGATATACGGCCTTCCCTGAATCTACTGAATTTTTGTGCAAGAAATACTCAAGTCTTTGCAGAAGCACTCAAGTCCTTGACGTCATCAGGAACAAGTGCCTAAGTCCATGACTGTCCAATCAGCTGCTAGTATGTGTCATGTGACAAGTGTAGCAAAAATGACTGTTTGGCAATCAGAAAATGATTGAAACGGCATTTGTGTGGTAAAAGTACCAAAGTCCATACATTTTATGGCAATAAGTACCGAAGTCCAGGCATTTTATGGTAAGAAGTACCAAAGTCCGAAACTGATTTTTCTTTTTTTTTAAGTAATAAAGATTTATTTTTCCACAAAAACGTGTCTGTCTACTTTGTATAACCCCTGGAACTAGCAGCAGGCGCCACTGAATGTTATCTTTTAAAAAAAGTATCTGCAGCATGTTTTCAAAACTTTGACCCTTAATATCTCAAAAGCGTTATTTTGTGACTAAAGTACTTCTTGCACCCAGGTCTTCAATTGAGTGGGGTGATGTCAATCACTGAGTTGGGACCGGACCAAACTGTGTCTTTATTTCCATTGCCATTATGGTCAAGAATTTAAACTGGGTAAACATTTCCTCCTTAACTGAGATTGATAATCTTAAATCATCTTTTGCGACTTACTCCAAAATTGTGTTTGCTAACATCGATTCTGGTTCTTATTCTTCATAAGTATTTCATTCAATGCTACAGCAACATTCCACCACCGGAAAAACTGCATATCCAGTTCCCTAACATGGTACCACTCTTCTGCTTGCTATAATTACCTTGCCTTCTATGCCAGCCATTTTGTAGGGGAAGTGAGTTAGTTTTTTTATTTTACATTTTTTCTGTTACACTGCAATTCTATAACCACGAAAATTCATAGAGTTGTGATCGATATGGAAGTACAACCCCAAAACATCAGTTGGAACAGTGTGTTAAATTGACATTAAAACTGAAAGCAGTGATTTTAAAAGTATCAGTCAGCTGTATTACACTGCAAACAATACAGAAGCACATTAATGTTTCACCATGTGAATTTGGGGCAACGAAGTTGGGGCGGAGGTTATGTTTTTGCCCCTGTTTGTTTGTTTTATTTGTCTGTCTGTCTATCTGTCTGTGAACAACATAACTCAAAAAGTAAGGCATGGATTTGTCTGAAATTTTGTGGGTGCATTGCTATTACATCAGGGATGGACCCTATTGATTTTCACCACAACCAGTGAAACAATATGGCCGCCACGGCAGCCATCTTGAAATCATATTACATGCGATCACTGAACTTTGCTCCCACTCACGAAGATTTGGATTGTGCTGCCTTGGCGGAGGTTTGCACTCTACGAGTGCCTCTAGTTTTGTTCTAAATTCCCACTCGATTTGAGCTGTTGTCAGCATAAATTGGTCAATGCCTGAGCTAATGCTCCCTGTCCTTTTCTGTGTTGGTTGTCTAATAATGGGAGATTTGTTTATGATCAATTTTTTTTTGGCGGTCGTTTCTTTGAAGTATGCATGAGTGAAATGTGAGTTGTCTTTCACGTTTATTGTATTGAGCGGATATTTACATTTGTGTATGTATTACTGTTTCTGGCTGTATATCACTGCTTTTATAGGTATGGGATCAGGGAAGTTCATTGCAGATCATTGATCATTGCATATTGCTACCATGTTTACTGAAGTAATACTGTATGTTTTAGCTTATGTGGTTAGCCTAGCTGGCATTATTGTTAGATTACTATGCAGTTGTGATAGTTTACTTACCGCTTCAACCATGTCATCACTAGTCCTCAATTGACCCTGTCTGAACTTTTTTTTTGGAATGGGTTGTAGGCCTGAATGGCATGAATGAATGTACACCACTCAGCCATAACATTATGACCACTGGCAGGTGAAGTGAATAAAAATGATTATCTTCTTACAAAGACACCTGTCAGTGGGGGGATATATTAGGCAGCGAGTGAATTTTTTGTCCTGAAAGTTGGAAGCAAGAAAAATGGACAAGTATAAGGATGTGAGCGACTTTGACAAGGGCAAAGTGGTAATGGCTAGACAACTGGGTCAGAGCATCTCCCCAAAACTGCAGCACTTGTAGAATGCCCACATGGAAAGAATCTATATGAACATATATGCGCATATATGCCGCATATAGGCCAAATTCAGGCACATATGTGTGCTTATAGAGGGCATATAGGTCTCCTATATAGCTCATATACCCAGTGGCAGGTTCTGTTTGTCATACCTATTGTATAGCTCATATCTCACTTTTGCAACTGTCATACATGATGCCTAGCTCATATTTTTATTCTCAAGGTAATATCTGCATATTATCTGCAAAGTCCCTTACAGAAATAACAAGAATTTCACGCAATAACTTATTAATTACATGTGAACATGTGAAATTGGCATCACATTTGATCCTAAATACATGTTGACATGTGACAACGGCATGTCATGTGTAAACCGGTCATTATGAACTATGGCAAGTGAGAGGAGACAAAAAGCTATGATATCAATACAAATATCTAATGCTATTTGTCACATTTTTTTCCTGAAACATTAACAATAACAATGTCATCAATTCTTTCTTGACCATACTTATTTCCATTCTATGAAGATTGAGTTGTGTATTGTGGAAGAGAAGGAAATGTATAAAAACAAAATGGTTTGATTATGTTTATTTCATCAAGTAAGCATTTTTTTCAAGTTTAAGTCACTGCCAGATTCACCACATTAGATAAAATTGGATTCACATCATTACAGCTCATACACATCCACTGAAAGGTTATACACTACACTCTTACATCCACCAAATGCAATGTTTTCCATCTTGTCTGTAATGCAGTTTCTAGATGAATATGGCTCAGAGGTCCTTAGTCTAAATGTAGCAAAATAAAACAAAAATAACAAAATAAAAGTACACAGAAGAACATACATTCAAGTAAACATGCCTTTCAAAAGTCATTTTCATCCCCACATCTATTTGAACATTTCACTGTGGTTAATGAATTTGAAGACAAAGTCTACATTTGTGTTCACAGTTTTAATGAACAGACACTTGTCTTTTATCTGAGATGCTTGTGTGGCAACTAAAGTCCCAGACTTTTTCCTACAGGGATGAAGTAACAAGGATTCTTAAATTACCACACGGAAAGAACCTATATAAACATATAGGTTTAATCTCCGCCTTTGATCAACCAGCAGTGCTCTCGGCAGCTCTTTTCAGAAATAGCGCGCAATTGGCCAATGCGCTACAGGGATGCAAATTGCGAGGGGCCTGCTGGGAAAGGTTATGTAGATAAGTCCTGTTGGCTAGACGGGCGCTCATATATGAGATTCTGACAGCTTTTTCATCCAGCCTTTCTCCGCCCTCGTTCAAAGCTCGTGAAGCATTGCCAAAGTATATTAGTTACGGTTGCGGGCCGTGTCCACTCTCCTAAGAGATCATTAGGGGGCCGCATATTCAAATTAATATCAGGACTTGTTCATAGTTACTTAATTGGATATTCCACGTTCAGATGGGTTTGGAACTGCCAAAAAAAAAAAAAAAAAAAATCAAGGAAGTTTTAATTGGCTGTTTTCATATATTATAGGTACCTGTATGTACATGTAGGTACCTATAATATATTAAAACAGCCAATTTTATGTATGTCGCATATATGCGAAACCTATATCTGGCCCTATATTAAAACCTATATGTTTATATAGGTTCTTTCCGTGTGGGTGTTCCCGGTCTGCAATGGTCAGTACCCACAAAAAGTGGTCCAAGAAAGGAAATCCGGTGAACAGGTGACAGGTTCATGGGCGGCCATGGCTCATTGAATCGCATGGGGTGTGAAGGCTGGCGTGTGTGGTCTGATCCAACAAAAGAGCTACTGTAGCTCAAATTGCTGAAAAAGTTCACATTGGTTCCGATGGACAGGTGTAAGAACGCACAGTGCATCGCGGTTTATTGTACATGGGGCTGCGTTGCCACAAACCAGTCAGGGTGCCCATGCTGACCCCAGTCTACCACTGCAAGTGCCTACAGGGAGCATGTGAGCATCAGAACCAGACCACGGAGCAATGGAAGAAGGTGCCCTGGTCTGAGGAATCATGTTTTCTCTTACAGTAAGTGTCAGGGTGGCATTAGCCACTACCGTCCTGCGTTGCAAAAAGTAAACGCGCTTAGCCTGCATCCCCTCCTGTAAGAATGAACAATGATCCAGCCTTCACAGGATCTGCAAAAGGAACGTGAACTGTTGAGACGAACACGTCTTTATCCATCCTAATTGTTTTAGTAGTGGTATATTATCTACAGCACAATTGAATACGAAACCAGTTTACTTGTGCCGTCGCTGCGTCTCTTGCAGTGTTTGACTTACTCATCAGACCTTGGCTGAGCCACCTCTTATTTTATATTTTAAGATGAGTGTATCTGCAGCATGAGCAAATCAATGGCCATTAATGATTTCTTATAGCTCACACAGAAATTCTTAAGTTGAGCAAACCAAAATTGTATCTACTATTTGATTGGCCAGTCTCAGATAGCAAGTTGAGGAAATCTAGATCTCCTGCTGACCTAATGTAAAGTTAGACACTGCTGACAGCTTCACGTCTGCCACCACCCTAGCTCGAACCTCATTTTACCAGTCCAAAATCAATTCATGTGAGTCCAACCCACGTGAACACTTTACTACGTCCTCTTCCATGCTCAGTCCCCCAACCTCCCTCTCCTCCTTACTCTTCTCTCTCAGCAGATCACTTCCAGACCCATTTTAGTGGAAGGCAGCTACCAAACGAAACTCATTCATTCATCCAGTAATGCTCCCTACGCCCCATGACAAACCTATGGCTACACTGAGTGCCTTCAAGATGTTAGAGGCCCAGAAATACCTAATAATATACTTGACAGGTCTTATTCCCAGCCACAGTGCTTTCCCTCCTGGGAAAACCTCTTGCTTGTGTAACAGAATGCAGAATGAGGATCATTGGCCAAAATTTGGGCCGCTCATTTTCTGAAAAGCTGTAAGACACTGAATATCACCATAGGTTAACAATAGCTTCTTCAGTGGTGTCTTCATTCATCGACCGCTCAGTTTTAGGAGACTTCCATTTTTTTGTCAATGCACGCACATTGTCTGCTCAGCGATACTTCTACCTGCTGGTAATATACTGGTACTACCATTACAAAATGAATAAAATAAGGTCAAAACATTCTTATTAAAATTAACAGTAATTTTACAGTCCAACCAGAAACACACATAGAAAGCTGTAACATCTCACAGTAAATTCAGTAAATGATCAATAGTCAGAAACTGTCTTATAGCATAACAATCTCCCCATCAAACTTAAATGTCTTTGTGGAGACTTCCATTTTTCATCAACGCGCACGCATTGTCCGCTGCCAATACTCCCACCTGCTGGTCACATACAGGTACTATCATTACAAAATGAATTAAAAAAAAAAACATTCTCCTTAAAATGAACAATTTTACAGTCCAACTTGAGGAACACAGACAGCTGTAACATTTTACAGTAAATAAAGTAGATGATCAATAGTCAGAAACTGACTTATTGCACCACAACATCAGACAGATACCTCTGGATATTTAGTTACAAAGGCATCTCCATTTAACATACTGGCTCTTCTGACTTGTCATATGTTAGTATACTTCAAATAGAACATATAGAAACCAATGTCTCAGTATGCCACTGCGTCCATGAGTCACTAGGTACCTTCTAATCAATGTAGAACCCCCAATCTGCACAAATTTGGTATGTCAAGGTAAATCCTAGTACAATTTAAAAAAAATACTAATTTGAAAACCATTCATGCACAGCAACACATTTTTAGCATTCAATTCAATTTATTTGTATAGCACTTTTCACAGATTGAATGTCACAAAGACGCTTTACAGTGAGAGATTAAATGAATGAATGGGCAGTGCCTAGACTATTCCCCACTATAGCAAATGAGGCAAAAAACTCCCAGTGGGGAGAAAAATCCTCAAACAGTGGTGAGAAAAAACTCCCCAGTGGGAAGAAATCTCAGGAGGAATGTGGCTATAGTGGGGAAGCCCATCCTCCGCTAGCAAATTAATAGGTCAAGGTCAAGGTCAAGGTCAAGGTCAAATTTATTTATGTAGCACATTTAAACAACCAAAGTCTGCCAAAGTGCTGTACAAACTAGAAAGCACTAAAGTATTAAAATACAACTATAGAAATAGAAAATACAATGTTAGAGCGCATTGTACACAAAAAATGTTAAAGTGCAACAATAGAAAACAAAGTAAAGTGGACAATAAGCACAAAAATCAATAAAACAGTCCATTTATCAGCAATGTTCGGCTCAACATGAATCAAAAGCCAACGAGAAGAGATGAGTCTTCAACAATGACTTAAACATCTCAAGAGTCTGGGCAGATCTAATAAACAGCGGTAAGCTGTTCCACAATTTAGGGGCAGCCACTGTGAAGGCTCGGTCACCTTTAGTTTTGAGTCTAGATATCAGGATATCTAAAAGCAACTTATTTGTTGACCTCAGTGCTCTAGCTGATGTGTGAACATGGATGAGTTCAACTAAGTACTGGGGGGCCAGGCCATTCAATATCTTAAAAACAAACATCAAAATCTTAAAATCAATCCTGAGGCGAACAGGAAGCCAATGCAGAGAGGCCAGAACCGGTGTGATGTGGTCACGTTTTTTATTACCGGTCGAAAGGTGAGCAGCAGCATTTTGCAGCAGCTGCAGACGCCGCAGAGAATGTTTGTCTAAACCCACATACAGAGAGTTGCAGTAATCAAGCCTAGACGTAATGAAGGCATGGATAATTCTCTCCAAGTCTTTGGGTGAGAGATAGGGCTTTACTTTGGCGAGCAGCTGAAGCTGAAAGAAAGCACTACAGAGCCAATTTGCCTGTCAAATTTAAAAGCACTATCAAAAGTGACGCCAAGGCTTTTTATAAAAGAACGTTTTTTGGAAGCCAGGGGGCCCAGAGCACCAACAGAGTCATTTACACATTCCAGATGTCCAAACACAATAACCTCAGTCTTATTGTCATTTAGATTCAGGAAATTTAGGTGCATCCAAGTTTTTATGTCATTAAGACAAGCTAGCAGAGGCTGCAGAGAGTCCTTACATTTTAATTTCAAAGGTAGGTACACTTGGACACCATCTGCAAAACAATGAAAAGAAACATTATTTTTACAGAGAATGGAACCTAGGGGCAGCATATTCTTTTCATATATAAAGAAAACAATAAAGGGCCCAAAATGGAGCCTTGGGGGACCCGACCAGGTAAGAGGGGCCACATTAGAGGAGAATTCACCCAGATGGACAGAGAAACTCCTGCCGGTTAGGTACGACTGGAGCAGCTTGAGGGCAGCACCTTTAATGCCTACGCAGTAATCTAGGCGTGATAAGAGGATCCTATGATCAACAGTATCAAAGGCAGCCGTCAAATCTAAGGTCACCAGGATAGCAGCACATCCTGAGTCCACAGTTAAGACAAGATCACTAAAGACTCTTAAAAGAGCAGTTTCAGTGCTGTGACCAGACCTAAAACCAGACTGAAACTTCTCATAAATATCATTTTGTACAAAAAATAATTGCAACTGTACAGCAATTACTTTCTCTAACACCTTGGATAGGATGGGTAATTTGGAGATGGGCCTGAAGTTGGAGAGAACAGAGGGGTCCAGGCTGGGCTTTTTCATTAGTGGCTGCACTATAGCATGTTTAAAAGGGGCAGGAAGACACCCTGAGCTAAAACAAGTATGAATCAAAACAAGAATAAAAGATCCAACTGAATCAAAAACCTCTTTAAAAAGGTGAGAGGGAATAATGAGAGGCAGTTTGTGGGCCGCATCCCACGAACTATATCTGACAGTGAGGACAGTGATATAGGCTCAAACTGGTCAAAAACAGCTGGGCACATGGGAGGGTCAGAGGGATCAGACTCAGCAAGAGATGGTACAGAATGGAGAGCAGAGATTTTCTCGACAAAAAAGTTGAGGAAATCATTACAGAGAGCAGTAGCTGGAACAATGGGAGCAGTATTGCATGGGTTAAAAAGAGAATCCAAAACGCTAAACAGAACCTTGGGTTTATCAATTTTGAGACAATACTAATAAAATAAAGTAATAACAGAATAAAATGGTAATAGAGTTCAATTAAAGTCCATCTAAACAGTGGCGTCTGTAGCTCCAGGAAGTGGCATGTCGAGGGTGATGCAGACCTGGATCAGGACCGGATCAGGGCAGCAGGACAGCAGCAGCCAGCGCTCATAGTGAGGGACAGGGCTTGGACGGTCCAGGTCTCAGGGTAGTGGAGGGAAAGATCCTCGGAAAGAGACACAGAAAAAAGGGGGGTGAGGCACTGGATAAAACTACTGAATATTAATAAAAATACTGTGTCGTGTCTTGTACCAAGTAAGAATTTAGGATCAATTGGTCTGGAAACAGTCAACACCCCTGCATCCACTTGTAGCAGCACGGAGGCCCTACACTTACACCAGGCTGCAAGATCACTTTGATTTTCTAAACACTAGTACCATATGGACCTCCCCGGTGACTAAGGCTGTAGCAAGCCCCACTGGCACCGTTAATGCATGCTCAGTGCCACCGGTTCCACATCGATTTACTTAACAATACCACAGTAACATATGGACCTTCCCAGTGACTAAGGCTGTAGCAAGCCCCACTGGCACCGTTAATGCATGCTCAGTGCCACCGGTTCCACACGGATTCGCTTACTACCACCAGTACCATATGGACCTGCCCAGTGACTAAGGCTGTAGCAAGCCCCACTGGCACCGTTAATGCATGCTCAGTGCCACCGGTTGCACATGGATTTACTTAACAATACCACAGTACCACATAGACCTTCCCAGTGACTAAGGCTGTAGCAAGCCCCACTGGCACCGTTAATGCATGCTCAGTGCCACCGGTTCCACACGGATTCGCTTACTACCACCAGTACCATATGGACCTGCCCAGTGACTAAGGCTGTAACAAACCCCACTGGCAGCGTGAATGCATGCTCAGTACCACCGGTTCCACATGGATTTACTTAACACTAGCTTCCAATATCATGTGAACCTAACACGAAACTAGGTTGTAGTCAGTCCCACCAGAACCAAATAAGTATTTATACATATCTAATCATGAACTAATCATAGGGTTGACTAAAAAGTTAAGTTTTCAGCCTACTCTTGAAGACAGAGAGCGTGTCTGAAGCCCGAATTTGTCTCGGGAGATTGTTCCATAAAATTGGCGCTTTGTAAGAGAATGGTCTGCCTCCAATTGTAACTCTGGATATATTTGGAGTATTCAAGTACTCAGCACCTTGTGAACGAAGTAATCTTGGCGGGGAGTAAGGAATGAGAAGACTGCTAAGATATTCCGGGGCCAAGTCATTTAAAGCTTTGTAAATTAGTAGTAGTATTTTGTACTCAATTCTAAATTATACAGGCAGCTAATGAAGAATTTTGAGCACCGGGCTAATGTCATCATATTTCTCAGTCCTTGTCAGAACCCTAGCAGCAACATTCTGCACCAACGGAAGGCGTTTCAGGGCCGAGCTAGTGCAACCAGACAGTAAGACATTATAATAGTCCAGCCGAGAGGACACAAATGCTTGAACCATTTTTTCAGCGTCCTGAAGGGACAACATTTTTCTGAGTTTAGATATATTTCTAAAATGGAAAAAAGCCATTTGAATGATATGTGAGCCTGGAAAGAGAGTTCTGAATCAAGAATCACGCCAAGGTTTTTAACAACAGCTTTGGCAGAAACAGATAGGCCATCTAAGTTGAGAGAAAACTTAATGAATGAGTCTCTAAGAGATTTGGGACCCAGTACCAATATTTCAGTCTTATCTGGATTTAGTTAAAGAAAATTTTGCGTCATCCATGCTTTAACAGCTTTAAGACACATCTCTAATCTAGTTACCTGATCATTTTCACCCGGCTTAAAGGATATATAGAGCTGCGTGTCTTCTGCATAACAATGGTATTTAGCATCATGTCTACTTATATTTCAAAGGGAAGCATGAATAGAGAAAAAAGCAAAGGACCCAGAACAGATCCTTGAGGTATTCCAAAGTTTACCTTGGAATACTCTGAACATTTGTTATTTACCCTGACAACTGAGATCTATCAGACAGATAAGACTTAAACTCATTCCAACATGAGAATTTAATTGATAATTGAAAACATAAAATGTCCTGACTGCAATAGCATCCACTGTCCACCATACTATAGGGTAACTTCACCATACCTTTTTAATCACTCGTTGAAAATTTGAACACTGATGACACCAGCTGGTCAAGTCTAGCGAGTGGAATTTCCCCTCACACTGTCATTATGCCGGTCTTCAGCAGCACAATTATGTGGGACCTTCGTTGCAGTATATTTTGCTTCATAATGTGTTGTGCCTTCTAAATTGGAGAAAGGTTAGGACTGCAAGCATCTAAATCTAGCACCTGCACTCTACTTACGTGAGCATGAACTTGTATAGTGCAAGCACCAGTAAAAATGGACATCCATAAAAACATAAGGACAAAACAATTTGGTTTCCAATTTGCAAAGGTGAAGAGAGCTCCAAACAGTAGCTATCAGTTCATCTGCCACCCCAAACTGAACAGCCGGAAAGAAAAAGAAAAGGGGGGGCGGGGGTTTCTCTAGGGCTGTTTTAGAGAGCCTTTTATTCATGAATTTCAGTCACGTGACGTTTTTGTTGTGAGCGCCATCTTGAGCACCTACCAGGGACCGAGGCGCAGCTACGACCATAGACCGTATGAGCTACGATGAAGGATGTCTCAGTCTTTATTTCTCCATAACAACAGACTAACTCTATATTATCCCGCTTATTACACGGTTTATGAGTAAAATGATTAAATTCAGACGTAATGTTGATCAAAATACGACTTCTATCGATTTATAAATTGCATCATTTCGCGAATCTGCAAGTCCTGTCACTTCTCCGCTGTTTTGCTCACCCTTCACGGTTGTGTGTTGGCCTGTAACTAAAAACCGGGTACCCGGGTCCCGCCCGAAAGGTTTGGGTCCCGGCAAGAAAATTGCAACACCCGTTTCCCGAAAATCAGTACATTGATTGTGCACACGATAAAATGATGGGTAATCATTAATGGCATCACCCAGACATTCGCTTATGTAGGCTGCATTATTTATTCCTGTAGCTCACGACTGTCGTGCGCCAACGATTAGCTTATCAACTTACTTGAATGGGAAACAGATGAAGAATCAATCAGTGTCAATTTGGAGATTTTAATCAAGAATCTATTAATCCCTACCTCCTTGGTCTAGTCAGCTCAAGGCCGCTAGCTGCCTTCGATCTCATCGGCGTCATGGTTTTTTTTTTCTTTTTCTTTTCAATAGTTATGATGATGAATTTTGATGATATTGATACAAAATACATTATATATTTATTGTCATTGTGATTGATAGTCCCGGTTGATAGTAATAGTGATGATGAATACGGCGATTCGGTATTCCCCTTACGAAAATGAACTAAAGAGTTACTATAGTATACTATAAGAATTGTATAGTGTTCTAAAGTGTGGTTGTAGTGTTCTATAGTACGTTTCACCAGCTATAGTATTACAATAGTTTTTTCTACAATATTTCAATAGTAACACTAAAATCTCTATAGTGTGTTCCAAAAAACCATACACTTAATACAGTAATACTATAGTTTTTGATGGTAAATTTATGGTAAATTTTATGGTATTCCAATAGTGGTTTTTTGTAAGGGTCGGTAACGATTGAAGTTGATGGAATAATTATCAAATGATGATGATAATGAGGAAATGGGAAATTCAGGGGTGCAGATATGATTTTGAGTTTTGACGATGGGATTGTTATGATGGAACAATGAAATACTTACTATTAATGATAATAATGACATCAGTCGGACATCCGTACACTTTGATATAGTAAGTTAATTTGGAAAATACATTTGGAAAGTAAAATATCGTATTTGAAAATACCTGATCAGTCCATCCAACTTTCGTGAGTTGACAATGAAACACCACCTCGAACAGTTATCTTTCTGTTTCTCGGTCTTTCTTTCTTTAGTGTACGTAAACCAGTGGCGTACCCAGAACTTAAAATTGGGTGGGCACTAAACATTTCTTTAAAACATTTATTCGTTCTGACTCGATCGCAGTAATTTTTTTTCTAATTAACTATAAATTCAATCCGAAAACACTCCGCACTATCAGGTGTTTCTTATTCACCTCGTTCAGGCAAAAGACAATCATTCATTTGGATGCGCAATTTTGTGCTTTTCATATCAGTGGCGTAGACACACCTGAAAATTGAGCGGCCACACAACATCGGTTTATTACAATTATTATACCTAACTTGTTCTCAGCCATTTTCCTTTGTTAAAGCAATTTCCATTTATATGAATAATCAACTGGCAAAAAAAAAAAGACACGGCTTCTTTCGTGGTGCGATCTAAGGGCGACTAATCAATAGGAATTATTCAGTTCAGCAAAATAAGTTACTCATAAGTTGTGCTTAGTTTTAATAATACTTTTCGAGAGGTAAACTGTTCTGGAACTTCCGCGCTACCTTTTGGGCTCATCAGGCGATCTAACCTGTGCTTCATGATCGATTGAATTATTCAAACTGAACCAAAGACAGAGATTTGAAATGCACAAATTTGCGCATCCAAATGAATGATTGTCGTTTTGCCAGAACGAGGTGAACAAGCAACACCTGATATTGAGGAGTGTTATCGTATTGAAGGCATAGTTAATCAGAAAAAAAATGATTGCGATTGAGGCACACCGAATTGTTTTAAAGAGATATTTATTGCTCACGCAATTTTAAGTTCTGGCTGCACTACTGACGTAAACGTGTTTGAAACTTTGAGGTAAAGAATTAACGCGGACATGCATGCCTCGTAGACGAGAGCTGTGACACCGGGTCCGAGGCTCTGATCGCAGTTTTGGTTTCCAGCCACAACGTGGAAGGAGCCTCCACTCTCCCTGTAAAAAGTTACAGGTCATTTATCTAACATCACAAGCTGTTTAATGAAGGTAAAAATGGAACATTAGGTAAATATCCTGCATAGTTCTTCTCCTCTGTCTCCTCTGATCAGAGCAGCATCCCTAGCAACGGCCTGTTTCACTTAGCAACAGTCTGTTATACAGAAATAAAAGACCATAAAATGTAGAATCAGAGTTTAATTCATTAATCAAAATGCAGCATTCAAAAGAGCCGAATCATAAAAAATGTTAATCCATTCTTTTTGTGAGACTTCTTATCACAGCCCACGGGGCGACAGATAGACAGCCTGTTGTAAGTCAGTACCTAAAATGGCGGCGCCTAGAGTTTGAGAGCGGTCACGTGCGTCTATGACGTCAGCTGACATGTATGAATACTCTAAACCCCTCCCACTGATTAATTAGAACAATTAATCCAGTAACCTTGTTTTAATGGGGAAACCAGAGTAGGAAACATTACATTCTGAAAACGCTTGCAGTTAACAACAAGAACCACTATTTCTCATGATTACATTTTCCAAATATCACAATACTTGGCCACAAACAAGCTTTACAGGATTTGGCCAATCCAACATGCAATCGGCACAGGTGTGCTGATCCACAAAACCTCCAAAAAAGGCAGCTCAAAGAGAAAGTTTATAAAAATGCGGTTTGCCAACTCAGGCCCACGTGTTAAGATTGCTCATGCAAAAATAAAACTCTAACTACAACCAGTGACATTACTATAATGCAAGTCAACACTCAACCTATTTTCGAGTAAGAATCGGGTAATAGATTGAATTAATTTACTGAGCAAATGGGCTTTCAATAAGCTGCGTTGCCATTAATGATTAAGATGTACAGCTTTATGTCCATGAGGAAGGCAACAATATGAGATCGCTTGGATCGCTATGAACTGAAATTTCTCTAAAATCCATCTTGAAGGAGAATGTAATGTAGCAAATGCTGCAGAAGGTGCTATTTAGATAAGGTTTAGGTTTAATTTAATTGGATAATTTCCGTTCCAGGAGCTGGACTGAAGATCCAATGAATGACTCTGCTACCTTGAAATTTCGACTTATGATATGCATATTGAATTATTTTAGAAGCATGCCATGCATTGAACTTTTACAATCCACAAATAAACAATTTACTAAATTATTCAATTACCAATGCTTTGACATAAGACCTTCTAATGTACATAAAAACATTTATTTTATGCTGTCTTTTATACACAGGTTTCTTGACTATTTTCAGTTTCAAGGACTTTTGAAAAATTTGCGATGGTCGCAAAGGAATACAGCTTGAAAAGCATGAAAAATCCCATTTTCATCAGAATTAGTTCATATTAGTATATTAGAGAATCATTGACCCTCTAAATTTTTGACTAACTTGCTTGGTGGTCCAGCTATATTTACTTGAAAATCATCACATTATTGGGGCAGGTTTGAAGTGTTCATCAAAAATACTCTTCAAACGAAGATGCGGACATTTCAGAATCATCCGGCCGCTGACAAAAATGCAATGCAAAAATGTAAGAAAGACTTGAAGCCTCAATCAGCAACAAAGTACTGAGATTTTGAAGCCTTATATTGTCTCTAATTAGAAAGAGAGAAAAACTGCATCAAAGATTCAACTGTATTTTAATTCCATTTATGGGTATAAGAGATAAAACACCAACATTCAGATTGCTTCTTTTAGAAATGGCGCTCATTGTACGCATTAGTAACGTAAAACAGCGTCTTTACATATTCTTTAAGTTAATTATTACTATTAGGCATATCAATCCTTTCACGTAAAAGTGCAGATCATAGATGCTAGCATATATGGAACTGCTCAAATGATGCACTCAGTTGCAGTATCCTATCAATATGTTGTACACCCAAAACTTACGCTGAATTTAAAATATAGACGTGTTAAGACCAAAAACTGTTTCCCAGGAATTGTATGAATTAAGCTCCTAAACCAAGCCTGATCTGCAAACAGCCATACATATTTGCCAATATTCTCTATCCAGCAGTTGATAAAAATAATCACTTGTGACAAAAAAAAAAAAAAATCTGTTCTGTCCTAGCACCACAATAGCCCAAAGGTATGCCAATTTAGTAGTGAGAAAAAGATCTCGAAAGCAAAAATTCAACATGGTATTAATTCTATGTCATTCTACTGTCCTTTATAGCCATCAGATATTAAATACATATATTAATCTACCATTGATTTATGCATAGATACATCCCTCACAGTATTCAGTTATCAGTTCTCACTGCAAAAAGTCTCTCCCGGAAATCCAGTCTGATTAGTAGCTGCAAACATCATGCTGGGTAAATGTGCACTGGTAGGTCACCCCATCATCACTCTTTCTCAATAATAATCAGTTGATTCACGTGTTTTATCCAAGAGAGGACAGCATGACTTTTCCAATAATAATTAATAGAAATGAATTGGTCGTTCAGAAAAAGTACATAAACCCCCACATAACAGCAAGTCAGGTCACATCTTCTCAACTTTGCGCATTTGAAATTACTGGAGGGCATGGAAACACGCAGTCTGAGAAAGTGTTCACTTCGTATATACGAGATTGTCAAGCTATACAGCCATCTTACAAATATAGACACTAGGAGTGAGTCCAAAGGGGACAGTACTGAAGGGTTGTCTGAGCCTGACAGAGTTGATTCGTTGGAATTGGCCTATCATCATGGGGAAGTTCATCTCCTTGATGTGTATTATGGTTCACAATATTTGTTATTTAGCTAGTTAACTAGTCTTTCCCAAATTCCACTGTTGCCATGATTTTTATATCATTATAGTCACATTGGTTTTTATCACTAATGCTGCATTTCCACGAAACGCAAAACGAATCATTTGCGCGGCCAGATTATACGCAAAGTCAATACAAAGACGCGAATACACGCAAGAAGGTATTAACTCGCATCTTTGCATTGACTTTGAATGTAATCTGGCCAGGCAAATAATTCGTTTTGCGTTTGCTGGACACGTAGCATAACTGTTAGCCTTTGCTGATAACACTGAACATAGTAGTATCTTGCGAAATGTGGTGATCTGTTTTTGAATTTCCACCACATTCAATAAAAAAAAATGGTTTACGCTGTATTATCCTGCGGACAGCTTGACGACATGTTTGGCTGTTATATTTGACGCATTGATTTGCATTCAAGGTAGAATAGCCCATTGCCTTCTCTTCCCTGATGGTGGAATATCTTTTTTGTATATATACGGTATATTTTGGATATTGCTGTAAGTGAGTTGGTCCTTATAAAGCATAAAAACGGTTATACAAGATTAGTTTGCGCTTTCGTACTAAGTGAACACTACCATGTCAGCTGCATGGGTCCAATCAAACTTTCTCTGACCATCTGTGGAAGGTAGCAAAAAAGGTAGTTTGCCCAATACTAAGATTCCAGGGGCAAGTGCAACAAAAAATGCATACTGTACAATGTTGCATTGTTTTGCTGAAATATACAAGGCCTTCCCTGAAAGAGACGTTTTCTGGATGGGAGCATATGTTGTTGTAAAACCTCTATATACTTTTCAGCATTGATAATGCCTTTCCAGATGTGTAAGCTCCCAACGCCATAGGCACTAATGCAACCCAATACCATCAGAGATGAAGGCTTTTGAACTCTGCACTGATAACAAGCTGGATGGTCCAAAAAGGAGAAGGAGCGAGAAAGGGGAGAGCGGACGGCTAGTCCGATCTCGTGAAATAAAGTGCATTATTTTACTGTAATATAACTCTCTCTAGGCCATTGGAGTAGAGTTTTTATCTCTTAAGTTGTCGGATAGATAACGGTACGAGATATTACGGAGTAAATTATCGAGTTACAAGTGAAAACCTAAGATTTGTCTAGAAACGCAGCCAAGGACAGCAGCCATCTTAGATAGCTAATCCACGTGCATGCTTAGTCATAACTGTGTTTCAGATGGTAATCCACCATTTGTGATTGCTGTTACTTTGGTAAATGTATGTCTGGACACCGGAGAGATCGTCTTTCGTCTGGCCAAGGCGAACTGAACTGACAGCGACGGACATTCCAAGAGTTCGCGTGTGCAGGAAGAGCAACGTGGCTGCTCTTCTCGACTCCGAAAACGCGACTCCATTTCTTTTATTTTTGCTCACGGTGCGAAGCCGCCGTTTAAGTTTGTGGCCTCAACGAACCCAAGCAACGAAACAGGCATGCGATGGTAAACTGTGGGGTATTGCCGGCATAGGATATATTTTTACTTCATTTAAACTTTGTTTCATTTAGCCGAAACCGGGTTGTGCATTGAATGCGCTTGTATCGAGAATATTCCTTCGTATTGCAGTTGTACATGTGATGTAAAATTTGCTTGCGGTTGCTACTACTGTTATGTATAATACCAATTCTTGAAAGCGTTTGTCTGAAGCAAAGTGATGAATAATTTTGACCGGGATTGTATTATACGCCATTCGAATTATATTAAAGCATCCAAATTGTAGCCTATTGAAAATGGAAACAGAAGTGTGCGCGGAACATCGGGTTGATTAAGTGAATTCTCTACCAGGGCCTATTAATGTGAAAATGATTTTAAGTGACTTCATGAGAAATTATTTGAACAGTTGATGTAATGGTTTCAAATAACTGAAGGAAATTAAGCACAAGACGAAAATACTTTGGAAGAAAAAATCTTTTATTGTAATTTCCTTTGATACTTTGAAGTAAAAGCTTCTGTGATTTATTACACTTTCAAGTGCCTTTCTTATTTTCTGTGGGGAATCTTGTAGTTTATTAAGACAATATAATCCCTTAACTGCCGCCTGCATTTTCTCACATTTGGCCAGGCCCTAATTAGGGTCCAGTGATAGTTAAGGGGTTAAATAGCTCTTTCCAAAACATCAAAACATTAAACATCTAAAATTTATATACACTTTAGTTTAAAAGAACTCAGGGCGCCCCAAAAAGAGAGTTGGGATATTTTAAAGTGACGTGCCCATCACCATGGCATGGGGGCGCTACAGTTGTAATAAAGGGACGTTCTGTGCCCCCCGCCCCCAACTCCCAGTTCTGTCGCCACCACTGTTTTAATCCTAATCAGGATCCCGGATTGGGACCAAGTTCAAATTAGCCCTACTCAAGCCAATTCATCTATTCAGTTATCAAGAACAAGCTTCCACTTCTAATCAGGGTCCAGGACTGCAAATGCATTCTTGTTAACCCTTCAAAGTTTGTTCTCCTTGTCCAGTTTATAATTAAGGTCCAGGACTGGGACCATATTCTTTTCAATCCTTCCAAGTTGGTTCTCCTTATCCACAAGCTTCCAATCCAAATCAGGGTCCAGGACTGGGACCACAGTCCTCTCAACCAACCTCCTCATCCTCTGAAACAGCTCAGTGCTGGTGAATTCTGCACAACATCTGGCTGAATCCCGGAAGCTACAGGCTGGTGCCTATCAGCTCAGCCTTGTCTGTTACATCTTTGATGAAGTGTACCATCCTTGTCTGGGTTTCCACCCCCACTTCATCATCAAGAGTTCCGTCCCTGATCTGTACTGTATTGCTGTCAATAAACCACCAGTTGGATTGTACGCCTGACTCTGCTCTTGATTCCTGGTCTGGACCGTAACACCACATTTCCTGAGCTATGAAAATAAAAACAAATTTGACATAATGGGAAGCATTAAGCATTAAGGAACCATTCCATGGTGTCTTATTAACTCAATTTTGACTTAATTTTGGCCCACTAATTAGTTGATCAGACAATGCTGATGCATAGCCCGAAGGATAGCCAAGGCAACACCATGCTTTGTGTTGTTGATTAAGGGTCAATGTGCACCAGTTGCAATATGTAAATCGGACCAATCAGGGCACAAGATATGCTTAGGAGAGCAATGCACATTATGCGCGTCCATCAGCCCACGTCATGGCAGTTCTGTTCTGCAGTGACATGGATGTGAACAGGCAATAATTGATGATTAGCTGTTAGAGTATACTATGACATGATAATGATAAATAATTATCTCTAAATATTTAATATCTCAAAATGTTTATCTCTACAGTAGGCTATCTCCCTTTCAGCATATTTATTTTTTGTTTCTATTGTTCGCTGAAATGTCATATGTTTTTGCTGATAAAGTAGGCCAACCTCCATCAAAACTGTTGGGGCGCCCCGGTGGCTCATCGGTCTAAGCGCGCGCACCATAAAGGCTGTGGCCTTCCTGCGGCGACCCGGCTTGATTCCGGGTTGGGTCATATGCTGCATGTCTTCCCCATTCTTCTCCCCAACTTTCCTGTCTCTCTCTACTGTGTGACTATCAAATAAAGGAGAAAATCCCCAAAAATAATTTTTAAAAAAAACAAAAACTGACTGGTAGTTATTGTTCAGCATTTGTCTGGCACAATTTTACATAATTGACCTGACTGACATGATACTTATCTCTAAATATAAACTCATAGATTTTAAAAACACGCCACCCATTTTCCTCACAATTTAAGAAATCTGATTTCATACTTCCAAGAACAAAAGTTGAACTTGTACACTGAGCACATAATATTGAAAATGGGATGACAATTTCTCTCATTCCACTTCAGTGGTTCGCGACATAACCAATTCGTTTTATCCTCCTAGGTTGAGCGGTAGCCCTTCCGAAAGTGAGTTGATTTTGACCACTCCCAAAAATGACGAGGTCCATGGCTATAAAAAGACCACAAAATGAGATGGTTCGGACAAGTCTGCACAATGCCTCGACTGAGTGATCCACACAGGAACCGAGCCATTGGTTTGGCTGATGAGAAGTTGCCAGACGAATGAATGTCAGCCATTCCACAATAGTGGGTCTTCAGCAGCGATATAATACCTCTGGGACTGTTGCAGACCGCCCGCAGCCAGGTCAGCCACGCGTGACTACCACTCGTCAGGATCGTCACATCCGCCTGGTTCATCTGAGAAACAGATTTCAAACAGCATCGCAAACTGCTGCCACCATTGTGGGGAGGCACCACTGACCTGTGTCTAGAAGAACAGTGAGGAACCACCTGCGTGACGATGGAATTCGACCGTACCATCCGGCCACTGGTCCGGTACTCACAGCTCGCCGTCAGCAGGACAGACTGCAGTGGTGCAATGCTCACAGATGCTGGACCATTGCAAAATGGTCATCTGTAATATTCTAAGATGAGAAAAAATTTCAGTGTTTCTGGTCAGACGGTCGAACACGTGTGTACCGGAGAAGGAACAAATGGCATGCAGCTGCCTGCATACAGGAGGTGGACAGATGGGGCGGCCCCAGTATCATGGTCTGGGCAGGCAGTACATCTGATCTCCGGACTGACCTTCACTTTATTGACGGCAACCTGAATGCGCAGAGATATTGTGATCACATTCTGGATCCAGTTGTTCGGCCCTTCATTCAGCAAGTCGGAAGGGGTGCTGTGTTCCAGCAGGATAATGCCAGACCACACGTGGCTCGGATTTGCAGACAATATCTCGAGACCAACAACATCAAGGTTCTGCCTTGGCCAGCCCGAAGTCCTGACCTAAACCCCATCGAGCATCTGCAGTGCATGCCACGATATGGGCGCGATTGCGCCGGCGCCCGTCAAGTCATCCTCACGGGCGCAATTTAACACGCCCGTCAGTCACTTCACAGGCGCGCCACTATTTTATCCAAGCGTTAGCCCATTTGACCTACCTCAGTAGACCATGATGATGACAACGTCATAATCAAAACTAGCAATCGCAACATTCTCTCATATCAAGGCAACCTGTGCCAGCTGTGAGGAAGCATGCTCATATTCAGTTCGGTATATCCGATCCATCATCATAGCCGTAACTAGCAATCTCGGACCTCGGTAAAAAATTGAGAGAGAAAAAAATAATTCAACGTCTTTATCATTCAGGTTTTGTTCTACGTATCTTAAGTGTAACCATCTGAACATGCAATGTTACATTTCACCAAAAATCAATTTCTGTTTGCACATTATTATTCTTTTCCTCTTATCTATGCATGTATTGTTTTGGAGAGTTTTCTTTAATTCAGCAGAATTTTTATATTAATGCTGTTTGATCTTTGACATTTTGGCGACCTAACTTCCTCCAAATTCGCGGTATTCTCCTCAGTATTGAGCTCTGCATTGGAGAGGTAAGATGAAACAAGTGCTCTTCAGTGGTTTTGTAAAACGCAGTAAAATGCTAAACGTAGGCGAATATACTTCTTTCTAGAGGTCAAAGATATTGTTCATTATTGCTTTGATGATTACTTTGGAGTTAATACATTTTTATTTTATCGTGTACGGCACTTTTGTGAAGCATGCTAATTTACCTATCATAAGTCCAGGCTAATGGAGCATTAGGTGGTTTCTTGTTTGGTTCGCCGTTTCTTCCATCTCTAATTTAAAGGTGTGCTTGAAACGTGACATGCGAAGTTGCTGTACTGACATTAATGCGTTGCACTCAGGTATGTGAGCTTCCCGTTTCAAAATTAACCTCCGCTATCTAAGGTAAAAGGAGGTTATGTTTTCAGTCCCGTTAATTGGAAAATGTTATGATATGCTGTAGTATTAAGCTCTGCTATGGATAGCTGTCAATGTAGAAAAGTGACATGCGAAGTTGCTCTACTGATATTTATGCGTTGCACGCAGAATAAAAATCTGTTGGCTGGCAAGAGAGGAGTGGTCTTCGCCTTATTATTCATTACTCGCAACACAACGCTGAACTATAAGTATATCAATACTATAAATTCTATATAAGTATATCAAATCGTGTATCTCTTATAAAGAATGACATTACTTTTCAAATTTACTATGTTATTAATGTGTTTTTCGGTATGTACAAAGTTTTATTACCATCAAAAAAATTCAGAGGTCTCTTTACCTCTCATCTCAATATATCTGAACAAAATGGTTTCAGAGTCCTCGCTTAACATTATGGTTATTTTAAACTTACTACATTTTGGGACTGTGTGAGGATGGATGGATATTGGCTTGGAAGCAGTAGTTAAAGCAAATCTGCCTTTTTAAGCTTGGTACTTGTGCTGGTAACCATTGTAAGCGGCAGTGAAAGGCAGAAAGGACTATGTGCACTGTTACGTAGGCAGGATCCTGGCAAACAGACCCTTACTGTCTTTAGGGCCCCAGCACCTAGCAGTGACCCTCCGAGGTCATGGGAGCAGACAGAATTAGGGTCTGTATAGCGTCAACCTAATTTGCCGCAGCTGGAGTGGCCACCGGCCTCGGAGTTGATGGACAATCACTGAGGTAATGGTTGGCGTCAAATGTCTTGCAAACCACCAGAAAACAGCCTACCATGAACTTTTAGCCTGTGCTGCCCATGCCGGACAATGCCACAGTGCCATCAAATGGACTTTGACAGGACTGCGCCATTAAACATAAATTGCATTGCCCCCTATGTAGAAATTTCCAAAGACTTTTTATTTTCTGATATAAAATACTCATTTCACCCACAATGTTACCAGAATAATGTGTATTTCTTTTAAATTGGATGATAAGAGCTGATTAATAACATTAATACGGATTATCCTTGTAATTCTGTATTGTACCGGACATTTCATGGCCAACTCTAATGCAAGCAGGTCGTGTTTGGTATCATTTTACTCCACTAAACGATAGTCGCATGGGGCATATTTTGAAGGAATTAACATTGTACCATACCCTCATTCAATAACTTTGAAAAGAAATATACTTCAGTTTTCCTTGTGGTGATGTCTTCTCCCAAAGTCCCTCTGGAGAGGGGGAGCCTTTCCTGTTTCTAATTACCCAAATTAGGACGTCCTATTACCCATAGGACGCAGATTGGAATTTGGGCATAAAAGGGGGAGAAACAAAGAGGTCGGGGAAGCTTGTATTCATTCTTCCCGTATTATACACTTTGTGTATATGTGTAGTTTTAAGCTGCACCAGGAATGATTTGACTTCTTCTTTACCTTTTCTGTAAGGATGTGATTGATTCTTGTGATTTAAGCTTGTGCCTGCCTGGCGAAATGAATTCGTAATTGCATTCTATTGTGTGTTTATGACTCTAACTAACTTACACTCTTCCAGCCCGTCTGCTGTCTCCTAATTGGGTAAGATAGGACTGTAATCGCATGCCTGATCAACACGCTTGGTCTGCGTTATAAGGTGGATTTTCCACGCTGTGATTGGTGTTATTTTGATTGGCTTCGAGGAGATTCCGTTATACCAAGTAGGAATCGGTCTCTGAATGGACATCTTAAAATTAGAACTCCTGGTCCCTGCATCGGATATGGTCACACCTTGGAGTTCCTCGCATTGGGCCCCGATAATCCCTAGTCATAGCTACTTTCTATGTCCAATTATCGTGCTTAATAAGACCGCCAGCCTCTGAGTTAATCCACTGAGTTGGGCTGAACAGATGTTTCTGGTCCAGCGGAGTAAGGTATAGAGTCAGTTATGAGTCCGATGCACAACGCAGCTCTAAATTAATTAATTAATAAATTGGGAGTCAGATCAATTTTATGCGAACGCATAATTTAATCGTAACCACAAAGGGTTATAAATAAATTTTCTATCCTAAATTTGATATGGAGTCAGATGTATTGTAACCGCTAAGATTTTAGAGCTCTAGCATCCTTGAGACACGCTTTAGGCTCGCTGAAAGCGGAACGTGAGTCGACGTCATCACGTTTGACCTGAGGCAGTGGCCAAGTGCTGACGCTTTAGCCAGACCCCATTTTATAATGGAGACCGGTAGCCTTTATTTCCCCTTGCAGCTTAGGAAAACACGTTGAGACCTCCCGCCTCATCTAGGACCCTCCTTGGCCTAGTTGCATGCTGTTTACACCATGGTAACTGATTCAGTTGTGAGGTTATCAAAATAAAATACATGTATGGACAATAGGCTATACTCTTTGCAACATACTAAAGGCAGTGTACAAGCCAAGGACTGGACAGGACACCAGGGCAGGTGAAGAATGGAATAGGTGACTTAGTGGTAGCCGTAGACAGTAAAAGAAGTGGACGGCGGGATGACGCTGTTCTCAACGGGAGAGTGTGAAGCTTAATTGAACGAGTTTTCAGTTGGGCAACACGCCTACTGCGCAGGCTCGAAGTCAGCTCACTGACGTAAACCAACGTCCTGAGAAGCGGTAACTCGTCTGGTAGATGTACCCTACTCATGATTCCCAGCGAGCAAGCGATTGCGTCTGTAAGTATAGTCTGATTCCGTTTGATGTTATTATGTTTTGCGAATTATTACTTCATAGGTACTTCACTTCGTTAGCGACGTGGCTCAATCGTCTACTGTCTATGATTCGTCTATGGGCTTGTGGTCTAAACAGTATGGTTATTTACCTCCTGTGCGACAGGAAGTCGCCGGCATTTCACGTCACTTTTAGCCTAGCCTGGTGTCATCGGCTAAAAATGCTTGGTATTAGACCATAACGCTACATACGAAGTAAAGACGTTTGCTACAAAATGTAGTTTCTCTGTAGAAAATATTGTCGCTGACATGAAGGCTCATAATGTTTTTAGTGTAAAGTTATTTGATGTCAAAAGTCAGACAAAATGAATGGGGGTGAATGGAGAAGCTACCGCTAGTTGGTCATCTGCTATCTTCTAGAGCGTTCAATTGAGCTTCAACTTCCGGGTGTATTCCAACCCCCTTGGTGGTAGCAGATACCAGTGCTTCCCACACATAGACACAGAATCAACTCAGACCGCCACAAATTGAGTCCGCCCCAACGGGATTTTCTATATTGCATTCTCATCTCCATGCGCGCAAAAAAAAAAAAAAAAAAAACGGTAAGATTAAAAATACTGGAAGATGCAAAATTTGCGCAATATTAGTGCCATGGCCCCCGCTCAAGAAAAGGAAAGGCATCTCCCCCCGCTCAACAAAATAGAAAGCATCAACCCCGGTCCATGAGAAGGCGTATCACGCCTGTTATTGCTGCCAACGGAGGACACACTCGTTATTGACAAACTCGTTATTGACGTTATTGACAACGGTTTACCTGTAACCCGACATCTGCACTTGGTGTGTGTTGTGTGGTCTTGAACACTTTAATTTCTTAATTAATAAAGTTTTACAATAAGCAACTGAACATTACATTAATCTTAATTCCTACTATGCTGATCTCCAATAAATTAAAGTTGGAAACGATAAAATATTAATCACAAAAATAGTGGTGCGTTTTTAAATTCCATTAATTTATTTATGTGACACTAGTCAGCAAATTGCATTACACACTTGGCAGATGCAAGTGGATCAGGAAGAAATTGACCAGATGTAAAAAAAAAAAAAAAAAAAAAAATGAAGGAAAGGTAGAAACTGCCTTCAGGCATCAGGGGCTTCTGTATGGAAACCAAGCTGCAGCTGCACCCAGTGAACATTGCAGTGCTGATTAACATAGGTTGCTTTTCATTATGCTAAGGTGTCTCCTTGCTTCCCTCACTTGCGTGTCTTCATCGTGTTTTAGCTCCTCTCAGCAAAGATCTGCACGAGTGATGCGATTAAGTGCCGCAAGGATGGAGGAGCCCAAAGCCGTCAATTTCCTGCCGTCAAATTACAGATATAAAGACTGAGTCAACAAAACACATCATGCACCCCAGTTTAGCGTTTGTACTGCCGCCTGTCTTAGTGCTTGTGCACAAGGATTCCCAGTCAGAAAAGACTTTGAAAACGATTGTGGAATATTTAGCAGATAATCTTGCCAAAAATACCACAAACAAACCAGTTAAGCGTTTATTTTATTTATTTATTTATTAATGAACCTCCATTAGGAGAAATACATAGATTAGTAGTAAAACAATCAGACAATACAATACATGTATACAAGTACGATAACAGATCAATCTTAAAACACTTTTACAAGGAGACGAGCTAGCTGGTGTTCTGTAGAGTTAAATTTTCAGTTTGAGTTAAAAATCTTAATGTGTCAACCACACCATCTTCCTTAGCCGCCTCCAACTTGGGGCGATGGCCACCAATACCAACTTATATAGGATTAAATGAAAAACTGATAAAATGATCAAGGAGAGTCCCTGGCACAAGCTGATCATTTAAAAGATATTTTGCAAGGAAAAACAAGTTCAAAGATCTGGCTGGAGTATCAGAGGCAAAAACACCTCTATATAAGGAGCAAACACGTTTCTTCAGGTTCAGCTCAACACGACCGATAGCAAGAGCCTCAAGAAGTTTAGAGTGATGGGATCTCTTGTTGAAACCACAAACCCGCTTCATTTTTTCGCCTTGCATTCTACAACCCCAATTCCGAAATAGTTGGGACAAAGTGTAAATTGTGAATAAAATCAAAATGCAATGACTTTCAGATCACATGAGCCAATATGTTATTTACAATAGAACATAGATAACATTTCAAATGTTGAAACTGAGCCATTTTACATTTTTATCCACAAAGTGAGCTTATTTCAAATATTCTGGCTGCAACAGGTATCAAAAAAGTTGGGACACAGGCAAAAAAAGGGCTGAAAAAGCAAGTAATATATAAGAGAATCAATTGAAAGAACATTTAGCAAGTAATTAAGTTAACTGGCATCAGGTGTGGAACATGATTGGCTATAAAAGGGATGTCTTACAGAGGCTGAGTCTCTCAGAAGTAAAGATGGCCAGAGGCTCTCCAACCTGTAAAGTCTTGCGTAAAAATGTGGCATTCTTTAAAAACAATGTTCTTCAGCGTCAAATTGCAAAGGCTTTGAAGGTCACATCATCGACAGTGCATAACATCATCAAAAGATTCAGAGAAACTGGAAAAATCTCTGTGCGTGAGGGACAAGGCTGAAGACCTTTACTGGATGCCCGTGATCTTTGGGCCCTCAGACGCCACTGCATCACTCAGCGGCATGATTCTGTCATTGACATTATTAAATGGGCCCAGGAATACTTCAAGAAACCACTGCCTATAAACACCGTCCGCCATGCCATCCACAGATGCCACCTAGAACTCTATCATGCAAAAAGGAAGCCATTGTTGTGCATGATCCAGAAGCACCACCTTATTTTGTGGGCCAAGGCTCATTTAAAATGGACTGTAGCAAAGTGGCCAAGTGTCCTGTGGTCAGACGAGTCCAAATTTGACATTCTTGTGGGAAATCATGGGCGTCGTGTCGGCCGCTCTAAAGAGGAGAAAGACCACCCCTCCTGTTTTCAGCATTCACTTCAAAAGCCAGCATCTCTGATTGTATGAGGATGCATTAGTGCATATGGTGTGGGAACCTTTGCATGTTTTAAAAAGCACCATGAATGCTGAAAGGTATATAAAGATTTTAGAACAACATATGCTCCCCTCCAGACGACATCTATTCCAGGGAAGGCCTTGTGTATTTCAGCAGGACAATGTAAAACCACATACTGCAGCTATTACAACAGCATGGCTTCATAGTAGAAGAGTCCATGTGCTGAACTGGCCTGCCTGCAGTCCTGATCTTTCACCGATTGAGAATATTTGGCACATAATTAAACAAAAAGTCAGTCAAAGGAGACCCAAAAGTCTCCAGCAGCTGGAAGCCTGTATTAAACAAGAGTGGGATCAAATTCCAATGGCTAAACTCAAGAAACTTGTCTCCTCAATGCAAAAGAGGGGATGCTACATCATGGTAAACAGGCCCCTGTCCCAACTTTTTTCAGACCTGTAGCAGGCATCAAATTTGAAATGAGCTCATTTTGTGGATAAAATTGTAAAATTTCTCTGTTTCAACCTTTGCTATGTTATCTCTGTTCTATTGTGAATAAAATACTGGCTGGTGTGACTTGAAAGTCATTGCGTTTTGATTTTATTCACAATTTACACTTTGTCCCAACTATTTCAAAATTGGGGTTGTATTCATTACCATCAGCTCTTCATGCCCAATATTCAGGCATTCAGTGCCATACATAAGTGTCGGTTGAACAACAGAATTAAACATAAATGTTTTGGCCTCGGTGGACAGACCAGTATAGGAGAAGCCCTTTGTGGCCAGACCAAAAGCAGCCTTTTTCGCTGACTGTGTGCGCCTATTCACGTGAGCCATTGTGTAATGATACGCTCAGAGGAACCAGTCGCAACTCAGGGGTAATCCAAAAATCGTAAGCCTTTATTGCAAAAAGGGTCAGGACCAGAAGACACAGGGATTGCCAAGCCAAAAACAATGTCCAAAAAGCGAAGTCGACAGGACAGGCAGGAGTCAAACCCAGTAAGGCAGATGTGCAACGGTACATAGACAGTAAGCCAAAACTCATGGTCGAGATCCAGAATGGTAGGTCATACACAGGGCATCCAAAACAGAAATCGTGGTCATACAAAAAACAGGTCAAAATCCGAACATCTCCGGTCAAGGAGTTCTAAGTGCATAGTTAAGATTCCAGGTGTCATGGGAAAAAAAAAAAAAGCCACTAGATGGCAGTATTGACAATTTTTTTTGTTAAGCCCAGTCTGGAGCTAGGTTGGGCATGTCCTGGGCATGCCTCAGAGGGGGCTGGACAAGAGTATATAAGGAGAAAAATTGAGAGAGTGGAAGAGTAGTTGGAGAAATTGCAAGGAGAAATTGTGGAAGGATACATTTGACCAGACCTGTCACTCTTTTCAAGACCTGTGAAGCTTTTGTGGATTTTTGCCTGCGTTGGAGCATTTTCCTGTCCCAGGACATCGCAACATAGCAGCCCACCTCAATTACCAAGGGACTGTAACTATCTTTTTTTTTATTTCAATCTTGGTCAGTAGGGTAGAGTGTAGATTAGTTCTAAGTGTTTGTTTAATTAAATCTGTTGAAGTTTAAGAATTTTGTCTGTCATCCCTTGCTGTCCGTGACGTCATAACAAATTGACGCCATAAGAAATTGGGGCCATAACACAGGACAGAGAGAGAAGCGCACCTGAGGTGCGTAAGCTGTAATCAAAGCAGAGTACAGGGAAAGCAAAAGGGGCGGAGTTACAGAGCAGAGCGGGGCAGAGTTAGTTATATTAGTAAACAGCGATATCTAAACACCTAATCAAAATACGTGAATGTTAGTTGGTTAGTTTATGTAAAGACAAATTTTGGTGACCAGTACGTGGTTTCATCCGTTTACATTTTCCAATCAGACAGCTGTCTATTTTTTTTTTTTAAAGATTATTTTTTTGGGAATTTTTCCTTTATTTGACAGTTACTCAGTGTAGAGAGACAGGAAGGTTGGGGAGAAGAATGGGGGAAGACATGCAGCAAATGACCTGAGCCGGAATCGAACCCAGGTCGCTGCGAGAAGGACACAGCCTTTATGGTACGCGCACTTAGACCGATGAGCCACTGGGGCGCAGACAGCTGTCTATTTTTTACAGCAAGTTGCGTGACCGTGCTGCAAAAACAGGTGTACGTACTGGTCGCCGAAATTACCTTCATTCGCTGAAGAGTTCTGAAATGCCGTCGCCGAGTGCCAGTGCATAGACCTGATTATAATTAAATTATTTTTCTGTACTGAATGTAGCCCATTATTTTGTCGCTTTTAGATCGCATGGGAGAGAGAAGCCGTGTCTTCAATTGCCACTTGATTATTCTTGAATTGGAAAACGTGTTAATAAAGGAAAACCATCTAGAATTAGCCAGGACCAATTGTTGTCAATAAAGGGAGGGATATTAGCCCCGGAATTTTCAGGTCTAATGCCGCCCCTGCATACAACAAGTGTTCACCTAAACTCCATCAAAACCTGAGGTGGAGTTGCGCTTTAATTTACAGATCAGCCTGCTCACAACTAAAGAGTCAACCCTTGTTTCTGAACTTGCATAGATACCAGATTGAAACCATCTCTCAGTCTCACATTCAAAAGCCTTTTGTTCCTCAGTTAGATCATTCTTCATGTCAGTCATGATTGTAGAAAAGTGGTTTCTCAGGTCACCACAGGTAAGAGGGCAATTCACCCTTTTCTTGTCAAATTTCTTCAGCATGCCCCAAAATGCTGTGGTTTTGCAAGTCCTTATCAGGCCATCAGGCCGTTTATATTGTCGCGCTCTTTAGTACATGTAAATTGCCTATGAACTCAGTTTGGTCCACCGGGAACGCAAGGCTCTATCTCAGGCTAGGTTTGTGCTATTAAGGTGGTTTAGGGCTCGATAGAAACGTCAGAGCCCATAGAATCAAATGGCCACCCGCAGAGTCTTACTGACAGCAACACAAACCGATCACAGAGAGGAAAATACATTGCGAGCAAGCGGAATGCTCTAGAGCTGACATCCTTTGAAGCAGTGCCCCGGAAAAAAAAGCGCATGGAGACTGGAAGATCTAGTTTCAGTATAACACGGACACATTCGGCTAACACTAGGAAGCCCAAATCTACCCTCAAACAGTTTTTTATTACAAAATATCAAAGGTAAGAAAAATTGTTTGCTCATCTCTGTTGAATGTATACGTAGTGTATGCCTGCTGTTCTTTGAGTGTGGTGTCGTTTTTTTTTCCCCAAGATTATTTTTTAGGATTTTCTCCTTTATTTGATAGTCACACAGTGGAGAGAGACAGGAAGGTTGGGGAGAAGAATGGGGAGGACATGCGGCAAATGAATCGAGCCGGAATCGAACCGGGTCGCCGCAGGAAGGCCACAGCCTTTATGGCATGCCCCATGTGGTGTTGTTCAAAAAATGACAATGCTTTTTTCATTGGATTCTGTGGACTTTCCTCTTTCATTTGATGTACATCTGCTTAGTACAAATTCAGTAGAAATGCTAGCAATTGAGCGCAGATATTATTTTATCCTATGTTCTGCTACAAGCTTATTTACTTGCTTGCTACTTGAATTGTGTTAGGTTGAGGTAAAAACGGTCAACATCAGCTTTTTGCCAAGTTTCTTCCTGTTAAGTGGATATACTGCATGACAATGTTGCTATTAGGAAACATGCTGTATTTATGATGCGTAATGATCGTCCCCGGTACTGGGGGTGTTCGGGTTTAAGAGGTTAAGCAACGGCACATGTGGAGGTGCGGCATTTAAAGGCCACACCACGAGATAAAGACTTCTGCATAGAATACACCTGTGTTTCCTCCGCCTCGCTCAGCGTCTCCTCAAGGTGCATTTAAGGGATAGGAAGATCCTCCATGATGGCGAATGCTGCACGATTTCTGGGTCACGGAAGAGGAGAGGACCTTAGGAAGCATAACTTAGCATATAGAAAAGCACCCATAGTCGAAAAGCACCCATTTTCTCCGGCAGACGCGCCTCTCCTGTGCCAGAGCACTGATGCATCTAATTAAACACTGGGCCTAACAAAGTGGATGAAAAATTAAAATTCTCACCACCACTGTTGATTGTGATTGACAGTTTTCTACTTCTAGTTTGCTTGCTAGCTAATTAATTGCTGATTCAATGCACTCAACAAGTGCATCGGAACATCGCTGCTTGAGCAAGCGAGAACATTCGCTTATCCTGCGGGGAGGCAGACCGGGGTACTTTTCATTATTCTAACTTATGCTTCCTTGCATCCCCTCTCTTTTCATGACTTGGAAATCATTCCGCCTCCACCATCGTGGAGGATCTTCCAATCTGTTAAATGCACCTTGAGGAGACGTGGCACAGGGATGCTTCTGGAGGAACTTACAGAGAGTAAACGCAGGTGTATCCTATGTGGAAGCCTTTGATCTCATGGTCTGGCATGTAAAAACCTTACTGCCACATGTGATGTTGCAGCTGCTCCATTCAAACATGTGGAACTTTCGGCCCATTTTAAATTCTCGTGGATATCTCAATATTTCCATCTATTCTAAATATGTCTTGCTGAATTATTTAAAATGATGTACAAGATCTAGAGATTTCCCACTTGATGTAATGCTGAGGCCATAAAAACATGGCATCCTGGGTTTAAATATTTCTCTCAATATGAGTATGATGCAGCTCCAGTGAAGAGCTGCTACCAGCAGATACAGATGTGACATTTTCCTGGAATATGAAAAAAATGCTTTTTCTCTCTCTGTACAAGCTCAAGGGAAAACACAAGTGAAAAGAGTAAAAGGGGTTAATTTGTTGATTTATTAACTAAAGGGGCATTTGCTTTTTTTTTTTCATTTAGGGCCAGGTAGGGTTGGATAGTTTTTATTTTTCCCTCGATGCATGAAATTGCCCTTTAAAAACTGCATTTTGTGTTTACTCAGATAATTTTTGTTTAATATCAAAATTAATTTGATCATCTGAAACATTTATCTATGACAGATATGGAAACATAATGGAAATTCAGAAGCGGCAAATACTTTTTCATAGCACTGTCAGTGACTGTATCTTACAGTATATTATAGCCTTATTAACACAGAAAAGTTTAAAATGAACTCTATGACACTCCCAGTTATGCTGCCACATGCTTATTTTGCTTGTAAACACACCTCTACGCGCTGGCTCCTCAACCAGTTCAACATTAAAATATCAAAATCATTTTCAACGCTGTCTACAACTTAGGTCTACTTGCTTGTGACAGAAACCTTTTTAATTTTATTTGCTTTGAGAGTGACTAATATGTTCAGAATTGAATGACCAGCACAGTATTTCTTGTATATTCCAATCCTCAGTATTGAGGTTAGCTACTAACCAGCAGGGGATGCTGCTGCACCCTCAGCACTTCTTCTTCCTGTGGCCATGCCCCCCTCCTAACTATAGTGAAATTTGATCTCCTCCAAGTCAGCTTCAGCTCAGCATTAAATTGCACTGCATGTCAGGTACTGGTGGTTCCTTTAGTCCGTTTATTAACAAACATAATATTCTGTTAATTGCGGTGTAATATTGCTTACTAATGCAATGCAAGGTTGATTTAGTGCCGTGATGTCATCAGCACAGGCTGCTGATGTAGGCTGCTGTTTACATTGTCAGCACATTTCATAATGACAAATGCTGATTTAGCGGGTTTACATAAAATCAAACTGGTTTAAGCTGGTACACTAAGCCAGTCTGGCAAAACCGGAAATCTGCCAAACTCTACTATCCGTTGACAGAAGTCTAAGGAGAGACAAACTACAAAACGGCAACAGGGTGTTAGGCGCCCAAGCTGAATGATGCACGAGGGCATCAAGTACAACATGAATTGGTGTCTTCGCACCAACATGAAATGACCAGTTTTCTGTTCACACTGTTAAGAAGCAACCAGAGCTAGCTTGATTGACTGAACTTCCGCACATTTCCAGTCATCCAGATATTCGAGTTTTTTGATGGTCATGGAGAAACAGAAATCTGAGAATATGTAGCCAGCTCAGTAAAATACTTAATTTGTAAAAATGAATAATTCTGAACTACCCTGAGGACTAAAGAAAGAGTGATGTACATGAAATTCCATCACTGAAGTACGTGCAAGAGTTTTGCAAGTCAGTTAAAGACAACAGTATCCACGTCCTGAGCTCATTTACATGCTCATAACGGTAGGAATCTGTCACAGCACACAGTGCATCAGACACTGTTGTGTATAGGGCAGCCCACTCTAAGCCCCGTTCACCATTGATAGTACCTCCAACAAGCTCGAGAGCATTAGCACTCGACCTTACAGAAATGGGAGAGGGTAACCTAGTCTGATCATGTTCGTTCGCTTGGTACGTGCGCATCTTTCACCATGGGGCAGAGATGGCACCAGGTAGCACTGTGGGAAGAAGAGAAGCAGGTGGAGTGTGATGTTCTTGAAAATGTTCTTATAGAGAACTCTGGGTTCAGGCATTCATGTGGAAGTAAATTTCACAGATTAGTTTAAGGGACACATAGAGGACTAGGAGCATATTAGGCAGGTGGTCGTAATATTTTTGACTCCTTGGTGTATATCCTCCAACTGTTTATTTCTAAAAAAATAAAAGAATTTTTTTTTAATCATCATTTTTTATTTCTTCCAGTACTAAGGAAGTTACGAACTGACATGCCTGTGCGTGGTTTATCATCTATGCTGTGTGTCAACGACTACTTCCTTTAAAGCCCGCAGAGAGAGCCCAAGTGGTGAATATCTTCAAGCTGCATTTGCTAAGCAGACGGAACGATGCGCTTTAGAATTCCACTTCATGCTGTTTTATACCTCACTCTTCAAGGTAAGGGAATTAAGATACATCTAATACAGCAGTTATTCACTTCAGCACTATCCTTTTTATTATTGGATTATTCATTGATTGGAAGTGTTTGAGGGATGTTGACTGACAGTAGGTGTGAATTTCCCTTCTCATATTTTACATTGCATTATTTGCATATTTGTATTGTTATCTTAATTGGTTTATTTAATTTTGTTTCCCATTTTATTTAAGGATCTGTCATTTCTAAAGTGTGGGTCAAACAATGGTCAACACAGGGTCAGTGCAGAGTAGGAGACAATGCAACTCTGCACTGCGCAATATTTTCAGATAAAGAGACACTTGAGGATTGTGACATCAACTGGGTCTTGCTTAACCTGAGCAACTCAAAAAAAACAGTCAAAATTATGGAATCTGAGCGGTATGCAGGTCGAGTCAAAGTGGAGGATAAAAATGACACCACCACCACAATTATCATACAAAACCAACGACCGAATGACCCAGAAGTCCTTTGTAGAATGGATTGCTTTGTTGATGGACTGGTAAAACGGACTATTGGACGAGGGGACTGCCTGAAGATTGTGGAGTCACAACATGCAAAAAAATCAGGTAGATCTTTTCATAATTTATCCTCAGATTATTCTGTAATTTGAATTTTGTATCTGTGATTATTCAGGCCTAGATTGAAGTACTTTTCTCCTAAATCGACACATTGTAAATGAATCACAAATGCTGCTTAAAGAAAAAAATGTTTGCATTTGATGAAAGCCCCAAAAGACAGGAAATGAATTTAACCTTCTCCAATGTGAGCACAATCCTGCTCTCCCTCAAGGTATAGGATTTAACTATGAAATAATATGACCTGGAGTTGAGTATGAGACTCATATCGTTACGCACTCCCATGTAAAAGTGTGATTTTTAAACATCGTTATCTCCACCTTTCTTACCCATAAACCACTCTTAATCCCATTGCCATTTGGACTGCTATTGCTACTGGCTTGCCTACACTAATACTAATATAGCTTGGGTAGACTGATAGTGCTGTGGTACCCGAAAACATTACAATGTAAAAGTTTCTATGCTAAAAATAAAAAAAAGATAAAAATTCACGTTCAACTTAATACTGTCATATTTGCCATTTTTTTTTTTTTTCTTTAAGAAATTGCAAAAGATATTCAGTTGTTGTTTTCTGCAGCAATGGCCTAGAAAAACAAAACAAAACAAAAAAACTACTTGGCAATGGTAAACAGTGAGTGTGTGCTTCAAAAAGTTTTCAACTACAGTTCTCCCTTAACGCGCTAGATAAGGAGAAAACATTGCGAATCTCGCCAAATGTTGTATCCATCAACTAGCTCTTGCAATCGAAGTGGCTGAACAGACGTGTATACTTGCAACTTTATTCTTGGAGTCACAGTGCTATAAATCAGATTTAATCACGCTTCATGTCTAATCTCCATGTTTATTCTGCTATGCATCAGTATACATGAAAGTAGACAGTTCTTGCACTTTATTTAATATTCAATCAGAAAACTGAACAGTTGTTGCTGCTGCAAATAGGCCTACTTGATTTGTCCTTTCCGATGAAGCGCTGCTGTTTTTACCTTTAACTGGGTTTTTGAGTTCTTGCGTTTTAATTTCAAATTTTCAATTTCAACCTTATGAAGGTTATTCTCCTACACCTGTTTGTATCATGTTACCCTGCTGTGAAAGTAAATGCGGAATAAAATTTTTCTGTATTTTTTGCTCTTTTAAATACAAAGTTCTGTGTGGTTTTCTACTGGCTCAAAAACAACAGTACTACTACTACAATTACTACTACTACGACTGCTAATAATAATAATAATAATAATAATATTCAAGAAAAAATAGCTCTGGTATCGGAATAGTATCAGTATCGGCAGATATCAAAATTCAGGTATCGGAAATGGAGCTCAGCTGTATTGGTGCATCCCAAAATATTTCATACATTTCCTTCTTTGAACATTTCAGGACATTTGATTAACTGAAAACTGTCACGCTTGTGTTTAACCTCTTCCAGCTTGGACTTGCCACTTGAGGGATTGTAGCCCTGCTCTCATCTTGCCTTAGAACTTTACTTCTCCAAACCTGTTCCCATTTACATTGCCTAATTCGCAACTAAGTGTTAATTTGTTTGGTTGTGAAGATCATTAGGAAGAATTGCTGTCCTTTTCCCCTAAGCTTGTCTTCTTGTTCATTGCAATAGTTATCAAAAATTCCTACCCACATTAATGGTGACATAAAACGTCAATGTTTCTCAAAGCTTCTGAATTCCTGTGGCTCACAAAACAGTATATTTCATTCTGTGTCAGCATCCGATAGGCTTGATACGCATAAGAAAACGTATTCGGTTCTGTTGACTCTGGTCCACGTGTTCAGTTTGGTCATGTAAAAATAAAACTCTTTCTAAATCCAGTGACATTATCATTTTAGAGATTTATGCTCACCCTGTTGTAGATTAAGTATTGGACAATTAACCCTTTCGCAGGCACAGCGACATTTATGTCGTTGTAACCAACGTGTTTTATAAAGTCTTCTTTAAATTCCCCGATTGCGGGAATTCCCTTGTTAGTTACACTCATTACCATTGGCTGTCTCTCAGGTCACCCAGCACTGTATTTTTAGCCGTGAACGAGGCATGGGATTTCCTAAAAACGCTAAATACGAGACTACTTCCCGGTCAAATTGTGGGACATGTGAACATGGCATCGACGAGTACAAATAGCCGGCATTCTAGCCGTGTTTCTAAACGTAAATACAACGTGGATGAAGTTTTTGCTTTATTGAATGACTCTGACGATGAGTTTGAATATCCAGAGAGCGGGAGTGACTTGGATCCAAACGATTTTAGCGATTCTGGAGAGGATTAAAACATAAAAACATCAGTTATGGGAAACTTATTATGAGATTTGGTGTTATTTTATTGTTATTTTGAATAACAATCATATTTTGGTAAAAACCCAAAATTAATCCGTCCGTGGGGGTATGCATCTGGGCCAAAATTTGCCTGCGAAAGGGTTAATTGAATTAATTTACTGAGCAAATCGGCTACCAATAAGCTGCGTTGCCATTAATGATTCAGACAAACACGTTTGCATCAATGAGGAAGGCTGCAGTATGAGATTGCCTGGATGGAAATGAACTGAAATTTCTTGAAATTCCATCTTGAAGTAGAATTTTATGTCATAAATGCTGCTGCATATGTTACTTAAATAAAGTTTTGATTTTGTTTCTAATCAGTTGATTAGATAATTGTCATTCACACAATTCATATTGTAGCCTTTCTACAACTTTCCCAGAAGCTGGACTATAAAGACCTCATAAATGATTTTGCCACCATAAAAGTTTGATGCATGGCATGCATTTTAAATGATAATAAATGCATGCCATGCATCAAACTTTCATGGTGCACTGATGATTAACTAAATTTTTCAATTACCAACGCTTCGACTCGAGAAGCGTTATTAATTTAATGAATTAATTATCTTTGCTTCGCGGCAACCAGTGTGGAATTGGGCTTCCCCACAAATGTGGCCTATTCTTTTGAATGCTGAAAACATTTTGATTAATTGCAATCTTAAAATAAATTAGGTTGCATTGCTGAAAAAAATTGCTAATATGGTAGATGGAATTCAGAGAGTATATTGGATTAATTAATTATTTGTTTTTTTCCATCCTTATAATATCACTATTAAGTACATTGTCAATGTATCCCTTTGGTGATCTCTGTCATTTCTTAATAATTTCTTAATAATTACAGGCTTATATATTGATCTTGATTATTCAGTAAAGAAATTGTGTAATTATTAATCAAGCGATCTTAAACAGGAACAGCTTGATAGCAATTATGCATTTTAGGGTCAGAGGCTCATTACACGCCCTTGAAAATCCCGGAATGCTGGCGTTACCGCTTTAGGATGTTAAACATATGTAGAATACAAGTATGTACTCAAAGTGACCAATGTTCCTACAGAAATTTAGTTTCTGAGGGATTTCTGCATTAAAACAAATTTGCACATTAGCCCCACTCTTTGTCGCACAACGACCTCACCGATCACCAATCCCTACCATCTCAGGTATCAGTACTCTCAAGGTATTTGATCCATTGGAATAGAATCTTGTGTCTAGATTACATTAACACTGTCTTTTCTGTTAAATCTGTACTGTTTTGCAAGTAACAGTAAAGACATAACGGTAAAATAGGAACAATGTTTTTTTTTATTTTTACAAAACATATTGAAGTCTATCCTTGCAGAGCACAGGTAATATTCCTGGGGACAAACCAACTGCATTAGACATAAAATGACATTCTGAGGGAAACTTCATTTGGAAAATTTGTTTTTACCATTATTGTTCCCTTGTTGTGAAAATGACCCATATAAAAAGTCTTGTAATTCCTACACCATTTTTCTGTTTTACAGGTATATACCCTTGAATTAAAGCTGAAAGTGCACACTTAGAGATCATAGTTTCATCTTCACTATTTTATGGTAGACAGCAGAAATTATAATATTTATGGACTTGACTGTTGTTAATCAGACCTTCCTGACAGTATTTTCCAGGGAACTTGTGTTTTTTGGGGGGAATAATATTGTATCTTTATTTCCTTCAAACATTTTCTTTAAATTTGTGGTTGGATTTTTCTTAATATTTTGAGTAATAGACTGGGAGGATTTAAAACAACCACAGTTCATTATTTCATTGCCTTTTTAGCCAATATGAAGGTGACAATATTTGTGATGGGCACTGTGGTTAAATCAGTACACCATACACCTTGATGGAGAGCTGGCTCCTGTTCTCATTGGAGCTCATAAAATCAATTTCCTGGCTTTGGGGTTTTGGCAGATGCAAGCATTTCACTCACAATGTTGGTTTATTTGGCAATTAACATGCATAACAACATACAGTCCACCGATTACATACGTGAGGCCAATGAGGTAGGGTCGCTTAGTCTTAGCTTAATGACTCAATGCTCTGCAACTGCTGACAGTTAATGGATAAGCTCTGCTGAAACAGTTACACAGAATATCTGGCCCCAATATGACACATTGACATTTTCAAAATGCATTCTATGTGGAAGTGCTTCAATAAAATTGCATTGTGATTGGTTTAGATATGGTGGTCAGGGTTCAAAAATATTTTTGGGAGAGCTGACTGACTCAAGCATACACTGAGTACAGCCAAAATTAATCATTATGAACATTGCTTCCTATGGGGAAGTTAAATATTTTTTGCTCTCATTAGTATGTGCAAAAGTATCTGTGCTCTATATTTGTATTTGTGTGTAATTGGTGCACTCTTTCCTTTCTCTTGGACAGAATCTGAATCCAGCCAATCCTTAAACTGGCTCAGCTATTTTCTCTTTGCAGTGAACATCCTCATTTTCATTGTGGTGACTGTAGCTTGTAGTATTTCAGTCCGTAGAAGACTAGGAAATAAATTCTGAACGTGTGATCACAAACCGACGGGTGAGTCCCTTAAATTTATTTTTCAAGATATAGCATTACAATGAGCATTGAATGATTGAATGATTAAATGAATGAATGAATGAATGAATGAACATTGAATTTTTTCCAATAAGCCAGAACATGTCTTACGACAGTAAGTGGACAGTTGTTCTGTTGGTCCCATTGGTAGCCATAGAATATGCTCACACATGATCATACTTCACAGATGAGGTGGTATGCTTAGAAACCTGAGAAGTTCCTTCCTTCTCCAAACTCTTTTCTTCCTGACATTCCAGTACAAGTTGGCCTTTGTCTTTTCTTTCCATAGCATGTTGTTCCAGAACTGTATTGACTTTTTTGGATGTTTTTGGCAACTGTTCAGATTTTGAGACTTTTCAGTGTTATATGGGGGTGCACGATATTATTGGAATAATATCAGAATCAGCCAATAAAAGCTTAAGAAGTTAGTAGTATCGGCAGATATGGAAATTTCTTCCAATATATATGGCTGATAAGGTGATGTAATAATCATGCGCAAGTCATGACAACTTATGCGCCCCAACAACGAGCTTCAACCATGGATGCATTTAAGAACTGGATACGGAATACAAAAATGGCCACTTGTTCATTTCAATGGAAGTTGCTCGATGGCACAGTGCTCTGACATGGGGCCTTATGTCCGGAGCCAAGCGGACGCTGTATGACTTTTGTATCACACAAGCAAATTTGCTCCCGCATGGACGCACTGCAGATAGACTTTGGGCCACTGCCAATTTATACGAAATCCAAGCAGTAAATAGCAAGAGTAAACATAGCACCCAGTGAAGGCTTAATATATAATTTGGAAATAGTGCCAGAATTATGTCGTAAAAATTATGTCAGCAAAACACGTGCTATTCTTCTATGTTACAGTATTATTTATTTATTTATTTATTTATTTATTTTACACATGTAAATCTGTTGTGGATCATTTACATGTTTTCAACATAAAAACATTCATAGACAATGTTAGCTCGGACACTTAGTGCCTGTTACCTTGCGAATTTGACTATCGTTACCAGATTAAAGATTCAACTTAACCTTACAGAGCAGTGCCCATAGTTAATGAATTACTATGTTTCAACAAATGTAACATGTCTTATTTTTTAATTCATTACTCTTGTTCTTTCTTTGTGAGGATGGAGTTCAGATGTATCATCAACTCGCCACGGACTACGTTTACATGCAGTCAATAAACCTTTCATAACCGGAATATTAGCAATAACCCGGTTGCGCACGTCTATGTAAACACCAATAACCCTTTTGAAAAATCGGAATATGCTCATATTCCGGTTTTTAAAAACCCGAAAATGACCCCTGGGTTACTCCTTTTCTAACCTGAATATTTTGTCATGTATACACCTATCGGGATATCCCCATGGAAAGGAACATTAATTTGTGTTCTGTGCATGTTCTATTCGCAAGGAATCTTGGTCTTTTGAGTACAGGAACTACTTGTTGTAAACATGGTGAACGCAAGACAACACCACACTTTTGGAGCGATCGGGATATCCCAATTGATTACAAAGACCATGTATACAGGAATAACCCTGTTTGCTCACGCATGTAAACGGGTTATTCCGAATGTTTCAGAAACCGGAATATTGACCTTAACCCGAATATTGACTGCATGTAAACATAGTCATAGTATCTCCGGCACATAATTTACTTTGAGATCTGACACTAGTCAGCATCATTTGCATTTACCTTATCCTCCCAAAATTACAAGCTAATAACGGTTAAACAGCTAATACAGTGTGTTCGTTCATTGCTGACAAATGTATAGCCAGCAATATGAAACAAAATCTACGAAACGACAATAATGTAACATTCATAATCTTTTTTGAAGACCCATGCAGTATTTAGGCTGTATTTACACTTTACTAGCTACAAATATTACAGTTTTATACTGTGCAACAAGACCAGCATTGAAAGAGCTGTGGGTGAGAACAGCCAGGCACCTTTCCACCTGGTCATGATATTGCCAACTCATTAGCAAAGAACAAGTCTCCTGTCGCCCATCTTGCATGCTCCTTTGGGTGAAGTTGACATAGCTGCCTCCTAGGGCTTGAGAAAAAGAAATTGTGGAAGTCCTTGGCATTCATAAATGCAAACCCACTCAGTGTAACAGGTTGCATTTTTATGTTGTTTATAATTACACAAAGATTGGCTTTAATTTTGATACAAAACTTACAGTGCAGTATGACCCCTGCGTGGTCTGAGTTCCTGCTCCCTCTCTAATATTCCCCTGTGCCGATCACCTCTTCCCTGTCTCTGTCACTCTGGGGAAGAGGTATGCCATCGGTTCTCAACACTTTTCTGAATCTTATTAGTATCCCTTTCCTATACTGTCATCCACCACCTTTGAAGCTATGAATGTAAACATACTTCTGGACTCTACACTTAGATACCTATATTATGGAAGAGACTTATTTATTTCCATATACTTCATTTTATGATAGCATCACAAGGTGTGACATAAGTCTGTGACTAACCTGTGGCGAGCTAACTCCTTGTAGTCATCATTGGTTAGTTTGGGGCTAGCGATTAGCATTTCCGATTATTTAGCATTTTTGTTGTCATTCACTGTCGGAGTTAGGGAATCTGAGGGAGCGCTGTGACCCAGCAGCTGAAATACTGTTATTAGTTTGCAGGTGTGTCATTGTTTTCGGTTATTCTGTTATTATGGCTTTGTTTTATCTCATTCCGACCTTGACCAGTTAGCTTCTGGTCCTGGCATGCTAGGTCTCGCTTGCATTTATGCCAACAGGTCAGCTAGACTGGCTAACTTCCCGTGTTGTTTCAGTGTAGGGCTAGTCTAGTTTACTGACGCAACTTAGCAGTATGACTAGCGAATGGGTTTGGGGCATTTTACATGATGTTAATTTGCATCGCTGTCATTTTAATTTAATAACTTCGAAGACTCCTGTACTTGGGTATTTTGTGTGGGTTATCTGGTCCCCTGTCTCTGTCACCCTGGGGAAGAGGAGTTTGGGAATCTGAAGGAGCGCTGTGACCTAGCAGCTGAAATACTGTTATCCATTTGCAGCTAATAAAATCGTCTGAGAACGAGCCCCGCTTTCCAGACATCTTTTAAATCACAACACAGAGAATAACGTCCACCGGTTACATTAGCATTTGCTGAGGATCCAGACTCAAAGTGTGCGAATGACAATTTAATTGCCTCTTGTAAATCTCTGTTCGCCCATGCATCTAGTGGTAATGAACATGATACTTTGGCTGGTTTGAGAAAAAATATAGATGGAAAGTCAGGTCTGCTTTCATGCCTTCCACAAGCGTGCTGATCTGGTGACGATAATCAGCAAGTCATCACATATTCTGAAACCAAATTCTGTTGACATCAGAACATATGGTTGGATGCTTCATGGGACAATACAGTCAAGCCAGTTTCCAAGAATTGTCTGTTTTGTATCACTGTGCATAAATTTCAAATGTCCATTTGTTTTCTTCAGATTTGTAATTATAATTCATAACAAATATCTCCAGTAAGGAAGTTTAATACACTTTCACATAGTATGTACAACTTCTCTAGAAGTAAATATGCGCTACTGGCAAAAGTCACTTAAAGAGTCATCACTTCCATAAAAAAAGAACACTAAAACACTGAGTCACTTTGCACAACTCCTGCTTCAATCTGTGCAGACTCCCCTGCACACTTTTCTGAAGCCAGGCCAACCAAAATGTGCTCTACGGGATTGCTAATTTGTGAAAAAGCACATCAGCTTTTGACAACATGCGATACCCTTTCGACCCCCCTTGGCTCCCTGGGTATATGTGAAAAAGTATTTGCCCCCGTAGTTACTACATCAAGCAATTAAACAAATCTAATTGATAACTGACTTCATTTTCACTAGACACACCGAGGCATGATTACTGCCAGCCCTGCTGAATCTAAACATCCAGTTTTTCCAGCAAAATAATTCTTACTGGTAATGAAGCCCCGCCGCTTATTTTCTCACGAAGAATTCAATAATGTTTTATTTCTTTCACTTCTTATTTTGTGTGCCATTTAAAACACGATCACATTATGTTTTAATCAAAGATCGTTAATATGACTATCACAGATCACTTTCACTTTCTATTTTTACTGAGAACCACACATCACAGAAAAAATAGGTGAGCCGTTGATTCTGTAGATTAGACGCCACTCATGTGGGCTTTTTGGCTGCCCTCATCTGTTAACATGGCGGGAGGAATGAAAAGCAAGAGGCTCTGTGATATACACACCCTGCTGACGCAGGCAGTGTGGCCCAGGCTTAACATCACTTACCTCACTTAAGGTCAGTGCTCATGATTTTACTGCAAAAAGACTGGGCAAAAAAATTACATCCTTGAGAGAGATGTAAGGCGAAAACCACTACTAACTTAAAACAAACAAACAAAAACAAAAACAAAAACAAAAGGGCGTATCTCACACTTGTAAGGGAAAAAAAAAAAATGTTTATGACCCCCAAGACATTTGGGAGAACATTCTGTGGACTCGAACCACAATGAGAGCACTCACCAACAAATAAAGAAAACTTGAAACAGCGGTGCACCTTCCCAAGAAAAAGCAAAATCCCTTTCCCTAGCAAAATTCCTCCAAAAGTAAATCAACGACTCATCAAGGAGGTCACAAAAGAACCCAGGCCAACATCTAAAGAACTGCAAGCCTCACTTACCTCAGGTAAGATCAATGTTCGTGGTTATGTAAAAAGAAAGAAAAATGGCATCCATGAGAGCACTGCAAGGCGAAAACCATAGCTGACCAAAAAGACCACAAAGTCTTGTTTCATATTTGCCAAAAAAAAAAACCATCTTGATGACCCCTGAGACTTTCGGGAGAATATTCTGGGGGAATATTCTCGTAAGTCAACAGTGGAACTTTTTGGAAGACATGGGTCCTTCTAAATCTGATATAAAACTAGCACAGTGTTCCACAATAAGAACACCATTCCAACAGTCAAACAAGATTGTAGTTGTGTGATGGTCAGGAGCTGCTTTTGTGCTTCAGGAGCTGGGCAACTTGCCATTATTGATAGAACCATGAATTCTGCTCTCTGCCAGAAAGCCAGGCCATCCGTTTGTGACCTGAAGTTCAATCAGAGTTGGGTTATGCTGCAGGATAGTGCTCCGAAGCGCATGAACAAGTCCACCTCTGAATGGCTCAAAAGAAACAAAATGGAGGTTTTGTAGTAACCTTGTCAATGTCCTGACTTCATTTGATTGAGATGTAGTGGCACAACCTTAAACTGGCAGTTCATGCTTGAAAACCCTCCTATGTGGCTGAATTTCAATTATGCAAAAAACAGTACCCCACCCTGAGAAAAGCTCTGCCCACTCAATGAAAACTCAAAGGCCATTAAGAGAGAGCTTTACGTATGCTTCATCTGTCTATCACTATGTGTGATTGGTGGATTCCTTTGCCAGTCTATTCTGCTGTGAAACTAACCAATGGGCACTCTCGAATAACTAGGGACCCTCCCATTCTCTTAGACTGCCGTCTTCACTCAGTCTGAGGTCACGTCTACGGACCTGTGCTTTTCTCAGGGAATTAAAACTTCGCACAGTTTTGTGTTTTTGTCTGTATAGTCGTGGAATGAATTTTGGGTGAAACATTTTAAGTCAAGACTCAAGTCTTTTTTTCTGTGTGCGAGTCCTTCTTTGTCATAATTAATACTTCGCCCATATCTCTTTTGTTGCTACTTCTACCACTGCTTATTTTGTCAGTCTTGTTATTTGACATTAAGGTAATTTGTGTACTAGTTTGTCATCTGTGTTGACTCGTGTGGTTATGACCTGAGTTGGCTACTGAGTGAGCCCAGGCAACTAGCCAGCAGCTAGTCTGGAGTTGCTAGTCACTCACTGGGGTTGTTGCAACAATAATTCTGTATCATAAGCAAAAAAAAAAAAAACTTCCGGAAAAAAACTTGACTGGCATAAGTATTTTTCGGCGACCTGCTGCACGGAGCTAAGTAAAGGACTATGGAAGGCAACTCTAAGAAAAGTAAATGTGTTCCCATTTACTTTGCTTGATTGGCAATCAAATGGTGGATTTGTTTACTCTCTAAGTTGAATGAGTAGAGCTGTTTATTAAGACAGGATGTTTGATTGATGCATTTCAAAATTTAAATGGCCGTAGAACAGCAGATTTTCATGAACCTGATATCATTGCCACGCCATTTCGTGCGACTGATCATTTATATCTCACATTCATGTTTCATCTGCTTTTCAGAATGTTTTCCACCTTATGTATTTTCTGGACGTTTAAAATCCAGGGCTGTCTTAGAACAAATCTCTTTATTTTTATTTTATCATTATTGATCTCCTAAAAATTCTACAACGAGAGATGAAATGCTGAGTTGGGATGTGGCGATGTTGAACCAGGATTTTATTAAAGTGTGATGAGACCACTTGCAGTCATGGGGTGTGTAGGCAGTCGCGTGTAATTTCTTGAAACATAGCCTACACACTTGAAGCGGCTTAAACTATTTAAAATTCCGCTCGGAAGAAGCCTGAGTTTAGATTTCGCTAATTGCAGATGCTCCGTTCTTCCCTAAATCTGCCCCCCGTGTACTTGGTCTAAATAACAATCAAGCAATTTCAGTGGCCTATAATGATTAAGATGTGATGGTGAAAAGCAGACAAACCTAACTGGGCTACGGTGTTAGATTGTGAGAATGCCAGTTTGATTAATTTAAAAAAATCTTCCTCTTCCCCAAAAGCAGATGAAACGTGAATGTGGGATATAAATAATCAGTTGCACGAAATCGTGTGGCAATGACAATCGTGTTCATGCAAATCTGCTGTTCTATGGCCATTTAAATTTCGAAATGCATCAATCAAACATGCTGTCTAAACAACTCTACTCATTCAACTTAGAGAGTAAACGAATCCACCATTTGATTGCTAATCAAGCAAAGTAAATGCGAACAGGTTTACTTTTCTTAGAGTTGCCTAATTGGTTAATAGGAGGCGATTCTGTAGTCCTTTACTTGGCTCCGTGCAGCATGTAGCCGAAAAATACTGATGTCAGTCAAGTTTTTTTCCGGAAGCATTTCACATGCCCTTTTAACCATAGAGATATATAGTAGAACCAGAGAGAACAAGGAAGTACCTTTGCTTCAGCCAGTTAGCATGTTAGCTTTCTGCTTCCGCGTTTCCCAAGGATGCAATTTTGTGGCCAAAGACACTGAAGCTCCATAGACACCAATTGAAAAGTATACCTTTTTTTCTTGCTAAATAAAGTGAAAACAAAAGAAAATGTATTTGGTAATCCTTCATTATTTTGCTCTTTGTCTGACGCAAGTGTTCGATGTTTTCAAGAGGGCCTGTAAAATAAGAACTGTTACTTAGAGCTTGATGACAGCTCTTGCACGAGTTTGGTTGTCCAGCTGTTGCTCTGACTGCAGCAGTTCAGCCAATGAGTGTATAGTGCATGCGCGTTCCGGATTATCAGCGTTGCTCGTCATTTCCCCTCGAACACATTCGCCAATCCGCACAGACGACACATTTTCTTGGCCATTTGTGCTGTGTAATCAGATTGGCAATCTTATGAAATGGTGCCGGAAATAAGCACCCATGGAACACCATTTTTATAGATGGCATCAGTCAATTCCGTACTTCCTGGGCTGAAGTAGCTGGCCTGGCATCTCCCATTGAAAGTAATAGGGGTGGTACTTCCTCGCTCTCTCCAGTTCTATTATATTACCTCCATGCTTTCAACCTGCGTTGGATTTAATGAAGGAAAAGAGAAAGCTCGGATGTTCACCCCATGGCAGCAGGTGGTCGTACTACGCCTTAAAAAATCACGGTTCACGATCGGCACAACCCTAGTGTGCATAATTAATTAAAACTGACCACACCTGTTAATGTGGAGAGTTTTCTGAGCTTTTGTAATGGTAATTTAAATTAATGATTGAAAACAGGTCATGACTAATCATTATTTTCAAGGGATGGGTTTGAGCCTCCCCTATCGCTAGCTCACCAGCCGCCACTGATATATATATATATATATATATATATATTTTATGGCGATTTAGAGATTTTTTTTGCCCCCCCAAAGAGGACAAATGCCCACCCAAGCTTGGCATCCTGGTAATGCCTCTGATCCTCTCTCTACCCTCTGATGACAGTTCTACAGTAACTGGAGTTCCTGAGATCTGCAGATATGCCCCCGGTTTCTACAGAGAGCTCTTTCAGAAAGAGTATGTGGAGGACCTTGAGGTGGCCGAGTCCTTCTACGCTGGTCTCCCTCAGGTGGAGGCTGATACCAACGCAGTGTTGGAGGCGGAACTTTCTCTGGATGAACTGTACATGGCAGTCATGACTCTGGGTAATGGAAAAGCTCCTGGAATCGACGGATTGCCATTGACTTCTAGAAGTCCTTTTGGTCAGTGGTAGGTGAAGATCTTTTGGAGGTGTTCCGGGACAGTTAGTGGAAAGGACTGCTACCACTGAGCTGCAGGAGGGCAGTCATCACCCTGTTGCCAAAAAAGGGAGATCTACAAGATGTGAGGAACTGGAGACCTGTTGTGCTGCTGTGCGGGGACTACAAGATCCTCTCTAAAGCTCTGGCATCCAGGCTCAGAGAAGCGATGAGTGAGGTCACCCATGCGGACCAGACTTACTGTGTGCCTAGCAGATTAATAAGTGATAATATCACTTTAATTTGGCATGTTTAGATGTCTCCAGCTCATTGGGTCTAGATGCTGGTCTTATTTCCATAGATCAGGAAAAAGCATTTGATTGGGTTGAACACCAGTATCTGTGGCAGACGCTGAAAGCTTTTGAGTTCAGCCCAGGTTTCATTGCTAAGATCCAGGTACTGTACCGTGACATTGCAAGTGCACTTAAAGTGAATGGTAGTTTGGCTGCACCTTTTGATGTCCAGAGGGGGGTGCAGCAGGGATGCTCTCTCTCTCTAGAACAGGGTTAGGGAACCTTATTCAGAAAGAGCCACTGTGGGTGCAGGCTTTCATACCAACCAAGCTGCTATACACACCTGATTCTACTAATCAACCTCTGGAATGTTTGTTAAGGGCCTTGATTGGTAGAATCAGGTGTGTAGCAGCCTGGTTGGTATGAAAGCTTGCACCCACAGTGGCTCTTTCTGGAGAAGGTTCCCTACCCCTGCTCTAGAATGTTGTATTCACTTGCAATTGAGCCTCTGCTCCACAAACTTAGGACAGAGCTCTCTGGTGTTGTTTTTCCAGGTTGCACATTAGCTGTTAAATTGTCAGCTTATGTGGATGATGTTATGATTATAGTCAATAATCAGCAAGACTTCAATAGTTTGGAAGACAACATTGGTCTTTTTAAGACACACTCCTCTGCTAAGGTTAACTGGAGGAAGAGTGAAGCTCTGTTTGTAAGGGTTGGTCCTTACAGCCCCTCCCCTTCCACATTCTTGTGCGGCCACCTAAATGGGCTCCACCTATGGCCCATTAAGGTGGAGGGTTCAACAGAGTATTTAAGGTTGGCAGATCCCAGCCCCAATGCTCTGCATTCACTCCCCATAGCAGGTCTGTGGTAATGTCAGCAGTCACCGCTCCCTTGTGGTTATATTATTTGGAACCTCGCTTCCTTTTTGTTTTGTCATTTATGTTTTCTTATTGAACCCTTTCCTTCTCCCCCAGCCTTGGCATCTGAGTCTGCTTTTAATTAGGCCCTTGGTCCTAGAGCCCACCGTATTGCCTTTTGGCAGCGTTAGTTGAAAAAAAGTCACTAAGAAACTTAGTTCTACCAGGAGGGCTTAATTCAGGGGTGTCCAATCTTCTCCATAAAGGGCCGGTGTGGGTGCAGGTTTTTGTTTTAGCCCAGTGCCCCAACACCTGATTCCACTAATTAACTGATAAGGGGGTTCAATCAAGACCTTGGTGAGTAGAATCAGGTATGTTAGTATTGAGCTGTAACAAAAACCAGCACCCACACTGGCCCTTTGTGGATCAGATTGGACACCCCTGGCTTAATTGGAGCAAAGGTGGGTTGAAGTACTTGGGAGTATTCTTGGGCGAAGAGTCTTTTCTAGAGAAAAACTGGGAAAATTTTTAGAAAAAATTGAGGGTAGGCTTAAAAAATGGAGGTGGCTTCTTCCAAGTTTGTCGTACAGAGGGCGCACATTGGTAATAAATAACCTTGTGTCCTCTTCATTATGGCACAGATTGGCTTGTATAGACCCCCCCTTAAAATTACTGTCAAAAATTCAAGCTGTACTGGTTTATTTCTTCTGAGATGTATTACACTGGATTCCTCAGGCGATTCTAGTTCTCCCAAAGGAAGAAGGAGGGCAAGGTCTGATACACCTGGCCAGTAGAGGCGCTGCTTTCTACCAGTTTATTCAAAGACTGCTGTTTGGCCCTAAAGATCTAGTGTGGAGGCAGCTGGCACATACAGTCCTCCAACAGTGTGGTGGTTTCGGACTGCAGCAGGAATCACTGTTTCTAATGGATCCACAAGATTTAAAACTTCAGACTTTACCACCGTTCTACCGTGGAGTTTTCACGGCATGGAAAATGGTGGTGAAGGAGAAAAAAAGAGCAAAGTGACTCCCTTTACTGGCTGCTGAGGGAGCCAATGGTACAAGCTGGACGTTTGGACGCCCCCTGTTGGGCTGGACCAGCAGTGACTGAGATGCTCTGCAGAGCCAGGTTTTTGACACTTGCGTCGGTAGTGGACGTTGCCGGACCTGACCTGGACAATGTAGCTGCTCTGACAGAAAGCCTGGGAGCGAGGTCTGTGAGACTCGTCAGCCAACTGCTGGGACACTGGAAACCGCGCCTGACTGAACAGGAGTGTCTCCTGTTAAAGGACTACTGTAGCGGTGTGACTGTGCCTAACACAGAGGATCCTTTCCCGTGTTTAGGTGTCCATCCCAGAATTGACAACTGTGCTGGTGTGTTTCTGGTTGAGAAAAGTTGTAATTTGTTGAACATAGCAGAAACCAAAGGCAAAGCTTTGTACAAAATAATGGTGAAGAGTTTGAACAAAAATAAACTACATGATCCTGTCGACACACCTTGGCGAGGTCACCTGCACTTGGGAGGTGATGTTAAACCTGCCTGGAGGCGTTTGTATAAGCTCCCATTAACCAAAAAGGCAGCAGACATACAGTGGAGGCTCCTACATGGAGCTATAGCAGTTAATCCCTTCCTGGCTGTTATTAACAGATGTGAGTGATGAATGTCCTTTCTGTTCCGATAGAGAAACTTTGTTTCATTGTTTTTTGTGGTGTGTGCGTCTGCAGCCATTGTTCCTGCTGTTAGAGTGCTTGTTCAGCAAAGTGGGGGAGGTTTTTACCAAGTGTTTGTTCTTGGTTTAAAGTATAGAAAGTCAACTTTGTGTTGGGAGAAGCAAAACTGGTTGTTTACGTGAGAAGACAGAGGAAGATTGAGGACTCGATAGACCTTGATCTGACTCTGCTGTTCAGTTGGATGATCATGGCTAGAATAATGATTGATTTTAATTTTCATAACGCAATGAAAGAGTTTGATCAGTTCAACCTAACGTGGGCGCATGGTGAAATGCTGTGTTCTGTTATTGAAAACCAGCTTTTTTTTCTCAGAGGACCTGTTGTGATGGTTTTTTTTTTTTTTTTTCCCGTTCCCCCCCCGTCCCCCCCGTCCCATGGCAACAATTGATTTTGTTTGTTTGTGCTTCTGAAGGTAATTGTGTTTCTTTGTAAATGGCGTCAAGAAATATGATATAATAAAGGTACCTTTTAAAAATAAAAAAATATTTCTCTGTTATTAAAGTCATCTAATATAAACTCTGGGGCATCTGCAGATATGGTATTAGCCCCAGTTCTGTTAGTTCCATTGTGCCACTTTCAGTTGACTGAGACAACGAGTTTTGATAGCCCGAAACCTCTGCACTGGTGGTGACATAAACCACTTTGTCTTAACCACAGTGACTTTCTGTAAGCTGATGTGCCAAAAACAGAAAACCTTGCTGTTTGCATGAGGCTAATCACAGGATCGTGTGCAGGTATTGCATATACCAAGCAATAATGAGCCTTGGTGCAGTTAATGAGGGGAACGTGTGGTCGAAAATCCCAAAAATTTACTCATTCAAACGGTTATAAAGCCGAGCTTTCCTTGAGCAAAACAAAGCAGACCATCTTTCTCTCCAACCAATTTTCATAATCAAAAAAATATGCCACAGGAAAGTACAAGGCAGTTGTCCAAGAACATGATGATAATCAAACATGTTGTACAAAGGAAATCAGACACTCATGTAAAGTTATCTCAGTTCCTACAGATACATCCTTATTTTTGGTCAGGTTGACCCTTATTGGGTTCCTCTTCAAGTTCAGACAGATTAAATGAGTCCAGCTATCCCTGAGACAGCTGGTGTATCAGACAACATCCCGAGACTCTGTCACCAGATCAGGGATATTGGCAACCAGTATTGCAAAATTATTCACTGTTGAAACCAGTATCTCAAGAATAAGCATTTGATTGAATACACTCCCCAACCAGTGCTGCAAGAGTAAGCATTTCAACTGAGTTCACTACCTTGCACCGTCCCAGCTCCCAGAGGCAGATAAAATTAACTTATGTGTGTTCTGCTAAATAGTGCAATTTCCTATCTATTGATCTTTACTTTGGAATGACACACATTCTCTGGACTCTGGTCTCAAGTACACCCCATGTCCTTAGAAGCATCACCAAAAACCTTCACATACTGTATATGGTCAATTTGGCAAGCTAGAGAGAGAAAGAAAAAAGATCACGCTTACCTTACAGACTAATATAATTTTACACATATTCTGATTCATATAAGAATTCTAAGCTAAATATAGTAACTGTAAGATTACATGACACATAAATGCTGCATGCATAATGGTAGATTAATAATACTGTAGATAGTTAAATGATCAATTGCTACTAACTGATTAATATTGATAAATACTTGATTAACGCATATTCCCAGTTGATTGATTGGTGATGTGATTTCCAGCCTCACATGCGATAAAAGCTCCAGCTGCAATCAATGAAGATGGTGTGCAATAACTAGGGGGGCATGCAATAATGTACCTGTAATGTGTAATACACAATAATTGTCCCTCATGCAATGTTTGGGCATATTATGTCTTAATGGGGCATTTGGCCCATATTTCAAGATATATTCAGGTATAGTTTGGTCCATAAATACTCAGACAGTGACACAATTTTCATTCCTTTTGCTTTCTATGTCACCACTATGAATTTGGGGGGAAAAAATCAATCAAGATGTGCTTGAAGTGCACATTTTCAGCTTTAATTGAAGAGTTTTGTCTGAAATATTGTACAAACCATATTGATGCACCCATTTGATGCACAGCTTCCTTAGTTTTAGGGGCTCAAAAGTAATTAAACAAACTAACATCACCATCAATTGAACAGTCATCTTTAATACACAGTGACAATGTCTTTGCAGTCAATGCCTGCCTGAAGCCTGGGAACCACAGAAATTGCCAGATGCTGGGTTTCCTCCCTGGTGTCACAATCCTCGTCTGAATTCCTTGTGTGTCCCTTTGAAATTCAACAACTTGCGTGTCTATTCGGTTTATGTGTCTTGTGATGGGTTTGCGTTGTGTGCGTCTTCCTTGCCCGGCTGAATCTCATTACACGGTTGTCTCCTGATGACCGTGTGATAGATATTTAGGCCCTCTGCTTTATGAGCAAGTAGTTGGATTGTAAAGTCACATTCATACTAAGATCCCATTCAGTGTTTGTTAGTAAGGGTTCTTAGTCTTCGCCTTATGCAACTAGTACTTAAGCAACAGCCTTTACTCAAGGGAGTCTTTATTCTCATTTAATTAATTTGAGCCAGCTTCCAATCCTAATCAGGGTCCGGGATTGGGACTGAGTTCACATTAACCCAACTCAAACCTGTTAATCAATTCAGTTATGAAAAACAATCTTCCAATCCTAATCAGCATGCAGGACTGGGACTGCGTTCTTTTTAACCCCTCCACATTAATTCTCCTTGTCCAATTTGTTAGGAACAAGCCTCCAAACCTGATCCAGGTCCAGGATTGGGACTTTGTTCCTCTCAAGCAGCCTTGTCACCCTCTGAAGCAGTTCAGTGCTGGAGAAATCTGAACCACAGCTGGCTGCATTCTGGAAGCCACCGGCCGGCAACTGGCCAAGGCTGGGCCAGCAGCCAGCCCCCCCCGCCTTCATCATCAGGGGTTCCGTCCCCAATCTGTACAGTATTGCTGTCAATAAACTACCATTTGGATTACACGTCTGACTCTGGACTTGATTCCTGGTCTGGACCATAATACCTGGTGAATTTCTGCCAGTGCTTCTCTGCAGCTGTCTTCAGTTCCTGCTTTTTTTGTTGGAGTTTTGCTTTCATTTTTGCCTTCAGCAAGTAAAATGCATGGTCCTTTGGATGCAGGTCATATGATTGACCAGTTATTTGTAAAACATTTCAATTTTTTGTCCAAAACAGTTTTGGATTGCTTTTCCAGTATGCTTCCAAGTCGTCCATCTGCACAGTGTTGATTTATCTAATGAGTGCTGAAGCATTTGAATCTAAGCATACAATGCAGCCCCGTACATTTCGGAATCCATCTTCCAGCTTTTGTCAACAGTCACATCACCAGCAAATACAAAGGAACCAGCTCAATTGGAGCCATACATGCTCACACATGACAGGTCTTCTCAGATGTGGTGGTATGCTTCAGATCATAAGCAGTTCCTTCCCTACCCCATATTCCTGTCTTCCCTTCTTTCTGGTGCAAGTTGATCTTAGTCTCATCTGCTCATATGATATTATTCCAGAGCTACACAGGCTTTTCTCTTTTTTTTTTTTTTGGAAAATTTCCTGTTTTTGAGCCTCACTAATGGTTCTCATCTTGAGATAAACCATCTGTATTTACTGTTTTGAAGTCTTCTCTTGACTGCCGACTTTGGTACTGATACGCCCACCTTCTGGAGGGGTAGGTTCTTGATCTGGCTAACTATTGTTATGAGTTTTTTTTTTTTTAACAGGGAAACCTGTAATTATTCTTTCATTCACCACAGTTGTTATCCATGGATTTACTGATCTATTTGTATTCCAGAACTCACGAGTGCTTTCCTTCTTTTGTAAGAATATATTGTAAAGTTCAGTTGGCCATGGCTACATATAAGATTGAATAGTTTTGCTTTTTTTCTTCAGTGGGTTTGTTTTGATTTTTCAGCTTAATAATGGCATGCTTCACTGGCAGTGACAGCAAATGCAACACATAATATCAACTGAAGAACTTTCATGATTCACCTTTAAATTAAAGTATCACGAAATAAAACACACATGACCATAGAAAAATTGCACAGCCAATTGTCCATATACTTTTGCTCTCTGAAAAGAGGGAGCGGGCTCTAAGAAGTTCTGCAGTTCCTACACCGTCCACCCAATTTCAGTGAGCATACTGCCAAATAGAAGCTGACGATCTGCACTTGCTCTCATATTCATTATGAAGTTGTTATTTTGAACAAATAAAGTCAACATATATAAATTTATGTGGAACGAGTTTCATTACCATGAGTAACTGCCCATGGTGAACTTGCCAATCCAAAATTGGCAAAAAAAGTGACTTTTTCAGCTAGGGCAGGGTCTCCAAACCATACTATTATGTCATGGGTGCAGTCAATCTGTTATGATTCTGCTCTGTCTGTCTTGATTCTGCCATGTTTATTATGTTTCTGTCTTCCCTGTTATGTTTATGATCAGTTCTGTTAGGTTTTGCCATGTTCTGTTTAGTTTTTGTATTTTGCCATGTTTTCGCTTTTGCCATTTCCAATCCACTATTCTGTTAGATTCCGGTCCATGTCTTTGTTCATGCCCTTCATTGCACTATGTCTCCCCTGTCTGGTCTTTTGTTAAGCTACAGCTTCTCCCCAGTCCTGCGTGTCACATGCTCAGGTGATTTCATGGTTTCTGGGTTTCAAACATTCCTTCCAATCTCGTTTGCTTCCTTCGCCTCTCTTTTCTGTTTTACTAACCAATACTAACAGTTTGTTGTTTTTGTTAAAGTTACTGACCCAGACTAACATTGTATATAATACTAACTTACTAACGAGCACTAGGGATTGTATAGCTGCACTTACTAATTGATTAACAAGCTCTCAGCACTCGCCCTGTTCTAGTCTCCGCCTCTTGCCTGCACTTAGTCTTTGCTGTAATTCAGCGGATCCTCCGCACCTGCTCCACTCTGTCCTGCCTCTCATTATCTGTGCACATTAGAACTCCCTAACTGGAGCTGTATGTCTTGTCATAGGCTGTCTCGTGTTCCCTGTCCGCGTTTTGGCTTTTGCCAATTTCATGTGGTTAGGTTCTCCCTTGTGTTTCCTCCCACGTAATTAGTCTGATCCTCATCACCTGATCCTAATCATAGCATGTGACTTCCCTTGAATGTATTTAAGCTGTCTTCTCAGTGCAGTTCCCCGTCAGATCGTCTCTCGTGTTTACCTGTGCTGCTTTTGTTTCTCGCCTTGTACTCCTCGTGTTATCTTTCTGACAAGACCGCCCGACCACCTCTTTTTGTCTCTGATTCGGCTTTATATCTGCTCCTGTGTATCGAACCCTTTTTGCCTGACTACGATTTTTGTATTGCTGCCCTGGTTTTTTTCGACTCTGGATTCTGCCCCTAGGATTGTGATTTTGGATTGTGGACTTTGTACTGTTGTCTTCGGTCCTGCGGGGGTTTACCCCCTCGCTAATAAAATCACATTCGTTGCTACTTCTGGTTATCGCGACTGGTTCCTGATCGATACCTCACACAATCTTCCTTGTACAGACAGACCTGTCCTCAAATAGAAAGAATACAGCACAATTTAGCCTCTGTAAGGGATCCTGGCCTCATAGGGGGCCCTTGAAAATGGAATTTTTGATTTCCATCAATAAAAATTTTCATATTTGAGAGGCCAATATCTTGAAAATGAAAAGAAATGGATAAATTTGGATGAGATTCTGAAAGCCTGCACCCAAATTACCCTGGATAGCTATTTTCAGTCCATACCTATACCTATGATTTGTTCCAAAGATATTGGCCTCCAAAATCCCTATAAGTTAACGTTCGCTATTCACTCGGGGCATGGCCCCCCAATTTTGGGAGGGCCATATATCGGAAACCCCTTGGAGTAGCAGCCTAAAATTTTGCATGTGTTCATTATGAATGTAGAGGTACTCCCAAAATAAATTTGAGCCAAATCTGAGTGGGTGACCATGGAAGATTCTTGTACTTTGAGTTCAGTCATTCTGCGATTTTCCTTCATCTGGCCCATGTTGCAGCGCAGGGCCACCAGAAAGCCTATGTTCGCACAGTTGATAGTGATGTGGTAGTGCTTGCTATACACTTCTTCTCCACACTTGGGTTCTCAGAACTGTGGGTTTGTTTAGGAAGTGGCAAAAAATTCAGAGAAATTCCCATTCAGGATATTTGCTCCCGTCTTGGACCTTCAATGTCATTGGCATGGCCACTTTTCCATGCCATAACAGAGTGTGATACAACATCACAGCTTCTTGGATGTGGCAAGAAAACTGCTGGGGCAGCATGGCAAAATTCTCCAGGGCTCACTGAAACATTGGTGACACTAACCAATGAACCTGAACGTTTTACCCTGGAGTCTCTTCACGTGCATAAGCTTGAACGATTTGTTATTCTGATGTATAGCAAGGGATATGGTTTGGTTAAGGTCAACGAAGCCATACATCGTCTTTTCACAAGTGGCAAAAGAACTCTCGAGAATATACCACCAACTCAAGCAGCCTTGTTTGAACACATAAAGAGGGCATTACTCCAGGCAAGCTTTTACTGGAATCAGGCGACATCAGTTCACCAGGACATCCCACACTTCAGTGAATGGGAATGGCAAAAGGAAGACAATGGCTCCTGGTTTCCATGCTGGACAAAACTTGAAGATGTCAGTAAGGCATGTTCCATCCTTTTGCATTGTGGTTGTGAAAGGTCTAGCAGAGGAAACTGTAAATGCAGTCGAGCTGGAGTCTGTTTATGCAAATGTGAAGGTGGATTTGTGAAAAATGATGATGCGTCAATAAAACAGACATTTAACTTGCTCTAAAATGTTTAAGCTTGTTTGTTATGTCTTGTGTTCATTTGTGATGCTTTTATGATATTAATGTGACCTTGAAAATACATTTAAATTAGATAAAGTATTGATTTCAATCAATACACTGGCAGAATGGCATGTCTTTTGTAAAAATAAACTCCTTATTTGGATTTATTGAGGTTAAATACCAATAAAAAGTGCTTTCATTTATGATCATGTGACATTTGGTTGTGAAGTTATCACATATTCAAATAGCAATGGGTGGCCATCTTGAATTTCCCAATATGGCGGCCCAGTGAGCGAATGGCTGCTTATATGTTAAAATAAACTTCTGGATTGGATTTCTTGAGGTCTAAAACCCATCCAAAGTGCCTTCACTCATGATTCTATGAATTTTTGTTGTGAAGTTATGACAAATTCAAAATACGACTGGCGGCCATGTTGGATTTGCCAATATGGCAGCCCCATTGAGCGCCGGCTTTGGCGCCCTCTAAAAATGAGTCTAGTATGACCTGGTCTATACCTGTGCCAAATTTCATGCTTGTAGACAAATCTGCACAATTTTCCCCTAAGGGCCTGGACTATTCGCATGGGACAGTCACTCATGATGGCGTACGATGCTACACGATCGGTTTGTTGGTTCATCCCCAATATATATACCCAGAGTCTTGCCCCTCATGTTGCGTGCAGGTAGAAAGTGAGATGGGGTAGAAAGAGAGATGTACCTCTGTCTTGGGGCCGCACAAATAGCAAGTGTGGAGAACTTGTGTAGTACTTCTGAGCCACGTCACTCATACAATCACCGTGCGTCACTCGTGCGTCATAATGTCATTGCAAAGCCCCTACTAGCCATGCTGTTGACTTGGTTCAGGCGTACAAAGGGAGTGCGGGTCCCGTACATAGTGTATGCATTCTTGATTTTTCGCAAGACCCATAGAATTTGCATTTGAAGACCAAAAGTATTTACCTTCTGCGACCTTCTAGAATTTAGCTTGGCAGATCATTACAGAATTTTGCAGATTTTCCAATCAAATGACCTAGATGCATAACTACTATTGGCCAGCTGTAGATAGACCTTTCTGATACTTAGGGGAAGCAGGAAACATGAAGTTAGACCTTTGTAACATTGATCTTTGACAGCTATCCACCGCATGTATCAGGAGATCAAGTGCTCACAGTAGACCCTGTTGACTTTGAAAACATTTGACCCATATAACTCAGTTTTGGGAAAATATGTTGATAGACCTCGTTAATTCTCAGCTGACGACATATCTGCCTTCATGATCCTGCTCTTCCTTCTTTTTAAAGCCCACGTCCACTTCTGAGATTACTGACTTTTTTTATCCTATGAAATCTTCAACTTCATCTAGTCCTGATGATATAAGAAGTCATGTTATCAAAAAGTGAATTCTCTATATTGCAGATCCTCTTTGTTTCATTTTTAACCAGCATATGACACAAGGTGTTGTTCCAAATAGCCTGAAAAGTTGCCTTTGTGCCCCTTTTTTCCAAGCTCCAAGAGACAGTAATTCAAGTCAGACTACACGATTACCTTGTTCACAATGATGTACTAATACCACAACAATTTGGCATTCAGAAAAACTATTCAACCGATCTTGGCGTACTGTACCCGGTAAACACTATATCTCATGAGATCGATGCTGGTAGCTATTGTCTTGGTGTCTTTATGGATCTTTCTCAAGCCTTTGACACCCTCGACCAACACATACAATAATAAGAACTGGACGGTTATGGTGTGCAAGGAATTGCTTTTGATTGGTTCACCAATCACTTAACTGGCAGAAAGCAGTATGTGGTGGTCGATGGTGTTAAATCTAGTCAAGGGGATCTTAGTTGTGGTGTGCCACAGGGTGCAGTATTGGGACCCCTTCTATTTCTTGTTTATATTAATGACATCATTTATTCTTCCAGTATACTCCAGTTCTCATTATTTGCTGATGACACAACAGCCCTCGTGTCTCACACACATTTGAATGATCTTATAACAATAGCTAATACAGAATTGAACAGATTATATGACTGGTTCATTTGTAATAAATTATTTCTCAATCTTGACAAAACCAAATGTATTGTGTTGATTACAAGAAAGAGAGGGATACCCCATAATCACTCAAATATTTCTGTTGGAGGTCATATTATGGTAAAAGTTAATGACATAAAATTTCTTGGTGTCAGAATAAATGAATTTCTCTCTTGGAAGCCTCATATCAATACAATCTCATCCAAAATATCAAAAAGGTCTTGGGTGTACTTACAAGGTTGAAGCACATTTTGCCTCAAACTGTTTTGACATTATTGTATGACAGTATTATATTACCACACCTGAACTATTCTAACATTATATTGGGTCATACTTATAAGAGCCATTTCATATACTTCATATACTAGAAATACTACAGAAAAGGTCATTAGAGTTGTCACAAATTCTTACATAAATGCCCTCACCAATCCTCTATTTTCACTACTTCGTATGTTACCCATAATTGATTTGATATCCTATAATTCTTTGTTGTTCATGTTCAAACTTAATGTTCGGATATTGCCATCTGTGTTTAATGATACGTTTACCCAAATAGTTGTACTCATTTGTATGACACCTGTCAGAGAAATTTATCACGCCAACCAATGGTACATACAACTTTCGCCCTGAATTCACTTCAAGGTGAAGTTCCCAAAATTATGTAATACTCTCCCAGAAGACATGAAGAATTGTTCAACCTTATCAAAATTTCAAAGATTGTGTTTGAAACTGCTCCTTTATTGGGAGAGCCTATAGATTTGATGTTGTCATTTCCCATATAAAAGTATATGAATGTGCATTGTAATTCCAACTTATGTCAGCCATAAATGACCAATCTCACATGCTCATGCCTACTATGTCACATCCGCCCTCTCCTTGATATTTTCTTCACATAATTGATTTACCATTTTGATTAGTATATATTTTTTTTTTTTTTTGCATGTCTACTTATCGTATTTACGTATTTTGTTTACTGTTGCCCCTGCATTGGTTCTCTTGAGGTTCCCACCATCATATTACTCTTCTTTGTTTTACGTTATTCTGTATGCTCCTGACTTTGTATTTATGTTGCCTTATATTTTTGTATTTCGTAATTGATGGTGAAATAAAAATGAATGAATGACTGAATGAATGAGCGGAATGGTCCAAAATCCCCCCAAATGTGTGCCTTAACCTTGTAAAGTATTAGAGGAAAAGTGTTGTTATCCTTGCCAGAGGTGGTTGCACCAAGTACTAAATGGAGGGTGCCAGTTATTATGAAACCTTGATTTTGTTGAAATTTAATTTATATTAAATGATTGATATGATTTTGATTGTTTCCACCAAAATATTAATAAAGTATTTCACACATATTGGTAAATTCCGTCTCTCTATAATTGCAATGTTTATATAATTTTTTTTGTATCGTTTGTGCATTGCTAGTCAGAGGTGCTAGCAGTTTTGGAGCCCACTGTACAATGTGGGCTCTATGTAGGATGAAAGCAAACAAAATCCAGTGGGAATACAGCAGATTGGTCCTTTTAAATTACCACTGAGATCAAGAACACAAACCCACGATTAAACACATGGAAACTCGCACCGAAAAAAAAAAAAAAAAAACACAGAAGACATTTGAATTTTTTTATAAGGGCATGGTTGCCCATGTACATAGTAGCTTCCCTCTATTTTGGTTTACTTTCTGCATCGCCAACCTAATTTAGTGTAGTTAACAAGACTAAATCTACAATACTCAAGGACTCTAGCGGAGGGAATGTGACCAGTTTGTGTGGGTGAACTGGTATCGTCAAACTACAACAGACCAATTCAGATGAAAGGGGAATTCCGAGTCCATGCTGTGCCTAGGAGCTGGGCAGGGATTAAAAGGTTGCCAATACTATTCTTATCAGCAGGACATAATACGATCATTATTATGCATCAGTTACACACATATGGTGGGATGCATTCCATTTTCCAATTGTCTATGTGTCCTGACTATCAGTAACACTTTACTTGGATATTCAGCTATAGTTCATAAAGTATTTTTAACATCTCAAAAAGTTATGAATTGACATTCAACAATTAAATAGTTTCAACTTGTCTCCAGGGCCCAGTATTTCAAAACTTGTAATCTGGATCAGAATAATCCGGATAATGAAATCCACCTTTTCTCAATCATGGATCAAGGTGATCCTGCTGACTTTATCTGAGTATTTCAAAACACTGGCAGATTGGATCACCGTGATCCTTACCTGGCCGGATAAGGATTTCCAAATCCCGTGTCTCCGCCTCCGGATTTGAAACATGGCGGACTACTTCGCGAAAGGAGCAGCTGGGAGCACAACTGTCACGTCAAAAGTGTAAGTTTCCTGTCGCCTAATGTGTAGCGGTTTTAAGGCAATACTTAACGCCAACCAACATATCAAACTAGCCAACTACTTGAATTGTCAGCTACTTAAAACCAGGCCGCAGCGATCTCTAATTTAGCCGCGTTTGTGCTAACGGTAGCTAACTCGGCTCCATTGACTTGTGTGTTAAGTAGCTAGCGGGCTAGCGAGGTAGCTGGCTTTATTGATGAATTTTGCGGTCTATGGTTTAACTTAAAATGGAACTAATTGGACGTACATCATACCTTAACTCTTTAAACTAACACCAACCCGTTCAGAGTTTATTAGCATTACGTCATTGGCAACACAGCAGGCTACATGTGTACAGACCAGACTGCTGCAGTACTTTGGAAACGTAACGTTACACGGTACCGAGTATCAATAATGCAGTTCATTTAGAAGTGCTACGGTAATGCTGGTGATGTCATGCTTCCTGACGATGACAAAGATATACTCATACACTTCTTTCTTCTGCTTTCAGAGTGCACTCACAGCCACGGACCACTCAGCTATTAGGACAACGGGGTTGTCATGAGTGCTGGAAATCCTTGGAAACGCTTTAATTGTAGTGATACGTTCAAGGTTCAAGTTGTTGGATTTTGAATAAAGTGCTTGAAACTGCTTGAAATTGTAATTGCATTACTTGGATGGTATATAGCTTGTCAGTGACACAATTTCAAAACATTTTTTCCATCCTAATTTGTCACCATTATGTAGAAGGCTTCCACTAAACATGATTATGGTCATTTATAGTAAAATGGCATCTGATTTGATAAGCAAAATAATCTGTTTGTACACAAACACTTACTGAAATACATTGCTGTGTGTTTTAAAATCACATTCAAGCCATTTCCAAACATTTTAAAAGTGCATTTTTGAGCTTCTGACTGATGTCAAATTTGTCTTCGTTAAATCAGAAGCATGAAAATATACCTTGAAAATTCTTGGAAAGTGTTTCAATGTGCAGCATGATATAAACTGTGACAATGAAAAATGCAAGTGCACACATCTCATAGTTTAACCCATTTGATTGGAGAAATAAAGATTAACCACTGCATTTCGCACAGCTCTTCCAAATGTGTGGTGAATGTTTTGGTACACACAAGTTACAAAGTTTGGTGAAATTAGAATTTGAGAAATGGGTTGTATTTGTTACTCTTATTTACAGCAGTTTCAGAAGGTATTTCCAAACACTATTTTATTATGCTTTTAATTTTCTTAAATTACTCCAATTTGTTAAATGTAAAACACTGACAATTTAGATTAAGTGTAATGAACATCTTGAGTAACAATATCTAGAAGTGGAGCTAAGGCTTTGTCAATCCAAGTCAAATCCACCTCTGAGGTGGGATCCAAATGATCCTGAAATTTTGGTATCAAGTTGATCCAGATCTCTGCCTTAACTTTTGAAATACCCAAGTCCAGCCTTTTATCTGGATTAAAGGGAGGATTGGATTACCAGAGCTGAATCCTGATCTTCAGGATCAGGATTCTCTGGATCTGCGTTGAGATACACAGTTTTCAGATCAGATCAAGATTTAATCCAATCCGACTAGGATAATCCTGTCAGATCACTTTTGAAATACTGGGCCCAGATGTTCAACAGATTATCAACAGAGTATATGTGATGATTCATCAGCATACCTACATATTCCCAGACTAATTTAGCTTAACTTGAACGGCTCACACAACCTACGCTAAACAAATGTTCGACAGTGTACCTACAAATATTCAAAAAAAGAGCAAACAAGTTTATTAATGTTCAACGAATATTCAATTTACATTTAACACTTGTTGAAATGTGACAAATACTCTATGGACTGTCTGTAGCACAATATCCAAGTGTAACCCACATGTCCTGTCTAGACCAAGTGTGCAGAAGGTGTGGAGTTATTTTCACCATATCAGACATTGTATCTCCCTACCGAGAGTAGCTGAACTTACTAGGTTTTTAAGGTCATTGGGTCGAGGGTCAAGATCATATATGTGGGGGCTGAAGATCAGCTTTTAGGGCATATGAAGCGGGGGCAGGTGGAGGCCTATCAATCAATATTCTGCATTGAGTTGCACCACGTTATCTTGTGTCTAAGCACCACAGCGGCGCCCAAGCAGCCAGGACATACATCTGCTATCATATTCATCCATCATACATCTCACTCTGTATTCACTGCAAATATCCCACAGAATTTACGGACAAGTAACTGGAAATGGGAACGGTGGCAAGGGTGACATTTTTTATGATGTGTTACATTGCTCGCGCATTAGATAGTTTAGAATCAAACACAGGGCATACATTAACAGCTTATTGAAAAAAGCCATGTAGCACCGGCAATGACCTCGTTGACCAACAGAAATTACCCCGGTCCAAACAGGTAAGAAAGAATATTCCATCTCTTCAACATTACCACGCTCATGCTGCAGGTGAGGAGGATATAATGTGCTAACTAGAAAACAGATTCAGTGCTTCATTTGTCATTTTATTTCCATTTCTAATCAATAAATATGTTTATTATTTCAGATTGCTGCCTCATAACGCACACTTGGTTAAACAAAACCACAGAATTAGACAGAGTTCTTCAAATATTTTCATCAGCAAATCTTTGGTCAATACTTGAATAAAACTGACAATAAACTTACTAGGTAGTTTTTACAAAGTTCTAATTAGCTTACAATAATATAAGCTGAAATGATGGTGCAGCTTTAACTCCTGCCAATAACTAAGAACCTGTCTTCCTGCTAGAGAAAATATTTAATTTCTCTGTATGGTGTGTCAACATGTGATGGATAATTGGCCATACTGTGGGGTGGTTCTCCCTATTTCATGGATTAGGTCAGGATTTTTTTCAAATTATCACCACAGCAATGAAATAGGATGGAACTCAAGCCAAATGACACTGACAAATAACAAAAAAGATAAACTCATTTTGTATTTGTTCAAACTAGGAGCAAGCACAAGCAACAAATTCACTGAAAATATGTAAACTGAATTTGGCAACTTAAAACGCTGTACCATTTTAACTAGCCAAATACGGGTAAAAAAACTTTTGGGGACAATGTGGAAAACTCCCAACTGTCCTGTGATTCCATCCAAATTTACATGGTCATGATGAAATATGGTGAGGCATGTCCTTGGATGTCCTCCCTAGCCATATACTGACCAAGCTGCACAAAATTACACAAATGCTTCGACCTCTGCACATCAATTGCACATTTTCATCAAGTAAATTTTCAATGATCAAGCTGGCACATTACAGCAGCATTTAAACAACAAATACAACATTTGAGAAAAATTGTTTTTTGTCGGTGCGTCTGCCATATTAAGGGTGCAGTGGCGAAGCAGAAATTTATTGGTTTTGGTCAGATTCAAATGCAAAACACACTAGCATATCTAAAAATCAGTTGCTTTTTAAGTCTAGATTGATAGCCAACAAAGCCTGTATTTCTATCTTTACACACAAATGTTGAACATAAAAAACACATTTTCAAATATGTTCAAAGCCCTCTCAGAACAGCTTACAACTGACCAATCCAACAGATTCTTATTTACAAATATGAAATATTACTAATAGCGATTATGACAGACAGTTTAGCCATGTCAATATATAATCAATTTCCCCCAAAGGACATTGAAAAGGTAGTATCTATAGTAGATGATAACATTCCACATCATTGCTGCTAATATTTTAAATGGATGTTATTTCAAATTAACCGACGGCACATGAAAATGCATTAAAACATACTGAGCTACAGTCTGCCAGAATTAATATCTGTTTAACAGTGAACATCTAAAAAATAGTTCATACACAGTTTTTAATTATTTTTGTTTACATCACTCATTTGTTACCTATTTTAGGCAACAGAATCTACTATGGCCCCAGGCTTTTACACTTGCTAGGCCTCTCCGTTTATCAAGCTTTTCTCGTCCACATGAGCACAACATTGCCTTGAATTGTTGAATTAACCTATATTCAAATATGCACCAGAATTTAACCATTAACAAATACATACATCGTCTTTGCAGATGTCAGTCAGACCCAAAAACCAGAGGCGAGTAGTGCAGTACTACAGTAATACATAAATGAATTAATATAAGAGGTTTTCAAATGGGCTGCAATGCTTTTTTTTGAAGGGAATTATGACAGTGGTGCACATTTGAAAAGAAGTTAGTTCTAAACGTCTACCTAAATTACATTCAGTCAAAAATAACTGTCTTGCGCTGGTTTTTAATATTTTTTAACAACAGTCCGTTTTCAATCAGCCATGTTTTAAATATGTTCTCTCCTTCTGAGCAGCACAAGGTACAATGTTTTTTTCTGCACTTGCATTGATACAAAGTAAATATGAAAAGGTTACATTTTCCTCATTTCTGTTTGTATCTACACTGTCAGTTAAATTGCAACATTTCCATTTTATCAAAAGCAAAAACAGGAACAACACAAATACGGTAGCATCATACACCAAATTTGCATGCGTTCTTTCAAACAAAGGATTTCTGATTATTATTCTACATTTTTAAGTGGTACAATTAATGGTAGTTCAGAACGGTGAGCGGTAGGGCTTCCTTGGTGACACAATGAATGTGATAAAAATATGCGGTGGGTAGCTTGAAACTTTGCCGTCCGAGCAAAACAATTTGACTTGTAAAATCACAAAATGTATTGGAAGGTTTTACGAATACTGAGAAAAGCCTATCAATACATGCTTTAGTCTTTCTAGGTACACATCAGTAAAAAGACCTGGAAGGAAATAATTCAATCAATGTTGTCATTTCATTTAAACATCAGAAAAGCCAACTTTAAAGAACTTTTAAAAATGCATTATAAATCAATAAAAATAAGTCTGTGTGTCTCTGTCCAAAAAAAAAAAAAAAAAGAATCTGGGGCCATCAATTTCAAGACATTATTTTAGGGCTTCTCCTTTTTCAGTTCCCCTGCAGTATTGACAAACAGTTGGCCACCTCAGCCCCACATTTCCCATTATCTCTTACAGTTTAAAATGTAACGTCCCATTTTAATTGTTTACTAATCATGTATTCTAGAGGTGACAGTGGCTCACAGGTTTTTAAGTTGGGCAGTATGGGACATGTGGGCATAGATTATTAGGACTGAATTCTGCTTGACTCATGTAACAACATTCACTTGGATTGAAAAAATAATATAATTTTCAACAACTTCATCATGAAATAATAAAACATCAATAATATACTATAAAATACAAAATTAAATATTTCTATATGTCACCTACAACAAAACAATACATTGTTTTAAACATAAATTCCATTATTAACAGGATTGGAAATCAGGGCATACTTATCAAGGTTCGATCAGATAATTGGCCCCACCACACCTTGTAGCAAACAGAACATAACATTCCTCAAATTAAACGTGAGAAATATTTACTAAACTTGGGGATGATTTCTACCGCTAAGTAATCTGGAAATAACCAGAGTTTTCACATGGTTTTAAAGTGGGGGGTAGAATTTGTTTACTCTTTGTCATTGGTCTTACGGAACATTTACACTTCAGAAAGTGAGGGGGAGGGGGGGTTTCCCTAAAGTGGGAAAAAGAGGACAGATCTTATGCAGTGGGCCTCGACCCAGAGGCACTGCCCATCTCCTCAGTTCATTTGCTCAAAGAATTTGTAGGTTGGGTTTTCATAGCCATGGTTCTGCATCTTGTTCAATTGCCGCTCCTCAGGGGTAAGCATTGGATCGACCTGCTGCAACAGCAATGGAGGGCAGGGAGACAGGATGAGAGGGAAAAAAAGGGAAGAGGGACTTAGTTAAAATAACACTGGATTAAAATACAACAACAATTCAGCTGCTTTGAAGACATTCGTCACCATCTGAAGGGTCAGTGCGAGGCTAAAACCTCTCAGCTTTAAGCAGTACTGATTGGAGCAATGAACCTGCTCACTTGACTTTGACAAACCAATATCTCCTGAACAAGCACAAAAAATGACTAATTTCAACATCATCAGATTCATTTATATATACTACTCAAGATTTGATAGGGATATTGGATGTTTTGACCAACTGGTCAGTGAATTGTTACATTTTGGGGAAACAAACTGGACTGTATGAATAATTTATGGTTCCTTAAAAAATCTTGAATGTCATGTGCATCATAAATTACATTTTGCAAGTGCATGACGTGTACATTGCTGTCCACTGATGTGCTAGTGGGTGTTTGGTTTTACAACAATCAGAGCTAACGGCCTGTTTCATTGAAATTTTCTTTTTTCTAGATTTAATGTGGGAAAGGATGCAAAGGCATCTCCAAAGATGCTGTTTGAGCAATGAAGACATGGCAAGTACGGTTGGGAATACTGGAAGAAGCTGCTATGCAGGAACACGTGGTACAAGCTTTACATCATTCACAGAGAGTGGCATTCTGCATGTGGAACCGCTATCAAAATACTGGAAGTGTAGCCGGAAAACATGAGGGAGGTTGGCAAAGGGCAACTGGGGCCGCTGGCGATTAGTTTTTGGTCATTCAGGCAAGGCATCATCCAATGCAAACTGCAACACAGCTGCGAAATGATCTGCAGAATACTTCTGGTGTGCATGTTTCTACACAAACTGCGCATCGTCGTCTTCCTGAGGCAGGATTATGGTCACGTAGACCAGTTCTGCATGTGCCTCTGATGCGATGTCATGCAGAAGAGCGTTTGCAGTGGGCCATAGATCATGTCAGTTGGACACTGGATGACTGGAGGCCATCGCTCTTCACTGACGAGTCTCGTTTCTGTTTGGACCATAACGACCGAAGAGCAAGGACATAGGGACATGTTGGAGAAGCATTCCAGAGGCAACACGTTGCTGAGCACGACAGATATGGTGGGGTCTCAGTGATGGTCTGGGATGGCATATTTATGGCTGGAAGAGAACCTCTCCATGTCCTAAGGCATGGAATGCTGACTGCAGCTTGTTACAGGGATGAGATCCTCCATCCAATTGTGAGACCATTTGCTGGTGCAGTTGGCCCACAGTTTATGCTCTGCTTGAATTGTGGTTGTCATTTGTTGTGTTATTTATCCTTGGACTAAGTGTCCCATGATGAAATAGACACAGCTTGCAGCATGAGAAAGAATATTAGTACTTGATGCCTAGATTTTATTGTGGCTGTGCTATATGGCAGAATTGACTCTACTAGGGGGTCTTTAAGTACAGCACTCTTTGTAAACAGGATCTAGCTTTACATGAGTGAAATCTGACGGATAGCAGGTTCGTGCAAGTGGGCACGAGCCGTAATGTCAATTCGATTTGGGCTTATTCGGGGTAGGATTGCCTCTAACCTCCACAATGCCATGGCTGATTGTGCCGTACGGCTTCCGACGAACCAACAACAGGCTGATTACCATCACCATGGCAATTGCCACGGCGACCACCAGCAGCCCCACCATGGCCCCGCGGTTGAATGTCTCCAAGGCGTCAGGTTGCTAGGTCAGAAAGGGGTGGGAAGAATGGAGGTAAACGAAAGAAGGAGATGAGAGGGAAGATTGGAGACTGCACAAGAAGAAGTTCAGATTACACAACTTGTGGATATGGATGCTCCCCTTCCACAGCTGAGGGACAGGACTCACCAGTTCATCTCTCTGGATTCCTGGTGACTTGTAAACCTCTTGCTTGAGTTCCACAGAAGTGTTAATCTAAAACAGAAAAACAATGGCTCAGTAAAACAATATTTTATAGGTAAATATCAGGTATGAAACCGATTTCTGGATAGACAGGATTTAACAGATTGTCAGTCAATCATCGGTTTTAGCCGAAAAAGAATCAACCTTATCAGAATTTGTAGACTTCATGATTTTGAAAATCTGTAAAACTGTTATTTTCAGCCAAATTACTGTAATTCCAAGTGTTCTGAACCTATTAGTAGCTGATGAGGGTCGTTTCCATAAAATGACATCTTTTGAGCCACTGGATGAATGTATCTTCCAAATGAAGACTATTTGATCACTATGATTATTATTTTAATTGTACTCATTATTTATTTTACCTTTTCTTCGTATTCCTCCGTAGCATAGTCATACTCATCAACAGCAGAGCCTGTGAGGAAGAACCCATTTCATAGGCTTAATGACCTCCATTGAAACTGTATTCAGGGTAAACTTTACCTAGTCAGAATCTGAAATGTATACACTGCACACATATTAACTAACTTAGATAACTCATATTTAAATTAGATGAAGTGTTTGTTAATGTAACAAGCAGGTCAGAGACTGCGAAAGCACCCAGCCTAAGATCTGACACACACAAGCACGGATGAACGGACACGGCCTTAATCAACAGTCCCCCCACCTACCCTTTAGATGAAAGGGGACTAATAATAGAGAAATATTTGTGCTACATGTGTCAGTACTATGCGCGAGGCTTATACAGTCACATTCTTGCTTGTACTCAATTAAGTCAGATTTGTTGGTATCGTAGACTAATTTATCTATTTATTATCAAACCCATCATACTTCTAATAAGGGTTGCAAGAGGGCCAGAGTCAATCCCAGAATACAATGGGCAAGACGCCAATCAATCACAGGAATTACTCATCATTCACTCACACCTTTCTATCTCATCTCCACTTTAGAGTAGTCAATAGCCTAGCATGCACGTCTTTAGCAGGAGGAAACAAGAGTGACATTCCTGACCCTAAATGTAAACCTAAAAAATGTTTTATTTTGTCATCCACCCATCCCAGAACTTACCTTTCTTATTGCTAGGCTGAGAATCTATGAATATTGACATGAAGAGAGGAGACAAAATACAGAAAATTAATTGCTGCATTCTGTGCAAGGCTCAATTCACACCGTGCAGTACATTGAATATGCCAGCAATTCTACATGAAAAGCTGCTGTGTGAAACCGGCCAACCAGTATTTAATGCAACATTCTAAATGTGGCAGTTACCAGTGTTATTTACTCAAATCCATACTCAGCTGGCATCATGATTTAATAATAATCAGTAAATCAATAAATTCAACAGAGAGTGAGACAATCAGCAAGATTTAAACAGGGAAACCATCAATGATTGCTCAGACTGACTTGCTGATAGAACTGCGTTGGTGCAAGCTTATCAGCAGTCTAACTGTACAAGACAGTCCATCTTCCACAATGAATATAATGATCTAGTTGGAAGTTGTGGAGTGGCTGTGCAAGTGATATAATCAGACCAACTTTTGGCCTGTGAGCTACTATACTGCGGTGGTATCCATACTGAACCTTAGTGTGTTAAGCGGCTCACATATAGAAGAAGACAGTAGGAAGACAATGTTGGCGATGTTAGATGCCAAGACCACCAAGGGTGACAACATTATCATCATGGTTTACCAGAATTGTATGCAAATGCTGGATAAATATGAAGACTTTGGCCACAGTGGCACCACTCACGGGTGAGTGTTTGGCAAATGTTTGGCAAGTGTTCGGCAAGTGTTTGGCAACTATGGAAAGAAGTCTGGCAAAGTCATGTTCGAACTGGATAAAAGTAGGACCCAGCAGTAGGTGGTATCATTAAATTTGCAGTCGTCAATGCAAAGCATGAAAACAATTTGGCTGGTTAATACACCAAATCACCATTAAGTAGCTGCACAGTGACCACACAAAGGGGACACAATGGTAACAATATTAGGAATGGCACTGGACTGACGAAAACAGCAACAGTTTTGAACATTTCAAAAATGTTGTCAAACGTGAGTGAACTATGGCGAACTCTGGGACGCTACTGCAAATCATTTCAGTCCTGCCACACCTCAAACATAGTGACACCACACAAAACGAATATCAAGACGTACTTAGAGAAGAACTTGGCAAATTTTTATCGCCAAACTCCACCAACATATTCTTCTATGTGACAGCCGCTTTAGAGCATGCAATAGCAGCGGTGAGCTTGTACCAATGCGGGGCGGGTAAGGCCTATTCTGGAAGGCTCGCTCCTCCTCCTCTTCATCATCCTTCTCTTCCTCACTCTCCGCAGGCAGCAGCTCCTCTGTAGTGCGAGTCTCGGAGAAGGAGGTGGTCATGAGCTCGCTGATGTCACCTCTCTCTCCTTTCACCAGCTCCTCTACAGAAAGAAGGAGGAAGGGGGTGGTGGCAAGAGTGACAGAGAGAAGGCAAAGAGAGAGAGAAGGAGGGAGAACGAGAAAGAGATAAGAGGGTGGGGAGAATGGGAGGGCAGTGGAGAAAGAAAGAGAGGTGGGGGAGAAAGGGGGAAGGTTGGGAAAGAGGGAATAAGGGAGTAGGGGGAAGGGCAAGGATGAAAGAAAAGCGGGAATGAAGCATAACATACGTAATTATCTCATGGGCAGGGACACAGACGAGTCAGACAGGGGTTACCTATGATGAGGTAGACCGAAAGAGAGTGATACTGAGAGAGAGAGGGAGAGAAAGAGGAGAGACGTACGGATCTCATGGTGCAGTGCCTCAGCCAGAGCAGGGACCTTGTACAGCAGGCCTAAGCTCTGATTCATCCTCTCCTCGATCACATGCAGATGCGTGTACACCTGAGGGCCAGAAAGCAGAGAGAGGCAGCTCAACACACTCAGAGCCTCACAAATGCACAAAAAATATAGTACGGGATGTGGGTTGGCCTTCAAACTGGTGCTGAAAACCAACAAACTGAAAGTAGGTCAACTCTTTGTGCCTAGACCAAATGTCAAGCCTAATAAACTGCTGTTTGCTTCCTGAAAAGCTCTATGCAACAAAAATATTTACAGCGTCACAAGGCTTGTGAATTTTACATTTGACTGTTAACAGATGCATAAGCATTTATTGAGCATTGCTGCAAAAAAAAGTTAATTGTAACCCACATTGATGTTCATACAGCAGAGCAGATTGATGAGGGTTTATCCCATCTCCCTCTCTCACTCATTTAATGATGTACTACAGTAGTTCTTATAAATACAAACAATGTATTTAACACTCTTAGTCTCTCTCATAGCTATCAATTCATAACACTGCACTTATATTTGTCCATCTGTTAACCCCATAAAACCTATGGACTCACAAATGGGTCCCTAAAATGCAGCAGCTGTACTAACAACTCCAGAAATTCAGCCCCATCTCAAAATCTAATGGAGATCCCCAGGTTTAAAACAATCCAAAATATGTCCCGCTGAATTACAAGGAAATATATATAAAATGATGCGCAAGATCTAGATATTTCCCATTTGATGTAATGCTGTGGCCAGAAAAACATGACATCCTGTGTCTGAATTTTTCTCTCAGTATAAGAGAGATGAACTCTAACTTCAGTTAAGCACTGCGACCGGCAAATACAGAATATGCAGCGTGTGTGACATTGTCGTACAATATGAAAAAAATGTTTCTCTGACTTTGTACCAACTTCAGGGAAAGAAGTTGGAGTTTCAGGGGTTAAATATTCTTCAGTAAATTGACAGTCCTTTTCACCTGTGAGATGTTCTGCTTATGCTTTGCATCTGCAAACAGTGGGTCTCATTCATGAAACGTGAGCAGAACAAATTTATGTGTAAACTGTTCGCAGATGGAAATTTACGTGCATTTCAGCATTCATCAATATTTTAGTAGCTCCAATCTTTTCGTAGCTACTAACAAAATCTACACATGCTGCTGACCACGCGTAGTGCTTGTGTAAATTTAAGAATGCACATAAATAATGCTTGTCACTATTGGGAATTAGTTTTAATTCATATTGCGCTCTGTTATGTACACAATACGCAGATGCCTTTGAAACACGTGATATAGCCTAAACATAACAAACGATTAAAAATATAACACATTCAGTTAAATTAGTTGGCAATTGGCAGGTTTAAGATCCAGATTATGTTCATGATTGTGAATTATTTATGTGAATCGACTCAATAGATTACACGTTCTTTCTACACGTTGAATGATGATAATAAAAAAATAAAAGTGGAGGCATGTCGCTGTCTCCGTCAGGTATAATTCCTGACAGAGAGGTCTCCCCAATTATGCCAGCGATGCGCTCGTCTGCAGTTGACAGTTCGTCCCATGAATAACAAAAGGTCACAAGAGGCTGCTGTAGTACTTCGTGGTGTAGAAAAACAGGTTTCATCAGGAGTGTCACTTGCGATCTTTTGTTATTCATGGGACGAGTTGTGACTGTGAGCCTCCTCCTCCTGTGGCTGATGTATTTTTTTTTTTTGTGTGCGCTTATACGTTTCTTTGCCTCCAGTTTCATGTCAAACCATTTACGCTTCTCCTCGGACATGGTTCTTTGGACTACAGAGACAACATTAACGGCATCTGTCACCTCCCTCCAGGCCTTCGCTTTGCTTGACCCTGTCACACCACTGCTAACAGATGAAAATAAAATGTTTTTTCTTAACTCCACTTCACCCAAAATTATTTCTATCTCCGCTTCGGAATAATTCTTTTTTCTTTCTCTCTCTTTCTTTGTTTGCGCCATGACTGACAGGCCGACTGGATGCATCTACACCACCTTATATGGTGGTCATTGGCAATTCATGGGCGGGGATTTATGCTAATAGCCAATTACCGGGAGCGCGCTGTCACTTTACGATGGATTGGCATTCATGATCATACACACGTGTTTACGATCAGATCTGAGTTTCCCCTGGTGTTCATGAATCCGGAGTAGGTTTTTAGTAGCATCAGCTTTTATGTGCAAATCTAGGCACAAATTTACTAACGTTTCATGAATGAGACCCAATGACAGCAGATCAGCAAAGGACCGCAGCTCTTTGTCTCCCCCTGCCTTCTTTACCTGGAATTTCATCTGCTCAGCCTTCTGGGGGTCGACGGCCTCGATGTGCTGATAGTGTCTGAGTGTGTGCCTGCGGTCCTTCTGCTCAGCTGCCATGTAGCGCTTCAGAGCCTGCAGGACGCGCTCTGGCTGCAGGTCATAAACACAGACACTGCAGAATCAGGCTCAGTATAAAATAAAACACAGAGATGGCAGATCCAGTGTCAGTTTACAGCAAAACACAAAGACGGCAGGACTAGGGTCAGTTTTGAGTAAAATACAAGGAGGGCAGGTCCACGTTCAGTACAGGTTATCTGTATAATGGATAGATGTATCCATGTATAGGGTTTTGTTGAGAAACATTGAACAGTTTAGGAGTTCTGGCCTGGAGAAGAATGGGATGGAAGACATTATTTTTACCTCCTAGCAGAAGAATAGCACTAATAGACAGATCCATATGATTACCACCAAATATTGGGGGAGACTTATGTTCAGAAGCTGGGATTTCCAAATATAGGCATAAGGATTGGTTTAGCACGTGCATAGCCGTTTACCACACATAAAACCAATATCATCACCACTGATTGGTCATCGCATCTGTTTTCAACCAATAATTGATTGTGCTATTAGCTTCATGCATGATAAAATGTTTTTGCATGATGGAAAGGTCTTAGTAAACCAGGCCCTTGAGCTAAATCAAGTCTAATAAGAGTACATGTGACTGCAGTGGACAGACAATAAGCTCTGTAAGCAACAAATCATCATAGAGAAAATAAGTAGATTTGAATGTTCTGAGTAAGAGCACCCCAAAGGGCACTTCTATTCCCAGGCTTTAGTCAGACTGCTACATTGCCTTTGTCAAGCACCAGTTATGTGTTACTCCTCCATGGGATTGCCTGTACATATCAAGCTTTTTTGTCCGCTCAGGCAAATGCAAGGGAACAGCAGCAGTGTCTAGCCAGTGTTGTGCCTTTATCGCATTGCCGATAGGTGAAACATTTATAAAGTACAATCCCTACCATTTGTAACTCAGTAATTAGCTCTTTCAGTCATTAGTTCTCCTTCCAGGCCGAAACATTATACCAATTTGCAAATAAAGGCAGCTAGGACGAAGTACAGGGGAGGACTTATACTTTTTGCATCAAGATAGAATGCCGACAGTAGCAGTATGACCTCCTCACCTGTGGGGGCTCACTCTGCACGGCTGTCAGGATAGCTCTCCAGAGCCAGCCGACGGTTGTTATTGAGGGTGGCCACCACTCGAGCCAGGTGTGTCTCCACTAGCCTCTGTCGTTCTCCAGCAACCTGCTCCTCTAATGTCTGCAGTACAGACTGGAAGTGCTGGAGGGATTGGCAGGCAGGAAAGAAAGGCAGGACAGACAGACAGGAGAAACATGCAGGAGAGGAGGGCAGGAGACAAGCAGAAGAGACAGGCAGGCGATATGGAGGTAAGATAGGCAGGAGTCACATACAGGAGAGGCAGACAGGAGAAACATGCAGGAGAGGAGGGCAGGAGACATGTAGAGGAGACAGGCAGGAGATATGGAGGTAAGACAGACAGGAGTCACATACAGGAGAGGCAGACAGGAGACATGCAGGAAAGGCAGGTAAGAGAGACAGGCAGGAAACATACAGGAGAGGCAAACAGGAGACATGCAGGAAAGACACGCAGGGGACATATTGGTGATGCAGGCAGGACAGACACACAGCACAGACAGGGGGAAACAGAAGTTCACAATCAGAATGCAAAACAAATTTCTTCCCTGAAAACACACACGATAAATATACCACACAACCCTGCACTACAGGCCTTGACTAACACATACCTATAGGCCCCAACAGATCAGTAAACTACAAACACCTACAGACATTATTGTAGATCCCTAACGAGCCATAACTACACACAAGTGACAGACTATAAATCCATACACAGAGGCCTCGAGACACATTACTGTAGATCCCTGAGGAGCCATGAGGACAAGGTATTGACTAACCACACAGACGCGATAAAAGAATACTGACACACAACTGCAGGTTTTAAACAACAGACCCCAAGAGACACATTAGTATAGACCTCTAGACCTCCACAAACCTCCAAACACTGATCCAAAATAGACAAAACTACAAACTGCATGCCCCAACATCAGCCCCCCTTTACTGCTTGTCATTCCTGGTTACCTCATTGAGGGCCTGACGGTCTGATTTTGGCAGGTTTTTGGACTGGTTGTCTGCTTCCGCCCACTCTTTCATGATCTGAAGGGGGAAGATGGAGAGTCTCAGGCACTGTGCTTCTGACATTAACAGAGAGTTTAGCTCTATTCAAAAGCAATTTCTTTGAGGGCTTAACAGAAAACACAAATCAGAAGTCTAATACTATAATCCCAGCTAATCTCCTAAATATGCTAATCTCCAGGAAGTCTCACATTGATATGCTTATTGGTTGATTTGCTTTGAGGCTTAATAAAGAGGAGAAGAAAAACATGTTTGGGATATCTCAGTGTGGGGCACTGACCTCCACACAGGTGCTCTTCTGACTGCATTCAGGGGTGTTTCAATAAAGGGAGCAGCTTTGTCTTCCTGTTCAAAGTTTAGCCTAATTTGCTTCCCTTGCCGCACCCTCTCACCTTGTTGATGCGCTTCATTCTGCGCTCCTCCAGGTCCATCTTGGCACGCAAGAAATTGGCGTGCTCGCTGTCTTCACCTGGCATCTCAAAATACACATCCACTCCGTCTGTTGGACGAGGTGTAGGCACTGCAGCAGAGTAAAAGAGAGAGAGCGACAGAGTGAGAGAGCACAAGAGAGAATATCCAATACGGGATGTAAAGAAGAAAACAGCATAAAGGCAAAGTGGATATAAAAGACAGTCAGACAAAGAGAGGGAAAGGCAGAATTACAAAGAGAGGAATGTGTTGAAGGTAAAGATGGGATAATGAAAGACAGCAAGAGTGACAGAGATGGGAATCAGAGTCATATCCTCAACAGCTCAGATAAAAGCAGTGGACAGTGCCAACAGCCTAATGTCCATATTCACCGCTCTGCCAATGAAAGCGCAGAAACTGCTGGAACACCGTCCCTGCCGGCTGTACGCACGCCAGCACTTTGCAAATTGGTGACCTGGCAGCCCTTTAGTGGCAGAACCATTCACCAGCTATACGCATCTTGCAAAAGCTGATGCTCAACTCGAATTCCTTGCCACAAATGAGAAACAGATATGCACAAATTGGCAACAAGCCTGACGATCAACAGCTGTCCTGACAGTCAGACAATGAGCAACAAGGGGGCACTGTACGTTTCCAGGTTGGGATACACGACACAAGAGGGACCCAGGACAAGGGCAGGGCTATAATCCCGCAAAGAAGAGCTCCGAATTACAATGACTGACAAGAGAGAGGGGGAACATATGGTGACCAAGGGTAATGTAACCAGAGGTGGGAAAAGTCTGGGGCTCAGAACGTGAAAAGTGTGGTTATTAAGTGTTAAACCTTGCCATCTGTTTATTCCACATACAACCAAAACCAGCTTCATACATCCTGAGAAAACCTGTGCCAAGGACCAAATCCTGATGACTGGATAAAAACAGTGGCCAGGAATTTTACTGTCTGTCCCTGGATTTTCCGCCTCTGAAAGTGACTCCCTGGTTTAGAGGGGAGGGGCGTGGCACTCACGGCTGTCCCCCCGGCTTTGGGGAGGAGGTGTGGGAGGGCCGCGGCTGGTCTGGCCCTCCTTTTCATAGTAGAAAGAGTCCAGGTAATCGGAAGCCTGATAGGGACCAGAGTCGATGGAGTACTCGTAGTCCTCTGCATCTTTTGCTCCGTCCTCATCTGCCTCTTCCTCATCCTCTTCCTCCTCCACTTCCTCCTCTTCCTCAGCAATCTCTGCCTCCGCATCGGGAGAGGGGCTCGGGGTTGGGGGAGTCACCTTGCTGCTGTTTTGGGAGACAGAGAAAAGCTATCACCATCTGACACCAGTTTCTACAACTTTCCCTGCCTCTAGGAAAACCCCAGTGCACAACTGCAACTCTCACTGCACCCAAACAATGATAATGAGCAGGTAAACAGAGGTTAATGCTGCAATTTAGGTTATTATAACACAAGCACATAATAATGGTTTATGGTGATGACTACAGTACGGGAATCCCAAGATGCCCCCAACTCCGAGCAAGAGAGGGCCAGGCTTTCTGGCCCAAGCTGACTAATGCTGACTCTCAAGCACGAGCCTATATTGGCTCATTATTTGCTTACTTCTCAGAGAGCAACTAGTACTTCATCAAGCCCAGACATGAACTCCCCAAAGGTCCCTGGCTTTACGTCACTGAAAATATGCATTGTACAGCATGCATACACGCAGCCAATCTATCCCAGGATTTCTTGCCAAGTTATCTAAGGGGTAATGGGTTGAAACAAAGCCCAGAATATGCACCAGATTTCAGTACTGGAGTGCTACATCCTTGTTGTGTTGCTTGATGGAGGAAAGCAAAGCTTTAGCATTTTATCGTGGTGCCCTCGTGTTTGCGAAGGATAGGGAGTCACTTCGCTGTGGTGCGTCTCACTGTAACTCATCCAGCGCTGGCTTTGGTGTGACTGTAACTCACCCAATGCTGGCTTCGGTGTGACAGTAACTCACCCAGCGCTGGCTTCGGTGTGACAGTAACTCACCCAGCGCTGGCTTTGGTGTGACAGTAACTCACCCAGCGCTGGCTTTGGTGTGACTGTGACTCACCCAGCGCTGGCTTCGGTGTGACAGTAACTCACCCAGCGCTGGCTTTGGTGTGACCGTGACTCACCCAGCGCTGGCTTTGGTGAGACAGTAACTCACCCAGCGCTGGCTTTGGTGTGACTGTAACTCACCCAGCGCTGGCTTTGGTGTGACAGTAACTCACCCAACGCTGGCTTTGGTGTGACTGTGACTCACCCAGCGCTGGCTTTGGTGTGACTGTAACTCACCCAGCGCTGGCTTTCGTGTGACTGTAACTCATCCAGTGCTGGCTTTGGTGTCACTATAACTCATCCAGCGCTGGCTTTGGTGTGACTGTAACTCACCCAGCGCTGGCTTTGGTGTGACAGTAACTCACCCAGCGCTGGCTTTGGTGTGACAGTAACTCACCCAGCGCTGGCTTTGGTGTGACAGTAACTCACCCAATGCTGGCTTTGGTGTGACTGTAACTCACCCAGCGCTGGCTTCGGTGTGACAGTAACTCACCCAGCGCTGGCTTTGGTGTGACAGTAACTCACCCAGCGCTGGTGTATGACAGTAACTCACCCAACGCTGGCTTTGGTGTGACAGTAACTCACCCAGCGCTGGCGTGATGACAGTAACTCACCCAACGCTGGGTGTGACAGTAACTCACCCAGCGCTGGCTTTGGTGTGACTGGCTTTGTGTGACTCACCCAGCGCTGGCTTTGGTGAGACTTTGGTGTGACAGTAACTCACCCAGCGCTGGCTGGCTTTGGTGTGACAGTAACTCACCCAGTGCTGGCTTTGGCTCATCCAGCGCTGGCTTTGTGTGACTGTAACTCACCCAGCGCTGGGTGTGACAGTAACTCACCCAGCGCTGGCTTTTTGGTGTGACAGTAACTCACCCAGCGCTGGCTTCGGTGATGACAGTAACTCACCCAACGCTGGCTTTGGTGTGACAGTAACTCACCCAGTGCTGGCTTTGGTGTGACAGTAACTCACCCAGCGCTGGCTTCGGTATGACAGTAACTCACCCAACGCTGGCTTTGGTGTGACAGTAACTCACCCAGCTGGCTTTGTGTGGCCCAGCGCTGGCTTGTGACAGTAACTCACCCAGCGCTGGCTTTGGTGTGACAGTAACTCACCCAGCGCTGGCTTTGGTGTGACTGTGACTCACCCAGCGCTGGCTTTGGTGTGACAGTAACTCACCCAGCGCTGGCTTTGGTGTGACCGTGACTCACCCAGCGCTGGCTTTGGTGAGACAGTAACTCACCCAGCGCTGGCTTTGGTGTGACTGTAACTCACCCAGCGCTGGCTTTGGTGTGACAGTAACTCACCCAACGCTGGCTTTGGTGTGACTGTGACTCACCCAGCGCTGGCTTTGGTGTGACTGTAACTCACCCAGCGCTGGCTTCGGTGTGACTGTAACTCATCCAGCGCTGGCTTTGGTGTCACTATAACTCATCCAGCGCTGGCTTTGGTGTGACTGTAACTCACCCAGCGCTGGCTTTGGTGTGACAGTAACTCACCCAGCGCTGGCTTTGGTGTGACAGTAACTCACCCAGCGCTGGCTTTGGTGTGACAGTAACTCACCCAAGGCTGGCTTTGGTGTGACTGTAACTCACCCAGCGCTGGCTTCGGTGTGACAGTAACTCACCCAGCGCTGGCTTTGGTGTGACAGTAACTCACCCAGCGCTGGCTTCGGTATGACAGTAACTCACCCAACGCTGGCTTTGGTGTGACAGTAACTCACCCAGTGCTGGCTTTGGTGTGACAGTAACTCACCCAGTGCTGGCTTTGGTGTGACAGTAACTCACCCAGCGCTGGCTTTGGTGTGACAGTAACTCACCCAGCGCTGGCTTTGGTGTGACTGTAACTCACCCAGCGCTGGCTTCGGTGTGACAGTAACTCACCCAGCGCTGGCTTTGGTGTGACAGTAACTCACCCAGCGCTGGCTTTGGTGTGACAGTAACTCACCCAACGCTGGCTTTAGTGTCACTGTAACTCACCCACCGCTGGCTTTGGTGTGACAGTAACTCACCCAGCGCTGGCTTTGGTGTCACTGTAACTCACCCAGCGCTGGCTTTGGTGTGACTGTAACTCACCCAGCGCTGGCTTTAGTGTCCACCTGCGGCGGCAGGGTTTGGGTGTCCTCCTGAGACCCGTCCTCAATGTCAGCGTCTCCTTTCACTCCGGAGCCCCCCCTTCCTGGGCAGCAGACGTACTCGACACCTCGAAACTTTTCTCCGCACGGCAGCAGCATCCCGTAACTATGCAGCTCCAGACTGTCTGCAGTACAGGCCTGAGGGAGAGAGAAGGAGCAAGGGGGAACAGGATTGGGACGAGGGATGAGAGAGGAGAAAGACATGAGGGACAGGTTAGATGAGGACAGGAAGAAAGAGAGGGAAAGAGGGAAAGAGAAAGGCAGTTCTCATTGGTATTCCGCTCACATGTATGGATACTAACTTCCCCTCATGCAAATGACCCACATCATACAAATGTGAACTAGAGCGATTATCATTACAGTCTTTTGTGTTGTAATTGCTCATTTGATTAGGCAGTGCTCGAGAATGTACATTACTCCCAGTACAGTGCATCTGAATGGAAAGGGGCAGTGGAGATGGAGTTGTGCTGGAGGAAGGAGAGAATACGCACCAGAGATGGGAGGAATATGAATCAAAGAGAGAGAGAAAAAACGTGGGGAGCACAGAAAAGACCAGAACAAATAAGGACTCCCATTGGCCTCGGAACTAGAATTTAACTAATGGAGTGACACATTGCTCCTCTGCTGGCCAATCAGATGCAGTTACTGAGCACAGTGGTCATTCTACGAGGCACCTCTCACCTCTTTGGCAATGTTGTGCCAGTACACATGGCTCTCGCAGGCGTCCATCTGCTCCTGGTGCAGGAAGCGACAGCGATCAGGCACCAGAAGGGCCTCGCTCACATACTCTCCAACTGAGAGAGAGAGAGAGAGAGAGAGAGAGAGAGAGATGAGTAAAAGAAAGGGACAGGGGGTGTGGAGCATGAGAGAGTGGTTAAGAGTAGAGGAGAGTAAAAAGAGCGAGCAGAGGCAAGAGAGGGGAGTATGAAAGCAGAAGAGAAAGATGAGAGAAGAATAGAGAAGGAGAAAGACAAGGAGAGAGGGAATTTAAGCAGAGTTCAGCATTACACTATCGTATTTTACTGAAAGACAGAGGTGATATGATGTCGGGACAGACCAGCCATTTGATTTGTTGCAGCCAGCGATACGCAGTAACACCAGAGGAAGAGAGTGGGAGACATGGAGCCCTATGTAGCTTAGTGACTGGGCAATAAAATGATGCTATATGAGGCTGATATTCAATGCACTGTAATGCACTGTGACAAACAGGGATGAGGTGCCATGGGACAGGTCAGGCGCCCCAAATCTCTGAGCCATTAGACAGGACAAGGTGAATCCTAACAATCTATGCAGCAATGACTTGCAAGGATAATAAAATAGGTTCATGAGAGGAGTGATGGCACTTGCTGATTCTTTATACATCCCACGGCTGTGACATACCCCTGACAGACAAATTAGGGATACAAATGCAGGCAAACGGAAGATGTAATTCGTAGTAGAGCTACAGTGTGTTAGCAGCAGTCAGTAGTGCTGTCTGTGGCAATTGGTGGCTATTTACTATCAATATGAAATACCTTGCCACGAATATACCTAAACTGATTCTCAATTTCACCCTATTGTCATCAGCCACATTTGGCTTGAGTCTATCCTCAAACTAAATGATGTAATGAGTTGATAAAAGACAGTACGTAGAAAGCGCTGCAGACGCCCCGTCTCACCAAGGCAGCGATACGGCAGGACGATGAAGGGGCGAATCTGGCAGTGGTGCCAACCCTTCTTGCACCAGGCTGGAATGGTAACAGGGCTGGTGGCCTCCTCCACACGAGAGATCTGCAGGGCGGGGTACATCTGGACAAACAGACACACAGACAAACAGACGGGGGAGGCATGCGGTTAGGACGGGAGAGGAAACAGGGCCGATACAGCGGGAAAAGACAGAAAGGGAGAATAGGAAGAGCAGAGACAAACGAGAGCAGAGAAAGCAGAGGAATACAAAGACAGAGAAAGACAGAGGGACAAGCAAAGAGGGAGAAACAAGGTGGATAGGGCAGGAAGAGAGAGAGACAGAGAGAGAAAGAGGAAACCGAAAGCATGCAGGAGCACAGAAAATATAGGTCCATATTGTAGCGTCATACAGTGCAAACGCAGAACCATTGACCGTAAGACAGAGTATGCCTCCATTCTCCAATGGTTCATGCCAATACTGAAATAGCCTTGGGGTTTGTATTCACTATTTAATGGTCGCAAGAAAGCTCAGTTTGTGTTCTCCATGCATAAAATTAACGCAAATGAAACTGAAATAGTAGTCTAACCAAATTTCTGCGGGAAACTTGTCTAAAAATTAATATGTAGCTTATTAGGAAAAATATATATGCTTCACAAAGGTTTTCAAAAGGGAAAGCTTTTGTGGAAATGCAATCATGGAAATTAGATGGGTAATCGCATTGCAGCAATCTTGTCCATGACAGCCAATTAAAAAAAAAACAAAAAACTACAGTGCAGTACTCTTTGCTACCTCTAGATGTTGCAAGTTCCCCTCATGAAATACAAAACCCCTTGCTATAGTTCACATATACGGAGAAATTTTACAGTAGGACTCGTTCTAAGTATCATTGACATTGACAGTGCCATACTTGAGATGACATATGCCACAGTTTGGTGAACTAGGGAGACACTTAGGTGTCTGGGGAGATGTCAATGTCAGGAAGGAAAGAGGGAAAAGAAGAGGGAAAAATTTGCTAAGAAATATTTGGAAATATTTCCATTCATTTCCCATCACTCTCTTGCATACAAAGGGGCAAGACAATACCCTGCCAGAAAAGAAAGTAAAAAAGGGAAAAAGTTGCTTGAAACAGGTTGCTGTCAGAAAATCCATCAGTCTATCCGATTTGCAACCTTAGGGAGTTCCCTTTTGAAAAATAAACCTGTCAGAGAAAAGAGAAGCTACAATGGTACTGGCACTGGTTTGGAGTATTTTGACAGCACATATGTTTATTTTAAGAGTGATATTTTTGAAAACTCATAAAATTAAACAATTAACTTTCTCCAGTCAACGTTTTGAGTTCTATATCATTGACTGAATATGTCTAGCATTGTCCTTTTGCATGTGTAACACTGACTTTACACAGAAAATATGTTAAGAAATAGAATACGAACTGTAAGAATGTAATTGATTCAGATTAACTATTCTCAACCTTGGTCCTGGAAGGCAGTGGTGTTAATGTATTTGTTTGTGCGTGTGCTTGCGGGTGCGTGTATGTATGCATATATACGTAGTGCACATATACGCAGAACATAAAATACTGCAGTGCTATGGTCCAAGACAGGGTAGAGTGAAATACACTGCCTGTCCAAAAAAAGTCACCTTCTGGATTCAAATCAACAAATATACTGAACAGTAAAAGAAATGTTGCAGACCTTTACAACCCCCAAATGAGCAGGTGTTTTTCAAAAAACAATAAAATTTGTATGTTGTCTTTGCGCTATTTTCAATTAAATATAGGGTTTAAATGATTTGCCAATCATTGCATTCAGTTTTTATTTACATTTTACAGACTGTCTGAAGTTATTTTGGAAATGGTGTTGTAGTATATAAAACATATAAGTAAAATGTTTATTAACAAATATTCATGAAATTGATTGAGACATTAGTTAGAGACAGTTCTTTCATGTGATGACTCACCATTGCCTGGAGCATGTTTGACGTGACGTTTGCGATCATGTGATCAGATTTATTCTTTAATCCAGTGAGATTAAATCAGTGCCTTGTATGCCCATCATAAGCGCTGATTACGGACACACATTTTCTGTACTTGAAATGCACAAGGCCATTGAAGAAGGCCATAGGGATCTCGGGCCTATACTCTCTGAAAGCCTACAGAGAGCTGTGCAGCAGTTATCGTCCTTGGTCGAACCTCATCGAGACGTCTTTGGATCACGTCCCACAAGTGCTCTATTGGATTCAGATCCGGACTAAGGGCAGGCCAAGGCAACGTACTGATGTTGTACTGTTGTAGAAGGTTTCTGGTTAACTTAGCAGTGTGAGCACACGTGTTGTCTTGTTGAAACAAGTGGTGTTGGTGATGTGCAAAGTTCGGCACAACATAAGGTCTTAAAACTTGATTGCTGTAAAAGGCAGCTGTGACCGTATGGCCTTGACCTGGTTTGAAATTTTGAAACACCACAGGTCCAATCTTGTGGTTCAGAGTAATTCCTCCCCATAGCATGATACTTTGTCCACCCCATGCATCTCTTTTCATCACGCAACATCAACATAACGCTCACCCCTTCCACACCAAACTCTAGTTCTGCCATCTGTCACAAAAATGCAGTAATGACTTTTATCTGAAAAAACTACGGTCTTTTACTGCCTATAACACCCGTTTTGCCATTGGTGAGCCCACTGCAGACGCTCCCACTGGTGATGATGTGTCAGGCTGAGACTCCTAGCTGGACGTCAGCAGGACAGGTTGTTAGACCTCAAGCGGCAATGAACCGTGTCTGCACTTATGGGTCTCTGGTGGGTCCCTATGGTCGGCTGAGCCATTTCAGTTGCCGTAGTGAACCAGTTCTGGAGGTCTCACCGCAGTATATGCCGGTCTTGTCAAAGCATCATGACCCTGGGGCAATCACTCTGAGGACGGTCATTGGTACTGTTGGTGGTGTTGTATCGCTGCCTTAGACGTTTGATAGTTCAAATATTGCAGTTGAAATCATTAGCAATGACCCTTGGACGTTGACCAATGTGCAGACGTCCAATTGCTTGCTTGCCTTGATTTCTGGTAAGTCTTGGCATGACTGCTGTATTCAGGAAACGAATGACAGACTGGTACCTCTGTGTGCATTTTATATCCATAGGTCCAGCGAGAATCAGGTGCATTCTGATTTTCATGAGGATGCCTTTGCAAACATTGCCATGTTCATTAAAATAGAGTCAGTTTGAACACTTGGCCAAATGCTTTCACATTTGTTTGTGAATTTTTTTTTGGGGCACGACCATCATCTCGACTTTAACCATTTCAGCACCGTGGGCAACTATTGTTGCCCAATAATGTAAGATATCAAAATCAGGTGCTGTTGAAAAACTATCATGTGTCAACTTGTTTAAAAGATCTCCCCTGCAGGGGAGCTCTTTTAAACAAGTTGACACATGATAGTTTTTCAACAGCTCAGGATAACCACATTTTTAATTCCTTGAAAATGTATTCAGCGCTCAAAGGGTTAATTGAATCAGGAATGTTGAAAAAAATCCATGCATTTTCATTCTCAGAAGTGCGTCACACAAACTTCAAAAGTGTGATGTTTCTTTTGCTGTTCAATATACTATGATTGCATTATTATTGCAGTGATTAATGTTTCTCAGCTGGCATTAATAATTTTAATCCTAACTGATGAAGCGTATAGCTGCTCATTTCCAAAAAATATTTTGGAAGACATATCCCTTGGCAGAAAAGATGTTGCAGTGTATCAGAGGGGACAAATTATTGGCTTGTATCAAGCGTAGAAAACAAGGAATTAGAAAAACAAGTATGAGGAATCATTTTCACACATGAATTGGCCACCGCAAAGTCCTGACCTTAACCACATTGAAAGTCTGTGGGATGTGTTGCAGAAACCTACAGAGATTCAACTATTCTGTCATCAAAACAAGAGCACAACCATAAATGAATGCAACTCCAATTGAAAATAAATGTTCTGACCTTGCATATGGTTGTCAAAAAAATGACACAATGAATTTGCACTGTAATCAAAGCTCCAGGGGTTCAAACTAAATATTTGGGTGAGCAACCTTTTTTTTGAACAGGCGGTGAAACACCCGCAAACGTAATAATAGTTCACAAACATGATACACAACTGCAGCTTTCTAATTTAAAAAAAAAATTTTCCTTCCCACAAATGTAACAAATCCCTGCGCATGTAATAGTTATTACATTTGTGGTAAATTTCATATTACGTTTGCAGTAGGCAACTGCTATTACATTTGTGGGATTATTACATTAAAAGCTGCAGATTTGTATTATGTTTGTGTTTTATTATGTTTGCAGGCTGTTATTACGTTTGTGGGTGTTACAGGCAGTATTAGAATGTCTGACTTCTTTTTTTTTTTTTTTTTTGGCCAGGCAGTGTATTTTGGAAATTCATCCATTCTACAATGTTCTATACTCTATATTATTTTGATAGGGTCATGGTGTTTACAGTGCGACGCAAAGGTATTAGTCCCCTTCCTGATTTCTACTATTTTTGCTTATTAGTCATATTTAATGTTTCAGATCATCCAACTAATTTTAATATGAGATAAAAATAGTTTGAGTAAACAAAACACAGCTTTTAAACGATAATTTCATTAATTGAAGGTAAAAAGTTATTGAGAACCCCTATCACCCATAGGAAAAAAAATGCTTGTCCCACTAAACCTAATATCTGATTGTGCTGCCCTCAGTGGCAATAAATAACTGCAATAAGATGTTTGAGATAACTGGCAATGAGTCTTTTACATTGCAGTGGAGAAATTTTGGCCCACTGTTCCCTGCTGAATTGTTTTTCATTTAGCCACATTGGAGAGGTTTTGAGCATGAACAGCCTGGTTAAATTAATGCAACAGCATCTCATTCGGATTGAACTCAGGACTTTGATTAGGCCACTCCAAAATAATTTCAAATTATTTTGTTTCTTTTGACCCATTCAGAGGTGGACTTGCTTGTGCGCTTCAGATCATTGTCCTACTGCAACCCAACTGCGCTTGAGCTTTAGGTCACAAACTGATGGCTGTACATTTTCCTTCAGGATTTTCTGGTAGACAGCAGAATTCATGGTTCCATCAATTACGGCAAGTCACCCAGGTCCTGAAGCAACAAAGCAGCTCCTGACCATCACACTAGGAACACCGTCCTTGACTGCTGGTGTTATATTCTTATTGTGGAGTGCAGTGGAGCTTTACACCCAAAGTAATGGGACACCGTTCTTCCAAAAAGTTTCCCTTTTCAGTCATCAGTGCACAGAATATTATTCCGAAAATCTTGAGGTCATCAAGATATTTTTAAGCAAAGTTGTGGTTTTCACCTTGCAGCGCTCTCATGGATGCCATTTTTCTTTCTTATTACATAATCATGAACATCGATCTTACCTGAGGCAAGTGAGGCCAGCAGTTCTTTAGATGTTGGCCTGGGTTCTTTTATGACCTCCTTGATGAGTCGTTGATTTACTGTTAGAGGAATGTTGCTAGGCTGGCCACTCCTGGTAAGGCTCAGCACTGTTCCAAGTTTTCTTTATTTGAAGATAATTGCTCTCATTGTGGTTCCCTAGAGTCCCAGAGTCTTATAAATGGATTTTTAACTTTTTCCAGACTGATAGACATCAACGACTTTGATTCTCATTCGTGAATTTCTTTAGATCGCGCCATCATGTGCTGCTTTTTGCCGGCTTCACATTGCAAGACAGGAGATGTTTAGATTTGACAGGGCTGGCAGTAATCATGCCTAGGTGTGTCTTGTAACATTGTGCTCAATTATCCATTTATTTACGTAATTAGTTGATTTAGAAACTAAGGGGGCAATTCATTTTCATACAGAGTTAGGTACGGTTGGATAGCTTATTTCCAGCAGTAAATGAAATGATCATTAAAAAAAACTGCATTTTGTGCTTACTAGGGTTATCTTTGTCTAATAAATTTAATTTTATAATCTTAAACTTAAATGCAGTAAGTGTGCAAAAATAGAAGAAATAAGGAAGGGGCAAACTCTTTTTCATAACACTGTAGGTGACGCTATCCCCGGAATTCCCCATTCCCCATGGAATTCTTTCAGAACTTTTGACTCTCAGCATATTGTTATCCGGTATTTACTGAAAGAGAACATAATATCAAATTAAAAACAATTGAATACATACTTGAAAATATGAAGCAAATATTTTTCAGTAAGAGAATTACAAAATAATTTTATTGGCAAATTCCAAAAGGGTGCAAATGAAAATTGTTGGTTTGGCCATATTAGAAATTGCATTAAAAATGTACTGTGCAATGGAAATATAATGGTGAAATGAACATCACAGATATTAAGGCTAAACAGTAAAAACAAAGATTTTAGAAAAAAAAAAATTATGGTTGAGCTAATTTGATCATTTGACTCATGAGACAACATGTTCAAACTTTAAAATGTTTAAACCTTAAAAAAATACTTGAAAAATATATATATTTCATATGTGTTTCTGTGAAATAATATAGGATTGCAGTTTTTGAATTTTTTTTTTAAATGCCTCAAACTAAAATAATTAGTTTTGCAGATATTTTGGAAATGCTTTAAGTATAGTCACCAGCGTTTTAAAATAAGAACGTTTCATTTGCATGAATGGTACATTTAAACCTGTTCTGTTCGAGAGTATTGCTCCTGAATGTGGATGAGGACAGAGGACCCTTGGAAAGGAGCGAGTACGCAGCATATTTTGATAAGTCAGAGTTAAAGCAGAGCTGTGGGAACAGGACATGTCAGAGGGACAGATCTGTGCATTATTTGTAAAGATTAGTAACATGAGGCATTCTGTATAATCTATACAAGTACGTTGTACATTCATCATTGAGTACCTGACAGCATGTGGCAGAATGGTAGAAAAAGGAGCAGTTTGCTTGTTTTTATCAATGGTTGCCTGTAAGTGTGTGTGAATATGGGCATGATCTGTGTGTGTGTGTGTGTGTGTGTGTGTGTGCATGTTTGTGTACATATTTATATTTTGCATTCTACAGAGCATACATGCATCTGGGCAGTACATAAGACACCCTGTGACAGTGCACTGGGCCCTTTGCCGCAGTGTTACCTCCTGGCAGTAGGAAAGAATCTGGCTGTTGTCATTAAAGCAGCCCTGTCGGCCCTGAGGGTCCGGCTCCCACTGGCCAGTTTCTGGGTTCATGTGCAAGATCTGGCGTCCGCAGAACATGGCGATCTGAGGCTCAGCCACTAGGGGGCCTGGGCCATTAACCTCACTCATCGCCAATGCCTGGAGAAGAGGGAAATGAAGGGAGAGAGGGGGCCGAAAGAAAGGAGGAGGAGGAGAACAGAAGAGACAGATAAAACAGAGATAAGACTTGTTATCATACAGACAGGGACAGTGAGGATTCAGATACTGGTAGCCATTATTGACTTTGAGCTCCAATCTGAGGAGCGGCTCAACAGATTACTCTAAATACACCGGCCAGACACTCGTATTTAACATCGGACCAGAGGGAGTGAATGATCCCACAGTTCTGGGGGGGGGGGGGCAGATGTCCTAATTAACCGACTGATTGCGCTCCTCATCCCGTCCATGCTTACCATGCCTATGGCGTCAAATGTAATCAGTACCCCGGCCCAAGAGCAGAATCGGCCCACCCAATATGCAACAATTTCCACCCATGCGCACCCCCATTTGTCTAACATACATTGTCAGTTATTATGATGTTACAATGTCATGCCCATGCCCCATCAAAAACTTCTGCCCATGCACATAAATACACTGAGTTGGACATGGGTAAAGACAGACTGGTAGCAAGGGAGACGCAGAGAGAACAACAAAGACAGCCAGCTCCTCTCATCCCTCCAACAGCTAGCTTTAGCTGTTAGCACACTAATATCGATCGCAGGATCTATTCACTACACTGGGGGGAGGAGGACCCAAGGGGCCCTGCTGGAACAAATACCAGCAGGACAGTGTGAGTCAGCTGTTAATACAAGCCATTGACCGATTGGGCACTTCAGTACATTAACGCTCCACAAGGGTGGGAGAGTGAGAGAAGGTGAAGCAAGGGAGAGAAAGAACGAGCAAGTGAGACAGTGAGGAGGAGAAATGGAGAGGAAGTGAGGGAGAGAGAGCTGGAAGAGGGAGTAAGGGTGAGAGATGGAGCTGGGGAGAGGGGAGGATGAAAAGTGTTGCATCAACAGTTTGACATGAACATTAGCCGTTTGATTAGTGAGCAGGAATTGCCAAACTGACCTCAGTACGCAACCAGGGCCTGCTGTTTTTCCCCATAAAATTGTTGAAAATATAACTACCATTTTAATGATACAGACCTCCACAATGTTTTTTTTTTCCTAGTCATAATAAATACCTCTGGTATTCGGTTTCATTAATACCTAAGCATAGTGTTTATGCTACTTCTTTGCACCCCAGCACTGAGCCAGGCTCATCCAGTCACTGCAATTCCCTCATTTCTTTTTGGCAAATACAGACCTCCAGTCTCGGTATCCAATATAAGTGCCATTCAATGACAGGTCTTCTTTCATTTTCGGTTGCTGAGCAACCAGGACAACACACCTAAGAATATTCCAGGTGGGTGACCAACCACAGGAGTGTCAATGACATAGTGGCTAGCAGTCACACTGGCAATGATTCAAGCCCTAATGCAGAATTCACAACAAATACTCAGATTCATCACCACTTGCAAGAACATTAAAATGAGCCCGCAGATTATCCGTTAATACTTTTGAGGAGGGGGTTTCTTGGAATGCTTTATTCACATTTTTAAGTCAGTGTTTTAGAACTCAGTTGTCAAAAATTACTAGTACTTATTGATATATCTGCACAGGAATGTTCAGTTCAGCACTGGAATATACTTATGATGTTTTTGATTTTACACCTTAAGAAGTTAAACATATAACCATCTGGTGCCTGACTGTACCCTGCCCAGTAAAATGATACTGTTATTTTTTGTTGTGTATTAGTATGCAGACATTTCAGTCAAAAGGATATATTACTAGAATTTTAAAGCTTACAAAATGTGATGCTATAACCTGATAGAAAGGTATAGACCTTTCTCTGCTTTTATGCATCGTTTCATGAGTTAAGCCCTGCAAGAGACAGCCTCAAAGCAAGAAGGTACTGAATTTGGATCCTGTGGGCCTTTCAGTGTTATTCCAACATCCTCATCAGTTGGATTCCGCAGTTTTGTCCTACAGTCCAAAGACGTGGAGCAGGCTAATTGGAAACACTAAATCACCCATAGGCATGAATGCATGAGTCCTGTGATGGATTGGCAAGTATCATCAAAAAAAAAAAAACTCAATTCTCCAGAGGTTTAATTGCAGTTTTCTGTATCACTTATGAAGAGAACTGCTACTATACATTCAGCCACGTTGACGCTGAATGTCAGCACTAATGAGATGATCCGATGTTCAGATAGAGGCTCTAATCTCCAATGACTGACAGGGAGAAACACAAAAAAGACGTGCAAACTGAGGCAGCCAATTAGATTGGCAATTCCCAAAGGGCGAGACTAAAAAGTGACGCATGATCAAAAGTAATCCTGCCTCAGTTGCCCATCTTAGAAGTGTTTGAAGTCCTAATTAAAATTTATGAGAAAAGCAAATATATGAAGAGCATTTGCAAATGTATAATAAATAATAATAGCCCCACAGGAGTCATAGTATTGGGCTGGCTTGGAGATTTAACGAACCAAGATAATGAGTAGGGTGGTTACACCCCAATGTATCTACAGCCTTGACAAATAGGTTAGACCCACTGGAGCAACGTTACACCGCACACTCAGAGTTCACATCAATCCCGAGGCAATGACCTTATTAATGTGCAAAACCACAATGGAAGTTTTTTCAGATTCTGGTTTATGAGAAAAGACCAGTCGCAATCAACACACGCAAACCCCATGCTGAATTTACTTCAAAAACCCACTGCTGGGTCTTCCAGGATTCGGCCATTTTTATGAGGAAGAAGGAGAGGCATGGAAAGCTGGTTATTGATGTCAACAATAATAAAAGCAAGAATCCCCTGTGCCGCAAGGCAGGCTGGGAAAAGGAAAAAAAAAAACAGATCATTTAAGACCCTACTGCGAGAATGCTAAAACCAGTCTGAGGCAGTGCCTTAAATAAATCTTTCACTTTGACTTGGGAAGGTCAATGCCACAAGAAGCACTTCCGGATATTTGAGAAGATAACCTGCCAAGCTCTCTGCCCTCCACTGCTTATAGAATCCCCCTTTATCCAAGTTAAAAAAGGAGAAAAAAAAATCAATGTTGTACACTTGCAACTGTATCACCGGGCGTCTCAGATCAATAAAGAATCCATTTGGAACCGGAGGCCCGGACCTCCAGGGCAGACAGGTGGAGGTACAGCAGAATGCAGCCGTGACTGAGATTTAGGCCAAGACAAGATCAAATCGCAGACCTCCGTGATGACATAAAATTACAAGCGGCTGCCTCCAGTTCGCTCTACATCCCCAAGACTCCCCCCCGCATGAGCAGTCGTTGACCCAGTTTGGGTTTAGCTCCTTTTTCAGGCTCATTGCCATCCCCATGGCTGGCCGCAATACCGTCCCTGCTGAAAATTGATGGCCGCGTTTGATGCCCGCCGCTTCCCGTGCCCTGCAGCTGGCTTAGTGCGACAACAGGTGGATTCTCAGGTGCCCAAGCTACAGGGGTCACTAGCGTATGGTGAGACAATATAAAACTATTCCAACAAAAAACCTCGACGGCATTCTATGGAACACTGGGACAAAGTTGTTCTTTCTGGTGATAAAAACAGACCTCCTGCTAGGGACATATATTGCTATATTAACTGCTATATTAACTTATTTTACACGCAATATACATACAGTATATTCACATTATGCTGTGCAGCACTGTATATTCAGGCCACATCCTCAACAGCTGGCTGAGTGCTGTTTCGAGGTCACTGATACCCTGAATTATAGGCCGCTAAAGAGCTGAAAGAAAGCAGAAAAGATGCACACGTAGTGGGGCGTCCCGGTGGCTCATCGGTCTAAGCGTGCGCACCATAAAGGCTGTGTCCTTCCTGCAGCGACCTGGGTTCGAATCCGGCTCGGGTCATTTGCTGCATGTCTTCCCCCATTCTTCTCCCCAACCTTCCTGTCTCTCTACTCTGTATAACTATCAAATAAAGGAAAAATTCCCAAAAAAAAATAAAAAAAAAAAAAAAGATGCACACGTAGAAAGGCTGGCTTTTCTATGATGGGCATCATGAGTGGGGAGACGAGTGCTACTGATGAGGAGACATCAAGAGAGAATTACCCTTACGAAACATGACAGCAACCAAAGGACAGGCCAAGGAGGAGTCAAAAACAATGATACTTGATGGAGGAGCAGGCTGGCAATATCTGACATCAGACAGAGACTGAAATACATAAGCTATATACTGTATGGGGCTTAACCTTGACCAGAGCAGCCTTGGCCAACTGCATCAAGTTGGTGAAATTCTACTGTCGTGATGCGACAACTTGTATTGTCCAAGTAAATTTTTTTTTTTTTTTTTTTTTTTTGCGATGTGAACCTCATCTTCTTAGGACAGGAGTGCTCAATCCTGTTCCTGAAGATCTACTGGCCTATAGCCTTTCATTTCAAACCTGATGTAGCAAGTTTAGACTAATTAGCAGCTGAAAAAGATCTCCAACTGTTGAGTGAGATGATTTTTTTTTTCAGAGGGGGGAGGTGCAGAGAAAACCTGCAGACTGGCAGATCACCACAAACAGTCTCAGGTCTCCCTGTCTTCACCTCTGAGGACATACATGCTCGAGTCACATTATTATCACCACCAGCTAATATCCAGAGTAACCGCTGTGTGCAGCATGGACAGCAGCTAGACGGGCTGGGAGTGTCTCAGTAAGGTGCAGGAAGGTTGTCACAGGTATCTGAAGCCATGCTGACTGCAATGCATGTGACAGCTTCTGTTTCCATAGAGCGAACACAACGATCGAGGAGGTCCCATAGATGCTCGATTGGGTTCAAGTCTGGGGAATTAGGGGGCTGGGGAAGTCCTTGGAAATCTTAGTCGTGCTATTCCAACGACTGCCGGATATTTCTAACCGTGTAACATGTTATATTGTCTCGCTGGAAGAGCCCAGCCGGCCCAGAGAAGACAATCGGCATGTATGGGAATACGTGATACATGACAGCAAAGAGTGATATGTTTGCAGAATACCTACAGCGCACCTTATATACCCACCAAGCCAGCTCATGACTTTATTTTCATTGGCTACGCTCTGCGGACATCAGAAGTAAAAGGTGGTCATAATAATGTGACTCGACCATGTATGTATTAACACGTTTGCGCAGAATACAAAATAATGCCAATTTTTCCGGTTATGCATGAGCCTATTTAGGATTTATAACTCAGTATTTGTGTCAGTGAGACCCTGGAAAATTATTCCAGTGACGCAAGACATTTGGAAATTCAATTACAGAATGGTTTAGGAATTAAATTTCGGAATTTATAGACACCGGTGCACAAAGGGGTTAAGGGTGGGCAGTATAAGTCAGGAATATATTACGATTCCTGAAACTACAGAACCTGCAGTCAAATGCAACTGACTCTCAACAGGGCCTTGTGCTAGAAATGATAATACAACATAAAAAAGAAAAAATAAAAAACCATGAAATTCAAACATTCATCCTATATTGTGGCTTGTTATACTGGTGATTTTTTTTTGTATCAGTTGTGTTCATCAAAGATCTGGGGGAGCTTTTTTGTACTGCAAGCCATTCGCTGGACTGTAACTGCAAAAAAGTAACAGATAGCAAAATAGAAAGTGAACACCTTAGGTTTGTCTGAATAGTTCAAACTTTTCTCGCAAACCAGTTAACATTCTGATTTGTTATGGAGTATTTCTTTTACCAAGTGTGATCAACAATATTATACAGATGGCATCTGCATGAGTCACAGGCTTTTTATATTATTTTGAGTTCATTGATTTTCCATACGCTATAGCACCGATCTAAGTAATTTTCCTCCTCTGCCCATCATGGATATAGGGAGGTGATGAGCAGGAAAATCTGATTTGAAATCAGTGCTCCTGCTTGTATAACAAAAAAAGACTCAATGCTTCAATTCTGTCAACACTCACAGCAGGGTTCGTTCAGCACGACTGTGCTTCTCTCCCTGAAGGGTCCTTTAATTGGGCCATCAAGCTGCCCATCTGCAGCCTGTCGCTAAAGTGAACAGAGAGCAATGGGGCCCAACCCTGCAGAGCATCAGCACAGTGAAGCTACCATAGCACTGTAGTGAGAGCCGAGACAGCGACAGCGTGTGCTTCAAAAGCAGCCGCGTCATTAATAGCTGGCAGTAGAAACCCAGTGACAGACATTGATTGGACTCTACCTTCCACGCTGAGACCCTCAGTCCCACCTAACCAGCCCAAGGCCCCCCGCTCCCCCGATGTCTCCCTCCATCCACTAATAACAGGCACAGCCAAGCACGACAGGGCCCAACAAAAGCCAGCGATGCACAAAAGCCAGGCCAGCCCTTCACTATGATTACCTCCAAGGATGAGCGGGGAATAACAGTCGTGAGCGCACCGCCTTTCCTTTGTCGGCTGGCTCGCTCTCCGAACAACAGAGAATACGCAAATGTTCAGATGCAGTGACATTCAGGGAGATGCACCTCTCAACAGGAATTAAAGAGGAGGGGAGAAAAAGACAAGCCTTTTATTTTGAAAGAAACATCCCCTAACTCTGAGGTTTTCTGCCCTGAATGTCGGTGGCAGTGTGGCCTGGCCCCTCAGAGCTGAGGACCAAGACTAAGGCTCAGGATATTCCACCTGTATAAACTGAGCGCTATCAAATGAAATATGTAACACCTGTCCTCTTTATTGCAGGATGACTTCATACTATGTAATGACGCAATCTCCAGACCCTGCAAAGCATGAGATAGTGCCAAAGGGGCGGGGCCTCCTCCACCATTTATCACTTTTATAACCCAGCCTCATCAATACCCGCAGGCAGAGGCTAATGCTGGTGTGTACTGTGAAAAAAAGAAAAACAACATGGAAATGGGTAGGGCATATTTTCATTTTTTTTTTTTTTTTTCCTGATAGTAATATGTCTGTGAAGACATTCTCAGTTTACTCCTGTTTATTTGCATTGAGTCCTAAGAATTTTCATTCTGTGTGTGTGTGTCTATGTATGTGTATGCATGTACCTGTCTAACTGCAAGGCTTGTTTGAGGTTCCTCTGTTTTTTTCTCATAATAACAACAACAATAATAATGATAATAATAATAATTATTATTACTATTATCATTATTATTAATATTGTCTGTATTATTAATTGGTTGCATATAATGTGTTTGAGAAATGGTTTGGAGGAAGGAGACAGAGGAATTGTGAGAAGTTGTTGGAAGAAAAAATAAAACAGTCCCGTGGACGAGCCATCAGACAGTGAATGGGTTAAGCCAGTTAGGCAGCAGGGATCTGGGTTATTTCACCCGCTTATTTATAACCAGGCCTGCTGGCGGGATGCAGGTTGCGTGCACGGCCACACTGCGTCTGCCTCAGCGGCACTGCCGTCGCACAGATGGCCGAATAGCGGGTGGGCAGCTTAGGTCCGCCCACGGCACCAAGAAAACTCCACCCCCCTCCTACCACCACTCCCACTTCTCAGGCTCCAAGCACAACCTGCCCTTAGGAGCCAAAACAGAACTCCACCCAGATCCCACCCTCAGCCTTTGGGACAAATAAAAAAAAAAAAACGCAAAATTGACTTAAGGCCAGCTATCACAGGCAACTTCCGCCCCTCCCAAACGCTAATGGGCATAGCCATCTCCCTCCCGCAGCCCCGCTGCCACACGGAAGCTGGTGCTTGCCCTCCCCAAAGAGCGCCTAATGCTGCGCTCTCTTCAGGCGCGAGAGCGGTCAGAAACACAAAGAAAGTTCATGAGCATTCATCACACTAATCACTTTCATTACTTATTCATCTATACAGCCATCATTAGTGTTCATCTGCATGGGAGAGTGGGATTATAAGAGGCGGGCTGTGTCGCCGTGCTCATAGATGCATCAGACTCTAATGGTGCCCATTGCCTCCCCCCCACAGCCCCTTTCCTCTTTGCTAATTACAAATCAATTTCCAAATGCACATTATGATTGGCGCTTGTGTGCAGGACCCAAATAATGTGTCTGCATAAGGTTTCTAATGAGTCAGGCAGGACAGGAAGCTTATTCTGGTTCCAACAAATGTTTCAATCACATAATGTCCACAAATGATCCTGAAGCTCAGGGGATTCAAACTTAGTAAGGCTTCACTCTGGCTACAAACCTGTGTTCCAGGTTCCAGGTTTTGAGTTGGAGACCCAGGTGGAAAGACTATGCCCTAATCCTAATTGATGCACATTACCTAAATTGCCCCAGAAAAATCCCAGCTGTGAAAACAGGGAGCAGATGGAAGATAATCACTCTGGATGCCCCCACTTCTCCCTCCCCCGAACTAAGAACTAGAGTGTACACAAATAGGACTATGAGAAAACAAGCAAGGCCCATTTGCCATTTGCTTCAGTTAATTTTCAAATGTCAGTTGACGTTCATGCTTGTCTCTAGAGCCTGAATCCGGTGATACAATTGCTGAGAGGTCTGTTGTTTCCAATGCTTTTTGGCATAAATAAAACTTGGGAAAGGAAATACACTCATGTAAAAATAATGTTCAAGCCTCGTCTCTTGGTGAACAGCCATCTGAACAAAGCCAGCAAATCATTTCTGCGCATATTGTTAATTCAATGCATCAACCTCATATTTATTCAGATGACCTTCAAGAACTTTTCAATGAAATTTCGTGACCAATCCAACGGAAATTACATTTTTTTAAGCGCATTCTTTTGTGGGCAGGGAATCACAAAAAGGACTGCCAGATTTCACCCACCTACCATGACTCTGAGAGGTCCAGTACATCTGACTGTCACCCACTCCTTCTCCACAGTTTCTACCCTCTGGCAGATGGGTACCCAGGCCTGACTCAACCATTCGCACTCGAGCCACAAGGCAACCTGGGAGTTGTGCGAGTTGGCAACAGCGACTGTTATAGTTTAGCAATTGTGAACTTCCAGCAAACCTCTCCTACGTCGACATAACAACAGCACGTGCCCTCAAGTCAGTTTGTCTTTCAGACTATCCGTCAATTTGTTTTGAGGATCTCAAAATCGAGCAGCATTTATATGTAAACCTTTCAGAAATTGCTTGAATGACTGCAAAGCTTGTGGGAAATCTTCACTTTCTGAATGGCAAACTGCTATCGTACCGTGCTTTCCTTCAAAATTCTTAACACCAGTTGAAGCCCATGTAGAAATGTTTTGTGTTGTTTCTTTAAGGAAAAATGAGCAGTACAAATGAGGGAGGCACTGTGTGAGTCAGTCCCAGTTGACAAGTCAATGAGTGCTTTTCTACCGTGATGAATTTGATGCATGTTTGCCAAACTGAGAGGCGTCATACCTCATACAAATTGTGTCTCTCCAGACAGTGTTTTGAAAGGGGAAATGTGACGTGGCAAGCTGGGGGGGGGGAGATCTCCAGCCATAACTAACAGTGCGTCCTCTCTATCTTCGATTCCTACATCCTAACAGAAGGCGTTTGGTGAGTCACGTGCCTCCGACGCTTGCAACATGGGCTCCATGACGTCAGCGCCACAATTAAAACCCCGGAAACAGCTTGTCTGAGGCCTTCTTGCGTAGTTGCCCTTTGAATGTGGCACATTTTTTCTCAAATGCCCACACGTATCATCCTGCATTAGCACCTATAGGTTTGACATTATCACCAATGCTTTAGTGTGGAATTTCAACAGATGATGGACAACAGCCATCACATTGACTCCCTTTATCTTCATTTTGTTGTCCTACCTTGGACTCTAGAAATACAATTTCAATATGTTCAAGATAGAGCAGCACTGTACGAGTATGGAGTATGCACTGAGCATACTGAATGTACTGAATAAGGTAAAAAAATGAGTATTACACTCAACTCCCAACGTCAAAGATTAATTTATAAAGACAGGGGAAGGGGAAACAAGGAGCCAAAGCATGGAGCTCCCAAGACAAAAATAAAATGGCAGAATGATTCCTGGCTGAACAAACTTACTCGAGAAAGAAGCCTAATGGGGATTATTAGTGGAGACACATTCCTGCTATTCCAGACAACAATGGAACCTAACCCTGATTATTTTTTACCAATTACTGATAGAGTCAAAGATGCAGATAATGCAATAGCCCGACAGTTTGGCCCAGTGTTGTGGTCCACCCCTTGCACAGCACCAAAGAATTGTGGATTTCCTTTCAATTTGGGCCTTTATGACACTGAAACCCTTCCAATGTTATCATCCCCCACAGAAACGGTGTTCTGAACTGGGTTGTAGCCTGTGTGAAATTGTTATTCCCACCTATGAATCAGGTGCTTTACTTCCCAGGTTATTAGAGATTACACTGTGTGAAATCGGATTTACAAGGATAAGCCGTTTCTTTCTTCCCTTCTTTTGCTGCCTTCAGAAACACATTTTTACAGTCATGTGACCGTTTTAAACATCCTCTATACCCGACTGCATAATGGATCATAAAAAGAAACAACGTTAATTGAGATTTAGCCCACAATGATTAGCTGGATAATGTCTGATCATGCCAACCTCGCTTTAACTAGGTCTACTCTGAAAAATGTTGGCTTTACAATCTGTAACACTGCCATGTTATCAGAGGTAGTTTACAGAGTACATCTACATTAAAAATTCTGTCACATAGCATGCTCTTTTTACTTTGATACCGTCGAGGTTTCACCATATGTTTCAGATTCACTCCTTCCATTACTATCCCTTTAACTTAGTTTTTGAGCATTCTAGGCCTACTGAAGTAACTCCTGGGGAACCTCTGGAGATCAACATTTTACTGTCTCTGGTAAAACAGCTCATCATGTCATGTTTTCACCCATTAGCCAACCCCCAATACCCCCCCCCCACCTCCCCCCCCCCGGCCTCCTTGGTTTCACTGATGTTTTTTTTTTTTCACTAATCTTCTTTGTGCTGAGCCCTTTCTCTCAGCTCCTCTGTCTGCCTGGTCCCGGGGGCTGTGGTGCAGCTGAATTTTTAATATCCGCCGTCGCGCGGCATCACAACGTGCCGCTCAGTGGGCGTCTCACTGCCATTAGGAACAGGCTCGCCGCACACACACACGGAAGGCTCCTACCCAGGAACGATGAAGCATTCCGCCCCTGACTGAGTGTAATGGTGGTGGCCATTTTATCTCGCCGCCAGCCCCCGCACGGGGACAGAGCCAGTGCTGAAATGGAAGTGACAGAGGGCCTTGCTGCCGCAACTGCCGGCCTTCTGCTTTTACAGGCTCTATATATCACCAGCCAATAAGCATATATATTCAAAACTAATTCCATTTGTCCAAATACAGCACTGTGAGTATAATATGTGAACAACCTCACTACTGAGGCAGAGGTGGAGATTGATTGGGGGGGGCTCCATCTCGAGCAGTCGGTGAGTGATCAATTAGCAGCTGGCATTTCGCTGAGCTCGGTCAGAAGATGACGGGCAGAGTAGGGTGTGGGGTGGAGACGGTGGGGTGGGGGTTGGAGCGTTAATGGCAGCGCAGAGACGACGGCAGGATCTCTGCAGCCTCTGTACCCTAATGCATGGCAACACAGCACAGGTACACGGCAACACTGAATTTGCACAGCGCATTCACATAGTAGCTATACCACACCAAACCGCGGCAACATTCCATCCACACACTGCATTCACGCAAAGCAAGACACCACTGATACTGTATTCCGTCAATACTAATTGACTAATCACGCATTTATGGCATTCATACCCGGCAATGGTGCAGTCATACGTTGCACATTCACACACTGTACCCTCCGGGATTCATAAAGGAAAGCACTGCAGTCATACTTAACTCAGCAGCCATGAACAACTATAGTTGCCCAATGATGTAAGATATCAAAATCAGATGCTGTTGAAAACCTATCATGGGCCAACTTGTTTAAAAGAGCTCCCGCAGGGGAGCTCTTTTAAACAAGTTGCCACATGATAGATTTTCAACAGTTCAGGATAATTGAAGACCTGGGTGCAAGAAGTACTTTAGTCACAAAATAACACTTTTGAGATATTAAGGGTCAAAGTTTTGAAAACATGCTGCAGATGCTTTTTTTTTTTAAAGATAACATTCAGTGGCGCCTGCTGCTAGTCCCAGGGGTTATACAAAGTAGACAGACACGTTTTTGTGGAGAAATAATGCTTTATTACGAAATAACAAGAAAATCAGTTTCGGACTTTGGTACTTCTTACCATAAAATGCCTGGACTTCGGTACTTATTGCCATAAAATGCATGGACTTCGGTACTTTTACCACACAAATGTCGTTTCAATCATTTTCTGATTGCCAAACAGTCATTTTTGCTACACTTGTCACATGACACATACTAGCAGCTGATTGGACAGTCATGGACTTAGGCACTTGTTCCTGATGACGTCAAGGACTTGAGTATTTCTTGCACAAAAATTCAGCAGATTCAGGGAAGGCCGTATATCAGTATTGAGGACTTGAGTACTTATATTTGGAATTTTTTGGCTTTAAATGATGCACATGACACTCTACTTTATGGTAGTAGCGTCAGCTCATTTTTTGGAAAATGTGACTTAAGTACTTCTTGCACCGAGGTCTTCAATTACATTTTTATTTACTTGAAAATTTATTCAGCTGTCTAAGGGTTAATATCTGTGCACTTAGCTGCATTTTATTCCAGACTAATTGGTGCCCTTTTTTCATAGGCAGAGGGGTTTACTCTGGGTTTACTCTGTGCTTTTTCTCATTAAGAAAGGGCCCATAATGGTGTTTTAATTAATGTTGGAGCTTCAGCTGATGCAGGAAATGCCTAAGGTCACCCTAGTACGGGTGTGAAGCTCTGGTTTTCCCCACATTACTCATTGTTAACCTAAGACACATTTCCTCAAGGATTTGAAATGTTGCGAAAGGCCTAATTAATGGTGCTGAGCGGCAGCACTCCCTGATCTCGGCATCTCACGCACGCAAGCACACACACACATACACATAACAAACGCACGCACACACACATATGCACACTCAAACACACGACAAACACACACACACACACGCAAGCACATAAACAAACACACACACAAACACGCACACACACACAGACATGCACACACAAACACACCACACAAACACAAGCTGCTACAAACTCACATACACAAACACATAGTTATAAAACATACAAATACATTGAACTCACACACACACACACATACAAATATATGCAAACACTCACACAGATGCTATAATGAATAAATTTTCCCCCAGTCCCACCCCTTTCCTGCTCCCTTCTTCTCTTCCTATCTCTGCAGCATCACTCGGCCACTGAGACTGGTTGCCGTGGAAACATCTCCCACAGGAGCCCGGTTACCTTCCTTGTTGCCGTAGCAACCCGCTCCCTGCAGAATTTCAAGTGTACCACTCACTCTTTCTCTCTCTCGCCCCTGTTAATTAAGCAACCATATGTTTGGTCCAGTGCTCCAGACACACTAAGTTCAACAAACGCTGTTCTTGTTTATTTCAGTAGGAAAAATTATGCAATAACAAAACACCCTCAGTTAGATTTTAAAATAACAGTCAAAGTGAACATTATAATTATTCCATTAAGTAGTTCTCAATACAGAATTTTAAGCCACTACCTGCTTTAAAATGGTTTAAACCACTGACCAACTTTGTTTTACACTTCCTAAGAAAGAGACATTAGACAGAGCACATTCTAGATATTCCACAGCCCAAACACATAACACAGTGATAATAATTAATATGGGTGACACATTGAGTAAACAAGACACCAGGGTAAATACTCAAAAAGGTGCTCTTTAAGTGCGAGTAACCTCACACTCAGAGCCCAAAGCACGTTTGTAGGAAGTCTTCCCTCATGAGCAGTGCTGCAGTCCAAGGCTCATTATCCCAGGACGGCCAAAGGGCAGGCCTTGCCAAAAGAAAACAGCAAGCTACAAAAATTTCCTCACAATCAACGAATGCTTATTCCTAAATTGAGAAATTGGCCAAGGCCTGTCAATTGAAACACAAAGACAGGGCTGCCAACTCTCACGCATTCGCCGTGAGTCTCACGCCTCTTAGAGGCATTCACGTTCCCATGCCGCAGTCAGCAATTATTCAGTTGACGCATAATTGAGTCCTTGAGCATGGAAGTTAACCAGTTTCACGTGCATTACGGTGGATTTCACCACTAATGACACGGAAATCGATTATGACGCAGGAATTCTCAGGCTTGTCTTTACTGACGGATTGAAAGCAATAGAATTGCATAAAAACGTTTCAAATGGTCTTATTTCATTAAAACAATTTAAACGATCATGAAACATGCATTGTTTCCAATCCCTGAGTAAAGAGAAGCACGGGAAGTCCGGAGTCATAATCGCTTTCCATGTTACTTGTGATGAGGTGTACCTTTACGCAAGTGAAACAGAAACTTCAAAGCGCAAGGATTTTAATTCCGCATGAGAATCTCATTAAGCATTCAATGAACAATTGCTGACTACGGTGAATAAGCCTTCAAAATGCGTGAAACTTACACCGTATGCGTGAGATTGCGTAGAAAGTTGGCAGCCCTGCAAAGAACACCCTAATATGTCACCAGAAAGAGTACAGAGTACAGCAGCTTACTAAGGATGGAACACCCCTAAACTATTCGCTATTTTAATGCACTTGCCAGTAAAGCCCCAAATCAGAAAAAGTTGGGACAGTATGTTAAAATAAAAACTGCAAGCAGGGATTTTTAAAATATCTTTGACCTGTATCACATTAAAAACGATACAACAGAACATTATTTGATGTTCCACCGTAGGAATTTAATTAATTTTTTTCAAAATGAACCCTTATTTCAATTTTGATTCTCGTATCATATTCCAAAAAAGTTGGATAGTAAATTATTTACCACTTTGTAATGTTGCCATTCCTTTTCACAAGACTTAACAAGACAACAGTGTCATCACTATACCCCGCCCTGTTCAAGGGCCCTAACTCCATAAAAAAATATGCTTTGACATCCATTTTCGAACTCAGCATAGATCATGACTAGCTTATTAACACGTTGACTGCCAACTACGAGATAACTCGTAATGGCGGGTCAGGGCCAGCGCCAGAAAAATTCGGGGGAAATTATCCATCCCTTTATTGACAACAATTGGTCCTGGCTAATTCTAGATGGTTTTCCTTTATAAGCAAGTTTTCTAATTCAAGAATAATCAAGTGGCAATTGAAGACACGGCTTCTCTCCCCCATGCGATCTAACAGCAAATAATGGGCTACATTCAGTGCAGAAAAATAATTTAATTATAATTAGGTCAATGCACTGGCACTCAGCAATGGTAATTTTTTTTCCAGCGAGAGCGGAATTTCAGAATTCTTCGCGAATGAAGGTAATTCTGGTGACAAGTATACGTGGTTTCCTCCGTTTTCATTTTCCAGTCTAACAGCTGGCTATTTTTTACAGCAAGTTGCGTGGCCGTGCTGCAAAAACAGGTGTAGGTACTTGCCGTAATTACCTTCATTCGCAAATGAGTTCTGAAATGCCGCTCTTGCTGGAAAAAAAATTAACGTTGCTGAGTGCCTGTGCATAGACCTAATTATAATTAAATTATTTTTCTGCACTGAATGTAGCCCATTATTTGCTGTTAGATCGCATAGGGGAGAGAAGCCGTGTCTTCAATTGCCACATGATTATTCTTGAATAAGAAAACCTGCTTATAAAAGAAAACCATCTAGAATTAGCCAGGACCAATTGTTGTCAATAAAGGGATGGATAATTTCCCCCGAATTTTCAAGTCTGGCGCTGGCCCTGACCCGCCATTAGCAGGCAGTCAACGTGTTAAGCATACAAAATACGACGCATCTAGGTATGATAGTTTCAGAGAGATCTTGTCCCCATTGTGGCCTGGACTGACAGACACATGGATGGATGGATGGATGGATGGACGGACGGACGGACCCCAATCCAATATCCCTCGTTCTGCTTTGCGGCAGGGGATAATAAACATTTAGGACTAAAGACACCAAGTGAGATGTAATTTCCTCATTTTTCTTGAAAACAAGTCTTAAAGTTAGCAAACTTACAAGGTCTTTGTCATCACATTTTGCATTTCAAAATGTGCCACATGTTCTCAGTTGGGGATAAGTCAGGGCTGCAGGCAGCCAAGTCCAGCACCTGCACCCTCTGTTTACACAGCCGTGCAGTTTAGCGTAGTCTTGCGGAAATATGCATGGAAATCCCTGGAAAAGTTGTCGTCTTACAGGCAGAACATGTTGCTGAAAGATCTCAGTATACTTTTCAGCATTAATGGTGCCTTCACAAAAGTGCAAGTTATCCTGTCCAATGTCACTGACACGACCCCGTCCCATGACTGAACATAGCTTTTGGACTTGTTACTGGTAACAGCCCGGAGGGCTCTTTTGTTCTTTGGTCCTAGGCACCTGGCGTCCATTTCTTCCAAAAAACATGAAATTCTGATTCATTTTTGGAAAACAGATTTTTTTTAATTTAACCTTTATTTAACCAGGAGGTCCCATTTAGATTAAAAACCTCTTTTTCAAGGGAGACCTGGATGTTCACTGCATGACAGTCCATCGCAGATGGCTCTGAGCCCAGAGAAGTTGACAGCAATTCTGGACATCGTTAGCAAAAGGTGTCCTTTGTGCACAGTAAAGCTTTAACTGGCATTTGAGGATGTAAGAACGCATTGTAGTTGTTGACAAGGGTTTAACACAGCAATTTGCATCCATGCTGTCATGTCATCAGTAAATAAATGACAGTTCTTGATGCAGTGCTCAGATGATCAGCTTAGGCTTGCACCCTTGCCCGGGGACTACAGTTAAAAATTAGCTACTCAGCTAAAACTGGCTCATTTACATTTACGGAAATGTTTATTAATGTGCGCTGTCCCTGTACAAGTAAACCAAATAAATGAATAAATAAAATAAAATAAATAAATATACGTACAGAAATTCCATCAGATTCCTTTAATCTTTTAATTATGTTATGCACTGTGGAGGGTGACATATCCAAATCCCTTTCTATCTTTCTTGGAAGAAGGAACATTGTTTTTAAACCTGATTTTCTCACACGTCTGTGGGCAAATTGGAGATCCTCATTAAATCTTAGTTCCTGGAGGACAAGGTCTTTCCAGGATGCTGCTTTTCCACCAAATCATGAATGTGCTGGCATGAGCCATTTTAAATCACATCATTACTCAAATTTAACCTCATTAGTAGTCCTAAATTACCTCCATACCAACTTTTTATGGAATATGTGGCAGGTCTGAATGGCAGGAATAGATGTATATCCTGTTATGATTCTGCCTCGTGTGCTCGTTTGTGCTTGTGCGTTTTCCCCCTGTGCCTCTTGATTTGTTTTTCAGCTCCATTCCCGCGGTCTAAACATTGATTCCCTCTTGCCCTGACTCCTGTGATGTCGTGTGACAGCCTTCAGTATGCCTGAGTCTCGTTGTCCAATCACATTTCCTCTTTCGGTTTCGGCTGTGGTACTTCATTCATTGCTTCCACCTGTGCTTAATTCTGGGTCTCGCCAAAACGCTGAGTGAATGGGTCGCAAACTCTGAGTGAATGCGTTCTCTGATAGGGCGATTACTAACCCGTACTAACCTGCACTTAAGGGTGTTTGTAAATATCTCGTCACGTAATATTAACATTATTAACCTATTAGCGAGTGCGAGTGTTTCTAGCTTTTGTAAATTCCTTCCTATGCTTTCCCTAATTAACTGCGTTTAAAGCTATGCTTTCCTTTGCTGTTCTCGTGATGCTTTTTACTCGTCACGTTCAGATCACCTCAATCTAAACTGTCTAGTTTGCGTGATTGTCTCGAGTCATTATTGTTAACCCGGTTCTCGTGTAATTGTTTTATTAATCTCATGTGTTTCTGTTTCCACCTGAGATTGCCTTCCGTATCCCCACCTCCTCCCATGTGTATTTAAGCAGGGAAGATGGAAGACACCGTCAGACGAGACTTTGTTTGCTTCCTGAGTTTCCCCCAACCTCGTGTGCCCTCGTCTTGTCTGCCCCGTTGTCTAAGTCTCCCTGTGTTCCCGTCAGTTAGTTAGATCCAGTTTTTGTTTCCTTAGTCTAGCCACTCCTTGAGAGAGTACTTCTGTTCCCCCCTGCCTTGGGCAGTGTACTTTAGTTTCTCCTGTTGGTCAGTGCATGTGCACGGTGGTTTGTTTCTGGCCTGTGCGCCTATTTCCTCCAAGTGTTTTTGAGTTGTAATAAACACTTCTGGATCCTGCACCTGGTGTCCATCTGACCTCATTCCCTAACATATCCACAATTAAAAGGAAGTAGACCCAACCAAATATTACATTTCTTGTCTTTATGCTGACTGAAATGAAATACACATCAAAGTACATTTAAAAATCACTCCTGTCTGTTTTTATGAGCATTTCATGAGCATGTTTTGGGGTTGTAAAAGACATGATTTACTGAGAGATCCACAGGACATTGGGCTTTATTTCTGAAGGATTTTCAGTTATATCGCCATCAATACAATCTAATTTCTCAAGTGTCATGTACCCACGGTCTGCCATGAAAGACAGAACCTCTTCAGCTATCAGTGATACAATCCCCTTCATGTATCAGAGCCACAACATGTTTGTATCTCCTTCTGTCTGTTAGAGAACGAAACACACCCCATTTGTCTCCGTGTTTTGAATTCTTACCCCACCCCCCAAGAATATCAACTATACTATTCAAAAAAAGTAGGGGATATTGGATTTACAAGTACCATGAAATGCAGATCATGAGGTCAGGAAGGAAACAAATGACATAAAAACATTAAGGAAACATTTGTCAATTTATTGAAACCCTGTGTACAGTCAGTAAAGGACAGATTCTCCAGAATAAGGGTCGACACAAACAAAGGGTCACACAGCAAATTTACCACCATTGTGAAACAGAGTCAGTAGCGGGTAAAACCCCCTCGGTTGGCTAGACAAGCTCGAATTCGGCGTGGCATACTCCTAACGAGACGTCCCAGGTCATTTTGGGGAACGTTATTCCATTCCTGTTGCAATGCTGCAGCAAGTTCTTGGACATTGGCAGGAGGTTGTTGGCGTTGGCGTAGCCGCTGTCCAAGCATGTCCCAGACATGCTCGGGGGGGAAAGGTCCGGACTGAGTGCTGGCCATGGTAATGTGGTGATATTCTGCTGCTGGAGGTAATCTGTAACGATCCTGGCCCTATGACATCTGGCATTGTCATCTTGGAAAATGAAACGGCGGCCATAACGGCGTGCAAAGCGGCACAACATGGGGTGCCAAGATGTTGTCCCGTAGTACTGCCCTGTGACACGTCCAGCAACAACATGCAAGTCTGTTCTGCGGCAGCAGTGATGCCTCCCCACACCATTACAGATCCACCCCATACGGATCATGTCTAATGACGTTAACGTCATGGAAACGTTCGTTACGTCGGCGCCAAACCCTCCTGCGTCTGTCAAGGAAGTCCACAGTGAACCTCGACTCATCTGAGAACATTACGTTGTTCCATCGGGCGATTATCCCAGCGTTGATGATGGCGACACCATTGGAGTCTGGCCCTAATGTGACGATCCCTCAAACAGGGAATGACACGAGGGGCGTCGGGCGTGTAAGTGAAATCTGTGCAGACGATTCCTGATGGTCTGGCCACTCACTACCAAGCCAGTATCCCTTTGAAGTTGAGACCTTATCTGATTTGCTGTTACCATACGATTTCTCAAGACAATAGTGCGGATGAATCTGTCCTGAGCCTGAGTTGTTGCCCTTGGTCGACCGGATCGTGGTCTATCCTGAACAGACCCAGTAGCACGATGTCTGGACCATAATCTGCTGATGACAGACTGGGAAACATTCATTGCCCTTGCCACAACGACCTGTCTTGTGCCAACCTGTAGCATGCCAAGGGCACGTAACCTCTCCTCCTGTGTTAGACGGCGCATGGTCTCTGTTTAATTAACGACTTCAACCACTGATAATCTGATGCTTTCTCTTCAAAATCTTCCTTTACAGTGGCTCTAACCTTCCAATTCAGAGTCATGCAAATTTGTGGCACAACTCCCTTGATCATCAATAGCATCCCGTGCAGATCGTGAGAGTGTCATTGATGTGTTTGGGTGATGAATTTCTTTGGAAATGCTTCCTCAGTAAGGAACTATACAACATGGTTTCGTATCCCTTTGTATATGTGAAAATTTTGATCTCAAAATAAAATATCCCCTACTTTTTTTGAATAGTATATTATCAGAGATTAAAAAATTTAATTGTGCTTCTGATTCAATTCAGCTCATTTAAACCATGAGCGAAATAAGGGCATTCAGAAATTAGCCATCAATATCTATCAAAAACCCTTATTAAAATTTCACACCATATGACCTTCACTGAACTACAAGTGTGAGAATGTTTAAAAATGGGACTGATGACAACGTGTGTGGTGTGGATGGAATCTTGATTCCAGGATGAGTCAGGAGTCTCCAAACAAATTAAACAGGGGCCCACATTTCATACCACAAGGGAAATTAATGTAAATCTGTTCTACGTAGTCCCTTAGTTATCTGGATAAAGAAAATATCCACTTTTGTCTACAGTGCATTCTGAAATACTTTTATTTTACAACCGATTTGTAGAATTTTGACTCTACTGGCCACTATGGATTGAGTTCATAAGCAGGTGTGCACAGTGATCAACCTAGTTTAGGTTAAGCCCTGAATAATCAGGTATTATGATGAAACAAAGAGTAGCATCTAGTGCTTACTTTCAAACTTGCGCCAGATAAGTTTACATTTGAAGACCACAAGGGAAAAATGATCAGTCACGTTTTCACGTTGTGCAGAAATGATTAATAAAAAATTCTAAACGATCTTAGAAACAAAGCACTGAAAAAATATGCAAAAAAAAAATTATAATAATATATAATATCATTATATATTATTATAAATATTATTATAATACTTAATATATAATATATACAAAAATGCTACATTTGGACTCTGATCGTTTTTCCTTTGTGGTCTTCATTTACGTATTTGCAATTTACTGATTGACACCAAACCAAAACTTTTCAGTATGTTTACATATATTAGTAGGTAATATATGACCATTCATCTGCATTAAACATAGCATTAAAAAATATATATTTGGAGGCTGTAAAACTTCCCTTTTTCTTGAAATGCACACAACTGAAAAGTCTTTCAAGCGTTGTCTAGTACCCACATGCCAGCTGGATCTATCAGCCGAAGACTAGTGAGGTGAAACAAAGATAAGGTTAGCCAGAGGTAATTGACGTCTGCCTTTGGGGTGAGGGCTTTTGGGGTGAGGAGACGAAGGCAGTCCTGGTGAAGCAATAGGAGTCTGATGGAACAACATGATCCCCCCTCCAGAGACCTAGCTCCAAACAAAGCGTGCACCAGACTCGACGAGACCAGTGATTCATATCAGAGGATGTAGGGAGAGGAGAGGCGAAGAAGGGGAGGGGTAGAGGGAGGCACGAGTGGGTGATTAATAATTCAAAGCGTGAAGAGCAAACAAAGCACATGAAACAAAAGGCAGAGGGAAGAAGAAGTAGCTCAGGACAAGCGGAGATAAGCATGCGGTGGCGTGCGCTGGAGACAACCGGTGTGGGGGCGACGGCCTGGCATGATGGGTGGAACCGCTCCGGGCCTTTCCATCCAGGGACCTTCCACAATTGAAGCGGCAGCTGAAAAAGCAGTTTGGCTGCCCACATAACTCAGGGAGCGGGCCGTGGTGTCGCCCACATATGCTGCACCCAGATTTCTGAGGTGTCGCTGCTGACAGTAGCGGGTGCTCCCTTCAGCAGATAAAAAACAATGGCGCCCAAATGGCAACTTGTAATCTTAGCCAAAGGCTTCAATATATTGTGCTTTTGATACAGTATATCTGCAGTAAGTCCTCCTCCACAAAATCTCTGAAAATGTCAAACCGTTGCGGCCAAACCTCACGCACCCCCCATCCCATCCCATCCCATCCCATCCCACCCCAGCCCAAACCAGAGATGCCGGAACATTAATTCCGCCTGATATTCTGTTCATGCCAGGGCTCCACTCGCGCCTTTGAGTTCATCTGTAGTAAATCGAGCTCCAGACAGTCTTTGTTTTTATTTTCTTACAGGCCTGTGCTGTCACTGTTACTGCGTTTGAATCACGTTACTGCCATCATGAAGTCAGCTCACAGATCATTGAGCGTCCTTCTCTCGCAAACCTGTGAGTGAGTGTGCATGTGTGTGTGACAGAGATGAATACTCTACTCTTCTGCAGCTCGTACAAAAAAACCTGGCTTTTTTTGTTATTCCTACTCCCTCCCCCCTTCCCCACGTATGCTTTTGCATGCTCTGAAAGGAGAAAGCTGAATTAAAAACATGGAGGGGCATCATCAAAGCATCCCAGCTGTGCTCTAGGGTACCTGTTTTAGGCCAAAACTGACGGTCAGCCTCCTTTACTCAGGCGGAGTCTTTTCAAAGGGTCAAACCTGTCAATTATACTTTCCCATTCCCCCGACCCAATACCAATTCTACAGGGGAGCTGAGATACAGAGCTTTATAACTGGCTGAGGCTGCTTTTCCCGAGGCCTTGTAATTACTTGCATGCGTTAATTTCAGAGCCGACTTTGTAATTCAAAGTTCTGCGGTTTCAAAGCTCAGGTTGGGACAACATTGTTGAAGCATTGAGTAGTATTTCCTAAACTTCAATTGTTCAGGAAGATAGCCAGAATTACAAATGCAAAGCATGCAAAAATATAACCTGAAATCCTGCTCCAGATAAAAGCATCAAAGCCTGGCTTCAGTGTAATAATTTGTGTGCCTCTTACTGACTCTGCCCACTTTTGCGAGCTTACAACTGGACAAATCAGCAAATCATGATTTTCTGCATGTGTTTATGAGACTACAATTTATTCCACAGAAGAAAAGTAACTAGTACATGATGGTAATAGAGGTATGACACACTGACCAACAATTTGCCCCCAAAAAATCTCCACTTCTACGGCTGACAAGACCCGGATTAGTCAAATCGTATGTTTATGTGCTCGACAAGGTAAGATGCCTGCCACTACCGTGGGTTTCCACGAACATGCTTTAGCACCCGTGTGATACTGTGCCACAGACAAAAAAGTGATGGACAATATTCCACGAAAGTACTTCTTTCACTCAGCTGACAGTGCCCCTTCTTGCCCTTCTGCAGTCACTACACCATTGCTGAGGGATTTCCTAGCCAGAGGGGATACACAAAATCTTTAAATGAAACAGAACTTCCAGAGCTCGAAAACCAAGCCCTGCCTGTAGCGATCCGGTAAATAAAATGTGTATGACAGCAAAATGGAACAGTTCACCTGCGGCACCAGCATGTGGCCTAGTGAGGCACTTGAAGCCATGAGAAAAAAAACTGATTATCTCTTGACAGCAAAATAAATTACATTGGGCCCAGGCACCTGCATATTTGAACGGAGTCGGTGCCTCAGAGATAGTGTACGAAAGAGCGTGGGAGGCCAAGGCATTGGGTAACAGCAACAGAGAATGCCGAAGGCAAACTGCATTGTACTCATTTGAATTAACCGACTTCTGTTTGATTTGTGTGCAGTAGCTCACAGGAACAGTGTGAGGCCTGTTCTGAGACGGGCGCACTGATGTATGTTCACCCCAGACTTATTCATACTGAGCCAAGGAACCAAACCAGACTCATGACTGCAAAAAGAAGAGGAATAGTGCAATTCTAATTTATGATGCCTTCATGTGTTCTGTCTGAAATGTTATATGTATTGTATTGGTTTATATGAATTGAAATGAAGTTATTTAAAAGAATCTGAGATCAGCACTAATACAATGAGATGTCCCAGGGCCTGGGACCTATAGACTATACCCTGCAACAGGGATCTTAATCTCAGGCCAAGACAGGACAATGAAGCAGCTGCTGTTTCTCAGCTACTCAAACCACCCCATCTGACACCAACAGTCATTCCACTGATGAAGTCACTTCAGTCACTTTCTTCCCTTTTTGGTCAATTTAACAAACAATTGATCCTCTTGACCATATGTATCATGTATTCATGCATTGACTTGCTGCAACATGATTTGTGATTAGGTATTTGCAGGTGTAAGGGGGTACCTAAATACAGTGGACACTGACTGTAGCTACTACACTACGGTACTTTCAATCATTTGTAATCAAAAAAATTTTTAAAAATATTATACTTACAATCTATGTATGGAGGTTAACTAAAAAGCTACATGCCCAAAACCAAATGTCTCGATTCGGGTTATATACAACAAAACTTGACGCCTGTTGCCGAAAAAAGGGGAATATTGAAAATCTTTACATGCACACAAACTTCCCTCATGACTATAGAAGAGTCATTACTATTGCACAAGATACTACCGTACAAGTTATTCCCCTATAAGCTACCTTTACCTTCCTGTGTCATTGAAAGACAAACTCCACCCTAGTTTTCAGTTTACTTGCCACACAATTCTGTCAGGTCAACTTATTTACTTGGTTTAATTATTATTGGCACGAAGATATTATAACATTACCTTTGGAGAAAGGTTCTGCTGTGGAGATGCTGCCAATCAAGGGTACAACAATAACACGCTATACAGCAAAAATTAGGCAGGGAGCAGAACTCCTGAGACCCCCCAATGTCAGAAAGAACATAACTATCCAGGTACAGGCTGGGATGGAAGTGGCAACCAATAAAAATTCTCATCTAGCACCTGAGCCAGAAAATTAACCAGCAGAGGTGAGTGAGCTTGACTGCCCTTAGATAGACCGCAATATTACAGTGTGTGCTGTTATCACGCCCCGACTGGCGTGTTCTTGTCGATGCGGATATTAGCAACTGGCAGACTCAACCACCATCAGTTGATGTGCTCTGAGTCCTTGAGTTTCCCGCATGAACTAGTTTCACTTATTTAGTGTTGAATTTACACCTTTTTCTATGTTCTGACCGTCATACATGCATTTTTGATCCAGTGATCAACACTTAAGTAAATATGTAATTGATAATTTGATCATTTCCCAGGAAAGTTAAATGAACATGACCACATACAAATGCAACAAGATTCATATTTACAAGATTGCATACATTTATGAATGCATTGTGTCATAACAGGTTGTATTTCGCAAGTCCTCCAGACAATATAGGTAATGATTGTTGTTCGTGTTTCTGTTGTACATCTCAGAAAGTGGACCGAGAAGATTTATTTTCAGAGTGCTTTATTGAATAATACAGCACTTTATTCAGGCACAAGTGAGCCAAGCTGGACCGAATCTTTCTTCTTAGATTTTTTTTCAAACGATAAAAAATGCAGTACAAATAGTCCATCATATATCTTTCAGAATCAAAATGTAATCAGATGTATATAATGAACTAAAATAGTCATTAGTCATGAGAAAGTTTTGTCAAAAAACTACAATTTTTATACTAGGTCTATGAATTATGTACCATATTACAGTATATGTGTCTTGTTTCAAATTTCACAAGCTAACAAATCTCAGTTTTATATATAAGAGTCATGTTGCAAGGCAAAGCACTTGGGAATGCAAAGAGGTTCTTAATTAGGTGCACTTAGCAGGGGTGTTGATTCAGTTATTCTCTACATGTAGTGCTTCAGGCAGCTCGGGAAGAAAATTGAGCTGTGGATGTACAGAGCAGTTTAATGCTGTTCACGGATGCCGTTAATTGCAAAATACTAAACCCCCTGGTTTCCCCATATAAACACATTAAAATATTCTATTGCAGCCTGACTCAAATGGCAATTACATATGATTCCGGTGAGGGGTAGTAAAGGGGGCTACAGATTGAGGTTCACATTGTGCTTGGAAATGGAAAAATCTATAAATTATTTAGGGGAACAAAACTGCCTGAGTCTACTTTTAGGGAAACTTGTTGCCTGGCCTCTAAATCCCAGTTTCCAACTTACCCTTCATCCTACACCTGTTTTTACAAAATAGAATCTACCTAAACATGCATAAAAACCAGAAATGCATAAAGTCATTAGCATGTTAGCATGCTGCATCTAGCCATTGCATGGTAACAAAACACTGTTTTCCAACAGTGTCATGAAGTTGGAAGCAGATTAGCTTGAATGCCCCATGTCTACAAAACCCCAGCTGGGACCCAGATTGCACCAGTTCCCAGCACTATATCACCAATGTTTACATAAGACTTTCCTAAAATGAATAAGCTGCCATTTCTTATCTTCAAATTTGTGTGTTTGTGGCTATTTGAGCATTTACAGAGAGGATCATGTATGCCACTTCAAGCAGGCAGCTGCCATAAATTCTCATAGAATTGTTCTCCAATTTTTAGTTTTTAATTTGGTGGATAGATATGGTCTTTACATTTTTATACACTGAAACCTCTTATTTCTGAAAATATTTTCATTCCATTCAAAACTGCAGCATACAGTAGTTGTCAAATCCAGCTACCACTCAGTTTGTCTAAGTGGACTTAATGGCTCACTACCAGGCCTTCCAAGGAAAATGGCCAAGCTGCAACAAAAGTTTGTCAGATGTCTACCTTTTTCAAAGAACCAGCAACATACAATTGAAAACTCATTCGGTTCATCTCTGGGTTTGTTGCAGGCTGTGCGACTTTTTTGAGTTTGGCTCTGGTGAAAATGTATCGACTTCAAAGCATTGTGGTGCGAAGTTTAGCGGGAATGTGGCATGTTTTTGATTTTGTGTTGCTGGTTATACTGTTGTTACAGCTTGGCCGTTTTCTTTGGTAGGCCTGACTACTAGGGTTGCCACCCCTTCCGTATTTTACAAATCGTTCCGTAATTGAAAATAGTTTGTTGCGTCCCTTGACAAATCAATATGGAACACCATTTCTTTGGTATTTTATATCTGAGCAATGAAATTAAATATGAATTAAAAAAAATTAACAGATTTTCTCAATGAAAAACTCAAGAGTGGCTGTTGGTTAAACGAATTAAATTTCAGGCAAAATGGTCACTTTTCTTCAGCTTAGCTTTGGCATGCGTGTCCAGAGCTGAATCTGAAGGGCAGGTAAGTCAGGGAACCAAGCCTTAAGGAGGCTCCCGAAGGATGATCAATTAAGTCCGCAGCAATGTCATATCTCTAATGCGGACCTCCTTAACAACCTCAGTTGACAACGCACCATCTCGTGTCTACTGTTTGAGGAGTGAAAGAAGCTACGCGCAAGTTTATTGAAGTGGATATCCCTGCATTATTGACAAGTGATCAAGGAAGAAATATCCACTGGAGTCTCAAAAGAGGTCAGGAAAAGAAAACATGGCAGTGGTTAGTGGTGTAGACAAAGACCAATTAATTTAGCATGATTAGCCTGGTATAACGTGGTTCAGCCCCTAATTGGACAACTCAGCTGTATCCACCTTATTCCTGAGGGTGCTACTATAGATATGATTACACTGGGTTACAAAAAAAAATTTTTTGCAAGTTGTCTCAGTTTTTTCAACTGTTTTAGGACAATTTTTGTTGGAAAATATTAATCCAATATATTCTCTTCTGCATTAAACAATCAATCTTATGCATTAAACAATCAAGTATTAACAAAGTACAGTATGTACCTGAGTGATTAAACTAAAGATTGTTTCTCTTCTCTCCTTGACATTTTCCACTGCTTGTAACTGAAAGTTTCTATTCCTGATTATCTGAGGGACACAGTCTGAACAAAAGGTGAAGTTGGGCTGAGAAGTCTCGGCCAAACCGCAAGTTGACATTTAGAACAACGGTCAGACCTTGAGTGCCAAAGGGGGGGAGCTGATATACGTTATATAATGCTATGGATGGACAAGATAAGGTCAACTGTACATTTTTAGTTTGAGGAAGGGGTGTAACGGGCAGTTTTGATGGAAAAACACCAGGCTGGTTGAAATGATGTGTTGCATGGTGAATGGTTGGCTAGGGTCCAACCCAGAAAATAAGTTAGAACTAAAAAGATTGATGTGATCAGGAACTCGGGGCTCTTCTGCCAGCCCTCTGCTCCTCTACGACCAGAGATTATGCACTCGAAGAAGCTTCTCCTTACCTGAGAGTTCTTCACGTCAACCCTTTGCTGAAGATCATCATCTATATATGGGTCTCTGTATCATTTGATGGTTTGAAGCCTATTTTCATTTGTCTGTATCTGTACACATGATAATACCTTTTGAATAATCACAGTAAAATTATTGAATTGCTAATTGTCTCTGGGTCCCTCAATCAAAGGTCAACGCTAACCAGTACGAATTCCTCAACAATTTGCAATGCAGAATCCGAAAATGACATCCGTTTCTCTCGATCAGGTCAGGTTTTTGTGCTAAGTCGATTTTTAAAAAATCTGATCTTCTGGCTAATCGATTACATTTCTGTGACATTATCGGTTGATTTTTGTAAATATTTCTTATCCAAAATAGGTTTTTAAGAGAAAAAAATCATTTACTAACACAATGTATTAATTGGGAATTCCAACCTTCAGACAACTCTTCTTGCCCTTGGTCCACCGACGCAGATACTCGGTGCATGTCTTACATCCATGTGTGGCGCCCAAGCTTTATCCTGGTCACCAATTTTCATACCAAAATAAACATGGTAAGCACGCTTTATGAAACTTGTTACTGGATTCCTGTTAGGAACAACGGTGTATTCGCCGCAGATGTATCAGAATACATCGGGCTTATTTTTGCAAAATCTTCTGCCCGAAGCCATTTCATTCACCTGAAAATAAATATACCTGTTAGTCATAAATTGGTGCATGTGAACTCTTCAGATTTTGTTCATTTCAAGGAATAAAAAAGAATGTTGCATCATATAAACTGAAAATACCCGTACATGTAAACAAAAATGTAAAAAACAACATGCGGCGATATTTCAAAAAGTTGACCTGATTGAGCAAAACCAATGTGATTTTTGGATTCAGCGCATCAAAACTGTCCTAAATCAGCTAAAAAAAACTTAGACAATAAATTTGGTGTTGACCAGTGTTATGGGTGCAACTTGCGGCAAAAGTAGCTGTTAGCGAGAGGCTAGTCAATAAAAGCGGCGGTTCATTCGAAAATAATTCAGTTAACTTAGCGATTACAGCTCGTTTTTTAACAAATGAACTTGCTTTTCTTAAAATGTCACTTCGGAGCTCTGGCACCTGATGTGCTGTTCAAGGATGTACAACCAGAGGAAGCCACAATTTGTGGCTTGATCAACAGTGTTTTGAACACACACCCAGAACCTAGGGGACTGTGCTTGTGTTCAGCGATACGGTTTCCATTGCCTACCTACAGAAGAGGAAGCCAGAGTGAGGCTGAAAACCCTGAATTTGAATAGACCACCAAAAACATTAGGTGCTCATTTCATTATGTCGACAAACAGCAATTCCTACTTTATGGCTAGGCTCAGACAGACCGCCATAGAGGAGACGCCGGGTCCTCAAAAGCATTTTGACAGCAGTGCCAGGAGAGCACAAGGAATGATTTCACATGCAGGGAGGACAGAAAATTTATGTATTCGTCAGGTAATGCCAGCCACTGTAACTAACGTTTCATCCTGTACAGTTTAAGATGAGGCTAAAGGATTAGCAATAGTCTTCTACAATTTGAAAACCCACTCGGTTCCAAGCAATAGTCTTTCTCTCCAAACCTCAATTCACTAAAATTAAAAGTATGGGCAAAATGGACACTGTGTGTTTTACATGTTATGGTATTGGATTAGCAAGCAGCCTTATACAGTATAATGTACTTCGCTGAAGTAGCGCTAATTTGACTCAGTCGGAAGGCTTAATTTACTCTGTATAACAATCCATTACATTTGATATATAGAGCAATATATACCACTGAAATATTGTGTATCCTTCTTAAATATTCTCAGAAACTATATCTGCCTTAAGGTACATAAGGTTGTGTCCTACCTCCTGTAATGAAACACACCCGACCTTGTTGCTGTGGGAGTACTGAATTCGCTTCGGAGCTTTTTAGACTGTTCATAGCTTCGCAGTCTGTCGCAACAGAGTCGCTAATGTTGCCAAATTCGCTAGTGTTCATTATCTGTGGCCACTGCTTCAGGTCGTTCTCCCATTCCTCAATAGTAGAAGGCAGCGGTACCGTAACGTTATCCCATCTAAGGGGTAAAGGTGATGTTCCCTCACATATATTACTTACCAGTCGCTTCAAAAAAGAGGATTAGCATTAGCCGTTACCATGGTAAACTATTCAGTGACAGGATGCAGCGGAAGTCGCGCCCATAATTCAAGCGAGGGATCATGGGACAAGAGAATAAGGTGGATATAGCAGACAACTGGCTAGCTTATTAGAGAAATTGGCAAACGGTCTTGACTTCGTGCAAAATGAAAAATTTAGCTTCTAGCCCTGGCTATTTTTCCATAGAATTTGTTATTTTGCCAGCAATTATCCAGATTGCCCCAGCTTTTGAAGTACATGCAGACTGTTGTTGCTGAAAGCTAAAACTTATCAGACTAGACTAATTTTTGGAAGCTCTTATCCTTGGTAATTGGCTGGTCAGCTTGACTTTTTATAATTGATATATTTTATTGAATGCAACAAGAATTTAATATAGTTTATTTTTCTACACAATTGACAAACAATGAATATTTCCATTCTTTACGCAAATTTTAAAAGTGAAAATACATTTTTCCATTTTATAAAATGTTTTTTGATTGATTTTGTGATTGTTTGCCCTGGCAACCAGGCTTTTTTTCCTCATGCATTTTCATACTAAAACCCAAAGGCCTACTTGCAAGGTGTGCCCAATGAAGGGGCAAAGTGAGTTTATATGTGCGTGTGCGTGTGTATGTGTGTGTGTGTGTGTGTGTGTGTGAGGAAAAAGATGGTCAGGTTTATTCAATTAGCTTATTATATTGCTGTAATATCCACCCATTATCCCAACAGCTTCTTCCTTATTGAATTCACAGTGGAGCTGGAGTCTACCCCAGCCAACTGTGGGCAAAAGGCAGGAACGCACCCTGGACATCTCACCAATCTGTCGCTGGGTTCGCACACCATTAACTCACACACCATACCAGTTCACCTAGAATGCATGTTTTTAGGCTGTTTTTGGGTTGGAAACTGAAGTACCAACATGAACACCTGGAGAACATGCAAACTCTTTTTCGAAAAATTCACTTATGAACATTTCATAAATTAAATAATATAAAATTTAAAAGCACTTAAAACAAAGTGATAAAAGGCATATTAGTTAATGACGATGTCAAGGTATTTCAGTGTATGCGTTCCCCGACACCCCTCTGTTCCTTATTTTTAGTTCTCAAAGGTGGCAACTCTGCTCACTACATATTGCAGAGTGTTTGGCATGTTACGGTGCGCTAGTTTAACAATGTTGCTCAGAATTCAGAGGCTGATCCTTTGCTGACTTTTTTAAAGTCGAGCTGAAATGAAAAATGCCTTTTTAACCCTTTTAGATCACATCCCCGGTCATATTGTGTATCTATTTAACAATAAATGAAAAAAAAAAGCAAAAAATCAATTTCTTTGTATTCTTATATCAAAATCCAACCATGTTTTCTTCATGTAAAACAAAATATGCCTTGTGCTTACGTAAGCTAGAACCAACCAATTTCAACCAATAATATCAAGACACCCACCCGTCAATTAATCTTAAACTTTTAGCGGCACAGAGCTAGCTAGCATGGTACGTCGGTGTGTCTTTGGGTGTTCGCCACCTCAAACTTTGTTTCGTTTCCCCAAAATACCGTGGCTACAGACCCGCTGGCTAGAATTTATTCACTTTGAGGAAAGTGGTATCTGTGACAGCTCCAGATTATGCGCAAGGCATTTTACAGTGGACTGCTTCAGCAACTACATGGAGCATAGGATGGGCTTCGCCTCTCTCTCCCTGACGGATACTGGCTTGCATCCACCTCTGAATCGCTGTAATTTTCCATGTTTGTTATGTCCTGCCCACTTTTCAACGATCAAATCAAATTCTGCCCAACGTTATGTCCCGCCTGTCTATGCTGTTTCGCTCGGAAATACGTCACGATACGGAAATTAGATGCTCTCGAAATGCCGTTTTAGACTTTAAAAAGAAAAAAATTCAAAGAGTTAGACCATAAAAAAGTGAGCATTGTACCCTTTAAGTTAAAATCTTGGCTTTTCTTATCATCAGTAAAGTCATAGATTTCTTTTTCCTGTTTTAACTTTCGTGTGGCTATAAGCTTCCCATAATGTGAAGACCATCACTGTGCTCACTGCTTCAAACAATAGCAACTAAATCACCACTGGGGCTCGGATTGCCATTAGCAACGCAGCCTGGGCATCAATGCTGATGATGTATGATGTGTGCTTTGACTTCCCCATATCCTAATTGGCTGAATCTGATGGTTTGCACGATGCTGTAGTAGAAGCAGGGGAACTACAACAGACATGCTACCATGCAAATGTTTTTACTGAAGATAGAGCAAAGAACTTGCTTGCAATGCGAATTGAATACAATATTTCCATCAAGAGAATCACAGAAGAGCTTGAAATTTTTGAAGAATGTCGCCTCGTTGTATCCAAAAATCCCAAATTTAATAACAAGTGGAACATTTAAAAATTCAAGCAATTTCATTCTACAGTATTTTTACTGAATTAGCACACCAAAGAGCATGCTGCTGCAGATGTTTATTTGGTGGCTTTTTACTACAGCAATTGAGCATAATCACTGCATGCTGTTAATCATGTTGCGCACCAATAACCATTGGCTGGCAAATGCACTGGATTGACTGCCACCGTACACACAGCGTTAAGCAAATGCAGATCACTTATAATACATAAACCTTAAAATAGCCTTTCTTAGCATCACCTATAAATTATTAATGATTGTGAGCATAGCTGAACTGACTACAGACAAAGCTGTATGCAATGTGCATGCGATGTCGCCACAGAGACCACTTGAGTTCATTTGTTTGGTTCATTGCTTGTTATTCAAAAAATCAGCCTAATGTCTGGACTGAAACCAAATATTCTCTCAATTTTATTGGGAGAAACAGTCTGAATGAAATTTATATCAGTTGACAGTGAATGCACAGCAATTTATTTCAATTATCTGGACTTTAAGTGAAATATCCCAATGAATATTCTAGTCCACAGCAATAATTAGCGCATAGCTCATTGCAGGGTTGCAATATGTTTCATTTCAAAATTTTCAATATATTCCACCAGTGTGAGATTTCATTTTCATTCTATTAAATGAATGCATGGTGCAAAACTGAAATGGCAACTTTGCTGTGTATAATTCTTCTTACACTCTCAAAGGTCAACTGTCCCCAAGTGACTTCAGTTGTGGGTGTGTGTACATGGCGGGGTTGCAATCAGACTGGAGCTCAATCATAATGTAATGTCCTCATGTAAATACCTTGATATGACTGAATCATCCTGATCCAAATGGAAAACTCAAACGATCGAACAAGGTAGTGTTGTCAGTTCCATGGCCATGTATGCTTAATCGGATTACCTCTGCACTTGGACTCTTCCGCACATGTTTGGTAGGCCTATACACAAAGATGACCGTTTTATCCCATCCGTGGACTAACTTAGCATCCATCAAAAACTGGTCAGCGACCGAGACGATGTTTCTTTTAAGTGTTTTGAAAGAATTGAAAATAGTAGAGCAACTGATATGGCTTGGTCTCATCTGGATGCAGTTGAAATGGCAACAAGAATTTATACCACAACGCTGCCTGCACGGAAATGTTGGATGCGAGATAACGCACGTGACAAACCTATTCCGATTGTAGCTTATGTTCCAGACATAGAGTAAAAATGAATACAATCTATCCGGTCGCTTTCATGTAAACGGCAAGTTCGGATTTATCAATCCGAGTAATTTCAAACCGAACAAAAAAAAAAAAATGTGTGCATGTAACTGACGCTACTGTTGAAAATGAGGGATGCCTACATGGATGTCTAATAATATTTCAGTGATTAACCTAATTTTCCATTCAAAACACGCAATCAGGGGAGGAAGTTTATTGGATACGATTACTGCGACTTTATATACAAAGCCTATATAAAACTACTTATATAAAAAATATGTGTATCTTTACAATAAGACATATGAAAGTATTTATTGTCATGCCAGTAGTCATTAACCTAGTCCCACTAGATTAAATTGTCCTGCCAACTTCCTGCACACTTAATTAGATTCTGACGTGAAACCAAAACATAGTGAACCTGAAAGCCCACATCTACTAATGAGAACTCACATTAGTGTGGTCTCAGATGTACCACTCTGAATCCATCTTCATGTTAAAAGCAATGTTCCTGTTTGACTGAGAAATGGTTAATTCCATGCGATATCACCCAAATTTCAAACACTTTCCAGCTGACATCAGGGATTTTGCTAAAAGTTGGCAAAGAGTGGCAATAATGTCTTGAGAGATGTTCTGTAGGAATTTTAGTTGCATTATAAAATTGGGGGGCGTATAGTACCCCCCTGGATGAAGGGGGGTCATTTTATTAAAAATCTATTAGATTTTTGGAACATTTTTGGGGCATTTTTGAAGCTACAGAAATCAAAGTTCCAATGGGCCTAGACTAATAAAATTTACTGTGTGCGCAGGCACCAATATTTTATTTATGAAACATTTGTCATTTTGAAGTTGTCTGTAATAATGTTTGTGTACTAGGGCTCAAAAGTTGGCAAAATCACGGGGTGCATTTTTTTTTTTTTTTTTTAATGGCTGGTAATTTCTGAATAAAGAGAGATAGACTCCAGCAAATTGCTGTGCTAATTTCCAGCAAAATTTTCTATTCGTACACCAAATACTGTATCATACCTCATAAATGTTGAATCCATAGATGATAAAAGTTGGATTCAGAGTAATAACTGTTGTTTCAGACCTAAATATGTGGGGTCATATCTCTTAAGGCACTCCATGCATCATAATGAAACTAGGCATGCTTAGATAGTGAACATTGATAATGAACAAATGAGAAAAATGAGTCTGTTATTTTCTTACTTTTTGATTTACAATCTGTTAATCATGTCCCCTGATTTTCCTATTTCAAGGGTGCTGTCAGGTCTTACCAGCCTTTGGTACACTGTGGAAAATATGCTTGAGTACATTCATTATGAATGCGAAAATAATTATTAAGTGAAAGCAAAATTTAGAGTGGGAACTATTTAAATTAAATACAAAAAAAAATGTAGAAAACATTTGTATATTCTTATAGAAGCAAATGCATTTGTGAAACACTGAAATTTTTTTTTCTAGTCAAATTACATGCAGAGTCGCACAACAGGCTCACATTTGAGCTAAAAACACCACATCTCTGCTGTCAAGGTGGGATTGGCTGCCAGTGGTGGTTACTGGTGGTGTCAAAATGTGTAATATTCTCTCCAAAGGGACCCAACTCACATCTGGATTTGAGGGACACTTGAAGGATTTTTCTGGCCCATGAGGATGCATGAACATAACTTGAATGTCATTTTCTTCTTCACTGATGTTCTGGATATCTCCTGCCCTCCATTGGCCATCATACATGCACGACACCTATTGCCCATGCTGACATACGTGAAGAGATAATGCACATTCACTAGTATTTGATTTTGTTGACTTTGTTGGGGGACACATGTCTGTAATGAAAGATGAATCCTCACCAAACATTCTCAAACAGTAACCTTAATTCTCTTGTCCGGTATAGGAACAAAACAAAGATGACTTCATGAGCCAAAAATAGTTGATGCTCCCTGGAATCGCAAAGATAGTTTGTCTTCAGCTTGTTGCAGGTCTTGTGTGCTGACAAAGAAGAATTACACATAATTAATATGTGAGGAAGCCCAATCATAGAGCTGAGCAGGGTCAGAATGTGGCCTGATTGGCACATCAGGGAAAGAAGAGAGGCAGATGACATGATGCAGCCATTATGCCTAATGCTTACTGTACAAACCTGTGGGGGCAGTTTTATGATCTGGAGTTGCTTCAGTTGGTCAGATCTAGGCGCAGCTGACGACATGAATATACTGAATGACCAGGTTTTTCCATCAATGGATTTTTTTCTTCCTTGATGGCCCGAGCATCTTTCAAGATGACAACACCAGGATTCATTGGGCTTGAATTGTGAGAGTGGTTCAGGGAGCATGAGACATCATTTTCACGCATGGATTGGCCATCACAGAGTCCAGACCTTGACCTGATTGAGAATCTCTGGGAAGTGCTAGAGAAGACTACACGCAGCAGCCCGACTCTCCCTTCATCAATACAAGGTCTTGGTGAAAAATTAATGCAACTATGGACAGACATAAATGTTGTGATATTGCACAAGCTTACGAATCAATGCAATGACGAATGCGAGCCATAATCAAAGATAAGGTGGTCCAAAAAAATATTAGAGTGTGTGACTTTTTTCTCTTTTTTTTGGCAGGGCAGTGTTCACGTATATATGGAATACGTGTGAGTATGACATAGTTAGCATGCTGAGATCAGCATCCCAACATTAAATACAGGCAAGCCTAGGCCTGTCTTTTAACTTCATGCAGTTGAACATTCTTGCTGCTACAGAGTAACACAGTGATATGTGAAAAAGCGAGGTTGTAAAAGTGGGAATGATTCAAGGCCCCATGTAAATACTTTAATTCTCAATGAGAGCATTTGTTGAATTCTCAAACATATTTTCCATAATTTTCCACAGCACACTATGGGCTGGTAAGACCTGACAGTACCCGGGAAATAAGAAAATTAGGGGACATGATTGACAGAATGTAAATCAAAAAGTAAGAAAATAACATACTCATTTTTTCATATGTTCTCCACCAATACTCACTTTCTAAGCATACCAAGTTTCACTATGATGAATGGAGTGCTTTGCGAGACATGACCCCCCACATTGACATCAAAAACATTTTTATTCTGAATCCAACACTGATCATCCATAAAGTCAACATTTATGCATTCAGAAGTATGGTGTTTGGTATATGAATACAATGTTCGCTGGCAATTAGTACAGCAAATTGCTAAGGCCCATCTGTCTTCTTTCAGAAATTATAGTCTAGTAAAAAAAAAAAAATTTAAATTATGACTTGTGTGATTTTGATAGCTTTTGAATCCCAGTGCACAAGAATTATTGCAGGCAACTATAAAATGACACGTTTCATAAGCAGATCTAAGGCCACGCCTCCAGCCATCCAGCTCACTGGTCTGCTAAATCCCGGATCACACTCCAGTCATTATTCTATTATCATCAACACCTGTTTCTCATTACCACAAGGTGGTAGCAGTGTGTATTTAAGACTGATCTTCCCTCAGTCTCATAGTGAAGTCTGTGTAATCTCATGCCTGTTTGACATGGTCGTCTTGTATAGGCTTATTCTCAGAATTCGCAAATTTATACTAAAACCTAGAAACTCGTGCTGTTTATTGTTTCACCAGCACGTTATATTTCAGAAAGCTCCTTTCCATTTTCATTTCCTATTTGTAGTACAATGTTACTGTAGCATAGCCCAGACTTTGTATTACTCATAGTGCTTATTCTTAGGAACCTCAGTTCCTTGTTGTTTTGCATTTCTACATTTGTGCCTTCTGCAGTGCAGTTGGCTGAATAAATACAACCAAGTCCATCCTTACACCTGGGTGCAATCCTCAACTTCCTGCCCTCTGTGCACTTGCACTTTGCACTATGCACAAAACATTACATCAGACTATTGGTGCCTGTTTACACAGTAAACATTTTTAGCCTAGGACCATTGGAACTTTGATTTCTGTAGCTTCAAAAATGCCCCAAAAATCTAACGGATTTTCAGTTAAAAATGACCTCCCCCTTCATCCAGGGGAGTACCATATGGCCTTCAATAAAATAATGCAACTAAACTTGATACAATTCATTTCTGAAGACATTATTCTCACTCTGTGCAAACCCTTAACAAAATCCATATCATTAACTGGGCGGCTCGCAGTGACTTGATACGCAATAATCCAAATGTTTTCTAATACCCAACACGACATAGTTCATTCCTCTATCAGTACAATAATGCCATTACCTGGCACCAAATTTCTAGCTTTTGTGTTCAAAAAAGGAATCAAAGTTATCCTGAAGCTATATAGCCAGGACTATATGGTAACACTAGATTGTCAATACATTAATGCATGAGAAATGGCCATGTTAGCACAAATGTTCCCATTTAAAGAACAGCGAGAAAAAATATCCCAAGGTACAGATGAAGTATGTTGGGTCAACACAATACTGTTTTGGTATGCTTCGATGAAACACAAAAATGGAAGAAAACCAGCGATGCAAGCAGCACGCCTGCCTGCACACAGCATGTAAATACACAGTAAGCCAGCCCTTCACTGGGTAATCCTGACTGTAAACCTACACTGTAAATCTGCAGTTCTCTCTGCACAACACAAAGATCTTCAGCAGAGCACTAATCCCACTAATACTCTTACCGCTGTGGTATTACTACAGAAAGGAGTCCGTTCAGTGTTCATAAAATTCACCAGCTATTGCAGATAGTTAAGTGGCAGAGCTGCACAATGAATAAGCACCTGGAATAATTATTTCAAGGTTGAATGTTTGTTTCCAAAGCAGGCAACGGCGGTGGTAGCCTTGAAGTGAGGCTTTTTTTATGTTTAGGTTCTCGAGATTTTTTATTGTGAAATCCAAGTCGGAGGGGGGAATAAAAAAATGTAAAAAAAAATTTTCACTTATTCTTAACATTATCAAGAGTTCTGCTGCATTTATATCAGGTCGCAGGATCAAATAAAAAAAATCAGCTATCTTTCTCTTTGTGTTCCTAGAATCACTGAATTTTGTCAAAATGAGCCTATAGCACTTTGTGGCCACCTTTGCTGAACATGCAAACACTGTATGCTCTTGTACAGATATACCTTCTTTAATCTCAAATAAGGTCACACCACAGAAACTAAGAACTTTCCTACGAATATTTTCTAAATTCTTCTGATCCTGCCGTCTTGCTTGTATGCTCATGAGAACTGATCTCCATACATTCAGAGGTAAATGTTCACGTTTTCAGCCACCACTGCTGGAGTGTGCCCGATGTCCGCACTGTAGTCATGTATACTGTCAGACTACACATACTCCGTACTCCTAGCATGTGAAGATACCTCAGGACACGAGAATGGTCAAAGTAAATGGAAATTCTGGGTCGAAACAAATCGACTACGATTGGTGAACGCGTTCAGCCTCGAGAAAAAAAATCAAATGGTCGCAACCGGACTCTCATTCTGGGTTTCAGAGAAAAGGAAGAATTTTTAATTTTTTCATATTTTGTCATTTTTTTTGTCACCAGACTCGCGAATAGTGGAAAAAAAATTTTCTAATTTTTTTATTTCTAATTTTTTTTTGGAGTTGGGCTGTTTGCGCCGTCGGAGTACTCCCGAACCGAATGATAAAAAAAGCCTCGCCTGAACCAGATATTCGGTGTATATTTGAAAGCATAGAATTTTGATGCGCTTGCCAGCACAAGTGTCAGCCAAGAGTGTAAAAATGTAGCAAATGGGGAATTGTGGAATGTGCATAAAAGAATAAATGCTTTGCTTCAAGCTTTGCTGTGACCTCACAATTGGCTCATAAACAGTTTTTTTTCCAGGACAAGCATCGTCCAGTGGGAATTTCACAATTGAACATGGCCCAGGAGCAGCCAGCATCCTGTCTGCCCAGAATTGCCGTTTCCTCTGGCAAGACACCTTTAGAAGACCTCGGAGACCATGATGTTCTTGCTCACATAAATGTGGTCAGTTCATTCACATTCTCTCATTGTGAGAGTCTGCTAAATTCATGCAATTTAATGTGACGTACAAACTGTGAATCAGTTTTTCTGACAGTCATCGTCTATGATGGTGTCCGGCATGCCCACAACCCTTGAAGGTCCCCAAATTCGAATTTTTTATCAACATTTTTGCTTGCGCTTAGACATATGATCGGGTTCTTCATCAACCTAACATCAGGCATAACGAGAAACCAGATTGTAAGAGTAATGCCCTTTCTAAGATATCATGCTCTTGAAGGACCCGTTATAATTCTGTGCCCCCTTTGACATCACAAGGTCTGCAATAACTGTTCATATCGTTCTGTGATGTGATGGTCAATCAGAGCAGAGCCTTATATTCACAATCTCACAATCCATTCGAAACAGTGCAGTTACTGAGAGACTGTGCATTGCCTGCAAATGCTGAATTTGTGCTTTTTTTTCTCTCTTCTAGCTTCAAAACCGTATTTTACAGAAAACATGGAATTGTCTTAAATAGTTGAAAAATAGTATAATATAGGACCTTTGACATTTTATTGGTATTGACATACTGGTTATGTCAATAAGCATTTATTGACATAAAATATTAGCATAGCACAGGCCCAAACACATTTAGTCTAAATGTTATATGATAATTGCCAGGTAACCCTTAGCCATTTTTACAAGAACAGCTGCAACATCCCAAATGCAAAAGCTTTATACCCACATATAGTAACTGGTCTCACACACCAAAATTTAGAAAGAGCAATATGATGCACTGACTGATGCAGATGAAAGAGTTTATGCACAGTATACAATAGCACCACTGGCATTTTCAGCAGTGGAGAACACCACAGAGGAGTGCTACTGCCGTGACTTCCTTTCCACAGCATTTCTCAGACCTTTACCATTGCTTAGATCTGCTGCACAACCGTTAACCTGTGTATCTGCATTCAAATTTGCCCACAATATAATCGGTGCACTCCTGGTGACAAATTCAATCACCCGTTCCACTTCCCATTCACTGTGACTTTATGTTGTCTGCCACAGTCTGCGTTTATCTTTTATAATATTCAGCATTGCTTTCAGAAAAATCACTTTAGATTTCCAGATTGCAGATGACACACATTTTGGAGAACAAAATGGCTACTACTGCACCCTCACACCAGGTGCTAATTTTCACTCACTTTTTATTTGTTGTGCTGCTGAAGAGGATCAAGGTGGTCAGTTACCACACTGGCCTGTGTTGCCAAGCAACGATGAGGGGGCGGTGCAGATGCCCGTACTGAGAAAGCCAGTACAGGAATTTTGCTTGGACATCATTACACCAACAACCTCATTCATTTCAGATATTAATGAATAAATGAGTGGCTAAAGTAGCAATTACATTAGACTCCAAAGAACCACTGTCAAATACTTTGCTCTCACATTTGCATTAATTGATAGGGCAACTCATAGCACTGTTATTATCTGTTCTGAAAACCCACTCCTCCACATAAAAAATACAAATTACACAATAATAATTATGTCTCTGACCTTAAAATTATATACTATGACTCAGACAAATATAAGTATTATGCGGTCGAAAACAGAACATACCATATTAAATGCACACCCAATATTTAATATATGGTATTATATATACTGCATACTTTGCTGTGAATATTTACCAGAAGATAATACACATACAATTTTAAATTTTCAAAACCAAATATCCATAATGAACACTTAGAAACCCAATAAGAAGGCCAATGTAGAGAAATTTTCAATAGAACCACATTTTAACCTTAACGGGACTGCTCAGCTTGCAATGTCTGAGATCCATTACCAAGGTCAGTGACATGTTTATTCTCTCTCACTCTCACTCTCTCTCTCTCTCTCTCTACCCCCAACTCTTTTTTCCTGACAAAAAGGACCCAACAAATTCAATAACTTCATAATATTGAACTGATACAGCTGACTCAGTGAGTGATAAGACCGCTTGGATTAATGTACCGTATAAGTAATGTCACGTTACGGCATCCGGCGTGCTGCTGCGTTCGCAGGAGAAGATACATGGATGGTGCTGATGCAGTAGTCAGCAGCACTGCAGAGTATGGGAGGCACATGAAGGTCAAGTCAGGCATGCACTGTGTGGAAGAGCTAACCCTAACTGCTCATCAGCTTAAATCGTACCCCCCCCTTCTTTTGCAAACCAGCCTTTGGCTCCAGCACCTGCAAAAATTACTACAGAGCGGCTTACGTACAGGCACAGCCGGCAGGTTCGGCTGGATACGCCAAGTCATGATATCAATTGGATGCTCCTCAGAATCTTGATTAAGCGCCAACACCTGAGAAAAGCACCACCATGCAAGTTCAGTACCCTCTCTCATAATTCCTTGCAGCCACCGCACATGTACACCTGGTGGGTCCTAATCACACAGCCCTCCATTTTGGTTCCAGAACCAGACCCTCATGCCAAGCCCACTGCTCTAACTGATTTGCTAAACATCTATTAATGCCAGAACTCTTTTGTCGTTGAATTTCCGGGGAAGTTCTTGCGAATTAAGAGCGCATAATACTTAATTGAGGCCACTGTTTTTCAATCTTCAGGGTCCGCCTTGTGTTCCGGGACCTGGGGACTAGTATTCATCGCACAACTTCATACACAAAACTCTCAGTCCCTCACAAATTCAGTACTTCAAGAGACTTAATGTCAGGCCAATCACAACTTGCAAAGGTGGAACAGTGCTGGCCAGAGGTACGGAAATACAAATCATAAAACAAGGTGCAAACACACACATACATATGCACAGGCACACACATCCACACGCCTGCCTCAACAAGCCTATACACTACTACTGAGCAGGTGCTTTGGTGCTTGCATGACACAACTGGCTGGGACTTTCACCTCCATAGCAACTACGCTTAGTCGTTCGGCACAGATCATACAACATCTGCCCACCCTCCGCAAACCTCTCTTTTGCTTTCTCTAGCTTGATCACCAGTCTTTCTGGGATTATACCAGGGAAAAATTACAGGATTTAAAAAGCAATTTTGGTGAAGTGGACAAGCAAAAATCATGTCATTTTACTGACAATCCTCCTCTGTTGCTTGGCTTATCTTGATGTCTGCATTCATGTCTCTTATGACAGCTATTTGCACAAAAAAGTGAAACAAGTCCTAATATACAAATCCCTCACTAAAACAATGTGCCACTACATCCCAGCAAAACTGGTCTGTTCCACTGCTTTTTGTGTGTAATCACAGACAGATGCAAATCACTGTAATATAAAGGCATGTATTATTATTTTATTACAAATGGCAACCTGTCCTTCTGTTCCATGAGGGAATATTTTGCCCTTTCAAAATAATGCTGCCCCAGCACATTCCAGTGAAGGCACCATTTTGGTCAGGGTGGGAAATATTTACAGATCTGGGTCAGTTTTCATCCAGAGATTGTGTCTCATCCAGACCAAACAGTCCTGGCATTCATACATTTTTTCTTTTTCATTATTTGCAAGACCAAATAATTAGGAAAGTGTATTGATTAGCCTACCTTTCGGACAAACTTAAACGAAAATGGTGGAGAGACATGCAGAAATTGTGCAAATTTTTCTCACAGAGATGAGAAGGCCTACAGCAGTATCATCCACCTGCATCTAGTCTAAACATGTCTTCCACCTCTGACAGTTCTACGTGCATGAAATTCACATTATCTGTTTCCATTAATTGTTATTAGTTAGTTTCTTCAAAATGTTCCAGGGCATTAAAGGCAATAATTTGTTCTGCATATGGTAATGCTTTGTTAGCAAGTCGATTCAAGGGCCTAGATGACCGAAAGAGGCTCAGGAAACATCGTTCTGTGCGAAAAGAGGAAGCACCGGCTACGTCAAAAAAAAAAAAAAAAAAAAAACGTCATTCAATCATTTATTTATGTGGAAGCATCTTCCAGCAGCATCGGACAATATAACGCTCTGGGAGTGTAATATAAGATAGAACGAATGGTGCACCAGAGGTTAGTGTCAGGGTCCTTTTTTTTTCATGGTCCAATCATTGTCCATGGAAAAAGTAAGGCCTGCCGACAGCAATAAAGACGGTCGACAAATTTATCTGTCCATTCATCAATCAAACGTTTCAGATACACCCCTGCTCCGTTCCTCCATCCTTCTCGCAAGCCAATCGAGCAGATCGTGCTTCAGCTCGTTAGAAAAAATCAGTACGCAATACCGTCTATATATACATAGCTGCTAAATGAATTAGTACCATTAGGCTTGAGTAATTTCACAAAGATTATCATTATATAGTGGCGCAGCTTGAACACTATATGGCACGACAGTGGATGCCACTGCCTACGCAGTATTTTGTTAAATAGTGCACCAAATAACAACACACCTCAGTTAAATATAAAATCCGTTTTTTTTCGCGACGTGAAAAGATAACAATCGCCTACCTATTATTCAAATGCAAAATGCTCACAAATTAAATTTCCCAGTTGACAGACATAAAAAAAAGACAAATTCGAATCTAAATTAAAATAAGAAGCTCTTCATGTCCTACCTCGACGTTTCCCCAGCCGCAGATGGACATCAAAGTCATCATTATACATAGCACCGTATGGACCATTTTCTCCTCTTCGGTCTTCCACAATGGCAATTATTGCGTGATTCGACCTGATGTGCCGAAAACCGTGTATCTTGACAACAGCTACCGCAATGGTGCCAGTGTAAAGTCGGTGCCTGTCACCGATAGCGCTTGTCCTACAAGTACGTAGACTGGCTGCTTGCAATCGCTTTCCTCTGAGCTCCAATCGCAGCTCGCGCTATTACGCTGAAAGAACCAAGCCCTTTTCAGGTTGCCAGCACAATCGCACAATGGGTTTCACTTTGCCTGAAAATCTAAGGGATACTGAAATGCAATCCGGCGAGGTGGAATAGTGGGACGCCTACCGGAGATGGAGAGCAAAAGGAGAGGTTGGATTTCTATGGGCAGAATAATGCGTTGTCAAAGATTGATTTTGTTCAGGAATATTTGCGATGTTTCGATAAGTCTCTTCTCCAAATAACTGATTGTAAGTTTTCCCCGTATTTTATCGTGGACCTTCACTTTTAAGCTGCTCTAAATATTTTTATATGCAATATTTATCGCATCATCTGTCCGGAGTGTACACTACAGTGACAAAAAATTGTGCTGGCAAAAGCCATCAGAGCTTGGGTCAGGCAACAGGCCGGCAACAGGACAGTCATCGAAGTATCCTGAGAGAGAGAGAGAAAAAAGATATTGATAGATAGGCCTAGATCGTGTATTATGATAGGACTACTTATGGTGTTTTCAGCAAAAACGGACAGCCATCATTTGACAATCAAGCATCCCAACAAGCTCTAGCTCTAGTGCTATGTGTAGGCAATGTGAAATGCAGCTTTGGAAGTTACAGCCCCATATTGGTGGTGGGAGGTATGGGGACAGTACAACTCCATGACCCCCAATTGATAGGGGCGGAGAAAAATAGTGAATAGTTATGTATCTTGCCCTCAGATCCAAATTCTGCCTGGTTTTCTTTCCTTCCAGGTAATTGAAGAGATACTGCGCATTTAACGTATTTTATTCTAATTTATACTAAATCATCTATAAATTAACTGTTCTGTAATTAAACAAATCCATGAAGTTGTTAATATTGACATTTATTTTCAAATTTATTAGAATCGTCATTGCGGGTGGGAAACGGTTCGACACGCCATCTACTGTTTAAAATCAGCAATGCAGGGCCACTAAAGACAAGTCGACTGATCATAACTCATCTCCCACACGAGTTGGGACTTCGCGTCTACCACGCGTCTACCCCCAGCCCCAGTCCTTGAGTGAGAGTTAGTGAACAGTGCTCATTTCTATATTGAAGTAAGTGCGTCCAAGCACATAAATTGATCGAAATTCGCGTTAGACGCACTTATAAGTGTGGCAAAGGTGCACATTGCTCCATTGCCCACGCTTATTATCTCCGCCAAGGAGATAATGCGATCGAGTCGGTTTATTTATTTATTTTTTTATTTGTCTGTCTGTCCTTCTGTCTGTCTGTGGACAGGATTTCTCGGAAACTACTGGACAGATCTTCATGAAATTTTCACCAGAGGCAGATCTTGGACCAGGGACGACTCCATTAAAATTTTGTGATGATCCGGATCCGGATCTGGATTCTGGATCTGGATCTGTATTTACAATCTTAGTGGCATATCTTGGAAACTACTTGACGGATCTTCATGAAATTTTCACCAGAGATAGATCTTGGTCAAGGGACGACTCCATTAAAATTGTGTAATGATCCAGATCCGGATTTGGATTCTGGATCCGGATCTGTATTTACAATCTCAGTGACATTTCTCCGAAACTAATGAACAGATTTTGATCAAATCAAGGTGGAAAGTGATTGCGCAATCACACCCGAGGGTAATTGTCCAGTCAGGCCACTGATTGCGCAATCACACCCAGCGGCCATTGTCCAATCACACGCCAGCGGCGGTGATTATCCAATCAGACCACTGATTGCGCAATCATACACCGGCAGTGATTGTCCAATCACGGCCTGTGCAGTCACATCGATGCGATTGCGCAATCACTCGATCATCACGTGACATCATGGTCACGTGCTGATCATGTGATCGCTCTGTACTTTGATGACGGCTTTGGAGAATGGATGCTTCAAACATACAAAAATCCCATTTAAACTTGTCACATGGGTGGTCCTGAAATCTTCCAAAGAGAAAGATCTTGCATTTGTGTCAACATCATCCCTTGGCGGAGATCAGAAATCTCGGATTGCTCTTGTTTTAAGTGTGTCCAAAGCCAAATTTTTTTTCTTGGCCAAACTTATTTTTTACACAGTGTCTGCAGATACGGCATTTTTTGTTGGTACGGCAGTCGATTTGAAGGGATTAGGATAAGGATTAGGGATTATGGTTAGGGGAAGGGTTAGGTTAGGGCAGGGTTTGAAATGGGGACTGCCGTACCTCTATACATTGAAATGCATTGGAAAACTGCCGCACCCGTAGCAACTGCCTATTTTTTAAGCTGTGGCCAACTGAAAATTTCAGCATGGGCCACACGTAGAAGTGCGAAGTGTGGCCAAGAAAAAAAAAATCAGCATTGGCCACACGTAGGCTATAAGTGCGAATATCATCGGCCTTTCTATATACTGTCTGTATATTCTGATCAAGACTCATCATTCTCATGATTTTACGCGATTTTTTGATAGCCGCGCTAATATTGTGCCAAGCAACATTTAGAACCTATCTCAATTTAAATTCAGTAAATTTTATAGGAATATTTCTCCCCATTTAGTTCTTTTACACTTTGGCGCAATGGTCAGCACTTGCGCTTTTTACGGCAGCTCATACCACTGCACTCATTTCCTTCCCTTATGTTTCGCCGAAGTTCCCTCTATAGCAGGGGTGTCCAATCTTATCCGCAAGGGGCCGGTGTGGGTGCAGGTTTTTATTCTATCCCAGTGCCATAACAACTGAATCATCTAATTAACTAATCATGGGGATCAATCAAGACCTTGATAAGTAAAATCAGGTGTATTAGTGTTGGGCTGTTTGGGAAACCAGCACCCACACCGGCCCTTTGCGGATAAGATTGGACACCCCTGTTCTATAGCAAGACCACTGCTATAGAAGGAACACCGCCGAGCATGATGGAACGTGCGGGTATCAAAGCTGACGTTAATGCTATGTACAGCACACTACCTGAAATCTGTGACGTTCGCTTAAGTTATTTTCCTGCTATCCAAATTTGTGTGCCGAAGAACACAAATACTGTGATAATTTACAACCGTCCCTGCAGAGAGCAATAACTTTATTTATTCATAATTCACTTCTCCCCATAATATTCACGTTGTTGCAGGTTTGCCCTCCAATTAACGTTATGCAAGCAAGCACTAATTTCACGCTAGCTTTTATAGTTATTTTAACTTTGCAGTTTGCAAAATGCCTTCACTGTCGACAATTCATAAACGATCTAATAGCGATGTAAGTTCGTTCCCAGCCCTGCGTTCTTTGAGGGGAGCAACCCTGGAGTGAAAGAAACTTCGTCTCAGTTTTAGGCATGGGTTCCTTGCCATTCAGTGACGCTCCCTCTTCTAAAAACATACGTGCAAAAATGCACCCCCATAGCCTACCATCACGGATAATGGCTTTTGAACTGTGCGCTAAGATGGTTGGTCCCTCTCCTTTTGAGCGCAGAAGATGCGCCGCTCATGATTTCCAAAAAGAATTTCATATTTTGATTGGTCGGACCTCAGGACAGTTTAACACTCAGCCTAAGTCCATCTTAAATGAGCTTGGTCCCAGAGAAGCCAGCAGCCTTTCTGTATCTCACTTATATATTCTTTCATCTTTACATAGCAGAGTTTTAACTTGCATTTTTGGATGCAGCATAAAACTGTGTTCACTGACAATGGTTAACAGAAGTTTTCCTGAGCCCATGCAGTGATTTAACATACTGAATCCTGTCTGTTTTTGAAGCAGGGCCGGCTGGGGCCTGAAGTTAATTTCCATTCAGTACTGGTTTTCAGCCTTGTCCCTTGCAAACAGAGATTTTTCCAGATTCTCTGAATCTTTGAATGATGTAATGAACCGTGGAGGATAAAATCCCGAAATTCTTTGCATTTTTTGTGGAGAAACATTATTCTTAAATTGCTGAACTATTTGCACATGCAGTCTTTCACAGAGTGGTGAAGCCCTCGCTATCTTTAATTCTGAAAGACATTTTATATCCAATCATGTTACTGACCTGTTGCCAATTAACCTAAGTTGTGAGGTGTTCCATCTGGTTGTATTTTTTTTAGCATCATACAACATTTGCAGTCTCTTGTTGCCCCTGTCATAACTTTTTTGAAACATGTTGCTGGCATCAAATTCAAAATGAGCTGATATTTTTCAACTAACAATAAAATTTCTCAGTTTCAACTTTGGATGTGCTGTCTTCGTACTATTTTCAATTAAATAAAGGGTTTGAGTGATCGGCAAATCATTGCATTCTGTTTCCCTTTACATTGAGGGTTTGGAGCACAATGGTTATATGTCCAAAATTTGTGGTTTTGAGGTTTTTACCCCTTGTCACAGCTTTCTATCAGCTAATCCTTGGAGCACAATAACTATATGTCCATCTGCATTCATTTTTAATCATAATTCACATTTTCATTTTGTGATATGTCCAACAAAATCTGCTTAAATTAATTCAACATTGACATTTTGATGAATAAACATGAATTTTATTACAGAATAATCTGTCTTCCGTTGCAAACGAACTTACCTTCAACCAATCACCATTGTGTTATGTTACATCATGTGCTAGAATTGTTGGAGCACTGAGATGACCTGTCCATTTTTGGCAATTTTGACCATGATGTTGCGGTTCCACTCTCCCATGAAAACGTAGGTGTTCAATATACTTCTGAACCATGCAGCAAAAGAGTGACTGGTAAAAAAAAAAAAAAAGAATATATAAAATACCTGATTTAATAGAACAATTGGAAACCTAAAAATCAGTTATTCTCAAAACCTCTAAAATGGACCTATAACCACTGCGCTCCAAACCCTCGACATTATAGGCTACATAGCATCCCAACTTTTTTGGAAATGGGGCAGTAGATGGATTTTGGTAGGCTCAAACTAGTCAGTGAAGTTACACTTCAGGTGAAGAATCATTGTCACTGATTAGCCACACAGTCATCTCACCAGACACACAGGTACAGGGCAGGTGGGAAACAAGCAGTTCTTAGCTTTCTAGGAGTATAATTTGGAGAACAGAGTTCTAGGTTTATTCTTCCTACACCAAGTCAATAACACCCAAAGACTACATAGAATTCATTTTGTCCCCAGCAGTGTACATTAGCATTAGATGTTAATAAGCATTTGTCATGCTGTGCTGAACCCAATAAACCCAAGTAATATTCAATAAAAATAAAATAAGTTATATTTTTGAAACATATGTAACAACATTTACACCAAAGTTTCTAAAATCGGTAGACTGATATTTCGTTGGGTCTCAACCAATTATTTCTGTTATGAGACTTGTATTTAACATAAAGGTGGCACTGTGGTCCTACTGCTCTACATGACATTGTGGGACCTTTCCGTCAAGAGTTTGCATGTGCTTTCTCCAGGTACCCCAATTTCCTCCTACAATCTAAAGACAGGCACGCAAGGTTAATTAATTACAGTATAAATTACCCATTTGTGAGAAAATGGAGCAAAACAGGGTTATTCAAAAAAAGGGTAACTGTGACCCAATGGAGTCTTTGCTAAAGACCTTGATTAGTAGTAGCCAGCCCTTTCTGGATAAAGTTGAATGCCCTGGTGTATAATCCCTGTGATGGATGAGTGAAATCTCCAGTGAGCATTCCTGCTCCTCTCCTGCTGGGATAGGCTCAAGCCAACACCACCCCCCACCCCCGAACCTGACCAGGAAAAAGTGGGTTAGATAATGGATGGGTGGTATTTAACATTGTGATTTATATTCGATGGCAGAAATGTTACAGGTTTTTTCAATATTGTTGACTCTTATTGCCTCATTGGGTGAGTGCCAAACATTGAAAAGTTCAGAGCCATCACAAGGATCTGAGCGCTTGCTCAACAGACTTACTGTGTAGTGTACACCTTTAAAATTTGAAGACCACAAAGGAAAAACGATCAGTCCAAATTTTGCATTTTCCTATATTTTATATATTATTATAATATTTTAGATATTTTATATATTTTGCATATTTTTTCAGAGCTTTGTTTCTAAGATCGTTTTGAATTTTTAATTCATCATTTCTCCACAACGTGAAGATGTGACTCTGATCATTTTTCCATTGTGGTCTTCATTTATGTTGTGCACCCTGGTCTCACAGAATTTCTTCTTCCAACAAGATAATATAGTACTATAAGACAGTGGTAGATTATGTAATTGTAGCCCCTGGACGAAGTCGGGCGGCTACTATGGATTCACAAGTGTCGTCTCCGCTGCCGCTGCCGCTGCCACTGCGTCCACATCCGTAGACACTTTCTTCTGGACGCTCTACAGGCTGTAATTTTTGACCGATTTCTTTCATATTTGGTATTGTCATGTGTTGTACTTCACTTATGACACCTATCGATTTTGGTTGCCATGGCGACAGTATTGGCAGAATAATATGCAAATTAGTGGCAAAAATGCAGAGATTTCTTTGTGGACGCAGTAAAGGCTGCAGTTTCTGACCGATTACTTTCATATTTGGTATGGACATGTGTTACACTTCACTTATGACACTTATCAATTTCAATTGCCATGGAAACAGCATTAGCCACATAATATGCTAATTAGTGGCAAAACAGAGATTTCCTTGTGGACACAGTATAGGCTGTAATTTTTGACCGATTACTTTCATATTTAGTACGGACATGTGTTACACTTCACTTATGACACCCATCAATTTTTGTTGCCATGGCGACAGTATTGGCCAAATAATGTGCAAATTTGTGCTGAAACATACACTTTTCCTTGTGGACGCTGTACAGGCTGTAATTTTTGGACTGATTACTTTCATATTTGTTATGGAAATGTGATATACTTCACTTATAACACCTATCGATTTCAGTTGCCATGGCAACAGTATTGGCTGAATAATGCGCAAAAAAGGGGATAAGCAGGCTTTCGGGGGCAAAACCCATTCGGTCGCAGCCGACCGGACTGTCTAGTTTTTATCTCCAATAGAATAGGCTTCTGCCCTGTTCATGCTTGTCGTCTCCGCCGCAGCGTCCGTAAACACTTCCTTGTGGATGCAGTACAGGCTGTAATTTTTGACCGATCAATTTCATATTTGGTATGGACATGTGATATACTTCACTTATGACACCTATCGATTTTGGTTGCCATAACGACAGTATTGGCCGAATAATGCGCAAATTTGTGGTCAAACAGAGATTTCTTCGTGGACGCAGTACAGGCTACAATTTTTGACCGATTACTTTCATACTTGTTATGGAAATGTGATATACTTCACTTATGACACCTATCGATTTTGGTTGCCATAACGACAGTATTGGCCGAATAATGCGCAAATTTGTGGTCAAACAGAGATTTCTTCGTGGACCAGTGCAGGCTGCAATTTTTGACCGATTACTTTCATATTTGGTATGGACATGTGTTATACTTCACTTATGAGACCTATCGATTTTGGCTGCCATGGCAACAGTATTGGCCGAATAATATGCAAATTAGTGACAAAACATAGAGATTGGCTTGTGGATGCAGTACAGGCTGCAATTTTTGACCGATTACTTTCATAGTAGGTATGGACATGCGTTACACTTCACTTATGACATCCATTGAATTTTTGTTGTCATGGCAACAGCATTGGCCGAATAATGTGCAAATTTGTGCTGAAACATACACTCTTCCTTGTGGACGCTGTACAGGCTGTAATTTTTGGACTGATTACTTTCATATTTGGTATGGAAATGTGATATACTTCACTTACAACACCTATAATTTCAGTTGCCATGGCGACAGTATTGGCTGAATAATGCGCAAAAAAGGGGAGAAGCAGGCTTTCGGGGGCAAAATCCATTCGGTCGCAGCTGACCGGACTGTCTAGTTTTTATCTCCAGTAGAATAGGCTTCTGCCCTGTTCTGTAGTACGCATTCATATATGTATTCTTGCTAGTACAACTTCCTCACGTCTTGTCCAAATTCCAATAGTGATGCATGGAAAACAGAGAAAAAAACAACATATTGAAAAATATACCACTAATTTTTTACTTTTAATCCTTCACTTTGAATCCTCAAATTTCCACAGAAAAATATTTCATATAAAAAAGCAAAATACCTGAGTAAGTAAAAAAATAAAATAAATATAATACAAAACAAAGATGAATTAGCAACGATGGAATCAGATCTTGACTTGCAGTCGAGCAGAATCTCTTCATTTGATTTCTTGAAGTTTTCAAAGTTCTGAGCATGCGCAGTAATCGCGACACGGCTCCTTTAACTATTGAACAGCAATTTATATTCATTTATGGAACGTTCGCTTTGGCCACACGTGACTACCAAAGAACTACATGTGCACCGAATCGCCAGTGACAGCGAAAGGGGCCAATACACCAGTGGCAAAATTTTTCTCTCGCGTGTTATTCCACACAAACCTTCTCAAAAGACAGCACAATTTGCGATTATCTTTCAGTAGTAATAGATTGATTAAGGAAGTAATGAAGCCCAGAAATGAGCACTGCTCATCTCCCCCCAATAATACATCATTAGTTTCAATCGCCAATAATCAAAAGACACAAAAGACTAGACTCCCCTTCTAAAGGCTTACCTTGCCTACGCATCATAATAAAAATCTCTAATGACGCCCCTGCATCCAGGAAAGGCTCTTTTTTTTTTTGGTCGAGAAACCACTAAAATGAGACAGCGCCAAAGGGCATTGGTAGGTAAAATATATGGGTTTTATTCAGCGCGCAGTTATAAATTTGAAATTTTCAGCTTTTTTTTTTTTCACCGGAAAGGAGCGCTACTGGGCTTGCGTGCGTGAGTGTTTGCAACATAAGCAGCTGTGTAGGGTGCCGATAATTAAAAATGTCAAGATAATCTTTTTCTGCGTATCTGAGATAACGTTACACCACATGAGGGCGCCCAATAGCTAAATATTTTGCAATTCACCGCAGGGATTTAGACAAAATACAGTGGTCGAGGACGTGGACGGACATCCGTTCTCACGTTGAATTCTATTCCACAAAGTGTCAACCTCAGATGGCTCGCAACCGAAGCAACAGTAGCCTATCAGTGACTGCACAGAGATATACCGGCCCGTGCCTGAAATTAAAGCTCACATCAAACACATTTCCGGAAGTTTACCTAGTGTCATTTGAATATTTTCAGAGATCTCTTCCTACTATGTGTAAGTACTTCAATGCATTTATCTGTCATTTATTAAGGGTAATGTTACTCATAATTTGTTTCACAATGCAATGAAGATGCATTTAGAAAATTTCAAATGATACACTGAACTTCTTTTAGCAATATGACTGATAATATTCAAAATTATGTTTGATAAATGAATATGTGTGTTTCATAAATTTCACAGTCTGGTTTATGGGTGAAAATGTGATCCAATCCTGTACCAATGTTGAAATATTGGGTTCAACTTTTTCAGATAACTGTAAAACTTCATTGCATGTGGAGAACCGTATGTCTGTTGCTAGACGTAGGGTTTTTAGTTTGTTAAAGGCTGGTGTTACCTATCCTGATTTGAATACAAATACCAAAGTTCATGTATGGAAAACTCCAGTGGTTTTTCACCCCTTCTGTTGACCCTGGGCCAGACGGTCCCACGGACTTCCCATATCCCTGGGCGCGGTGGGGATGGCATCACCGACTCCCTGAGGGACCTTGTTCACCATAGTAATTTCAACCGTAAGGACTCCTTTGATCATAGGCAGGCAGAACTCCAGCTTTGGCATTTTACTTCATTCTTTTTATCCTCTGTGATATGTTTTAAATGACATCATTTGTATGTATGCATTGTATTAATTGTAACTGTTTGGTCCTTCTACAACCCCAATTCTGAAATAGTTGGGACAAAGTGTAAATTGTGAATAAAATCAAAACGCAATGACTTTCAAATCACACCAGCCAGTATTTTATTCACAATAGAACAGAGATATCATACAGATGTTGAAATTTTACAATTTTATCCACAAAATGAGCATTTCAAATTTGATGGCTGCTACAGGTCTCAAAGAAATTGGGACAGGGGCCTGTTTACCATGGTGTAGCATCCCCTCTTCCATTTAACACAGAGTGGAGGTGTCTGGGCATTGAGGAGACAAGTTCTTGAGTTTAGCCATTGGAATTTGATTCCACTCTTGTTTAGTACAGGCTTCCAGCTGCTGGAGAGTTTTGGATCTCCTTTGACGGACTTTTCGTTTAATTATGCGCCAAATGTTCTCAATCAGTGAAAGATCAGGATTGCAGGCAGGACAGTTCAGCACACGGACTCTTCTGCTACGAAGCCATGCTGTTGTAATAGCTGCAGTATGTGGTTCTGCATTGTCCTGCTGAAATACAAAAGGCCTTCCCTGGAACAGATGTCGTCTGGAGGGGAGCATATGTTGCTCTAAAACCTTTATATACCTTTCAACATTCATGGTGCTTTTTAAAACAAACAAGTGTCCCACACCATATGCATTAATGCATCCCCACACCATCAGAGATGCTGGCTTTTGAACTGAACGCTGATAACAGGAGGGGTGGTCTTTCTCCTCTTTAGCCCTGAGTACACAATGCCCATGATTTCCAACAAGAATGTCAAATTTGGACTCGTCTGACCACAGAACAATTTGCTACAGTCCATTTTAAATGTGCCTTAGCCCACAGAACACGGTGGCGCTTCTGAATCATGCTCAACAATGGCTTCCTTTTTGCATGATGGAGTTTTAGGTGTCATCTGTGGATGGCACGGCGGACTGTGTTTACAGACAGTGGTTTCTTGAAGTATTTCTGGGCCCATTTAGTAATGTCAATGACAGAATCATGCTGGTGAGTGATGCAGTGGCATCCGAAGATCTTGGGCATCCAGTAAAGGTCTTCGGCCTTGTCCATTACGCACAGAGATTTTTCAGTTTCTCAGAATCTTTTGATGATGTTATGCACAGTCGATGATGAGACCTTCAAAGCCTTTGCAATTGACGTTGAGGAACATTATTTTTAAAGTATTCCACAATTTTTTTACACAAGCCTTCGCAGGTTGGAGAGCCTCTGGCCATCTTTACTTCTGAGAGACTCAGCCTCTCAAAGACATCCCTTTTATAGCCAATCATGTTACACACCTGATGCCATTTAACTTAATTACTTGCTAAATGTTCTTTCAGCTGATTCTCTTATATATTAATAGCTTTTACAGCCCTTTTTTTTGCCTGTGTCCCAACTTTTTTGAGACCGGTTGCAGCCAGAAAATTTGAAATAAGCTAATTTTGTGGATAAAAATGTAAAATGTCTCAGTTTCAACATTGGAAATGTTATCTATGTTCTATTGTAAATAACATATTGTCTCAGGTGATATGAAAGTCATTGCATTTTGATTTTATTCACAATTTACACTTCGTCCCAACTATTTCGGAATTGGGGTTGTATTTTTCTCCCTCTGTGGAGGTTTGAATAAATCAATAAAAAGTCCATCACCTGCTGCGCAGTAAGTACTAGGCCTACCCCGCGTACATGATAATCACAGTTGACCCTCCAAACCCAGAAACAAAATCAGAGACAGTAAATGAACTTGGACATTTCATAATTGGAAACTATACATTTGCAAATACTCCGATTATTACACTTCCTACTGACACGCATAGGCTACACACGTGCCAGAGAGGTACATGCCAGAATACCTTTAGCAACATTCCAGAACATTTCAGAGAAAAATCACGTGACGAAAGTCTACTGGCTAATTTTGCACGATTTTACCGCTAGTTCCGCACGGATATTAGATAATGAATTCATACAATCATATACAGCGTCGCTGGTAAGCAACGGCTTATGTCAACTTTCAATTCCCCAATCGGTAACTCCTGGCAGGTGGAGCATGACATTTTCAAAAACCCGTACAGGAAGGTTATTAAAGCATTAAACTGTCCATCATTTTTACATTTGCAAAAGTAGCTACACTAAAACATTAAAGCATACGTTTTAATATTACACTTTAACTTGTATAATTGGGAAGAGTTTAAAATAATATTCTCTCCGCTCCGACGCTTCTGTCTCCGCTCTCAGTCTCGTAATTTAGCTACGTCACTCACTCAGGTGGGTAGGTAGGTGTAGGGAAGACGTCGTTTCGGTTTGGTTGCGTAATAATTCTTCCCTAACTGATCCTTAGCTTGCTAAAGCAGACACTCCGCAAACTGGATTTTGGCGTTTAGACGCAGGAACTTCAGAGAGCAAGTTCGAACAAGATTTTTTTTTTTTTAAACTGAAGTGGGTTGCCTATGAATGAGCACCTGTTCCTCACATCCTAACACACTTGGGATATAATAGGGGTGCTGCAAGTAGACATTTCCTGTACTTTTATTTGTTTGTCTCCAGTTGTCGGACTTTTAAGTTGTTTTTAACTTTCGAATCTTAATCGAGGAGAATGAGTTCCGTCGCGTTTGATAATGGGGTAAGTTATTTGTCTACTCGCTCTGGTATTCATTTCCACCCTTGTTTAAGTGGCCATCTTAATGGTCAAAATTATGACCCAGATTTTGCTCAATCATATATTTCTGATGAAGTGTTATTTCATTGCGGAAAAACGACATATCGTTGTATGGTTGTGATTTTGGCCTTATGCGTTCTCATGACCGATGGAAGTTTCAGTTAATGTCGCTTCATGTGTGCAGAACTCTCCTGGCAACATTATTATTAGATTGTTGCGTGAAGTATGCTTCTTAATCCTTTAGGAAGACTCATGGCTTAAAATAGTCGGCCAGAAATTTGCGGAAGTGCCGAAAGGGGTTTCCTTGGAGGCGAACTTAAAATTCCTACGCGCTTACTTGGCCACCTTGAGAAACTGCCTTTCCCTCCAGATTCCGTTTGCTATTACTTCTCGGGAATAATAAATTGATACAAGCCATATTATAACTTGTTTTGTTTTCCTGACCCTGACTAATATTTTTGGTCCCTGTTTGCAGAATGTGTTCGGCACTCTGCATTCTTTTTTAAATTTTGAGTTCGATTTACTTTTTTTATGGATCTGCGCTCAGAATTATCTTCCAACTGAACTAGTTACCTTTTAGTCCTTCAGGCATGGTCCACTGAGAACAGTTGTCTCTTTTTTAAGGATGCTCTTATACAGGGGTGGGCAACCCTGGTACTGAGTGCCAGTGCCGTTTCTGGTTTTTGTTCCATTCAAACCTATAGCTGAATTACTGGATTGCTTTGAATTAATTTGGTTTTAACAAACCTGTTATGTGCTCAAGAGCTTTCAGAGTTTCACCATTAAAAATATTCAGCAATTCACACTTAGACTCAATAATCCATTAAACTCAGGAGGTCAAGCGTGGCTGGAACAAAAACCAGAAATGCATTGGTACTCCAGGACCGGGGTTGCCTAGAGACTGGCTAAAGTTGCGGAGAGAGAGATTGTAGATGTCAAAGCCCTGAAGCAATTAAGGACCTTGCTTGAGGGCCCAATGGCAGTTATTTCTGTTTGTGTGGGGACTCCACCTCATCTCTCCAGATACATCTCCATTCAGCATGTTTGCTGCCCACAAGGGGGTGGAATCTGCAACTTGGCAGTTGCAAGGCAAACACCCTAAATTTTTTGCATGATTGTGTGGCACTCATCTGAGTTCATTTTTGGGGCTCTTTCTGCTTTGTTTTTAATCCTGTTCTCCCACTCATGCTGGAAAAAGCACTTTCGGCAGCAAACATGAATTATAGAGTAATTTAGTTCAGATTTAACTTCCACTGCCCAAGTTCAGCGTCAAGTTTTTCACTGTCAGATGCACAAAAAACTGAGCTAGGGCAGGAGAGTTCCTTCAACCAGGCCACCCCTTGTCCATCTTTAACGTACAATAGAACTTCATGAAATAAGATGGCCTAAGTATTAAAGATGCTGAAAAAGAGGATAAATAATAATGAAATGGAGAATTGCTGTAATATAGTAATGTTAATATAAAATCGAGTTGTTAACTAAATCCAGTTATATACAGAGGCCAAACATTAGCAAAGGCCATTATGTACAAAATTGTACGGTAATGTGCGAATTCCCGTTAACATACATGGTTGTGGTAAAAAAAAAAAAAAAGTTGCAATATGAAGTGTTCAAAGTCGCAATGAACTTCGAGTTGCAGGCTGTTGAGAGGCCTTGAATAGCCCTTGGATAAAAACTTTTCTCCAATCTGCTGGTGCGAGAATGGATGCTCTGACACAGCCTGCCAGATAGCAACAGGGTAAAAAGTTTGTGTGTAGGATGGATAGTGCGTTTGGTAATCCTTAAAGCCTTCCTGTGGCAGCATGTATGGCAGATGTTCTGTAGGGCCGGGAACTCTCCGTCAGTGATGTATTTTGCAGTCCTTACAACCCTGCATAAAGCCTTTAAATGGTCTTTGGCAGTGCTGCGTTCATTACCCCGCCCCACCCGAAGGGTGAGGGCAAGGGGTATTATTTTTGGTTCGGTTTCTTTGTGTGTTTGTTACTCGCCGGAATCTCAGATTCCGCAAGTATATTTCTGTCTGTTTGTTTGTTTGTTTGTTTGTTTGCACTGTGGCGTCCACAGTTTCAGCTCAATTTAGCTCATATTTCATGATCAACATAGGACAGGCACTGAGCAGGCACTGCACTATTTTGGTGAATCTAGCAGGGCTCTAAATAGCGGGTGCATAGGTGCACGTATGCACCCGGTTTTCGGCAGGTGCACCCAATATTTAAAGTCGGATGCACCGCGTGCACCTAGTAAAAATCTGCTCCTGAAATAAATCCTCTTTCAACAAATGCGCTCATCCTTACCTGAAATGATAAATGTTATTGGTAAGGGACGAGAATTAATTACAAAATCGATGGGACTACAAGACTGTGGAACACGTTTGGTCTAAGGCCGCGTATGTGTTATCATTGGCTGATCGCGTAATATATATTTCTCATCAAAGACTTTCCCTGATCCAGGATCAGGGAGTTTGTGGGACATCTGCCCTCCGCGGCACCAGGGGGTGCCGCCAGCACAGACCACGATCCGCACCAATGGGACTGCGTCCTAACCATGGAGGTAATATAATAGAACTGGAGAGAGCGAGGAAGTACCGCCCCTATTACTTTCAATGGGAGGTGCTAGGCTAGCTACTTCAGCCCAGGAGGTACGGAATTGACCGACGCCATCTATAAAAATGGCGTTCCATGGGTGCTTATTTTCGGCACCATTTCATTAAGATTGCCAATCTGATTATACAGCACAAATGGCCAAGAAAACGTGTGGTCTGTGCGGATTGGCGAATGAGATCGAGGGGAAATGACGCTGATAATCCGGAACACACATGCACTATACACTCATTTACTGAACTGCTGCAGTCAGAGCAACAGCTGGACAACCAAACTTGTGCACGAGCTGTCATCAAGCTCTAAGTAGCAGTTCTTAATTTACAGGCCCTCTTGAAAACATCAAACAGTTGCGTCAGACAAAGAGCAAAATAATGAAGAATTACCGAATACATTTTCTTTTGTTTTTGCTTTGTTTGGCAAGAAAAAAATGCACACTTTTCAATTGGTGTCTTTGGAGCTGCTGCGTCTTTGGCCACAAAATTGCATCCTTGGGAAACGCGGAAGCAGGAAGCTAACATGCTAACTGGCTGAAGCAAAGGTACTTCCTCGTTCTCTCTGGTTCTATTATATCTCTATGGTCCCAACGGGAGAAATAAATGACGTTTTACACTGATTGGGTGGACACTTGAAATTATGCACACGCATACTCGGGTAGACACTTGGGAAATTGTAATTGAGATTCATGTTTGAAGATCCATTCATGTTGGTTGATGTATGCATTTACCTGTTGGATGTAATGTAAGTGGCTGCTGGGTGATTAATAAAATCTTAAAAAAAAAAAAAAAATCTTCTAGATTAAATATAATCTAGGAGGAGAGGGTCTTAATTATGGAGTTATGAAGAATGTAAAAATATAAAAACAGCAAAAAGCAACACTGTTGCAGCTATTTAGGGCAGAGAGGTCCTATGATGGAGTTGTGGAAAATTACTTTAGTTTCTCGGCCAAGTCAAACAAAGTGAAATTAAATTACAGATTGAATATTATCTGACTGTGATAAATAACAATAGTACATTCAGTTTTACCGATTTCTTTGGGGTTTTTTTTTTTTGGTAGTTTTCTCCATTATTTTTCTTCTATACAGCATGATTTTAATAAAATCTTATCCCACCAATAATCCTAACCTGTTGCACCACTGCAAATTTACAGTAGTCCTATGGCATATCAAAGAATGAGTTTAAGAATATTTGTTTATTCATTTTGTGCTGCTGCAAAGTGGCTTTTTTTATTTAATTAAGCAAGTTTTAGACTGTGCTCCTAAACACGCATGAGTGCACCCATTTTCAAAGTCCTAATTCAAGCCCTGATCTAGGTCAAAGGTCAAGGTCACACAAAAGGTTAAAAACACATAAGAAGCCATATCTTTGGTTCTAATCATCGTAGAGACTTCAAACCAAGTGCATATTCTTCATAAACCTAGGAATCTAGGTCAAAGGTCAAGGTCACACAAAAGGTCAAAAACGCATAAGAAGCCATATCTTCGGTTCTAATGCATATTGTTGATAAACGAAAGGTCTACAGACTTCAAACCAAGTGCATATTGTTGATAAACGAAAGATCTATGTTACTTGACCTAGGTACTGCACTATTTTGGTGAATCTAGATCAAAGGTCAAGGTCACACAAAAGGTCAAAAACGCATAAGAAGCCATATCTTCAGTTCTAATCATCGTACAGACTTCAAACCAAGTGCATATTGTTGATAAACGAAAGGTCTATCTTACTTGACCTAGGTACTGCACTATTTTGGTGAATCTAGATCAAAGGTCAAGGTCACACAAAAGGTCAAAAACACATAAGAAGCCATATCTTTGGTTCTAATGGCCGTACAGACTTCAAACCAAGTGCATGTTGTTCATAAATGAAAGATCTATGTTACTTGACCTAGGTACTGCACTATTTTGGTGAATCTAGATCAAAGGTCAAGGTCACACAAAAGGTCAAAAACACATAAGAAGCCATATCTTCAGTTCTAATGGTCGTATAGACTTCAAGCCAAGTGCATGTTGTTCATAAATGAAAGATCTATGTTATTTGACCTAGGTACTGCACTATTTTGGTGAATCTACATCAAAGGTCAAGGTCACACAAAATGTCAAAAACACATAAGTGGCCATAGCTTCGCTTCTAATCGGTGTACACACTTCAGACTAGTGCATAATTTGTTGATAAACTCAAGGCGTGCGTTACCTGACCTAAGCACTGCACTACTTTTGTTAATCTAGGTCAAAGGTAAAGGTCACCCAAGCAGCGCTCTATTTTGGTTTATTTTTTGGTCTGTCTGTCTGTTTGTGTGCACTCTGCAGGCCACAATTTTCATGTTATCTTCACCAAACTTGGTGGTAACATTGACAAGCCTTGTGGCTAGAGACCGGTCTCTTTTCGAGGACAAAGGTCTAAGCTCAAGGTCAAGCTCACCTGAAAGGTCCATAACACATTTTGGTTCATAACTTCGTTAGTATTATAGCTAGAGACTTTAAACTAACTCCATTCCGTTCATTTTGTTTCAGAGATCTGTGCATGATTCCGGCAAGTTGTCATTCTATGATTGACCTTTCATTTGTTTGATTGTTTACACTCTAGCGGCAAAACTAATGGCCAGATTCACCCCAAATTCAGTATAGGGATTGCCACTGACCCAGAATAGATCCCTATTGAATTTTGTACAAGTTGGTGAAAGAGTGCGCGAGGGGCGGAGTTTGTTGTGCCTGGCACCAATTGTTCTAAATTGTGATGCAGCCTGTTAAAATGCTCTTCATTATAAGTTCGTAGAGGTTTGTGAGGATGACTGGCTGCACACTTAACAACATTAGATTTAGAAAGAAGAGATGTTTGTGGGTGGATTTGACCACCTGTGTGGGCAGACCAGGTGAGGTCATCTGAAACATGCACCCCAATGAACTTTAAAACAGGTGACCGTTTTTACAGGTTGTGTCCTCGCACCAGGCAGCCAGAGCACTGACTTCCTCTTTATAGACTGACTCATTGCTCTAAGCGATGGTTGTGTCATCAGAAAATTTAACAATAAGATTGTTACTGTGCTATGCCACACAATCGTGCATGAACAAGAGCAGGCTGAGCATGCATCTCTGGGGGGTACCTGTGTAGGAGATCACCATGGAAGAGGTGTGATCACTGAGTCTCACCATCTGGGGGCTCTCCTACCAGGACATAATACTGCATAATAATTGAGGTCAGTGGTACATGGCGATAGTCATTGATGCAGGTGACATTAGTGTTCGTGGCCACAGGGACAATGGTGGTCCTCTTGAAACAGGTTGGGAGGACAGACAGGTTGGGGAGAGATGTCACTGAAGACCTCTACTATTTGGTCAGTGTTGCCCCTGAAAGTTTTACCTGGAATGCTGTCCAGACCTAGTACCTTACGAGGGCTGATCTGTTCGAAAGATGACCTCCCATCAGCTTCAGTCAATGCTGGCAATGTTTGGTTGGACACTCCAATAACTGTACTGCAGGGTGGTTGTTCTACCTCTCAAACTGTGTGAAGAAGTTGGTCAGTTTGTCTGCTAGTGAGGCAGAGGACTAGGCTTCACTGTTACCCCTTCCTTTGTGATCTTTAGTCATCCTGACTCCCCTTCTCTTGTGGTTGGGGTCAGAACCGTGATGGCAAGACTCCACGTCAGGCCTGTAGGCCCTTTTTCCTCCTCTTGTTGCTTTCTGAAGGTCATACCTGGCCTTTCTGAGTTATAAGCAGCGGACCTGGCTCTCATTCACCCGGGCTCCTGATTATGTAAAAACCAGGCAGCCTTCTTGGGGAAGAGGTCATTAGGCCAGTAATAAATGTAACTGGAGACCCTGTCTTAATACTCATTAGCCTTTAGGAACATCAGCCAGTCTGTGGACTCAAAACAGTCCTGGGGAGTAACAGCTGCCTCATCACTCCATTGATGGACCGTTCTCACAGCTGATCTGGCCTGTTTAAGTATTTGTCTGCAGGGAGGAACACCAATTACATTGCAGTTACGGATGTCTAACTGGAATTTTATCCATGCTTTAAGTTTGTCCATCTTATTATTGGTGGATTGAACATTAGGCAGTTTGATGGAAGAACAGGTTTGTAGTACCGTTCACAAGTTCACACAAGAACTGCAGCATGACGACCTCGTTTCTTCCTCCATCTTGTTTGCAAACATACCGCGGGGAGAACTAAGAGCTCACTCCTGCCCTAGCTAGTACTCTGGTAAGTTTAATTAAAGTTCATGAAGTCCATGCAAAGTGATGATCTGAGATCCAGCAATGTCTGATTGTATTGCATGAACCAAAGTGCATCAGATGCAACAAAAAGTGAAATTGGAGCACGGAAAGCTGGGTAGCTGAGCTGGCAAACTCATCAGTGTGGCCATCCTTCTGGTGCATCCGCCTCTCTTAGTATGACTGCTAAAATGCTTTTAAAAATTTCTTTCTCTGTATAGGGCTCCCCTGAAGTAAGTATTAGTATAATTATACAAATAGCCGTTCTGCATGACTCAATCAAAACCCAGACCTCAAAATTGTTGGGACAGCGTGTAAAATGTTAACTCAATCAATGGTTTTCTTTGTATTGACTGGCTACCAGTAAGATTTATTTTTTATTTTTGGTTAATATCCACTATTTCTACATTGGATGCCTGCACACATTCTGGAAAAAAATTTTTGGGACAAGGATTATTTGCCTCTGTGTTTCATCTCCTTTCCTTTTACGAACACTCAGCAGTCGTTTGAGAACCAGGGACACAACTGCACCTCCATACAATGACAGACACTGGCTTTTGAACTGTAGATAACAATCATGATGATCCTCTTCGGCCCTTAGAACACAATGTCAGTTCTTTCCAAGAACAATTTCACCACAGTGCATTTTTCCTCTTTGCGTCAGTCCATCTCAGATGTGCTTGAGCCCACAGAAGACTGCAGCAGCTGTTGTTGATGTATGGCTTCTGTCTTGCATTGTTCAGTCTTAGATGCAGCAACGAACTGTTCTCACTGACAACAATTTCCAATGTATTCAGGAACCAATGAGGTTATATTCATTAGAGAGCCATGTTGGTTTGTAAGAATGTGCCGTCTGAGGGCTCGAAGATTCGATTCCAATTCTTGATCCAGGATCCGAAAGAATTTCTCTCTGTGTGTAAAGACGGCACTGTTGAGACTTGTTCAACACTTGTGTTATGATAATTTCACCGCCAATGAATTTCAAAACGGTGGAGGTAATGTGCTCTCTTAGTGCCTTCTAGTTTATATTGTTTTCTTTTTGATCAATTCACTGACAGAGAATTTTCAAATTACTGTTTTGATTGGCATATCACAATTTTGTAGAGTTGAGGTTGTGCAATGCGCTCTACTTCATTTACTGCTACCGACCTCAACGAGCTGTTCATCCGAATTCAAGGTAATAACATTTATTGAACTGTAGTCATTTAAAATGACTTCAATGCAAAATCTTTGTAGGCATCCAAAAGCTTGTGTTTTGAGATTGTTATGATTTTTATTCATCTATGTAGAATTGACACCACTCAAGGCAGCCTCTAATGCCCTTAGCTGACGGCAGTTTTCAAGTGCTTGGCAAAATTTTTCTGTCTAACCTGGGGCATGGGCAGTACTTGCTTGGCTAGCTGAGGACTCTCACTACGAGTAGTGCTGCGGAGTATTGCGGTCAGACAAGAAAATGCTTGTTCAGGTTTGTGCCATGTGCTGCCAAAGTTTTTCCGGTGCTGCATGAAGCTGAGCACACGGGCTCCTTTGCATGAAATAAACCCAGCCTGCTAGAAATAGGGGCTAATGCATCATGCAATTTGTGCCTGCTAGAGCTGCATCTGGGCCCAGCTGTTTCAGTGACTTGCCCTTCTTGATGAAGGTCCACCGCATCAAAGTAACTATCAAAATCGAGGCCAGCCCATATTTCCTGTCTCTCCGTATTTGGAGAGGTGGTTCTCTGAAGGGGTATGAGGTTTGTCTCAGCTTTCAGATCTGGAGGACTTGCCCGATCCCGCCTGCTCATGCCTTTCATCCCTCGGTATCCTCTTGCTTGTCCAAACTTCACTCCTTTCTGTATTGCACTTTGCTTTTGTGGGAGTAATAAGACTGCTCTCTGTCATTTTGGACACGCAGTGGAGAGTGAGCCACACAGTAAAGGTGGGTCTCTGTTTCTCGAATACAGCAACCGTACAGTATACTGCAACAGAGAGGAAAAGATAGTTGGGGCGTTTAACTCAACAATTATGGGTCTGATTCCTTGTATGGTTGCGGCCATTGTAATTTTCACTGAGGTGTGTAACCCCTTTACCGGTCAAGACATTTCTGTTACCACTGGCTTAGCAGTAGAGCTATATTATTCATGCACTTTCTGAAGTCTTCATTGTAACAACAGATATGGTTAAGAACCTGTCAATAAAAAATGTCATTTGATCTTTAGAGGAATTGTTATTATTTTTAAAGTTATCTGAAAAAAAAAAAAAAAAAAATGACTAACTGGAAGAAGATTGACCAGTAAAAGGGTAAATGTTGGTTCAGTAAAATCGAACATTGTATAAATTGAATACTGCAGGGGATTGAAAATGTTAAATATGTGAATTTTTTACAATGTGTTACTGTTTGCCACTTTGTATGAAGGAAAGGTCAGGTGCGATATGTATTGTTTTGGGGTGGGCATTGACGAACCCAGACATTATCCTTCTTTTTCAAGTTTAAATCTAGATTAGGCCTTTTCGTTGTCTTCTCTGTCGATAAAAGGCTATGTAAGCATTGCAGGCATATATTGCACAAACCTTGTATTTTCAACACCCTGTCCACAGTCAGAATATCCCTGTGTTTAAAAAACAAAATAAGACAGTCCTTTTATTTTCACATCAGTGAAACTGCTGGATAACATCATGTTTTCCTCTTCTGTGGACAACCTATGCAAAAGCAGCATAGATAGGCAGCAATTATGTGCAAATTGCAAATCCAGCGTAGCATCCTCAATATATCCATTCTTTTTTATGTATGAGGACACCATGCATTCACTGAGCTCTCCAGCAAATAGACAATTGTTGCAGTCTGCTAGTGGGGACATGGAGAATTCACTTCTGGTCTAATTTCAGTGGAGTCCCTTTCTTTCATGGTACTCAGAGACTTGTTTCATTGTTGTCACAGACTTTGGCAGCCTTGTAGAGGCGTAAGATAATAGCTTACCTTTTTTGTCATTTGAAAGCCGGGCTTTGTTTCCCCTTGTAATAGGACCTCCACCTTTTTAACAGCATCGTGTGTTCTATGAACTCAAGTTGTGTTATGACACAAAAGAGCAGGCGGGTAATGAGTTGAAACACTAAATTAGGAGTCATCCACACGATTACTGAGTCTGCGGGTCCTGATGCCTTTTTTCTCTCAGGTCAAGTACCTCTTAAACAAAATGTTTGTTAAGAGCTTTATCCATGCGAGTACTTAAAAAGGGAACGTCTTGTTTTACTTCTGAATAGTGCAGCGCGAAGGAGGGTTAAGATGTTAGCCTGTCAACCTCTGAGTCCTCAGTTACCTGCTGAACTGTGTTCTGTCCTCTGTCAAATCTCTTGCATGTCATGGATGCATAATTGAAGGAAAGCCCTCCATTAGAAAGTTATGTCTGTGTGTTTAATATAGGGAGTTTCCTTTACGGATAACGTGGGCACTCAATGCCTTGGTCTTCCTTAACGTGAAGCTGTGCCTTGCATTGTGGAGACAGGCTCTTAATTGCACAGAGTTTAATATTTTTATAAAAAGTAGACATTGGCCTTTTTTTGAAATGTGAAATTGAAAGGGGAATCCAATAGAAGAATTCTAAGGATGTATGGTGTTGGCTGTAATTTGTACACACTCTCTCTGACCCCACAGTTTGACTGTGTTGCAAAATTCACCATTTTGTTGAATGCATATTAGCCTGTAAATGGTGCAAGACGCAATGACGGAAGGATTTGGAAACACCTGTCTCATTCAGTTTTGTTTTTGCTACAACTGGGGTTGCCCTTAGATTTTGCAATAAAAACATGCCAACATGTATTACTTGGGGCCTATGACCAAACTCCATTATTCCTGGCGGGGAACATTTTTGTTTGAGATCAAAAGTTATATGATTTCTCTTCATGTTGTTTTGGTCCGTGCTGGTTAATGAGTATTGACTGGACACTGTGAGTTAGCACATCTAAATGGCGCATTGCATTTTCGGAGAGGGGAAAAAAAAATGTGAGGCAAAGGTTATTGAGCCAAAGGAAGTGCTGCTGCTCAGTTCTGCAAATTGATCTCAATGGGACTACCTGTTGTCATGCGCCAGATTTGAAAGAACAATTGCTGTCAAGTGCTGGAACTTAAAGAGCCGCTGGGTTTTGTTTGAAGAGACAGAGGGGCAGCGTTCGGCATCATTACAACGGCTCTCGAATGGCGCTGAGGCTCTTTTATTTTATTTTTTTTAATCACTGGAAGCAGAGCCACCTCATTATCTCTGTGTGCCCCAGACAGGTAGTGGGCGTACTGAATCCAGCTTCTGTTAGTCAGCTGTATCTAATGCGTTCGCGGGCAAGTGTGAATTTCTGATTCTTTACAGTCAGTGGCGATTTAGCGTGGTTTTCCAAGCAGAGAACATAACAGCCTTCCGCCTGAACAGGAGCGGAAGGGATCCTACTGCCCTGCTGCCGATAAAGTGGCAATGTAGCAGAAAAACAGTCAAATGCTAGTGCGGGCAGCTCGGGGGGCGATTGGATTTCCCGCTGGGTAGCATGGCTAGTATTGATGGGTACGAGGCCATCATCCTTGTGAGCAATATTTAACCTGTTCCGCTCCAGCTCACAGTAGCGCGGGGCACTTCAGGTCACCATTGGTCCATCAGTAGTGTCACTGATCGGGGCAGTGAAAAGTAAAAGGATTGAGGGATGAAGGATGATGCCTGGGAGTAATCCCAGAGGGGCTCTGCTTTAGCTGTAGTGTCCTGTTGTGTGTTTCAGCTTCAGCCATGATGAGATTTGTGAGGTGTCTGGTGTTTGGGGGGGGGGGGGTACTTTTCATCGAAGGGGCTGATACTGACTTCATGTTCAGGAGACCGGCGCTCTCTGTCTCTCTCTGTCATTCCTGCTCTCTCTCTCTTTCTTTCTATCAATGCCCACTATTCTCCTTCTCATCCTCTCTCTGCCTCTCATCTGACTCACTGGCTCGCTCTCGGTCTCGACTCACTGACTCGCTCTCCGTCTCCCCCTTGTCCTTCTGTATCTGCGATGGAGCAGTGCACAGGGGAGGAGCTTTGAGCCAAAACTGCGACTAATTTCGGACGCGGGTGCGCGGGTGGAATCCGAGGTCGACTCCGCCCTCATCAGGCGGGATTGCCCATACAGCCGCTCAGTCCAGTGCTCTGCCGCTTGCGTTCTGTCGCTCAGGCGCATGAGCCGGGATTTGCGCAATAGAGCCATTCATAGCGCCTGTAATATCATCTGCTGCAAAGGCAGCATCCATAAATGATTGCATGGATTAGTCAAAAGTAGTGTGGATTACTTGAAGCGCTGTGATTCTTGTCATACATTATCAAGCTGAAAATGAATAAATGTTGATCATTTACATTATGGTGGTAAGCCATGATGGAATCTGTAAGGAAAAATGACATATTTTTCCTTGTCTTAACTGAAACTTCTTTTTTTCTATTTGCCTGCACTTGGTCTCTAATCACCTGTTCAATCTTTTGTCCAGTCCAGCTGAACTATAATGCATTTTGACAGCAAGAGCAGAATAAAATGCTTAGCATCTTATGGCGTGGGCAGGCTGTTGTACAGATTGGGATTGCTGGGTCTAAATCGTTATGTTGCAAGTTTTGCTGTTCAAGTAACAGTAGGAGACATTTTGAACCAGGTAATCTTTGAAATTTCTGAGCCAAAGGCAAGATAAAGTAATCAGGTATGAAGGCAGCTATGCTGCAGAATTGCACGGCATAGATGTGCTCTAAATGAGCAACATTTGCTTGAACAGTTGGAAAATGTAATTTCTTCTGTGCGGTATGTTTCTGAATGTTCTGCTCTGTTTGCTGATTCCAGAGCACAAATGACTGGTACCTGAAAGATGGCAAGAAATGTCTTTGCCTTTGTCGGCTGCTCTGTGTTTGTTTGTTTGTTTGTTTGTTTCGGAGGTTCTCATCCAGGCAAATTGAGTTTGGTATATAGTGTGTTGCTGAGGTATTGGTGATTTATAGTTTTGCCTCTTGATATGCGGTCAATTAATTATGAACCCGTGGAACAGTCTCAAGAACAAATTAGTAAGTAAATCAGTAACTGAATTGGATTGGACAGGATTTTTATGGCTTTTGTTCTGTCATCATCAATGAGAAATGTATTTAGTCAAAACTGAGGTCTGTCTATATAAAAAAAATAATCAGTAATAGTGCGATTTCGCACTACACGGGAACAGTGCTCATTCAAAGTGAACATTCCTTAAACTATAACGGAGTTCCTCCGCATAACAGTTTAAGGGGACACCTCTTGTCTGTTCCTTCCACTCCAGAAAGGTGCTGAAACAAAACTGGAATGTGAATTTTATGTTGATATGCTTTAAATTCCATTCCTTTCTTCCTATCTTTTCTCCATATTTTACCTCTCTCTTGTACTCAACCATTTACACTCAACTCATCCCTCCCCTTCCCTCCGCCCTGTCACCTAGTGTGACTCACAGAGCTGAAACTGTGATGAAACTCTGAATAATCCACATGATTAGCGTTTGTTGTTTTGGCCTCAGGCTTATGGCTTATGTGCTCGGGCTCTTCCAGAGTCAGACCTTGGTTGACAAGTTATTTTGCTGCTGACATTCTTTTTCGTGCTGCCATTCCAGGTTTAAAAGGAACATGAAAGCACAGACCTTGGTTGAATTTTGCATTTTGATTTAATTTCCTTTGCAACTTTTGTTTCTTTTTTAGAGGCAGAAAGTATGTTTTCCACTGGTAGAAATTATTGAGCTGAGAATTGGGTTGAGGGAACTCTTTCAGGGTTCACAGGCGACTTGGTTGCCTCTAGTAGAGATCAATTATGCTTTCATTCCTTGAATTCTGAAGACAAATTTAAATTCCAATCACTGGAAACAATTATGAAAAATATTATTAATAATAATAGTAATTATTATTATTCTTAATGTTTGTAAATGTGTGAATTTATGAATTTAGTCAATTTTCCAGATTGTGATTGACCCCAGTCCTGTTTAGGATTATAGTCTGTATGGATTCAGTGGCAATTACTTGGCATCAACTGTATTGAATTCAAGGTGCTATGTGTAACTATTAGCAGTTAGAATCTTTTGCACCCTTTTGGTTGAATAAAGTACCTTTTTATGTGTAAATTTCACAAATTGTCTCTTGCATCTGCAAAAGGAACATTACTGTGTAGGGCTGTCTTTTTGTGCATAGTTTACATGCCTAGAATATGTAGTACTTTTTTTTTCTGTTTCTGCTAACTACTGATCTGAGCCCTGTCAGCAAACCCTACCATTTAGATGTATTCGGTAACAAGGCAGAAATCATAGCCGCATGCTGTGCGCACTGCCATGCCTGAGAGCAGATTGGCAGGGCATATTTAAGGATCCATCGCTCACCCTGGAAGATGAAAACGAAAGTGAGGAAGAAGCAGGAAAATGTTCCGTGGGTGTTTTCATCTTTGGCAAATAAAGAAGTGGAAAAATTTAAGGAAAAAAATACTCCCTGGGAAACTTTCAGTAAGAGACACGAGAACTAACACTCATCCACAAATACACTGTGCTGCAGATGTAATGAGGTCATTGGTGAGATCGATTTGTAATTTAGAGTTTAAGATGCATGTCGATTTGAATTGGTGTGTTTGGGAAGCATTATGCAAATGAGATCAACGGAAAAAGCGATTCTCGCCTCGGCTGTACTCAGCTTTTCGAAGTGATTACCGGAGGAAGTGTTTGCTGTTAGCAACTTGTAATGCAGTGTCTAGCAGATGCTTATTCCTGGATTTTATTGATTGATTTGTTATATAATTAGCTGGTATGTCTTTTTGCCTGCATTTCACCGTGGTTGGTTGGTTTCCATTTGGGTGTTCAGCTCCTGGATTGCAGTTGCAGTGGTAAGGGATCTTGGCTGGTTTGGACTCTGGCTCGCTCAATCAAAGTACTGATGGCTTGATATTGCTGGTGCCATGCAGCCAAACGCCCCCCCCCCCCCCCAACATACATACACATACACACACGTACGCACCCACCATTCACCTGCTGTGGTTGGGCTACAACCTGCCTTATCTGACTGTAGTGGTACTTGTCTGCCGAGGAACCCATGTAGGCTGGTGTTGAATTTCAATTTGGAGCCACGAAGGCCTTGCTCAACGTAGCATTTGTTATCATGAATGACCAAAAATAGTTAAACTCTTGGAGTTGACAATGTCAGCAATATACAATGATATGCCAGTCATACGAAAAAGGCTACTCCCCGTCGAGAAGCAGTGTTTAAGGTGTAATTTTTGCCTTTTCGTCCAAAAATTGCATCTATATACGGCCTATTTTTTTTTCTTCCTACTTTGAACTTATGTTGCTTGCACTGTTGGTTTGAACTGACTTTTTTTTTTTTTTTCCCCACTTCTGATGTTTTCAACTTCGTAACGCAGTTAAATTTTGCCTTGAATTCAAATGGCACATTCATTCAAAGTGTCAAAAGACTGTCATTCTTGAAACCTTTCATAGCCATGTAGTTACAGGGAAATAATGCACACCTTTCAAGCATCTTTCAACCTATCACAACCTAGTACTCAACAAAGCCATATCACAAAATAAATACCATGAGAGAGATGTGCCACAGCATGAATTTGGCTAAACTGCCCATATCGGTGGAGAGAACAAAGAAATAAGGTTTACATTGGAGCGTAACTACAAAACCTGTTGCTTTGAAAGCATGGCTGGACATTAGAGGGTCCACTACCCCAGGGCTGCCATAAAATTGTAGTACCCAAATTCTTGTTGGATACTCCTTTCATGTATTTATTTGGTATTATTGTATAAATTTAAGGCCATTTTGCCCTGCCTTAGTTTAATTATACAGTGACGAGCGCGTTAACAAATGCAGAATATTGCACAGTTCAAGTACCTGCAAGCAACCCCCAAGTATCCACTAACAATTATTATTCACTCTGTCCTTGTGTACCTTAGCACTTTTGAGTGTTTTCAGTGTCCATCTTAAATTCTGCCTTGGTCAGCTAAACTGATTTGGCCAGATAAACCCCTACATGTCACAAGATGTTAGGATTACTACCCAGCTGTTGGTTGAAAGACACAGCAGTACATGGCAGACAGCGCACAGAGGAAAAACAGAAGGGGCATGGGAGGATCAATGTTTGTTTTGGGGAAAAAAAATCCACCACTATTTGTGTTTTTTCTTTCTTCCCACTGGTTTTTTTTTTTTTTTTTTCTCGCTTGTTGGTTTCTGAGAGGATTTGTCTTTAGGCACTGTCTTTTCTCCACTTTTCCAATTTTCTGATTTCCTGTAAACAGTCTTTTGACAGTTTCTCTATGAGGAGTGGTAAAAAAAAAAAACTGGAAAACTAAATGGGAGAAAACTTTTCATTCAATAGGAGAACTCTTCATTGTTCATGTTAGCAGTACATTTGGTTGAAATGCCTCAGCAGTGAATATTCTAAGAGGGCACGAAAACGAGTGTGTCCGGTTTGACTTGATCCTACCCCCCAATGCATCAAAACAAGTGTGTGCAAAACTGGTTATATCCCCTTGCCATCGATGCCTGTGCAGGGAGTATAATCAAAAGAATAATTTCCTATGCTGAAATTATGGTTTAGGCCAGTAATCAAAAGACATGTATTTTTGTTGGACATCCACTGGTCAGAATGAGCAACAGGCTCCTCCCAGTGCTGCTAAGCATGGGGGCTAACGCAGCGTATGCTGCTGCAAGTGCCTTCATTGTACCCACAGCTGTCACTCGGTGTGAAGCAGTCAAGACATCAGGTCTATTAGCTAATGTCTCTCATTATTTCAGCGGGCTGATCCATTTCCTTCTTGTTTGAAGTACTTAGACTATAGTTGAGCGAGGGTCAGACCTAAATTATCATTCAAGTGGTCATATTATGCCACATTTTTTTTTTTTTAAAATTATTTTTGAGGCCCATTTACGAATATTTACGTGTTCTAAGGGTCAAAAGCACCTAGTTTACAGCAGTGCGGGCTGCTTTGCCCTGCATTTCAGACTTGCTCAGCCTGAAACGGGTTGTTATGGCTCCTGTTGTTAAGGTCCTCTCAAGAATCTGTCCTTTGTGAAATTAAGGGAACATAATTAACCCCTTTCTGCAGATGCTTGCGTCCATGGAACTGCAAATTTAAGCACGCAGTTAGTGTACTCGATCACTAGATAGCACCCCAGGATCAGTTATTGAATTAGTTATTCACAAGCAAGCAGAGTTCGAACTCGGTTTTGAATATGGGGAAATTCACTCCTCTACCTGTTTTTCAAAAGTTGCATGAATTAAACTCTTCAGCTAAGCCTGATGTGCAAACTGGTCAATATCTTTGCCCAAAGCATCGATCCAGCAGTTTAAAAAAATGATCTCTTGCAACAGAAAAAATCGTTGTCCTCTGTAGCAACCACTTGAGCTACAGTGAGCCAACGATATTCCAATTAGTGGTTCAGAAAAATCAGTTTTCTGGAGCAAAAAATTCAACACAGTATTGATTCTCTCACATTCTACTGTCAATTACAGTCGTCACATACAAAATGCGTAGTTCCCTACTGTGGATTTACTTGTAGATTCCTTCATTGACAAATTCAGCGCTTCCTTATATCCACCCAAGTACTGGTGTTGATAGCCAATCACTCAATTATACACTCAGGCTCTTTTGCGTAACTGCACAGTTATAGTTCACGCCCTCGTGAAACTTCCCCGGTAACAATGTATTGATTGGCTTGTTTCTTATCCAACTCCCAAGTGTTTAAACGTTCCACAGTAAGTGAAACACATTGATTGGACAAACATAAGAGCATACAAGCCTACGCGTATCAGCAAGCTCGGTTGTATCCTGTCTACGTTGCGCACATTGCGCGGCTGAAATAGACGCAATTTATGGAAAAAAAAAAAGACTCGCAAAACTGGCCTTGAAGTGTTCAGTTACATTTACAGGATTTAAATGAGATAAGGACATGGTCAATGGGAATTATTTCGAATGAAACAGGACCAGAGGGTTCCTTCTACTGGACACATCGGTCTCTGGAGGACGGATTCAATGAAAAAGGTTAGGCTGCTACTTTTTCTTTTTGTTTTGGAATGTATACCGTATTCAACAAAGTCGAATGCCGGGGTTTTTTTTCCTGTTTAAAACATGAACTGCCCATCCATTTGGATGGACCCCCTGGTACAATCATTGCACCGTTCTGTTGAATCTAGGGAGGAATATATTGTTTGATCTTCCCTGAAAGTGGACTGTCTGTTCTGTTAAAATAAAGTATATTTCAGAATTCAGATATTACTGAGTTAGTGAGTTGTACTTGTTCCTTATAAGTGTTGAAATGAGTTTGTGAGCTCTGGCTTTGTGGGAACTGGTAGCTTTCAGTGCAGGGTGAATGTTCTGACCGTTTAATCAGCAGTTTATTAAATGAGTATGTGTGCTGGCTTGGGGGATTTGAAGAAAAATGGACAAAACTCTAAACTTTATTATGGAGAAAAGGCATGTTTTGTGTTTGGAGAGGTTACTGGTGACCATTGATGTTCAAATGCACTGATATTGATAAATCCATGCTAAACTTAACTAGAAAATCATTAGTTCATATTAAATTTCATGCCTCAAAACTTTATTTGTGTTAAATATATGATTATTTTATGATTTGACAGTGCACCATTTTGAGGGATCTCAGACTTTGGGGAGCCACTTGGATACCTGTATAATTTGGCTAATAGCATCTAGGTAATCTAGAATGTAATGTTGAAGATGAATTCTACTTGAGGTCAAGGAGTTTATGATCCCAGAAATGTATAGATTTAAGCCCCAGGAGTTTTTCAATTCTCAGGTTTATTTTTTTGCAATTTCAATGGTGAATTCTCATGAAGATTTTTTTATGTTTGCAGCCCATTTTCGCTACCAAAATCATTAAAATAAACTAAAATACGATGTAATTCTAAATGCTGTAAGTGTCTTTTCTGAGTTGAGCCACAATTTTCCTCTTTATGAAGCTTAAATCTTGAATTATAAAGCATTAAATTGGGTAACCCATAATAGCCAAATTTGGCATCTACGCAAAGGGGTTAAAAGGTTGTGTTTGAACTGTTGAGAAATAGTGGTAAAAAGGAATTTTAACCACTAATTCTTCACTTCGACTTCCTTTGGAAGTATTTTCAAAGGCAATTTGCCTTTTGACTGAAGAAAATGGCGTCTTTTTGCCATGGCAATGCACACTTCTCCACCTCTGCTCTGTCTAGCTTTGTTTTAGCTGCTACATGGGCATTATGCAAATGTGTTGCATCATGAGATGCTCATCTTATGGGAGAAAAGGCTGGACTACAAACAAAGCGTTTCAGGCAGTTCAGCATGTGTTTTTTTCTGTCAGAGAGAATTACTCCCTTTGGCGTGGACTTTGTACTTCGTAACTTTGCAGATGTTTTACATTTACATTTGCAGACGTTTTGCACTCTAAAGAAAAGGAAAAGACCCAGAAAACATATGGCCAGCTTAATGAATAATATAAACTGTGCAGAAACCATAATATTGTTTCATTCTTTTACTTTTAAGTCATTTGCTGATCGTGTAGGGGTTCTCAACCTTTGGGTCGCCTGATATGCAACTGGGGTCACAAGAAGATCGATAAAAATATAATTTTTTTTTTTTTTTATGCCTCTGCCCCATACTAGTTGGGAGGCATACTGTTTTCTGGGTGTTCATTCTTGCATACGTCTATTTGTTAAATATATCTTCCACACCATATCTACTGAAGGAGTTGAGGGATTTGCACCAAATCTGACATGGTAGCTCCTCTCAGAAGGTTGCAGAACTGATTAGGTTTTGGAGGTTTTGCAGCAGAATTCAAAAATGTACTTAACTGTATTTTATCAAACATGTCAACCAGCCAACACACAACGGAGCCCACACTTTAGACCTATTAATAACTCATGGCGCCTCTGCACGTATTTCTTCAGTTGTAGATGTGGGCATTTCGGATAATTTCTGTGTCTTTTTTAGTGTAGATGTTTTCATATAAGAGGATGTTCCTGAATGAGCTGTCAGGAAATCTTACTGCTGAAGTGACTGCAAATTTTACTGAGCTTTTAAATGACGCTCATGCAGACTTTTTACCCATGTCTTATGATTTTATTGTTGATGGTTTTAACAGTAAACTCAGAACAACCCTTGATAAAGTGGCGCTACTAAAACTTCAAGAACAAAGAGAAATTGTCTGATAGCAGAAAGAAGATGGAGGAAGAATAAGATAATGATGGACTACAAAATTTTCTGGGATCAACTTACTATCTACAATAAAGAAATTAAACATACAAGACAGGCAAACTTCTCTAAATTGATCACTGATAACCGGAACAACCCCAAAATTCTTTTTCTTTTTTTCAACCATTGATCTTTTAATTATCCCTGTTTCTATGAAGTCTAGCAGTATGTCTGCTTGTTTTCGAAGCCCAACATAATCTAGCACCTGCTTATCTCTCAAATCTCCTAACCCCATACCAACTGCCCCGCCCCTTTGCGCTCACACTGATGCTGACCTCCTATCCACCCCCTACGCCCATCTTCGTTCCATGGGTGACAGGACGTTTAGCGTGGCTGGCCCTAAACTCTGGAACAACCTCCCACCTGCCCTACGTCAATGCACTTCACTTTCCACTATCAAATCTACGCTTAAAAACGCATCTTTTTACTCTGGCTTTTCCCTCCTACTCTTAATTGTCCCCTCCATCTCATCCTCTCACCTTGTTTTTATCAATTCTTTCCTATGCTACTTCAACATGTTCAGTGTGATCCTCTCCTTGTTCATATGGCTCTGCTATTGTTTTGTTTTATGCTGAAAGTAGGGTCTTTTATCAAGTCTACATTTTCCCTATATGTTTCTTTTATGACTGCTTTATTCTTGCTATAATTGTATAGTGTCCTTGGGTGACTTGAAAGGCGCTTTAAATAAAATGTTTTATTATTATTATTATTATTATGTCAGCCAACTCAAAATGTGAAGAATTTGCTGTCCACTTCAGGAGTACAATATGAACTATTAGATATTATTTATATTATTCCCAGTTGATGATTTTTAAAACCCCTGAACCTTCTTTTTATGTGAGAAACCCAAGAGAAGCTTGCTCTGGTTGATGCTGAAGTGCATAGTAAAGTAATCTCTCAATTAAAACCAAGCAACCTGTCCTTTGGATCCCTTTCCTACATCCTTTCTTAGAACCGTTTGTGGCTTTTTAGGTGAAGACATTCTTAACATAGTCAACTACTTGCTTCAGATGGGTATTTTCCTGCTGCTTTTAAGACTGTCATGGTTAAGCCCCTTTTGAAGTGAAATAATTTAGATGCCTCAGTACTTAACAACTACATCATTGAAAAATACCAGTCCGGCTTTCAAGCCAGTCGCAGCACAGAGACAGCACTGGTCAAGGTTGTTAATGACCTGAGGTCAAATATGGACATAAACTCTATTAGTTCTACTTGATCTTATTGCAGCCTTTGATACAGTTGATCACTCAAATCTTTTAGCTAGACTTCACAGTCTGGTTGGCCTCTCAGGTACTGTTTTCAACTGGTGTAAATTTTATGTATCTGATAGTGAATTTAAAAGGTTATGAAATAGCTTATGGTGTCCCCCAGGGTTCAATTTTGGGTCCAACGCTTTTTAATCTTTTCATGCTGCTGCTTTGAAACGTCATCAGGAGGCACAGCATCAGTTTCCATATGCTGATGATGCACAGCTGTACATTGCCGTGTCTCCTGATGACTCAGGGCCACTTGATGCTCTTTTTAACTATATTTTAGATGTCAAGTCCTGGATGGCAGAAATTTTCTTCAACTCAACCAGGACAAAACCGAGGTCTTAATTATTGGTCCTTAAGCTCAGAGAGAGAAACTTCATGCAAAGTTGCAAGAACTGGCTCTAAAACCTTGTTAACAAGTGAAAAAACCTTGGGGTTACCTTTGATTCAAATCTTAGTTTGAAACACACATGAGAAATTCCACTTTTGGTGACATTTCAAATCTTATGAAAATTGCCAGAGTGTGACTGTTTCTCTTCCAAGCCAGTGCAGAGACACTGATGCATCCTTTTATTGCCTGCAGAAGTGAATATTGTAATGGTCTACTTTCTGGTCTGCTTAAGAAAAACATTGATCAGTCACAATTATTACAGAACTCAGCTGAACGTGCTAACGTGGACCAGAAAGAGAATACATATTACACCAATTTTGAAGTCTCTGCACTGGCTTCCTGTGTGCTTCAGAATTGATTTTCAGGTCCTTGTACTGGTTTATAAAGCTTTTAATGGTTTTAATCCAACCTATTTATCTGATTTGCTGTGATGATATGAACCCTCTAGAGCCCACAGGTCTTCTGGTAGTGGCCTTTTAATCATTCACAAAGTTAGAAAAAAAAAACCCAGCATGAGGCATCTGTTCATTATTATGGTCCACGTTTGTGGAACAGCCTGCCTGAGAGCCGCAGAGAGTGTTCATATTTTTAAAGGCAAACTCAAGACCTACCTTTTTAGCCTGGCTTTTGATTGAACTGATCTCTTCATTTATTGTGTATTTATTATTGCTGCTTATCCCACAAATGATGAAAAACCGGTGTCATGCAACACATGAGATAAAGTTTTGGTATTACACACATGTAATACAACTTTTGTGCATCGCGTTTGGTCAGATTCCATTCATTGGCAAACATGGTAACATTACCAGTCCTCCTGCTGGTAACCAGTATAACCATCACTGGCGTTAGATTCTATTTTGCGGTTTATTCACATCAATGGGATGAATAATTCGCTAGCTATCTTGCTAGCGCTTTTTGCCATTAAAGTAATAAGTTACAACCCCAATTATGAAATAGTTGGGACAAAGTGTAAATTGTGAATAAAATCAAAATGCAATGACTTTCAGATCACATGAGCCAATATGTTATTTACAACAGAACACAGATAACATTTCAAATGTTGAAACTGAGACATTTTTATCCACAAAATGAGCTAATTTAAAATTTTCTGGCTGAAACAGGTCTCAAAAAAGTTGGGAAACAGGCAAAAAAGGGCCAAAAAAGCAATTAATATATAAGAGAATCAGCTGAAAGAACATTTAGCAAGTAATTAAGTTAACTGGCATCAGGTGTGTAACTTAATTGGCTATAAAAGGGAAGTCTTAGAGAGGCTGAGTCTCTCAGAAGTAAAGATGGCCAGAGGCTCTCCAACCTGTGAAGGCTTGCGTGAAAAAATAGTGGAGTACTTTAAAAACAATGTTCCTCAATATCAAATTGCAAAGGCTTTGAAGGTCTCATCATTGACAGTGAATAACAGCAGAAGATTCAGAGAAACTGGAAAAATCTCTGTGCGTAAGGGACATGGCCAAAGACCTTCACTGGATGCCTGTGATCTTCGGCCGTCAGACGCCACTGCGTCGCTCACCGTCATGATTCTGTCATTGACATTACTAAATGGGCCCAGGAATACTTCAAGAAACCACTGTCTGTAAACACAGAATGCCGTGCCATCCACAGATGACACCTAAAACTCTATCATGCAAAAAGGAAGCCATTGTTGAGCATAATCCAGAAGCGCCGCCGTGTTCTGTGGGCCTAGGCTCATTTAAAATGGACTGTAGCAAAGTTGCAAAGTGTCCTGTGGTCAGACGAGTCCAAATTTGACATTCTTGTTGGAAATCCTGGGCGTCGTGTCCTCTGGGCTGAAGAGGAGAAAGACCACCCCTCCTGTTATCAGCGTTCAGTTCAAAAGCCAGCATCTCTGATGGTATGGGGATGCATTAGTGCATATGGTGTGGGACACTTACCTGTTTTTTAAAAGCATCATTAATGCTGAAAGGTATATAAAGGTTTTAGAGCAACATATGCTCCCCTCCAGATGACATCTATTTCAGGGAAGGCCTTGTGTATTTCAGCAGGACAATGCAAAACCACATACTGCAGCTATTACAACAGCATGGCTTCGTAGTACAAGAGTTTGTGTGCTGAACTGGCCTGCCTGCAGTCCTGATCTTTCACCGATTGAGAACATTTGGCACATAATCTAAAGAAAGTCCGTCAAAGGAGACCCAAAACTCTCCAGCAGCTGGAAGCCTGTATTAAACAAGGGTGGGATCAAATTCCAATGGCTAAACTCAAGAAACTCGTCTCCTCAATGCCCAGACGCCTCCACTCTGTGTTTAAAAGAAGAGGGGATGCTACACCATGGTAAACAGGCCCCTGTCCCAACTTTTTTGAGACCTGTAGCAGCCATCAAATTTGAAATGAGCTCATTTTGTGGATAAAATTGTAGGATTTCTCAGTTTCAACATTTGCTATGTTTTCTCTGTTCTATTGTGAATAAAATCAGCCTGGTGTAATTTGAAAGTCATTGCATTTTGATTTTATTCACAATTTACACTTTGTCCCAACTATTTTGGAATTTGGGTTGTATTAGAGTTACTGTTATCGTAGAAACTTTATTTATTTGATGGCGAAAACTGTTTACATGCTTGCGAGCTAATTATTCATCCTATTCACTTGAAAACACCGCAAACAAGAAGTTAACGCTTTTCTTTAATTTTCCAAATAATACAATACTGACATTAATGGGATAAGTAGTATCTCAAATTTGTTAGCCGAGATATCAAATTTATAAAACTCGAGTGGTAATTTTCATTTATTACTCACCGAGGGCTCAGAAAAAATGAAAATTATGATGCTCGTTTCATTAATTTGATTATATCTCGGGCTCACTCATTAGAGATCCTCTATGAATTTATCTATTCATTTATTTCCATTCATTTGTTTTCCTGGCTGACATATTAATCTATTAACTTAATTATTTACTTATTTATTGATTGTTTTAAAATTATTCTCCATTTTGAATTTCTGTCCTGCCTCTGATGTTTCCTCACTTATGATGGCGTTTCCTCAGTTCCTGTTTCCTCAGTTCTCGTTTTTTTCATGTGTGCTGTTCTTATTTTAGTCTTTGCTTTGTGTGTGTGTCTGTGCGTGGGTGTGTGTGCATGTGTGTGTGAGGTGGGGGGGGGTAGAGTGGGAGGTGTTGTTTTACTGTTTTTATTGAAGCACTTTGCGTTGCATTCTGTTTGTATGAAAACTGCTTTATAAATAAAGTTTGTTTGATTGATTGATTAAAAAATATAAGCATGATGGTGAACCTGAAATGAATTTGCAGAAATGGAGCAAACTGATTCTGCATGCCTCTGACTTTTTCCTATTTGAGAGTGGCTTGACTGAAACTACTTTTGACACAAAACTGACTGGGAGAATATTGTATGGTTTGATGAGATTAAATCCGAGCTCTTTGAAAACAAAAATGGTAGGCTGTTCGGTGAAAACCAAAAAAACTTCATCTAGGTAACACCTCAGCCCAGGCATCATGGCACTGGGAGGCCTTTTGCTGTTTCTGAGGCAAGAGGAAAATATGGGTAGATCTTTGTGTCTGCCCTCAAAAGATTTGCACTTAGGGGGAAGATTCATTTTCAAACTGAATATGGCACAAGCTGTGGGAATGTCTATAAATGATCTCTTGAAATTCAAGACTTGAGTTGAATCCCATTGAAAAATTGGTGGTATTATCTGAAAATAACTGCTTCCTGATTCTCCTCGTCTAACTAGTTTGCATTGAGGAATAGGCAAAAATTCCAAAAATGCAAATGCAAAGATCATACTCGCATGCTTTTGAAAACTCACCTGCAATTGCTGCCAAAGGTCTGTCCATGCAGCTGTGGGAGATGGGGGGGGGGGAGGCATAAATATTTATTTCATTATAAATACAGGTCTATTTTTACAAATGTTAATAACAATTTTTTTCTGCTTTGTAAGTTTGAGGGATTTTTGTTAAAGCAGGGAAAATATTTCCCTGAATTCAAACCTTAAGGTCTAACTGGATAAAATGTGAAAACAATGAAGGCGAGGGTTAAACACAGAATGCTCTGTACATTCCAAATGGCTCTGCTGTTTGTAAGTATTCAGATAGTGTCAAAAGTGAACCACGATAGAACAAAAATGTTAGAATTGCTGACATTTTCATTTGCAGTTCCCCTATATTAGAAGATCTAAAGGAATTGCACGATTATCCGCTCTGCAGTTTCTTGGTCGGGTGTGTATTGTTGCATCAGAGCCTTCATGAGTGTATTGTTGCATCTGAGCATTCATTAGAAATCTAACCAAATATCTATTGTTGATTCTTGCTGTGCTATTTTTTTATTGGAGTTTGTTGCAGTTGTCTCACAACATCAAAATTAAAGGAGTGTCAGTGTCCATAAAACATCATGGGGTAGAAAAATCAAAATAAACTGATGAAACGCATCATAAAATACAGAACAATTCAATCATTTGCTGTGTTTTTAAGAGGGAACAGCCTGTGGTGAGCTCAGCAATATCAAACCACTGAAAGACCTCTGACGTTAATGACTGAGGAGTTCTGACAGTTGTGAGGTTAAAAGTCATTCTCAACTAACAGAAAAACCGGGAACCCTCTCCAGGATATAGACAGGGATGTGTAAGTGCTAAAGAATGCTATACCAGAATCATCTCCGAGGGTTCAAAGCAGGACGTAAACCAACAGTGGTAGATTTCAAGTTCAGAGTGACCAGATTACAGTTTGTAAAAAGGGCATTATACCATCTAAAAAAGGCATGCCTTTGGACTGATGAGACTACTATCCTATTATAAAGTGATGGAAATGGGTAAGTGTGGAGAAAGAAAGGAGCTGTTCAGGAGCAAACGCAGCATTCCACCTCATGTTTCTAACACTGGAGCTGGCTTGATTTTCTAAACTGTGTTATGATCCCGCTCATGGGCCATACCAATGTTTTGACAAAGACTTATTACATTTATCAAACCAGATTGAATGAAACATGAGGTGTGGATGCCAGTAGAGTCAGTGTGCAGGTGCGTGTGAGTGACGGGAGTGTGTGCATGTTGTAAGGTGCAGAAAAAAATGAACTAAGGCAGCATAAGTAAATGGAATGGCTGCCCGTTGGGTGAACCGGAAGGAATTGAGAGGGGCCAACGTTATCTGCATTCAGGACTTTTATATCCTGGGAACGCTGGGGTCCTCGGGCGTTCCCACTGCGCTGATGACCCATCTGTAGAACAAAGCAAAAGACTGAGTCGCATGGCAAACCCAAGCCCACACTGCAGAGATCATCACTCAAACTCGTCGTGGCTGCCGATGACATCAGCTGGATGAATTTTCTTATGACTAGAAGTATCCTTGCTGGTTCTGGTCAGATCCAACCAGATGCCTTTCACTCACTGGACAGAGATTCACCTGGCAGCTAACCTGTTAACACAAACATACTCTCTTAGTGACCAGTGCATTTTTCATGGCCAATACATGGAATGTTCTTGTTTTGGAGGGGGTTGCAATGCATGTCTTACATAGCATCTCTTGCAGGGAAGATATGGTGATATCTGTGGTTTGTAGACATAGGGTGGTTATAGAGAGCAGAAAAAATGGCAACCAAATACTAAACATGTCATTGTACTTAAGACCATGTTGGCTATTTGTCTCACCCCTGAAATGAAATGTGTACTCACTGCACTGTATGCTGTGTAGGCCTATGTTCAGCCACTTGAGAATGCTTCTTAGCCTAGATTAATGCTGAGCTGCTGACTAAGCAAGTGCACCAGCCTGATACAATCATTAACATTTTTGGTTTGTACAGTTTAACATGGGTACAGTTGATGGCAACCAAGATTTATTGCTTTCTTAATGTGGTCCGCTAGGCACTGCAGGTCAGTACAATTAGCAGATTAGCAACCTCACAGTGCAACCTGCTGATGCTTCCTCTTAATACACTGAGGGCCCTATCTTACGCCATAGTCCCTAAACTCGCTATTTGGGGATTTAGCATTGCGTAAGAGGCGTTCCCTCGCAAAAGTTGCTATCTTGCACACCTGCCTTTATCCCTGAAACACCTGCGCTACCCATTATATTATGCATAGGCGTGGTTTGGGCATTACGCCAGTTAAACCAATCAGTGTGCCAGGTGCCACTGCCTTTAAGAGCAGGCTGCGCTATCCCAAATCCTCAAACCGAAACCCGTGATGGAGAGAGGAAGGTCGCCACGTTTCTCCAAAGACGAAGTTAAATTGCTCGTGCATGAGGTCAAATCCAGACAGGGGAGGATCAAAATCCCATTTTAGAAAATACCCACAGCCAAATAAACGCCTACATTGACTGCAACCATTTACACTTTTTTCTTTATAAAGCGACTTTGAGTATTTAATAAAACGCTATATGAATTACATGTATTATTACATTATTAGTAGCCTACTGATTGCACAAATTAATTACCAGGCAGGCTTCAGATGACATGACTAGCGGTGTCGCAGCTCCGCTGCCAGCTGGTCCCTCATTGCCGCTGCTACTGCTGGCACTATATCAGCATTTGTAGTCGGCACCTGCACTTCAGCTTGCCGCCTTCTAATAATCTGGTAATAATCTATCCTCAAACTCCAGCATCATTCCATGGCGTAGGGCGATGTTGTGCAGCACATAATATGCCACAAAGAAAGATGCTACTTTCTGAGGACCATACTGTAAGACCCCACCTGACCTGTCCAAGCAGCGGAACCGCATTTTGAATGCACCAAATGTTCGCTCAATGACAACTCGTGCGCGCGAGTGTTTTCTGTTGAAAGCGAACTCACACTTGTTGGCTTAATGTATGGCACCATGCACCACGTCTTTAATGGATAGCCATTGTCACCCAACAGCCACCCATCCAGAGGGACCCCCCTCTGGAAGACTGCAGGAATGACCGACTGTTCTATTATAAAAGCGTTGTGGCTACCTCCAGGATGATTTGCGTGTACATTCAAGATGTAACCCCATGCATCGCAAATCACCTGGACGTTGATGGAATGGGTTCCCTTACGATTCACATAGGCGCCACTGTTCAGAGCCGGAGCCCAAATCAGAACGTGTGTGCAGTCGACGGCACCCAGAACCCTAGGGAACCCATATCTTGCCAAAAAATCCCGCTTTACCCTGCGTTGTCTCTCGGGTGTCACAGGGATGCCAGTGATGTACCTACAGGCATGTCGGACTATGCTGGCAGTGACTGCAGTTATAGCCGAGCTTACGGCAGATTGGGTCATGCCTCCAATTGAGCTGAGTGGGTGTTGGAATGACCCACTAGCATAGAAAAATAGTGCCACAGTAACTCTAACAGCAACGGGCAAGGCATACGGACAGCTGGCAGCAGTGTCTACATCATCTGCAACCAGGTGACATAATTCCGTCACTGCCTGACTGGAGAGGCGCAGTTTTGTCACGCATTCTCGTCTGTGGGAAATAATACTTGTATTGTATTATTATAATTTTAGAATATTATATGTAATATATATCATTAATATATATTATATAAAATAATTATATATTATTATAAAAGCGGAAAAAATGATTGATACAAAATACAAACAATATAGACTTACCTGAAGGGCCCAGGTAGCTGGTGTGCTGGCAGTACACGCGTTCTGGGCATCTTCTATTATTTAACTGGCGTTCAAGGCGGTTTAGTACTATCTCTGCCATTTTCTCCGGGGTTCAACTGAGGCTAAAGCAAGGTGGCTTTTTATAGGTGAGTTAATTTGAGAAGTGGAGCCGCATGTGCACGTCCACATGTGTCCAAGTGGACGCGCATTAAAGCCGCCTGGGCGCGCTCTTGTAAAAGCCCAAATGGGTAGCGGGTGGTTTGAGGACCCACTATACGCTTTCCCTAACGTGTGTGGTCAAGATAGCAATTGTAGGGAAAGTGCATAAACACGCCCACGGGCACACCTCCAGGCGCAAATAAGGGATTCGGCATAATGTATAGGGGGTAGTGTGGCGCAAGATACCGTTTAGGGATAGTGGAAGCTGCTGAATGCGTAATTCACGAGTAGCAGGTAGTGGCAATGGGTAGGGCAGTGTGAAAGATGGAGCCCTGAGAGTCATCTGCTAGCAGATAGCATATCCTATATTACTTGCCAACTTGTCTGGACATGGGCTCTAAAGCTAATCAATTGTGTACTATTAATTGGTAGCATAAAAATGTATTCAGCCTGTTGTGGTGGCTTATGCATTCAGGAAAAAAAAAGTTAGTCGAGGTGCTTTAATCTTTTCCCTCTGAAGCCCGCGTCTTCATAGACAAGCAAAGGGAGGGAAATTGCTCCAGGCTGAAATTTTGTAATCTTAATATCAAATTTTGAGAACTCCCTTATTCTGCCTGTGATGGCAACGATATAGACCCACCATTGTGGCTATTGTGGTTTTGGTGGAAAGCCTTTGTGTGCTTCTGAACTCTGTCTGGACATGTTGCTTTTCATCCAGTATCAAAAAATGGCAAATGACAAGTTTCCTTTGTGAAAGTTCTCTGAAGACTTTATCAAGCCTGTACAGAGAGGCAAAAATTATTCTGTCGTCTCTAGCCATTTGAAAATTTTGTACGCTTGTGTTATTGGTCATGTTTTAGAGTAATATAAGCAGTTTCTATGTATTTAAATTACATTAAACTGCTAAGATGGAAATCGTGAAGATACAATGTCAATATTTAGAAGTCAAAAAGCACCCATTTCACAATATTTTGGCTTAAAAAAATCCCACCCCAAGGGAAGAGCAAAATTTGTAAAGTGATTACTTCTAATTTACATCAATGAAACAAAAAATGGGGACATATTGAGCAGAAAAATTGGGAAGCTGCTTCACGCAAGTGCGACACATTCGTGGGAACTTCTCCAATAGTACTTTGTACTTTGACGTTAACTTTTACAACCGTATGACTGTACTAGTCAAAAAATGTTATGAATCTGCTTTGGGCCGTTATAGTGAAAGGTGAGGAATCTAACGGTCAGTTTTTAGTAAAACTGAGTACTTACCTTTTTGTTTTCCATCTCTGACCTCTTTCAGCTTGTGGGTGTTCTGAAAAACAGCTTAAGCTTGGCAGTGTGTATACATACATGTCATTACTCGTCCTGTATAATTCTGAAAAAAAGCAATGCAATTTGTGCTGCATTTTAATTCACTGCGCTCATATTCATTGACATATTTCTTTTTTCCTGCAGCAATGCTTTGTGTCCTTTGTGTTATTAATCAGTTTCCAATTACACATGAGAATATAATATACTAGGTTTTAAATATTAAACATAATTTTATGACTCTCACCACCAGCTGTGATTGATATCCACAGAAAATTTTGTGACACATTCCATGAAGTTTAGTGAGGGGAAAAGAAGTTATTCAATGTGAAGCCTACTTTTATAACTGCATGAACAGATATTTTTAAGAGTTATCCAGTGTAATGCAACAGTAATTCCTGAATACATTTAAATTTTATGGCCCGGTTGCCGTAAAAAATTAGCTACTTCTGATGTGATTTTACACAAAGCCTTCTGAGTCTCCCTGTATTGATGTAGACTGCTGGGGAGGTTTTTGATTGTCCTATTAATTTTTTATCTTTTAATTTTCCCTGGATTATCAAGGTATTGCTCTGCTAGATTTGATGTTTCATTGGTGCTTTTTCTTTCAAGCCTGTGATGGTCTTACAACTGCTTGTGGCTAAAGCAGCGAAAAAAGTGTCTTGAGCTAATTGAGATCAAGTTTGTTTTCAAGTATGTATTATTTGATGTGCTGGAGATAATAACAGTATCCCTGTTAAGATGACTTATTCCTGAACTTTCAGGAGATTTTGCCGGCATTTTAATGAAAGACGTCACATTTGAAGTCCAAATTGCCTTGGTCCTCCCTCTGACAAAGTCACTGTTTTGAAAGTTTTAAGAATGAGGGTACCTATAGTGGAAACCATGTGAGCTTTAATGTTTTATGGAATGACTGACCATTTGCCGGTAGGTTTTTCCAATTCCATGCAGTACAGATGTGTTTTGAGGGTGAGTCTCAGCGTGCAGCAGTCTGTTGGTTTTTCCTTTCTCTCCACCACACCTTGCAAGGTAGCCAAGTCATTCCTGTCGAACCGGTTTCACTGTGGCCGTTTCCTACCGCACTTGAGTGGGCTAACAAATGTGTTTACTTGGTGTCTAAAAGCTGATCACACTGGCTTAGTTTATGGTTTTCAGTTTGCTTTGGCCGAAATTGTTTTATATTTGTTTGACTCAATCAGTGTTGTTTGAGTCGCGTTATAAAATTAACATATGGTGACACTGAACCAGATGGTAACAAAAGCAGTCAATGTGCTTTTTTTTTTTTTTTTTTTTTTTTGTCAGCCAGCTAAGTCATTCCCTCAAAGACCTCGCAGCATGCCAGTAAAATGTTGCTCTGCAAAAAAGCCCCTGGGTTATTCCTAAAATGTTGCACCTTCTGACAGTAGCAGTTTAGCAAAAAGAAGTTGAACATTTCTGTTCTTTTGACATTCTATTACAATACTGTCAGACAGTTTTCGTTGACTATATCCATTCAGGTTTCACAAACTAAAAATCCTTTAATCTTAATTTGCCTAAAAAATTTAAAATTGGTTAATCAATTGTGTTTTACCAGTGTTTCATCATAGTGATAATGAGTAGGCTACAATTAGACAGTTGTCTTGTCTCACATTGTGCCAAAACACAAATAATAGATGAGTGCATTAATAAGAATTGAAGAAATGTATAAAAGTAATGCCAAAGTTATTTTTCCCAGTAACTAATTATGGTCTATGCAGTAATGTGTAAGGTAATTCAATTAAGGTAAAACGGGGTAACTTTGACACAACTTTCTACACAGCCTGAAGTAGTGCATTAGTGAACCAGTTTAATGCAGCATTAGGTGGGTTGGGACCTATCATGGCTTATTATTTAATAAGGGTAGGATAGGCCTGTCCACTGCTGCTGTGTGACATGAAAAAGATGGTTGTGATGTGTCAGTGTTACCCAAGGTTTGCGGGGTAACACTGACATGTCATGGGGTAGCTTTGACACACAGTATTACCAGTCAGCTCAAGTTGTAGGCTATGGACAGCCAGCCAGATTTTCAGTTGAAAGTACCAATTGATGTATATAGTCTTATCAGATCACCACATATATCCACTGAGGTTTTGGAAGCAATTTTGTTTTATACATGTAACTCATGGGGTACTTTAGGGTCAAGGATGTGCATGGTGCATGCAACCATGTACCTTCAAACATGTAACTGATGGATGGCAACAGTGACTAACACAAATGATACATGTATGCAGGGCAGTTGCTAGGAATTCTGGGCCCCCTGACAGAATATCGGTGTGGGCCCCCACCCCTGACTTTTCATTGCCATTTTTTTATGACTATGATGTTATTCTTTATTTTTCTGTTTCTCAGTGTTCTTGACAGTGCTTAATGCAATACACCCAATGTTTCCTTTTTTAAGATTAACCACTCAACAAAGAGAGTATCATTATGTAAATTATGAATTACTAGTTGTCTTATTCAGATTCAGTCACTCACTCACCATCAAAAACATATTCAACTTCTGGTGGTGAGGATCTATTGCTGGGTCCGGTTCAGATGAAGTGACCACAGCTGATTCTGGAGTAGCAGTGCATAAAGGTTTAATTGTTCCATTTCATATTACTGTTGTAAACATTTAAAGTTGTGTTCTATGGAACAACTGATGAAGAACTAACCTACCGAGTCTTGGAATAAACAAAATCTAAATGGGCTTCTCAGTACCAAAGCTCTAAGCACTCAGCTTCATTTTGCTATTGTTAAGAGGAGGGCAAGCTCTGCAAAATTACCCCCTGCGTGAACAAGACTTGTGTCAACAGGCTAAAGTAGCAGTTTAGTTTTAGTAAACACTTAAGGTAAAAGTAATGTCAGCCTTGTCAAACGATTATTTAAGTTATACCTAAGGTTACCACACTGACTGCATGTAGTTAGCTAGCCAAACCTAGCCTGTACAGTCACGTACAGCTAGAGAGAGCCAAGTATGCAGTAACCACTCATAATAAGAACGGAGGAACATGTCCTAGGCTGCTAGTACTACCAGATTTTTTGATGGCATATTATAATGGCTAGCGAATGATAACCTTACCAATCTTTTCTGTGGATGATACCGTTAATAACTGAGTAATGTCATTCTTGTCAGGCGATTATTTACTCACCTGACCGCATGTTACATTACACGTAAGGTTAGCAGCTGAATAGCCAGCCTGAACAGCTAACATAGCAAGCTAGTTAAATACCCTCACCTTTCTTTGAAAAGAATTTTGTAATGTTCTGGACCCCTGCTTAGCTCCTGCTGTCCTCTCTCTGTTCTTTTCTGGTGTCCAGATTTATATTTTTTTTTTTTGACATCATATTCGCAAGGGCGGTGCACCCTATTTGCCGCCTTAGTTCGCGACCTCGCCAGCAAAAACGCACAGACAATTTTCCAATATAAGCACAAAGCATGGATCGAACCATTTTTTTATGAAGGGGGTTACTGAAATGTATTTCATCAATATTGCATGCCTTAATGGCTTTGTTTAAACTCTGATGCATTAGTATGAATATTAGGTAAATCTATGCAGAATAATTTTGTCGTGGCGGCTACTGTGGGTTTTGTGGGCCCTAATGGACTGTGGGCCCTTAGAATTGTCATCACCTTTCCCCCCTATACGACGGCGCTGCATGTATGTACTATAACTTGAAACTTAAATATCAAACATGTTCAAAGTAATTGATAATAACCAATTCAAATCCAGTCAGAGTTGTACCATGCAAAAATTGCGAGTTATCCACATGCAACACGAAGTGACAAGATGAAAATAATTCATTGAATTATGCATATTCCTAAGATTCTGATACCTTGTGATCTAGTACATGGAGACGAAATGAGTTTGGGTAACATTGACATGGCCTTTGACAGGCTGTCAATGTTACCCCAAAACCACAAATTTTAGAAAATTATAGTAAATATTTAACACCAGAAGAAAGATACTGCATGAACATTTTATACTCCCAAAGTTTGATATTTTGTGTAGGGAGTGAAACTTAAGTACAGTTTTGAAATAAAGTTTTTTTAACAAACTTACCAGACATGAAGGAGGAAAGTCACATGACCAGTCATGATACTTGCTATTCTGACCAGATGGCAGCACCTGCACATCTTCAGGAAAGATAATTCAATATGCTACTGAAACATTACACTCAAATGCACATAACAAAAGGGTGTCAAAGTTACCCCATATGCCAAAGTTACCCCGCGTTACCTTACTTTTAAGATAAGTGTTGTAGCCATTTTCTACACATATAATTTAAGATAATTTGAATCAGTATTCTGTTTGAGATGTTTGGGTTTGAAGTATTTTCTGTTCCGTGTTGTAATGTGGAATGAAGGTTTGGCCAGTGACTAATGATGCGATAGAATGGTGTTTTCTCATTGGCTGCTGTGTGTATAGTATAAATACATCGTGAGCCACGCGAAACGGCAGAAGCTACTGGACCTTGATGCAACACGTTCTTTTGACCAGCGCACTAATTTCGGTTAGTTTACTAAGAAAAGTCAAAAGTCTATTTTTCTATTTTTTATGATTTCAGTTTTGTAATAAAGATACTAAAAGAAGAATTTAACTTCAAGACTTTTGCTTTCGCCATGTCATTGTGTTGCGTGCAAAAGCTTTGAGGTCCTAAGCTAGTGAGGCAGCCAGCTGCTGCACCCACAATAAGTAACAAGTAACTGTAATGAATTACTAATTTGCAGTATCTTGCACAATTTTACAGGTATGTGTATAATTAATTTCTTCTTCCAAACATCACCAGACCACTTAAAAAGTACAAACGTACAATTATAAAACTAGACAGTCTGGTTGGCTGCGACCACATGGGTGTAGCCCTCGAAAGGCCGCTTTTCCCCTTTTTTGCGCATTATTCGGCCAATACTGTCACCATGGCTACCAAAATCGATCAGTGTCATAACTGAAGTATACCACGTCCATACCAAATATGAAAGTAATCGGTCAAAATTACAGCCTGTACAGCGTCCACAGGGAAGTGTGAATGTTTCAGCACAAATTTGCGCATTATTCGGCTAATATTGTGGGCACTGGGCGCAACCAAAATCAATGGGTGTCATAAGTGAAGTATAACACATGTCCAGCCAAATATGAAAGGAATCGGTCAAAAATTGCAGTCTGTACTGCGTCCACAAAGAAATCTCTGTTTGACAACAAATTTGAGCATTATTCGGCCAATACTGTCGTCATGGCCGCCAAAATCGATAGGTGTTATAAGTGAAGTATGTCACATGTCGATACCAAATATGAAAGCAATCGGTCAAAAATTACTGCCTGTACTGCGTCCACAAGGACATGTTTACGGACGCGGCGGAGAAGAAAAGCATGAATCTATAGTTGCCACCCGACTTCATTCGGGGGCTATAATAAACCTCCTGTTCTTGCTGCTAGACCTCGGTTGAAGTTTTGTCCTGGCTACGGCCCTGCTTGTAATTTGTCTTAATTTGATGCATTTCATGCTAAGAGCAGTTATTTACCCTACTAGGGCACAATTTGAAAAAAATTTGCATGCATGCCATGAAGAACGAACATACTTGTTTATTTTCAGACCCAAGAGATACTACCTGTAAGAGTCTTTATCCCTTTCTTCCTGACTAATATACCTTATTAAACTGCACATGCACAGTGCAATTCCTGTTTGCGGTACAAGTGTCCTGTTTGTATACTGTTCTGCTTGATGTGTTCATAAGGAGTGCCTAGACCACTCTCTGTAAATGTGCAGAATTGTTGCCTACATACGAAGTGGCTGGTTATTTCATTTGTATACCTATTATGGAAATTCCTGCTATTCCTTCACACACGTGCAGTCCACAGTGCCTACTGTGACACAGACCAGGCACTTGCCTGTTGCTCACTGAGGCTCCAGCCTAAGAGGTTCCATCACATCAGAAAGAATGGGAATCCCCGCATTGACGCCAGCAAGATGTCCTAGTCCGAACTCCAAGCTGAGTTCTCTAATGCCTTTGAAGCCAGGTAAAGAACAACAGAAGCCGCTGCCACAGCTACAGAAGAATGGAATGCCTTGAGAGACAATATCCACAGCGCACCCATAGCTATCTTCGGGAAGAAGACCCACAAGTCAGAGGACTGGTTTGAGGCCAAAGCCAGCCAGATGATGCGGGTCATCGAAGGCAAGCGAGCAACCCTGATGGCTTACATGAGGGCACCCAGCAAAAGGAATCTCATGGCCCTTTGCATCGCCCGGAGCAAGGCAAGATGGACCCAACTTGACACAGAGCCCACCATTACCGAGCTTAGTCACGCCATTGACCTGCTGACCGCTCACAAAGTACCTGATGCTGATGGCACCCCTCCTGACCTGCTCAAGTACTGCAAGACAACCCTTCTTTCACTAATCCATCGCATCACCATCAAGTGCTGGAGAGAGAGTTCTGTCCCATAAGACGTGAGACACCAGGATCATAACGCTATATAAAAACAAGGGCAAAAGAAGTGATTACAACAACTAAAGGGGCATCTCGCTGCTCAGCATTGTTAACAAATTCATCCCCAGGGTTATCCTGGTACCCCTCCAGAAGCTAGCCGAATGGGTCTACCCGGATTTGCAATGTGGCTTCTGGGCCAGCAGATCAACTATCAACATGATTTTCTCTGTACATCAGCTGCAGAAGTGCGGAGAACAATAGATGCCACTTTACATAGCATTCATCGATCTGACAAAGGCGTTCAACCTGGTCAGCCAGGATGGACTCTTAAAGCTCCTGCGCAAAGTTGGCTGCCCTTCAACCTTACACAGCCTGATAGAATCATTCCACACCAACATGAGGGGCATGGTGCAGTTCGACGGATCCTCTTCAGCTTCCCTCAGCATCTTCAGCGAGTCAAGCAGGGCTTTGTATTAGCTCCCACACTATTTGGCATCATCTTCGCCCTACTCCTGAGGTAAACTTTCCTCCACACCCAATCAGATGGCAAGCTCTACAACACTGCCTGACTCGAGGCCAAGACCAGAGTTCACAGAGCTCTCATAAGGGACGTGCTGTTTGCTTATGATGTGGCTATTGCAGCCCACATGGAAGAGGAGCTGCGGGCACTCATGGACAGATTTTCTCAAGCCTGTACAGACTTCGGGCTGATCATTAACCTGAAGAAAACTAACATCCTCAGTTAAGGCACTGCATCCACCCCAACATCAGCCTCAAAAACACTGTCCTCGATGTACAGTAGTACTCAGTTTCTTCTACCTCGGCTCCACACTGATAAACAATCTCCCCCTGGATGCTGAGATTAACTGCAGGATCAGGAAAGTAGCAACAACCCTAGGCAAGTTGTGCCAATGCGTCAGGGACAACTCCCGCTTGACAACTAAAACCAAGATGGCCGTCTACAATGCCTGCATATTGTGCACACTCCTTTTATGGAAGTAAATGCTGGCCTACCTATACTTGCCGGGAGATATGCCTGAACATGTTCCACCTGAGAAGCCTTTGTCGCATCCTAGGAATCCACTGGCAGGACCACGTCCCAAATGCTGAAGTGCTTTCCCGTGCCGGACTCCCTACAGTACGCTCCATAGTGAGCCAACGCAGGCTGCGCTGGGTAGGACACACCCACCGAATGGACAACAGCCGCATTCCCAAAGTCCTCTTGAAAGGTGTCGACAAAGATGTGGTCAAGCAGGACTTGAAAGCTCTCGACATAAGCCTAGACTTCTGGGAGGAACTCTGTTACGATCACACCCAACGGAGGGCCACCATCAAGCAGTGCCTCAAGGTCTCAGAGGCCAGGATGATCAAAGGGCATGAACTTGACATTGATATGGAGAAGGTGATGGAAATGCACACAGACCAGTAGCACACAACCTTGGTCACGTAACCAGGTTTGCTCACTCAGTTAAGGCGCCGCATTGCGGAGTAGTAGTGACCATCACTACGCAGGTTCGATCCCCGGTCGTACCAGCCAGCAGTGGTCGGCAGCTTTTTCAGAGCAGCGCACAATTGGGAAATAAATTGGGAAGGGACTGCCGGGATGGGATGTTAAAAATATTTGGTTTTTTCGTTGCTCAAACGCCTTCTGTTGGCCAGCTCATCAGTAAGATTCTAAGCTTGCCCATGTTCAGGTATCCTTTACTTTCGTACTGAACTTGCGAAGTTTCGACCTGTGAGTGAGAAGGAGCTGTAGTTGACTGGTGCGTGCTTTGGAGGAGAGCTGCGAACTGTCCCTCTCTCTCGAGTTACAACATGGGGTTGCAAAAGAGCAATCTTGTAAATGGTTCTCAAATTGGGCATTCCAGATTCAGGTGGGATTGGAGATGCCAAATTAAAAAAAAAAAAAAACCTTAGTCACGCAAATAATTCCTAATAAGCCAACCTCAGAAATAATTATGTGGAATATTTAACGGACACTGTTGCGTGTATATTTTTGTTCAGTATATATTGATTTTGTCAGGCTAACATTAGTTGCGATTGCATTTTCGCTCTCTCCCTTTACACTTGTGTGACGTTACTAGCTAGGCTAAAGGTTTAGCGCAGCCCTTTCGTGGGCTTCAATTGTAACGTCATTTACTAACGCACCCCGAATACATCCGAGAAATTGGTGCATGCATTTGCTTAGAATTTGAGCAAGCTTAAGGTTAACTGTTAAAGGTTATGCTTAAATAATGCATAATTTGATAAACATGAGTTTTGCTGTGTTATTTGAATCAGTTTTGGGCCGGAAACCATATGACCAATCTGGCAACATTGATGCGGTCTATTTCTAGGTGATTGTTTACCTTGGTACGTTATTAAAAAATAAAATCATGTTCTTGTCTGTACCAAATGCGTGAAACATATGCACAGAAGGCCTTAAATATGACCAAAACGGCTGCGCCCATAGCGGAGGGAAGTTAAAAAAACTTTTGTCATCTACAACAATTGTTATCTGTGTTCCTCCTGGTCTTTTTGTTTTTCTGACCTAACAAGTGTTTTTTCATGAGAACATATCAAAAAGGTCGATTAGCCATACCTTATGGTTTCTGTTCTTTTATGGCGAGGTTTTTTTTTTTTTTTAAGCTTAATAATTGGCTTGCTTTACCAGCATCGACAGCTCTTTGGATTCATACTGACATTTTGCAGCAACAGATTCCAAATGAAAATGTGAGTCTCGAAATGTAGACCTTTTATGTATTCACTTTCAAGTTTAATTATTCGGGAGTAAAACACACTGGACCATGGAACAGCTGAGCCTCTAATTGTCCAAATACTTTTGATCCCAAAAAAGCTGAAATTCCAACATTATTCCTGCAATTTCTGATGTGTAACCCTCAATGTGAAGAAAACTGTCCTCAGTTTGACCTTATATTTATAATTTAATTTGAACTCCAATATTCTATGGTCAACAGCTAAAATAATAACATTGTCAATGTACAAATAATCATAGACCTAATATTTTACTGCCCTTTAAGATTCTAGAGGTTCTTGCACCTCCTCACCCCGATCCCCCCCTTGCTCCCAGCTTTCCATGAGAGATTGTTCACTCGTTATAGTACTTTGGCTATTACACATTTATTTTACGCAGAGATGGCTACAAATAGTTTTAGTGATCAAAAGCCATTTACAATTTGTTATTTTGCGGTAATGTAGAGGGGCCTTTGTTTTAGACTATTGGTGATGTCAGTTGTAGGCCGATTTTGTGTGTTTTATGGGCCTGTCAGTCTGTAAAGTCCGAGGCCATTTTTCATCCCCCGTGCATCCTTGGTTACGTTATTCAGCCAGACTTATTTTCAATTTATACTGCAACCTAGAGTGCAACATACTCAAAGATAACATCCTACCATGACCCAGGTGATCATAACAGCCTGATGGTGATGTGACTTTGAAGTTCACAACATCATCACATACTGGCAACACAGCTGTATAATACAATGGAAAGTAGTGCACAGTAACCTGTATATATTGATACAGTATGGAATATTTAATAAACATTTGATTCAAAACGCGGCCAATGAATTGGCTGACTCAGTTTTTACCTCGCGTTACGCACTAGCTTGCTGCCATTCCAGTGTGCAAAGTTGATGTCACACCTCAACAAGACTAGCAGCCCATGGCCACAATCATTAAGGCTCTCCCATTATCAAACAAAAGTAGACTAACAAATTAAAGTCGCATTTATGTGTATAAACAACCATTCCTTTCCTCATTGATATGAAAAATTGCCATTCCGGTAAAGTTCACCCATTTAAACATTCAGTTACCTCATTAACTGCTTTGGAAAAATAAGTGTCATCGAACTTAGCATGTGATTCATGCTTATATAGTGATGTGATTTTTTTTTTTTTTTTTTTTGCATTACCTTAGATGATGTATCTGTAAATGACTATGATATGAAAAATACAAATATTGTGCAATAGTGCGCAAATCATTTGTGGCACTACATACTGTTTCTGCACCAGCAAATTTTTGCGGCAATACTACACTTTTCAATTGCGGGGGGCGCATATGCCACCAGCAAGGGAAAAGTATACCGTCCTACAAGTTTCTGAGCCTCATTTGTCAAACTCAATTAATGAATGCAGCATGTACACCTATGCATTCAGAAAGTATTGAGACTCCTTTACTTTTTTCCACTTTTTTATGTTGCAACCTTATCCTGAAAACATTGAAGTTTTTTCCCTTTTCAATTTACGCTCAGTAACCTTTCCTGATTTCTTCTAGTTTTGCATTTTTGTAACACTTTGTATTTCAGATGAGCAAACTATTTTTTAATATTGGACAAAGATAACCTTAGTAAACTCAAAATGTAGTTTATAACTGATGATTTCATTTATTGACAGAAAAGAGTTTCCAACCCTATGCGAAAAAAATAAGTGCCCCCCTAGTTACTAAATCAACCAATTACACAACTTTAATTGATCACTGAGTTCAATTTCACTAGACACACGCAGACATGATTACAGTCAGCCCTGTTGAATGTAAACATGAATTAAACAGAAACTGTCTGCCAAGGTGAAATGGGCAAAAAGCGGAAAATGATGCCACAGTTGAAAGAAATTGATGTCTATCAGTCTGGAAAGGGTTACAAAGCTGTTTATAATATTCTGAGACTTCAGGGAACCACGGTAAGAACCATTATCTGCAAATAGAGAAAACTTGGAACAATGCTGAATCGTCATAGGAATGGCCAGCCCGCCAAAATTGCTCCAGGATGCCTCAGTTAAGGTCAGTGTTCATGATTCCACAATAATACAGAGACTAGGCAAGATTGGCATCCATGGGTGAGCTGTAACGCAAAAACCACTGCACATCAAAAAGAACACGAAGGCTCGTCTCACATTTGCCAAAAAAAAAAAAACCGTCTTGATGCCCCCATTAGAACCGATGTTGAGGACCACTACCCTTAGGATGAGATGTCTGTTATATGCCATTTTATCTTTAAAGAGGATATATTATGAAAAACTCAACTTTTCAGTGATTGTTCACGTACATTTTGGGATCAGGAGTGCCAACCAACCCACAAACTTTGAAATATAACAACTCGGTCAGCTTTTTATGGGATGCCTAATTTATAAGCCATGGCATTCAGCATGCCATTTACATATGGCTCGCCTTCCTACATCGCATGCTGGCTCTTTAACCAAGGCTTATTTTTTAAGGCAACATCCCAGCTTCAATGGGTAAAAACCTATGCATGTGTACCATCCACCTTTTGTCTGACTGCTTTATACTAGTGATCTCGGTCTGTACAACACAGGACCGGCGACCAAAATTATATTAAAGGGGACCTATTATGCTATTCAGATGATTCAATGAAGTGGTGGCCTCAATTTATTTTCTGGGAGAATCTGTAGCTACAAACGCGTTTCCAATTATTGTTAATATTTGAATTGAATTTTTAACGCTAATTACTAGCAACTAAATTGATTGTAAATAGAAACCATCGCTAGTTTAGCCAGAGGCATATAGGAGACGCATTGATGGGAAAAGGTAGAACGGGTGAAATGAATTGGAATTTTAAATTGAAATTGTCTGTTTGCGATGGAATAGCGCTGCTATTCAAAATAAATTGAATGTTGGCTAATGGTTGTTGCTATACAAATGCTATACATTGATCATGCTCAACAAACTGAATTTCGAGTGTGGTTAAAGTCTGATGGTGGCTGCATGTCGCATTTCTTAGTGAATGAAATGGCCATCCTTGCCTAGCCTGTGGATGTTACCTCTCCAAACTCGTTGCCTTGCTAGTTTAATAGCCACCTACTTATTCAGTCTTCCATATTTAGAAACTTGCCAGTAGCCGGGCCTTTTGACATCGCCCTAGTCTGTTGACACGGTGCTCAGTTCGCTCGCCAATCAGTACAGAGCTCATTTCATAGAGAGGCGCTCACTCAGAACAGCCTGTTTTTCAAAGGGTTAGGAATGACAGGAATGAAATTGCCTGGAAATCATTTAATTTTTATCTTTTCTTTGCTAGAAAGTTTATAAACCATCCTTTTGGACATCCAGGAGTGCTATAACTTGGAAAAACAGCATAATAGGTCCCTTTTAAGGGATTATAATCTTTCAAGGGTGAATAAACCTAGTTTACTAAAAAATACGCTGTTACTGCATTTTTATGTATTTGTTCTATTGTGCTACCTTATGCTAGAGAAAGCACTCCCATCATAACAACAGGAGAGGCTAAAGAATATATGGTTTCCGCCTAAATTGGTCAATAGAAACCACTTGTTGTTAAACGTGTCAATCTTTTGAGAGATGGAGGCTATTTTAAACATTAGATTGGCAAAAAATGAAGACCGTTTACAAGAATTGGTGCTACTGCGTACTGGCTTGCAATTGAAGTGAAAGGCTCAGTTAAAGTGTGCAAGACGGTACATTCATAAGAGCCTCAGGATCAGGGGTACGTCACTCCCTAATAATGAGGCAATTGTTTGAATCTGGTATCTTGGAGAAGAAAAACATCCAAAACATGCGGGGCTATGGCTCTTCAGGAGCAGGGTTTCCTACTACTGCTCTAGTTTAACATGCTTCACTGACGCCCCATATAGTCCCTTCATTGAATAGTATACCTGCCAAACACGTGAGCAACAGTGAAGAGATGCACTCCTCTTAACCAAAAATAAACATATTTTTGCTTTCAGGAATGGTTTTCCCAGCCCCAAAATGGTTATCTTGGCGCTATTACAGAGGGGGAACACAATGTTGTCGGTATCGTGGAGTGATGACCGCTGAAAATTGAGCTTTGCAATCATGCATCCGAATTGAAAAACAAAAATTCAAACATTAGGCAAAATATACACAAGCTAAATCTGCCCTCCATGTTTAAGAAGAAAGTATAACCAGGTTAACATTAACAGGACGGATAATTTAAGCAAATAGTGGCCAATCACTTTGGTTTGCCGACACATATACCAGCTCATTTTGTGCCCTTAAATAATTTTATATGCATATTACATTTATTTTTGAAGTCATAAAAACCTTTTAATTTCCCTGGAGATAAAACATAACTGGATAGATGCACTATGCTTGATCCCAAAGTTATCATTAATTATGGAAAAACATGCATTCTATTGGTATTTTCATATTGAATGTTATCATCAAGTCTTGATGTTGATGTTTTAACTTTTTGCAAGGGCCTTGCATAAATATAATGGTGTGCTCAGTTAAATGAAGATGCAGACTTATTTCCCAGGTGTGTGTGTTTGTGTGTGTGCGCACCCACGGGCGTGGTCGTACATGCATGCGTGACGTGTCTGAAGCGCACTTGTCACTATACTGTTAAAATCAAAAGGTCACTAATTTGCTTATAATGTATGAATGAAAAATGCTGATCAATATAGCTATAGCATTAATATAATGAGTGTGTGTGTGTATATATATATATATATATATATATATATATATATATATATATATATATACGCACACAGTGCCGTGAAAAAGTAATTGCCCCCTTCTTGATTTCTTATTTCTTTGCATATTTGTCACACTTAAATGTTTCAGATCAGCAAATAAATTTTAATATTAGACAAAGACAACCCGAGTAAATACAAAATGCAGTTTTTAAATGATGATTTAATTTATTAAGGGGAAAAAGCTATCCAAACCTACCTGGCCTGGTGTGAAAAAGGAATTGTCCCCTAAACCTAATAACTGGTTGTGCCACCCTCTGCGACAACAACTGCAAGCAAGTGTTTGCGATAACTGGCAGTGAGTCTTTCACATCGCTGTGGAGGAATTGTGGCCCACTCTTCTTTGAAGAATATTTTAATTCAGCCACATTGGAGGGTTTTTGAGCATGAACGGCCTGTTTAAGGTCATGCCACAGCATCACAATCGGATTTAAGTCCGGACTTTGCTTAGGCCGCTCCAAAACTTTCAGTTTCTTTTTTTTAAGCCATTCAGAGGTGGACTTGCTAGTGTGTTTCAGATCATTGTCCTGCTGCATAACCCAAGTGCGCTTTGGCTTGAAGTCACCAACTGATGGTTGGACATTCTCCTTCAGGATTTTCCGGTAGAGAGCAGAATTCATAGTTCCATCAATTACGACAAGTCATCCAGGTCCTGAAGCAGCAAAGCAGCCCCAAACCATCACACTACCACCACCATGTTTGACTTTTGGTATGATTTCTTCTTATGAAATGATATGTTAGTTTTACACCTGATGTAACGGGATGTACACCTTCCAAAAAGTACAACTTTTGTCTTATCAGTCCACAGAATATTTTCCCAAAAGTCTTCGGGATCATCAAGATGTTTTTTGGCAAATGTGAGACGAAGCCTTGTGTTCTTTTTGGTCAGCAGTAGTTTTTGCCTTGGAACCCTCCCTGGGATGCCATTTTTGCCCAGTCTCTTTCTTACTGTTGAATCATGAATACTGACAGTTCTTTAGATGTTTTTCTGGGTTCTTTTGTGACCTCTTGGATGAGTCATCGATGCGCTTTTTGGAGTAATTTTGGTAGGCCGGCCACTCCTGGGAAGGTTCACCACTGTTCCAAGTTTTCTCCATTTGTGGATAATGGCTCTCACCGTGATTCGCCAGAGTCCCAAAGCCTTAGAAATGGCTTTGCCACCCTTTTGTGGGTGAACGACCCCAGTCCGGGCCCTAGGACTGAGGGGTCAACACACACCAGCAGGTTTCTTCCAAAGAATGGCCACAATCTCCAGAATCTGATGCAATTGGGTTTATTGTATCTCGCTCAAAGTGAAAAAACAACAACCCGGGCTGGTCTGCGCATACCAAGAAGCATTCATATCCCATCAATCGCCCCACATCGACTGACTACCAATGGTCGAACCCTCATATTTATTGGCCTTTTGACACGTTTCTTTAGGTGGGACTAAACGTGACTTTTCCCACCTTATTTAACACCTTAGAAATGGCTTTGTAACCCTATCCAGAGTGATAGAGGTCAATGACTTTTTCTCAATTGTTCTTGAATTTCTTTGAATCATGGCATGATGAGTTGCTTTCTGAGATCTTTAAGCCTACTTCACTTTTGTCAGACAGGTTCTATTTAAGAGATTTCTTGATCCATCAGGTCTGGCAGTAATCAGGCTTGGCCGCAGCTAGTGAACCTGAAGCAAAAAAATGTGGCTAATCACAGTTAATTCATGATTTAACAGGGGGGCAATTACTTTTTCACAAAGGGCCAGGTAGGTTTGTATAGCTTTTTTCCCCTCAGTAAATGGAATCATCATTTAAAAACTGCATTTTGTATTTACTCGGGTTATCTTTGTGTTATATTAAAATTTGTTTGGTCTGAAACATTTAAGTGTGACAAATATGTAAAAAAATAAGAAATCTGGAAGGGAGGGGGCAAATACCTTTTCACAGCACTTATATACAGTCGCGCCCAAAATTATTCATACCCCTACCAATTTTTGTTTTTTTTTCGAGATATTTTTTGACAAATCAAATTTCTTCTTGCATAAATGACACAGTAAGTTGACATAAGGCTGTAAGAAGTACAGTAAACAATTTTTCGAGAAATACAATACTTTTTGGTATTTTATTTGACAGATTTACAAAAAATGCCATGTCCAAAATTATTCATACCCTTTTCTCAGTAATTGATGGCAAAGCCTTTATTCACGATTACAGCCTCCAAATGCTTCCTGTGGTTGATCACAAGGTTTCTACACATCTGCACGGGGATTTTGGCCCACTCCTCTTTGGCAAACTTCTCCAGGTCCTTAAGGTTTGAGGGTCTTCTTGCCATGACCTTGGTCCTCAGTTCCCTCCACAGATTCTCGATAGGATTGAGGTGGGAGCTCTGGCTTGGCCACTCCAAAATGTTCACTTTGTTGTCCACTTACCATTTCTTGACAGATTTGGCCGTGTGTTTAGGATCATTATCCTGTTGGAAGATCCATTCCTGCCCAAGACCAAGTTTTTTGGCGGATTGCTTAATGTTTTCACTGAGGATCTGGATATACTGGTTCTGTTTCATGATGCCATTAACTTTAACAAGGTTTCCAGGCCCATTCGCTGAAAAGCAACCCCAGAGAATGATACTCCCGCCACGTTGTTTGACCGTTGGGACAGTTTTTCTCAGGTTGAAAACTTCACCTTTCTTACGCCACTTACACTTCTCCAACCCAGACACACAAGAGCTTGTCTAGCCTTCGCAAAAGCTCACCTGGGTGAAGATACAAGCTTCTGGCTGTCAATGTTATGGAGGATGAAACAAGATGGAGCTGTTTAGGCTCAGAGATGGGGCTTTTGTTTGGCGTAAGAAAGGTGAAGCGTTCAACCCGAGAAAAACTGTCCCAACGGTCAAACAAGGTGGCGGGAGTATCATTCTCTGGGGTTGCTTTTCAGCGAATGGGCCTGGAAACCTTGTTAAAGTTAATGGCATCATGAAACAGGACCAGTATATCCAGATCCTCAGTGAAAACATTAAGCAATCCGCTGAAAAACTTGGTCTTGGGCAGGAATGGATCTTCCAACAGGATAATGATCCTAAACACACGTCCAAATCCGTCAAGAAATGGTTAATGCACAACAAAGTGAACATTTTTGAATGGCCAAGCCAGAGCTCCAACCTCCATCCTATCAAAAATCTGTGGAGGGAACTGAAGACCAAGGTCATGGCAAGGAGACCCTCAAACCTTAAGGACCTGGAGAAGTTCGCTAAAGAGGAGTGGGCCAAAATCCCCGTGCAGATGTGTAGAAACCTTGTGATCAACTACAGGACGCGTTTGGAGGCTGTAATCGTGAATAAAGGCTTTGCCATCAATTACTGAGAAAAGGGTATGAATAATTCTGGACATGGCATTTTTTGTAAATCTGTCAAATAAAATACCAAAAAGTATTGTATTTCTCGAAAAATTGTTTACTGTACTTCTTACAGTCTTATGTTAACTTACTGTGTCATTTGTGCAAGAATAAATTTGATTTGTCAAAAAATATCTCGAAAAAAAACAAAAATTGGTAGGGGTATGAATAATTTTTGGCGCGACTGTGTGTGTGTGTGTGTGTGTGTGTATATATATATATATATATATATATATATGTTTTTTGAACATGAATGGGGACAGTTTAGCATGGGTGCATTGAAAAAGTGGTTATTGGGCTCTTAGTTCCGTTGCACTACATTTTTTAGAGGATTAAACTTGGGACATTAAAAAAAAAAAAAAAAAAATTAGTTTGGAGCCACGTTTTGCACAGATCTTACAGTAATATGTCAGCAGTTGTAAAGGCCCTGACTGGAGGACTGACCCATAACATGGCTCCCTATGACTTCCTTTGTATCATCCAGGAGGTACAATACTTTGTTCCCCAGATCTGAAGTGGGATTCTGAATGAGCATCGAGTTTCAGAGTGGGAAAAAAACCCGAATTGATAACAAATGGATGAATATGTGATTAATTTTTAGGGCCAAGCAGGGGCTTGGGATAAATGCAATCTAATGGTTTAATTAGGGTGAGATCTGAGCAAATGATGGGAATGCCTAAAGCATTCGTTGACCCTGTCCCTAATGGTTACTTTAATTCTGTGCCGCGATTGCCGTTGAAAATTTCCAATTAGGGAGGGGGGTGCGAAGGATCAACTACGCTATGTACGGCTTAATTGCAGCGAGTTATAAATTATACTTACAATTGAGCCGCGATCTTGAGGGTAGCGCATCTGACAAATTGATTTAAAATTGGTGCGCTCCGCCATTGCGGCTGGCTGTTGTTGCCGTTCTCCGTTTGGACCGCGGGTACAGAGGAAATTGTGAGCAGTGATTGAACGAAACAGTTTTATAATCACCTTTCCTGCTGTGCTGGGGGAGAAGTGGATGCAGACGAGTGCTAATGCAAGCCATGTATTCGCCGGCAGCTCCCTGCATACAAATGCTGTGTCACTTGATCTCTCTATATTCTGGAGCATAGGACTTTTATTACTCAACTCATCTGTATTGAGGACACGTCTCAACGACAAAAACGGAGCCTAATTTGAGGTAGATGCATCGGCGACACGATTCCATGGTTGAAGAACCATCCAAACTGGACGAACGTTTGCAGTGCCATTTGAGCTAGCGACAGGGACCTGAATGGTCTTATCGGCATTTCTCTGCAAATTCATAGTTCGTGTCTGCAGCTTGTCAGTTTGTCAGACAGCTTTTTGACAATTTCATCTAACCGACGGTCAGGATAGGGCCTGGGAAATTTATTTCTTGCGTGGTTTTCTTCATAAAATAATTTTCGAGGTCTAGTTTCTTTGACTTCACGCTTAATTTTACTTCCTCTTGGTGACGAACTGGCAGTTCACATTTTTGCATTTATATAGTAATCAAGGAGTGGTAGTTAAAGTTCTATTTGGAGCATTCCTGGCGCACACCTTTTTAATGCTATCTTTATGCGGTGCGCGCCCTGTTAACATTCCCAACGCTTAAGTGCGCCTATTCATGTATGCACAATGCACACACATACGCACAAATAATACGCACAGTTTACCCCTGAAAGCCATTCTGCGGAGGACTTCGAAATTAGGCCCCGATTTTCTGACTCTGCAGTTATTCCTCATTTTCAGGCTTAATCTAATGTAGTTATTTCTTTGGTTTTTACTATTTATTTGCTTTAGTCATTAAAAAAAAAAATTGCGTTCAAGTTCAACCCGCATCGGTCGTGCAGGGCGGCGTATCAAGACCATGTCGATAGTATGGAAATAAAATCACTCGCTTGCTTCATACTGAAAAAGGTGGAATCAGCAAAACTGAACGCTCCTTTGTATGAAAAGGAGCACAGGAAAGTGCAGCGATGGTAATTTTTATTTTTAAATATCTTTTTTATGAAGAACTTGCAATTTTTAACAAGTAGGCTGATAGAAAACAATTATTACAGTGAGACCCTTTTGCCCACGCACCCTCCCACTTCCCCACATACCTGCTCACACTCACCCACACATGCATGCGCACTCTTACACACACACACACACACAACAAGTAAATGGAGCTGAACAAAAAAGATCATTGTAATAAGAAAACTGATGATGGAGACTGTCAACAAAACATGAAATATAGCCTACAACAGTTTACACCTGTAAGTGCTGATGACTGTATCACGTCAGCACTGGGAGTAGCATCGCTGAGTTTGCACCAACAACCACATTTGCCTGAAGCGTGCCCTTTTCCCATACCACAAAAAGTTATTTATGAGTTTGCTGGCTTGCTTATAGATGTAAACTGGCATTGAAATTGGCAGCATATAAAAAATAAAATAACAGCTTTGGGAAGGCCATCATTTTTGTAGAAGACATTTTGCCTCAGAGGGAAAGGTTAAGTCTTTTCCACCAATCAAATTAACTTTATCATGTGAGGACCGGACCAGAGTTTACTTTCATAATGCTCTTAATGTCAGGAGGAAATGTAATGCCAAGATATGTAATGCCATTATGTGGGAGCTTAATGTTAAAAGCACTCAGGTCAGATATGGGTGCCAGATCTGAGTGACGGTAGGTGCAGTCTGCAGGGATGGATATTTGAATTGTATCTGAATAACCTGCAACCAGGAAGTTCTGCATTTTAAACTATCAATCTTTTACATAGCCCCTTTTCTGACTCAAAATGTACCAGTTGACTGGGTTCTGAAATTGGGCTTGAAAATTCTTATTCTTTTCCAAAACACCAATGTTACAACTTTGTTTTTGAAATGGCAGTGAGCAGCATTTAGATGCTTTGATTTGATTTGATGTGCCATTTTCTGATATCTCTCCTGGCATGAGTAATTTATTTATTCAAAACAAGAAATGTCTAAATCTTAAAGCAGGCCAGGAATTCATATCCCAGCTTACTTCATAAGTGATCATTTCAGGTAAGATTAATCCAACTTGCGCCTGCGTTGTCTCCGCTGTATCAACAGCTTCTGACTTACAGCATACTGCTCCTAATTAATTTCCCTCAAGATTTCTGTTGGGTGTGAGCTGACTTGGCCTTTTGTTACAATTATTGTTGAATATTTATTTGCTTGAGGTGTTGCACATTCAAGGAGGAATTGGCCTGGGAGCTACTATGATCTATAACTTAACTGGCAAGTTTTTCCATAGTGTCTTGATCTCAGCACTCTGGCTTTTGTGATTCACTTAAGCTGCTGCAAGGCTATTATAAGTAAATGCTGTGAACAAACAATGAACTGTTTCACAGAGTGATCTTAGAGGTAGAAGCACAAACTTGCTTCAGTTCTGAGCCTGCTCTACTGCTTCTTTCAGTGTGAATGTTAATGTTTAATTTCTTATAGACTGGCTCTGTTGGCACACGTGAAATGGCACGAAAGGCCCCACTGAATAATGTGTCGGAAGTTTGCACTGAAGTTCATATAACATATGCTGTGCTTTTATCCCTCAAAAAGATCTGTATATGAAAAGATAGACTTTCAAAATGAGAAAGGGAAATGCCTTCATTCTGTGATATGTAATGTGATGCAGAACAGACTGCTTTAATGTCACACTGAATAATAAGGAGAATTCTCAAATATGGCTTTGAAAGTCAGGGTTACTAACAATGAACAAAAATGGGTTAAGTCAAATCAGAATTAAAAACCTTAATGAACTGAGAGCCCAGTTATCTTACCATTTGAGGACATTTAAAATTTTTCTTCAGAATTCATTTTAAGGCCAGGGCAGCCATCCCGTTCAAATATAGAGTGCCCTCCCCCATTTTCCCAGGCCACTTTCATCTAAGAGGAGGTGACATAAAATCAACACGAGCACTTACGGGGCTTTCACACCATAAGCATCAACGTGCATAGTTCGCGCGAGGTTGAGAGCAAGATCAAGCGCATTACGTCATGAGGAAGTAAGTTAGCATGAAGGGATAGTTTAATGAAATGTAGCTAAAGCTGATATATTGTGATGGATTTTTTTTTTTTCTCACCGGGTCGCCACCTCGTCTGTTTATTGGGTAAACATATTCAACCTTCCATGGTTTAATGAAGCAAACGTAACATTTTCGCAGATGGCTGTTGTATCGCTTCAAATTATTCGGCAATGCTGCTGTCTGTCTTCTTTGGAATCAGAATGTGAAATATGTAAATAACGGACAATTTTTTTTTTTTTTTTTTTTCAAACTGTATATCCCTATCACCCATGCCAGTGTTTTCTTGCCCAAGTTCCTGTACATTTTAATTGTGGAGTTGTATAACTTCGGATGCTCGGACAAACAGAATTAACTTTTCCTTTACCGTTGATTGTTGCTGGGACACTTCCGCAGATGTACTCCTGCAAAATCGGCAATGTCACTGGACGCGCTTTGGAGAGGTCAGTGCAATTTGGGGTCAAGGTTCAATGCAGTTGACCTTTGGATGCAAAACTTCGCGGAAAATCAAGCTGCTTCGCGCCGCTTAAAGGTGACATAGAATCAAAAACCATTTTTACCTTGTCTATGTTGAATAACGGTAGTCTACCCGCATTCAAGGAAAATACAAAAAGTGCTAGACATTCTGAACATCTTCGTTTCATAGAAATTCCTCTTTTAAAAATGACCGCCAGAAAACGGGCCAGTCTGAACAACGGATACATATGATGTCACATGTATCTCACTGCCCCCCCACTCTCATTCTGTTTTCTCCCCTTCAAAATAATTTGCATACACGTCTTTATGCAATTCCATTGCTTCCAATCCCTCAGTAAAGACAAGCGTGAGAATTCCAGAGTCATAATCGATTTCCGTGGCACTTGTGGGGAAATTCACCCTAATGCACATGAAACGGATTAACTTATTGCACAAGGACTTAAATTCCGCAAATGAATTTCTTCAGTGCGCTTTGATTGAATACTTGCTGAGTATGGCACAGGAACGTCAATGCGAGAGACTCACTCCGAATGCATAAGCCTTGGCAGCTCTAGTTATTACATTTGGAGGGGAAAAAAAAAAAAAACATTCAAAAATACTTACCATTCAGAAACGTTTAAGTCCAGCCTTTGTTGGACTGGTTCTTCCTCCAATTCAGTGTCCTCATCAGATTCGGGCTCAAACATATAAGGCTGAATCTCTGAATATGCCATAGCTGCATAAAGTTGGTCTGTCCGTTTTTCGAAGCTGGCAAGTGTTTTCCATTTTCCCTACCGCTCTGGGCGAAGTTACATTCTTTTGAGTGGCAGCAAAGCCAGCCAATCAGCGTCAAGTGCTTGCATTTCATAATGAGGTTGCCAGTTAAGCCCAAAAGGTCGCCAAATAGGTGCAAAACAACAAGTTCAAAATCCCCCACCCTAACATAGCTTTTTGAGAGAGGTTTTTAGGAAGCTTCTGAGGCATTACAGACCCAACCAAAATTTTGTTGTCTATATGTCACATCACAGAACAAGGATAAATACCACGTTCCACCATTCTATGTCACCTTTAAGGTTGCACCACCGTTCAGCCGAGCAGTTTCGCGTCCTTCATTGAAAACAGTGGTCTTGCTGTGCATGATGTCATGATTGCGCGTATGGTGTTAAAGCCCCGTTAGAGTGCATACCTTCACCAAGGTTCAGCAGTCCATCATGTATCTGGTACACATATGATTAGCGTTATGTACCACCACACAAGTAAATGAAAAAAATTCCTGGATCCCGAATTTGATCCTGATGACTCCCACATTGAAATCACTTCTAAATTAGGCCAAGACACACTACTGGTAAAAATTTTATTAAAATCTGTCCATGACTTTTTCTGTAATGTTGCCAACAAACATAGCCTACTTACCCACAAATCAAAGGTAAAATATAACCTCCTTGGCAGAGGTAAAAATACATGTGTAGGCACTTGAACCATGAAGGATGAATGAGGGAAGAAATGGTACATTTTTTAATTAATCCACGCTTTTTCTTGGACATTTGTGAGCAAAACCATGGAAACGCCAGTTACTGCAGCTTGAGTTCAGTGCATCCAAGGTAATTCATCTGGATTGTGTACGCAAATATTTGCCTCACCCAAAAAAAAAAGCCAAAAGCCAATGAGGCTTAGAATTGTGAGCTAGCACTTTTTAGCCCACTTGCTGCTAATAGCGGCTACCTTAAAGACACAGTGATAGCACTAAGTTACATCCTTGTATTAATGCTATTTGTTAATTTGTTGGAGCCCATTTTAACCCCTTAAGCCATAATGTGCCGGGTACCGGGCTTGGCCATTACGCATAATAAATACAGCATGTTTCCTAATCACAACATCATCATGCAGCTTATCCACCTTACGAGAAGAAACTCGGCAAAAAGCTCATGTTGACCATTTTTAGCTCAACCGAACACAGTTCAAGCACCAAGTAAGTAAATAACCGTGTAAAAAAACATAGGATAAAATTATATCAGCGCTGAGTAGCTAGCATTTCTACTGAATTTGTGCTGTGCATACAAACGATACCTCAAATGAAAGAGGAAAGTCCACAGAATCCAACGATATAAGCCTCATCATTTTAAACCGACACCACACTCAAAGAACAGCAGGCATACACTTTACAGTCTACTGAGATGAGCAGAAAAAAAATTCTTACCTTTGATATTTTGTAATAAAAAACTGTTTGAGGGTAAATCTGCGCACGCTTTTGTTTGCCCAATGTGTCCGTGTTATAAGGAAACTGGATCTGCCTGTCTCCAAGTATGTTTTTTTTTTTTTTCCAGGCCATTGCTTCAAAGATCTCAGCTCCTTAGCATTCAGCTTGCTTGCAACATATTTTCCTCTCTGTGATCAGCTTGTGATGCTGTCAGTAAGACTTTGCCGGTAGCCATTTGATTCTATGGATTCTGATGTTTCCAACGAGCTCTAACCCACCTTAATCGCACAAACCTAGCCTGAGCTAGAGCCTTGCGTTCCCAGTGCGTTAAACTGAGTCCATGGGCCATTCGGATATACTTGAATAGCGCGACAATATAAACGCATAACTAGTTTGTTTGTGCCATTTTCCGAATAATTATCCGCTAAGTATGCAACAGTCATTTTCAAAGTCGTTTTCTGACAGAATCTTTGTGCCATTTCGCACGAATACTGAGAGTACAACAGTACAGTTCGTGTTTTCTTGACCCATTCCTTATATGGGCAATTTGACCTGCCATTTTCAGTCAGCTGATGTAGCCTTGTGGTTTGGATGCAGCGCTGGTACAGACTGCCAGGGTTCAAAACCCTGCCTTGGAATATGTTTACTAGGACAATCATCACATTTTTCTTCTATAAATAATTGCTGGGGTTTTTGTTCTTTTTACTTATCGCTACCATTGTTTTTACATTGCCTTTGTATTTATAGTTTCATTTATTTCTTTTTAATAAATCTGCTCCAGTAGAGTCAAACTGCATTTTCTTTGTATGTATCATCTTTGAATGGGAAATTGTATATGCTACAGGACTGGCAGAAATAATAATAAAAAAATATATTTAAAAAATTCTGAAAATTAAAAAGTGGTTGTATTTGGATGGAATGTTTGCCTGTAGTGACATATAAGTGAAATTAAATGAGTTTAACAGTTTAATATCTGAGAAATCTGAAATGGCACACAAGGTACTTGAATTGCCAATTTGGAGAAGCCACCTAGACATTCCTCTCTAATTTTGTTCTGATTTACTTGATCAGAATAAACTTTGGCACAGATAATAATGAGATTCTGTGCTGTAATTTTTTAGAGGTTTCAGACTGCAACTAAGTAAGTTCACGAGGGATAGAAGTAAAACTTTGTTTGGTGCAAAATGAGATCTTTCATTTATACTGTGTTCCATCTTCATTTACTCTGACTCAGTGACATATATACTGATTTTTATACCACGGCAGAAATCCCAAATGGTTTTACCTTTATTATCATACCAAGATTATTCAAATGGACCAAGTAGTTGCAGAGATATACTCATTTCATTTTGGGCTTGCCATTTTTGAACCAGAGGCTCAGGGCTTAAGAGGTTAAGTATCCTGATTAGTCAATAATACTGTATGGCTTATTCAATATTAAGTTGTGCAAATAACTAAAAATGAGCTTAAGCACTTGAAAATTGCCCGCTCCACTGTCCCTGTATTTTCCCAAAATCTTTAACAGTGACAGTCAGGAAAGACTGCAGAAGTAACTTTTTAACAGAAAGCTTGGGGATTACACAGATCATTGTAGGCAATTTTGTTGCGTCAATTTTGCAGAGTTGTAGATTCAGTACTCAAAGCCAAATTGAGGGTAGACGGGCTGATCTTGTGTTCTTTGTTTGCATGTCTAATAGATTGGCCGGCCATGCAAGGGGCCTTTGTTAAAATTCAGGTTTCTAAAGGGATTCCTTTAGCAGAAGTGGTGAGGGGAAGTGGGAGATGGTGTTAAAATGAGAGGATTGAACCGGGCTTAGGTTTAGATGAAGGCTGAATGAGAGCCGGTATTTTTTAGCAGGTCAGACAGGATGAAGATGCTGTGGTACAGAGTAAACATTATCTATTGCCATGTCCATCTTGAAGCCTGAATTCTTATTAACGACTTTGCACAGAAGCCAAATATGGCTATTTATGTGTTACCCTATTTAAGGCTTTATAATTCAAGGTCTGTGTTTTAGGCACCACTGTGCTACATTTTTCATGAGATTCGTCCAAAATTTGGTGTGTGTTATCTAGAAGGCACCTTGAGAGAGTGTCCAAAACATAGTATTGATGGCGTACAGTATGTGCACATGCCATTTAATTGAAATTGATGGCTGCCTTGGGACTGGCTCCTCAAAGATTGCTTGCTATATTAAAGTTAAAATGTACTTAATTGGACTCTGTGAGGTACTATGTCCTCAACATTTGACCCATCTTTGCAAGGATTTGGTCAGACTCCATTCTGCCTGTCTTTTAGAGCGACATTTAGACAAGTGTGAGTTTTTAAGTTACACTTCTGATTTGATTTTTGCCTGTCTAAACCCATCTATATTTTAAGATTTACGCCCCACAAAGAGACAGACTAGTGCCTGGCTAAACCCTTGCATCCTGGTACCATAGGAGCAGCAAGAAGCCAAAGGTGCAGTGCCCAAGGGCCAACTCCAGTTCTTAAACCAGAGTCTGTCAAGAGCACTAGTAGTTGTGTTCCTATAGAGTATGTCTTTCAGGCTTGGGGAAACTGGACCACCCAGAGAAAATCCATGTGTACAGGGGGAGACCGTGCAAACTCCACACTGGGAGGTCCAGGCCGACTTGTTTAAACCTGGAACCTCTTTATTATGAGGCCACTGTGCTAACCACTTTTGCCATCATGCTGCCATTGTAGTCCTAGTAGTTATAGTACGTTGTAGTTGTAGTTTTTGTGTTGTAACTGTAGTTGTTTTTCGTTAAAAAGTAAACCTGCTGAGAAGCCTGGAATAAGAATGTTTAAGCCCTTAGAATCTTGCAACGATGTCAGAATTTCAATAGGATCCAATAAGGCTTGTTTATTGTTGTCTGTGCAGGCTTTGCATGGTCAAAACGTTTGTCACCGTTTACCTGCAGGAAGCTACTTCTCATTATTGATTTAATCTCCTTTAAATGGGTTTTAATAATGGGCAGGAGCTCATTTTGGCCATATGCTTCCACATAATGTAGAAAGTAGTGAAGTCTAGCATTTGCAGCATTTTCTTTCGTTCAGGACTTTATATATGAGACATAATTTACACAATGTGAAATTCTTTGATTAGTTTCCAGACGACTAGAGTTTGAGCCCTGACTGCTGCAGCAACAGCCTGCTTTGTGTTCTCAGCCCCATCTCTCACAAATGAGGAAAATATAAACCTAGTGCAACTGCTGTTTTCTGTATAATGCAGTTATCATGATGGCACTCTTAATTTTTCCTCTCATTACTGCTCAGTAAATTATTTGAGATCCATTTTGAACAGTCATGTTTGTATGCTGCTGGGTTTTTGGTTCCATTTAAAGACTTGCACAAGAGACTACCAGTGCTGGCAACGGACACCTCTTGTCTCTGTAGTCAAAATATCACGTTCTATAATAGAGCATTTTCATTAATAAAAGCTTCAATGGCTGGCTGATTCTAAACCGTCAAAGTCAAGCAACAATATTTGTGTTCTTTGAAATGCATAATTGCCGCCATTTCCAACTTCTCAGATGAGCGTACAATCTAGATTGAGTCTTCCTGGCAGGAGCTTGAAGCTCAGTCCTTTTCAATGATGAGAAATGGCATTTTAGTTTCCAGCAGAGCTCTCCATATAGCCGACTTTCATTATTTCTTCTGTTCTTTTTATTGTTGTTGATGGTCATGGATTGCTTTTTAAAAAATCATTATTCAAAGGCATTGTTTGACGTCACCATTGCTTTCATCTGCCGGGAGTGATCATTGTATTGGCAATAGTATGTTTGATTAAGAACTCTGGAGTATTGCATTGCTCAGTCAAGAGCATTAGAGTGTAGGATTTTCAAGTTCAGACATCTTAATTACAGTTTTGTTAACTGTGCAAGTACAGCAGATCCTTGACTCTGTGGCCCAAGAGTTGAACTTCCAGACTGACTGACAGGAGAATACAGTCATTTCTGTGGCTGGCTTTTGGTTGACTGTTTTCTCTCTCCATCCAAAAGGGACATAGCGGGCGGCATGAACAGGTGACCTTTCTGACCAACAAGCAGAAGATGTCACCGAAGCGGAAGACCGGGCTGGTGGTGGCCGTTGTCTTGACTCTGCTGGTTCTCGCTGCCATTAGTGGCCTTCTGGTCTGGATATTTTTATGTAAGTGCCATTCCCTCACCTCCGCTGTTTCTCAAATCCAGAACTCTGACCCATGGCAAAACTGCTCGAGTTTTTAAACGAGCTACACTAAGTGGGCACCATGATGTGACTGCAAATAATTGTGTGATGGGTGCTGACCTTTTTTTTATAGTGTTGTAAATATTTGCCAAAACTTGATTACTAGTAGCACCATCCAAGGTCTGAGGTCACTCATTAACAATGGTCTAACTGGTGCGGCTTACTAAATAATGCAGTACTTATTTTGTAGAATGAAAGTAGCTTGCTTTTAAGTCCTGGCTTCAAGGGCTGAAATTTTATAGTCACTCCAAGTTTCTCCATTAGAGGTCAAGTTCTTCATTTTAAGGAAGAAAACTTTACCCGTGTGAACAAACAATACTTTTTCTGGGGTACAGTGGTGGACTTTCAATAAAACATTGCTCCTCTGCATACATGTAAGTTTATTTGATCTATTGAACATTAGGCTGTGTTATTTAGAACACTTTTAAAAAATGTATACCTTCCTTTATTTAATGTCTAGCCCACACTCCCAGTGAATGTTAATGTGGCATTTTTTTTGGTTTAAACAAAAAGGTTGAAAGAACACTGTGAAATTCGAGGTCCTACGAACCTAATTCTCTGTGGATATCAGTACATAGCCATTTGCAATCTGAAACCATTTAAAAAAAAAAAAAGGGAAAAAAAAATCAAAACATTGAAAGATCATAAAATATAAAATTGGAAATTATGATACACATTGAGTGCAGTGCTGAATAAGCCAAGGACTCTCGCCCCTCCCTACCCACAATTCCATTTCTGAAGGCTGTTCTTAATTTCATTTTTAGTTAAGAAACTCAGCTGCAGTTCTGAATACATCTAGGAGAGGAGTGAATTCTCCATTTTCTTACAATCAAGCCTGTACAGAAGTATAGCTGGTCAATGCCAGAGTTATGGATGTGACATTTGGAAATCAAATGGCAAGACAAATGGCAAAGAAAAATGTTTTCTCTGATATGATAAAACTATTACTGCATATTGGTGGAGAGGCAAAGGAAATGATTACAAAAATATTGTTAAGTTGGGGGGGAGAGAATCTGCATTATGGATGTGACCCAAAAAGACAGGCCTGTAAGATTCCCAGCTGAACATGAAAATGGCAATTTTGAAAGTATTTGCATGTCATTTTTGTAAGTGGAAAAAGCAGCGTTATGGCTGTGATGCCATTGCATTGTGCCACTCATGTCACTTTTTTAAACTTCATTACAGTGTTCATCCAGCACAGTGATACTTAGAACTAGTAGTTTTGTTAATATAATGGTCCAATTAACTTTACACTCTAAAGTACCATAGCACACAAAGTACTTAAGCAAACATCTAAAACCTTAATTTGGGGAATAAGTAACCTCACTTTTTCATGCTCAGGCTAATTTTACAATGGAATTGCCCAGCTTTAGCATTTATGATTATAAGTCATCCTCAATTAAAGGGCCAAATAAAATGGGAGAAAGTGCATAACTTGGCCTTATCCAACCCTCGTCTGTTGTTTGTGGTGGGCAGCATGACTGTCATTTAGAACGTTGATATAGTGCACCAGATAATGAGTGGGCATCAAGTAGAGTCGAGTTAAGAGGGAGTAAGTTTATTTCGAGCCTAGTGGCTCATCAACCCTTGTTTAACCTCTGCTTCAGTAGCATGAAGCGACCAGGAGTATTGCTACTCCCCATGGATAGGATGGTAGTCCATCGCATGTTACGCCCCCAGCTCATGGTCAGGTTTCCCTGACAATTTGCTAGTACCCAATTATACACCTGGGTGAAGTGAGGCACTGTGGGAGTGAAGTGTTTTGCCCAAGAACACACCGCAAAAGCTGTGGCAAGGACTCAAACTCGGGACCTTTCTGTGCCAAGTCAAACACACTTAACCACTGCGCTATCGCGTATTCCAGAAGTAGAGTGAACTAACCCAAATGAGTTCCAGGTTTTAAATATGCTTGTATGCAAAATTCAGATGAACCAAAGCATGATGAACAGATGAAGCAAATAATGTTAACCATAATGTTGACTCAAGGTCTGGGATGTATTAGATGGTGAGCGTACTGTTGTTATTGTCAACGTGTTGGATGCCAGAGAAATGGGCAAGTGTAAAAACCTGAGCAACTTCAACAAGTGCCTAATTGTTCCTCCAGGAGACTAGTCTGTTCCATCTCTGAAATGGAAAGAGTTTTGGGATGCTCTCTGTCAGCAGTAGTGAATCTGAAGGGCCAGGTTACGCGGTAACGGAGTTAAAAAATTGGTGTATTTTGTATCAGAGCTCCAAAACTAAGTAAGACAGTTACAGTTTAAATGGCTTTGTGTAGGTCTTCCCTAGCATTTCAAAAAACAAAATAGCCAATTTTATTCATTTGATTTATTTTGGGTGAAAACGGAAAAAAATTGGTCGGTAATGGAGGTACAAATTTGTATACAATGAATACAATGCAACCCTGGATCCCAGTATTCAGATATGGATGTTAATTTGATGCGTGCCACTGACAAACATTGCTGCGGACCAGGTACACCCCATCATGGCAAAGATGGCAGTGGTCTCTTTCAGCACTCTGCCACACTGCACAAATGGATTGTGAATGGTTTGTGGAACATGAAGAGTTAAAGGTGTTGCTCTGGTCTTCAAAGTGCCTGAACATTGCGTACTTAAGTATTCTATTCATTGCTTTTACACTTTTGTGCTTCATGATTTCTGCTGAGCATATTTTGAATCCTTAAGTACTCATTGCTTACGTTTTATAGTTATGTTTGTTGCATGCAGTTTGAGTACTCTGAGTACTTTTGTTCTCATAATTTTTCTATTCTGCATAATTTCCCTTATGCCTCCTGCTGCCCTCTTGCCCAGTTAAAAATGCTGAGACTGAGGAGACCGATGACACTGTGACACTGAGCGAGAGGAGGAGCCCGGCCACACGTGTGTACAGTGGGCACATGGAGCTGGCCAACATCGACTACAGCCCGGACCTGGAGGACCCAACCAGCCGCAAGTTCATGGACCTCGCTGATGATATAGAAGAGATAGTGGGTCCAAGTGTCATTCATGATGATTTATATTCTGTCTCTAAACCAGCAGGCCATCAATGAGTGTTCAGTATTTCCATTTATCATATACTTCCTCATAAATATGGGAAATCTGCCCATGTGATACGAGCGTGAGGCACGAGGCTGTATCAGCCCGCCGGGCAAAAGTCCTGTATCACCCGTATCTGCCCACCAGGCAAAATCCCGTATCAGTGGCAGCAACCATTGGCATAGCAACAGTTAAGAGTGTCGTTGGCAACGCATCGCTTCAGACGCTGATTAGACGCTGTCATGGTGGAGAGACTCATTGAAATTTCATGAAATTTCTGAACTGGACTATGTTATAGAAAAGGAGCTCGATGCAGAATTATTTGTGAACAGCATGCGTAATGCTGTGTTTTGCAGCAATATTCATGCGAAGGGCTGTAGTAGAACGTTTCAAGCGTAAGCTATCGTAGAAACGCAAATTTCTTACCTTAATTGAGAAAATCGCTTTTACATGCTAACTAGCTAATTAGCCATTTCATTGACTTGAAAACACCGCTGACTAAAAGCAAATGCTTGCGCTACTGGCCTGTAATGATGACGACAATAACCTAAAATAAATGCTCTGGAAAAAATGCATTGTTAATTCTGGTCAAAATCAGTATATGATAAACAGAACATCATATGCGCATTTTCATATCACACCGTGTATCAACCCTTGACCAGTATCAGCCCGAGAGCGGGGTCTCAGGTTGATACAGCGTGTGATATGAAAATGCCCATATGATTTTCTCTATTTACTGGACATCACACTGGCTCCTCTTTTAATTCAGTGCCACTGCTTTTGGATATTAAGGTCATTGAGCAAATATAGATTGCTCTCACCATCTGGCTATTTAGTTATAAATGTTTTCATTTGATTCATAACTTTTCATTGCTGCTTTCTTTTGAAATGCATAAATTAAAAAAATAAAATGCATGTATATGCGCGTACCGTCACCTTCACAACTATTGGCACCCCTTGAGAGAGATGAATAAAAAGGTGATACAAAATTCACCTTTTGGAGATCTGCCATAAGCTCACACTGAAAAAGTGAGGAAAAATGCAACCTTTGATTGAAGTAAATTTATTTTGGGGGAAATAAGGAAAACCTCACCAAGAAAGCATCATTTTTGATAGATCATTTGTTTTATGGCCTGACAACTCTCTTTTACATTTTCAAATTTATTAAAAAAACATTGTATCCAGTTTGGTACAACTCCCATTTTTTGGAATGTGTCACACTAAAGCCATATGGTCAATTTTAAGTAATTTATTTATAATGTAATAGATAATAAACTTATTTTACGATCACTAGTCAATCGGGAACTGACAGTGGAACACAAAAACAGAGAGGAGTCACTAGATGGCAGAAGGGCACCTTACAGCTGCTGGAGTTTGCTGTAGGAACACCACACTATAAACTACTTAATGCAATGTGCTGTGATGGTCATGTACCTCTGTGTAACTCTGGAGGTCCAGCAGTGTGTCATCAAGGCAAATAGCTCTGTATTGCTCTTGCTTTCAATAACTTCTCCCCTCATATTCTTGTACATGGGTGGTAACGCGTTTGTAATCAAATATAATCTGCTTGGTACTTTGTGGTGTGCTTCTAGTACAGGGATTAAATGCTTAAATTCAGCACTCTCCACCTCTGAATAAGGTTGTTTGTCCATAACTGCAAACACCTCTGTTGTGCTATTCTTTTTTTTTTTTTTTTTTTTTTTAGCACATGTTGAATTTTGTGGACGTTTGGCTTAGTCTGTAACATGCCGTCGGAGATAAGTTAGAGTAGTCACCTTTTACACATACGATTACTCATAGCCTGTTCCCATTTACTTTTTACCCCTCAGCCAAATTTTGGCCAGAGGGGTATTGTCGTCACCTGCGTGTCTGTCTGTCTGTCGTCTGTCCATGACTTTGTCCGGGTCAGTACTCAGCAACTAATGATCGCAGCTTCACCAAATTTGGTATGGTAACTCACTATGACCCATAGATGTGAAACGTCAGGTTTCTTGCTGGATTTGACCTTTGACCTTAGCGCTGTGACCTTCATCGTGGAAATCTTGTCCGGCCAAGTAAAAAGTAACTATTGTTCGTAGCTTCGTCAAATTTGATATGGTAACTCGCGGTGACCCATAGATGTGCAAAATCAGGTTTTTGGCTGGATTGACCTTTGACCTTAGCGCTGTGACCTTGATGCAGGAAGTCTTGTCCAGACCAGCACTCAGTAACTATTGATCATAGCTTCACCAAATTTGGTATGGTAACTCACTGTGACCCATAGATGTGCAATGCCAGGGTTTTGGTTGGATTTGACCTTTGACCTTAGCGCTGTGACCTTCACCGTGGAAATCTTGTCCGGCCAAATACTCAGTAACTATTGATGGCAGCTTCGTCAATTTTGGTATGGTAACTCTCTGTGACCCATAGATGTGCACAGGCCGAGGGGTATTCAGCAACGCATTATGTTCTTGATTTGTAGTCAAACTCTTTAAGTACGACTAATCGACAGAATGATTGGCCAGTTTATATTTCTCCAGCATTACTGTTGCTCATTGCATCTGAACTTGAACTGTGGACAAGTTGGTAGTATGTATATTTATTAGATATGGGCTTACAGATGGCTAACACCGTGCCATTTTAAAGGATGTTAAGACCTTTCCTGCTGCATTCCATGTTTGACCACCATCTTAAGAGGATATTTTCCACTTTGAATCACCCATTTTAAAGATTATGTGGAGTTTATTTTCAGTCATGTTTCATAATCCAGTGAATTAGAGGTTACAATGATGCATGGAATGACTGAGAAAGTTGGTATTTTCTTCAATTACTCAGATTTCAATGCAGTCTTGCATGGAAGCTAAATGTTATTAAGCTTCTTTTGTCATTATCACAGCTTCTTCATTATAGGGTACATATTTGACTGACTTTTTTTGGCGAATAAATTGCTTGATTGTCAATCAGGCTACATGCATGGGAGCCAGCTGAGAGTTGTCCTGTGATAACGGGTGTAGTCACTGTCTGCCCTGATGGCATGTCTCTGCAAATGAGGATGGAAGAGTAACCTTGTGTCAGTGATGTTCATTTTCCAGTCAAATCTATCTGTTTTTAATCCCGGCGACAATGTCTTGCCATATCTGTTTTGCCCGAGGTAGCCTCTATGGTACCCGCGTGTAGCATTGCCTACAAACAGTAGTTTTTCTCTCGAAGACACATTTGTTGTTGACATGACTGACTGGGGTAGACAAAATGTTGCCACACAGGTGACTTCAGGGACGCAGAAGGATTTTCCCGATCCGTTTCTTCACCATCTCTGACTCCAGAGGTGGCCACGGTGTCGAGTTGAAAAGTGAAGCTGCTGGCTATCGGTAAGCCGTGCTGCACAGTCTTTGAAGCGTTTTTTTATTTTCCCCGCTCTGGACACATTCTGCACACGCACACGTAGGTGAGGATAAAGAGAGAAAAGAAATACAGGGAGAATATCCAGTCCTGATTTTGATTTCAAAGGTTGAATTTGAAAGCTCATTTAATTGATCTTTGATTTTGAATCAAAATCTTGACTCCCCTAATATTTACAGATGTATCATCTAAGATAAAGTAAAAAATCACTTGACTTTTATGAATTAGGTGCCAAGTTCACTTGTTGAAGTTCACTTACATGGATTTTTGTTTCTTTTGCAAGTAATTTGTAATTTGCAGTGTCCAGGCGATCCTGGACACTGGATCCTGGATATATTGGCAGTGTTCATGATCCCAGGGATCTTATGTTTACTACAGTACATGCTGCAGACTGTGCTAATGTGCTCTATAATGAATACTACGTTACATTTCATAGTACAGCGTAACCAGTGTATGATGATAATTGTTGTACACTACGCAGTCACATGACCAACAGGTTACTAAGTTCACCTGGGTCACAGGTGGATGTCACATTTGAGTATTTTATACTGCAAGTTACAGTATACTTTGGAATATTTCTGGCCGAATACTGTGAGACAGTATATCGTTAGGGTTTGTCTTTTTTATTCTGACATTTATTTATTTATCTATTTATTTATTTATTATGTAAGGTACTGTGCTGTGCACTACTACTGGTCACTTTTGGCTGCGATCAGTCTTCCAGTTGTTAGAAGTCTGGAATTTGGACACAGGCATTTAGCTTACCGCATTACGTCTTCACGAATCACAGTCAAGTTAATCAGATAGGCTGACAATGAATTTGTTTCAAGTGAAATTGTTTTGGGGCTCCTTATTTTATATTGTTCAGTAAGAAGAGGCTGAAGCAACACATAACAAAGGATTTAGGCCAGTGGGCATGCAAAATAAGCTACTAATGATCAACAGTCTTACATAGTTGCACTGCACAACCATTACAGGCCTACACCTAGGCAAAAAAGCAGTCGGACCTCTGTTTAGTTTTGGAGGCCTATCCTCTAATCTTACTCTGGAAACCAAAAAAGAACAGTAAAGGCGTTGGCTGACTGCATGCTTTGGTGTTTCACTGATGTTAAGATTTGTGTGGGAAGGGATACACACAATTGTTGAAACAAGGAAACAGTACTTCAAATTGCAGTACTAAACACTACTTTTTTAAAACTGTTGCTACTTTTCAGCAGGTGTATATCTACACAACATCTTGTTATTTCCTTGATTTCCTTGAAGCTAATTCCACAATCCAATTAGACTGCACCACTGCTGAATGAATGATATAATCTCACTGTCAATGACATTAAGCAATAGCCAGGTCTCCTTTCTGCAGATTTCAGTCACGTAGTTTATTTCATGAGACATTACCCCGTCTATCTGGTCACTTTACATTGCATTACAATTTCTTAGCAGACGCCCTTATCCAGAGCGACATACAAAAGTGCAAGAGATCGGTACAAAAGTGCAGAGCTCCTAGGAGACGATTACAATGCTAACAGTAAAAGTGACCGAGAACACATTCCATTGTTACAGGTCTAGACTAATAGTTAAACACCAAATATGCTGATAAAAAAGATCAAGTAAAGGGCAACAAAATCAAGTAAAGGGCAATAAAATCAAGAAAAAGGGCAACAAAAACAAGTGCTACAAAGTCAAGCGCAACAAAATCAAGTAAAGGCCAACAAAATCTAGTGCAACAAAGTCAAGTAAAAGGGCAACAAGACCAAGTGCAACAAAGTCAAGCGCAACAAAATCAAGTAAAAAGGCAATAAAATTAAGTGCAACAAAGTCAGGTGCAACAAAATCAAGTAAAAGGGCACCAAAATCAAGTGCAACAAAATCAAGTAAAAGGGCACCAAAATCAAGTGCAACAAAATCGAGGAAAAGGGCAACAAAATCAAGTAAAAGTGCAACAAAATCAAGTGCAACAGAATCGAGGAAAAGGGCAACAAAATCAAGTAAAAGGGCAACAAAATTGAGTAAAAGGGCAACAAAGCAATGTGGGATGTAATGACAGGATTCAGGGCAGTGGAGTAGGGGAAAGGTGAAGCCTGAAGAGGTGGGTTTTCAGGCTGTGCTTGAAGGAGCTCAAGAATTCTGACGTTCGGACCTCGATAGGTAGATTATTCCAACAACGAGGAACCAGGACAGACAGCAGCCTTGAGCGGGAAGGGCAGGAGCGGAGAGGGGGTGGAGCCAGGCGACCAGAAGTAGCAGAGTGGAGAGCTCTGGCAGGCGTGTATGGTCTGAACAGTCTCTGGATGTATGCTGGAGCTGTTTCGTTGACTCCCTGGTAGGCAAGCACCAATGTCTTAAATTTGATGCGAGCGCGACAGGCAGGCATTGGAGCCTTGTGAGCAGGGGGGTGACGTGGGAGTGTCTCGGGAGGTTGTGAACCAGGTGGGCTGCAGCGTTCTGGATGAGCTGCAGAGGTCTGATGGCAGATGCTGGGAGGCCGGCGAGGAGGGAGTTGCAGTAGTCCAGGTGGGAGAGGATCAGCACTTGGACCAGGAGCTGTGTTGAACAGCTGGTGAGGAAGGGCCGGATTCTACGGATGTTGTAGAGGAAGAACCTGCAGGTCCGGGTCACTGCTGCAATGTTCGCAGCAGAGGAGAGCCTGTCGTCAAACAGGACCCCAAGGTTCTTCATACTCAGTGAGGGGGAGATGGTGGTTTCCCCCAGGGTGATGGTCAGGTCCAGAGGGGGGGAGGATGGAGCAGGGATGTAGATCATCTCTGTCTTGCTTGGGTTGAGCTTCAGGTGATGGTTGTCCATCCGCTCCGGATGTCTTGCAGGCAGGTGGAGATGCGGGTGGAGACCTGCACATCAGAGGGGGGAAAAGAGAGAAAAGTTGAGTGTCGTCAGCATAAAAATGATACGAAAAACCAGGAGCAGAAATGACAGAACTGAGAGACTGGATATAAAGAGAGAAGAGGAGTGGACCAAGAACTGGGCCTTGGGGGACGCCTGTGGTAAGGGGGTGAGGTGTTGATACTTCACCAGCCCAGGCAACCTGGTAGGAACGACCGGAGAGGTCGACTTCAACCAGATGAGGGCTGTACCACAGATTCCCAGTGCAGATGGGGAAGACAGGAGGATGGAGTGGTCGACAGTGTCGAATGAGAGGTCGAGGAGGATCAGGATGGATGAGAGGGAGGCGGCACGTGCAGCGTGAAGTGCCTCGCTGACAGAGATGATACTTCCCTTATATAGTAAACCATTTTACTCTGAGCATGGCCGTTGCATATTACAGTGCAGCCACTGTCCTCCAAACTAATTTATTGTGAATTCAGTTTGTTGGTAGTGATAAAAACAGAAATAGTTGTTGTCTTTCTGCCAATGGCAAAAACGGTAATGCCTCTTGGAATTGCTTCAGGTTAAGCAAAAAGTTGTCTATTGCCACTTTGAAACAGACCAGCATCTAAAGATATTGCTAGGCTATTCATCAGCCAAATATCCATTTTCATATTTTAACCAACCATGTCAGTATCTTCAAGCAGCATTTTTTTATCGCTATGAGAGTTCCATAATGCTCTTCCATGTGTTTGTTTTTCAGTTGCTTTATGATTCCCCAAAATATAAAGCTACCTTATCAAGTTTCATCAGGTACTGTAGCTGTTTAAATGTCATTTTAGGAAGCTACCAAGTTCTGCAAATAATATTGTCCCCAATTCGTGTGTTCTTCAGTGAGATGCAAGCGAAGTGTTCCTCACCTTTCATTTAAAGGGCAGCGCCAGATTCTGTACAAATGCTAAGACTACCAATTGCAAGATATTTACGCAATTATGTATTTCTTATAAACATTAGACAGAGTTGAATATAACACTACCGTGACTTTAAAAATTTAAATAAATATGGGAACTACTGTAGTATGTGTTTTGGAGTCTGTCGTAGTCAACAGATTAGAAATGCAGTAAGCTTGTATTTTCAAGAAATAATTATACTCAAAAGTGTTCAAGCATCAAATGATGTGTTGTAATTTTTTGAATATAGCAGAGGGTGAATGGACTCTACAAATAATTCCTTTTTGATTTTATTTGATTTTTCTGTAATGTGCCAATTTTTTTGGTATTATGGTTGTGTGGGCATGTGTGTGTGTTTGTAAGTGTGTGTGAGTGCGCGTGTTTGTCTGTGCACTTGCATGTACTCGGGCAAAAAAAAAAATGGCCAAGCACAAAATGGAAAAATATTATGCTTTCAATGGTCTGAACAACAAGTCAGTGATCAGAATATCAGCAAAGATTGAACATATGCTCTTCTCTGACCCCTCTTTACCACCATTTGCTTCTGCTACAGTGAACTGTTTTGGAGGAAAAGCTGGAAACTGCTTCATTGTGAAGATGAAGCCACGTTACAGTGAAAAGTCAAGTGTTTGAATTACAGCTGAGTATTGCAGAAGGGCTTGGTTCCCTCAACTGAGAAGTTGTTTTCGAAAGAGCAATGATCTGACATTATTTGCTAACTCTTCCTTTTGTTAAAAAAAAAAAAAATGTTTACCCATAAGGCTTAAACATTTTAAGAAATTTAGGGGAAAAGCTGCCAAGTACTGTCTCTTTATCTGTTTGTTTTATTCTTGGTAATTTCCTGACCATTATTTGTTGCTAAGACCATTGAAAGCTTGATATTTTGTTAATTTGGGCCTGGCATATTTTTTAACTGAGGAGTGTACACCCGTGAGCCAAAATATTATGACCGCCTGCCAAATACGAAATTGGCTCTTTGTCTGCCTCAAAAACAGCTCTGTCAAATTGAGATCCACAGGAATGCCCAAAACGCAGGATTTCCCAGCGGAACATCTCGCAGAGCATCACATTCTCTCTACTACTTTGTCTTCCCACGGAGCATCCTGCTGCCATCCTTTCCTTAAGGAAACTGTGCACACATACATAATGTTAATGTACATGATGTAAATGAAACCTGGACTGGACAGAACAGGCAACCTTCTTCCATTGCTCCACTGGGTAGTTGCAGTGCTTGCAAGCCCATTGTAGGCACTCTTGACTGTCGACAGGTGTGCCATATTGGCCATTTTGTCGATTCAGACCAGACCGAATAGGCTTCGTTACTCTTGTGTGTCATGGAGTTCTGGCCTCTCAGCACCGTGTCTTCATTCGTGGTTTGTCTCCCCTCAGGCATTTGTAGGTAGCTACTTGCCACTGCTGACTGGGAGCACCCAGGAGGCCTTGGTGCATCAAAGATGCACTGATCCAGACATCTGGCCATAAAGATTTAAATCTCCCTTTAAGTCAAAGTCGCTCAGGTGCCATTGCTCCTGCATTCAACGCATCAACGACAAGAACTGACTTTTCATTTACCATTGGGTTTGTTCACAGACCTTGACATGCACCATTGTCACGAGATTATCAACGTTAGTCACGTTGTTTGTGAGGGGTCATAATATTTGAGGCGGAACATCTCTGTGCTGGTCCATTGAGTCCCGTTTTCTTCTAAATCATGTGCCTGATACATTTGCACCATTTACCTGGAGAAGAGGTGGCACCAAGATGCACTTTTGGAGGAAGATGAGCTGGTTAAGGGAGCGTGATGCTCTGTAAAACCCTCGGTCCAGGCATTCATGTGGACATCAATGTGATGGTGCTGTTTCAGCGGCACGTGGAGGACCGTCAGCACATTAGGCATGTGGTCATAATTTTTTGGCTCACCAGTGCATTTATGTATATGAACCGTATAGATATAAAAACAGCTGTAGGGTAAAATGTAAAATTACAAATCCAAATATCGGTTTCTGTTGGAAGATTTGAGGTTGTGTCATGCTGAAGGCATGCAGAAAGTTTTGTCGTTGTGTGGGTGATCAAAGTTGCTAGGTTTTTGAAAGTTGTTTGCCAGATGCTTCTGTAGGTCTAAAATAAAACAGAAAAGCACACCTCCAGTCGCTACAGGGATCACAAATTGCCATTCCAGGAAGATACCGTTCTCATATTTATATTAAAGCAATTTTGCCATGTGTATATTCTACACTGTGACAGAGTTTGCAATAACAGCAGACTGTTGGGCTGCTTCAGAATTCAACAGAAAATGCTGTAGGCATGTCTGTCTAGAATGGTAATGTTATGAAACAGTATTATATTCTTTAGCATTTGCAGTTAATTTAGCCCATAAAAGGTTAAGCCTGGAATGTCTCTTTGCCGTTATGTTAATACTGGTACTTAACTGCACTGCAGGTCTTTTGTTCTTCTCTAACTTCTTGCTGTGTCAATTCCAAAAGAATTGGGACTGTGTGTAAAATGGAAATAAAAACAGCAAGCAGTAATTTTGCAAATCCTCTTTAAACTTTATTAATTTTGTCTTCTGTTGAATAATCTTATAACTCATCAACTTGATTGTTTTTTGAACATAATGGCTATTTTGAAATATGATGTCTGCACATGTTCCAGTGAAGTTGAAACCAGTGCACGTTCACCATGGTGCTGCATTACAACTCCCTTTTAATAACACTCAGCAGTCACTTTGGAACAGGCGACACTAATTGTTAAAGTGTCAAAAAATGGAATTAGTTCTCATTCTTGCCTGATAGAGGACCTCATTTGGTGTACAGTCCAGGGCTCTGTTTTATATTTTGCGCTTCAAAATCCACCGCTAGTGGAGACTGGTCCAAGCTGCAGGCAGGTCAGTCTAGTACTCGCACTCTGTGACTATGAAACCAAGCTGTTGCAATACATGTGGCGCGTGGCTTGGCATTATTCCTATGGAACAAGCAGGCACATCCCTAAAAAAAAAACACAATGTCTGGAAGGCAGCAGATGTTGTTCCAAAATGGCCTTGTACCCTTTTGCATCAATTGTGCTTTTACAGATGTGCTGGTTTCCCATATCGAGAGCACTAACTTAGCCCCAGACCTTCTTCTTTGGGGCGGCATGGCTCAGGAGGTAGAGTGGCTAGGCTAGGAACCGGAGGGTTCCTGGTTTGATCCCCAGCTCCTCCAAAGAGCGTGTCGAAGTGTCCTTGAGCAAGACACTGAACCCCACACTGCTCCTGATGTGCAGGTTGGCGCCTTGCACGGCAGCCTCCGCCATCAGGGTGAATGAGAGGCATAATCGTAAAGCGCTTTGTGTCATCTGACTAGAAAGGCGCTATATAAATGCAGTCCATTTACCATTCCTCTTTGCCACTGAGAACACAATGCACATTATTTCAGAAAAACAACATGAAAGGTGTACTCCTTAAACCACAGCCCTCCTTTCCACTTCAATCCATTTCAGTTGAGTTCAAGCCCACAATTTGTCTTGTCCTGGACGATGTTGCCACAGGGCTTCCACTTTGCGTAGTTAATTTTTTACCTGCATTTCGTGATGCCATGACTAGCTGTGTTCACTGACACTAAAGTATTTACAAGCCCATGTGGACCAGACCATTTCCATTACAAAAGCATTTTGTTTTTTAATGCAGAGCCATCTCAGGGCTTTATGTCCACACACATCCGATATTGGTACTCAGCCTTTTTTATTTACACATTTGCATTGCTCTGGATTCTCGGGATCTTTTCTCAATATGATGGACTATGGATGGTGAAATCCCTAAATTCCGAGCAATTGAACATGGAAAAATATTGTTCTTAAACTGTTAGACTGTTTTTTCATGCAGCTTTTGGCAAAGTGGCTGACATCAAAGCCGTGCCTTTCGTGACTGCTCAATTTATACCCAATTATTATTGAATTTCCTGTCATTCACTGGTTTACCTGCAGCATGTTCCAAACAGTTGCTCTCCTGAAAATTCTGCAATTTTTCAAGGCTTTCCATTCCCGTCCCAATTGTTTCAGAATGTGTTGTTGCCATCAAATTTGGATTTTGCGAATATTCACAAAAAATTAATAAATCTTTAAGTACAACTTGCATTTTCTTTGTGCTATTACATCCGAATGTTGGTAAAAGAGAATTTTAAAATCACTTAATTCTGTTTTTCTGTGCATTTTACTCACGGTCCCAACTCTTGAGGAGCTGAAGTTGTGATTCTATTCAATGTGTCATTTTATAGACAGTGTGGAGGTGGGCATAGAATATAGTTAAAAGACTATCGGAGGGAGCTTGTGAAGAATTAATACCCTCATACAATATGCAAAATTGAGATGCATGATCACTTGCAACATTTTGGTGTTAAGAGCTTTAGAAACAGAAGTTGTATTTTTTAAATGCTAAACTGTGTGCGCTGCAGTATCACTCAATTACACTGGGAGCTAGGGGAGTGATAATTCTGCATTCTTATTCTGCTGGCCCTTGCTCAGTCACAAGAAATTGTTTTTGCGAGGTGGAGCGCTGCGCATTTGCTGTGCTAGATTGACGGTCGATAAGAGTCGTCTTTCTTTTCTGCTTACCAAAGTGGGAAATGGACTCACCAGTTCACTCAGGCCGCTCAGTCCACTGGTTAAGCACGTAGGTTTGCCATTCTTACGGCTTATCTCCCCCTGACACACTGAGCACAATGACTTTAATCTCCATTTGTTCTAATGGCTGCTATGTGGCTGTGAATGTGCAATGTGAGTTTCAGGCAATCGGCAGCTAGAAGTCACTCTTTTAAAGTGCACAGTCAGCAAAATCATTGTAATTGGTGCAGAAGGGTTGAAAAAGGCTGAGTGCTTCTGGTGTTGGGGGCGGGGGAGTTGGATACAGAGAGAGTTAACAATCCTGAAATGCGGTGCTCTTTAGGATGCGCAGTTTTTGCAGTCGGCTGATGGCACTTGGCAATTATGCATGGAAGGGGGTCAGTTAAGAATAACAAGAACAAACTGACACTTGGCAGGTGGGGGATGGGAGGTTTTGGGTTGAAATTAAGGCTCTCAGAGCAGTGCATCATGACATGAGAATGTCTTGCGGTCTGGGATCAAATCTACCGCTGTGTCATTAAACTTTAGCTGGCCGTCATCAAGGTATTTTAATGATATGAATGGAGTAACATGTGGGGGCGCGGAGCTGTGAGTTTTCTCCGCAGCTAATAAAATTACCAAAAATTTCCTTTGTTTAAACCACCCCTATCCTTATTTCAACCTTATCTGGAACAACCGCCCTCCTCTACCTCCCAAAAAAAAAGAGAACCATATTTCAGAGGACAGGACACACTGAACGTTGTTCTTCTTTGGTCTTTACAGTTAGAAGCGACATACAAGAAAGATCCATTCTTCTCCAAGTATTACAGCAAGTCTGTCATTTCTGCCTTCAGGTAAGAGCCCATCACAGGTGCGTATGTGAGCCACAGTCCGCTCCTTCAAGCTGGCTGGGGCTCTCTTGAGTTTTTTGACATGGTTACTGTCACATAAAAGACTCCCTTCAGACTCAAAGTCAGAGGTATAGGTTTTGCAAACACCAGGTGGAAGAGCTTAATCGAAAATCATGTTATTGATGGTGACTTATGAAGCCCATGCTGCCAAAGTATATATTTCACAGTGCCAATAATAGTCACCGTAGTACCTTAAATGGTCATCATTTATGTGACTGAGGAAAATTCAGATAAGCAAGGCCCTTAATTTTGCCCAGTCAAGCTGTACAGTCTGTAATTCATTCTTGGCAAAGCAAGAGACTGATTCAGCCTCCTTCCTGAAGCCACCTGCTGCAGCAATCATTACACTTTATATCATCTTGATTATTTATTAAGCTATTGCTAATTATGTTACATTGTGCAATTTTGTGTCGAGATGGCTATTGACACATTAATTATCCATTTCAATCAGCTGTGTTCACAAAACCGCCGTAATTAACCACTGAAAGTACCAAAATAGAAATGCCTAATAGTCAGCAAAGTACTGCTGAAATGGTTTGCCTCTAATTAATTTTTTTCCAAATATTAATGTTGCTTGTTTAGAGCATACAATAAATGAAAATTTAGTGTCTGGTATCAATATTTAACACTTGCCATCAGAGAAACGTTTATAGCACACTTCAAATTATAACTACCCTGGGAGAAGTAAACCGGTTGTTCTCAAAGAAAAAGCATCCCTTACTAGATGACACAATTTGGCAATTTTGTTGTGTTTACCTTTTGTCTCTGCTTTGAACGCAATGCATTTTGTGGTGAAAACCTGCCATTTTTGTAAACACAATGTTTATATCTCTAAACAGTTAAATATTGTGCACATTTGAACTGTAGAAGGCTTTAGATATGTGTCATCTCCCCTGTCAGAATTCTTCAGCGTTATCAATTCTCTTGACTCCGTAATTCATTGGAATGCACAGAACTCTTATAAATCTCTTCTTATAACCTCCCAGTTATCTTCCTTTGTTTATCTGCAGAGCAAATCTAGAGACTTGCGACCGATTGTGGTTAAATTCCAGAGCTAGAAATAAACCCTGTTGTTCTCACTGAGCCTTTAATGCTTGTTCAGCTCCCTAACTTCTCAGGCTATGTCATTGTTGTTAACAACACTGCAATAAACAAAATGGAGTCTGAGTACTGCGCTCTTGCCAAGGCTGCACAGTGAGTCCCTGTCTTTTTTTCGGGTGCAGTGAAGGGGTGATGGCGTACCACTGGACTCGGTTCGATATTCCGGCATCGGATCTGGAAGACTTGCCAGAGTTCACAGAGGAGCGGGTCATCCAGGTCCTGCGATCTGGGATTCGGCAGGAGGGCAAGCGCAGCGCGCAGACGCTAATCATTAGGGACGTCACTGCCTCTGGTGAGTGCTACTGAGAAGGGAGTCATGGGGCAAACTCTTAGCTCTCGACTGTTGCCTCATAATCGCTTGTTCAGATGGACACTGTATAGGTATAAAAAATAATAATATTTTGATGTTTATTATTATCATTGAGTAGAAGAAGTAGCAGCAGACAGTTGTATTAGTATTTTTACATTATTAGTATTATGTATTGATATTAGTATTTTACATAATGGGGGTGGTGTTGTATTTATACTTTTCATTTAATTGATGTACATTGTCTTTCAATTACTCACGAGTTCTGTTATTTCCTTACATTGTGGCCACTGTTAACACTTATGAATGGTAACCTGTGCCTTGGCTTTGCTTTACTTTCTATGGGTATCTCCCTCCGCCAACGCACTCTGTGTTGGATGACCCCTTTAGATGCTAACCTGCTGTGATATACGATGATTGAATGTGGCTGTTAACGTTATTTGATGGCCCTGTCATTGTGTGAAGCAAGGCTATGTGGGCCATTATGTTAAATCAGGGGGGAATAGTGCAAGAAAAGCATAAACCCGTGAACTTTATAGCTGTCTATCATTTCAATCAGGCTGCTGACTCTCCTGAATCTCATTCCCTCCCTCTCTCCTTCCCTCTCTTTCTCCCTCCCTCCCCCACCCTCGTTCTTTCCATTTCAGCCACGGACCCAAGAATGGCCAGAAACCCGAGAGCGAGTCAGTATGCGTGCATTACATCGATCTGAATCCTTCAGGCCTCTATGTTGTTTGACAGGCCTCTCTTGCTTGCTGTGAGGCAAAAAGCAGAGTTTTCCCTTCACTAATTTCCTGTTGCAGTCAAGGCAGCGTTCATTTTTCTTTGAGGATTTTTCCATACAGCCACACTGGTGTAAATTACAATTGCTTTTAATTGCATATGATGTACTTGCCTCAACAGAATGTTGATGATGTGGGAGTGTGGGCTCAAGTGCTGTTAATTTTTTCAATTAGGTATGGTGCTTTGAGAGGGAAAGATACCCCTTTCACAAACTGTAACTGCCAGATGGCGGAGGGGGTGATTTTCAGCATTTGGTGCTTGGATATTTTGTTCAGCAACCCTTTAAATTATGAATTGGCAACACCCTCCTATGCTAACATAGTCATGGCGTATAGAACATTGAACACAGTGCGTGTATGTGCGCTACAACTGTGGGACATAATTTATAGTAATCCTTTGTCTCTCCAAATTTTTTAGGAAGTTAAATCAAAGTGCTCTTCTGATAGCAATTCTGGTCTTAATGCCGGGGAAATTTCCAGGGTCCCACTTTACCAGAGAGACTGATCCTCTTTTGTGTTCCCAGAGGAGTGCTTTTTCAAACTGGAGGCCACAGACAAGATACAGACTATCAAGTCTCCGGGATACCCTAAGTCATACCCCCCGAAAACACGCTGCCAGTGGCAGATTCGCGCCCCTGAGGACACCGCCATACACATGAAGTTCCCCTTTTTCCATGTTGAGGATGACTGCTCCAACGACTTTGTCTACATACACGATTCACTCAGCCCTGACGAGTCTCAGGCCATCACCAAGTGAGTGGAGTAATGACTCCTAAATGAGTCACGCAGCACTAGGCGAAATGTGGCACTTTTGTAACTGCGTACTGTGTGTTGCTCGTCTATTAAGTGTACAGTTGACTCAGGATAATTCATGCAGTATTTTGAAAAGTTCCACTCGGTCCATTCTCAAAGATTATAATAAGAAGGAAAAAATTATGAATGAACACCATTCAAAATTATAATCCAGGCTATCAAAGTGGCACATTATCTCAGCATTAAAAGGAGTACTATTATGCTAGAACATTCCAAATGTACAAAGGGCCGTAACACTGTTAAAAACACTTAAAAATGCAGTTCAAAGAAATTAGTCTAGATGAGTCATAGAAGAAAAAGGACTTTAGATTGTAGTCATGATAGTTGCATTTTCCAAGCTGATCATTTGTCGCTGTAGGACTATACCTTTGTAGTGGATGGTGTCGCTTTTTTCTGTTATTAGTGTGTGTTCAAGCCAGTTGTAAAACATGCTGCTATCACAGCGATCGGGTAGTAAAGAGAGTGAAAACGCACGTTTAATCCAGTGTAGTACATTTTATTTGACTGTGAAAACCTGTCTTGACTTGTCTCATGGGACAAGTTGAGAAAAGTTTTGACTATTCATGCATTGCTCCATTGCCTTTCTTTATGGCGAAAGCCCATTCAAAAATTATCTGCAGGGTTTTTTACTTATTATCAGAGGTGGAAATTCCAAGATGGAAAAAGTAAAATTCCTCTGCTGTATTCTATTCCAACCAGCTGGATTTGCAAAGTTTTCTTCAGCTGGGAGGGAGAACTAACTGGTGACAGCTGCCTGATTTTGTGGGTTGGAGAAATAGCTGGTCAGACTTTTACTTTCTCACCCCTTTACTTTCCACCTGTTTATATAATGCTCCACGACAGTGAAACCTGTATGTATCTATGCAATGAGGCTTCTTCATGGGTACATCATGGGTGTCACCATGATCATGGTGAACTGAGCAACCCCAATCCAACTAGGGTGTGGATGGTTTCCAGCTTGACAGGTTTTCCCCATGCCTGGGACGAGGCGACCCCAGAGGACCTGCCCCGCCCTTCACCTCACCTCGCCCCAACCCACACATGCACCCTATTCCCCTGATAAAGATACAAGAGACATTCTCTTACATTATATATAATGACTGTTAACAGCCAGTTTTTCTAAGATTCGCCTGGTTCATGATGCATCATGGTCATGGATTTTTTTGATTCTTTGGTATGTTGTAGGTACATGTCTCAAATGGCAAAATCCAGATTTTTAGGTCTCAATACTCAAAATACTTCATTTCTAGGACCCCCAGAAACTTTGGTGGTTAATCAGCCCTTGAAAGAAAACTGACTTCTAGGAGTTTATATCTCAGTGCGTCCACGACAGCCCAGACTCATTTTCATGGATGTGTGTCTACAATTAAAGGTTTTCCAGAAAACATTAAAATTTCCATCGGGAGTTAAGGGCACAGCTGATAGGGGACGCTTCAATCAGCTACCCAAGCCAACACAACCCATTTTTTATCAGAGATTTACAGGCTGCGCCCTCAGCAGCCAAACATGTTTTATACATAATATGACAGTTTAGTTACCCCTCTACCTAATTAAGATAAATTCGGGTTTGGCTGTTTCGGGCGCATGGATATAGAGGGCACTCTTTATGGTCACAACGCAGTTTTTGCCTAACTTTGAGCTGAAATATCTCCATGCGCCCTCAACAGATTATCATGCAATTTTCTTTATTATGTTGTTTATTATGTCCAATATGTTTTATTAAGATCACTTTGGAGTTCCGTCATTTTAACCCTTTTACAACCTCATTCTGTGACGTGGTTGAGAGAAATTATAAACTGGTGATGTGAAGTTTTTCAGGCCTGTTTTTTTTTTTTTTATGTTTGTGGATAAATGATCTGCCATTTACCTCGTACCTTCAACATATCAAAGAATTAGGAAAATCTGTGACTATAATGCATCACCCCTAATGCATCACTGGGTGAATCTTAGAAAAACTGACTCCTTAAGGGGCCTTCCCAGGCTCTTTTTTCAATTTTTCTCTTCTTTTTGCCATTTAAGGTTCACGAAGATGTGTATTTTAAGAAAATCAAAACATTTTGTCATTAATTTCATCAATTTTTTAAAAAATGACTTTTTTTTTAAGCTCTCCCGCCTCAAATAATTTTATGTCTGGTGACTTTCAACGCCTGTGACGCTGATAACTTTTTATCTTTCAACCAAATTGCCTCAAATTTTGACTGTAGACTTGTTGTTTATTTCTGTATGCAATCAGGTTGGCTTTTTGGCAAAGGTATCAATTTTATGGGAGTGTTTGTGTCATCAAACTGACCCATTTGAGGAATTGTTTTTAGAAAAACCATTTGAAAAAAATAAATACACAATATGTAGAAAAATCCTCATGTGATTGCATAGATATGACATATATGTAACAGTAAAAAAAAAAAAAATTAAATGATTTGGTTGGGTGGTTAGGGAGTAAGGCTTTCCACAGTACGGTCTGTGATCTTGCTTATTAACGTCAATTCCATGGTAACAAAGTAAATAAAAACCAATGGAATGGTACATTGTTGTGTTGAACAAATAAACTGTAGTGATATTATACCCATATCTGTGCTGGAACAAGGTAAATCAAATGCACCTCGGAAGGCCCCTTAATAAACAACCTTTGTTTTTCAGTCAATCTTTCAAATATACATATATTAAACAGATACAGGTCGTGCTGCATATTCCATGCGCAGGGACTTATATACACAGTAGTATTGAGCAATCAGAACCAAGTACTAATAGTTCCAGTGTCTTTTGTGTTTGTTGGTGTTTACATGTTTAGGTTTGAACTCCAGATGCAAGCCGTTTGTCAAACTTTAATCAGTCCCTCCAGCATGTCGTGGGCTTTTTTTAGGGATTGATGTGGCCTAAAATGCCTGATTTTGCGGCAGCTTTTTCAAAACGTCGCAATGAAAGTTGCAATGTTTTGAGGCTTTATTCCAAGGCCACGCAAAATTTGCATGGGTCGGTTGAATTTGTGTTAATAGTTACGATCGCGACATTGCAACTTCCTGGAGGGACTGTTTAATGGAAGCATAGATGAGATGATGACTGTTTAATCATAGATTAGGTCTTTAATATCCTGTTTCTGGGAAAGTTGTAGAAAGGCTACTATATGAGATTGTGTGGAGGGAAATTGTCTAATTAATTTATTAGAATTAACAGTGGTTAAGTGTGCTTGACTTTGGATCAAAAGGTCCTGAGTTCAAGTCCTTGCCACGGCTGTCGTGGTGTGGTTTTGGGCAAAACACTTCACTCCCACAGCGCCCTACTCCACGCAGCTGTATAATTAGTTACCAGCAAATTGTCAGGGAAACCTGACTAAGCTGGGGGGTAACCTGCAATGGACTAGCATCCTGTCCAGAGGGAGCAGCAATACTCCTAGTCGCTTCATGCTACAGGAACTGGAGTTAAGCACCTGCCTGATGAGCCACATGGGCTCGGGACAGACTTTGCCATTCTACTTCAAGATGGAATTTCAAGAAATTTCATTTAGTGGCCGTCAATGCAATCTCATATTTTAGCCACCGTCTTTGATGCAAGGCTAATTGTCGTAATCATTATTGGCAAGGCAGCTAATTGTTAGCCTATTAGCTCAGTAAATTAATTCAATCAATTGCCCGATTCTTAATCGGAAGCATGTTGAGAGTTAACCTGCATTATGGTCATGTCACTGGTTGTACAAAGAGTTTAATTTTTACTCAGACCAAACTTGCGGACTTGAGTTGGCAAAACCGCATTTTAAAAAGCGTTTGCTTAGGCATATCTAAGCCGATCAGACACTGACGCAGAAAAAAAATATGTACCGTTTTGTGAGCTACGGGAATTCAGAAGGTTCGAAAGACATTGACGTTTTGTGTCACCACTAGTGTGGATAGGAAAATGCTTGATAACTATAGGAATGAACAATAATGCCAGATGAGGGGAAATAGCCACAGATTGATCCTCGCAACTTAATTAACATATAGTTGTTAATCAAGAGACATACTGTAAATGGGAAGGGGTTTAGGGAAGTTATGCACTTTCAGGCGAGCTGAGTGCAGGGCTTATAATAACTCAGATTGCACGTCCCGGCTGGAAAAGGTTAAGCATGCCTGAAATCTGGTCATCAGTGGCTGCGCTGTGTGTTTAACTGTGTTGCCTTGCAGTAGAGATCCTCATTGGTCACATTATAATCATTTTGTCCACTTCACATCTTTTTAAAAATTTGGTCTTAAAATCCCTTTAACCTCTCTTTTCCTTTCTCTTTTTCTTTTCTCCTGTCTTTTCTGTGCTCCTGATTATTGGCGGCTGGCCATTTTGACAGTTCACACTCAAAAGAGGAGGGCAGGGGTTAGGCAATATAACTTTTGTAATAAGCGAAACTTTGTGTAATAGGCTAAACCATTTTTGCTTGGAGGGAAAGTAAAAATGTTTTTGACCGCTTTGTCAAAGAAAATTTGTGAAATAATAAAGCACAAGCGCTAAATGTGACATAAATACCTTTTTTTTTTTTTTTTTTTTCTTTTTTTTCTTTTGGGAAAAAAAAGCACATTTTGACAAATTATTCCATCAGATGTTTTAACTGTCAGAGGCTCCATTGACCCAGGGCCCGGGGCAACTGACTTGGTTGTCCCCCCTCATCGGCGGGCCTTGTTTCCTGCCTCGAACTCCACCTGACCTCACCTCTCATCCCCTCATCTGGCTCCTTCTAGAGTCCCACAGTCCAGGATGTTAATGGTACTCATGGTGCAGTACGGTTCCTGTGCAATTTTAAAGGCGAGGAGAGATCACTCCAATTATTGAGTTGGTTGACTTTTGAACTGTTCATGGCTCTTTAGAGAATGTTTTTCTTCATGTTGAAACTTTTAATTATCTTTGAAAGCTTGTTTATCTCACGGAATTGTTTTACAGGTGACTAAGGCACAGCATTGCACATTCAGAAATACTGCACATTTTATGTTGTGTGCGTGCGTGTTAGCTATTAAGAAGAAATGAGAAACAATACTGTAACTCTGCTGAAAACGCATCAGTGCCTTGTCTCCCTCTCCTTTGCCGTTGGAAATTACATATTCATTTCAGTTCCCGCCACACCTTCGCTTCTGGGCCCTTTTTGACGATTGAGTGCTCTGGGAGGACTTCTTTTCAAATCGACGTTCCCAGCCTACGATCGCCCGCCCGTCAGTAATTGCAGCCGTGATATTGGGATTTTTACAAACTGCCACTCCCTCGACTGTGAATCACGCATAGCCTCAGGCAATTTTAAGCTCAAAACTCAACGCGGAGCAAAGGCATGCTGCTAGCCGTTGCATAAAATTTTCATGCAGCAGTTTGGCTGATGCTTTTATCCAAGGTGACACCAGGTTTATGATAGCGATAATGCGATGCTTTACAGCGGTGCAGTGGGGCAGGTGAATGCTCGGCCCTTCCAGCCCTCCCCGTCCATGGTTCCAAGAGCTTGAGGCCATCGGCAGCCCGTAATATTTATGGCGACGGGCCTGTCTGACTTCGAGGCATGACGCGGATGGCTTTGTAGACCAGGACTGAGGAATAATCTCTCACATTGCATGTATTTGCCTGCTGAACTGTGTTTCCCGTTAGCAGAGCACGTGGCTCATTTCTCCGTGGTTATGTGTTTGATCCCTAGAGGGTTGCTTTGATTCGATCTGAGCTAATTAATTGGCTAATTAAATGGATGAGTTGCTCAGTTTGATGAGTTGGAACTTTTGTCCTTTCTTATTATCAAAAGCCATAGCTCCAAAGGTGTCCATAAAAATCACCTGGATTGTGGATTGAAGGGGGTGGAATGTCCCCAGAGCCAACTTCTTTTGCATGCGACTCTGGTGTATGGGATGATGGGTATGGTTGGGGCACTGTGCAGCAAGCCTCTGTGGATGCTTATTTTTTAGCTAAAAGTAATCATTGTTGCTATACCTACTGATCTGGTTACTTTCAGGATTTTCAGAATCGGTGTTCATTATATTTTTTTCAACCCTTTTTTTAACATTTCTCAACCCCTGTTCCATCTTTTTTGGGCTGTTATATGGGGATCACAAAACGTGCATCTACAAAGATCAATAAAGTAAAGGTGATATCTTTAAAATAATTTATTTGTGCCGTGTTCAATTGAGTAGATGGGAAAAGAGAGTTTTCAAATGACATCTTTTTGTTTTCATTTGTACATTACACATAATCCCAAATTTTTCCATCTGGCGTTCTATAGCAGTCTGTGCTTGTCTGAATGGACCCCTGCTCCTTTCAACAGGCAGTGTGGCCAGAGGCCTCCCACTAACCCCCTGGAGGTGGTGTCCTCCAGTAACATCATGCTGGTGAACCTCATCTCAGACGGCGGGATTCAGCGGCCTGGTTTCAAAGGGGAGTACTCTGTCATCCCCATAACCACAGGTAGGAACCCCCCCATTTTTAACCTTAATTTAATAATGCCTAAGTTACAATAACTGAGCACCACATTCAAATGCCTTGCCTTGAAACTAGACCTAGTCCTAACCATATCTCCAGTTGTAACCTTGGACCTAAACCTCACCCTGGGCCCAGAATTAAGTCCTCGCCTTTCAGGTGCAAGCACTAGTGCACCCAAAGCATGAAGATGCTCATACCAGTACTGAAATATTTTACAAATGTGAGCAACCACATAAACTCAGACCCGCGTTCTGGACTTGACTGGTGACATCAATGATACCCATTAGCAACTAGTGGTGGGTATTTCTGATCGTCTGAACCTGGTCAGCTCTAATCAGTAAACACTACCAGTGTATTGTCTTACATTTGCCATGGAATCTGTGCAGCTGAAGGCGCCTATGTGGAGTTTATTCTTCATGCAGGAGCATCTTTTTGGAATCTGTGTAGGTGCACTTCTTCCTTTTAGCAATTCCTCCTTCTGGTCATGTGATTGACCATTGCAATTTTTTGACATGTGATTGCTGTCTTTCAAATGTTGATGAATTGTCTGGATGACAAATGAAAGTGAGGGATTTTTTTTGTCATTACATGAAATGATGCCAGACATGTCAGCTTTAGTTTCCCTTTTGAGTTTATTTGGCTGAGAAGCCTCCCTCGAAACAATCTGTCGACCTGCATTGCAGCTGCTAAGCTGATCAATGCCGGAGTCATGTTGCAACCACTTTTCAACCTGTAACAGACCTGTGTTTTGTACTCCAATAACCAATGTCAAAAAATGTTCATTACGTTCAATGGACTAATTAACATAATATTGACGTCCGAAACTGGTGTTGATTAAATTTTGATTGATTAGATAAATGGACACCACTTTGTGATGCAACTACATCCTGATGCTGCCATAAACTCAAGGTTCTTTCGTTCATGGATTACAATGCATGCTGTCAACAGCAGTATTTTTTATTTTTCCATTTACCTTATAATGGAGTGATTCTTGCGATCAGATTATTGCAATTAATCTTTTTTTTTTTTTTAATTATTATGTCTCCCCCATCCCCCCCGAAGAGAGAGGGAGGACGTATTGTTTTAGGCTCAGTTCCCGTTCGCGTGCGTGTTTGCTTTCGCGTTGGCGTCGGCATTCCCACTTCATTTTCGGAGCGTAACTTCAAAACCGTTTGCATTATCTTGACGAAACTTTGAATACTAGCTACTGGGTCATTCCACGCCAAACTGAAGAGGGCTCCTGCCCTTCCCCCCTCTGATTTCCGTGAAACCTATTTTAAGAATAGCCCTTGGGACCAATAGTGAGTTGCCTAAATTTCAGCGGCAACGCTGCAATAGTTTTTGAGATACACGCCTTTGAAATTTGCCGATCACGCCCATAGTGCCATTTTGCTTGATCCCAGGCCAATGTTTAGAGGGCCGTATCAGTGCAATTCGCTAAATCTGGTCCTACCTATGACAATACATTGTTGGCTTTTGGAATTCAACATCAGAAATTTTGTCGGCTGTGTTATGTTAAAACGAGAATTGTGGAAAATACTAGTTAAATTTGCATACTGACATTTTCCAAAGGATTATCCAGACAGATTTTTTTTTATACAGCATGTTCACGATCTCAAGCCTGTCTTTCTAGTTACACTGTATATAGGTGTGGTAGGTACCAAAATGCGTTGTGACCCTCCAGTCCATTTGGTTTATTAAAATCGAAGGTTTGAAATGTGTCATGTCAGCCAAAATGCTAAATAAGCATATTTTTCAAAGCGGTAAATGGTAATGTCGACAGTTAAAATTTCATTCAAGTAATCTCTTATCCTTTATGTCCATATATACCAAGTTCCATCGACTAGCTGAAACTCCTTCAGGTAAAATTTTGATAGGACAACTATCTTTGATCACAATGAAAATGCTAATTAATCCAAAGGGGTGGCTTTTGATAGTTTTCTACATAAAGCCTTAAAATATCACGGATCGTAAACAGATACATTATATATCGACTTTGTAAGGACCAAAATGCATTTGGCCCCTTGACTCCAGTTTGGCTCGACTAAAACAAAAGTCTGAAATGCACCACATGACCAAAAACCCCAAATATAAATTAAACATCAGATACTACTGAAGTTTACTTCAAACAGTCTGGTTGTACTCCTAAAAAACATATTTACAAAGTTTAACCGAATTGTTCTATCTCCTTTACTAGGAAATTTATGATCTCTCTGTATTACAAATTGTCCAGCGTCATCAATAAAACCCAGAACTATGTATTGATGAAATTCACAAGGATAGTTTTTCCTTGTCGGCGGTTTGTCTACGTTTGTGCTTATCTTTATCACTAGTGAAAATCAAATGCTATCATGACTGAACTCTCACGGGTTTTACATCAGCATCACATGAAAGCCGTTTCATCTGTAGTTCCCCGCGATTAATTAGCAATTTCATTGTGATCAAGGATAGTTGTCCTATCAATTTTTACCTTGGTATACATGGACATAAAGGATAAGAGATTACTTGTATGTGCGCCCCGGTGGCTCATCGGTTAAGTGCGCGTACCGTAAGGCAAAGTCCTTCCCGCAGCAGCCTGGGTTCGAATCCGGCCCAGGCAATTTACTGCATGTCTTCCCCACCTTTCCTGTCTATCTCTACTGCACTGTCAAATAAAGGAGAAAACTCCCAAAAAAATAATCTTTAAAAAAAAAAAAGAGAGATTACTTGTATGAAACTTTTCAGCAAATTTTAACTGTCGATATTACCATTTACCACTTTGAAAAATATGCTAATTTAGCATTTTTGCTGACATAACACATTTCAAACCTTCGATTTTACTAAGCCAAATGGACTGGAGGGTCACAACGCATTTTGGTACCTACCACACCGATATACAGTGTGACTAGAAAGACAGGTTTGAGATCATGAACATGCTGTATAAAAAAATCTGTCTGGAAAATGTCGGTATGCAAATTTAACTAGCATTTTCCACAATTCTCGTTTTATCATAACACAGCCGACAACATTTCTGATGTCGAATTCCAAAAGCCAACAAAGTATTGTCATAGGTAGGAAAAGATTTGGCGAATTGCACTGATACGCACAGACATACGGCCCTCTCAGCATTGGCCTGGGATCAAGCAAAATGGCACTATGGGCGTGGTCGGCAAATTTCAAAGGCGTGTATCTCAAAAAGTATTGCAGCGTTGGCGCTGAAATTTGGGCAACTCATTATTGGTCCTAAGGGCTATTCTTACAAGAGGTTTCACGGAAATCGGAGGGTTAAGACCGGAAGCCCTGTTCAGTTTGTCGTGGAATGACCCTACTCAGGTCCTGAAGTGGTGCTTTTTGGTACGCAACTGTTTGTCCGTCCGTCCGTCTGTTTGGATGCGATCAATTTCTGTTTAGAGAATAACTCCTAAACCGTTTGCATGATCTCAACGAAACTTTGCATACTTACTACTCAGGTCCTGCAGTGCTGCCTTTTGGTATGTGCCTGTCTGTCTGTCCATCTGTCCATCCGTCCGGTAGGTTAGGCAGGGAAGGGGGCTGGGGGGGATGTCTGTTTTTACGAGTAAAAACACATTCTAGTTTTTCACGTTTTTCTCCACTTAACTCCCTTTGAAGTTCTGTGCCTATTGATAGCCATTTGAAAATTCCAAGATATTGCAGACTTTCCTGGGCAAATATTCCCTTAAAGAATGAATGGTGGAATGTAGAGTCCTGTAATATCAGCCTTGAGCAGCCTATCCAGCCCCACCAGGCTCATTAGCTGTATAGTTAACTTGGCAGTTCACCAATTAATGCTTCAATATGGCTGCTTCAAAGTACTTCTAGCTGAATACTGTCAACAGCATTGCCGGTGATGGCAGGGATGGCTTTCGCTATGAGTTGCTGATTTTCATTGATGTATTTAACATTAATTGTTGCTGAACTTGGAAAAGCATCAAAAATAGCACAAGTACACTGCATATAGATAACATTGGCATCTGCTTATTTGCTTGAACCCTTTGATTACCTCAGATTTCATGTCTTGTCAATTATTTGTTGAGTTCTAGAATTTACCTAATGGGTCTGTAAAAAATTAACATTGCAACCTCTGATGGTTGTTTTTTTTAGTTAATCTGGCAGCAGATATATAGACCTCTGTATATCCTCAATGGCAAAACTATTTACAAGCAACCCAATGTTTCTTCTAATTTACCTTAATTAAACTGATAACACAGGAGAAAGTCATAATTATTCTGAAGCTTTGTGTTATGTTGCTCGCGTGACATAAGATAATATGTAAGGGGCCATGTTGTAAAACTGTGCTGTCACATTTCTTTTCCTATACTTTAAGTCACTGCAAGGTAACTACCTTATATTTGGAAAATGTTACTGCAATATACAGTATATTAAACAAGGTCACATTAATATGACTAAGTGTTTTTGTGGGCCCATGAAGTGGATATTTTTTTCCAATGTTGACAGTTTATTATGTGTATTTTAATTAGGCTTTTTTGCTGGATAATGGCATTCATTTCAGTCTAGTAGCGTGTATTTTAAATTGGTGGTCTCACTGAATGCACAAGTTGGTCAGAAGCCTACAGTCCCCAGCCCCTCCACTCCTCCTCACCTCAGTGCCGAATGCATTAGATCAGCATTGAAGTGATTATTACAGATCATAAGTGCAGTTATCTCCTCAGGTGAGGCCCTTGCTTAACCTCATGCACTGTGCTTTCCTCGCTCTCCGTTTATCCAGCCAAGAGCTGTGGAGGCGTTCTCTCTCCGGAGGGAGGAAACTTCAGCTCTCCACATTTCCCCAGTTTCTACCCTCCCGCCCTGGACTGCAAATGGACCATTGAGGTAGCTGTGCCACCTGTACTACATCACAACTCTTCCTTCCATCTGCTCACAATCTGCTCCTCCCCCACCTTCCTCCGTCTATCGTCTTCAGTGACAATGTCATGAAAAATGCGTTCCCCGCTGTCATTACGATATCATTAAGGCAAGTGTGTTTCAGTGAGAATTGGCAGTGACAGCTGCTGTGTCTGGGATTGGCGTAAAACAATTTCATGCAATTAGCTATATTGAATTAACAGAATATCGTAATTACGGTTACTTATCCCGCTACAAAATCTGAGATTGTGTTTGCAGATTGTTGAACTTTATAAATTGTGATGTAGTATACTACAATTTACAATTTCATCATCGGGAAGTTGCTCATTTCTGAGGAGTGCAGTACTTTTCACGGCAGCAGCGTCACTTCATGCTGTGTGCTAGCTGCCGCTTTTCGTCCGCTTAAATTAGAGACTCATTTCTCTATTACCTCAGGCCCTGTGTATTAGCAGAACCAGTGACTGCATGTAAACACGAGGCTCAAACTCATTCCTTAGGTCCCTAAGGGCCAGAAGGTGCGCGTGAAGTTCTCCATGTTCAGGATGAAAGAGCCGGGAGTGGATGTCCGCGTCTGCAACAAGGACTACTTGGAGATGATGGGCAAAAAGTGAGCCTCGCACCTTCAACTGCAGCTAACGGCTCTTTCTTTTCACTGCCATCTGAGCTCTTGTATGTTCCCAAATGTGTCTGCATGTGCACTAGTTTTTGTGTGTGTTTGAAAGTTTAAGCATGAGTCTTTGTCCGTGTGTGCGAGCGCATTCGCGCCAGTCTTTGTGTGCGTGAGTGCGATTGCCCTTCTTTCCTCCCACTGTGTCGGCCAGTGGTATCCCTGCTGGCTGACGATAAGGCGTATTTTTCCTGCCAAATCCACTTCAAGCCCGACCTGCATAGAAAAAAATTGAAAAACTGTTTATGAGCCGCTTGCGATTCCTGTGTTCTCTCTGACAGGTACTGCGGGGAGCGATCTATGCTGGCGCTCACCAGTACCTCCAACAAAATGGACATTGTGTTCCATTCAGATGAGTCCTACGCCGACAAAGGCTTCATGGCGGTGTACAACGCCTACGACCCCAACAATCGTAAGTGCCCCCTCTCGTCTGCGAACTGCACTGTCATTGCGTTCAATTTGGGCAAAAATGGCCGTAAGACCGCAGCTGAGCCGCATTTTTTAGCAGGACGGTGCAGAGTGACCCTGGAAATTGGGAATGTCTGCTTGGCTTAAGTTAGATTGAGGGATGTCACATTCAGCTGTTTCAGTGGTTCTGGGCTTTAAATTTGACCTTGATGAATAGAATTGAGGGTCCTGTAGTGCTGGGCTGAAACAAAAACCTGCTGCTACACGGGCCCCTTTTGCTTGGGAGTGGGGCCCCCTCCTATTTTCATTGGGTTGACTTCAGTTTGAAATAAACTTTATTTTTAATCAACTGAAAGGAAGTTGTTGAAAGGAAACCAGTTGCAAATGAGAAGTGGCTCAATATTTAAGAATGGATTCTTAACTGACACCCCCCCCCCATTCGTTGATCCAGTGATAGATCATGGCTGGTTATGGACAATGGCATTAGTAAAGCAAAGGCATTGCATAACTGAACACTGTCACTGACATTAAGAATCATACACTGAAACATTTCATTGAATGAATGCATATTGCGCTAACTCACTTTATTTGGACCTATCTCAATGGTTGGATGTGTAGATTCTGAGTTCTGATTGGCTTTAAGGTGCTAGCGCTTATGCTCGTTCTGAGGCGGATGAGGCCCATAGAGCTGGCCTGTGCTGCTCAGCAGTATTGACTTGCTGAGCCAGGCAGCCTCACCTGCTGTGCAGTTTTTCATTCCCTTCACTTCTGATGGATACAATTAGTCTTGCATCATCTCTCCCTCCCCATTCCCTCTACGGTCCCTCGCTCTCTCTCTTTCCCCCTCATACTACACCTCACTCTTTCACTCTCGCTCCCTCGCTCTCCATTCCTTCTCTCTCACTTCCTCTTTCTCTCGCATCCCCGCTGGTCCCACTCATTCTTCATCCCTCCCTTTTTCAATCTCAATCTCTATCCGTCACTATTCGCTCATTCTCCTTGCTCTCTTTTTCTCTCTCCCTGTCCCATTCTCTCTCTCTCTCTCTCTCTCTCTCTCTCTCTCTCTTTCTCTCCTCCTCCCAGCTTGCCCTGATCAGTTTGCCTGTGCCTCTGGTATCTGCATTGCCAAAGAGCTGCATTGCGACGGCTGGAACGACTGTGGAGACATGAGCGATGAGTTCCAGTGTGGTGAGTTCTCCCCGCGGTCCGCTCACCCACAAACCCCATTAACCCCCCTCCCCCTGGCCTCGACCGGCCTCTCGGTCCCACCTCCCACTCTATGCCCCGCCGGCCTCCAACTCAAACACAGCTACTGCTACCGCTAACGCCACACGGACCATGAGAATGTGGAGTGGGGCGGAGTCTCCACTGTACTGTCCCCTGGTTCTTTGCCAGCAGTTAATTATAATCTCTTCTTACTGTCTCCCTCTTGGCTCATCATTCACTGTTTCCCACCATCCCTTTCTCTCGCTCTCTCCCTCTCTTCCCCCCCTCTTCCTGTCTTCCTTCATCCCTTTTTTCTCCCCTCCTCCCCATTTCTTCCTTCATTCCCCTCTTCCCATCTGTCTCTATCCCTCTGTCTCCATCCCTCTCTACCCCTGTTCCCCTTCTTTTTCTCCATTTCTCTCATCCTCTCTCCCCATCTCTCTCACTCCTCCACAATTCCCCCTACCCTGCCGTCATCATTCTCCCCACTCTCCCTCCTGTGCCTTTCTCCTCTGTTCTCTTTCTCTTGCAGAATGTGAGAAGGACCAGTTTGCCTGCGCGAATGGGATGTGCAAGCCCAAGTACTGGGTGTGTGATCGCGTCAATGACTGTGGAGACGGGAGCGACGAGAAGCAGTGCAGTAAGAGTGCAGCCTCCTATATACGAACCCCAAGTCCAGTGAAGTTGGGACATTGTGTAAAACGTGATTAAAAACAGAATACAGTGATTTGCAAATCTCATAAACCCATATTTTATTCACAATGGAACATAGACAACGTATCAGATGTTGAAAGTGAGACATTTTACAATTTCATGAAAAATATTTTGAATTTGATGGCAGCAGCACATCTCAAAATAGTTGGGACAGGGCTGTGTTTACCATTGTGTGACATCCCCTCTTCTTTTAACAACAGTCTGTAAACTTCTGGGAAATGAGGAGACCAGTTGCTGGAGTTTTGGGAGAGAAATGTTGTCCATCTCTTGTCAGATGTAGGATTCTACCTGCTCAACAGTCCTGGGTCTTCTTTGCCAGATTTTCCATTTTATGATGCACCAAATGTTTGCTATTGGCGAAAAGTCTGGACTGCAGGCAGGCCATTTCAGCACCTGTACTCTTCTACTGTGAAGCCATGCTGTTGTGATGAATGTAGTATGTGGTTTAGCTTTGTCTTGCTGAAATATGCAAGACCTTCACTAAAAGAGACGGTGTCTGGATGGGACAATATGTTGTAGTAAAACCTCTATATACTATTCAGCATTGATAGTGCCTTTCCAGATCTGTAAGCTGCTCATGCAATAGGCACTAATGCAACCCCAGACCATCAGAGATGCAGGCCTCTGAAGTGTGCGCTGATAACAAGCTGGATAGTCCCTCTCCTCTTCAGACCGCACAATACGGCGTCCGTGGTTTTCAAAAAAGAATTTAAAATTTTGAATGATCTGACCACAGAACAGTCTTCCATTCTGCCTCAGTCCAGTTTAAATGAACTTTGGCCCAGAGAAGACGGCAGCGTTTCTGGATCGTGTTCACATATGGCTTCTTCTTTGCATGATACAGCTTTAGTAGATTGCACGGCAAACTGTGTTCACTGACAATGATTTCTGAAAGTATTCCTGGGCCCATGCAGTGTATTCCAGTGCAGATTCATGCCCATTTTTAATGCAGTGCCGCCTGAGGGCCCAAAGATCACAAGCATCCAATATTGACCTTCGGCTTTGTCCCTAGTGAACCGGGATTTCTCCAGATTTTCTGAATCTTTTGATGATATTATGTGCTGTAGATGGTGGGACATTCAAAGTCTTCACAATTTTACATTGAGGAACATTTTTCTGAAATTGTTCCACAATTTTTTGACGCAGTTTTTTGCAGATTAGTGAGCCTCTGCCCATCTTTACTCCTGAGAGACTCTGCCTCTCTAAAATGCTCTTTTTATACCCAGTCATGTTACTGACCTGTTGCCAATTAACCTAATGAGTTGCAAAATGCGTCTCCAGCTGTTTTTTATTAGAACCACTTACTTTTCCAGCCTTTTGTTGCCCTTGTCCCAACTTTTTTGAGACTTTTTGCTGCCATCAAATTCAAAATGAGCTAATATTTCTCATGAAATGGTAAAATGTCTCACTTTTAACATCTGATATGTTATCTATGCTCTATTGTGAATCAAATGTGGGTTTATGAGATTTGCACATCATTGCATTCTGTTTTTATTCATGTTTTACACAACGTCCCAACTTCGTTGCAATTGGGGTTTGTGAATGTACCTGTAATCCCACCCCTTGCTTAATGCACGTCTTCACCTCTTAATTTCAATGTACTACTTGTGTCCCCACTGCCTCGTCTTAATGCGCGCTGTCCGCCTCCTAGTCTTATTATTCGTCTGTCCCCGCACTGTAGTCTTATTCCTGTGTCTCCACCTCTTAGTCTTACGGTCCCTGTGTATCCACCCTGTAGTCTTCCTGTCCCCATCTCCCCACCACCTAGTTTTTCTGTTCCTGTGTCTCCACTCTTTAGTTTAACAGTCTGTGTTTCCAGCCCCTAATGTTATCGTTCCTGTGTCTTTTCCTTGCACTCTTACTGTTCTTTTGTCTCCACCCCACTAGTCTCGCTGTTTTGGTGTTTTTGCTTTGTGTCTCCACCCTGTAGTCTAAAGGCCATTTTATTCTTCCATGTCGGCCGTCGTCTTAAACAATGTGTCAGATGTTACAGGTTCTTTTAAGCTTTATCAAAGTTTCGAAAAAAGTCTGTGGCACAACCTGTAATTTCCATTGTAATTATAGTCATTTCTTCATTACCGTAACCAATCTTTTTTGCAAATGTATCAACTTTATATATCCGTGACCACCACCAAGCTCTTGGTCCATCCATCCATCCAGTGAAATTATAAGACAACCAGTGACAGTGTCTGACATTAAAATATATTAAACAGGTGCAAGACAACACTTTTTTCTGTCTCTATGACATCATTTTGGTCGTCCGACACTGTTGGTAGATGCGTCTGGCAAGTATAAAATGGCCTTTATTGTTCCTGTGTCTACAGCACCTAATCTTACTGTTCCTGTGCCTTTAGCCTGTTGTCTCATTGCTCCTGCATCTCCATCCCCTAGCCTTACTGTTTCTGTCTTCACTCTGTAGTCCTACTGTTCCAGTGTCTTTGCCCTGCATTGTTACTGTTCTTGTGTCTCCACCCCCGCAGTCTTTTGTTTCCATGTCTCTGCCCCCGAGTCTTACTGTTCCTGTGTCTGCACTCGGTCTTACTGTTCCTGTGTCTGCACTCTGTGTTACTGTTCCTGTGTCTGCACTCTGTGTTACTGTTCCTGCGTCTCCACTCTGTGTTACTGTTCCTGTGTCTGCACTCGGTCTTACTGTTCCTGTGTCTGCACTCTGTCTTACTGTTCCTGCGTCTCCACTCCGTCTTACTGTTCCTGCGTCTCCACTCTGTCTTACTGTTCCTGCGTCTCCACTCCGTCTTACTGTTCCTGCGTCTCCACTCTGTCTTACTGTTCCTGCGTCTCCACTCTGTCTTACTGTTCCTGCGTCTCCACTCCGTCTTACTGTTCCTGCGTCTCCACTCTGTCTTACTGTTCCTGCGTCTCCACTCCGTCTTACTGTTCCTGCGTCTCCACTCTGTCTTACTGTTCCTGCATCTCCACTCTGTCTTACTCTTCCTGTGTCTGCACTCTGTCTTACTGTTCCTGGTTCCTCACTCTGTCTTACTCTTCCTGTGTCTGCACTCTGTCTTACTGTTCCTGCGTCTCCACTCTGTCTTACTGTTCCTGCGTCTCCACTCTGCCTTACTGTTCCTTCGTATCCACTCTGTCTTACTGTTCCTGGTTCCTCACTCTGTCTTACTCTTCCTGTGTCTGCCCTCTGTCTTACTGTTCCTGCATCTGCACTCTGTCTTACTGTTCCTGTGTCTGCACTCTGTCTTACTGTTCCTCTGTCTGCACTCTGTCTTACTGTTCCTGCATCTGCACTCTGTCTTACTGTTCCTCTGTCTGCACTCTGTCTTACTGTTCCTCTGTCTGCACTCGGTCTTACTGTTCCTGTGTCTCCAATCTGTCTTACTGTTCCTCTGTCTGCACTCGGTCTTACTGTTCCTGTGTCTCCAATCTGTCTTACTGTTCCTCTGTCTTCACTCTGTCTTACTGTTCCTCTGTCTGCACTCTGTCATACTGTTCCTGTGTCTGCACACTGTGTCACTGTTCCTGGTTCCTCACTCTGTCTTACTCTTTCTGTGTCTGCACTCTGTCTTACTGTTCCTATGTCTCCACCCTGTCTTACTGTTCCTGCGTCTCCACTCTGTCTTACTGTTCCTGGTTCCTCACTCTGTCTTACTCTTCCTGTGACTGCACTCTGTCGTACTGTTCCTGTGTCTCTACTCTGTCTTACTGTTCCTCCGTCTCCACTCTGTCTTACTGTTCCTCCGTCTCCACTCTTACTGTTCCTGTGTCTCCACTCTGTTTTACTGTTCCTCCGTCTCCACTCTGTGTTACTGTTCCTGTGTCTCCAATCTGTCTTACTGTTCCTCCGTCTCCACTCTGTCTTACTGGTCCTGTGTCTCCACTCTGTCTTACTGTTCCTCTGTCTCCACTCTGTCTCACTGTTCCTGCGTCTCCGTCCCCTGGTCTTGCTGTTCCTGCGTCTCCACTCTGTCTTACTGTTCCTGCATCTCCACTCTGTCTTACTGTTCCTGCGTCTCTGTCCCCTGGTCTTACTGTTCCTGCGTCTCCGTCCCCTGGTCTTGCTGTTCCTGTGTCTCCACTCTGTCTTACTGTTCCTCTGTCTCCACTCTTTCTTACTGTTCCTATGTCTCCACTCTGTCTTACTGTTCCTCTGTCTCCACTCTGTCTTACTGTTCCTGCGTCTCCACTCTGTCTTACTGTTCCTGCGTCTCCGTCCCCTGGTCTCGCTGTTTCTGTTCCTGTGTCTACACCCTGAAGTCTACATGTTCCTGCGTCTTATCCCTTTATGCTTGATGTACACCCGTCCCCTTATCTTAATGTGCCTATGTCACTGCTCCTCTGTATGCTTGCGTATGTTCATGTCTGATTAGCTCATCACACTAAACCACGAGGGAGATTTCACCTGGCATCTCCTCCCTTCTTTCCTCCACCTCTGCACTCCTTTGCTCCTCCTCTGCTCCATCATTAATCAGGCTGTGAGGAGAACGAGTGGAAGTGTGAAGGTGGGTCATGTATTGCGCAGGAGCTTGTGTGCGACTCCAAGAAAGACTGCGAAGATGGCAGCGATGAATCGTCCTGCAGTAAGCGTAAGTGTGCCATCGCCCCCAGGGGTTCATGGGACCCATGTATGTGATATCACCAGGAAGGGCATATTTCTACATTTACTTTCCATCTCAGCCAGTCTCACAGTGGGCAGCCGCAGTGGGCTCCAGTCCTGAGCCTGAGCCTGGGTCAAGTGCTCTGGCAGCTGTTAACCTTTTCTAGTAATTTTGGAAACACCATCACCTGGATGGTGATCAGCCTGCATGCTGGCAGTGGGGGGACTCCTGGTGGTGGAGCACCTTCCCCTCTGTGTAAATCAAGAGTGCACCCATTTGATTTGATGAACCCCCTGCCACCAGGGAGCTGTAAACTGACGCGCAGGCATCTAAATAATGTATTAAATTGTCATTGTACCTGGAATTCATAACTGTATACTGAATAGTCATAATGAGATGGTGGCCCTTGATATATTTAAAAGATGGGATTTCTGAAGTCTGAAATGGTGGTATAGATGTTGTTTGAATAATATCTCCCCCATTAAACTTGATCTGCTTCTTGCTTGGCATACCGGGCTGCAGGAGCTACCAAGGAATATTTCATAATATACAGATTATGAAAAATTAGTCTGACCTCCTAGCAACAACATATAGCCATACAAAGCAAATGAATGTGAATACAGTAGTGAAACACTGCTTAGGGAGAAAGAAAATATACAATATAACTTCCAATGTTGCCAGTCAACTACCAAAATCTTAAAATTAATTTTATAATACGGTTGTACCCAATAGCATTGTTGCTAATGCATAAAGAGGCCCCTTTCGAAGTTTAGCGTTCATTTTTTTCCTCATTCGTTAGTCCTCCAGAAAAAAAATAAATAAATAAAAAGCAGAGCCATGTTCGAAAATTTTCTTTCTTGGCTCATCTCATCCCGTTGAATCTCTCTCAAGGCACTGGTAAGATTAGCTATTTAATTCAATAGGAACAACATTTGCTTTGAAATGGCGCATCACTGTAATTAAAATCTCATTCTTGAGGGGTCGCAAATTGAATGCGTTAAGAGACCCTTTTTTGTGCATCTTTTCCAACATATTGGTATGCGCAGATAATATAATTCGGAAGGGATGTAGTATTATTAGTTTAGCCAAAATACCTTAATCTCTTTGCCATTTTGCTATATAGCTTATTCTTTTGTTAATTTCCCTGTGTTCATTCAGCATTTTGACTTGCTGCAGGAGATATTATAAAGCCTGATTGGATGGATTGGCTTGAATTGGCATCTGCATAAAGGGGTTAAAACTATTTCATGGATTTCTGAAAGAAAAAATCTGGCGGACGGACGTTAAATTCTTTGCATTGCCCTTCATCAGATATGCTCTGGATTCGCCTTTTTACAGGCTAATAAGTGGTGATTTCCTTTTTAGCATTCTTTATTACCAAATTATCAAAACATTTTTATTATATTTACATTTCATATTTTTGCTGTCATTAATGTTCATCCCTTCAAATAACTGGGTTGATGTTCTCGCATCTGCACTTCGATAGGTCTGTGCAAGGCCATACAAGAATGCATTATTACCTGCACACTTGAGTAGTGCACAGTGGTGAACTGAGCTTATAAAATTTTATGGTGTTTGATCATGTCTTTTAGTACATTTTATGGTGGTTCTGTGCTTAATTTGGACCTTCCTTCCCCCCAGCTGCTGGTATCTGCACAGACTTCACCTTCAAGTGCAGCAATGGGAAGTGCGTGAGCAAGGCAAATGCGGAATGCGACCGTGTGAAAGACTGCAGTGACGGCTCAGATGAGCAAGGCTGCAGTGAGTCCCCCACCTTCACAGCCATGTTTAAGACTACGTTTCCCAGAGTTCTCAGCCAGACACTGTGGTTACTATGAAACTAAAGTGCACAAACTGCATCATATTCATTATTTTAAACCAGTTGTATTAATGAGGTATGCCGTGGGCTGTCTTGAAGGGGTAATCCTAACTCCTGGAGTTTTTATTTTTAACATGGAGACATTTTCAAGAATTCCTCTGTAAGGCAAGCTCCTGAGATTTGTTTTGGTGTGTAATCACATATTGTTATGCAAATCATCTTGTCAGTACTGATTGAGAACAGCTGCAAATGGGATGATTATTTTCCATTCAAAAGTGTATTTATCAGAATGTTGTTTTGCCAGAACACTTCAGTAGCCAATGTGATGAGGCCTACTTTTGATGTTCGCTACTCATTGTAAACTCTGGTTTCTTGCATCTGAATCAGCTGAATTTAAGCTTAAGAATATACTGGTACCCACGAGTACCGTATTGGCCTTTTTTTTGCAAAGCTCTGGTTTAAGTGTGATAATTTATAATGGTCTGTCTGACCCTTGCCTCTTTAGTGTAGCTGTGTGTGTGTGTCTGCATGTCTGTGTCTGCGTGTGTGTGTGTGTGTGTGTGTGTCTTTCTCCCTCTGCTCCCTCAGGGACCCACTGAGGTGTTTGCCTTTTCTGCTGCCTGTTGTCCCAGGGTTTAAAAGCTCTGAGCTCTTAAGCCAGAGCTATGTTCCCTTGATAGTTCTTGGCAAGAGTTGAGAGAGAGCATCCTTGCTGTTGTTCTGTTGTTACCGAAGTCCATCCTTGCTGCTGTGTGTGGTTGTAGGAACCCATCTTTGTTGTTTGTGTGTAGTTGTAGTGACCCATCTTTCCTGATGGTGTATGCGTGTTGTAGCCTTAAATACTTTGGGAGTGTGCGTGTAATTCTCTATCCCTCCTGTTGAAGTGAGAGTATAGTAGCCCATCTTTCCTGGTGGTGTGTGGGGGTCGTAGCCCGTCCTTGCTGTGTGACGGAGAGTGAAGTAGCCCATTCTGCAGTTGGAGTGTGGGTTTAGTTGTCCATCCCTGTTGTTGGAATGTGGGTATAGTATCCCATCTCTGCAGTTGGAGTGTGGCTTTAGTTGCACATCCCTGCAGTTGGAGTGTGGCTGTAATAGCATATCCCTGCAGTTGGAGTGTGGCTTTAGTAGCACATCCCTGCAGTTGGAGTGTGGCTGTAGTAGCACATACCTGCAGTTGGAGTGTGGCTTTAGTAGCACATCCCTGCAGTTGGATAGTGGCTTTAGTAGCACATCCCTGCAGTTGGAGTGTGGCTTTAGTAGCACATCCCTGCAGTTGGAGTGTGGCTTTAGTAGCACATCCCTGCAGTTGGAGTATGATTGTAGTAGCTCATCCCTGCAGTTGGAGTGTGGCTGTAGTAGCACATCCCTGCAATTGGAGTGTGGCTGTAGTAGCACATCCCTGCAGTTGGAGTGTGGCTGTAGTAGCACATCCCTGCAGTTGGAGTGTGGCTGTAGTAGCACATCCCTGCAGTTGGAGTGTGGCTGTAGTAGCACATCCCTGCAGTTGGAGTGTGGCTGTAGTAGCACATCCCTGCAGTTGGAGTGTGGCTTTAGTAGCACATCCCTGCAGTTGGAGTGTGGCTTTAGTAGCACATCCCTGCAGTTGGAGTGTGGCTTTTTAGCACATCCCTGCAGTTGGAGTGTGGCAGTTTTGGTAGCACATCCCTGCAGTTGGAGTGTGGCTTTAGTAGCACATCCCTGCAGTTGGAGTGTGGCTTTAGTAGCACATCCCTGCAGTTGGAGTGTGGCTTTAGTAGCACATCCCTGCAGTTGGAGTGTGGCTGTAGTAGCGCATCCCTGCAGTTGGAGTGTGGCTGTAGTAGCACATCCCTGCAGTTGGAGTGTGGCTGTAGTAGCACATCCCTGCAGTTGGAGTGTGGCTGTAGTAGCACATCCCTGCAGTTGGTGGCTTTGTAGCGCATCCTGCAGTTGGAGTAGATTGTAGTATCATCCCTGCAGTTGGAGTGTGGCTGTAGTAGCTCATCCCTGCAGTTGGAGTGTGGCTGTAGTAGCACATCCCTGCAGTTGGAGTGTGGCTGTAGTAGCACATCCCTGCAGTTGGAGTGTGGCTTTAGTAGCACATCCCTGCAGTTGGAGTGTGGCTTTAGTAGCACATCCCTGCAGTTGGAGTATGATTGTAGTAGCGCATCCCTGCAGTTGGAGTGTGGCTTTAGTAGCACATCCCTGCAGTTGGAGTGTGGCTTTAGTAGCACATCCCTGCAGTTGGATGTGGCTGTAGTAGCACATCCCTGCAGTTGGATGTGGCTGTAGTAGCACATCCCTGCAGTTGGAGTGTGGCTGTAGTAGCACATCCCTGCAGTTGGAGTGTGGCTGTAGTAGCACATCCCTGCAGTTGGAGTGTGGCTGTAGTAGCACATCCCTGCAGTTGGAGTGTGGCTTTAGTAGCGCATCCCTGCAGTTGGAGTGTGGCTTTAGTAGCGCATCCCTGCAGTTGGAGTGTGGCTTTAGTAGCGCATCCCTGCAGTTGGAGTGTGGCTGTAGTAGCACATCCCTGCAGTTGGAGTGTGGCTTTAGTAGCATATCCCTGCAGTTGGAGTATGATTGTAGTAGCGCATCCCTGTTGTTGGAGTGTGAGTATAGTGACTCATCCCTGCAGTTGTAGTGTGGGTGCAGTAGCCCAGCCCTGCTGTTGGAGTGTAAGTGTAGGAGCCCATTGTTGTTGTTGGAAAGGGAGTCAAGTAGCACATCCCTGTTGTTGGTGTGTGGATGTAGTCGCCATAACTGTTTTTGATGTGTGGGTGTAATTGCCTATAACTGTTGTTGGTGTGTGGGTGTAGTCGCCCATCCCTGTTGTTGATGTATGGGTGTAGTCGCCCATCCCTGTTGTTGGTGTGTGGGCGTAGTCGCCCATAACTGTTGTTGGGTGTGGGTGTAGTCGCCCATCCCTGTTGTTGGTGAGTGGGTGTAGTCGCCCATCCCTGTTGTTGGTGTGTGGGTGTAGTCGCCCATCCCTGTTGTTGCTGTGTGGGTGTAGTCGCCCATCCCGGTTGTTGGTGTGTGGGTGTAGTTGCCCATAACTGTTGTTGGTGTGTGGGTGTAGTCGCCTATCCCTGTTATTGATGTATGGGTGTAGTCGCCCATCCCTGTTGTTGGTGTGTGGGCGTAGTCGCCCATTCCTGTTGTTGATGTATGGGTGTAGTCGCCCATTCCTGTTGTTGGTGTGTGGGTGTAGTCGCCCATAACTGTTGTTGGTGTGTGGGTATAGTCGCCCATCCCTGTTGTTGGTGAGTGGGTGTAGTCGCCCATCCCTGTTGTTGGTGAGTGGGTGTAGTCGCCCATCCCGGATGTTGGTGTGTGGGTGTAGTTGCCCATAACTGTTGTTGGTGAGTGGGTGTAGTCGCCCATAACTGTTGTTGGTGTGTGGGTGTAGTCGCCCATCCCTGTTGTTGATGTATGGGTGTAGTTGCCCATAACTGTTGTTGGTGTGTGGGTGTAGTCGCCCATCCCTGTTGTTGCTGTGTGGGTGTAGTCGCCTATAACTGTTGTTGGTGTGTGGGTGTAGTCGCCCATCCCGGTTGTTGGTGTGTGGGTGTAGTTGGGTCATTCCATGCCAAATCACCTAATTTTCAGGAAAGTCCCCAGGTCACCCTCTTAGATTTTGCTGAAACTCCATGAAAATGTTCATATATGCAAATAACGAACACACAGAAAATTTCAGGCCAAAAGTCCAACCCGTTTTGAAATTATGGCTGTCCGAGCCCCCCCCCCTCTTTCGCCGTCATCAGCATATGTCGTGGATTTTGTTCATTTTCAAATGATCATATTTTTGGATTTGAAAAAAGCTACAAAGCTGAAAATTGCTACCTGGGGTAATTTGCACACAAGCTTTCAGAATCTGCAATCAAAAAACAGTGTATCTTGCTTCCTTTTTTGAAGATATGGGCACCTGAAAATGAAAGTTTTTTCTAGCGGAAATTATTTTTTGCGATTTTAGGCTTACCTGGTGCCCGAACCATTGATCTGAGGATACCCAAATTGCTGATACATAATCTCTACATACAGCTAAATAACTCCCTGCAAGCATAGACTTATAAAACAATCAGTAAAGGTATGGCTAGGGTCCAAAATCGACTTTCACAAAAAAATCTCAAAAATCACCCCTTTTCGGGGGGTCGGTTGACCTTGTGAACAGTTACTCAGGGTAATGAAATTTGCACCACAGAATTATATGTATCTGACCTTTATATGTACCAAATTTCATTGATGTGACTTAACTCCTTCATAATTAGGCAGTGTTTCAAAGAAACCCACTAATTTGATCAAATTATTCTACTTTACGGTATATAACAACATCCTCGAGCTCTGGTAAATTGACAATTACAATAATTTGTTTAAGCAAATTGAAGCAAACCTACTTGAAATACTTTTCTTGTGCATTTTGAATGGATCACTGCAATATTTCTGAGTATATTCATATCGAGAGATGTACATCTTCTCATGGTGAAAACACACTGTGCTGTCATCACGTAGCAGTACCCCACTTCTCCATTCCAATAGCTTCTTATCATCCTGTGACAAGTCAGAGGCTGCAAGTGTGCCAACATTTCTGCCATATATTTTCTTATGGCATTCCTCCTCCAGTGCAATTCCAATACTGCATCCCGATCTTGATGCTTCAAATTCCATGTTTTAAATCTTGATTTTTACAGAGCTCACAAAATGTACACTTCATCTGCTGAACATTGCAGTTGAAATGAATTGTGAGGAGTGGATGTGAGCTGAAAAGTGAACACACTGTTCAATTATTCTGTAAACAATACGGCCACAACAGTGAGGTAATTGATCCAGCTATTTTAAATAAACAGTTGTGGTTTGGAGTTAAGTAGACTAGGATGAACCTAGATAAACAATGTTTTAACACCTAATTAGGCGAGGTCACCTGGACTAGGATGAATCTTAATAAACAGTTTCCAACAGCTATGACCTCATGCAAATAATGTAAGTAGAGCCCACTGAAAATCAGTAAGTTGAATCCACTTAAATAAAAGCAGTTTTGTATTAGTAACATCAATGTACAATATGTACAATGTATGGTACTATGGAAAACTTTGTTTTAAAACAAGCCATATGATACTATTCCTGATGTACAAAGTCATGAATTTTACAACTTTCTAAGAATTATTATATATAAAAAGGTTATCAAAGATTACTTATTCTCATTTTTGCCCTTTGACATCTACCGAAGACATTGTAATGTACAGCAAAATGGTGTAATTTGATCAAATTAGTGGGTTTTCTTTGAAACACTGCCTAACTATGAAGGACTTAAGTCACATCAATGAAATTTGGTACATATAAAGGACAGATACATATAATTCTGTGGTGCAAATTTCATTACCCTGAGTAACTGTTCACAAGGTCAACCGACCCCGAAAAGGGGTGATTTTTGAGATTTTTTTTTGTGAAAGTCGACTTTGGACCCTAGCCATACCTTTACTGATTGTTTTATAAGTCTATGCTTGCAGGGAGTTATTTAGCTGTATGTAGAGATTATGTATCAGCAATTTGGGTATCCTCAGATCAATGGTTCGGGCACCAGGTAAGCCTAAAAATCATAAAAATAATTTCCGCTAGAAAAAACTTTCATTTTCAGGTGCCCATATCTTCAAAAGGAAGCAAGATACACTGTTTTTGATTGCAGATTCTGAAAGCTTGTGTGCAAATTACCCCAGGTAGCAATTTTCAGCTTTGTAGCTTTTTCAAATCCAAAAATATGATCATTTGAAAATGAAAAAAAAAATCATGACAAGCTTGACAAAGAAAGGGGGGTCTTGGACGGCCGTAATTTCAAAACGGCTTGGACTTTTGGCCTGAAATTTTCTGTGTGTTCGTTATTTGCATATATGAACATTTTCATGGAGTTTCAGCAAAATCTAAGAGGGTCACCTGGGGACCATTAGGTGATTTGGCATGGAATGACCCAGTTGCCCATAACTGTTGTTGATGTATGGGTGTAGTCGCCCATTCCTGTTGTTGGTGTGTGGGTGTAGTCGCCCATCCCTGTTGTTGGTGTGTGGGCGTAGTCCCCCATAACTGTTGTTGGTGCGTAGGTGTAGTCGCCCATCCCGGTTGTTGGTGTGTGGGTGTAGTCGCCCATCCCGGTTGTTGGTGTGTGGGTGTAGTTGCCCATAACTGTTGTTGATGTATGGGTGTAGTCGCCCATTCCTGTTGTTGGTGTGTGGGCGTAGTCGCCCATAACTGTTGTTGGTGTGTGGGTGTAGTCGCCCATCCCTGTTGTTGCTGTGTGGGTGTAGTCGCCCATCCCTGTTGTTGGTGTGTGGGTGTAATCGCCTATAACTGTTGTTGGTGAGTGGGTGTAGTCGCCCTTCCCTGTTGTTGATATGTGGGTGCAGTCGCCCATAACTGTTGTTGGTGTGTGGGTGTAGTCGCCCATCCGGATCATACCATATGAAATCACCAGACCTCCCAACTCCATGGTCTCAGAATTACTCCGTTCTTTGATATTTTGGAGCCTGCTGTGGCAGAAGAAAACTGAAGTTTTAGCTCATTATCTTAGTCAGTTCGGTTTGCGGAGGGGTTTGAAAAAGGGGGCGTGTCCGGGTTAACCCTCCATGACCGGTTTTTAAGCATTTTCAACTGCCTCTGTATCAAATACTCAGCAAGATATCCACTACATTTCTTTGAGGTATCTTTATTTTATCTCAGAGACTTGCTACATACTACTTAAACTTACATTAACCCTTTGTGGGCCATGCAATCCACAACCAAAAAGTGAAATTTGAACGAAACATACCGAAAATGAGCCTGTTTGCGTGTGGATTTTCTCATACTTCTCAAAGACTTTTAGAACTTGAGGTTAATTAAGGCTGAAGTATACATGAAGGGCTCCCTAACAATGCAGAGAGAATTTGAATGTTATACATCCATTTTGAGTAAAATTAACCCATTTCTGGCCAGTCGAGTGGGCGTGACCCTTTTTGACCCCAAAATTGACCAAGTGGGTACCCTTTGATTTCAAAAACCACTGCGTCAATTTTAAGCTCTTTATGGACACTAAAAACAATATCAAAACCAACATGGAACAAGCAGCCCTTCATGGAAAAAATTAGGCCTTACTTTCAGGTGAAAAACTGCTGTAGCATAGGTCTATTATGTACAGTAAATGTACATAAAATATGCAGTGATGATTTGCTGGCTTGAGTGGCATTTTAAAATTGCTTTGGCCAGTTTCCTTATGTGGGCATTCTCCAGTCACGTTTTAATGGCTTCCCTGTCTCCCCAGTCTGTCTGGTGTCCCTTGTCGTTTTAATACTGCATCTTGATGTTTTTGGATACGCATTGCTCTCGATATTCATCATTATGCAATAGTTGTATCGGAAAGGGTTAAAGTGTTGTGGATTATATTTCAATATTTCTCATCATATTCATCAGTAGATCAATTGCCATGTTGAAAAACCATAATCAATAATCATAATCAATAACCATAGTATGTATGCAGCAGTAACACACACACACACACGCACACACATACACATACAAGCAGTTCGCACACACATGAGCAGTGCAAACGCACATGTACACATGTACATACACACAGACACATACACACATACAAGCAGTTCACACACAGACACACACACATACAAGCAATTCAATTCACACATGCATGAGCAGCTCACACACACATAAGCAGCAGGCTTCTGTAGCTTTGATTAGTAAGCAGGCTTCTGTTTAGTTGATTCAAAAACATAATCAGGTGATGCATTTGATTTCTGTAGCTTTGATCAATATTTGTTCAGTAAAATCTTTAGTTGTTACTGAAAAAAAACATAATCAATTGAATCATTTATGTATCTACTTGTATCCTTTTCCTTTGGCTGTATTTTTCCTCTCTTGACTGTAATTTTCCAGTCCATTTTAGTATATATTCCTTTTATTTTTTTTTAAATCCTATACTTCTATATTCCACCATGGTTTAACAAAACAAAGTTGGAGAGTAAAAAAAAGTTAAAGATAAGATGGTTACAACCCATGAATTGTGATTGGAGCAAAGTTTGTAAGAGATAAGATAGTTACAACCCCATGTATTTTGATTGGAGCAAAGTTGGTTGAGTTTTTCCCATAAATATTGCTCTGTAAAGAGTGCCGAGTTAGCACTGCCTGGCCAGGGACTGCTCACCGTGGGAATAAAGATGGCTTCTGAAGATTTTGTCTCCCTCCAATTATTCACGAACAAGGCGACCTCAAAAATATGTAAACATCATACCACAACAAAAACCACAACAAAAGTTATTACATGTACAAATTTATGTCATTATTGCACAGTATATTTCGAAGGAGCAACGAGAACTAGTGACGAGTGGATGAGTTTTCCAAAAGAATGCAGACTTACGGTTCCAACTGAAGATTTCACACTTCATAGTTCATCATTGTAGATTTTGTGTATATTTACTGTGAATAATGGACCCATGCTGAAAGAATTTTTTACCCAAAAGTATGGCCTTATTTTTCCATGAAGGGCTGCTTGTTCCATGTTGATTTTGATATTATTGTGAAAGATATCCTGAAGAAATAAAGTTGATATCTTACTTAGTTTTTGATTCAGAGGCAGATGAAAACGCTTCCAAATGGGTCATAGAAGGCCAATGCGGACACGCCCACTTTTTCAAACCCCTATGAAAAGCAAAAAGAGTGAGATATTAAGCTAAAACCAACTGCAGTTTTCTTCTGCCACTACAGGCTCCAAAATATCAAAGAACAGAGCAATTCTGAGACCATGGAGCTGAGGGGTTCCCCCATTTTGGGTAATTTCATATGGAATGACCCCTCCCTACAGTTGAAGTGGGGGTATAGTAGCACATCCCATTCGTTCGAGTGTGGCTGTAGTCTCCCACCAATGTAGTTGGAAAGTGAGTTTAGTACCCCATCCCTGTTGTTTGAGTGGGGGTGTCCCTGTTGTTTAGCCCATAGCCCTGTTGTTTGAGTGGGGGGGGGTTGTTTAGTGGGGGTAGCCCATCCCTGTTGTTTGAGTGGGGGTGTAGTAGCCCATCCCTGTTGTTTGAGTGGGGGTTTAGTAGCCCATCCCTGTTGTTTGAGTGGGGGTTTAGTAGCCCATCCCTGTTGTTTGAGTGGGGGTGTAGTAGCCCATCCCTGTTGTTTGAGTGGGGGTGTAGTAGCCCATCCCTGTTGTTTGAGTGGGGGTTTAGTTGCCCATCCCTGTTGTTTAAGTGGAGGTTTAGTAGCCCGTCCCTGTATTTTGGGTGGGGGTGTAGTAGCCCATCCCTGTTGTTTGAGTGGGGGTGTAGTAGCCCATCCCTGTTGTTTGAGTGGGGGTGTAGTAGCCCATCCCTGTTGTTTGAGTGGGGGTTTAGTAGCCCATCCCTGTTGTTTGAGTGGGGGTGTAGCAGCCCATCCCTGTTGTTTGAGTGGAGGTTTAGTAGCCCGTCCCTGTTGTTTGAGTGGGGGTTTAGTAGCCTGTCCCTGTTGTTTGAGTGGGGGTTTAGTAGCCCATCCCTGTTGTTTGAGTGGGGGTGTAGTAGCCCATCCCTGTTGTTTGAGTGGGGGTTTAGTAGCCCATCCCTGTTGTTTGAGTGGGGGTTTAGTAGCTCATCCCTGTTGTTTGAGTGGGGGTGTAGGAGCCCATCCCTGTTGTTTCAGTGGGGGTATAGCAGCCCATCCCTGTTGTTTGAGTGGGGGTTTAGTAGCCCGTCCCTGTTGTTTGAGTGGGGGTTTAGTAGCCCGTCCCTGTTGTTTGAGTGGGGGTTTAGTAGCCCATCCCTGTTGTTTGAGTGGGGGTTTAGTAGCCCATCCCTCTTGTTTGAGTGGGGGTGTAGTAGCCCATCCCTGTTGTTTGAGTGGGGGTGTAGTAGCCCATCCCTGTTGTTTGAGTGGGGGTGTAGTAGCCCATCCCCGTTGTTTGAGTGGGGGTGTAGTAGCCCATCCCTGTTGTTTGAGTGGGGGTTTATTTGCCCATCCCTATTGTTTGAGTGGGGATGTAGGAGCCCATCCCTGTTGTTTCAGTGGGAGTTTAGTTGCCCATCCCTGTTGTTTGAGTTGGGGTATAGCAGCCCATCCCTTTTGTTTGAGTGGGGGTATAGTAGCCCATCCCTGTTGTTTAAGTGGGAGTTTAGTAGCCCATCCCTGTTGTTTAAGTGGGGGTATAGTAGCCCATCCCTGCTGTTTGAGTGGGGGTATAGTAGCCCATCCCTGCTGTTTGAGTGGGGGTTTAGTAGCCCATCCCTGTTGTTTGAGTGGGGATGTAGGAGCCCATCCCTGTTGTTTGAGTGCGGGTATAGCAGCCCATCCCTTTTGTTTGAGGGGGGGTATAGTAGCCCATCCCTGCTGTTTGAGTGGGGGTTTAGCAGCCCATCCCTGTTGTTTAAGTGGGGGTATAGCAGCCCATCCCTTTTGTTTGAGGGGGGGTATAGGAGCCCATCCCTGCTGTTTGAGTGGGGGTTTAGTAGCCCATCCCTGTTGTTTGAGTGGGGATGTAGGAGCCCATCCCTGTTGTTTCAGTGGGGGTTTAGTTGCCCATCCCTGTTGTTTGAGTGGGGGTATAGCAGCCCATCCCTTTTGTTTGAGTGGGGGTGTAGTAGCCCATCCCTGTTGTTTGAGTGGGGGTGTAGTAGCCCATCCCTGTTGTTTCAGTGGGGGTTTAGTTTCCCATCCCTGTTGTTTGAGTGGGGGTTTAGTAGCCCATCCCTGTTGTTTGAGTGGGGGTTTAGTAGCCCATCCCAGTTGTTTGAGTGGGGGTTTTGTAGCCCATCCCTGTTGTTTGAGTGGGGGTATAGTAGCCCATCCCTGTTGTTTGAGTGGAGGTTTAGTAGCCCATCCCTGTTGTTTGAGTGGGGGTTTAGTAGCCCATCCCTGTTGTTTGAGTGGGGGTTTGGTAGCCCATCCCTGTTGTTTGAGTGGGGATGTAGTAGCCCATCCCTGTTGTTTGAGTGGGGGTTTGGTAGCCCATCCCTGTTGTTTGAGTCGGGGTTTAGTAGCCCATCCCTGTTGTTTGAGTTGGGGTATTGTCGTAGAACCGAGAAATTAAAGTCATTAGTCTTTTATCAAGTTTATTGTACTGCTAAAATTGTGTACAAGTGGTGAACCATACAAATGAAAACCAGCTGCTGAAGTCTGTGGCTCTGTCTGGTACCAGCATGGCAAGAGGCCCAAAAGATGGAGGCCCAGAGATTTATGCTGAAACAAGGAGGGCTGATCTTTACCGTAAAGTTGGAACTGAGTGGATACAAATGGACAAATGGCAGAGAAAACCAATGAATGATCAACAGAGGGGGGTTGGAGGGACATTCAAGAGATACCAATGGGAGTGAATTGGTTGAATAGCCAGGTATAGACAGAATGATGGGTAAGGGGGAGGGGAGGAGTGCCTCCTTCGACCACAGTATAGTAGCCCATCCCTGCTGTTGGAATGTAGGTGTGGTACTCCTAGCCCATCCCTGCTGTCGGAGTGTGAGTGCAATCAAACTCCCGTAAAGTACTGTTATCCTCACCCCCGAGTCTTGCGCTCATGTCCCTTCAGCTGCTGATTTGTTTTCTGCCACTCCATCTTGACAAGGCCCTGTTGATGCGGCTTGAAGGTTCAATAACCAATTTAAGTTTGATTTTTTTTTTTTTTTTCTGGCCTCCTCCTCCTCCTCCTCTTACTCCTCCTGCTCTCTGCAGACTGTGGCATCAGGCCCTTCAAGCACAACCGCATCGTGGGCGGGGAGGACGCCGACATCGGGGAGTGGCCCTGGCAGGTCAGCCTGCACTTCCGCACCAGTGGCCACGTCTGCGGCGCGTCAATCATCTCCGAGACCTGGCTGCTGTCCGCTGCCCACTGCTTCAAGTCGAACGCCCCGGAGTGAGTGCAGCAGGCTCCCGGCCTCCTTCTCTCGTTCTCTCTCTCACTCTTTTGCGCTTTCTTCTCCTCCCTCTCCCACCTCTCATGCCTCTGTTTTCACTCATCGATCTACCCTTCCCATTCTCCTCGCGTGTGTTTGTGCCTGCCTGCGCGTGTGTATATGCCTGTGTTTTCATATATGCGGGTGAGCTAGCATGCCTCTGTGTTGGTCTGTGTTGTTGGAGCCGTGTTGTCAAAGTGCCCGTGCTGTAGGGGGACCTGTCTCCTGTATCCGTGGGCCCGTGTGTTGGCGTACTTGTGTTGGAGCGCCACTGCACTGTATTGGTGTGCCCGTGTATTGAAACGCCCGTGTGTTGGAGCGCTTGCGTACTGTATTATTGTGCCCTTGTGCTGGACCGTGCATTTTTAGGAGCCCCTGTGTACTGCATTAGTGTCCACATGTGCTAGAGCACCGGTCAGAGTGCTCATCTGTTGATGTGGCCGTGTGTCAGTGCGCCCATGTGTTGGATCGCCTGTGTACTGTGTTAGTGCGCCTGTGTGTTGGAGCGCCCGCGTGTCAGAGCTCTCGGCTGTCGGTGTGCCCTTGTGTTAATGCGCCTTTATTTCGCGCCCCTGCGAGTTGGTGTGTCTGTGTGTTAATCTTCTCAAATGGTCTTTGTAAGCATAACTTGAGCGTGCGTAGGCATTAGATGGTGTGCGTCTATACTGCTTGTGTGTCTTTGTATACGAGTGTTGAGGTGTATCTGTTTTCTGTGCAAACTCTTGAGTTTTTCTTTACAGTGACTGCTTCCTATCTTTTCTTTTGCACATTTTCCCCCATTTTAGATTTTTATTTTTTTTTTGCTGTAGAATTGTCTGTGTAAAAGGTCAATGGTTCCAGTAATGAAACAGATGGCAGTGACTCAACAGCCTACTGTTTATGCACTGTAAACCCACTTGCCTGACGTTGTTTTTATTAACTTATTTTTTGAGTATTGGAAGCTAGTGTCCTGTTGCATATGTTTTAAAATCTATAAAACGACAAATCTGTAAGCACTATACAATGATTTGTCCGTTATTAAACAAAAATGATTTCACACCTTGGCTGTCCATGTAGGTGTGCGGTTATTTTCATTTAATGGCTGGCATAGAGCTGCGATTAAACCACAGTTATCACATATGTATGTGTATCTAAGAACAGAATTTTTGTGTCTTTGCCGGAAAATTGAGTTTATACATGGACTGTTTCCTTCTGGTGTAATTCATTTCTGTTGCTTCAATACAGCCAAGACTACTGTTGCTGCATGCAAAAGTGCAGTTGTTTGTTCCATTTCGCTTCATTGCCATGCAGCTGTTTGGGGGTCTGACTGTCCACTCAGACAGTCACTGTCTCATTGTGCCTTCTCTCATTTGTCATTATCACCATACTGGCCAAAGATATCGATAGCTATTTTGGAAAAGTCAAGCATGTTGCCTATTTCGATTTTTAGCCTTCACTTCCGATGTTTGCAACTTCATAACTCAAGGTGACAGTTAAATTTTGCTTGGAATTCAATCCTAAAAGCCAATTGATACCAAGTGTCAACAGACAAACATGTATGGAATTACTTCATAGGTGTGCAGCCATATGATATTAATGCACTTCCTGTAGGATGTTCAGCTGACTATCGCAAAGTATTTAACAGAGCCATGGTATAAGTCATTATAATATCCTTCACTGATCATATTCCTTGTTATTGATGGAACAACTGATGGTTGAAAGCAATGAAGTTCTGGAGTGCTGAAAAAACATTCCAGAAAAGCCTAAATATCTTTGAAAGGGGAATAAAAGAAGATGGGGGAACTAGAGAAAAATACTATAGTTTAGGAATCGATCGACTTGGTACTTGATGCTTGGGAAAGTGCATTTGGGCCTGAATTCCCTGATCCAATGACAGCTGGAGGATGAGCCCGGCTCTTAGCTCACTGAACCCTCTCCCTCTTCTCTTCAGCGGGCGCAATCTTACGGATGGCCGAGATTAAAGCCCGTTCTGTGGCATTTGGTGACATTCCCATGCAATTACTTTGCAATTACTCTCCGTTCCTGCTGACAGAACACAGAACATTGCAACACCCAGATCTCAACTCTCCTTTCACACGACCGGCTAGCTTGGCCACCATCTCCTGAGGTCTACCTGGACTTCTGTAAGCCTCAGTGGTGGTCTCTTCTTTCACACCGCCTTCTCTCCTACGGTGAATATTGTTTATCCCTTCCTCATGTGGGTTGTGGCGTTTCCGTGTGCTGACCAGTAGGTGGCAGCACTTCTCCTGTTATTGTACCAGACGCTTGTCCCTCTTAATCTGCTTTGAAGCTTCTCCCTCCTTTTCAGTAACCATCAGTGTATGGCGTGCTGTAAAATCGGATGTAAATCACGGGCATGCTGCTGTGTATACAGATTTAAATGATGCGTTTAAAGTTTAAACAGCCATTTTGCGCACAAAGGAAAAGGTGCGTGAGATCTCAGTGACGGCCCAGCTGCGATGCCGAGAATGTGTAACACCGCCGTCTGTGATGAATGCGCTTCTCCTTTCACAAAACACAAAGAGAGTTTCTTAAAATGCAGTGTCTATAATTCTGAGAGCCAATGTCATTAATCACCCATAAATTGTGTAACCATTTACACAGTGCATCATACTTCTATTATGCATGCCTGCTCGCCAAATCACGGTCCTCAGTGGCTGGTATTCCACCTTCTCTTATCTTAGGCGTATGGCAACAGAATGGCCAGTCTGGTGTGCTAAATGTTTTGATAGTTACTTGACAGGAAAGAAAATCAGAGTAAAGTTTTGATTCAATGGCCTGATATGAGTATCTTTCTAATACATCATTACGCAGTTTTGTGCACCCCAGAATTGGTTGATCTACAGTGAACTGACAGGCACTGCCTTGTTTGGGCCAATTAATTGGTGCTTGTTCTGCACAGTGGGGCTGGGTGATTGACGCTAATCAAAGAGGCAGTGACATGTCATGGCTCCGCCCAGTTCTGTTTTCACAAAAGCCTCATATTTTCAGTCCGTGTGCCAGAAACTGATTATTTGAGGTCATGACGTTAGAGGCTGTAGTTGCTGCTTCTCTATTCATAATGATGCAATATGGAATTTACTGTGTAAGGGGAAACAGACTGATGCATGGCACACTTGCCAAACTTGCAGCAACGGAGGGATAATGGATTTGATTGGAGGATAAAAGGATATCCATATTTATGGGTGGATATATTACCGTCATTCTCTCTCGTCTGGCTTTTTTCCCATTTAAAAATCCGGGCCTCGCTATATGCGACTCGCATCCGCAGTACAATAGCTGGCCTTCTGCCGGCTCGCAGAGTTAGCGACCACTCTGTCCTAATTTACATCGGAGACGTGAAATCCAAGCTATTCACAGTCGTAGGATTTAAAATTCCGAGGAGCATTTTCCGAGCGCTCCGGCTTCTCCGCTGTCCATTTTTCAGCAACCTAAGCAATTAGGCGTGTTTATGCTAATTGCAAGTCGTATCAGCGAGTCGCTTCAAGAGAAGCAAAAAGCCTCCAGTAAAAAAAATGTGGCAGAAAGATAACACCCTCTAAAAACCCCTCCTCGTCACAAGCCACAGATATCGCAATCAGTCACAGACCACCACAGTGCCGGATATTCAATCCACAAAACTGCTGTCAATTAATCGTTTCTTGTGAATTGATACTCCAAAAGTTGTCGGCTGCTGTTTTTAATGTTTATCAGGAGAGGTAATGGACAGGGAGGACGGGGTGAATAGCTTTAGTTATGCTAAACAATCCCCTGCTTTCCTCCCATTCTCACTCGCGTGTTGAGAATGTCCTCACTGCGCTGAAAACATTTATTTTGCTGTGGCATCCTAAAAAACAAGCAAACAAGAAAAAAAAAAAAACAACTGGTGTCTAAAAGCTCTGTCATGGCTGGTAGGAGTACCCTGGTGATCTTAATTTAGTTTCTGGTCTTACATTACACTTACATTATGTTAGTCTCCAGCAGAGATGTCAGCATTGGCTTTGGGAATACAACAGTACGATTATCACTCAGAAAGTGATGGCCACTCTGACCGTGAGGAAAAACAACCCTCTGGAAGACGTGTCTGTCTCTCTCTGATGAAACCCATTGTCACCTAACTCTCGCTGCAGATACCACGACCCGCCGAACTGGCAGACGTACAGTGGTATGCACGACCAGTACAAGCACGACGACGTGGAAATGCGTAAAATCAAGCGCATCATCACCCACCCGGACTACAACCAGATGACCTACGACTACGACATCGCGCTGCTGGAGTTGAGTCAGCCGCTGGAGTTCACCAACACCATCCACCCCATCTGCCTGCCCGACCGCACCCACGTCTTCCCCCCCGGCATGACCTGCTGGGTCACGGGCTGGGGCACCATGCGTGAGGGAGGTGAGGGGACATCCAAACGCAGCTGCCCTTACCGCTCCCTCTGCCCCCCCGCCCTCTCCCTCCCTCAACTTTATATCATACAGTTCTGCGGGTTGCCATAGGCTTCCATGACAGATGAATAACAATAAGGAGACTCCTGATGTTAGTCGGTGGCTGTGTACCTTCAGTGCGTGGCTCCTCGTATTAAAGATAATAATTCCTTGTACTTTCTCTTTGTATTCTATGTTGGTTTTGTAGTCGTCATTGTGTGTATATTTCAGTATGTTGTATTTTCTCTAAATAATATTCCCCTGTCTCCCTCACACTCCATCCTTCTGCCTGTTTTTCCCGCCCTCAGCTGTTAGGATGTAGGCAGGGCGGTGGAGGTCAGCAGTAATGCTCTCTCCATTAGCAGTGCACATCAGAGGCTCGCTTTTGCCAGAAATCTCTGGCAGCCCATTTGTTTCAGGATTGTTTCTGATGGGTGATTGATGCTCGCTTTTGATCTCCCGTTGAAGGAGCGCGTTGAAAGCGTGTTCGTCTCCCGCCCCCACAGGCCGGACCGCACGCATCCTTCAGAAGGCCCAGCTGAAGATCATAAACGACACGGTCTGCAACGTGGTGACAGAGGGTCAGGTGACCTCGCGCATGCTGTGCAGCGGCTTCCTTTCCGGAGGGATAGACGCCTGCCAGGTGAGGGACGCTCGGAGCGGGGGGTCTTCGCGGAAACGCCCAGCCCTCTCCCGCACGGGGTGGTTTTTGGGCTCCGATGAATTATTCAATGAGAATTGTTATTCCTGTGGCGCTGTGGCCTCAGGTGGAGAGCTTGTTAGCATGCGCGTGCGTCCTTCACTCGTTTCTGAATGGGGTTTTCTTGCTCATGTTTTCCTGTACCGTCCCCTCTGCGCCCCCACTCTCTCCCGTTCACCTGGCGATCTGTGCTTCCTCTCTCCTCTCTGCCCTCATCCCTCTCTTCTGTATCATGTTCCCACTCCATTACTACTCCTCTTGCTATGTCTGTCCCCTTCTCTCTGTCACACTGTCCATTTCTCCCTGCATGTGTTCTCCTTGTATCCCTCCTTCATTCTTCCTCCCTCTCTCCCTGATTATCTTCTCTTCCGACTGTCTACTTGATTTTCTACTTTCCACCAATCTTTCCCTCTCCCTCTTTATTGTACCCTTCTTTTCTCTTCCTCATTTCTGCACGCTTTCCTTCTCCTCTCCTTCCTTCCTTCCATCTCTTTATTTATATTTATTGATTTATTGAATTTATTGAATTAGGACAGTGCTCATCAGCATATCGGCGATATGCGTCAGTGTAAATATCCCGGAATTGGTACAATAGCTTAATTTCGTCCGATGTCCAAAGGCGAGGTACTTTAGAAAGGCATAAAACAAGTTTCCCAATTGCAGGACACCTCACGGAAGAGTCCAGAATACAGCACTCAGAAAAGCCCACCAACAGTTTTACATACAAAATGGACACATTCATAACATTACAATTAACAGACCCACGTACAATTGCCCGGATAAAATCCCCTGTTCCTCTCCCTCTCCCCGCAGGGTGACTCAGGCGGTCCCCTCGTGTGTCTGGAGGAGGGCGGGAAGTGGTTCCAGGCCGGGATAGTCAGCTGGGGCGAGGGCTGTGCCCGCCGGAATAAGCCGGGGGTGTACTCCCGCGTCACCAAACTCCGAGACTGGATCCGCGAAGAAACTGGCATATAAAGAGAGGACAGACCTGCTGGCTTTACTTATCGCTACCAGTGAAATGAGGAATGTGGAGTAAATATTATGGAATTTTTTTATATTGGGGGGGATTCCCAGCGTACTGCCACAAGTTGACTGTTAGCTGTCTGAGAGGCGGACATCTGTGGCATTTCTGCATAAGAGTATCCAGTAATTGGAAATATGACTATTCATTCCGCAGTTCAGCTCTCCACATAATTAGGACTTCGTATTTTAGGGTCATAAAACCTAAGAATGTGTATTTTGAATGAGTATGTGCGCTATTCAGAAAGTTGCACCTCTGCGCAATTAAGCCATATTTACATTGCTGGATCTCAATGTATTCTAACTAAGAGAATTCAGGGTACATTTTTTAATGTCAAAGAACAGAAGATGAAATATTTATCACCACCATGTTTTGGAGGTGACATCGAAAAATAATGCCAGCTACTGTATTCAGTCGAAATATGCAATATAGTTTTATTTGGTTGTTTGAATTGGTGTTCAGGTTAGCTGTACCGCAACATAAATTATGGCAAATATTTAAAAGGAGGATTGTGATTGTCCTGTAAATATATATCATGACATCCCCGTTCTTGTGCAACAACTGGAAATACATCAGTGTGCCGCACCAAATTGCATAGGAAGTTTTAACGTCAACGTCCAACTCTATTACAAAAACTTGAAAAGTTTTTTTTTTTTTTTTTTCTGGACATGGGGTGATTTAAAGCATATTCATTTAATTGTAAATACTTCTGGTTTTGCTTTCCTCCCTCCCCATTATTTTAATGCCTCTTGTGGCCTCTAATGTATTGAGAGATGAACCGCAATGTTGAATAATTTATGAGTGACCAAAACGCTTTTGGAGAATTGGATTGCAATCCAAACATAAGCATGAGGGACCCCCACCATTACCCAACTGACCGTAAATTTATTCTGAGGGTTTTTCTATTTTTTTCCACCTCTCTCCATATTTTAATATTTTCTGCTTGAACCTATGTCAGCGCTGACATTTTCCACATTTCAGTGAAAATATATTATGCATTTTTCACTTCGCGAGTCCAAAAACCCAGCAGACATTTTCCCCCAGCATTTTACCTAGATTTAACGGTTGCCTCCTCCAACACGGACACCCAATGTTTTATTGAGATCGGGAAAAACGTCAGTCTCATGAGGGCGGAGCCGCTGAAGCGTGGGGCTCTGTTGTTGCGCAAATCAAATGTAGCCATGGATCTTCCTGTCCAATAAGAACTCTCCAATCGCCTGTTAAGACAGAAAGTTGAGAGCCTTTTTACTTAGACTATTAGCTGGAGATACTCAGCTGAATGTTCCCATCCACTGCTGTCTTCGTTACATGAGAAAAATGTCAGATTCTTCTGAAATCCTCCTCTCGGCAAACCCTTTAGACTTTTCTCTAAGGTTTCTTTTCTGCCTGTGTTTTTTCTCACAAGAGTAAATCTGTCTTCTGTTCTAGATGAATAGCCCTCCATTTTTTTGTTTATCAGAAACAAAATATCCCTGCCCTGGTTCAGAATTTTAATGCATGCGTTCAATGCACATTTGGGTTAGTGAAGTGCACGTGTTGTTAGGAAACTGGAGTTGAATCTGAGGGTCTGGGTCTTGTAAATACTGATTTTGATGTACAACTATTTAAATGGATTGTGGACCGGTAAAATGTGCGTACTAGATGCTGGCAATAGTTCAGATATTTGCTTTTGTATGTTTGTCTGAGAAATATTTTTTACAACAATGAGCTGTGTGATCTATGCAATAAATTAGCTTTTATTCTAATCTACACTGCCATATATCTTTGTAGTTACAGGGAAGGTGAGTTATGGGATGTGTTCCTTCCAAACAGGAAAGGACTCGTCAGAATCCTGTCACATCTGCAGTTCAAGGATAGTTGCTGACATGAAATACATTGAAGTGTTTCAAGGAGTCTTTGTCAGAAATGACATGGTAGGCCTATGCTGTTAGTTGTGCACAACATGGTTGGTGACTTTTGATGGTACAGTTATGGAAAGAGAGTAGTTGACATCTCCCGTCTTTATCATATCACTCAATATCCAGGTAGTACGTACGTCAGAAAAGACGGTGCTGCTAATTTGTGTATTCACTCATTCGCGGTACAGACAGCTTTGCGTTCAGTCCCTTAATGGCTTGGTCCATTCAGTAAATCAACTCAGGAAGAAGTTTATCTGAAATGGGTTTATTTAAATATAAATATGTGTACAAAGTTACAAGCAACAATAGCTCATTTATTTAGCAAATAAAAATCTTAATACATTATTTAAAAAAAAAAAAGAAAATGGTGATTAGTTTTGTTCCGGAACTTTCCTCCTTTCTGCTTTAGTGATGGACAAATGAAGTAAGAGAAAAATGCTGAACCAATAAAATCAATTAAGATAATATATATTTATATATGTAATAAAAAGATGCTGTACAATAGAGCAGCTTACACGCTGTACATTAAGGCTTATATAAAATATAAAAATAAAACAAGCAATGTTTTTCTCCACTTATCACTTCATGACGTTCTTGCCCAATTGGGCAGATTGCGAACGGGTTTGACGCAGATGGCAGTACATAGTTCCTGTCATTTTGAACCCATATCCATCTGGGTCGGGTAAAGTCAGCAAATCTCTCGCATTGTGAATGGGCATGAATGAATGCGGAATTATTTTACGTATAGACACATCATTTGCATGCAACTGATAGAAATAGCTTTGTTTTCCCTTTTTACAGGTAATATAGAGTTCCTGGGTAGTAGTGTTTGTAAAGGTATTGGAGTCACAGCCGGTATTGAAGAAATCCATCTCTTCAGAGGCTTGATCACTGATCACATGTTCATTATCTATATGATGAGGAACCCTGGCTGTGCCGTGCCATCATCTAATAACTGTCATCAGTTATGTTTGCAACCCTGTAGCAAAAAAAAAGAAAAAAAAAACTGGCCAGGAACAGTACAACTTTTTTCCCCTCTTTTTTCAAAAGCCTGTTTGGCTGCTGTACTGAACAGTCATCTTAAAGAGGAGAGGTCAAAGGTCACAACTCCTGCCCCTCCCCTTCAAGTGTGCCCTTCTTTGGGTATCAACTTTCACCTTTGCTTGCCATCAAAGAATAAATGATAAATGCAAAGTACAGCCAGTTCAGAAGAAGTTACCTCTCTGACCACTTGTCTTTTCACAGGTTTTTAGTCCCTATGCCCGTTGAGTGTCCTTTTCTGATCTCTCAGGCTAATGATGTCAGAAAACTTCTTCAAAGTAAAAATATATCCTTCGATCTTCTCCTCAGATGATCGAGAAAGGATGCACTGATTTATCCTTTTCATAGTGTTCCATTCAGCAAATCCCAGCGAATATCGCTTGGCTGCCCTCCCTGTCCATCTTCTGTCACTACTTTGCTTCAATCTTCGAGAGGCTCAGTGCATTTTACATGGATTGAGACACAAATGTGCTTAGGTTTGCTTTGCATGCTGACAAACACCAAACAACCACAATGCGTTTCTTTTCTTTGTCTGTGTTTGTTTCTCTAGTCCAATTCTCTGGATTTGCATCCTTGAATCCAGATTGTCACCCAAGTTATTGAGCCTCTCACAGACACAAGATGAATGTCTCTGGTCCAGAAAAAGTAGAAAATGGCTTTGATGGGGATAATGAAAATTTGTCAATTACACACCTTTCAAGAAAATGAACACCAGGCAATGCACCTCATTGAGGACAATGGTTCTGATTGGGCATCTTCAGTGATGCATCACAAATGAAAGCTTCGTCTGATCAACTGTGCGCAAGACCAAGTCAACAACAACACGACAATAAATTAAGAACGATTATCCCCGATATCACGGATCCCAAACATCCAGAATTTCCCAACCTCCAAAAAGACTTGTGTCTGAGTGGGGGATGTTGAGATGTGACAGTCAGTCCTCCCTTTTTAATTTAGTTTCTTGATTTTTTTTTTTGGGAGAGTATGTGTTAGTGTGGGTCTTGCAGAATGCCATTTGGCCTCCACAGTGCCACGGTCTCCCTGGTCAAACGTGTGTCTGCATGCGTTGGGTCGAGGGCCGGCCATAGTCAGACTGCTGGGATGACACCTGTGACGAGGCATAGGAGAAGCGCGAGGAGCTCGAAACCTTACTGGCCTGGTCCGAGTGGTCATAACCATCCACCTTCTCGTAGGTGGTGGGCTTGACATAACTGGTGAAAGCACGGCCATAGGTGGCAGGTAGGTAGGCTGAGGCTCCATAGAGAGGCTCTGCCGGGTAGACGCTCGACTGCGGCTGCTGTTGCTGGAGCTGGAGCTGTTGCTGCTGCTGCTGCTGCTGCTCGTAGCTGGAGCGCCCCCCGGTGGTGGTGGCATAGCGGTGCGAGAAATCATAGATGCGGGGCTGGGTGGCGGTGTGCTGGCCGTACAGCGGGCTTGGCGAGGGCAGCTGTGATGGTGTGTAGACAGGCCGCGGGTTTGGCACATACTCCGAGAAGCCGCTGCGGATGTGGCGGTCCTCATGCGCCCGCACGTTGTAGTAACCATTGGTAGGGTCCTGAAGGAAGTGAAGCATAACGAATGAGTTGGAGTCACACTCTTATATTTAGGCATTCAGCAGAAACCCTCACCCCGAGCAACTTGCACAGGTGCCATTTTAAGACACAATCCATTTGCTTGGATATACTGTATACGGAAACAATTCAGTTTAAATGTCTTGGTTTTGGTTAAGGGTACGACAGCAGTCTCCCTCATTGCAAATGATCTTGTAAACAAGTTCCCTGGTGCATTATACTCCATTATAGTCCACTGCTTCCTGAGTTCCTTCAACAGACACTTATCTAGAGCCATTTGCAATGATGCGGATATGAGAGTATCTGCATTAGTTAAATGAGCCAGAAGGACTGGGTAACACTCAAAGACCGGAGGGAGTACATAACACTAATCTAGGTAACTACCCGAACCTAGAGCCGTGACACAATTATAAGTACATACAATAACCCAAGAGACTATTACCCTCTAATATTCTGTTTGCAAATAGTTTCAAGTGCTGGCATTTCAATTTTATTTCACCTTGTGTAATACCATAATCATATTGTGCTGAGTGGTAGAGCTCAAGAGCTGGAATAATTCATGAAAAAAGGTAAAGCCAGTCCTCCTAATGACAAAGGTAGACTTCTTATTCTTGATTCTGAAATATGTTAACATTAATTACAGTCTGTGCTGTCATCAGCAAATAAGGAAAAATAATCATTCCCTGTTTGCCAATACATGCATATTGCATGTCAATGCATTTCTGCTCTTTCGCTACATATGGCCATTTGTTTTATGATATTCCTGGAAGCAAAGAAAATCCAGCATAACCCTTGAGCCAGGCCAGATTTTTTCCAAAAAGCACAACATTGACTTGAAGCCGCCACATGGCATACTTTCTTTAGCGGGTAAAAGCTCTGCTGGGCATTATGAGTATCGCCTTCATCTGTAGTGCTTTTAGGCCGTACCTTCAGTTCAGTGCGCTCATCTGTAGTGCTTTTAGGCCTTACCTTCAGTTCAGTGCACTCATCTGTAGTGCTTTTAGGCCTTACCTTCAGTTCAGTGCGCTCATCTGTAGTGCTTTTTAGGCCTTACCTTCAGTTCAGTGCGCTCATCTGTAGTGCTTTTAGGCCTTACCTTCAGTTCAGTGCGCTCATCTGTAGTGCTTTTAGGCCTTACCTTCAGTTCAGTGCGCTCATCTGTAGTGCTTTTAGGCCTTACCTTCAGTTCAGTGCACTCATCTGTAGTGCTTTTAGGCCTTACCTTCAGTTCAGTGCGGTCATCTGTTGTGCTTTTAGGCCTTACCTTCAGTTCAGTGCGCTCATCTGTAGTGCTTTTAGGCCTTACCTTCAGTTCAGTGCGCTCATCTGTAGTGCTTTTAGGCCTTACCTTCAGTTCAGTGAGCTCATCTGTAGTGCTTTTAGGCCTTACCTTCAGTTCAGTGCACTCATCTGTAGTGCTTTTAGGCCTTACCTTCAGTTCAGTGCGCTCATCTGTAGTGCTTTTAGGCCTTACCTTCAGTTCAGTGCGCTCATCTGTAGTGCTTTTAGGCCTTACCTTCAGTTCAGTGCGCTCATCTGTAGTGCTTTTAGGCCTTACCTTCAGTTCAGTGCGCTCATCTGTAGCGCTTTTAGGCCTTACCTTCAGTTCAGTGCGCTCATCTGTAGCGCTTTTAGGCCTTACCTTCAGTTCAGTGCGCTCATCTTCTTCCTCTTCCAGGAGATCACTGTGCTCAGTTCGGGATGTTCCAGGAGACTCACTGCTGTTGGGCGCCTGAGGAGATTGGGAACCATTTCTCAGTGTGAAGCTGCTCGGAGTCTTCTATCTACTCCTAATTCTCATCCCTCATTCTGTCCCTCCCTAAAATAATTATCCATGAAATATGAGAAGAATGAGATCATGTTTTACCATTGGTTCCTTCACGTCCTCTTCATCGTCATTGCCCCGGGTGGCGTTGTGATCACTGTGCACGATTTGAACTCTGATGTCACTCTTGGAGAGCCGTGTGACCTTTTTGCCTGGGAGGGGGAGGAGAGTAAGAAGCGTGTCATTTCGAAAAAGAAAAAAATGACAATCAGACTTCACTTCCATGGCTAGTGAGAAATGGCAGGAATTATGGGCTGTCTGTTTGGATAGTAACTGCATGAGGCATGCAAATCCCAGGATCTCTAACCCACAGCTCCGGGCAACCACAGTGTCTGCAGCATTTTTCATCTATGGTGTTTCTTGTAGTTTCTTTTCAATCAGCACTTCAGCAGCCAATGTTAGCCGCATAAAAGCAGGTGTAGGCTCTTTAGCTAATTGATGACAAAGCAATTGCATAACTAGTGCAGCAAACTGAAAACCAATAAACCGCGAGGCCCTCCAGGACTGGAAATTGGGATTTCAGTTTCTAGTGGTTTTCAGCAGATGTGCTCATAGCACAAAAACTGCATGCTGGATTCCCAAATGGGGACCTGCTGTTGTACCCTTGAGCAAGGTAATTAACCTGATTTCATTACGAAAATATCCAGCTGAGTAAATGTGGAATGTGTGTGTTTTACTTAATGTAAACTGTGCACTTGCTCTAGATGAGGTCATTTATTAAGCATAAATGCAATTTAACTTGACTCAAGAGTGACCTATGCAAATATCCAATGGTGAACTACACGACCCATGACCCCTTTCCAAGCCTCACCTTTGCCTGAATTCCGGCAAAAAAAAGAGACCAGGCTGATAACGCTGATGAGGAGCACGCAGCCGCCTCCCACGGCAGCTCCAACGATGATCAGCACAGGGACGGCTTCTGTGGAGGAGGGGGAGAGAGAAATGTTGAGATTAATTCGGGCGGCGAGGATGCACTAGCCTCTCGCTTCAACAAAATCTGTTCCTGTTAACACCTCAAACACATTTAACGATTCCATCTGCAGTGCGCTGGGACTCAAACGTTTCCCCCATGTCCCACACCCTCACAACTGTCTCTAATCTCTCCAGAGGCATGGTAACAAGGCCTGACACGCAGCAAAAGCAACCGACACCAATCTAATTAGAGATTCCAGGAGATAACCGCCGTTTAATTCTCCAGAGACTCCTCTGAAACATTGATGCAAATTACTGGTGAGGACCTTATTTTTGGTGTCTCCTGCAACAAAGGCTGAAATGAGCTTGAAGTTCGCCTTATTTAAGTGTCAGCGAATGGATCGAAACATTTCCACTCTGTCTGAATATGGCACATGGCCGAGTTTTGGAACACCTGAATATTTCTCATTAATTTCTGCGGAAGATCAATATCCATAATGGTCCATATGTATTAATTAAGGCTACCATTCACTGATTAGGTTATATTGATTGCAAATACATAATTAAGATGACAGAAAGATTCGGAATTTGCTTGACCCCTTTCATCCTCCTGCCAGCCGCACTGATTGAAATAACCCCCCCCCTTTCTGCCGTGCTGATGTTGCTCCAGTTTGCTATTGCAAAGTTGGATGTTTTCCAGAAGTAAAAGGCCCAACCTACCTTGCTCTTTGAGTGTAACCAAAGCAGTGCCCGTTCCAAAGCGGTTCCAGGCTGTGCAGTTGTACCGCAGGTGGAAGTCTTGAGCAAGGGTTTCAGAGAGGACGAGCGAGGACAAGACGCCGCGGTCGCTGGTCACGGTCTGGACCGTGAAGCGCCCCGAGGAACCACTGGCCAGACTCATGTCGCCAAAGGTCCACACCTGGATGGAGAAAATGGGTGAAAGAGATGGAGAGTAAACAAGATGGCTTGCATTCATAGGCACTTGTATGTACTGCAGCAAAGCTCAGGCCGCAACCATGGTTGACTATGACCGAACCCTTGATGCAAGTGAAGATGATGGCAGATGCTCCCACGTGTTAAAAGCTCAGACCCAGTCAAACAAAGTCCTCTCGATGTTGCGTAACTAACCGCCCGGCACCCCCCCACCCTACATTGTCTCGCCCCCGCTCCCACTTTCTCATCTTGCTCAGCTTATACAAAAACCAGTCACGTCAGCCGCAGCCTCCAACTCCAACTGGGAAGGTTAAGATACCTTATTTTCTCAGTTTAAGGCAATTTTTTTTTTTTTTTTTTTTTTTTTTTTTTTAGTGCCGACAGACTGTCCAGCTCTCTCTACTCCACAGATCTTAATTATCTTCTCAGAGGCTTTCGCCGGTATGAGCGGGTCACGCCGGTCGTTATGAAGGATTTTGATTAGCTGTTAATTGAAAGGCAAACTCTGGGTGGGAGGCAGGGGGAGAACAGAAGGCGAGGGCCCCAGACGGCCGCCGCAGCCTGAGCTCCGCCTACGATTAGACGCCGCTAGCTGCGGGCCATCAGACCTGGAGGGCGGGGGCGTCGCACTGGCCGAGCGGAATCGCCAGCGGAAAGCTGCATGCCCACGCTAGGCTGCAGTGGAAGCAGGAGGAGGAGGAGGGAGAGATATTCACTCACTATCTTATCAGGAGGGGGGCTGCTGCCCACCAGGCACTCCAGCTTGCCCTTGGAGTTCTTGACTGCGTGCTGCGTGGCATCAGCTATGATGATGGGTGGCCCTGGAGTGACAGAGGGAGGTGGGGAGTGAGGGAGAGGACAGGAAAGAGAAAAGGAGAAGGAAAGGATGGTGAGCCGGGGATCAGGGGAGTGCACGTTCAACAGAGAAGACCATTAGAAATGGATGCTCTCTGACAAGTGGCTGTACATACAAATAAAAGACCACTGACAGCAGAAAGAAACCCTGACAGAGATGGAGAGAGGAAGCGAGAGATGGACACAAGGGCTGTGCCCTGAGCTTAAACAGAGACATAAAAGCACACGCTCACAAAAAGAAGAAAAAATAATAATACAGTGATGCTCACATAAACCTGCGTAGACACACTACATAAGAAAAGATAAAAACCCCCTACTCAAGACTGTACACACACTGCGCTCACCATTGACTGTCAGGGTTACATCCCTCTCGGCCACACCTATCCTGGGGACAATGGCCTTGCATGTGTAGGTGCCGGCGTCCTCCTGCGTGACGGCTTTTAGCTGCAGTGTGTTCCCATTACTGAGCACCTGGAGTGGGGCGAAACGCTGTCAGTACGGTCACTGCTGCAAGGTGCGGCACAGCCTGTTCTATGGTAATTAGGTAATTAGACACCCCCCCCCCATCACGCCGAAGCCGGATCGATTCCACTCTGCCATTTTCAACTGCTCAACATCAATGGACCCACTTCAATCAGGTTAAGACTATAACTGCGTACCCCGGTTCTTTTATATTTTAGACACAAAAGGAAGGGGCCCTCCAAAAGCAGATAGGGATTCAGGAATACATTAGCCGTCTGCTCTTTGGATGCAGTGCGCCTGGGTCTCTCGTTAGCGCATCAATCCCAGAAAATCATCCAACTGTGATTAACCCATTTAGCCCCATATTGAGATTCTCATCAAAATTGGCCAATTAATCCATGTCTCGGGGCGACTAGAGGCACTGTCAGAACAGCCTGCGCAGGGTCATGCAGGGTTCTCAAAAAAAGCTACAGGGCTCCCCTTTAGAAATGTTCATATCAACTGCCCTCCCACTTCACGCTCAGAAATCTACTGGAAATCCACAAGAGGCCATGCTGTTCATTATTTGACCACATATAATAAAAAAGGTGGTGCTTAAGCTTGGATTTTAATATCGTCCAGGTCAAAGGCCAATTGATGTTGTTCCTGATTCTTTACAACCTCACTTCAGCTGGGATAGCATTTGCCAAAGTGTTGGAGCCTGTGCGTTTGCACAATAAACACAACATAGGCTTACTATTGCTATTCACAGCTATCCATTTATGTAAGCAGTGCTAGCTACAGTGAACATGCAGATACTTAGATGAAATCTTCATGGTCCTGTATATCAGTACACTCACTGACTGCATTTTAATCATGGATAGCTGTTAGTTAAAAGAGTTCGGGTTAGATCAGGACACCTTGTCACATGCAAAAATAGGCAAATACCTCACAAAATACTCAATGTCTCCCAAAAACTCTCTGAAGAACTGCCACCAAACTGGTTACAAGGGCTGAGTTGTGTACCATTGTATGTATAATATCCATGCAAGAACATAAATTGAATGAGAAATTGGGAGCTGTGTTCCAGGAGCTGCATGCACACTGGAGGCTGCCGTAGGTACGTTTAAAGTGTGCCACTGCACTTACCACACTGGAGCCCTGCTTGGTCCACGCCAGGGTAAGCGGCGGGTTCCCCGTCCAGGAGCAGGTGAAGGCCGCGTCCATCCCAATGTCCACCACCACAGGCTTGGGTTCTGACAGCAGTCTGGGTCCAACTATTGGGTGAGATGGTGAGGCATGGCCAATCAGCACCGAGCTTTGACATAACACACACCCATCTGGATGCAATGCAAACCTGAACTACTTCAGCCAGAGTGACATTAGGAGATAATGGAGCAACATAAATTCATTCCATGATGGTGATTATAACTAGTATTAGAGGTGGCATTATTTTATTGTACTTAGAAAGAAGAAGCTTAGCAAGAATAGCAACTATAGTCATTATTCTTGTCTTGTCTCCCTTTGTTTCTTTCTTGTGAATACTCTAATCTTTCATGCATTTACATGCAAGTCAAGGCAGACTGTGTCTGTAGCTCTAGAGTCTGACAGCCACAGTGCTTCAGTTGGGTTATAGGGGCTCATGTATAGTAGTCCTGCCACAGGATTGACCAGGCAGAGGTTCACCACGCTTTACCAAACACACACACACACACACACACACACAAAACTCATTTCCTAAAGTGGAGATTTAGTCACATTTTCATGTTCTTCCCACATGCATTCTGTTCAAACCCTGAATAAATATTCACACAATAAGCTTTATTTCATTAGACGCTCATAACCATAGTAACTACCACAGCTGTAGTTCAGATTATGTGGAGTTACTTAACCAAAATACTAATTTGCAAAAAAAATTTACTCAGGACACAGATGAAACAGATGCCTTGCATCATGGAATGCATGGTATTTTTTCAGGTATCCAAAGATTGAAATGTTTTTAATGATTCAGATTCTAGCATGGCTGACAGGCCATAGCGGAGTTAACTGCTCATTGGGCACTGACCGCTGAACACCTGCACTTACACTGGACGTCCACCAGGGTGCTGACGTTGGTGCTCCCCACAGAGTTGGACACCTCGCAAGAGACTGGGTCAGTAAAGTAGGAGTGGTCCACAGTCACCTCAAGGCTGTCCCCATTGGCTTCCGAGATTGGGACTCCACCTTTGGACCACCTGTCCCATAAGAAAAGAACAAGGTAGGTCACGTGACAAAGGAAGAAAATCCTGCTACAAAAAAGGGATTCGCAGGCCCTATTCCAGCTGTGCCATAAGTGCTAACTGTCCCCACTGTTGGCTCCTTCCCCAATATAAGGCTCATTAGCGCTAAATAAATTTAAAAGGAAGAGCGAGGAGGAACTCTAAGAGGAATGGCGACAAAGTAATGATATGAAGGTGCTTAATTACCTGTATCCTGTGATTTCGGGGTTGGCCGACGCCGAGCAGATGAACAGGACCTTGGCTCCCTCCATAACCGTCTGCGGTTGGACCGACAGGGTGACCGAGGGGGGGTCTGCGGAGAAAAGCCCTGTTATTAAAGCGAGGGCTCCCTTTCGTTCCGTCTCACTGCTGCGGGTTTGATTAGGCGCTCTGCCGGCCCGCCACTGCTTTTAAGTTAATATGCCCCTTTCAGCAGAGTGAAGCCTTCTCCGCTCGCAGCAGCCTGGCCTAAATCAAAGCTCTGCACGAGGTCTCTGCCATCCTGCCGCTTAGCATTCAGAGCCGCTTACAAAGAGCACACTTCAGAGCAGAGATCATCACATCGCGCCCTCAAAGGCCGAGAACTGATGGTTTTACACCCTTCCTTTACCTGGGAGTCGGGTGTGAAGACTGTCGGCAATTAGGAGAACTAAACATTCACTTAAATTATGGAATGAAAACCAGGGCTGAATTCTGATTTGAGGGCCGTCTTTGATATTTCCTGCTTCATAAGACTGGCTGAGCGGACTGAGCCCTGATTGGCCATAGAAACCCCCCCCCCGCAAACTCTCCCGCCTCAGTACTCACGCTGAACGTTGATGGAGACGGACGTCTGGCGGCCGGCAGGGGCTGCGGGATTGACAACGCGGCAGGTGTAGGTGCGTCCCGAGTCTTTGTCCTCGGGGATGATTGGAAGCATGCTCACAGCGTTCTCCCTCTTCCCATCCTCCATGAAAGTCTGAGGATTTAAAAAATAATAAAAGAGCACCCCCTTTGTTATTCCTCCAGGACTGCGAGCTGCTTTTGATCACTTTTCTGAGACAAACACTTACTAAAGTCTTTCCCAGTGGCAAACAACCCTGTTCTACCAATCTGATTGTTTTCATTTCAACCCTGATTTGGCACAATTGACTTCAATAATTGGCAGCTCAACAAGATCTCTGGCTGTTAAATGAGGTGAGCTTTGTTAGGGATTGAGTGAAAACCTACTGGAAGGTAGATCTCCTGGAAGAAAGTGGGCTACCCCTGGTGTAACCAAATAGGTTAGCTTAGGCCTGTTATAGACATGGGGAATTCTACACATTCCACAGAAGCCAACAAATGAAAAAGGGTTATGGCTTTGACGGACAATCGCGAGAGGACAGCGACACTTTGGGAGACCCGACTGGGTGAATGTGAACCATACAAACACTTAGGTGAATCGCTGGGTTATAGCAGGACTCAACAGATATAAAGCGCTTAAATGAAAAACAGTTTTTGAAAATTGTATCCATTGAAGGATGTGTGAAATCCCCCATGACCACGTAAGAGCACAGTGGTCTCTGTCTGCTTAGACACAGGCAGTCACATGCATGAATAGTCATTAGCCTGCGAAAACACATCCCTTATTACCAACATAAATCCTCTGCTTCCTGAAAATGATAAATGTTGCAAATGAAAGCAATGTTCCGTTGATGAATTGAAAGTGTCCCTAAGAAAATCACACACAGAGCTGAGTGGTGGTATTTAAATTGAAAACACACGCTCGCGCACACACGCACATGTTGGGTTTTCATGTTTTGTGGGGGTTTTCATTAAATCCCTGACCCCTTAACCAAAAATGCCACATTCCTTTTACTAACTCTAACCTTAACCTAATCTTAACCTTAACCAAAAACCCAAAAATAGATCCGTTATCTTGACAATGAAATCTTCCCATAAGGATAAAAAAATCTAGCATTCCATCACTTGTGAGGACATTTGGTCATAACAAAGGTAGAAATACATGCCCACACATCTCTCACATGCGCACACACACACATTCATACACTATGTATGTTTACCATGAATCTGGAGACACTTATAGAAGTAAATGAAAGTAATTCTTGGAAACTGCGTACTGTATATTTGTGATGATAGACTATTTTTCCTGCTCTCCCTCTAAATAGGCTGAGGAAATGGCAGTTACATGCTCTGTACGTGCTGTGACTATCTGGACTATTGTTCCTCTCCGCTTAGGGAGCTTGCAGTCGATGGGACTCCTTGTTTATAACCAAAGCCCGTTTTCAAGCCACTGATGTCAATTCATTGTTGGAGGAAATCAATAGAGCTAAGTGAGGAAATGTGTAGATTTGAAAGATATTGCTTGGTGTCACAAATGACAATAAGCAGTAATGGCAGCAGCTGCGTCCATATTTTCTGCTGCATGCCAGTGGAGAAAAGCCGACCCTGTGAAATGAAGGGTAACCTCAACACGTCCTCTGGACAGCACGATCAATGTGTGTGTGTGTGTGTGTGTGTGTCTGTTTGCGAGTGTTTGGGGGTGAGTGCACTCTTTCTCGGTCGAACACACAAAAAAATGGATTTTTACACTAAATCGAGTCCTGTCCTTTCAGGACACCCAGGTCTCATTCTCTCTCTCTCTCTATCTCACTCTCCACCCCCTCCCTCTCATTCCCTATCTGTCTCTCTCTCTCTCTCTCTCTCTCTCTTTCTCCTCTCTGCCCTCACTCCACTCCTGGCTTCCACCCCTTAAACGTGTCGTTTAGTGTCGTTTAGCGTGGTCAGAGAGCATGACAAATGTGGCACTTTGGCGGCCGTGGGTGTTTCACGCTCTGCCACATTCTCATTGTGTTTCTCCATTGTTGTGGGCGATTTCTCCCCTCCTGCTCCTCCACGGCAATTCTACTGTATCAGCGCTCATGCCTGTCTGAGCATTGACATGCTCCAGTTATGCTGCGCCAGTGATGCATTAGAGACCGCGAGGAGGAGGGGGAGGGCGTTAGTGTGGCAGGGGTGGGACAGATACACAGAAACAGAGGCAAAGTGCTGTTCTTTTCCCCCAAAAATGCACTAAACATGCTCTGCTGAGAGGTAGTCCCGGGCTGGCGGAGGTGTGTTTTATTCTGAAAGGCACTCTGTTGAGGCCTGACAGTGATGCAGTAGGGGGCTGGTTATGTCTGCAGGCTGTTTTCTCCCGTTACCTTAGAATAGATGGCGGTGTCCTGCACCTCCCCGTCTCTGTACCAGGTGATTTCTGCGGCAGGCTTGGCCCCCGAAGCCCTGCAGGTCAGGTTGTGGGGAGTGTGGGCCTTCAGCTTGACGACGGGACCGCCCTCCACCACGGGGTCGGACGGGGGCACTGCGGAACAGAGGGGAAAGGGCAGAGGTCACGAGGAGCCTTTCTGCAAGCGACCTGCCGCTTGCTGTTTGCAGCGCGGCTATTTCACCCACTTTCTGCCCCCCCACCACCATCACCATAGGAAAATCACCACAGAAAATCGCACGAGCCGCGATCAGGTTCGGCACGCACGGGAAATAGTGTGCAGTGTGAGAGAGGATTTGTGATTGAACTAGAGACTGATTGAGTCTAGTCACAGGATATGACAGATTTGCCTTGTTTTTGTATCTCCCCGAACTCAAACTCAGGGAGTCCCAGATTCATTACACCACTCCTGTCCGGCTAGTTTTTTTCTTTTCTTCCCTTGCTAGGTTTTTTTTTCTCATTCGGTTTGCTTGTTTGTTCATTTGTTCATTTGTTGGCGCCCGTCTCCCAGGCCAATAAAAGCAGAAGAAAACAAACAACCTGGTCTCTGCGCAGTATCTCATCCCCACTCTCCACTCTCCAATCCCCCCACCCAACCCCAAACCAATTTATGCGCTTGTATCGCAATTGTCAGAGGTGCCTCCGCCCCAGTACCCAGACACTAATGGAATCCTTGCGCCGAGGTGATTTTAATTTCCAAGCGGATTCCCTCGGCTGCGTTCCCGAGCCGCCCGACTCCTCAGCTGCCTTCGGATTGCTTTGGTCTCATCCGCCACATTGATTTCCCCGCACGTAACCCCGGCCCCCTCGCCTGCCCCTCTTGATTTTCTCCAGCTGGACGGGGGAATTTGGCGAAAAAGGAGAGTAACGGCAGAGCGAAGCTGTCACAGCCGCTGAGGATGGGGGCTGTGGAGGTGGCAGTCTCGAACTCGAAACTCTCCCCGGTGTGCGGCGTCAGAGCGTGGGTGGGAAGGCCAAGGGCTGCTCTCGCTCACTCGCTCGAGACGAGAGCATCAGCGGGGGATAAGAAAGCACGAAGGTGGCCTCACCACAACTGTCTGCGATTCCTCCTCATTATAAGTGCGCTACTTTTAATGAACTGAGGCTAGACAGACTAACTTTTCGCGGTACTTTATCTTTATTCTCCTTTTCCTAAACAACTCAACACTGAAGCCTCATACAGAGAGGGTCAAGCTTTGTGCAGTCAAGGCAATAAGGGGCGAGTTTAGGACAGAGGAGGCAGACTGGAGTGAACAATAAACGAGTAAAAGGAGCCAAGCAGCTGCCTGGCCGGCTCGAGGGCGCATTCTCAAAGTGCGTCTGATCACCTCACTGTTCTCACCTCGCCTCCTATCTTCAGCCCTCAACGCATGCGACTAATCGCACTAATAAAGAAGGGCCACTTGTCATGCGAGTTTTGACATATCAAGGCTGGTCACCAGGAGCTAGCAATGTTAACACTCTCCTCCCAACCCAATTCCCACTAACAGCTCAGCTCAAACCCTCACATACGGCTCGGGGAATATGTAGATCGCTCGCCGCGAGTTAATGTAAAAGCTGCCCGCGGGTGACAGATTGGGCGCTAAATGTGCAAAGCCTGAGTTTACAACGTCCACGCCAGTCGCTGGCATCTGCAGCAATCACATTATCCAGGACTTTCACAGACTGGATTATCATTGTGGAGGGAAACAGCTTCTTCCCGCAAAAGCCACCATCAACTCATTTTTTTTTTTTTCCCGCAAAGCTGTCAAAGCATGATTTAGATGGAAATCAAAGACTGAAAGAGCGACACAATTCTGAACACACGCAGAGAAAATGCTGAAGAGAAGTTAAAAGCCTGAGCAGGCAGTGTGGATAATATTAGACAGCTGACTGTCTGATGCATTGCGTTGCTTTTTGGGGCCATAAAAGTGGTTTGGAGATGTAATCTTGCTGATTGCTAAACACATCAAATAGTGCTTCTGAAAGGAAAGAGGAACAACATTTGTAGTCATTTGTAAAGCAAACTAACAGAAAATATGTTGAACACATTCGGGAAAATAACATTACTGTGAAAATGTGAAAAAGTAGGATATTTACTTGCATTTAAACTTCAACCTGCACTTACTTCATTTTATATTGTACCACAGTCTTTTCAAATGAAAATTTTTTGAGTATTTTTTTTTCCCTTTTCCATACTGGAAGAGGCATCGTAGAAACCTACCCAGCACGGTGAGTTTGGCACGGTGGGATCGCAACATCGCCTGCGTAGCCTGGCACTCGTACACTGCGTCGTCAGCCAGCTCCGCTGAATCGATCAGCAAGCTGTGCTCCCCCGATAGCGCGTCTCCCATCAAGGAGTACCGCGTCCAACCTGTGCGGAAATCACCGGAACACCGTCAGGAGACACGTAATACGCAAAAAAAAAAAAAAAAAAAAAAAAATCACTAAAAAACCCCACACGCTCTGATATTAATGGATGCTTCAATACAGGCCACCCCCATTGCCGGCATGAACACTATACTGCAAATTGAGAACCTCAGTTGCATCAACCTTGCAAAGGCCCAGCAATTCATTGCAGTCTCCTGTAGGGGACATGAGTCTCTGGGCTAATTCTCAATAGCTATATATTTTAGAATGCAGAGACAATACTGCAGTAGAAGGCGTATTCAATTAAAATCAAACAAGCAACGTTTTTAGAGAATAATTTCACCAACACATGCTTTTGCCTTGTTTCTAAAAAACAAGTAATTAATTTGTTTTTCTTCTGGGCCTCAGAAGGTTAATTGGGACTGACAGAGAGGGCTTTGCAGCTCTCTGTTGGACAGTTCAAACAGTATGAGCTAGTATATGCCAACAGAGGCTTATTCCTGGAACTAGGGCTCAGGCCAGGAGAACAGATTTAGTTTGAGAATAGATTTTTTTTTTTTTTTAGTCTTTTTAAAGCAGCCCATCCTATCGTTGAAAAACAGTGCGGACGAAATGGGTGGGATTCCCCACTGGGGGTGACTGGGGCAATACAGACTCTCTGTTTCTCTCTCTCCATCTCCCTCTGCAATTCTTACTCTCTCCTTCTATCCCTTTCCTTCTCCATCTCTCCATTCCTTTCTCAAACTTGAAATTTATAATACAAGAAGGAGCAAACTATAGAATAAGAAAAGGCCAGGAGAATAGATTTAGCTATTTAGTTTCATTAAATGAAGTTGTTGAGAGTGTTCATGCAAACCAAAATAAGACAAAATTTAAATTCCATAAAAGAAATTCAGGCTTTAGAATTACTTGAATTACAGTGGTGCTAAAATGTTTTATTGCTCCATTGTTAATGGAGAATTAATCTTAGCTAATTTCAGGGGTTTAGCCTGATTAAGTCTGTGTTTTAGTGTGGAGCTGAAAGATGTTCTATGTCATGCTGGTTGAATTTAAGTCCCTATTAAAATCAAATGTCTCTCACCCGGAAGGTCTCTCTCTCCGCCCAGTGCGAGGCCATCTTTGGTCCACTGCACCATGCCGCGATACCCCACAATGACGCATGGCAGCGTCACCGACTGGCCAGCCACCACCACCTGGTCCTGGGGCTGCTGAGAGAAGTAGGCCGCCTGGGTTGCTGAAAGAAGAGACAAAAGGGTTGGGCTTGAGTGCGAAATGCAACACTATTTGGCAAAGATCCAAAGCATAGCGTCACATCTACAGCAGCTTCAATGGGTCATTGGGTGTAACAAACTCGGCTGGACCATTTTCATCTGAAAATACACACTTTGTGCTGTGTCGAAAAAAACATATTCCATATACCCGTAAAAACATTTTTCTATCACCTCTCCATCTCTTTTTCTGATAGGTATCGAGAGCAGCTGCCTCGCTGCGTGCTGAAGTCATTTACTTTTTGTAACCTTCTCTGCATTTAAAACAGGTGCTTACCTACAGACATTCAGTAGAAGGCACATCTTTACCAAGCAGGGCATAAAACACCAGCCACTGATCATTTACTTAACCCTTTCTCTGGGCCATATGGCGGGGAATGCTGCCGATTGCTGAAAACCTGCCAGTCTCCTTTGTGCTTATTGTAAAATGGCTGTTAAACAATCAAAACACCATTAACTCCCCCTGGGGACCCATTGGTTTGGCTGCTGGAAGGCTGCGGTAGAGTGAGCTCCCAGCTCTCTCGTGCTGCTAGCCCTGCCACAGCACCTGGAAGCAACATGGCCGCCCTCAGCTTATACTGAATTAATCCACACACATTTTTACCTCAATACCCACATCAACTCGACCAGAGGCAGAATATAACTCAGGCCTCCAGGTATCAAAAAGCATTAGTGAGAGAGTAGTTAGAAGTAAGAGAGGGAGTGAGGAAGGGGGGGGGTCAATCTTTTCAAAGAAAGAACCTTCCATCATTGGCACCCCCCCCCCCTCAAATCCCAAGTCCTCCCCTTGAATTGTGGTTAAATAGGAGAATGGGGGACCAGGAAAAAGATAAAGAGGGGCCTATTCAACCAAAACTAACCCCCCCACAGTGATTCTGTGGGCGAGGAGTGCTTAAACAGAGCGGGCAGGGGGCCTCAACTGGTGAAAGGAGGAGAACATACGGTGGCCAGAGCTGAGCCATTGTCCCCCTGTCCGTCCCTTTTAATAGGCTTCTTCATTTCCAATCAATCCTGCTAAATGCCAGTTTAATAGCTTTTCAATAGCAGCCGTTTCCCCAGAGGGAGCACCAGGATTTTCTCCCTCCCTCCCTCTCCCTCTCTCTTTCTCCTCTCTTTCTCAATCCCCCCCACCCCCTCTGTTTTTTTTTCTTTCTTTCAGAGGTGCTCCATTGAAAAGGAGCTTCCGTGCTCAGTTGGCACTGTTTGTTCCACACTCAATTATCCACTTCATCTGGGGCGGACGGATAGACCAGACCCCCCCCCCCCCCCACTCCTTTGGCTGCCTCTCCCCAGTTCTCCAGTTTAATCTACCCGCCAAATGGTCCCCATTACGAACACGAGCCCTCAGAGGCGCAGGCTCCTCTAACCCCAAGGGGGCAGCGCCTCTATCAAACCCCAATCCCTGGCCAATTTATTATTTCACAGCTTTTCGCACTCCTCCTGCATTCTGTGAGATTCATCTCATATTTCTCAAACACATGAACGATTCCACTCCCTTAGCCGCGCGCTCATTTTAAAAATGGGCGCAAGGAGCTTTTGGGGTACGCGTGCCTGTGTATGAAGCATGGTGGAATATCATTGTTCCAATGAGGGTGAAGATTTTCTTGCCTGGGTAATTAGACACTCGCTGATGGCCTAATAGTTTTCAAATGACGCCCTAAACCTGGTTTTAATGATTTGGCCATCCCTGACGCTCCAGCTTTATTCCACGCTGAGGTTTTTCACAGCCATTTTAACTGTAGCGTGTGTCTGATAGTTTATTGTTGCTAATCTAAGTACAGTATAAACATTCATTATACAACTAATTAAGTATCTTCTCCCGGTATCTAAATGTTTACTGCAAGCAATAATTCATGTGTTGGCGATTATTGAAAGGGATTAGGTGCATGCATTTGTCAAACTCATCTTGCCTGTGTTGTATACGCGCACACACACACACACACACACACACACACACACGCATGCACATGCTCATCCAAACGTGTGTGCTGTAGACTGAGAAATGAGTTGACACCATCTATGATTCAATGCACTCCAACTCATATTGAAAAAGCTCAACAAAACATCTCAGCTGGCTAATGAGTCATTTAAAATTCCTTTAATTCCTCCTTGCTGAATTAGCCATTTCTTTGACAGTGTATTAGCAGCTTAATTACATGAATACATTTCTAATAGGGAATGGGTAAAAGGGGAGGGGGAGGTGGTGGCGGGCAGAAAAATCCAGCGAAATTCAGACAGCCACTCGCAAAGGTATCGTGGGGGATGGACTCTCTCCTGCTTCACTGCAGTGTTCCAGAACTTTCTGTGGACAGGCTGTCATAGCCAGTGCCCAGTATGCCAAAATCAAGGAAGGGGGCAATAGAGAAAGGGACCGCAGATGGTTTACTCGCCCTTCGGTTAATTAACGAATCCCGAGTGAGGTAAAGCAGCATGTTTTCCCTGTGGTGGGGCCAAAAGACAACAACAGATAAACAGCGGTGGCTTTAAAAGCTCGTGTCGCTGGCTGTGTTTCCTCCCCTAAATAACAAGGTCAAAACACACTCGGCCCGATACGCTTTGATCCGGATTTGAAAAAATGGAATATCATTTTCGACTCCACAGGCTCCAGGGAGCACAGGGGGCTTACATATGTAGGGCAAGCAAGTTGTCAGGGAGGGATGCGAACATTTATCTGTCACATTAGCACACTGACATTGCTTTCTGCAGCATTCAGTCACAGTTAAGTGCAGCGCATCAGGCATTATATATTAAAGAGGTTTCTGTTTTTCTTTTTTTTATCTTATATCCTCCCATCCCCCCTGCTCCCACCCACCTAGTTGGTATTTGCCGACGGAATTGATAGGGATGTATTTGCGCGGCTTAGAAATGTATGGACAGATGTTTTTACTGATTCAGTTTTAGGCATCTGCACAGGAGGCTGTAGAGTATTACAGTCATTATGGGCCGCGGAGGCGGGAGGGTGGAAAGCATGTAGCCCATTACTCTGGCATTGTGAGACCCCTGAGCTCACAGCACCAGCGCTAAGCCCCCTGACGCAGTGCAGCGCTCCCCCGCTCCCCGTGCCTGACGATGCGCTCGTGCGCTGGGTAAGCCCCGCGAGGTGCACCCCGGCAGTCGCTGGCTCCGCGCCTCCCAGCAGCGAACGCTGAGCGCAGCAAAGACTCATTCCGCTGGAAGCGTCGAGCACGCCGAACGCGGGCGCGTCCCTACCCCAGCCCCCGCATTACCGCACACGCTACAGGCGCCATTTCCCCACACGGCTTTCAATGTCGTCAGCAGGTACGGCGTGCATGCATGTATTCCACATCTGCCGGCCTCAGTCATACTTTCTCTTTCTTGTTTACAACAAAGACAGGGCCCTATTTTAAAACCATGAGAGCAAGACTGTTTCTCGCACTTACATCTAGGGCGATTTTCAGAGGGTTTTCAAGCTCCAGTAAGTATGCGAACTTGCGACTTGACCGGACAATTTATTCCACGCAGAAATAATTCATAATGTTAAAAAATAGAAGCCAGTTTCCGGACACTGTTATCTGCCTGGCTTTACTTTCTGCGCATGACTGGCTATTTTATGTGGACTTGCCCACATAGGAAGAAAGTCACAAAAAACAGCAATAGGGGGAAAAAACTAGCAGAAGTGTACAGCCCAGAAATAAACAAGCAGACTCCCTGAATGCCATCCATTGTGCAATGTCTAGATAAGGCCAGTAAATCTGGCTCAGACCGGGGACTATATTTCTCTGTGTGGAAATATTATCCCTTTGCTCAGTGCCCACTCTTTGTCTTAGCCTCGTTGGTAGGAGTGTGCGGGTGAGTGAATGGATATGTGTGTGTGTGTGCGTGTGTGTGTGTGTGTGTGGACGTGTAAGTGGGTATTTGAGTGTCTGCCTTCTTCCTTGGTCCTGGCTTTGGAAGGTGCCTCTAAACCTCATTACTGCAGCTCCTACAAGACATCAGGGGCTTTGGGGAATGACAGAGACGGACTCGATGCCGAAATATCGCAAAACATTGAACTCGCAACCACCTGCATTCGGTACCAAAGTGAGGAGGCCTGGTATTATCTGCCTGCTTTCAGTCTCATTATCTGGCCCCCCTTGTTCACAGTTCCACTCCCCGGGGATTTCAGTCTCCTGCACCCACCGCCCCCACCTCCTTTTCTCATTTTTTTGTGTCCAAATAGCTGCCTAACAGCTTTTTAAGAGCTGTCTAATCCCCCCAACCTTGCCTTCCCCTCTTTCTTCCTTTGTGAAAAACTTGGCTCGGACTGAGACCCTTTTATTCTGCAGGGCAGCTCACAGAGCTCCTGCCGTCCCCCCATCCCTCAGCCCCCCCTCAAAAAATGCACCTTCTAAGCCGGCCTGAACCACTTTCCCCAAACTCTCCCCCCCCAGCTGCATCCTTCTCCACCACCTCCCACACCCCTGCAGTCAGTCGGTCATCATTCTTAAAATCAATGCCCTCCAGCCCCTTTCTGCCTAATATAAGGTGGTGCTAATTGCTAGTTTTCCTTTAGCACGGTTGTTTGCCTGCTCCACTCCAGGGCGTCCCAGAGGCTACCCAGTCAGCAGCGAAAGCTCCCAGCAGCTCTCATCCTCCTCACTGTGACAAACCGCGGGGCAAGGAGCATCCTGTCAACTCATGCACGAAATGCAGGACACCAGAGAAGAAGAAAAAAAGGCAAAGACGTACAATATGTTGAGGGAGGAAAAAATCCAGACTAAAAGCAATATAATGAAAAAAATCTAATCAAATCAAATAGTGGCCTCTGCTGGGTTCCGGTAGGGGGGGAAAGGGAGGCGACCCCAGTGACGGAAAGTGATTGAGTGGCGTAATCAGGCCGGCTCGTGTGCTGTCACAGTGGGTTTTTTCTACAAGCTGCGAATTTCCATCACGAGTCGATGTCAAGGAGCTGATCGCATCAGTGCCCAGCGGCCCTCTTATTTCCAGCACCTGCCACGGAGTCCGCAGATAAAGTAATAGTGAAGGGTGTGTGCACGTGTGTGAGTGTGTGTGTGTGTGTGTGCGTGAGAGTGGAACCAGCAAAAAAATTGTTTGGTGTCATCATACCCTCGCACACACGCACCCGAACACATGTTCTAACTGCATCTGCTGCGGTGTTATCTGGCATCTTCCAGAACGTCAGAAAATTTCTGAACATTTGCTTCATAACTCCTGTTTCTCTTTTCATCAGGATCCAGGAGCTGTACTTTTTTCCCTCTCAGATTGATGTGAATCAGAGGGGAGAGAGAGAGAGAGAGAGAGAGAGAGGGGGGGGGAGATGGGAGAAACAGACCAAAAAACAGTTGTCTGTACACATCAGCCAACTGTCTTGACAAGACGTGGATTGAGCCAACGTTGTCATTTCATTCTCGCTTACCCCCTGGTGCTTTTCTGTTCAAGACGGTAGCTCGCTGGCTCTGTGATTCCAACCCCCACACCCCCCGCCACTTCCTCTGCCACTCAACTCCCCCCGCATTTCTTCTTTTGCATGCTTGGCGAGGCTTTCAGTATAATTTACTGTGCTTTTAAATCATTAACTTCTTGTGCCGTTTGGAAAAGCCTGGGTTTAGCGTGTGCACAACAGATGACGAGAACAGGGAGCCAGTGTGGGGCTTCTTTGCACAACACGCAAAGGGCTTCTGTTTGGAGATGTGACAAAATTTTAAATAATAATAATAATAATAATAATAAAAACTGCGCAAATATATTCCTGCTTGGTCCCTAGCCGCAAAACAGCGAGTAAACAAAATCCAACAAATAAATAAAAAATAGATTAAAAATCCATAAAGACAATGAAAACACAATGTTAAAAGTGCTTCGCCCCCTCCCCTCTCCCTCTCTGACTCTCAAAGGGGTAGAGGGGTGAATACAAAGGAATTCTCCACTTAGACTGTGCAACTGGGACTCTGCGTCCAATGCCCTGGGGGCTCAATTAATTTAGTCTGGGGATTTGCGGCCTGCACTTCCTAATTGAGCCTAGTGGAGGCCCCTCTGGCTCAGCTTGATAGGAAGCCAGTCGTTTCATAATTAATAATTTTTTTCTTTATTATTATTATTTTTAATGAGGATAGTAATCTTGTAAATGTATGCATCCCATTATAAAAAAAGGGGCCCTTCAATGGAGCCTTGTGATGGTGGAAACGTTTAGAGGAGAGGCAGAGTCTGCGATGTAGTTGAGCTTATGCTATTTATATTTTTTGCAGAAATAAAGAAAGACGGGTTCAATGAGTGCCTCATTAGTGGTGCTTAATGTGTGTGCTTTTTAAAGCTCAGAGGTTAATGTGAAATTGGCTTCAATTCCACTGAAGCTCCTGCTAATTTGATACATTTTTGTTTCACAATTGACTGCGTTTTGCAGAGCGGCTCAAGTGGCGGGAGGGAGTTTTCGCGTACGCAGGCGAAGTGAGTCCCTCAATTTCCTCTTTTAATCCCGCATCCGTTCCAATGTTACTCTTCATTAATCAATTCACATTTCAGACCTTTCTTATCCACTCACCTGACAGTCAAATACCCCACACGTAACTCCCAGGGATGAAACAAATTACCTCCAAACCTCCCAAGAGAGGAACGGATCAAGGGGAAACAATGGGAAACTCGTCAACAAACAAGACCTGTCTGCCCCAACAAATGGCCCCAAAACACCACTTATTAATCAATGTCCAGGGTGTTTTACCAGCTAAATTCCTATCCCCTTTCATCAGGAGCGCCCGCATAGAAAAAAAAAGTTTTAATTAACGGCGAACTTTATTCTGTTCATCAGATTGCCACTGACTTGAAACACTATGAAAAATTACTGATGACTAAGAGCTTCCAGAACAAAAAAGAAGAGGAAAAAACAGAAAGCAGGAAGAAAAAAGGAAAAACATTACCTGCCGACCTCAATACATCCTGCTTTATGTGCGAGGGAAAAAACTCATTTCCTGAAACTCCATTTCTTTAGCGTTGATTAGCGAAGGAACGTAATTAGACTGAAATGTAAAGTCAGGGTTTTTCTGCGGATCGGGCCGCTTCCTCTAGAAAAATCAGGCCGTGATTAATGAATAAATGATTAATGAGGGAACTAATTAATCAATTAATTATTAAGCAAGCACTCTGAACGAGAGGAGCAGGAGGTGGGGGGTGGAGGAGGGTGGGGTGGGAGGCCTCAGTAATGAAAGGGAGAAGGATAACCCAAATTTATTTCAAAGACCAAGGAGGATATTGAAGAAACTGCAATGGTGTTTGTTTAACCTGCTTTCGCTTTGTTTCGCTCTGTGGCGCTGGGGGTGGTATGTGTGTGTGTGTGTGTGTGTATGCACACTCATGTTCATATGTGTGTGTGTGTGTGTGTGTGTGTGTGTGCAGAGCAGAAGGGGAGGTAAATTCCTTCCTGCATTAATGTTTATTCAGTTCATACTCAATCTCAAACACAAAGTCATGAGTCAGCCAGCTTTGTTTATAGTGCAATGAAAAGTCATTCATCTTGCAGCTTGGCATTTACTGATTTTGAATCATTGGTCACGTGTCTCGAGTAGCGGCCTGCTCAAGCGGAACCTCAGCCCGGTCCATTTAGGCGGGATGCAACCGCCAATGCTCTCCTTTTCCGGCCCATTTTCTCAAGATCCTCCATTTTAGGCACAGAGCCAGTTTAAGTAGGACAGCCATCAATCATGTATAATGTGCCACCAGGACTCATCCAGCATGACCATGTATGATGAGAAACAGCACCTGATGTATGAAATGTGGCCTGCAACTGTAACCGTGATATAGCATTACATTCCCCAGTCAAGTTTGACCTTTTTTCACCCAATATTAATCGTCGATGGTAAAAGAATATATATGCAACCGGCTCGTCTCTGTGGACTCCTGTGCACTTTGCTTAAGAGCGGGACGGATGTGCGGCGGTTCTTTATACCTCGAGGCTGATGGTTTTCTGCCTGAAATTGTTAGCCGCGACTCCACCACACAAGAGAGGATAGCAACACTTAGAGCGTAGTTTAATGTCTGGGGCGGTCTATCAAGCCCATTAAAATGCAAAAAAGAAGGAGAAGATTCCTTATACGTCTCCCATAACAGCTCCTGGCTCGCTCTTGAAAGGAGTCGTTTCATCCTTCAGTGTGTTGCTTGGCACATTCCCCCTGGCATCTGCGTATGTGCCCTGCGGTAATGGAGAGAAAGAGCCGAATTCTCCAGGGCTCTCCGGCAGGCTCAGCTCATCCGACGGAGGTCAGCACACGTGGGAGGAGGGGAGAGAGTGCGGACGGTGAGTGGGCGGAGTAAACAGAGGAAGCTCCGTACTTGGGATCCCAGAGATTTGACCGCTTTTTTCAAGCGGGATTTGTGGGTGTCCAAGGGTCTCTCCCAGATGCCGACTGGTGCGGCATTCTCGTCTCAGATGGTGGCGTGGAATCGGAGATTACCTCAGACTCCAGTGGCTGTGAATGGGGCTTTGTCCTTTCGCCAGGGCGGGTCCACTGACTCCCTTACCCGGGACATATGGCGGCTGTAAGGCAGGCTGGACCCCCAGCAGAATGCAGTGGGTTGGCCCTGTGACCCCAGCTCTTTTATAGCACCTTGTCTGTATGAACCGGACTTGTGGCTTCATGAACTTAAACACTTGAGAGTGAGACTATTTCAGAGTGTGTTTTTTTTGTTTGGGGGGGGGGCGTATATTTTTCCCTAGTTGTGTGCGCTCATTGCTGCACACACACACACACACACACACACACACACACACACACACACACATACACTCTAAATGGCAATTCAATGGAGGGTCCAACCCAACTGTCCATCTCATGACCATTGAGCAAAGCTAGCAACACAATGGCCGCCACTTAGCCGCATCGCAGGATGATGAGACTAAATTTACTGTTTAACAAGGCAGCTGCAGCTACAGGGTGGTCCATTCGCCCGTCAGCTTGCATGGGCCAAGATCAAAAAGTAGGCAGGTAGCGACAACGTCGTCCCCAGGTCCAACCAACAATTTCATTTCAAAAGCCCCCTTTCGTCTCAGGCTTTAAAAAACAGGTGAGGCATTATGGCCTCTTGAGCCCTTTCGGCAAGATTATCGATCTTTAGATTGAGGGCAGCGATAACCCGTCTGGCAGCGGCTGATCCGATATCGCCTTCAGAGGATATGAGGTATGAATCACGGGAAGTGAGATCAATTCATATAGATCAGCCGCCGATTGAGGTACAGACAAAAATCCCACTTAGCCTGTAATACCCCGATGCCCGCCAGTCACAGAACGATTTTCCACCGAAGGAAAGTGACTTAGCTGCATTTTGCCCCCACACTTTAGCCACCCACCCCCTCACCACAACACCCTGAACACAATCTGTCCCATCCCACCTCAACTCATTTGCTTTCCTTGACTCTATCCCACAGATAACTGTGGTCTTAAACTACTCAATCTCCCTTCTAGAGGGATGCTTTTTTTTAAAGTCTTAATTAAAACAGGCTCCGAACCCTCAGTCCCAAGGGCCGGCTGAAAGCAGCTTAGAACAATCAGGAAGACGGATTAGAGGCAGGAGAAGAAAAGAGGAGAAAAAAAACAGGGGGAACCAAGCAGAGGAGAAAAAATAGAGGGGAAAAAATTCCCTCTCTCACCCTCGCCTTTGCCCTCTCCGCTTACTTCTCCTCTACTAGGTTTCGTCCAAAGCCGTCCCTTGACCTATTGACACGACGCTTCTTGCAAGATTAAGCTGAGAATGAAGCCTCAGGACTGGGTAAATATCGAGCGAGAACAATGGACAACAGGCATGAACCTTATTGGATTTTAATTAAGAGCAGGGAGAGCTTGTTAAGGGCATGTTTAAAAAGTGCACTGGGATGGTATTGGAGCTGGTAGCGACTACGCGGCCAGGCTCACCCCCCCCCAAAACACTTCTCCCCACCATGTTCCAGCCCTCCGAGGCACTCCTCTCTTTCTCTCTCCCTCTGTCGCCTCTCCGTTCCTCAATCTGTTTGCAGAGCCTTCACATATGGGCTGTGAGAACTGCAAACAGTCCTCTCCAAGCGATCCTCAGAGAGCCATTTGTCATCCCCCTATCCTTGGGTTATCTCTCTCTTTCCCTTCGCTTTTAACAAGGTGGAGCTCAACTCTTCCCTCAGAGGAAAGTGCCTGAGCGATAACGCTCTAAAAAATGGTAGTGGGGGGGGGGACTGTATTTGATACTGGATTGATTGAATTATAGTGCAGAGCAATGGGGAATCATTTTCACACTTAGCCCTTGTGAATGGCCTGCCAGTAAAAATATGGACTCAAGATAATACAGTGATGTTGAGATAAATAAATAAGAGAAAGCAAAAATTGAACACACAGCGCACCCATCCTTGACCCAATCAACGAGCTGATAATTTGAAACCAGAAATTATCCAAGCTTGACTGGTTGCAAGTGAATTTTCACACTTTCATGCCACCCTGGCGACTAGGTTTTGCAATAGACCGAGACTCCTCTCAATATCACACACACACAGCCCTGGCTGCTAATTACAGAACTCAATAATTACTGTGATATAAACAGCTGTGACATCACCAAAGATTGAAATGAATGGCGGTTACCTTCGCAAGCTTCCAAAGCTATTTATAGTTTAGCATGAAAAACGCTCACACACACACATACAGTACGCTCACAAGCACATACGCACAGACACACACACACACACACACACACACACACACAAATGTCTATGCACAGACAGAAGAGTCTGTACTCGAGTATATAGTGTATATTTTATGTATGTACACATAATGTGCTACTGATTTCCCCATACATACACTGGGTTTTCTGAGAGCTGAAAAAGGCTATCGCTGGTAAGCAGCACACTGCCCAGGATCAGAGAGAGGGTCTCTTTGGAGGGGAAAATCATAATCCAATGTAGCATCCTTCCTTTGGTCCCACGCCTGCTTGGTGGCAGACATTTCTCTCAGGAAAGTGGCAGGCACGCTCCCCCCCCAAGCCCCCCTTTGTAAGGGCGTAAAACATGACGCCTTTGATCAAGGCTGAGGGAGAAAATTACAGCTGTGCCACGGTGCTTGCGAGTTAGGCCCCGGGGGCTGACACGACCGGAAAACTTTTCTCAACACCATTAAAGCCCAGCACTAGTGCGCTTTTCAAAAAAGAAAAACTTTCTTGTCACCCCCCCCCCACCACCACCACCACCCCAACCCCCCCTCCCATTGTATGAGAGGATCCATTTCATCAATCTGGTCAAAGTAACGAAAATGGCTCAATTCTGTCACCATTTGGGTTTGTCTTTTTTTGGGGAGGGGAGGAGGAAGGGAAGGGTTATTAGACAAAAGGCCAACTTCTGCCGAGGTTGTGAAGAATGCCAGACAATCGGGCCATTTACTGGCTACAGTTCATATCCCATGCCTTTGCACAGTTCTTTTAAAACGGCTGGTCAATACCAGTTCAGCAGTGGTGTGCAGTGGCTGAATGACTAATCCTCCAGTGTGGAAATTTCCCTGAAGCTCCCCCAGGCCAGCTCCAGCTGAGAGGACTCTTGAGCCTTCCTGATTGCTCAAAGGCTTTGGCCAGCTTTATAAGCAGCCTGTGATTGAGTGGGTCCATTAAGGCCCCATTCATCTTCCTTCTGACCAGTGGAGGACCCATGATGCACACCAGCAATACACACACATATGCGTGCACACACACACGCAACATAAGCACAAGCATACACACATACACACACACACACAGAGTCACATACGCGCACAAATGCTCACGCACCAAATTTTAATAAGTAAACACACACAAGTGAGCACACACACAGACATTCATATACACGCAACTTAGGCCCATGCATACACACACGAGCACAAACGCACTCACACGCACACACACACACACACGCACACATAGAGGCACATAGACGCACAAATGCCTGCAGACTAATTTGCAATATGTGAACATACACAGGTGAGCACACACACAAGCACACACACACACACACAAACACAATGAGTCACGTAGGCGCACAAATGCTAACACATCAAATTTGAATATGTGAACACACACAAGTGAGTGTGCACACACACAAGGAACCCATACACACAACATAAGCCCATGCATATACAGACACACATGAGCGCAAACACACTCACACACAAGCACACGCACAGACACAGAGGCACATAGGTGCACAAATGCTCACAGACCAATTTGCATCGTGAACATACTCAGGTGAACACGCTCACAAGCATACACACATATTCACATGCACACACATGCTCCCGCCCATATGCACTGACAAGCACATCCATGACCACACACAAAAACACACATTCCAGGTATAATTATGGCGAGAGGAGGTGTAACGTGTTTGGGGGGAGGGCGGGACCTGTTCACGTCAAGTTTTACCCTCACATCACTGTGACATCACCGAAAGCCCGAGGCCACATATTCCAGACCTACAGCACCTCAGGGCAGAAGTACTGATCTGGAATCAGTTTCACCCTTTAAGCTCTAATAAAAACAGTTACAATGTGTGCAGAAGATAACCTAGTCCTGGATCAGCAGTCCTTTTCTGGGAGGCTTTATAAAGCTATCCCAAATACAGGTTCAGTTCTGCCTCTTTAGCTCCTAATGGGCAGGGTTTGGGTACAGACAGAGGGAAACCTAATCCCCGATCAGAACTTCTTCTCTTGATGAATGCTCTTCATGATGCTTTATGAATATTCCAGAGGCCTTCAGTGAGAATGTGCCCCTCAGGTGCTGGAACGGGGTTTTAGAAAGCCTCTCTTTGATTACACAAGCCTTGATTGGGCGTGCTTTCATCCCCTTACGCCTTCATACTTCCCTCAGGGTACTGCACCTTCAGCAGTCCCAAACACCTCAATGAGGAGGCGCACCGTCCATTTTGATCTACACGCCTATCTCTATCTCCCTATGTATCTCAACCTTTTGTCTGTTCATCTATACGTCTAATTATCCTGCCTTTCTACGTAATTAGCCTGCAAATAAATGGCTTTCTCCCTCTCCCTCAACCATCTCCACCTTTTCTTCTAGTCCTGAAAAAACAAATTAGCCAGAACAATGGGTACAAATGGCTTCCGCGAGGATAGCGCATGATGGATGCAGCCTGGTGCACTCAGCATTCTTTCCCCCCACTGACCGCCATTATCTCCTGCCCCATCTGTCTGTGTCGGGGAGCTGCCGTAACCCCCAGGATCCTCGGCTTCCTCCCGCGGCTGGCCGTCGACACTCCGGCCGTTTGTCTTCTTCTTCTTCCTCTCGCTCGCTTGGCCCCTGAGCAGCTTGGTCAGGACGCCTCGAGCCAGGATATACTTGGCAGGGGCGGGTTTTGAAATTTTCTTATTTTTTTATTCTATTTTTTTATTCCTCTTGCAATTGAAGTGGATTCTCTGCTGGTGTTGTCTTTGTTGTTCGCGGGCTCAGTTCACAACACCATAATGATAAAAAAAGGAAGATGAAAAAAATACAGCCAGGGATTTGAAGAATCTGCATCCTGCAGAACCACAGCATTGGCGATCCCCCCCCCGCAGGATGAGGAAACGAGTCAGGAAACATCTCCTTCCCTTGTCAGATCAGCCCCTTCCCAACAACATTCCTCAGATTTAGGAACACCGTGACATCACTACCTGACGTCCTACTAGGGTCAAAATGTTGGACCCCCCCCCCCTCCGACGACCCCTTCCTCCACATCAAAACAAACACCATTAAGACCGCTAGCAGTCCCCTCCTTACACCGACTCATCCAAATACATATGTTCAGAGACAGGCGCCTTCATTACTGCCCTCGAGGCAATGAAACTGACCCTATTTTCATGTGCCTTTGATTTCTGGCAGTTTTTTTTGCAACCTCCCTCATTCCACCACCCTTCTCATTGTCTGACCTGTGGCAGAACAGCCAAAAACAGGGGTTTTCTCCCACACTGGTACAAGGGTATCCATTACCTTTACAGCTAAACCCTGACAGTCAATCTTCTTGACCCCATCCACCGTATACACACTCTCAATCTCTCCCATACACAGACACACAGACACACACACACACACACACACTCTTTTCCTCATTCACACTTGTTCACTCTGGAATACTACTCTCGTACAACCGAGCATATATACTTTTTCTCTATCTCTCTCACACGCGCGCACACTGTCTCATTCTCTCTCAAACACACAAAGACACACGCGCACTGTAATACAGCATTCCATCACGCCGCATTGCTATGTCATCGGCAGTATTTCTTTCTAGACCTTTCCTTTAGTCTTTGTCTTGTTTTATTCTATGACACATTTCAAAGCTACACCTTATGCCTCAAAGCTTCAAACCTCAAAGAGATTCAATAAAATGACCATGTTTGGACACTGAAGGAATTGTAGTTAAAAGCTAGATCGATACAGCTTGACTGACATCCCTCACTTCATGGAAAAACGGTCTGCAAGAGCTCTCGCAAGAGTCTCTCAGGGTGAATTTCAAAGAAAGACTCTTAACTCCCACAGAAAAGCAAACTTTCGGCGCTTACTTCATAACTGAACCCCTTCTGGCGGTCTCAAAAACAAAACAAAACAAAGCTGCCATTCACTATGACACCCTGCCCTGCCACAGTATCGCTTTCCCCACTGCAAGAGCTCCATATTATACTTTAACGGTTGAGTCATAATCACAATATTTGAACTTGCGTTCCCACCAATGTGAAGTCACAGGAGGTGGTCTTGTATTTAAAACAAAGGGGGTCCCTGGGAATGGAGAAATATTTGGCTGTCCGAGCATTGGCTTTTTAATTGTTGCCAAGTGAGGTCTTGCTTTCCTTGAATTGCATCTCTTTCTTGTTGAGTAAGTACATGACATGTCCAGTGAGATGGTGCATCATTAATTAGACAGTTCTGCTGTGACTAATCACTCGGTAAAGGGCACGCAGCCTTGAAGACAGAGAGCGTTCATCTCGGCTCATCAGCCCAGACCGCATCGCTCGCCCTTGACCCTGAGCGTGCAAGATGCTTTCAGTTAAGTGCCTCACCGGGTTAAGCTTTGCTTTGGTGATTCATATGCCTGCTTGAGGAATGCAAAACACACACGCGCGCGCGCACACACATATGCACGCATGCAAACACTCACACACAAATTGTGCAAATGAAGATAAAGTTAGTGTTCACAACAAATGCAAAAAACGCACAAACAAACATACACACATACACAATAACAGTGTAAGTGCATACAAATAAAGCAGCTGTGTATATATAATGTGTGTATGTTCAGTTGAGGAGCTGTCAGCACTGTACTTAAGGAGTGAGAGCCGTCTGACAGAAGTTGCTCGAAGCTTGACTGCATGTTGTTCACAAACTTCAGGAATGGAGCTGTTCACTGTCGAAGACCAGCTTCACTATTAACTACAGTAATGATAGTACAAATAATGGAAATGTGGGTAGTGGTAATTGCATGTCAACACTCTGGGTTGTATCTGTTCAGTTTCCATTCTTGGGCTCAACAGTTCTCATCACGTGACCATATTAAGTGTAAAATTAAGGGAAGATAACAGGGACACAGAAATAGCACCGGTGCAGAAAATACATTACAATTTACAGCTGGCTTCACTGACCTGGCCACAGATACATTTTTTGTGGGACGACAAGATTTGATTGGAAAACAGAAATAACCAGCACAGTGATGGATGTGAACTCATGGACTGATCAAAAAAATGTGTCTCACTCACTGGATGTAACATCTTATACATGGTCGGCAGAGCAATAAAAAATTAAAAATTAAAAAACATTTGTCTAAAAATCGCAGTAGTGGTTTTAGAAGCTGATCTTCCTTTCGGATTGGTGCGGATTGTTTCCAAAGAAAAATTAACTGCACTCTCAGATTTTTGGAGGCTGAGGAGAGAAAACTAAAGCATAAACACTGACTGTATTAAAATCGACTTTGATAAAACCGTACGATCTACTAGCGGCCGTGGATGACTCAAAACACAATTCTCCATTGTCCCCGCTATCTTGTTTGGCGCATCCCCCGAAACTCATCTCCCCAGAAAGATTGAAGGTGAGTTGGCAGCAAGATAGGGATGAAGCCAAGGGGGAGATAAAAAAAGAATAAGAAGAATGGTGGAAGCAGCCAAGTGGTTCACGCAGGATACCATAGTGTGCCTCCTGTATTTACTTAGCCATAAACCCTCAACATCCACCCGCGTCCATAACCACTGATAAAAAGAGGCCAAAGACACAGTGCCAAGTTCTTTATCTCTGTTTACCCGAATGGCAAAGCTGATTAGAGACACATTTAACCTTATTGTCTTTTATTTACTCCCTCCCTGCATGCCAGAAAAGCAAAGTTTTGGAGGGATAAACTGGGTCGCAGACAAATGCAGAAGCCCTTGGGGGCCATTGTTTTATGTTTTAAGAAGGGGCGGGAGCATAAGACAAGACAATGTGAGTGTGCTTGGTCCGTCTTTGAGGAACACACAGTACCCTATTGTTACAAGGCTCCCCCCACCTTTTCTCTTCATCTAAGCATGGGCTTTTTTCTGAAATTTTGGGGCAGAAGAATCAAAACGCGGAAAAAAAAAAAAGCGGCAAGCCGAGCTCATTAAAGGAGGTTAACTGTCCAGTCATGGGAAGGTTATTATAAAAGTAAAATACCGTTAAAAAAGTGAAAAAAAAAATACCATTTTAAAATGGGTGGTCCTTATGAACATGGGTCACACGTTACAGCTCTGAGCAATGCAGGCCAAAGACTTTACGGCCTTGGGGCTTTTTCAATTCTATGACGGATGAAAGTATGCGTTTCCACAATGGTGTTTGGACTGGTGCTACGGCGAGAGAAATCTCAAAGTCAAAATTAAACTTTCTGCTTGGTTTGGCCGTTGATGCTCACCATTTTCACACTTTGAGAACTCAAAGAATGCTTTTACTCAAAAAGTGTGAATAAGCTGCATTCTAAATTTGAAGTGCCAGAGTTACAGCGAGCTAATATTCCACATCGTTGGCCTAAGTGCCAGCCTTGTAAATAATGCCTAACGCCTAATACTCCAGGTGTTGGAGTGTCCGTGATGCAGTGCGTTCATCACAAGCTCCATTTTTTCTGGGTCAGATTGGGATTGGTGCGGTTTTCATGTCCATAATTTTGCCATTATTTTCCTACTTCTATGGGGTTTGGCAAGGGTTAAATAGGGAAGAGGGCCATAATCCATCATACAGAACGCTGACAGCCAAGACCGGCTGTTAGTGGGTGGTACTCCTCCATGTAAAACAAGGCACTTACTCATGAAATATGTGCTCAACCTTTAGATTTCAGTCACAGAAGTTCTCTAAGGCTTAGCCAAACTCTAGTTGGGCCGTAAAACAGGTTCCGCCAATGGGGAAAGATCAGTACCAGGGACTGCCAATAGAGGGACTACCGAGCAAAAGGACAGTGGAGGAAGCAGCCATTTTTTATGGGTGCATCTAATAAGTCGGACACCCACATTTTGAGTTTAAGGAATTTAGGAAGGGAACGACAGCCAAGGCTGTGATGGTTTTAGCTTGTAGTGGTGCAGACCCAGTGGCAAGACGACGGCAAAAGAAATCGTGTGATCTTGGCGCACTGCCTTTGAACTTGTCCCAATGAGACTTGGCTACCCAAGCTAAAGGTTCCAGAAAGAACTCATTGAAGATTACTCAGAATTTTGATGTGGGTGTAATCATAATCTGCTGGGAACATTGGGACACTCAGAGAAAGCAAATTATGGGTAGGAGCTGTGGTAGAAGAATAAATAAGGACATGTGCCTGTATGCGAATGCAGTAGTCCGTGGCCCTGTCTGTCTGGGTGCTCAGTCAGTGTCCTTGCTCATTCTGTTATTTTTCCTCCCTTTTTTTTTTTTTTTTTTTTTTTTGCTTGGGCATCTGTCACTTCAGTCATTCAGTCAGCACCCACCTGCTTCGGTCCGACTGTTCAATGCCAAGTAAGTTTCTAACTTTTCATTGGTCAGAGAGAAGAGCTTGTTCTGTAGATTCTAAGTAAATAAGTTGTGATGCCATCTGGATAAGTCTGGAAGCTATCAAGCAAACGTTTCCTTTCGCAGACACACCCAAGCCAGCTGCTATAAGTCTGTCAAGGGATGATTGTGAAAATGTACCGTACGGACAATCACCACAACCACCCCCCCCCCCCCGACATGTACACACACATACACACCACCACCATCATAGGCTAGTTTATCGTCTCAGTCGCAGACCAACCTTTGAAACAGTGCTCATTAGACCTACCTCACTCTTATTAATAATAACACCAAGTTAACAGCATTTCATGCTCAGCTCTTAATTTATCATCTATATAAAGGGGCCTATGGCTTCAGTGGTTAGCGTTGCACTGAATTACCTACGGCGAAAAAACGGATACCCTCACAAAAAAGTGATAGACAGGCAACAAAGACTATGGAGGCGCAGCAGGCAAGTTCTCAAACAGGCAAAGGAAGTCAGAGAGAGAGTTTGCTGACGGAAATTTGCTTTCCGCTGTGTTCGCATACAGTCCCAATAGGACGTGTCATTTCCCTCGGAGAATTGTTGCCTTAGCTTTTTTCTTTAACTGCATTGCCAATTTAGTTCCAGCAGGCATTTCATTAACATTTCGTCTTTTTCTTCTCCTTGGAGTGTGAATGTCGCTGTGACGGCGTTGTGTATTCCGATTTAACATTTAAATTTAATTACGGCCTCTCTACGTGTCAATAACCTGTTCTCATTTATCAGCGAATGAGAAAAAACACAGCTTAACAGCCAATAAACATTTTCCTTTAATTCATTTACTGAAGCGTTGACCGAAAGCGCTTTGCTTTACTCCTGGTTGCTCAATGTTAATTGGAAGAATACGAGGCGCATCTGAGTCTGAAGGGTCTGGGGATTTGAAGCCTTCATCTACAGCGGATTTAAAGCGCCGTTAATAATAAACCAAATGAAACATTTTCTTAAAATGGAGTGGAAAGTGGAATGCACACAAGCGCGTGAATATTATTGGTTTAAAACACTTGTATGCGCCCTGCTTTGCGTTTTCACCTAAAAAAAAAAGAGCATAAACAGAAATGCTTCCAGAGATTCTTTGGTTTGTTTGGTTTGGTTTTTCAATGGCAAATAACCCAATTTTGGCATATGTATGCAATCAATTCTAGAGCTCACTATTCGTAAACCATATATAAAATGACCATTTTTCTTCGTTTTTTTTTTTTTTTTTTCTTTTTCTGAAGATATACTCATGAACACCCAGCAGCTAATAGCCATAGCAGGGAAATTTACCAGGAACCTGCACAAAGCTCAAACTCAAACAAGCTTCAACGAGTCGTCTAAATCCATAAGAGAAACGTATGACTTTAGGATATGTGAAGCCAAAAAGTGATCGACTGCACTGTTGTAGGCTAATGAATATACACATACGGAGGGTAATGCGGATACTTATGTCTTCACGTGCTATAGTCAGCCTACTCTCCCGACACCTCAGAAAATAACAGCGGCAGCTTGGGCGGTTGTGATGATCTTTAAACAGTGGCTTAGCCTATACAAACAAAATTAAAACAGAACTGTGTAGCTGTGTCGTGTATTCCCGAACCGCTTATATTCGCGTCATGCGATTATCTTCACAGTTATTTTAATTCCAACAACATGAACCATTGTATGCCAACAATGACCGCGAAACTGCGATATTTCTGGAGAGGACCCTTCTTTTTAGACACTGCAATCTAAGTGCATTTCACATGTACCCCAATGATGCTATTAAAATAAAATACACCCAACATATGTGCTCGCACACACCGGCACACGCACGCACAGTAACACACACACGCGCGCGCGCACACACACACACACACACACACACACACACACACACACACACACACACACACACTCACAAAATCCTCCATGATCCCTGGTGAGACTGCACTTGGGAATGAATGTGGATAGTGAAGTTCAGGAGCTGGGGCATAGTTTAACACATTGGTCGCCAATCTTTCTCGTAAGATGTAAAATGTAGCCGATAATGCTTAAAAGTACTAAAATGTTGGCTGTTTGACTTCCGGTTTCTTTCATCGTTAAAATGGGGGCAATAACAGACCTTTTGGAAACTTTACAAATCTTGGGATTTTGGAGCCTACGGCACGGGACTTATCGCGTTGATATCAGTGACTTAGGAGTTCCAGCCATTTGTTTTCACGCCTTCGCACGATAGCAGCCTTAGTTCCCTTGCTTGATTAATACACACTCAAATACAGTTTAGTGCGGAGGCTGATGCTGGAGGGTGTGCGTCTGCATGTGTGTGTGCGTGTGTGTGTGTGTGTGTGTGTGTGTGTGTGTGTGTGTGTGTGTGTGTGGTAGTGCTGCTGGTGGGGGGTGTGGTGGAGGCAGCGAAGCGTTGGGTGAGTCGCGCCGTAGCGCATCTCAGAGCTGCTTCGCTGCTCGTAGCGAGAGTGTTTCCACAGACTATTTCCCTGAATCTGTACGCCACTTGAATCAGCGAACTGACGAAAGCATTTCCCCCCCATTCTAAATGCTACTGTGCAGTGAACCGTAACACGTGCTGTCAATATAGCTTGCGTTTAAACTGTGGTAAAACCTACCGCCATATCAATGTATGATATTTGATATAGTCTGATACAGGCCTCAAGTAACAACATAGCAACTGCACAGAACATCACTTGCCATCAAGCTTCAACACATAGCCTACACTCAAAAAAGTAGCCGAAGGCTAAAATGCGAAGCACATGCGGTAATAGGCATCCTGCAAGTGCCACATTCACTTGCAACAGTATTTGGGAGAGCTCTTGTCTCATTCCGACACGCGTTTGCCATCTCATGCAACATAGAAGAACAAGGAATCGCATGAAATTGGAAAGCTGTAAGCCACCAGCGCATAATACGCTTACAACAACAACAACAACAACAACAACAACAATAATAATAATAATAATAATAATCAGGCTATAGCAATAAGAACAAGAAAGTGGATAAAAAAATTGCGAATCACAGCGAAACACCCGGTTAAATGTTATTCTAAGAACAAATAGTGACAAACTGCCGCTCTACTGTAAACATTTAACATTTGCTGCCTTCCTCAGACCCTTTCTGTTTTCCATCATTTGACGCAGTGACACTCAACCTGAGTGTTCGTGAACATTATTCCGGGCGCCTCAACATGCCTTTAACTTTAGACTAACAGCCATTTGCAAGCATTTGATACCCAGTCATATTGCTGAGGAGCATCTAAAACCGAGTCCACCTCACGAAAAAAAAAACCACCTCGCAAACTGTTTGACGCAGAGTGTTATCACGGCTTGTGTAAGCTCGGCATTCACGGTTTTTAAAACATCAATAACTACACATTGCACAAAGCTAAAAAGCTGATAAAACGGAGTTTCTCACCTGCTTCCATGAGGCAAAGGAAAATATAAAGCACGATCATTTTCTGCAGCTCCTGCGGTCCGGTTGGTTCTGTCCGCCGCTAAAGTACGTTAGACTGACTTGGTTTTTCAATGCGACTGATGGGAAAGTAGCTTGCTAGTGACTGCACGGTACAGCACTCTCCAGTTACTCCTGGTGTAAACGAAACAGACAGTACTTCAAATTATATAGTTTCCTTCATATTTCAAGGACAGCATCGGCGGTGATGTCTTCAGAGATTGGTCAGAATTTCCTCGGCAACTGCGGCTGGCATTAACTTTTCCTATTTAGTCCTCCCTGTTCGCTGTATTCCGTAAGCAGAGTGTGCTTTAATTTTATTGTCTCTCTCTCCTCAGAAAAAAAGCACAAATGTACAAAAAATCGTGTATCTCAATGCCCCTCAAAGAATATTTCGATTTCCACAAGCCCGCGTGCTTAAAATGGCCCGTGAAATTCAATATTGCGTTATTCAACCAGGGTTTTTCTCGCAACCGTCCAACCTGTTTCTTAGGAAATAACGGCGAGGTGCTGAACCGCGCTCCCTGTCAGTAACTCTGATTCTGCGAAAATCTTCCCGAAGTTGAACCTCCTCTCTCTCTCTCTCTCTCTCTCTCTCAGAGGTAGCTTGCACGCACTCCCTCTCTCTCCTCTTTCACTGTCGCTCTATCGTATCTGTGTGCCATGGACATAATCCTTACTGACAGTCATCTGCTCTGGAACATTTAGATGTACACGAGTTAAAAACTAGAAAAGGAGGAGGTGGTTCCATCCACTTTCACATTCAGATCAGTTTCAGTGTAGGGGTCCGTTGGTCACCGCCCCCGGGGGACGACTATTGGTCGTGAAAATGAGATTTTGATGGGGGCTCCGCGATGTTATACGCTAATGCAATTTCTGTAGGCTTACGACTTTATCTTATACCGAAGAGCATGAACTAATACCCTATCAAACGGTATCCTTTTTGCTGTCGTGAACCAATGAAACTTAAGTAACAATTAGACTAACAGAATGACAGAAAATGTATCGAACTGAAAATGGCAGTGGTAATAGTGAAGTGATTATTCCCGTAATGATGGAAGTTATGATTAGCCTTTTTTAAAATTAAGATAAGGAGGGCTGTGTTACATGAAAATGACAAATCCTTAATGCAGTTGACCAAAAGGTGTGGCCACTACCGGGTCCTGTTCTGTTGTTATGCAGTGTTAAAATAGACTCTACAAATCACAGCATCCTCCTCACATTTGAGAAGCAAGTAGGTCTGCTTTACAAATGTATCGTCCGTTAGTTTCTTCAGTGGCAAAAACGACCGGCAGCAGGTCAAACTGTATGTTCTTTAAACGTTCCAAATATATGGTCTAACATCATTGTCCACTGTGATTCTTCTTCTGGGTCATGATGTTTTTTGTGTCAGTACTCTTGAAAGACTTAAACAATTGTCGCCGTTTATACTGTGATTAAGTAAGGCTATTGGTCAGGCAACAGCCACGTCAGGCCTGTGAGTGCTATTTGTAGGCTTTTCATCTTGCAGGTTTAGGGGAGACCGGGGTTTCTTCGGCCACGGGGTTAGGTCCCTCACCCCAGTTTTTTTCAAAATAGCCGCATGGGGCTACACTGGCCAAGCGGCATGGGGTTAGTTCATCAGGGTTCCGAAGTAGGCCTAGCCCCGGTTATGCCGCAGTTTGCCCGCTTGTACACAACTTAGCTGTCTGGAAGCCTCAACCAGCCTCTCTTGCCCGAGCAACGGCCTTCAACGAACACTCAGTTCGTGATTTCTTCACCAAGTTGGGTGCGCTGTATGACAAGCACAAAGGACAAAGGAGGTTTTGCAGGGTATAGGCAAATTTGCCCACAGCCCAGTTTGAACCATCTTCTGCTTATATGTACCTACTTGTAGGACTGTCCAGAAAATAGATTTGAAATGTGAAATTTGCATACAGGAAGTGAACTGTGACCTATTTAGTGATTTCAAGATTTTTGTGGGGCAAGGCCTCAAAAAGTCCATATTTAAACTCATGATTGTTCTGAAAAACCAGATGATTTTTAATGGCTACACAACAACATGACGGACATTTTGATACCAAATATAAGTACCAGTATATATGTGAAAAACTGAAGAAGTTTCAGATAATTTTCCATTGAAAAATGTATCTGTCTTGACCAAAATTGATGCAAAATGTAAAGTTCATCTTGAGAAACAACCAGGTTCCTATGAAAACACATCTAAGATATTTTCACAAAAGTTGCCTCATATAGTTGGCTAAATAATGCGCGAGTGTCGTTAAATTGCGAGACCAGTAACATGGTGTGTTCAAGCCATTTTTATTATATACTACATGTTTCTCAGAAAACCCATTTAATAATAATAGCCTAATAATAATAACTACTACTACTACTAATAGTAATAATTAGTATTATTATAATAATAAGCTTCAGCTGATTGCCAACTATGACTATTTTACCCCACCCATCTGACGAAGTAACCCCGGGTATGGGGTTGCTTCGGCATGTTTGTGATATTTCGAAAATTGAATATTGTGATGTAAATATATGTTATATTGAGACTGTTTCAACACAATTTTTGTAGGCGACATTCTGCACTACACATATACCGTAAAGGTATTTCTCTAAGTTTTAGCAACAAAGAGTTATGGAGCCAAATATAAAATCATGAAGAGGTAACCCCGGTCTCCCCTAACGACTATCAACTTCGGTTTATGTTGTATGTTATTTTTTAGTTGCAAGCACAATAGAATTCCCAAATTTTTAGCTGTACGTTTTTCTGAATTAGCATTCTGCTCTCTTGGGGGATTGTTTTCGTTCTTTAGCTCATTATTTGAGATATAATTTTGCATGCCAAGTGCGCTGGAGCGTTGTGGCCAATTGCAAACGATTTTCATAAAAAGATCGCAGGCTAATTGGTGATAATAACAAAACTAATCAATGGTTAAATAATGTATAATTCTATGCCTACAAGTAAAATCTGAACTAAAAAGTTTAGGGAACACGCAATGAGAAAACGGAAATGTGTTCAACAGCCTAAGTGAGTAGGAGATCAGTTTGAGAGTCATAGGTTTACATTGTGCCATATAAGGGTTACATCATTTTGTGGGCTACGCGTGTGGAATGTCTTTCGAAGTGCCACCTCCACTAAATATCACTAAGTCGTGGTTTTCAATTTTTTTGGCTTCATCTATATTCCTAGTCAGACACAAGTTAGACAATGCTGTAAAGGGAGTCGTCGCTTTATTGTCCCTCGTAAGTTTTACTGCTGTTTGAGCTGTGCAAAAGTGGTCTTGCCTGCTTACAAACATATGTTGATGTAAAAAACAGCTTGAGTAAACGCCAGCTTGGAACCGCCGCAGATGCTGCGTCCATTTACCTGCCAACAGTGGTGCCTCTGAGAAAAAAGGGGTGGAATAAGGTCTGTCCCTTAACGACAGGGTTTTTTTCCTTTGGTGGGGGGGAGGTCACCAGCTGTGCCAACACAATAAACACCAACTCCATTTGTGTGAAGTCTATCACATCTTGACAAGTTTTGTCAGACGTCTGATTTGCCCTTTCCTTCAGGAGAGTGGAAGGGCTCGCACCCACTAATGAAGGCAAGAACATTTCCTAATTAGATTAATATTCAACGCATGATAAATTATCCTATTTTGGCCGCCTTGATGTCAAGTGTGAATTTAAGTGGCTGATGTGTGTGAGCGCATATGTAAGTCCATGTTTAAGCGTGCACACACACATACGGTAAACAGGCCATTAAGGCCATACTGGGTTAAAGGTTGAGATCACTTCCTTAATTTGCATTCCTGTGAAAACAGTAAACCTCAGTTTCAAAAAGGTTGGCACATTATGCAAATTGCTAATGAAATTAAAAAAGTGATCTGAAAAGTCTATCAACTGTATTGAAAACACCTCAATATACATTATTTGATGCTATAGCTTGTGAATACAATTGTTAATTTTATTTTTACCAGGAGGTAATGTGTTTTCACTTGCGCTTGTTTGTTTTTTCATTCATCAGTTAATGGGATATCTCAAAAAGTAATGGATGGATGTCATTGAAATATTGTTTCTCGATACAATTGCATGTAAAACTGTGTGTAGATACAATGCTAGGGAAGAAGCAATTACATTTTGGCGAAGATCTGACTCATAGTCTTGATCCATGAGCTGAAATAAGCTCTATGCGAGTTAAGATGGTACTGCCGTGACTCGTTTAACACTCATGTTCAACAATAATTCCTCTGTCAACAAACTGCAATACAGATGTGCCAAAATAATTTTTACATGTGTTAAAACAGCTCTGTCCAGACTTGAGAAACTCTGATGTTCAACGCTTATTCCTCAGTGATAATTTCTAATTTCAAATCTGCAATCGACAACAAAAAAGTTGGGGCAACTTATGACTTGATGTGAAAAGTAACAATAAGGTGATGTAAAACAGGTGATGTTAAACAAGTGAGCTACACGCCTCCAAAAAAGGCCTTGTCCCTTAAGAGCAAAGATGGGTTAATGCTCGCCGAATTGCCAACATGTGCATATGCATATATTCCATTACTTTGGGAACAATGTCTCCCAAAGTCAAAGTGATAAGATATGGGGCAATTCTCCATCTACAGTGCATAATGTATGAAAAAATGGAAGGAATCCAGGCGAATTTTCATGTGTAAAGGGGATTGTTGAAAAACACCCCTGAATATGTGTGACCTCTGATTTCTCTGACATCACTGCCAAAAAAAAGGTCACATGACTGCAATGAATTTCACAACATGGGCTTGAAAATACCTTTTTCAGAGTAGACCATTTTCAGCTGCATCCACTGATTCAGGTTAACCCATTTTTGCATTTTGTCCAATATTTTGAATATGTTTTAAGTGGGGTATAGTATGTTGTCTAGGCTCATGGATACCCTGAAAATGCATAATGTACATTTTGTTGGACATTTCCCATTGAGAATTTCTCTAATAGGTGCCTGTCTGACTAGTCACATGATTTACCACAAACTATCACAATGGCAGCATCCATGAGTAAGAGGTAAGTTGATGAAAGTCATAAATGTTCTTATTTGGTTTAAGTTTTGATGAAACTTTTTCCTGAGGAGAAATGAAATACATTCTAGAACACACACTGAAACACCTAGGCTTGGTAATGCATGTGTATTTGTTGGAATACACCTGATTTTATGCTCTGTCAAAAATATTGAACATTATGAATGCCAGGAAAAGAGTTCGACTAAGCCATGTCTAGAATACTGGACATTATGCAAATCAAGGACCAGGTTTTGTCGACTTCACATTATTTCTGTCACCCCACATGCATAACGTCTAGAATACTAGATGACAGTATGCATCCCATGAGCATCATGCCCAAAATAATGGACAGACTGACCACCCACTAGTACCCCTCCCAAAAACAAAATTGCTCCAAATCCCATCAAATGGCCCCAAAAGAGCCTTGGACATCCAATTTTAACATATTTGAAGCATTTCTTCATACTCTATGCAACAAAGGGTTAAAGATTTACTATGCAAAGCCAAAGCCATACATCAACAGTTTCTAGAAGTGCAGGCTTTATGTATGTCTTCCAAAGTGGACAATAACACAGAGGAATCTTGTTTTGTGGTCAACAAGTCAACATTTCAAACGGTTTTCAAAAAATAAAAATGCAGCTGGGGAAAAGATGACCAGAACAACCCTAGCATTTATCTGCATCGGGTAAAAAACCAGCATGGTATGGTGACATGTCACTGTATATGGCATGGGTGATTTGCAGATTTGCAAGGGCACCATTAATGCACACAGGTGTACAAATTTTAGAGCAACATATTCTGCCACTTACATGTCTTTTGTACCAGCGATGTCCCGGTATTTTCCAGCAAGACAACAACAAACTACATTCTTGATTTATTAAAATTGCATTGCTGCGTAAGCAAAGCCTGCGAGTGCCAGAGGGGCCTGCCTTCCGTTCTGATCTGTCTCTGATTGAGAATGTATGGCACATTATGAAGCAACACATATTGCAACAAAGGCCCCATTGAATTGTTCAGCTGATGACCTGCATAATGGAGGAATTGGAAAAAATTCTGCTCGCTAGACATGAACAGCAGTTATTTTCAGAGCCAAAAAGCTTCATGATTGTGATCAGAAAACATACCGATGTTACACAATGGTGAAGTAAACTGTGCCAACTTTTTTGTATTCTGTTGCATTCATCACTTTGTATATTTTTAAAAGGCAACTCAATTCATGTGAGAACATCAAATGATCTGTTGCAGCAATTTAAATATACTTTTCATATCAGTTCTCTTTGATTGTATTTTCATTTTTCATGATATGCAAACTGGAATTGAGGTTGTAATATTTTTCTCAAAATTATACAAAATCTCCATAAGAATCAACGTCAAATGTTACTTTAATGAGTGCTCCCCATTATTTTCTGGAATGTCATTTAGGAGATTTTGCGATTTTACTTTTTAAAATTTTAAATCTGCAGGGATATGAAAGTTTTCCATAAACTTCCTTGAATGTAGCATATTATACAAGTCGACTGCATTTACTTCTGCTCTTGATACAATTAGTCTCAAACAAAATCAGACATTTTGTGGACTGGATTTTGGGATGGCCTATCCATAGTTCTTAGAGCACCACTCCTTTGCATGCTGTATTGGAGTTTTGATCTTGCTGTAAGATGAATATTCTCCCAATAAAATGTCCAGACGTCAAACTATTTGTTTCTATCTACCAGCATTCATCATGCTTCCAATAAAAATCAAATCAGCAACACGATTTTCGCCATTATCCTCCTCCTTGTCTAACCTTTGGAACATTTTTTCCAAAACCTTATCTTGTTTCCAAAAATCTCAGATTATAACTCATTGATCCAGAAACCCTAACTACACATTTCGGGTATCCAGGTTTAATGTTTCTATGTTTCTTGTTCTCAGTAGTGCAGCATTTCCTTTCCGACCTATTGCATTGAGAGCCTTAGCGAAGAGTTGTCATAGGAGGATTGAAAGCGAGGCCTCTGGTTGTCTTTTGATTATGAGCATGTGTGGAGCTTGATTTTTTTTTTTCTAGATATCTTGATGATGATTGGTTTTATTTTAAATGGTCTACCAGAACATGGACAATTTTGACAGCTCCTGTTTCTTGTATGTATTCTGATGACTTTACTTTCTTATTAATTAAATTAAATAATCTTACATATTACTTTGTTTGGACTATATTGCTTACATATTCATTATAAATGCACATGACATGAAGGTCCCTGTTAGGCAGCAATAGAGCATTTGGGTCATTGTTTGAATGTTGAAGTTACATTTGAAGGGTTCTACTATAATGTCATTGTACCACTTTGGGTTATGAATTGTTGGAGGACACAGAAGTAACTTGTTGGCTCATACAAAAGATTGAAGAATTAATGTACTGCGATAAGCAGACAAAGAAAGTTTTAGATATGTACACTCTTAATTCCCCAAGACTTGAAACAGTATGCAAAATGCTGATAAAAAAACTAATTAAGCAATTTTTGAAATCTCTTTCACCTGCATTTAGCTGAAAACAACACAAGCTAAAATATTTAACATTTAAAATGATCAACTGAAATGATTTCTGTGCACATTTGCTAATTCTGAATTGGATGCCTGCAACACATTTCAGAACAATTAGGATAGATGAATGCAAAGACGGGAGAAATCATGGAATATTCAGGAAAACATCAGTTTGAAACATTCCACAGGTAAACAAGTGAATCATTACAGGTTTTTCAATTGTGATGGGTATTACATAAACAGTCACAAAAGCCATGGTCATTTACCAGCAATATGGTTTTAGTTTTGAAACTTTGCCAAAAGCTGCATAAAAACATAGTTAAGCGTGGTTTAAATAGTTTTTCTCAAAGTATGATTGCTCTTAGTATAAGGCTCCAATGTTCCTGAATTAAAACAATTCTGCAAAGAAGAGTGGGCCAAAATTCCTCCACAGCGATGTGAAAGACTCATTGCCTGTTATCACAAACGCTTGATTGCCGTTGTTGTCGCCGAGGGTGGCACAACCAGTTATTAGGTTTAAGGGGCAATTACTTTTTCACATAGGGCCAGGTAGGTTTGGGTAGCTTTTTTCCCTTAACAAATTAAATCATCATTTAAAAACTGCATTTTGTATTTACTCGGGTCATCGTTGTCTAATATTAAAAATTGTTTGATGATCTGAAACATTTAAGTGTGACTAATATGCAATAAAATAAGAAATCAGAAAGGGGGCAAATACTTTTTCATAGCACTGTATGCAAAGAGGAAGCTGTAAGTCAACACCATCCAGAAACATTGCTGACTGCTCTGGGCTCAAACTCATCTAAAATGGACTTCCACGGAGTGCTGTGGCCTAATGAATCCATCTTTCAAATTGTTTTTGGTAGTAATGTTCTTGTTTAATGGGAGGCACTGTTAGGTCCCTCACTAATATTTTTGAACTTGCAACAGTAGCACTTTAGTGCAAGGGTGGTTATTTTCCAGTGCTGAATTTACGAGTCCCAACAGTGAAAATTTAAACAAAAATAGTGCCATGGGCACTGCAGCTCACTTGGCTTATTTCAGGCTTTAGTGTTATGTAAGCTCACAAGTGGTAGTTTTTTTTTATGCTTGGGTCCAACATTGGGGCAATGATATACCTTTTGTAATTTGTGTAAGAAAAAAACCCCAAAAATTTCAAGTTGAAATTTAGCATCATGGTTGGATATTTAAATATGTCTTTTTTTTTTTTTTTTTTTGCAGATCAGTGGTCTTTTCATAGTGCAGCTCCATTGAAATATCAAGCCCCAGACAGCAGATCATTGTACCCAGCATTATATACTGAATAGTTAACCAGTTCACTATTGGGCTTTGGGCTTATATGTGTTGCTCGAGGGAGTAGTATTGTTGCAATTTAAAAGCTAAGCTTTGTATGTTTATGTCCTCAAAAGTATGTGTGTACAAAGTTTCAGCATTCTAGCTGCTTTCAAACGCTCTCCATCATTATCTAGTGCACTTTTAAATATGGCCAGCTGGCGGCCATGTCCGATGTCGAGTTTTGACGCCTCAATTAAATTTTAATCTGTACATCCATATGTATCTCCCCACCAAATTTCACATTGACCCCTTTGGTGGTTTGGCAGAAGAAGATCAAAGTTAATGCAGATGTCGACACCGCCGCGTCGTCCCATAAGCTCCCTTAGGTCCGTTGAACCAAGTGAGCTGAAAATACTGTGATATTAGTAGTGTGAAAAATAAATAGTTTCAGACAAAATCAGAAAATGGGTTATACTGTAGACCAACTGTACTAAGACTGAATCTTAACCCTTTGTTGCACGACTCTTTTCTTCGTTGCCTAGATGGTGGGCTGGTTTGGTTACTTTAGTTACTACTATGCAACAAAGGGTTAAGCTCCTTCTTCAAGGAACTGAGCCTAACTGAAGTTTACACAAATTCATGAGGTATTTCATCCACATTGAAGCAACCAACATAACTAATTAAATCAATTCTTATTTACCGTGCTTGTTTTTTAACAGATACATATTCACAGCATATGTTTTACATTTCCCCTCAGTCCCAAAGTCAATACCAGCCTCAAAATATTATAGAGGATTTATAATAAAAAGTATTTACTTTTTATGAAAATAATCCCTCCTGCCCCCCCTGCCCCTAGGTTACCGGTCTTTTCCTCCCCGGATTTTTTGTCCCTGGACTTTTTTTGTCCCCGGACTCTTCGTCCCATGAAGACTTTTCATCTCTGGACTCTTCGTCCCCATGGACTTTTCATCCTTGGATGTTTCGTCCCCTAATGATAACGAAATGTGCCACCATGGTTGACATCGATTGATCTGAGTGTAAGCATACAGTTTGAGTGAAAGCAGTGTAAATCCAAGCACACGCAGGGGCTGATTGAGTGCGAGAGCAGAATTTTTTGGGAAAAACCTTATACTCTCAATGAAACTCCATAATATCCAGCTCTCCTTTCCTTGCCAAGTACAGTAGGGATTTCCCTCTGATTGACAACCAGTGAGATCGCTTGTATTTGTTAATATCCAATCCATACCAAATTGAGGAAAGAAAGTCCCGCCTTCTCACAAAGCCAATGAGGGAATGTATTTTTATTTGATTTTTGTTAGGAAAAGTGCATGGGACCACGAAATCGAAAACGCAAAGCCAGGCACAGCAGTCTCTCGTGAAGATGAAAATGAAAAGTGGCGAACTATGTTACTGTTTTAATTATGAGGCAGATATCGCGTTTGCTTCTTGAAAAAGAAAAAGTATTTCCGAGAATGTATTTGCATTATAAGATTAGCGTTTTCATTTTGTTGGCGATATGGCGGACCACTTCTTGCAAATGAGAACAGTGCGCACATTGACTTTATAAAGAAAACGCAAAGTGGATGATTACGTTATGATTTTCATGATGATGCAAATAATGAGCTTGCTTCTCGAAAAAGAAAGCATTTCGGAGAATGTATGCGCATTATACATAATTTTACAGGCATTCTTTGCTGCATATTGCACTTCATAATAAGCCATACTTTCTCAACTGGGGGCAGATCAGGACCGCAGGCTGGCCAACCTAGCACCTGCACTCTCTGCTTACGCAGCCATGCACTTGTAATCCATGCAGAATGTTTTCCTTGGCGTTGCCTCGCTACAAAATCAGGTAGTAGGCATGATGTTGAAAATAATACCAGTGAAGATGGTATTGCTGGTCGTGGGAGTGATGGTGGTACATCTGCAGCTTTGGTGCAATGGGGATTCATCTGGCATGGGTGTGAGGAACAGGGCTGAAGTAGTCAAGGGACTTTTCATCTCACAGGGCAAGCAAGGGGCAGAAGCCACTGGAAAAAGAAACATAAAAAGAAAACCAGGCATGTTGGAAATCATCTGCACAGAGTCAGATGTAATCCCTTTATCCCTACTTCATTTTAGATTGTATTTCTTACCCGAAGAAGGCAAACTCTGATCATGCAGTAAAGGATTAGATCGAGATGTCTTCCTCCTTCTGTGTCACAGCCCAGCCTAACAGAGTAGGCATCTTGTGCATCATTGATGCACAAGGGCAACGAAGACTTTTTCTATCTGGTCTGAACCAACAGAAGAACTAATGGTGCACAAGTCGCAGAAAATTTTATTGATGGTTATGGGAGGAATGTATCACAACCAACAGTGAATTGCATCCCGCTGCAAGTGGAGCTTAGTAGCTGCAGACCGGTCTGAGTGCCTATTCTAAAACCTGTCCACTGTTGAAAATTCCAACAATGGGCACGCGAACATTGGACCTGGATGTTGGAGCAATTGAAAAAGATTTGCTTGTCCAATGAATCCTGTTTTACTTCACATTATGTACAAGCTCAATTCTATAACAAGTTGGACAGTATGTAAAATACAAATTAAAAAAAAAAATGAATTTGATTTGTAAATTCTTTTTTATCTACAGTTAGTTGAAACATCACAAAGAAAAATATTTAAGGTTTCACTTTATCAACTTCATTGATTTTATTGATATTTGTTGACATAGGATCCAAAACAATTCTACTGGGTACACATGCCGGGTATGTGTGCACTATGTATCTTGGGATGAGATGGCATCAGGTCGCTGAGGAAAGAGGACAAGTGGAGGGAGTATGATGCACTAGGGTATGGTCTGTTAGAAGATCTATGTACATGCATATACAATTTAGGGTTTCTGAGTTTTCAAATTTTTACTCAATAATGAATAATACAGATAGATATTTAGTAAACTGTTCCATGGGAAGCAAGGGTGAGAGTTAAGTTGCTTGCATGGTAATTCTAAGATAGGCTATAAATAAGGCATAAAGTGAAGGTTTGTGGAAATGCGATTCCAAGGCAATGAGAATAATCTCAAGCAACATTATCTCAGTCCTCATTTGACCTGAGGTCAGTTGAAGAGAACACATCACCATCTGTGAATTCTGGTTATGATAAAGTGTAAATTACAAATCGCACTTTCTTGAGAGACATATCATAGTTAAAATTTAGCATACAGATTCATAATATAAAAATATAAGCATTCTAGTGACTGGAAAAAATGTAATTTCAGTGTTAAAATACATCATTAGCTAATATTAGCAAAGAGAATTGTAAAGAAGCCTTTTAAAATTTAATTAATTCAGGTTATACATTCATTATTTGTTTTTTTTTTGCTATGCATTATGTGGCAACAAAGTAGAATGTGACATGTAAAATCTGCAAATATAACAAACATCTGTTTTATTACTTGTGGAACACATACCACTCCAAATGAGAAAAGCAGTGATTTTTAAATGATCTTTGACCTGTATTACAGTAAAAAAAAATAAATAAAAAAAATAACAGCACATTAATTGATGATTCACCACAGGAATTCTGTTGATATTTTTATAACAATATAAACACATTTAAATGAATGCATTTCAATTCTGATCCTAGCAACATATTTCAAAAAAGGTGGGACAGCAAAGTATTTACCACTTTGTAATGTTGCCATTCATTTTTACAACATTAAGGTTTTTTTTTTTTTTTAATCAGTTGTAAACATTGAGTCACATTGTCAAAACTCTTCTCACAGTCAGCAGAACAGAAGTCTATAAGGACCAAACCGCGAATCATTTTGCATTGCTTTCAGCATTGGTTAAACACTGTATATTTCGAATTCTAACAGAGTTTTTACAACTGTTACATACACATTCAAAACAGTATGATGGGAAATTTATGCACTTCTGCAGTAACCATTTTGAAATATATGCAAAGTCTAAGCCGAAGGTTTCCATCAGAATGAAATAATAATCATTCTAAACACAGCTGATTGCAATTTCAGCTGAAAGCTTACTCAAGTGTTCCTGTTTTAGTCTTGTTACCAAACATACATGAGGGAACACTCCTGAATGATTTTGTTTGGAAAGATAGTTTAAGAAAGCCAGGTTGGTGGAGAAAGAAGAGTGACCGGGAGAGGGGGAATCCATGGAGGACAAAGCAGAGGAAGACTAAGAGCAATAGTCAAAAATTGTGGCCGTTTTCGGGGATCATGTTGTAAAATCTCAATAACCAAACAAGGTGCATACCCAGTTATGAATAATGTGAAGTACTGTAAAACTGCAGACTTACTGTATTTTAGAGTAAAAGAGATGGGGGCCACGCAAACGAAACATAAATTCTTCTTTGTGGATGAAGCTGGATTCATCCTGGCAAAAACAAAACACAGGTAAAGAAATGCGATTGAACAAACTACATCCATGGATGTCCCAGGTCAGACGGGAGCTGACATCAAAACTTGAGCAGCACTGTCCACTGATGGTTTGTGTTATGCATACCAATCATTGGCCCAAACAATTCAGAGAGGCTCATTTCTTTTCTGCATAATTAACTTGTGCCTGGGGAAGATAGAAGTCGAGGGGCAAGAAACTCCCTTACCTTCATTGTTGATTGGGATAATGTGGCGTTTAACCACTTTGCTACAGTCACAGAGTAGATTGCTGCACATTCCAGGATGTTAGTAATATACCTGCCTCCATACTTCCTTGACCTATGCTCCATTGAGGAGTTTTTCTCTGCATGAAAGTGGAAGGTTTATGACCACTATCAACTTGACCACATGCCTTTATCGGATGCTGTTAATGTGCAGGATGGAGACACTTTTGATTCAAGATCATAGGTATTCAGCATAGGTTTTTGCCCTTTCCCTTTATGCGCAGAAATTCTCCAGATTCCTTGAAAATTAGTTATGCCATGCAGCATAGAGGATGAACTATCCAAATCCTTTCCTTTTCTTTGAGGAAAATTTTAAACATTTCAATGATTTTCTAATGCTTTTCTGGGCAAATTGGTGATTCTCGGCCCATCATTGCCTCCAGTGCTCCTGAAGGACTAGGTTGGGGCTGTTCAACATTATCCAGAAAGGGCCAGTGTGAGTACAGGCTTTCATTCCGCCCAAGCAGTTACATACCTGATACTAATAATAAACCCCCAGAGACTTTGCTAAAGAGCTTGAGTAGTAGAATCAGGTGTATCAAATGCTTAGTTGGAATGAAAGCCAGCACCCATGCCAGTATCTTGATAATGTTGAATAGCCCTGAACTAGTCCTTTCCTGGATGCTCCTTTTGTATCAAACCACGATTATGATTACCTAGTGACATCAGTTTCAAATCACATCATTATTAAAATTTTTTAGTTCAGTACTAGTGATAAATTGACCCTGTCCCAAATTTTTCGGAATGCGCTGCAGGCTTGAATGGCTGGAATGGATGCATATTTACAACTAAAATTAAGTTGACTCGACGAAACATAAAATATTTAATCTTAATATTGCCTGCAATGAAATACAAGTCCAAAGCAAATTTAGAAAACGGAAAGTGTCCCAACTTTTCCTGAGTTAGATTTGTATGTGCTCCGGAATATTTTACATACATCAAAACATTATAACCTGCCTAATATGGTGCTGGTCTTCAGTGTGCTGCCAAAACAGCTCAGACTCTTTCAGACCTATGAAGGTACAGTGTAGTATCTGGCACCAAAATGTTAGCAGCAGAACAAAGTACTGTAAGTTGTGAGGTTGTGCCACTGCAGGTTGGACTTGTCTCTCAGATGTTCCATGGGTTTAAGTTGTGTAGAATTTGGAGGCCAAGGCAACATCATAAACTCTGCCATTTTACTCAAACCATTTATCAACATTTTGTGCTGTGTAGCAAAGCATATGTTCTGCCTGATAGAGGCTTCTGGCATTGGCAAATACCCATACCAGGAAGGAATGTATCGGGTCTGCCTCAGCTGGCAGGTAGCACATGCTAAATTTACGTTGACGTGAATACCTGTTTGTTGGGTTTCTCCACAGTACATTGCCCAGAGCACAGCTCTCCTTCCATTAGGTTATATTCTACTCACAGTAGCTCGATGTCACTGTTCCACAGGTTAACGGCACAGACGTTCTCAGTTGATTACAACAAAAATTGGGACTAATCCCACCGGGCGACCTTGCTCCAAGGTCAAGATCTGACACCTGAGTGCCCATTATAGGCACTTTTGACAGTGGACAAGGGTAATCTTGGGCATTCTGTTCTCAGCCCCATATACACAGCCCCCTATGTGGCAGGGGATGATGCACTGTGTGTTGTGACACATTAGTTTGATAACAATCATTAATATTGACCATAGTTTCCGCAACTTTTGCCACAATATCTTCTGTCAGTTCAGACCAGATGGGATAGCCCTAATGGCATAAATGAGTCTTGAGCGCCCAGTGCAGTCAGCAGCTTATGATTTTTTCCTCCTCAAACCACTGTCGGTAGGAACACTATGGTTACACTGCTGACCAGGAGCATCCCACAAGCCCTGCTGTGGATAAGTGTAAATGGGGGCTAGATCTTTATGCCTGCCCACTTCTCACACATCTAACACGTTGACAATGAGAATATAATGTTTTGGATCATCATTATATGCCTCGAATGTGGTTATTTGTTTTCAGGATTTCTCTTATTGGACTCTCTACCTTTAACTAATGACTGCACGAAACCATAATCCAGCCATTGGGCCTCAATTTGACGACCTGAACCAGGGATATCAAACTGGTCCTCAAAAGGACCAAGGGGCTTCAGGTTGTTAATCAAATGGAGCAGAAGCACACCTGAAACTAATTTAATCAACTGATCTCAGTGCGTATGGTTGATTATTTGTATCAGGTGTGCTTCTGCTCGGCTGGAATGAAAACCTGCCGCCCCCTGGCCCTTTTACAGACCAGTTTGAGACCCTTGACCTACAGTAAGTGCAGTCGGGAAATGCAAGTGCCAATGGTATCGCATATCAAAACTGGGCGTGTGTAATTTTGTTCCAGTAATTTCATGACACAAGGTGGAAGTGCAACTGTGTGTCTTTTGTCAAAGCGTTGAATTGTTTACCAGAGGATGCGGTGGAGGGTTCCATTAAGGCCGATCAACCCAGCTGCTATCATTCCCTTTAAAACCAGTGCATTAACACCATAGTAAACTGGTACTTTGATCACGTCAGGTGAAGATCAAGTACCTAACTTTGACAGGCTCCGTCATGAACGCTTTTCTCAAGTGGGAACAGACCTACTTAAAACGTCATTTCACCAGGAAAAATATTTTGTATGAAAAAATATGGACCACTTAAACCGTACAAAAATTGGTACTCATAGTACCACGTAGCCCCATAAATGCCCCAATATTGCAACGCTTAAGGTAATCCATTCTAAGGCATGTAGTAAAATAAAGCAGGTGAATATAAAATTGGAAGCATAATGACATTTTAATGTAATGAAAAAGGAAACTGTCATGCCAATCAAATGCATGCAGTGTACATTGAAACAAATATAATTATTTCAATGCTGTGAGTTACTAGACTGTTCTTTTTGAGTTATTAACCTATCTAGCTGAACCAACCACAGTTATCAATATCACAAAAGACTGCACGCTTCAACAGCCATGTCAAAAGAACCAATGTGTAAGAAGGTAACATACAGTCAAATAAATCTGTACTTCAAATTTTACAATGTAACATCCCTGACATCCACGACTCAGCTGGAGCCTGGCCCTTTCGCCTACAACCAGCACAGCAAGAGGCATACACAAAGCAACACTGTGCCTGCTTAAACTGTTGAACCCACCGGCATTGAAGTGATCTAGCTGCTTTATAAAACTAGCCAATCCAGAAACCTTGTCGGACCAAACGAGAAAGGGGAACAGATAAGATATACTTTACACTTCATTGAGCCCCTTGGGGTAATCTGTCCTCTGCATCTAACCCATCTTATCATTGGGAGCAGTGAGCAGTCACAGTGCTGCACCTTGGGACCAACTCCAGTTCTAAAGCACCAGTAGGAGTGCTCCTATAATAATGCATGTTTTTTCTGCATTATTCTCATTATTCTCTTTTTTTGCATTAAACTCAATGTGCAGAATTTACTAAGCAGGCATAGCAAGATACCAAAATGAAGCCATTTCATTATTTGGTGGAACATTTGTTTTTGATTAACTGAGAGCAGGATGGGTCATAGTGTTGGGGGGTATGTGTCATTTGCACTGGTCAGAGCAGTTCCGCACGCGGTCATGATTAAGGATCATCCATACCAAGATCTGAACGATAATAATATAAGCATTCACTCCAACATGTGACGCTCTATAATTATCACCTTTCTGAATTTAACAAATTCACTTTCAATGGCTGTCTGCTTTTATCTCATAAAAATCTCTTTGAAGGTGATCAGAAACAGTTTTATTCTGGGGTATGTTTCCCAAAAGCATGGCTGCTCACTTACATAGTTGGAACATTACATAGTCAATGGTTCAAACTACGTAAGTTGCTATCATAGTAAGCAACTATGCTTTTGGGAAATGAACTCCTGGGTGTCGTAATAGGTCTGGTGTGGACTGTGCCATCCTCTTGAGTTTGAACCATTTTCATTTATAGTTGTCATTATAGGTACCGTTCGAGATGTGGACAACCCTTAACACCCAGATTATTGATGAGAAATTAGATAATTCATGCTCAAAGCTTGCAGCCGTGGATAGATACAGTTTGTAGCAGTGTGCTATTTGTTAGATGTTTGTTCTTGGGATTGTTGGTAAAATCTTGTGGTGGTGGCAGAGGGGGGGGGCTCAAGACGTTTCTGGCCCCTGCACATCTGATATGATTCCAGCACCCATGAGGGTACATAACGAAAATGAAAATTAAGCGGGGAAAGAAAATGCTATGAACAAAATACATTTATTTGGGAACAGCTCTGCTGGCTGGAGTTCATTCATGCGCGCGGGAAGATGTTTGAATTTGGGGGGGCTGCCAACCGAAAGCAGAAGAGTGACGTCATTTTTTTTTTTTTAGCGCTGCATGAGGGCATTATGAAAATGTTGGTCTTTGCAACAGCGGTCATAGCGACTAAGGGTGCAAACGAGCACTGGAATAAAAGAATACTCCCCATATTAATCATAACTGGTTACAAAAAATGATAATTTATAATTGTTTTGTTGTCCTGGGGCCTGCATTTTTTTCTATGTTTTATCCCAATAAGTTCCTTTATTTTTTACGCATGTGTCATTTAAAAAGCTATCATGCTTGTTGCCTTATTTGTCTCAACCTCTTCAACCCCAACTCCTGGTAATGCTGCCGTTAAGGGATTTGCCTGTCTCACACATGACGGCTCACAACGCCTCCCAGTTTGATATCGCTTGATTCACAATCAAACAATTTATTATTTCAATTAACAAGACCAATACATAATCGTATAATGATTAAGAAATTATTCATGAGGAAATGACCAAGAAACCACCGACAGGCTACATTGAAAACTCACATGTAATTATAGGGATGACAAGTATCCCCCTTGTCACAAATTGAACCCTCCAAAATATAATGGCAAGCCCCCTTTTAAAATTGTTCTGGAAAATAAAAAGCCTAAAAAAGTTGAGGTTGGATACGGAATTATTTCCCTATCTCTGAATTCCATCTCCCTTTTCGGCATTTTTTACATTTAAAACAGAAACATCTTCCTGTCGTGCCCTTGAAAACATTAGCGCAGAAGGACGTGACTTTGTAAGCCCAGCTATTATGCGCCGTTTTATGTGCTACAGGAGGTCGTCAGCCCCAAAAATAAACAAAAAATCCTCGGAAAAATCCACCATTTGAATAAAGTGATTCATTGCATTACATGACGTAATTTTTAATTCAATCAACTGTCCTTAATGAATGTAGCTTGTCATTTTCGCCAACATAAATGCATCCAGGCAGCAGACAAATCCCATAAAAGGCGAAAATAATCGTTTTCTTTGCGATCATAATCATCATTCTTAAAATTCTTCCAAACCGGCGATTTTTTTTGAACATCTTTTTTCAGCGGGTACATGAAAGCCATTCTCAAGCTTTCGGTAATGAGTGCATTCTCTCACACAAGCTGCCGCGGTACGTGTCGCAACGACTGTGCCCTCTGAGCGGTATTCCTTCATGGCCCAGGAATTTAATGGATCTTAAATGTTATAAACATTTATAACACTGAATAAACAACACTGTCCTTGCAGCATGTTGATTCCTAACTGCAAACTCCCAAAACATAGCACTGACTGGAGTTACTTAAAGCATCGCTAACACATAATGAATCAGAGTGCAGGTCTGACAACTCATGTTGACCAAGTTCTTTCTTTTGGCTTTCCCCAGTTGCTAAATCCCCCTTTAGCAAATGAATTGTCTCTGAGGTTGCGCAGATAAAGCAAAGAATGAGGTCGGTTTCTTTAAGACTGTGGCTATATTTACGGCGCCCTAAACGGTGATTCGGGGCTATATTTACAGCAAGTCGGAGTGGGCATGCACGGAGGCGTCTCCGGACAAATCCAAGGTAAAGGACTCGCGTTTGACAGGCGTCTCCGGGCAAATCCAAGATGATGGACTCGCGTTTGACAGTTGTAGGGAGCAATTTTGATGATTTAGCCACTGAAATTCAGTCAAGAAAATTTCGAGTTTAATTTCTTGTGCTGCTATACGTGCCATGTTACTAAGTGATGACACACCGGGTTGCTAGGGCACATGCAGCATGCATTTGTGATATTAATATTCTAAAACCCCTTCTCAATAATAAAATCCTCCAAAACATATTGGCACCTCCTTTTAAAATCATACTGGCAAATAAAAAGCCAGAAAAAAAGCGGAGATTGGATACGGAATTCTTTCTATGCAAGAGTTAACCACTCGTTTCTGTATATTTCCCCATTTAAAACTACCTAGGTGCATACTGCAACGCGCTGTATTGAAATTTTGGCATATGTGCACTCGGGTATGGTACGATATTACTAGTGAGAAAGCTGACCAGCGGGGAGAGGCGGCAATCACACTGTGGCACGGTACCGAACAATCGTACCCAATATGTAAGTGTTACCCTCACAGCCCACAGGCTCGCCTGACATGCTGTATTTCTGTAGCTGTAGCGGGCTCACTTTCAGCTACAGTGAAGATCCACAGATCATATGAAACTAGACAACCGAAGGAATCTATAGATGTCAAAAACGCTATGCTAATGCTATGCTATGATGTCGTTAAGCAGGCGAAATAATGCTCCAAACATACGCTAAATTTCCGCTAGTAAAAGCTAACGTTAGCTAGCCAAGTTAATTTAGGCCAACAATAACTCAAACCCAGGTTAGAGTTCCCTGCCCTTTCAAACAAAACCAGAGATGCAGCACTGCATGTACCCCACAACCAGTACATGGCTCACACCATGTTTTACTCCAGTCGAAATGCAGGTTTGGAAAATTATCTTGGTCGTAAACCTATTAGGGTTTGTCGCTTGGTCGCTCTAATGCGCACTCTTGCTCATAATCCAGCGATGTGGCTGGGCAGTGGTGAGGGCATTACAGTTACGAGTCTCTGGTGCAAACTGTGGCCGGGAGCATTACAGCTGCTCTTACTGTAATTGAGATATTGAGTGCAATTTGATCTGTGTCAACCGTAAACCCTCTGCAGGCTCATAATTTACTGTGCTTTCGCTTTTTCAGGCTGTGCATGACACTGTACCTGTCTTATGGTCACATATGTTCTCTTCATGTGGTCCCATAAATTTGCAAGGATATGATGTCATCCTCTGTAGACATGCAATATACAGCAATAGATGAAAAAATGCATGCTACCAAGATCTATGTTTTAACACTGCAGTATACGGATAAATAAAAACTTCACACAGATGTGCCCAATACAGTGCTGCAAAAAAATTATTTGGCCCTTCCTGATTTCCTCTATTTTTTCATTTGTCACACTCAAAAGACCCAGATTATCAAACCCAATTTTAATATAAGACAAAAGTAAGCCACATAAACACAAAATGCAGTTTTTAAATGATTTTCATTTAATTTAATTTATTGATGGAAAAAAGCTGTCCAACTCAAACTGGAGAAAAAGTTACTGCCCACTTAGTTGCTTAATCGACAATTCAAGAGAGCTTAATTTATAATTAGGTTTATTTTACTAGACACACCTAGGCATGATCAATGCCGGCCCTGCTGAATCCAAACATCACTTAAATAGAACCTGTCTGCCAATATGAAGTTGGCAAAAAGCTGCACATGTTGTGGCAATCCAAAGAAATTTAAGAGCAGATAAGAAGCTATGCACATTTACCAGTCTGGAAAAGGTTAAAAAGCTATTTCTAAGGCTCTGGAAGCTAACCACGGAAAGAGCCATTATCCACAAATTGGGAAACTTGGAACAGTGTGAACCTTTTCAATTTTGGTCAACCTGCCAAAATTCCTCCAAGAGCGCATCAACATCTCATCCAGGAGGTCACAAAAGAACCCAGTCTTCAATTAAAAGAACTGCAGGCCTCACTTTCCTCAGTTAGGTCAGTGTGAACGATTCCACAGTAAGAAAGATGCTGGGCAAAAATGGCATCCATGGAAGAGCTGCAAGGCGAAAACCACTACTGACCAAATTAACACAAGGCTTGTCTCACATTTGCCAAAATATGTCTTTATGCCTTAAAAGGATCAAAATGAGCTTTTTGGAGTGATATCGTCAAAGTCCTGACTTGAGTCTGATTGAAATGCTGAGGCATGACCTTAATCTCTTTAACTCGAGCCCCTGGCGCTGGGGGTGAGGTGCGCAAAGCTCAACAAAGACCATGTCAAGCCTCTCATATTTTAAGGCATGATGGCTCTCGACCTGCTCCCTGATTAATAATCAAATAATTTATTAACTGGATGATCAATTTTGAAATGCAAGCCTTTTAAGAAATTATTACTTAAGAAATGAGAAGGAGATCACCAATAGGCTGCATTGACAACATAGATATAATACATCAGTTTAACTTGCATTGCATGTAAAATACTGGAATTATTTCTTGAACGTAATAATATCCTGAAGGATAGCCAACATAGTTTCTGTTCGGGGAGGTCATGCCTGACAAACCTTTTGGAATTCTTTGAAGAGGCCACCAAGAATTTTATCAGATCAGGGCCTATGACATCATATACTTGGATGTTCAGAAAGCATTAGATACAGTATTGCAAGAGAGAAAAATTTTTTAAAATGAGCTCCATGGAATGGAATCGGAACTGGTTACAGGACAGAACACAAAGAGTGGTGGTCAGTGGGATCTGATCTGAGCCAGGTATTGTGGGAAGTTGAGTCCCCTCTGGGATCGGTGTTGGGACCCCTGCACTTCCTCATCTACAGTAATGACCTTGTGTTATGATTCTGTCATGCCTGCTATGTTTCTGCCATGTCTGTTCTGTTTTTGCCATGCCCTGTTATGTTCTCCCATGCCTGTTCTGTTTTTTGCCATGTTTTCGTTCTTTGCCATGTTTTTGTTTTTGCTATGCCAGATCCATTATTCTGTTAGATTCCGGTCCATGTCGTTGTTCACGCCCTTCATTGCACTTTGTCTCCCCTGTCTGGTCTTTTGTTTAGCTACAGCTTCTCCCCAGTCCTGCGTGTCACGTTTAGGTGATTTCATGGTTTCTGGGTTTCAAACATTCCTTCTAATCTCGTTTGCTTCCTTCGCCTTGCTTTTCTATTTTACTAACCTTACTAACAGTTTGTTATTTTTGTTTAGATACTAACCAAGACTAACATTGTATATAATACTAACTTACTAACGAGCACTAGGGATTGTATAGCTGCACTTACTAATTGATTAACAAGCTCTCAGCACTCGCCCTGTTCTAGTCTCCGCCTCTTGCCTTCTCTTAGTCTTTGCTGCAATTCAGCGGATCCTCCACACCTGCTCTACTCTGTCCTGCCTCTCATTATCTGTGCACATTAGAACTCCCTAACCGGAGCTGTATGTTTTGTCTATAGGTTGTCTCGTGATCCCTGTCCGCGTTTTGGCTTTTGCCAATTTCATGTGGTTAGGTTCTCCCTTGTGTTTGCTCCCATGTAATTAGTCTGATCCCATTCACCTGTCCCTGATCATAGCATGTGACTTCCCTTGAGTGTACTTAAGCAGGCTTTTCACAGCAGATCCCTGTCAGAACGTTTCCCTTGTCTACCTGTGCTGATCTCGTTTTCGCCTCGTATTCATAGTGTTGCTTTTCTGACTGGACCGTCCGACTTCCGATTTTTGGCTCTGATTTGGTTTTGTTATCTGCTCCTGTGTATCGAACCCTTTTTGTCTGACTACGATTACTGTATTGCTGCCCTGGTTTTTTTGACTTTGGATTCTGCCCCTGGGATTGTGATTTTTGGATTGTGGACTTTGTACTGTTGCCTTCGGTCCTGCGGGGGTTTACCCCCTCGCTTAATAAAATCACATACTTTGCATTTCCTGGTTCTCGCGACTGGTTCCTGAACGATACCTCACACCTTGACAGGAATATTGAAAGCAAATTAGTTATAGCAGATGAAACTAAATTGGGAGATTTGGCGAACAGTTTAGTGTTCACGAAAGTGATTCAGAGAATTAGGAATTGAGCAGAAATGTGACAGATGAAATTCAATGTAGCTAAATGTAAAGTTCTAGATGTAGGCAAAACATTAGACATGATTACTTCATGGGAGGCTGAAAACTGGAATGTGCTCCACATGAAAAAGATCTGGGAGTGATTGTTGACCAAATCTTTGCAGGTTCTTGCCACTGTGCCTTAGCAGTTAAAAGGCCAACAGGATGCTGGGATATATAGCCAGAAGTATTGAGTATAAATCCAAGGAGATTGTACTTCTCTGGTACAACACATTCTTCAGGCCACATCTAGAGTATTGCGTACAGTTCTGGAGACCATACTTTAAAAAAAATATAGAAGCTCTAGAAAAAGTTCAGAGAAGAGCCACTAAGCTAATTCCAGGTATAAATGATGAGAGCTATGAGAAGAGGCTGAAGATCCTTAATCTCTTCAGTCGTCGAAAGGAGACTTTGGGGTGATTGAGGTCTTTAAACATGTTAAAGGGATTAACAAATTTAATAATGTAGGATTACCTGGGCCAAGTTCTATTAGTGGAACTCGGGGTCACAAATGAAAGTTGGCCTAGAGTAAATTTAGCACTGATACTGGGAAATATTTTTCTCACAGAGAGTAATCTCAGTGTGGAATAGCTTGCCTTACCATATTGTTGAGGCAGAAACCTTGGGAATTTTCAAGAACAGGCTTGATTTAGTGCCAGAAACTATTTAGTCATTGAGTATCTGAAGCGTTAGATTCACTACAGTAATAGGAAAATGGCAAGCCTAGTTGGGCTGAACGGCCTGCTGTCACCACTCATGTTATGTTATGTTATGCTATGGTAATGCACGTGATATTATAAGGTCGGCGATAATACAAATAATTCAGAATTGGTTTGAATTCTATCTCCATTTGTTTCATTTTTTCAGCAGTGTAATTGACTTGTTCAAAATGTTTTCAGTTTTAAAAAGAATGTATTTAAAATTGGAAACATCTGAAGTGCATTGAACATTGGCACAAAATGGTCTCCCGTATTAGACTATACGTGCTATTTTATGACCTTCAGGAATTCAAAATCTTCAAAAGACATTCACATTTCATGTCATCATCGATGCGGATAGGAAAATGCCTGATAACTGTGTGATGCAATGAACAATAATGCCAGCTCAAAACCAATTGAATCGGTGAATTCAAAAAGGGCCCAACTCCATGTTGAAAGTGTGTCAAGTTGGGCCCTTATTGAATTCACCAATTCAGTTGGTTGGTCATTCCTCTGGTTAGACTTTGTAAAAGAGCAGATTAATACTTGGTTGCTAATTAGTTGTTAAGAAGGGCAGTCGCACACTCGTAGCCATAATGCGATAATAATTAATTTTTAAAATTACCAACGTTTCCGCATGCGTCCTCTTCAGAGATGATTAATTACCATGAAGAAGACTCACATTTAAACTGTTGTTAATGTTGTAAATTCATTATTATCTCATCGTGGTCACGAGAGTGTGGCTGCCCTGTTCCAACGCTGATGTGTGTTCTCTCTCCTAATTTAGAAAGTAAATCTGAACCGATTTGGAGTTATAATGCATTGTAAGGGGAAGTTATGGAAGTGCTTTTACACCTCCGATGGCAAATCACTAAGAATGGTGGGTGGAAAGGGTTATGCAGGTAGTTAATGCATGAAAACGTTCCAATATGGCTGAACTAAAACAATTCTGCTAAGAGGAGTGGGCCAAAATTCTTGCACAGCGAGGACTAATGACCATTTATTGTAAATGTTTAATTACAGGCGTTGCCGCCAAGGGTGGCAAAACCAAACGTTAGCTTACAGAGGTCAGTTATTTTTTCACATGGGTGAGATTGGTTATGAATAATTATTTATCTTGACCATTAAAAGTTTAGTCCTTTTTTGAGCAAATCCTCCCAAACTAAAATGTTTACTGCTCTAAAACCACTTAGACTACAGGCTAATCATGGTCTTGTTTGAAAGGTGACACTCAGTAGATTGCTCTCAAATAGTCAGAATTGCTGAGAATATAACTCAAATTGAGTAACAACACTGGAAATATAAGTTTTTGTCTGACAGAAAAAGATTTTATGCTTTCTTCTTTCCCTGTCGCGCTGTAACCAAGCCTCACCAGCCTAGAAAATAACACAGCCACAGCCAGATGCCTGAATAACTTCAGGTTTAAATATCATGTTTCTGTAACCAAAAATTAATATTTTACAGATTTTTTTCTTCGTTATGTTAGTGCATGTTATAACAAACAATTTTGGAGAGTCCAAATTTCAGAAAGAATTTTATTTTACTGTTATATTAGAGCGAAGGTTGATGGGCTAAAACATTCACTGTTGTTAGATCAGCATATTTTAGCCAGTGGGCACAAATATTTTGTTCCTAAAGGGCTACAATACAATCTACAGCACTGCATCATGAGTCGAAGTGCTAATTATGGTGAAATTCACAAAAACGCGCAGCTTCTACCTCTACAGCAAAATCGATTTACCGACGTTTGTTGAAGCATGCATGTTTTACAGATCAAAAACTATAACAAATTTTTATCTCTGGACCGCTACTAAGGTAAAAACATTAATTTCAACACATTTTGACGAATCATACCAGTGCGAAACAATTGAACCAAAGGGACTGTATAGTCAGGCAGAGGGTTGTTATGACACAATGTTAAATACAATTTTCACTATTGTGTTTGCATCATAAAACAGCTTACGCAGTCAGAATACTGAGTCCTCAAAGTTTTAACAATATATAGTTCCACAACGTAGCACAATATCTCACGGTATAAAAATGCAGTGATGCCTGGCAGCCCACCCTCGGGCCAATGCTTTCGAAAGGGTTAATTGATGAAATGATCAGATAAAAGCTGCACTTCGTGTTTACTCATGTTGTCTTTCGTTATGATCAGACAAGGAACCAAATGCAGACTCAGGGTGCAATCCACAAGGGAAAATTTATGAAAAGGAATATGGTAATAGAAGGGGGAATGGCCGTAACCCAGAACTGTAGAGGAGTGGTCCAGCTAATCTGATAATGAGTGGAGAGGGTATGGGCATGTCCGCGCTCAGGCCAGTGGCTGTCCTGGGGCAGAAGCCAGGTGCTGAATCCCTCTTGCAGAAGAAGATCTGCTTGACAGTGGAACAGAAGGGTTTAGCTGGAATGCAGTCCCAATCCTGGAGTAGGGTTCCTAATAAACTGACACTAGGGGAACAGGTAGGAACAGAGATTTAACAAGAAAACGGTCCCAATCCCGAAGACCAACTTTTAGGCTTGGGAGTTTGTTCATGTTAATTAGACTCCGAAGAGTAATTATGTTTTTCGTTATTATTACAAACTCATTTCCAGAAAAGTTGGTATGTTGTGTAAATGTAATAGCCTGGAATCCATCCATATCAAGCTTTGGTCGCTCCCAACGATCACTTGCAGATATGTCTGGCCTCAGTCGGTTGGCCAGCGTTTGACTTTCAAATATTCGCACAAAATCCATGCGAGATCTGTGATTGGCTCACAGTCGCAAGGGTGCCCCGGCCCTTTAGACAGACTCAAAAATAAATAAAATACCACAGTTCTGCATTCAACGGAAGTCCCGCCTTCCGGCTCATGTTTATACGAGTATTCATCTGAGTGGCAGCAGAGTCTCTGGGCAATGAACGAGCCGGGAGGCAGGACTTCCGTTGAATGTGCGAGCTTACTTGAAGCAAAACTGTGGTATTTTATTATTTTTAGCAAAAAATAACCGTGTTTCTAGAGTTCTGAGGATACGAGCGGACAAAGCAGACTTGGATTATACTGGACGATGCGTTGGACGATGGTTTGAAAGTTTGTCAACGGACGTTTTGTGGAGTTTTCCCATTGCTACTGGGTGACCCCATTTGCTTCCAGCAAAAAAGGAATTTTGGATCATTTTTCAAAACTCTCCAGTGGCCATAAAGTTGCGCCAGGTGAAGAACAACTTTGTCCGTTCAAGACATCTAATGGTGAGTAACTGATATACAAATTATAGTTTTTGGGTGGAGTATCACTTTAATCTAGCTGATGCAATCATGCCCTTCGAGCTATAGCTAATGCCAATTACAGTGAAATACGTTATGTAATTTGAGTATTATTTAATTTAGCCTTTATTATACCGGGGAATCCCACTGAAATAAACAAAATGCAAATATGGCCAAACAGTATCCTGTTCAAAACCTAACAACCACTCCAAGAGTAAACGCAAGCAAGCCACAATCTAATTTTTAAGCTCATGTCAAATAACATTCACGAATGCCGTTGTTGGCCAGCTAACTCATATTCGATTGGTGGTTCTCGCCAAAAGGTCACCCGATCAGCCAAGAGCAGAAAACATGAATATTCATATATTCACTTCATTAGTGACGTAAGGGCTAAACGCTGGCTATACGACTGAGGCCAGACTGATATCAGTCAGTGACCGTTGGGTGCGACCAGCACTTGATATGTATGGATTCCAGGCTATAAATGTAAATGTAAAAAGACTGCAATGATTTGCAAATCATTTAAACTCTATAATAAATTGAATATTGTACAAAGACAACATATAAAATGTTGAAACTGAGAAATTTTATTGTTTTCGAAAAATATCTGCTCATTTTGAATTTGATGCCAGCAACACATTTCAAAAAAGTTGGGACAGGGCCATTATTACCACTGTGTTAAATCATCTCTTCTTTTAACAACACCCTGTAAGTGTTTTGTAACAGAAGAGACCAATTACTGTAGTTTTGAAAGCAACATGTTTCCTCATTCCTGCTTAATTTTAGAATTCAGCTTCTCAACACTTTTGCAGACTCTTTTGTCACATTGGTGCACCAAATTTTTCAATAGATGACCCGTCTGGACTGCTGGCAGGCCAGTTTAGCACCCGTACTCTTTTCCCATGGATCCATGATTTTGTAACATGCGTACAATGTGGTTTGGCATTCTCTTGCTGAAATAAGCACAGCCTTATCAGAAAAAGATGTCTGGATGGCTGTATATATTGCTCCAAAACCTGTATACATGGTTCAGCATTAATGCTGTCTTCAAAGACGTGCAAGTTACCCATGCCACCTGCACTAATGCACCCTCATACTATCATGGATGCTGGCTTTTGAACTGAGGGCTGATAATAAGCCAGATTGTCACTCTCCTCTTTAGCCCAAAGGAGGTGGAGTCCATGATTTCTAAAAAGAATTTCATAATTTGATTGGTCAGACAATGGAACAGTTTCCAACTTAGTCTGAATCCATTTTAAATGAGCTTGGGCCCAGAGATGGTGGCAGCATTTCTGGATGGTTTTTTTTTACATATAGTTCCACATATTCCACACCTATTATAACAACATGGCTCTAAAGTAAAAGTGTCTCGGTACTACTGCCTACCTGCAGTCCAGACCTGTCACTCACTGAAAATATGTGGCGCTTTATGAAACAAAAAATATGACAAAGGAGGTAATGAAGTGGTAAGCAGCTGTAATCCTGCATCAATCAAGAAACATTTTGCTTTCAAGTTTGTAAATGCTTTGCAAATAATTATATTCTGTATTATTTACATTTTATACTCCTTCCCAACTGTTTTGGAAATGGCGTCGTAAGCAATAATAGAGGAAATTAGGGGGAAGAAATACTTTTTCGCAGCACTATAGTATTAAAAATACTCATATGTAATAACATTATACTTACACATTATGCATGTAATCCTAATTATAGTTATAAAAAGGCTATTTATGTGTGATATATGCCATCTATAAAACGGAATCCATGTACATGTACATTCAGTGTATCTGTTTCTCATCAGTAAGCAAGATACGGCCATATTGTGCTCTTTGGACCTCATATAGATTCTTTGGTTATTTGTAAGCTTTTGTTAGCAGTGGATCCTCCATCTCAGTATCAAAATGAAATTGGTACCATCCCACCAAACCTCCCCCTCAGTAACACTAGCCTCTCCAGGGATAAGGTTTGAAAGATTCTCTTCCAACAGGTCAAGGTGAGGTTAAAAATTCTGGGTCCATCAGTGCTTTTGATGGCGTATGGATTTCAGTCATGTGACTGCGATAGACATGTACCATAAATTAAGAGTTTGCTGTATTCACTGTCTTGGAATTGCACTGCAGCTGGTCTGGTATATATGATACATCCAAAGGTGAGGAGGAGAGAGCAGTAGTTGCAAGCAAAGGATTCACAATATGTGATAGGGGAAAGCCACCCTTGTGCAGCCTGTTTAAATGGTGCAGAAAAACGCGTGGGCTGCCATCTTGGATGATGTCACTGCCTTCATGGTCTGAAGAACCCGTACGCTGGGTCAGAGTATCATATTCCATGCTCCCACCCACCACATCTTTTTGTAGAATAGGAATACGCCACATAGTGGCACGATTCAGTGCGCAGCGCATCTTGCCACTGTCAGGCCGGCGTCCTGCTCCCTCTCTTATTGGATTTGAGGCATGCATTAAAGATGGACAGCCTTTCCCGCATCCGCCAGATCAGAGAGGAACAGGAGCCCACGGATGTGCGCAGGCGGACCTGTTTTTTTTTCTGCCCCGGCAGCAATGGCTCTCCAGCCCCGCGGTGCGGGGGATTGGACCGCGACTGTGCTGTTTGTCTTGTGCCATGATCCTTCACTGTGCGCGGCAGGGAAAGAAATAAATAACCGGGGCGATGCGGCCATGAATAATGGATGACTTGTCCGCTGTCACTTCCCATCCTGTGTCAAGCCAGGGCCTCCGATCATTATTAGGGTCTCTCCCTTTCCCTTCCTCTCTTGCTCGCACTCCAGTTTTTGTTGTTTTATTTTTTATTATGGTCGGCTTGTCTTCAGCCGCCTCCCGCGGCGGCCCACCTGTCATCTGCTCTCAGGAGGGACTGGGGAGGTTTTCAGGGTTGCACCTGTGAAATAAACGCTACTTTGGGCTTCCGATGTGAAGATGTTTGAGCTCCGCCAAGAGAGGCGAGGAAAAAAAAATCCAATCTGGGTAGGCAAGCATATTCCATAGAAAGGTCATATTTGTGCCCACATCGGGAAAAGCCTGTGACGTGCTCTGGGTGGGTGGGGGGGGTACGACTATTCAGGTTGACCCTATCAGCTTGAAACATTTGGCGGACTGTTTTTGCATTTGTACTGGAGCCATCCAGCTGTTATTCGAAGCACCGGGCGTGTTTGATGAGATGATACTGCTGGCATAGGAGTGAGGAGTCGCACACATAGCTCGCAGACAATATGCCCAGATCCACCCACCAACAGGAGAGATCATGGATTATTTAGATACACAGCTGCAGTTGAGAAAAATTAATGAAGAACAGCTGTCTGAGATGTGTGAGCGTTGGGGTTTTGTTTTCCACCAAAGAAGCGGGAAGCCTGATGAAATACTGTGGGATATTTTTGAGTTCACCGGGATACGCGGAAGAAAATGTGTCCAAAAAATAGGATTAACACACATTAAAAAATTCCTTTCAATTACCCCCACCTCCTAAACAGGCTCTTTTTTATATGGAGCATCAATCCAAACTTCTGTGCCACTGAGGAGGCGACAATAACCAAGGCAGGGCGAGCAGCTCTGAATCCTAAGCTGCCAGGGATGTACTCTGTAGAGCAGCAACGTCAAATGAAGAGATGGGAAAATTCCCTGCGACAGATCCTCTCATTAGGAATTCACTGGGTGGCAGCTGTGGCTCGGTCCTGGATAGGGGCGGACAACAGGGCAGAGGCGCAAGTGTCCATAATGTATGCGGTGTGTCCGCGTGTCCGCCTTGACAGCGACACAAACGCTTGTCACCGCAGACATCAGTTCCACTTAGTCACAGCGCTGCAAGGCAATCCCAATGACTCTGAGCGAACTCTATTAATAGTTAGATAGCTCTCAGGAGGCATTATGCTGAGTGGAGAATAGCAGACAAATTGAGTGGTGGTGCCTTGGATAGGCAAGAAGCGACCCCCCAGTATCCTTCCATTTCCTTTCCAAACATTTCTTTTTGCTACCTCCCCAGAGTTTGGCCCACTCCCTTCATCTCCATTCCCTGCAAACTGCATGACTGGTGTTCTGGATAGTTACGAGACAAATAGTAGGTTTTAGGCAGTAAAAAACATTAATTTTTTGAGATAGTGGCGAGACTATGTCAAATCGGCAATCCCATGCGTCGAGCTGGTTAATTTTACATTTGCCTACTAAATTAAAAATGTGAACGGTCATCACTTATTTGTCAAGTCTTCTTAGCGCAAAAGGCGAATGTCACAGAGGGTTTATGTAAGACTGAGGGAGGAAGGAGCTGAGACACGACGGCAGCTCAGGCTGCGAGTCAAAAGAAAGGCTAAATTTACACCGGAGCTACTGCAGTTAACATCTGTGTGTGTGTGTGAGTGCGCGAGTGAGTGCATGTATGTGTGTTTTTGCACATCTGTGTCCTGGATTGTTCTTAACAGCAGTGTCAGGTAGAGGTCATTGGATCATGATACTTATTAATTCTCCTTCAGAATGATGTGCACATTAAACTTAGAGCTTCAAGTGCATCTCTCAATCTATACAAGAATGCAAATTCTACTGCTAATCCTTAGTATTAACACCAAATCTGTTCTGTCTGTCACTTTAACCTCAAACCTAAGCCCTTCCCATATTTAGCCCATTACTTCATCTATCAAACTATATTGGAACAAAAATTTCTCCAGTCCACAGTTATACAAACGTCAATACATCAACTTCAGTGTAGGAGGTGTTATTTGCCATACAAATACCAAAATAAAACAAATATTTTACAAATTTTATACACACTTAAGTTCTGTCTCTTTTTTTAAAAACCCATGCAAACGTTGAAGACTTATCAGCCAAGAAATTCATAGCTAAACTCGCAACTATTGAAGAATAACAGGCCAATTGACTATATTCTGAAACGATCATTTGTGATTGGCGAAATGATACTACTCAGGCCAAGCTCGCTCATCTTAGCCCATTCAAGCTCTTCTGATCTTATTGCACATTTGTGAAGTGTCTCAAATGTATTTTCTAGTTGAAGGAGCGTAGACACCTGTTTTCCAACTGGTCCAAGTGCCTGCTCTCAAACACACGAGAAAAGCCTATCAAAACTCGACAGGTAGCCACAACACCTCTTAACAGGTGCTATGCTACAAGTGTTGATGCTGTTGACTGGATTTGAAGGGCAGGACGAGAAAAAAATCAGCACCAACTTGGCCTTTCACTCGAAATGGCTCCCCTCACTCCAACCCCCCCCCCAAAAAAAAGGACAAAGCAGCGGTCAGCCTCACAGCTGCTAACAGGAGTGGTTGCGAGAGGGAGAGAAGCCACAAAACCCCTTGTGTGCTCGGAGCCAGAGAGCAAGAGGGAGAGAGAGAGTGAGAGAAAAGGTTTGGCTATTTATAGTCATCTGCTCGAGGGGTCAAGGGACACTTTCCCTCTCGCCAAACCTCTAGCCACTACAGTCACGGCAGGGGTAGACATGTTGTTCTGAACTTTTGAGTGCCTCTCCATGCCTTTATTGACCTTTACACCCCTTCCCCCTTTCCTTACCACCTGGACAAACCCCCTCAGTATGGGCTCAGACGTCCCTGATTGCAAGACTCTCTGTGTTTGGGGCTCTTATTACGTGCTTAGAGTCTTGACAGGAATGAAAGATAGGTTGGAGTAGGCTACTTTTAAAATGATCTTTTCAAAAAAAAAAAAAAAAAAGAGAGTGTGGGGGCAGATGACCTTCAGAACTTGAGTTTAAAGCCGCTTTCACACCGGACGCGAAACGAATTTTTCGCACGACAGATTACATTCAAAGTCAAGGCAAAGACGCGAATACACGCGTTTCGCGTGTATTCGCGTCTTTGCATTGACTTTGAATGTAATCTGTGGTGCGAAAAATTCGTTTCGCGTCTGGTGTAAAAGCAGCTTAAAAATCATTCTCTTGTTTTATTTTTAAATAACCAGAGGAGTGGTTTCCTCTACTGACTCATCGCTGCTCTGCCTTATTGCCCCTCAGGGGATAGACATCTGCTGCTTCTTTACATTGTAGGTATGAGGCTAGCATAACAGATTGTGATTGAGGACTAGGTAGAGGCATGATATTCCGCGGAGGCTTCCATTTGGTTTTTTTGACTCCTTCGATTAAAGGATAGAGGAACAGATTATTCTTACATCAGTGACAACCACGGTGTTAGAATGAACAAAGTCAAGGTTGCTGAATGCATTCATGAAGTTTAACACATACCGTAATGCAAGATTTAAAAAGAATTCATTCCATCTAAAAGAATCATGGCCTTTATTTGTTGTATAGCTTTAGATATTATTTTTTGAAGATTTTTTTAGAAAGTGAAATGAACGGCTTCGGTTAAAAATTAAAATAATGTTTTTCTGTAAGACAAAATGTTGGCTTCTGCTTTTTTTTTGGCACAGAAGAAATAATATTTTCGTTGGCGTCCCATCCCATTGCTATTAATAGCAGGTTCGCGTTTGACAAGGTCTTCCTTCCTGCATTTCATCCGCTTTGGCGCTCAAGTTGGCTTGTTTCACCGTCGCCGCGCTATCCTTCCTATCGCCCTCCCTACACTGTTTTCTCTATGCGGCGACTTCCTTTGGAGAATTTAGTCTCTGATTAGACAGAGTGACCCACCGGACCTGCCTCGCTTTCGTCACCCCAGAGCACAACGTCTCCTCATTTCCTCCAGGACCCGCTCCACTTACGCCCGCGACTTAATTACATTTTGCATCGCCAGTGTACGGCCGTATTTCGCCTCAAAAGCACGCGCCACAGTGGAATGCCGCACGGCAGTGCTGCCTGGTGAAGGCCAATTTTTTCTGTCTCCTCCATAGAAGCCGTCCCTTGCGCAGTACCCTGGAGAAAAAAAGCAGTGCAGCCCTTATGTAAATATTAGTATTATTATTCATTCTTTTGGCTCTGGCTCTCATCCCTCGTGGCTCACAAATTTCTGGAACCCATTTGTTCCTTATGGGTATTCAAGTAGACGTCTGCAGGTAGACTAAAGCGGATTGCTAAAGGCTACAACCGTTTCAAATATGAGTTGCATTAAGGGTGGCGTGCAAAATTTACGTTCTCGGTGAATTAAATCGAGTACGGGGACTAATGTGCGCACAATGGATTGTATTTGAAAACAGTCACATGAACTCATATGTGACAGAAATAAATGATTGCTAACTATATGCACTGAATTCGAGGTTTCAGGCAGGAAGGCACAAGAGAATGGCAGAAACATGAATTTTACAGGAAAAATAATGATACTCACAGTAATTATGCTACATAACTGATACTGCTCGTATTTTACCTTCATCTAGTCTGCATTTGGTGAAATCATGATACTCTCACTCAGCAGTATCTTCTCTAAATCTGGCTGTAAGATATAACTTATGCCACAGCAGAAGGAATCAATTTCTCATATGCAATGGGGCTTATGAAATTGCAGGCGGGAGTTTCTGGTGCTTGAAGGGCACGAGTAGCATAGCGTCTAATTTTTTTGGCTCGTTCTTTCAATAGAACAGATGTCTTATAATAAGAAGATTCCCTTCCCTTCTCTGTCTCACTCTAAAAACTCATGCCAAGAACTTCTGTTTGCTGAAGCTAGACAATAGAATTTACATCATGCCTAAAAGTAACTTGATTTGCAATTTGCCCCTGGCCACTGAAAGCAACTATTCCCTGAGAGTAAGGAGCCCCTTTTCAGTTACTGTTTAAGTGCTTTGTGGTGAATGTCCTGTCGGACTCAGGTTGATATGCTTTGTGCATTTAGATTGTGTAGTAAGTATACAATGCATTGTGTTTTGTGAATTGTGCATCCGCTATCTCTCTGGTGACTGGAAAAAAATTTGAACCCTTGCTTTGAATGTTTCCTGGATTCCCTTTTAAGAGAAATAGTGGGCAGGGTTTTGGTCAAAATGTGAACCAGTTCCCAACTGAGAGTCTTGATTAAGGAACAGTTAAAGAGAAATAAATAAAGGTCCAAACAATTTATCTTCACTTCAGATTACCGTGTTAGGTTCATGCTTTGCATGTTTATTCTGTCTCTTTCTGTAATCATGGCATGTCTGTGGGTTAGCTATGTGTAAATGTTTATAAAAGTCAGTGAGATTAAGCCTCAGCTTGTTAAACACACGAGACACTCCTGTTAACTGAGACGAGGCATATGAGAGCCGGTGTGTGCTTTACCTCAACTGAAACGACTCCCCCTAATCAACGTTTACCCTCTACTTCATGTGCACACTTCCTGCATCAACTGCTCATTTGCTTTCGTTTACTTAGGTCTGTACCATCTGCCCTAGAAGTCTGCATTGAAATGAGGGGGGGTGGGGGGGGGGTGGTGAGGGGTTTGGTGGTGTGCTGTGCTGATTAAACTGAAATTTGATTGATTAGTGCACCACCGAGATGACATGCCTGAACTGCAGCTGAAGCCTGTTAGCTGGAATGCGCACGGTCGAGCAGGGATGGGAAATAAATGCGGAGTGACTGCACACTGTAAACATTATGGCTCGTGAGCCAGGCCAGAGCCGCAGTGAGAGTACCGAACACACCACCCTCTGTGGAAAAGACGGGTAACAGGACTGGATGGGGGGGGGTGAGAAGGGGATCAAGGCCAGAGACGTGGATGTGTGTGGGGGGGGGTCATGGAGTAAGGGTGGGGGGGCTCTATAATAGGGTCTGACAGACAAGGAGCATGCCAAACCATCAGCTTACATCACATTCTTTAACCTAACACGGCCTGCAGTTATCGGGCAGGCAGGGTTCTGCTGTCTGGTGCTGCCGTCATCCAGTGGATGTTAGGGCAGTTACGCTGAGACCCCCATTAGCTCAGGAGGCTTGGGGTCCTTAGTGAATTTACACCCTGCGTGTTGGTAATCTCTGGCTGCGTCTAATGTGGATTTAGTTAAACTCCCCTCGTGGGTCAGATTAAATCAAACCCAATTGGGGGAGTGGGGGCTCCCACGAGGCTGAACGAACAAAACCACCCTATCAGTGTCACCATTAGGCCTGTGTCTGTCATCTCAGACCTATGGACACATCAAAGCTGGGAAATAATCCCGGCCGAGGGTTCACTCGCTTCTTCCTGGAGCCCTTTGAGAAGCTGTCCCCAGGATTCCGTCAGCTGAGGAAAATCACCTCTGATCTCGGATCTCTGTTCCGCCGAAGACAGCTCAGCATTCAAACCACCCGGCTGAGATCACACCTGTTCCTGCCGCTAATGAGCGAACAATACGGCGGGAGCATGTCCTCAGAATTCAAATGATGAAATCCAATCAAAGCAGAAGGTTTCTCGCTCTCCGGCTCTTGACCTCGGCTGGCACTGCATAGCTTAGGCATGCTGTTGATAAATGTAATCTTTTGTAATCTTGTCAGGAGGCTGATTTCTGCTGATTGAGCTTTGTCTCACTCGGCAATAATCGACAACGCTGCTTTTATCATTTCGCCGCCACACATCTTCCGGAATTTTACTCAAGCCCTCCCAGCCAATTCTATTCTACCTGCGAAGTTTTTCTCTTTCCTTTTTTTTTTTTTTTTTTTTACCCTGACAAGTAAAACACATGTAGCTGTCGGGCAACTGAAAACTGTTCTTTGACCGACAGTGCACCCTTCCCTGGAGAGAGGAGGCGCCAGCCGCTAGTTTTCGTTACCACAGCTGCCCCCCATACCCCTTGTCTCAGTGCGAAGTCCTGCATGTGATTTTCGCAGCAAAGAATTTGGTGATTATTGTAATGTGTGCCTTGACAGGGGACAGCGCATCTTACCCTGGGTGTGACACTGCTGTCACAGGAATCTTTGCTTGGCAGCGCTTGTGTTTGACAAGTCCCAGGACCCTCAGAGCTATTCTCACTGCTGTCCCTGTCTACACCCCCATCCTCCTCTTCCACCAACAACTACCCACTCCTACCCTCACCCCCTGCCTCTTTTCTAGCATCCATCATGGAACAAGTTTCAGTAACAGCTGTCTACACCGTTCACCTCTGTTCCACACTTCACTCTGCAATTTGACAACTTTTGATGGCCAAAGTCCCTGCATCACCCCGGACTTCCCCGTCATCCGCGTGTCCATGTCTTCAGAAGGGAGGGCCAGTGCAACGGGTTTGACTTTGGATGCGCTTTACAATTTAGTCTCATGTGTGGCAGTTCATTTTTTTTATTTATATAATAGCACGTCGCCAGTCTCATGTCTTTTGTCAGTAAGTCACATTCACAGAAGAAACTTCCACTGTTCTTTCCTCCTGCTAATGAAGTCGATAGTGAGCACGTAGCCAGGGAAGTTGAGAAAGGGTGACACTGACCTCAATATGTCAGCTAGGGTTGTATTACTTAATGTCTGCACAGCTTTGCTCTGTACTGACTGTCACAAAGCAGCTTCTAATTTTTTTTTTGCCTGCTGACCCCCTGTCTCCCCACCATTCTGCTCTTTCTTGTGACGGGAACAGGAGCACAATGTCTCGCAGAACCCGGTGCTCACTTCATTATGTCAGTGCAGGTGGATTCGGGAACTCGTCGGGAGAGTCTGAGGGACTGTCGTGTGAGCCAGCTGCGGCTGCTGTATCCACCATGGACCTCATCTGTAAAGGAATCCCTGAGCTGCGGGGTGCCACTGCAGCAGTGCCCAGCAGTGGGGCTCGTGCCCAAAAAAAAGGAAACCCCACAGGGGTGGGTGATTGATGTCCACATTTGAGTAGGATTAGTATGAGGGAGTTTGCTTCCCTGTCGGCACCATTATCTGAGTATTTTTCTCCTTGTCAGTAGAGCGTTATCAGCAGCTGCTTTGCAGATAAAGTCCGGCATCGGCCTTGCGCTGCGTGCCGAGGCTTCTGGAGAATGGCGGTGTCCGTCAGTTATCAAACCCGTAATTACTGTCAAACGTGGATGGTGGATCAATATTGTAAATCGATGCCCCAACCGCCTCTCATGGCAACAGACAGAAGGAGGAGATGAGGGAATGTTGTGTGCATCAAGGCCCCCTCAAGGCCCAATGCGGATGGTCCCGGGATCCTCCAACTGAGGGCGGAAAAAAGCAGACATGCCAGGCTTTGGACTGGGGGATTCCTGCCAGACATTGTGAATCATGGAAGACAAAGCTGCTGGAACAAACGGTCAGCCTGCCCTGTGGCTGTGGAGATTTGTCCGTGGCGGGCTCTGAGGGGAGTGGGAGGCAGTATACAACGGGGGTGTATGTGGGGGAACCCATGGCTCTGAGAGATGTAGCCTTGCTGCCTCTGTCTCAGGCAGTTTGCTTTTAATTGAGTTGCTCACTCAGCCACTGGCCTTGGGGGACACCCACCATGTCACATCTTATGATCAACCTAAATTTCATCTATAGGCTAGGACCGCTGCCAGATCTTGTAAGACAAAAAAGCATGTGTTCAGACATTCATAAAACCCTGGGAAGGGTGGGGGAGGGATTGAGGCATGTGTGGGGGTTGGCGGTGGGGGGGTGGGTAGGAGACTTGTTGTCGAGCAATGAGCAAGAAAAAAGAGAGAAGTCGGAGTCCAAGTTCAGAGGGAAATTTACCATTGAAAAATGCAGGATGACGGCATGTCAATTGCACCATCAGAATAGTTTCCTTTTCAGTAAATGCTTTCTCATTAGTATAATAATTGAATCAATTGGCACAGGTAGGTAGATCTTTCTAATTTCTTTTCGGAAAAAATTCACAAAAGGAACAAACAGTCCCAGTATTGGGTTTTATCATAAGAATGGTTCATCAGATCCTGCATAACCTCCTGTAGATCAAAGAAAGAAACTGTAAAGGCATCCTTTCCATGCCTGGCTTGGCAAATCATTAGCTTGCTGTTATTGGCAACCCCCCCCCACAAGAAGAATAAATCAAGTCAACCACCATTGACCCTGGTTTTAGTCATGATCAGTAGCTCAGAACAAAACATGGATTTGCTGTTTTCTTTGATCAATGTGAGGTTATTTAGGAACTTGACTGAGGGAAACCATTTGCGTGATATGCCCGGTTTCTCTTTCCAGCATTTTCATGCCTTTCTCGCTGCAAAAACAGCCACAGCTTTGCTGAGCGTTGGTGGGGAAGCGATAGACTTGGGGGAGCTTGGGGCCAGCCACCATAAAATAAATATGGACGGTCATGAGTGAGATGAGCGAGGATCATCTGCTTTGCCATCTGCTCCCGCGAAACACGCGGATGTAACGGCTCCAGAACCGCTTCCACCGATGAGACCGCTGTTCCTGAGAGGGGCCTGTACAGCCCACGCTTCACTCGCCTCGACCACACGAACACAAACAAATATGCAAGTAAGCACACTAACACATGTACGCATGATAACACATTACACATACTTAGCACACATACAGGCTAAGACGCGCACACACTGATGCACACTTAGCACAAATAACATACCAGTGTATGTACACACTAAAACACACACACACACACACACACACAGAAGCAGGGACACATACAAGTACAAGCACTTACTAAAGCTTGCATGCTTAGCATACGGTAATTCACACAGGGGGCACACAAACACATGCAGACATACGGTATAAAGAAATATGTATGCACTAACATGTACATGCATATAAACGGATAAAAACATGAAGACATGTTATGAGACATGTGCAGCCACATATACTGTAATCCCCACAGACATACTAATGTATATAGCTGCACGTATACCAAAACACACAAAAACACACATTATATATGAATACACATATACGCTAATATACCAAAATGAACAAGTACCTGAAACCATGCAAGTAGAGACACAGAACAGATGCACACTGACACAAACAAATGAATTCAGAAATATAATTATGTATTCAAATATCCAAAAATACTCTCATGCACACATATCTAGATTAATGTTCTTACAAGAGAATACTCGAAGATAGAGGAATAAAGAGAGGAAACAAATAAGAATAAATAAGCACACACACAAACACACACTCTCTTGTCCACACAAACACATTTACACACACATTCTGCAAAACTTTGTGTAAAAGTGGCTCAGACTGAAATAAACAAGAGTGAATATACACACACACTCACGGGCACACTCTAATACACATAGGCACAAAAACTCAAGGAATTCACCGGTGGGCATGAGTACAGAGACCTGTGTGCTCTCTGTCTTTAGCTGCCCTGCATAATTTTTGAGCATCTGGGCTGCTCCGGACATTAGAAGCGATGTGGTGAAAACTGGCAGCCGGGAACAGCACTGGTGATTGTTCAGTTGGCAATGCCCTGCAGCATGCTACTCTACCAGCGCTGTTTCTCTGCTGTGCAAGGGAACATACTGTCCAAACAAAGAGGTCTGCATGGGGTCCACAGTATGAGCTGGAGAAAATAACAACCTGCAATCATCCACCCCTGCCCCCCCCCGAATAAAAAAGAACTGATATGCACAGACACACACACATAAACACACTCACAAACACACACTTTCAAACAGGACCTTGTCTTTCTTCATAATTCTGTGCCTGACAGCGGGTAACGGCACAAGTGTATGTTTATGGAAAAAACACATGCTGTTGAATTATACATATTCCTTATGGAGTGTGGCACAGTGGGAGCTCTCAAAATCAATCTTGATGCATGGATAGAATCATACAGTGAAAAGAAAATGGCAAACATTGCTGGGGCCGAATGGCTTGATGCTCTCATAAATATATTTTTATGGTCTATCATGAGTCAAGGGGTGCAGGACTTTTTTCCCTGTGTATTCATAAACCCATGTGTGTTGGACCATAAACTCTAATGCCTCGCATTGGGAGTCATGAGATGGTTTTAATTAGCTCATACGTTTGAAGATCAATAACTTGTCAATCGGAATGCAGTATGCGGTATATCGCAGGGAAAAAAAAAGCCATTCATAGTCAAATAGACCTAGTAAGGGCAGAATCTTTGCCCCAGAATGGAAATAGGAAGAATATTGTCTATTGAATGGTCATGCTTTCAATTTACAAGTTAATTTAGTGCCAAAACCATAATTAAGACCAAAGCCATAAGTCTCTATTGCAGATATAACACTTGCCTTATTCTCTGCTTCTTGCTCTTTCCTTGACTCGAACTCTCAAATGTCCTCTGGGCAGAATTTTATCTTGGGAATTCAAGGGAGGCAAAGAAAGGGGCAGACAGTAAAAACAGCTCCTAAACTATAGCCTGCTGTCAGTGGTGAATTTTTGAATAAGGAAACCCCTGGAGGACAGTGAATAGGAGAGCGGAAGAAGGAGCAAATCAGTTGTGGAGATGTGCTTCATGTGCCCAAAACACCCCCGAGACATAGGGCTCAGCTATCAATGGCCTGGATTCAGACTCAATCCAAACGGCATTCCAGTAAATCTATAAAGTCCATAGATCCTGCCAGGGCTGAGTATTAAGAAGATTCACTTTAGTCTGTATCCCTCAGCCCCCTCCTCCTCTCCCACAAAAGCCAGTTTGAAAAGCATTGATTTGCCACAGCAAGACCCTTCCTACTTATGTTTGTTTCTGACTATTTTTTCCCTTTTTTTGAAAACAGAAATGCTGTATCTTCTTGTTGAATAGCAAAGTCATGGCCATTTCGACCCTACTTCTCATCCATGTTGATAAAGTTCCAGTTGGTTGTGGGAAGAGGTGGAAGGTCCAAGGGTCTGAATGTAGCCCCACCATGTGTTTCTTTCACCCCTGAGTCCAGAAAGCTGATTTTCACTAATTAGTTCTACCTCCTGGCTGTTCAATTGTGCTAATTAGCAAATACAGGTGGCCAGAAAAAAATACCAGAGAGGATTTTTACTTTTTGGACCCAGATTTAGAACCTCTGGTGCAGGGTGCAGCTACAAAATGGCCTTCAAAAGTATTATAACAGTCCAGTGAAATATTGCTTTATTTATTTTATGTTGTACTACATATGGAGGTTAGAGGTCAAAAGATGAATGCACAATAAGCAATGGACCGACTGTTGGATTTTATTTAATACCATTTGTTATGTGAATTTGCCCATTTTCCACTATACAAAATTAAGTCAGTGAATGACTGAGAGGTGTTAGTTTCTGCTCAAATGTTTTCTTTTGAATGAAGTGTTCTTACATATAAGGACAATTAATGTCTAGATCTGTGTGGATTGCTGATGCAGGTAGAGCCGTGCATATCATGATGCCCAGAAAGCAAAATGCAGACACTCTGTAAGTTGAGTGATGAGAAGAATGCACTGAACTTATTCAAAATTCAGAAACCTCACAAGATGGAGTTCAGAAGTTCAGGAATTTAGTCAATTGAGTGCAGCAGATTGACAAGTCTTAGGAAAGAAACTGCCGGTAAAATAACCGTATATTGCGGACAAGGATGATAATAGCGGTTGACGAGAGCTGCAAAGAAAAGCCATAAGACAATGGCTGGTGACATCACGAACAGTCTCTGGGAGGGGGGGGAGGATTGGGGGTCAAAATACCACATGCCACAGTGCAGACTAATAGATGATATGCCACAAGATGCAGATGCCTTGTCAATAGTCAGGTTACGATTTTCCAACAATACAGAAACAAGTTCTGGAAAAACGTATAAACAGCAGATGAGTCGAAAGCAAGAAGAAGTCAGAAGTGAAAAAACATACCACTTTTTATTTTATTTACCCAGGGAAGTTCCGTTGATATCGAAATCTCTTTTTCATAGGAGCCCTGGAGGTTGAGGTGAAGAGGGAGAGGACAAATTGCATAGCCAACTAGATCAGGGGATGAATTAGTGGCAGATTGAAAGAGCCAGATTGGGAATTTTAACCATGACACCAGGGAACTCCCTGCTCTTGTCAAAGAGCGTCACAGGATCTTTTATGACCACACAGAGTCAGGACCTCAGTTTAACATCTCATCCGAAAGACGGCATCTCCTGCGGTACAGTGTCGCCATCACTACACTGGGGCATTGGGAATTATTCCATAAGAGGGAAGATCGCAACCTACTGGCCCACCAACACCTCTTCCAGCAGCAACTTACAGTATTCCCAGGTGGTCTCCCATCTAAGTACTAACCAAGCCCACACCTGCTAAGTTTCGGTCATGCGGCTGGGGCCATATGGAACTGGTGCACTTTTTTTAATTTAGATGTGCTAGATTGTGGCAGCATTAGGATGAATTTTAAAGTGTACACTCAGATTCATTCTGGCCATGAGCATGTACATAGAATGTAATTCTCTACATTTTCATTGGCTGCCATTTTATTCTGCAGCAAAGTAATGATCCCAAACTGCTTGGTTGTGCCACCAAAGTATTCATCTAAGAGGAGACGTGGAAAGTTTTGGACTGGACGTGTCAGTGACCTGATTTAAATTCAATCAAGCTTAAAGTTCTGTGGCTGACGGGTAGACTGAAACCATTCAAAACAAAGATTTACTAAAGTCAGCTGTAGTGGAGGTGTGGAAAAGCATTTCCAAAGAAGGTACAAAATGTTTGCTGAAGTTAATGAGTCATAGACTTGTTGTATTCATTGCATTCAAAGGCTGTAAAGCTAAATAGAGATAGCAAACTGTGAAATGTGACATATAATCATTGTTGCTTTGTCACTCTACATCTGTGGGGAGGTACGCATGACTAAGCATGGAGGTACTTTGTCCGTAGACTTTGTGCCTAGGTCACATACCACTGCTTTCCCATAGAATTTAAGATTTGTTCAGATTTTCAAACATATTCCCAAATCAAGCGGCAAACAAAATATACAGTTTTCACAGGTAAATGAGTTAAAATCTTGGAAGGTATTTTGATTTTTTTTTAGCAATAAAGCACAGTTGAAGGTCTCTGGCTGAAATATAAAAATAGCTATTTCATTTGAATACTTTGTAGATGAAAGTAAAATTTAAAACAATTCATGAAATCCATTGTATAAAGTGTGTAATTATCTGATTATTGTGGTCTACCATACTGTATTTTAGCAGTTGTTCCTTATCAAACTGCCTTTCCTCCCAGCAGGAGAGGCAACGATCGTGGTTGATTGAGCAGAGGTTTAAGTTAAAGATGTCAATATCAGTGGCTTTGCCTCTGAGTTGTGTGCATTCATATTGGAAAAGACTTCCCTGGCCCTGAAGTGATTCACTTAGTGATCTTTACCAGCACTTGACTGGAATGTAGCAGCTGTCCTATAAATTGCAGGAACATAACAGTTGGTGATTAAACACCAAGCCAGTGCTCCGCTCAGCCCATAAATAGCTGCCCGCCTGGGTGCATCATGGAGACAGTGGGATTAAGGCAGCCAGCATCCCCCTCACTCAGTTTATGTGGGTCGCACAAGAATCAGTTTCAAGGAGTATGATGGCTTAGCGGGCAATCTCTCCCTCTCTCTTTGACTCGCTCTCTCTCTCTCTGGAACCGTTAGCTTCGTTAAACGCTAATCCGTGCTCACATTAAACTGTGACCGAGATCAATTAAATCTCGGGCCTCGCCCTGATAGCAATCTTACCCAGGGCATGGAACCGGAAGGGGCTGGGGCTGTGTGGGTGGATATGGGGGGGAGCACACAGCATCTTCCTTCTTTTTGGACTGGCCTTCCTGCAAAACAACAGGAGTCTTATGGAGGGTGAATAATCAATTGTCATTTCCCCTTAACAACCGAGAAGATGATAATATCATGACGACAACGATGATGATTCTGGAAGCAATAACAATAACCACAGTAATAAACTTTATAATTTATCTCCTCGAAACTCAAGTTTTTATAATATGATGCAACTCACAGATAGTACATAAATTCAGTTCCGTTCTTTTGACTTCGCTGTTGCATTGTTTCCTCATGTTGCCATATTTTATTTAGTAAAACAGGTGCATATGCTACCTGTTAAAGGGTTTGCTTAATTTTACTGACTAGGATTCTCCCACTCATTTAGAATTCGTGTTTTTGGGGGCTTTTCTTGCCATGCTATAGCGCCAGCTTCACTGTGCTACTCGGGCCAATGTGTTGGCAGCAGGGTGGGAGCAGTTGGCGGAATTGCTCTGCCGGGTCCTGGAATGTGTACTGAGCTTTGGAGCACTGGAGGGTCATAGAAGAGCCTGCTACTGGGCTTAGACTAGAGGGACTGTGGCAACAGGGCAAAGGGCTGCTGTCAGCTGGGCCATGCAGTCTGTCTCCTGCTGAATAAGCCAAGGTTGGCATTGGAACCCAAAGTGCCACATGGGTAGGCTCCACGACTAAGTGAACACAATGCTGATTCTCCATCCTTCAATCTCCCACTTTTCTCCCTCTCCATTTTCTTCTTTTTCCTCATGCGTTTGTTCAAGCTGTTGAGGAATCTTTAGCCAAAAGTGCGGAGAGTATGGGACCCTGCGGCTGGCAGGATTCTTCAACTCTAAGCCAGAGAAGCAGCAGGCTATGACAAAAAAAAACAGATGATAGAGAGATAGTTTTTCTTGGCATTTTTGAGAAAAGAAGTGACCCAGGGTCTCTTACTGCGTATAAACCGCAGGAACCAAACCATCTGCCAATCCATGCCATCCTCTTCAATTTTCAATCTTCTGTTTTTGCCTCTGTCGAGCAGCTTCAATTACACTTCCAGCTTATGTCTTATGTGGATTACAAACCACTGGCTCATGGTTTTGGAGGACCACGGCCACTCAAATGTAGGCTAGATTCTTCTTAAAATCCACACCCCCAAGACAGCACATTCTTTGGCCGACAACCAGGCTCAGCTATTTAGATCAGATTAGCAGTGTTTAATCACTACTGATCCACGAAGATCTAAGGATTTGCGAAATGAGAATTTGCTTCTTCTTCTTCTTCTTCTTCTTCTTGTTTTTGTTGTTGTTGTTGTTGTTGTTGCTGCTGCAGCTGCTATTGTTGCTATTCATTTAATTGGGTTGCTATTCTATTTTTTGCGTTTCAAAATGGATTTGACTCGACCTACTTTGTTGGGAACTGAACTCGGACAATGCCTGGAGATCAGGGTAGGAACTACTACCAGACTCCTTCATTTTACTGATTGACAACTCAGCAACTTCCATTACAGGGACCATTTTTACATTTAACCACTCCATACCGGGATTTCTTTGCAGTCGGAAAAGTTCTACCTTTTTGTATAAAAAATGTTTGCACAATTAAAAATTCCTCCTCAAACAAAGCGCCAATATAACGTATTCTTACGAGCGGCATAATCTGTGGGTCTTTAGGATTTTATAACGTATTTTTTTTAAATGTAATTACATTTAATCCAATATTTCATCGGATGGTTTTTACAGCAGCATGTGGGAAAAATACCTGCAGGGTATTCCAATTTCACACTCCTCTGCTGTTTTATCATATATATTTCTTTAATTTTTTCTGTTACATGTGCCAGCGGGTCCATACCAAGATTATTTGTTTTTCCCTTCTTGTTTTAATTACACATTCCATGGTGTTATGGTAGCCAGTTGAATAACAAGTACGTGTAATCCAAGTAAGAAGACTTACAATAGGAAGAGATCGGCCCCAGATGAGCCCAGGGAACATGCTATTAAGACAACAAACAGTAATGCGCTACCTCCCTGGTGTTTTTATTATGAGCACTGCCCACTGAGAGTAGGCACTTGCTGAACCAATGTGCAGTCCTGCATAATGCAAGTGTCCTGCAGAGATAACCTTCTAAAGCTTTCCTCTTTTCTTGATTGGCGACGGATCAACACGTCGCCTAATATCTCTGGGACATCCCTAGTGGCTGCTTTAATTAGTTTGTGTCCTTCTGTATCCAACCAATGCCCCCAACCCTCAATCCTCCAATCCTCACCAGCATCTTACTCAGCCTCCCAATTTGATTCTCTGTCTGTCAGTGGATTTGATAATAAAAAAAAAAAAAACACAGGAAAAACACTTGCAAAAAGCTGCACCTTAACGTTATTTGATCCCTCATCCAGATATGCTGAGTTCCCCGATTTAGAGAACCAATGCCATTGTCAACATGGGGGGGTCGAGCGGCAGGCCTACAGTGGGTTTCTTGGGAGGCGTTGAGAGGACAGTCGAGGTGGAAATGGTGGGGGAAGGACTGGTGTTGGGGAAGGAAAAAACATATTGCCAAGATAATCTGCAGGTGGCTTGTTTGTGAGGGAAACGGAGCCTGCAGAGGCTATATTACTTGCAGGTCATGCTGAGGGTATCGGAGTGTGGAGATATGAGTAGCTCTGACACACACACACACACAGTGCAAAGTTATCAGTGAAAGTTTAAGCCGTGCCAGATAAGCTGGTCCACAGGTCACAGTCAGCCTTCGGTGTCTGGCCTTACCTGCCCTCGTGAGGTATAGTCGGTTGTTGCTTGATGTATCGAGATTGCACTGCCCCTCCCCACCATACACACATATACTTACAAACACTCCACATACAGAGACCCAACACCACAGACCTTCACCACACCCTCTCTTTTGCTCTCTCTCTCTCTCTCTCTCTCACACACACACACACATTATTGTGTGAAGGTACTACAGTGGGGTAACATGTTTCCTAAACTCATTTCAGAATGTGTGCCCGACATTGCGCCAAGCCCCATTTGCTGCTCAAAAATGGTTGATGCACGAAAACTTGATTCAAGACAGGAGAATAAAAACCATCAACAAAAGCAGTCAAAGCATGGCTGCACAGGAAATGGGTCCCCTCTTTGTGAAATACCCTCAGTGCCACACAAACGCTCATGCGCACGCAAACACTCACACAGCAATGCTACCACACAGCCACAAAAATAAAACAGCGAGCAGTCAAGCATAATTCCATTTTAATGCAGCGTGTTGGATAGAGAGGGGACAGATTTACACAGCTTTGCCCTGAGAATTGCACAGCCATCCCATATTTTTTCTCTCTCTATTTTTCAATCCCTCTCTTTCTGCCTTTCTCTCTCTCTCTCTCTCCCTCTTTCTCATCTTGATTAAATGTTATAATGCCACCCAGTATCTGAAATCTGAGCAAGTAGAAGCAGCAAAGGGATTTGTTTGGGCAATATCTAAAAAACGCACCGATTGCTCTGCTTCTTTGATGGAGTTCTAATCAATGGAAAACATGCATAATATTAATGAGATTCACCCTCTCGCAGTGCCAAGTTCACCTTAACGCAAGACAGATTATGGGCGCGACTGTATCTTACAATGGGCCGAACAAGCAAAACCTGTGTCTTTTATATTTAATGGATTTGGAATATTTAATAGCCCGGGTCAGCTAGAATTAAAAAAAAAAAAAAAATTAACTCCAAAATTTTTAACAGAACTCTGAGTATAAAGCATGTGCTTGACAGAAATATCTACAGATTAAATTGTGTTTATGCAATAAAGAGCTGTTGTGTTACAATTTTCTGACAAAAAAAAGATGGCAGTCTGGCTAATGCGTTTGTGTATTAGTGTGCTTTATTTGTGTGTATGTGTGTGCCACACCCATCAATGAAATTTCAGTTTTTCACAATACCACAAAAAAAAGTAATAGAAAAGCACGACTGGCCGTGTGCGCTTTTTGGCACTGGCATTTTTCGAACTGCAGACCTGAGTAAGGCAGGGTGGATGGGGCAAACCTACCTCTGAATGGCAAAGACAACCTACAGCGTGTCCGTGCAGTGGTCGTCCTCTGTGTGCTGTGAACACGGAGAAGAAACAGGCCACGATGGGGCCATTCGGCATGCTGCTGGAAGAGCGAGCGCTCGGGGAGGGTGGGGTGGAATGGTCTGAATCATCATTCGCCAGCGATGCCTGCAGGGCCACTGTTGGAATCCAGTTTGCACACGAGGAAGTCAGGGAGAAAGATAGCGCAGAGGGTTAAAGACTTTCAAGGTATGCCGCACTAACATATTTACTCCGCAGCTTAAAATAATCTGAAGCGTTTGCTCCTCCATGCCTGGGGTGGTCGGTCGTTGTGCTCGAGGAAGAAGATGGGGGAATGGGTGGGTGAGGGAGTGGGGTGTTGTGGGGCACTGGGGGATGGGGGGGTGTTGGGATGGTCAAAAAAACCACTCAAAAAAAAAAAAAGCTCAAAAAGCAGGCCCTCCAGTGTTGTGGTTTTAGATTTTGTTTTGCTAGCGCTGCAATGTGCCACTTCTTTTGAGAAGTTGTTTTTCTATTTTGACGGCTGTTTTTCCAGTGAGCTGCACTGAAGAATTACCTGATGTTTTCTCACTTCTGTGGTAATTGTGTCTGGGTACCATTCCCCTCTCACACGTGCATGCACATGCACACATCCATGCCCACATACACACTCACAGACGCACGTACACGCGCACAGAAACACACACTCACAAACACACAGAGTTGTATTTGCACCCAGGGCAATAGGTGAGCCTGAAAGGTAATCAGTGTGGAACAGCGCTTGATATTTCAGGAGGATGAGCTGCTCAGGTGAGCAGGTACAGCCAGGACTCTGTGTCTTATCAGCGCGGCAGATTTTGCGCCGGAGCTGTTTATCAGCCATCTAACCTGGAACGGGGAGATAAAGCGGCGCTTACGTTTCCATAAATGCACTTATCTCTGCCATACGTGCTCTCCAGCCGCAGCCTGAGTGACAGCTGGCCCTGTTTAATATCCCGCGCACGCGCTTACCTGCTCCACACAGAGCTCCCCGAAAAGGCTCTTACACTGCAGCGCACCTCACCTGCTGCCCAGCGCACTCCACCTCTCCTGCTCCTCTCTCCTCTCCTGCCATCCACAGCAGGGCCACAGCCTGCCAGACAGACGGATGAATAATGAAATTAAATGGCCCAAATTAAAGACCTTAGGGACATGACTATTGGATGCAACCAGCCGTGCAAATTTCCCCCTCATATTTTACCTGTGACATATGGAAATACAGTTAATATATACAAATAAACATATGTGTTCATATGGACTGCCGGTTGGTAAATAATATATATGCGCATTGGCAGTCATTAGGTATTTGGACTGAGACAATGTTTTTGTTATTTCGGGCTCGGTATGCCAGCACATTGAATTTACAATGAAAAGTTCAGACTGTCAGCTCTAATTTCAGAGTATTTTCGACCAATTTGGGTGATCTGTTCAGGAATTACAGGCATTTTTATGCATAATTTGCCCACAGTTCCATCAGAGCTACGTGGATATATGACAAATGCACACATGTTGGCTTGATTTTTATCTGCTGGCTTAATATTCATTCTATCAGATCAAATGCCCCCGCCCTGCTCCATCCGCTCACCATCGTCTTCCTTTATTACAGAAAAAGCTGCACATTAGTCATGTAATGCATTTTGGGATCAAAGGTCTCGCACACGGGCTGTCCCCAGGAGACGGAAGCCAGCAAATGAAGACAGCCAAAATGTATTTACAGGTATTACCCTAAGTGAATTTGAGTGGTCTAAGTAATGGAGAAACTCTCCAATTCATTATTTTGGTGGCATCTGCCCTTATGCTCGATGTTGAGGAACAGCTGCAGTCCCAATGGTGGGACGAGCCCAGACATTCCTGAAACGGAGAAAAAAGAGCATTTTTTTTACCTGCTTTAATTTATTTTTAGATGAAAACATCACAGGTTTGGGCACAGAATTCCCCTGGATTCAGAGCAGGTGTTTGGCGCATGTGTTAGAGACAAGTTCACTCAGGAAAATATTTACATACGTATGGCACAGTCCTTGCAGACCTATTAAGTAGCTCACCCTCTTTGGCTTCCTAAATTAAATTTCCGCAAATGCTCCTGAGACAATCAGAAACTTGTCCTTTTTTAACGATATGCGAGGTGGTTTTTTTATTTCTTTTTTAACTTTTTGTATATTTTTTTCTTTTTAGAGGCATGCTTCCTACAAATCAAAGTCATTCCCTGTGGATGGAGAAAATAAAACCATAAACAAAATTAATCAGACTCATGTGGCTACTCCCAGAAATATGTTGTTTATGTGCACCTGTACAAGCATGAACTTGCATTGAAAGTGACTTTTCACATCTGCATCTGTTTGCATGAAAATACGCTTGAATTGGTGACAGGGGAAACCTTTTTTTGTCAACCTCGCAGATACTGGCCTGGAATCAATCACCATTTGTTTTATACATTGATTCAAAATAAAATGCAGGTGTTATTATTGTTTAACCCTTTGTTGCATGGAGTATGAACAGATGTCTCCAATATTTTAAAATTGGATGTCCAATGTTCTTTTGGGACCATTTGATGGGATTTGGTGCAGTTTTTGTTTGGAGGGGTACGAATAAGTGGTCAGGGTGTCCATTGTTTTTGACATCACGCTTGTGGGATGCATACTGCCATCCAATGTTTGACATACTATGCACACAGGCTGACAAAAATAATATGAAGTTGAAGAAACCTGGTCATTGATATGCATAATGTCTAGATTTCAGAACATAGCTTATTTGAGCTATTTTTCTGGCATTCATAATGTTCAATATTTTTGACAGAGCATGAAATCAGATGTATCCCAACAAATACACATGCATTACAAAGCTTATGAGTTTCAGTGTGTGCTATTTCATTCGTCCAACAGGAAAATGTTTGATCAAAACTTGAACAAAATTTCTCACTTTCTTCAACTTACTTCTTATGGACGCTGCCATTGTGATTTGTGGTAAATCATGTCAGAGAGGCCCCTATTGGGAAAACTCTATGCTGGAAATGTCCAATAAAATGTACATTATGTCTTTTCAGGGTATCTATGAGCATAGACAACATAAACCGCTCTTAAAATGTATTCAAAATATTGGAAGACATGCAACAAAGGTTTAACAGAGAGTGTGGTAATTATACCATATATTATATTTGCGATGCAGTCAGCAGGGTTAAGACTAACACAAGTATAACTGAGGGTCACTATGAGAACCTGTGTGTGATTTATGTTTGTTGGATCCACTGATGTAAGTATAGACAGTGCAGTTGGTGCAGTAGCACTGGGGCCCAGAGAGTACGGGGGCCCGTAGCGAAACTGGACCCTTCATAACCGAATCTCATCGAAAACAGGCCCCTCTGATACTCAAACTGTATTCCTTAAAAATTGGTCGTAAGCTTTGTACAAAGACACTACTCTCATTGCCTGCCATTCCTTATATAAACCCCCATGAAGCCAAACTCATTTCTATCATGGTTTTTTTTTTGTAACAAGAATTTTTAGCATTTTATAATAAAGTTACATGCGTATTCTAGGCACATTTGACTACTCATGAAATTAACAATTTTCTTACAAACCCATTTCCAAAACGGGACGTTGTGTGAAATGTTTATAAAACAGAATGCAATGATTGGCAAATCAATTAAGTGTCACGATATCAGCAGTTTCCTAGTCCTTGTCAGTTTTCTGTAGATTCCACCCCGTGTTTTGTCTCATGCCCTCAGAGTGCGAACCTTCTTCTTTGTCCAGACGAAGGATGGTGGTCTCCGCCCTTATATAGATTACAAGGGATTGAACAAAGTCACGTGAGGTACTGGTACCCACCCTACTCTGGTCCCCAGTGCTGTGGAGCAGCTGCAAGGTGCGAAAATCTTCACCAAGATAGACCTCTGCAGTGCCTACAATCTAATCCATATCCAGAAGAAGGATGAGTGGAAGATGGCCTTCAGCACCACCTTTGGCACTACGAGTACTGCGTGATGCCTTATGGCCTTGTTAACGCCCCATCAGTGTTCCCGTTCTTCATAGACGATGTGCTGAGAGAGATTCTGGGAAGGTTTGACCTCACCTATCTCGACGACATCCTAATCTTCTCCTCCACTTATGAAGAGCATTTTGAGCACGTAAAAATGGTACTCGCGTGCCCCCTGGCTCACCAGCTCTACGTGAAAGCCGAGAAGTGCATTTTCCACCAGTCCACTATCTCCTTCCTGGGATATGTGATTGGACCAGAGGGGTTGGTGATGGAAAGCAAAAAGGTAGAGGCAGAGGTCAAGTCATGCACCACGTGAAATTGCCAAAGCCCCATGGCAGTTACCAGCACGCAAGCTGAATCCACTACCTGTCCCACACCGTCCATGGTCCCATGTGGCTGTGGATTTTGTTGCTGACCTTCCAATCTCTGAAGGTAACATAACAATTCTGGTGATTATTGACCGTTTCTCCAAATTCTTTAAATTTCTGCCTTTTCCCAGCATGCCCTCTGCCTTTCAAGTGGCAGAGGTGCTGTTCCAGCAGGTGTTCAGAAACTTCGGCTTTCCAGGTGACATACTTTCAGACCGTGGGCCGCAGTTCACATCCTATAGTGTGGACAGCCTTCTTTAAGAAGCATAGCGCATCAGTGAGCCTTGGGATACCATCCAGAGTCTAACGGGCAGGCTGAGAGGGCCATCCAAGACCTGGGAGGTTCCTCCGAGCTTACTGCCACTGAAGACAACTGGATGGGGCTAAGTTCCTGCCATGGGTGGAGTACACCCAGAACTCCCTGAAGAGCACCTCCACTGGGTTATCGCCATTCCAGTGTGTGCTCAGTCAGTAACTTTCCCTGTGCCCGTGGGACCTGAGCCAGACCGATGTCCCAGCAGTGGATGCCTGTTTCTTAGAGGCGGTGAAGGTGTGGACAGCGACTAACATCCAGATATGAAGAGCTCTCTGCTGCCAGAAGAACCAAGCTGACCAGAAATGTCAGGACGCCCCCAACTACCAACCTGGGGATCAGGTCTGGCTGTCCACCAGATACCTGCGCCTCCACCTAGCCGGTCAGAAGCTGAGCCCACGGTTCACTGAGCCATTACATGTCCTCCGGAGGGTCAATCCTACTGCATATTCTCTTCAGTTGCCGGCTAATTATATTATTAACAATACTTTCCATGTTTCTCTCCTCAGACTGGTGATTGCGGGGCCACTGGCAGAGACTACCACCCCCCACCCCCACCCCCCTGAAGACCCACCACTTGCCCTGGAAGTTGACGGAGCCCCTGCCTGCAGGATGCACAGTCTACTGGACATCAGACGTTGCAGGGGCAGACTGCAGTACCTGGTGCACTGGGAGGGCTACGGTCCAGAAAAGAGGAGCTGGGTGGACCGTCAAGACATCCTGGATCCTCAGTTCCTGACCAAATTCCACCTGGCAAGCCCTGACTGGCCTGCTCCACACCCCAAGGGTCTCGCTGCCGGACATCGCCCCGGCACGCCGCCCAAGCATCGGGGGGGGGGACTGTCATGCCACGCCTCCAGTGCTCCCAATCACCAGTCGACTAAGACCCAGCCTGCATTCCACGCACCACCTGGTCACCCGCATCTGTTTCCCATTGTCATTTCCCATTGTTACCTCTATGTAAACCTGAGCTTCGCACTCTTACGGTGCGAAGTCTTGTAAGCCTGTTGTTAAACCTTAGTCTTATGTAGACGCTTCTACCGTGTATCTGCATATCTTTATATTACTAATACTAGCGTTTTTGTTACTTTATCAGCGTTCTATAGTTACACATTGGAACAGTGGTTCCTGTTTGTTTTTGCATTTTGCCTTTTTCTACTTTTGCTGTGAGACAGCAAAGGCATAATAAAGCCAACTACATCCTTGCATCTGAATCCAGTTCCACGCTTGCCATTTTTCAGTGCACTCTGTCTGGTTCACAGAAAAAAACCATTACACCCCGAAGCCAAATTGGTTGGATTTTTGAGCATTTCACCTTCTACGGTGAGTGATATAATTGAAAAATGGATGGAATCACCTCAAATCTTAATGCATGAAGTAGTGTTGCACCGATACCGATACCAGTATCGGGTATCTGCCCGATACCGCGTTAATATGCTCGTACTCGTACTCGTCCACATTTGCCGATACCACGCACCGATACCACTTAATGTAAGACGCAAGGTAACTGCCTGCTCACGGTCGCATAGGCTACAGTATTTTGTACTATCTGACTTCTACGTCTAGGGGGAGACAGCGAGTTAGAAAAAATGCGAGAAAGAGAGCTTTATAGTCATCACATGCAGGCATATGCGCATATACACAAGAGGTGTATGGTAAAGAAATACATGTAGGCAACTTCGTTACAATACTTAAGTAGTTTTTTTGAGGATTTGTACTTGAGTTTTTTTTTTTTTTTTTTACCGGGACTTCCACTCTACTACATTTAAAAGATAAAAAGTATACTTTTTCTTCGTTACTTTGACACTAGCCACTCCACTACACGTTACAAATTAAAATATGTATATAATTCATCATTTAAGGATTATCTGGATGCGGCGTGTTCAAGAAGAACAACGGTGTTCGGCAGGGTATCTTAAGCGTTTTGTGCAGATGTTTCTGCCAGCGGACATGGAGCTGCAAATTTATGCACGCAATTACAATATTCTATCACTAGATGGCACACCCGGATCAGTTATTGAATATTTACAAGCAAGCCGAGCTCGCAGAAGCACACACCCACAATCACGCACACAGAGACTTACAATTGTGAATCTTCTTATTTTACAACAAATATATCAGTAATTTATGGTTACCTTAAACATTTTAGTTGTGGTTAAGTTAAATCTTTTTCATTTGTCATTTGTGTAATTGAAATACGGCGATACCACACACTTAAAGTGATGCCTTGTTTGCTTGGAAAGCTATTATTGACTTTAGTTAGATTGAGAATGCCTATGAATGTGTGCAGAAACTATCTGTGCCAATTAATAGTTCTACTGACTTTTTATGAAGTTGAGTGTGTTACCTTGCCTATGCAGCGAGTGTACTTTTCATTTGTCAAGCTTTAGTAATGTTTTAGTAATGTTAAGTAATGTTCTTCTCCCTGCTCCTTTCCGTCATGGGTTATGTAAACTGCTCAGAGCTGATATATTTTGTGAATTCCTGTTTGTCTCCAATGCCATGAGCGGAACAAATAAAAATGAATGAATGAATGAATGAATGAATGAATGTTTTGCTTTATTTGATGGCAGTGCTAGTTCAAAGGCTTTTTTTCGGGCCTAAATACAGAAAGATGACTAGCAGTTAAGCCTACTTTTTTTTTTTTTTTTGAAATAGCCATCTGTGAATTGTTTGATATTGGCCTCTTTTAGGCTTGTTATAAAAAAGAAAATTAAACCTGTGCTCCGAAATTGTCATTGTATTTTCCTGGAAAACATTTCAGAAATATCGGTATCGGTACTCGGTATCGGCAAGTACACAAAATAAAATACTCATACTCGTATCGGTTTTTAAAAAAGTGGTATCGGTGCATCCCTAGCATGAAGGGCAAGGCAAAACCACCGCTGAATGCGCTGCCTCTAATGTCACTATAAGTTATTGTCAGTCAATGCCATTCACGACAGCATCTACAAATCCAAGTTAAAGCTTTACCATGCCAAGCAGTGCTGACTTCTCTGGGCTTGGTGTCACCTGAGATTATCAGTAGCACAGAGAAGGAGTGTTTTGTGGACCAATGAGTCAACATTTCAAGTGTTTTCTAGAGAAAAAAAAAAACAGCTGCCTTGTTCTCTAAACCAAAGATGACATGGCCACCCCTAGCCACTATCAGCATCAGGTCCAAAAGCCAGCATCTGTCATAGTTTGGTGGTGTGTTAGTACACATGGAATGGGTGGCTTGCATTTATGATGGCACCATTAATGCAGAAAAACGTACCAATTTTGGAGCAACATGTGCAGCCATCTAATCATTGTTTGCTCTCAGGACATCCCTGCATTTTCCAGTAAGACAATGCTAAACTGTCACATATCCCAGAACAAAGGCAAAAGCAAGATCACAGAGAATTGGCCTTTATCAACAAAAACAGAAGAACATTAAAGAACTGGGGTGTGTTTTCTGCTGGATAGTTTGTGGTCAGGCTGGAAGAATCTGGAACTAGAGGGATAGGCAAGGTGGAGTTGAAGGGACCGGTCCAAGGCAAGTAACCGAGATGGCAAGCCGAATGGACCAGGGCATACCGGGCAGGTGCACACCTTTGAACAAGAATGAAGAAGGTACTTGGAAGAAGCCACTTGCCTGGACTAAAGAATCAGGGAAGACTTCTCCCTATACATAGATTCTAGGTTTTTAGTCGAGATACACCGATAACAAAGGGCACAAGACTTGAAGCAACAATCCAGCAAGGGGAAGATGGAGGCCGGGAACTTAAATATACAAGAAGCAATCAACAAAGTGGGAGAATGCCTGGAAAGCACGAGGAGTGAAACAAGGTCAATTAACCTGTTGACGTCAGGTGGCAGGAGGCAAGCTCAACTCATCCTGTATTCGGTCAGCCAGGCCATGCAGGAAGGTGTCATACAGAGTTCAAGGATCCAAAGGTCAGGAGGCAGCCAGAGTGCAAAATTCAATGGAATAGTCAGAGACAGATTAATTGTCCTGGTAAAGCAGAAGGAGGTGCCAGGCAGCAGCTTGTCAAGAGTGGGAGCCATCAAAGGCTTTCATCTCATCAGCAAAAGTGGAGAACTTTGGTACAGCTGATCCCCATCCACCCAGGACACAGCAAAGGCAACTCTGGAACGTTCACTGGAGAAGCATGACGGCTGTAGGTCGAACACCATGAAGCACTGTGACAGGAAGCTGCAGATGGAGTGGTTTCTGCCATAGAGCTCCAGTTGAGGAAGACTGGGCTCCTCAGGTCTGGAGGACTGGGCTTGGGCTTGCTAAAGGATTGAGCTTGCGGCCTGGGCAGCAGCGGTGGAATCCTGAGAGATCTCCGAGATGATAGCTAGCTAACTGGAGATGGCCCTGGCAGACTGGTGGAGTGAACGAAGCTCAGCTTGTTGGCCCAGGCAGATTCCCTGAAAGCGCGTTGCTTCAGACGGGAAAGGGTGATCTGCTGGCTCTGTAGGTTGGCTAGATTGTTCAGACAAAAATCTCAGAACAGACCCAAACACAAAATCACAGAAAATTGGCCTTTATCTCCGCTGGTTGTCCACGGTCAGGTAAAAGCAATCAGGAGCTAGAGGAATAGGCAAGGCATAATCAAAGGAACTGGTCCGAGGTCAGTAACCAGGATGCCAAGTCAAGGGCGCTCTGGGCAGGTGCACCCCTTTGAACGGGAGAAAAGAAGGTACTTATAGATGAAGCGACTCGCCAGGACGGAGGACTCAGAGGAATTCTCCTAATAAAAAGATTCTAGGTTTTTAGTAGAGAAGCACCTATGACGGAGGATAAAATAAACAAAACAACAATCCAGCAAAGGGAAGACAGAGATCAGAACCTTTAACACAAAAGACAACAATCAATGAAGTGGACGCATCCCTGTGAAGGCATGGGGAAAGAAACAAGGAGGAAAATAGCACAAGACAGTAAGTAAATAATGAGAATCAACAAGCAAAATAAAACCAAAATGAACGAGGACAGCTAGGTTGTGGGGAAAACCAATTTAGGGAACACTCAGGACTTCAAATCACATTCTGCATCGATTACAAGTGCATGACTGCGTAAACAGAGAGTGCAGGTGATAGATTAGTCTGCCTGCAGTCCAGCTCCGCCGCCAATTGAGGATGTATAGCCCCATATGAAGTAAAATATACAGCAAAGAAGGACTTGTACAATTGTGCAGCTGAACACCTCCATAATGGAGGAATAGGGGAAATTCTGCTTCCTAGATTTGATCAAATGGGGTCTTTTGTGCCCAAATGCAAAATGAGTGTGACTAAAAGACATGAGCATGTTACAAACTTGTAAACAGTCAAATGTACCAACTTTTTTGGACTGTTGTGGTCATTACATTGTATATTGCATATTTTCAATAACAAATTCACATGGTAAAACATCAAATAATGTGTTGTTACAATATTTTCAATATAGTAGTGGGTGAAAGGACTTTTCAAATCAGTTATTTTTTACTTGCATTTCCCATGATGTTCCAACTGATCTGTTTGCAGTTTAATGACAAGCCAATCTAAATTTATGGTGGCAATGTCACCCTGATAACCATACCAAATGATATAATCATTTATAATCTTGGTGATGACATAAACCCATCTGTGATGATACTGCGTAGAAAATTACTATATTTTATTTTTGGAGGATTATAAGCCAATCTATTCTCTCATTCAGCATGCTTTACATCTAAGAATTATAAGCAGATAGTTTCTATATTTACACCAGCAGGTTTTCCATCAGATATGATTTTTACATTTAAATAATCTTTATAATGACATCAAAAACAAGATATTCAATCAGCCACCAAACCCAGGACAGAAGGAGAATATTGTTTTAATAAAATAAACAATATTGGTTATGGACAAATAATTATGTTCCAGATCGTGCATTTTTAGATGGTATTTTGGGACAAAATTAGACTGCAGATCAACGTCTTCAAGAGAGTGAATGATTACTTGTATGACATTGAACTGTTTTGTTTCACCAGGTCCAGTTGCTGCATTATTTTGTTGTCATGTGCTTATTATGCCTTCCATTTTAATTCCACCTGTTTTTCGAAAAATTGTTTGTCATTTCCATGTCACATTCAGAGCAAAATTGAAATTTGGCAAATGACACTATCATTGTGCATGTGTAGGAGAGTATGCATGTATATTTGTGTGAATGTACGCGTGTGTGTGTGCGTGCTTGTGTTTCACAGAGAGAGGGAGAGAAATAGAGGGAAACAGAGATTGCGAGCCAAAGCAGCATCTGTGAAATGGATTGGATGAGAGCTAAAAGAAAAGCCACTCTTATCAGGCAGTAGGTGAACCGGCCATGATGTGTGGACACAGATTAAGCTGGGTTACAGTTATAATGACGGGATCGGTGAACCTGGCGACAGTGAGGAAGGGGGGTTGAGGCTGGGGGGGTGGAGGGTATTTTTCCTGACCTTCTTTTTGTGTAATTTCTGTTTCTGTCCAGAGTGTGGATTCCAGAGCAATGTGTGTATGTGTGTGCGTGCGTGTGTGTGTGTGTGTGTGTGTGTGTGTGTGTGCGTGTATGTGTGTGATTCAACAGGTCTTAATCCACATTACAGGGATTTAGAATGAGATATACAGGGATTTGAGGCCATCGACATCTGTTCGCTGACAGAGAGACAGAAATCACTCTCCTGTCCTTCGCTTTCAGTTGTTGTCACATACAATATAGTCGGGAAAATAGATTATCTGATCTCTATTTACTGTTTCATATGGATTCTGGTGTCACTATTGCAATTATATGTTACATTGCATTACATTGTTGCCATTTAGAAGACTCTCTTCCTCACAGTGACAGTGGTACAGAAGTCAGATTAACTTTCAGGAATAGAAAAACGCAGTATTACAAACAAAGTGCTGAGGAGAGCTATATGAACCTAAAAAATAGCAAATTATATTGAAACAAAAGCAGCTTGGATTAAAAAGATAATATTACACAGCTGCTAGTTTTTTAATTATTTCATTTTTATTCCCCCTTTAAATTAAACATACAGTATTACCCTAAAACACACATGAGAGCATCTTGAGAGAGGAGTGTTTAGTAGTTCCCTCTCCTTGAATTAAAAATGCATGCAGGCTGCTATGGTCGAGTTCTCCCTGGTGGTGTAGCCAGCTGAGGCACATTGTCTTTATGTAGTTTTACCTATTACCGTTATAATCCTTTCCTGGCCTGTGCCAGCCCCACCTGTATGTGGGAGCCCTGTGGTGTGAAGCGTAATTGGCCACACTGTCATCCAATGAGGGGGATGCAGAGAACAGGGTAGTGACTCCTATTGGAGGAGACATCTTCAGTCTGCCTGCAACAGCTACCTAAGATGTCAGGTCCTACAGTATCAGCTGGCTATTCGTTCTCATGAGGATAAGCGTATTTGTTTGAGCCCTTCTAAAGTAACAGGGAACAATGCCATTTGGGAAACTTTCTAATTTATAATGTTAAGTCTTGATTAGAAGAGAAAAAAAAAACACAAATAAAAAATTGCAATACCTTGTTCACATTATTGTTATTATTTTTATTAATATTATTTATTGCGTGTTTCAAGTTCTATGGTATGACTTTAGGTTGTGTCTATAATGGCAAAGCAAAAATTAGCCTTATCCAAGAATGAAAATATGAGACATCGTTGGTTCACCTGGACAAACTGATAGCATTTTTAAGGCATAACTGAGAATACCTGTCACAGTATATGCGTAAGGTAGCAACTGCAAAAAAGTGATGTATACTCAGTTGAATCACAACATTGAAATAAGGCACCTTGCACAGGCCAGTGTGAAGATGTTGAGCATTACCAAGCTCTCTGTTTTCTCTCAGGCCGGCTCAAGAGGTTTTTAAGTTCAGAAAATATCTCCTGGACATAGAAAATCGCTTACCGTTTGTATCAAATGCAGTGCAATTTCTATCTCGCTTATTGTGTTTGTGTTGTTTGTCCAGGTATATCTCTGGGGCTGGATCAAATAAACACTCTCTGCAGCTTAGTCAGCTTCCCAAACTTTGGTCTGCACGGCCTTTTATCCTCAGTGTTTGTGTCCTGTCGCTGCGGTCCTTCCTCCTGTTCCTCCTCTTCCTCTTGCAGCTCTGCTGCCTCTTCAGCTGAAAACCCAGTTTGTGGATGACCGAGTCCAAAGGACAATATCCCCATTTGAAAGAACGCATTTCATAGCTGCTAAAGTGCTCACATCAGAAATTAGTGCAGCTCAGTTTAATGCTGAAGCAAGGCTATTGCCAAGGAAAATGGTTCAAGTGTGTGCATGATGAAGTGCCAACGAGGATTTTTGTAGGGTAGTGACCTGGGAAATAATCATCGCTAGCCAGCACTACTGAGATCACTTTGAAAGTTTGGTTCATAAATGTGTTATTTATTTGTCATTTATAAAATCTCAGCGGCATTCAGCTTCATTGGGTTTCTCTTTTTATTGCGATCAGCTCAATTCAACCGGACTCACCCCCGCACACCTCACATAAAGCATTTTAGTGGAGATTTTGCCGTGCAGCCTGGGGATGGGAAAAGGGAAATGAAGTATCATATGACAGGGTGCACAGAGTAAGTGAAGTGTGCTCAATCAATCGATGTCTCTGAACCATTTTATTCATCAGAGGGCAGGTACCCATGGTGAACATACTCCCTCTGAAAGCAGTTTAAGATTCAGCTGTTTGTTCAAAATGGCAGCTGGATCCAATAATCAAATTCAATGTGAAGATTATGACTCCTGGTAAGTGTCTGAGAATCATGGGGTTATGAAATAATGCCTAAAAGTCAAGTTTAGCAAAGAAAGATGTCTCTCAGGTAATACCAAATGAATTTTGGTTCTACTCCCCACCCCCCCAACAAATGCCCACACAACATTATTAATCCATTTAGAGATAAGACTACCAAATGGGCATTATATTCTGGAATTTACAGATTATGCCATGAAATATACAGTTGTATGTAGATGTACCATTTCACCCTATATACAGGTAGAGCTAGGTTTGGATTCTGTCTGTCCAATGCAATGCAAGAATCACTGGAAAAAGCAAATGTTTTAAAACAGCATTTTTCCAGTGGTTTCATAATGGCATGCTTCAGGATGATCACTTATATTCCACATTAAAGCATTTCACTCATTCAGGATGATAACTCCCTCAGTCACAGAGCAGCAGTTGCCCAGTGGTCTGGGGTAGATGATACTGACATTATCCTTATGTCATGGCTTTTCTCAGTCCCCAGCACATAATCCGAATGAACCTGTATGCAACATTAGCATGTTTTGCAGTCATTAGGAAAATACTTTTAGAAAATGTGACTCGCATAGCGGATAGAAAAGGGAAGACCAACCGTATGGTCAATATGAACTGTGGCAGCCAGTTTTCCAGCCCTGCTTTCCTGCAAGAGGACTATGATGCGGCTCCTTGTTCGGCTAATCGAAGAGGGAAACAGGCATAATTATTTGCACAATCTGATATTGCTGTGTGCATGTTGTTCTGGGATCAACAAAATAATGTTTGTCCAGGAGTAACATTATAGTCCACCAATCAATAGCAGCTCTGCTGTAATTATGTCATAAAACCACAAAGGCCTTTCAACTTTGCATTGCACATAGCGAGCAAGGACCTTGGCTAGCTGCTCAAACCAGCAACCTCCCCAAAGGTAAGCAATATAAGACTGAAAGTGATGTGAAAATTATGTAAACTTTACAGGGCAAAAACAGTTTTGGGTTTTCTTGATAACATCCGTCTCTGTAAATCTCTGCTCATCTACATAAAAAGCCTCCAAACATTTGATGGCTAAATTTAGACAACTATACTGCATGACATTTGTAAGTGCTAGTCATTGGTGGTCAATAACGTTACTCCTGGACGAACATTATTATGTGGATCCCGGAGCAACACTTACATGGCGGTATCAGATTGTGCGCGAAACACCATTCGGTGATTTGAAATAAAAACAATGCACCGTGAGTTCTAAAGCAGTAATACACCATTCAGCATTTATGTCTTCATTTTAAAGAAAAGACAAAGCTGGAGTGCAATCAGAAGTGGGGAGAGATGTGATGAGAAAAATAGGACTGTAATACTCTATTCTGGGGAACACTGTATGCTGTATGGACAGACTGATGTATGAGGTACAAGACCTCATAGTTACTGGTGAGAAATGCATTTATTTTCAATCTCTGAGCTGCTGCAAGTCTTGCTTATCAAACAAATAATGTAAGATTTATATCGTTGCAGGATTTGAGGGCTGGGGGTGGGGGGTTGGAAGTTCATTTAATGAAAAGTATGTGGAACGGAGGAATACAAAATTGAAAAATACAAGGCGAGCCAAAAGTTTTTCTGGCCTTGCTATCACAGTTATATGTACTCATCTGTCACAAAACAATGAGTGATGTTAGACTTCCAGAGATCCCCTCCGTTCTTCATTTTGTATTGAGGGTGACGTACATCTTGGTTTTTCTACTATGAAAGACCTAGCAGCTTAAAAAGATTGGGCCCGGCCCAAAAATGAAAGGACCAAAATCAAAAATTAAAATAAGGCAGCGCTTTGCCTCCTGGCAGTTTCATGACTTTAGTTGTTGGTTGATTTTTATGAATCCATCATCCTCGGTCAGCCAAGTCCCATGTTGACATTAAAGATCACATCAAGATAGAGCCACTATTGTATGCATGAGCCGTAATTGCAGTATAATTATTAATGTAATTATACTGCAATAATAGCAATATTTACGACGACGTCACAAGTTGTCACGCGGTTGGCAAAAAGGCTCATCTTACACTAAGTTTACTAGAAGATATCCATCTTTATATGTGTTTAATAAAAGATCTAAAATAGCGATGCCAGTCAATAATTGTGTTATTGGTTGCACCAACAGGTTCGGTAAGGGTTCAGGAATCACGTTTTTGAGGATTCCAAGTGAAGAACCAAAGAGGCCACTTGCCATGTTTCTTTGAGTTATGATCACGCTTTCTGCCAACTGCCAAACTGCGCATGCACAACTATGAAGTCATTGTTTATAAACAGTGAATATCGCTATAATATAGTTACTGAACAACCCTATTCATTGTTTCTATATGTGGTAGGCTGAAGGAGGGCCCCGGCGGGGAATTGATTCCCAGACTCCTGGGTAAGAGTCAAACGCGCTGACCACGTCGCCAAAGAGCCAGGCTTGTTGGCAAGGTAGCCAGGGCGCGTATTTATTAGGAGGCATTTCTAGTGACAGGACCCTTCAACTGTCACATCTCTCCCCCTCTTTTGGGAGCGTGTCCTCACGCTCCATGCTGTACGCATGCTGCCATCCATTAGGATCCCCCAGATCCTGCCGATTACGCCAGAATGTGGCAGGCCGAAGGAGGGTCCGGGCAGGGAATTGAACCCCAGACTCCCGGGTAAGAATCAAACGCGCGTGGGCGCCCCGGTGGCTCATCGGTCTAAGTGCGCATACCATAAAGGCTGTGTCCTTCCCGCAGCGACCTGGGTTCAAATCCGGCCCGGGTCATTTGCTACATGTCTTCCCCCATTCTTCTCCTCAACTTTCCTGTCTCTCTACACTGTATAACTATCGAATAAAGGAAAAATTCCCAAAAAAATAATCTTAAAAAAAAAAAAAAGAATCAAACGCGCTGACCATGTCGCCAAAGAGCCAGGCTCATTGGCAAGGTAGCCAGGGCGCGTACTTATTAGGAGGCATTTCTAGTGACAGGACCGTTCAATTGTCACATATGTATGCATTTGATACAACAATGGTATTCTTTTTATGCTGCTACTAGTTAAATTTTTTATGCCGTACATTTAAACTCAAATGTGAAAGCTGGAGTTGAGGGATTTCTGAAAAAAAAGGTTAATCAGCAACTCTCCCTCAGCCCCAAAGCACATCATTTTTGGGTATTGCTCCCAGCTGAGAAACAGGCGTGATTAAAAAAGTAGAGACGGCCATGGGCTGCACTTAGAACACGGCACCCTGCTAGATATTAGCAGATGTCCCTGTCGCTCCACGGGGGGAGATTTCAGGCGGAGCTGTTTAAGACGGGCGTCTCTCGTTCATTCAGTGTCCCTTGACCCCCCCTTCACTCGCCTCTATTTTTCTGCTGCATCTCTGCTCCGATATGATAAGATTTAGTGGTGTGTCCACGACAGTAATCTCACTCATTCACTGAGGCTATGTGGTGCCAGAATCATCAGGATAGTAAAAAAAATCGGCTTCTCCACAGGGGATGGGTAGGGAGGATTGAGAAAAAAAATAGTTTTCTCTCATTATTGTTTTTGACTGCTTTTCTTCCTGTCTCCTTCTTTTTCTATTCCTTGAATTCATTCTGCAAAAATTGGCAAACAACAGAAAGCAAGAGTGAAATGACAGGGGCTTGAACACTTTGATCCAAACCGATGACCCATGCCCATTTTCACTAAATTTCCACCCAGCAGTCTAACCGAGCCATTGATGTAGCTGGAATGTGCTGTATTTGGGTCATTCCTGGCTATTGGTGACTTTTCCGTCCCCAAGAAAAAACTCTTAATATTTTAATTAAAATAAACAATATGTTTAATACAAAAGGCTTTTATTATACATTGAGGTCTCCTTTATATAATTAACACAAAATTATGTTTGTAAATATATATTTTTTATCTTTATTGCCTTTTGTTTTGACACATACACTTCTTTTTATGATGTCCCCAAAGCAAATTCTCAGTTTCAGTGAAATAAATTGTAAAATATTTATAAATTCATGGAAATTTGTTTTTATTATTGTATAGATCATGTTCAAATATCTCTAAATATTGATCTCTTGCAATGGAAATGGTCATTATTATTATTTAAAAAAAATAATTTACTATATGTCCCCAAAATCACGTTCCACCCTGTTAGATTGTGGGTTTTTCGCTGTTTGATTCCCATTACACTTTGGCTGTGAAATCACACTTTTAGAGGGAAATTTAAAAGGAGCAAAGTGAGGTTGATTTTCGGTTTGCCTTTTTTTTGCATGTTTTATGATGTTAATTGTATGTCCTACTCTTAAATTTCCACCCTGTTAGCCTAATTTATGAAGAAAGTAAACCACATTTTTAAAATTAAAAAACATATTTGATATTTATACTAAAGTACTGTTTATTTGTGGAGAACTAGCTAACAAAAGTTTGCTGTCACTGAGCAATGGCTAATTTGGTTTGAAATTTTCCACCCTGTCATCCACCCTGTTAGGTATTTACAGGGTGGAACAATCAGGGTGGAAAATCTATCATAAAATGTAGGAAATGCTTATAAATACTGATATATAAATATTTAGTTGTTACTTATACGGTTCATCTAATTTATCAATATGTGTGAGAAGGTAAAACTTTATTATTATATTAAGGTACAAGGCATTTACTTGGTTTACCGCTGTCCTACGCATAACAGCTATGATCCAATATCAACAGATCACACCCTCTTAAGTATATTTAAACAGTAATTGATCATTATTATAAAATTTTGTTGATACAATTTGCATGATAATGTAATGTTAAATTGTATATATTTGTTAGGAAATGGCTCCCCCACTTACTGCAGCTGAAACACAGCGCGCCACAGAGCCGAGATGCAGATCCAAAGAGAAGAGCGCACGCACACACACACACACACACACACACACACACACATACATTTACGCACACACATCCACAACACACATGCACGCAAAAAGATGAAATAAAATGAAATAAAGTGAAAAATAAGATTAAATGAAATCAAATTAAATTCTGGCCCATAAGGAAAGTTTGGTGAGGGCCACTTTTTGTTTGTGTAGAGGCACTTACGTTTATCTGTAATGTAATTTTTATGTTTTTATGTTTAAAAAAGTGTTGAATGTTTTGTATTTTCAATTGTTAAATGTTTTGAAACTCACTGAGTTATTGTTGGTCATTCCACGTTGGGCTCCTTTCCACCCTGTTAGTCACATTTTTTACCCAAATAACATAACAAGTATGTTAAATGTTATGCATATGTTAATGTTAAACTGCAGAGTTGAAAGGGATCAGCAGCAGACATATGTCATTTTGTGCAAATTTCTGTTATTATTTATCATTTAAATTGGGTGCAAAAAATGCCGGTTTTTAAAGAATGAACACATGTTCTAGTCAAATTCTTTTTTCAACATTATTCAAAGAAAAAAACTTATACAATGGAATGAGGGGCACATAAGGCAAGAAAAAGCTAAGTATTGTTGAATATTTACATTATTAACACTTTGTAATACCTGTGTATATGTCCCTAACAGGGTGGAAATCTCTCGTGGTCCATGTCTGAATAATCCATCCATAATTATTATAATTTAGGTGCACAAGCTCTATCAATACAAGTTCCTGAAGGTTAAACATACCATTTACCACATACAGTGTTAAAAAACATGAAAAATGTATTCTTTTTTTTTTTCAAAAGTTAGCACACTGAAAAGTCACCAATAGTGAAGAATGACCCATTTGTAAAATGTCTGCCCAGTTTGACCATCCCCGGTAAGTGCAAGGCCGTGTGACTTCTTGTGTGAAATTGCCCCTGATATAAGCAGGGGTTTTTTCCCCTTTGTCAGATTTATTAGAAAATAAATCTTTGTTGGGGGGGCATGCCCTCTTAATGTTAAAGAGGTGATCTTGTGCACCACCATCACCATCATCCATTCTTCTTTTTGTCAATCTCTCAATCATATTAATGAATATTTATTTCCAGGACCTCTTGACAGAGAAGAACACGTTGCGCTCTCGAAGTCCCTGAACCCTCCTCCCTCCCCTTTGCCGCTCTGGGATAGATTACCTAAGCCTGTACATCATCTGCATCTCACCCATGCATTTCCCTGACCTTATCATCCACTGAGGACCTTTCTCTCCTCGCCCTCCCTGAGCGAGCCGGATCACCAGGACACATTTCTCCTGCCTCGATAAAGAAAGACATCTGCGCCCTTAATGGGAGCCGACTCCTTTAAGCAGCAGATTTTTCAAGTGCGGCTCGTCCTGACCTCTCGGCGAAATCGATATGAATGTAAGAATCCCACGACATCAGGCAGCCAGTCAGTACAATATGCTGGCTCTGTAACCTGTGATAAGTTTAATCCATCGAGCTCAATACGGCTGCGGGATAAAAGACAAGTGTGTCTCCAGACAGTGGACCTTCCGTTCGCTCCGCATTGCGCTGTCTCGCAGACGAGCCGAACGCTGAGAGGCAGAGGCCGTGCTCGGCTGTCTTTGTGTGGATCCTGGGACGTGGTGCGCATTGCCCCTGGAGATGAAACAGGTGGTCCTGGAGGGCCTACGGGAGAGCGCATGGTAATTAATGCTGCAGATGTCTGCGTCTCCGCGCATCTGGGCTGCGTTTTCATTTCCAGAAATCTTCCCCAAACTCTTTGCAAATCCCTGCAGCTTTCAAAATCCCTTTAAATCTCTCTGTGCCGTCCTCTTTCCCTCTCCCCCTCCCAACCCTCCCTATTTATTTTTTTCCGGTTTTGTTTTGATCCCCTCTTCCCCTCTTTCTCTCCCTCTCTCTTAAATCTCCTCTGTAACCCTGCTTTATCGCTCTAATTCTAGGCCTCCCTCACCCGTTCCTTTTCCCCGTCTTTCCCCACTCGTCACACATCTTCTGCCTCAGCCTCTCTTCTCTCCTGCCCTACCCTCATTGCTCCATATCTCCTTTTCGCATTTCCCACTTTGCCACCCTGCTTCTCCCATAATGCCTGTGGCCCCCCTTTTCCCCAGCGTCCCTGGGTCCACTGGAGCAGTCACAAATGCGCGTGCTGTAAGAACTGTGGTCTCTTCCGATTATACCATGCTCGGGATTAGAGAGAATATGCTTCAGCATACACAGTCTGGTATTACACTGATATCTCACTCACCCCCCCATACACACACACATACGCACACACACAACCTCCCAAAATGATATTACATAGTGGGGGCACAGTGAGCTGCCTAAGATTGTATGTGCAAGCCCAGCCACTGAAGCGCAGTTTAGTTTTTATTTCCAAGACAAATTGAAGAATACTGTCTTTTATGGATATGGAAAGTGGCAAGAAGGGGGTTTTTTTCCAATACAAAGGCAATTCAAAGGAACTCGAGGAAAATGAAGGAAATTACACATGTACTGTTTGCTTTTTTCTTCCTGTAATTTTGTGAAATGGCTATATCACAAAAAAATGCATCGGCAGAAACATATTTTGATTTGCATTTATATAGACATCAAGGGCGCATTAACATAGAGGGCAAAGTATTCAACGATCGTCGGATTTTTCTTATCTCCCGCAACTTGGTTCTCGCGTGAGTGAGCGTTTTGCATAAAATGGCAAGCAAGTGAAATCTAAAACAGTCGTGGGGAAGCTAAAATAATCATGGCGCTTTTGGAAATGAATGCATTAACATAATTTAGCGCTGGGAAGTAATCGTGTCTAGGGCCGCGAATCCCTCTCGGCTCATCCCAGTCTGACTTCTTGAGGTTGCTTTTTCAAAAAACATTTCCTTAAAACTGACCCCTGAGACAGAAAAGCAGAGAAGTTAATTTCGGGGAGGATGAGGTTAGAGCCCCAGTGGGGTTGCTGGAAAAGCCCATAGGAGCTGATAAGGCCCACCTGCCTTTTTTACCTACCTAGAAGCTTAGAGGTGCCACAGGTGATAGTTGGACTCAGGGGCTAGTAGTGGCAAAGCATAGTCAGGCAGCAGTAAATCAAACTTTTGCTCATGTCTTCATATTCTGAGTGACATTTCTCCCTGGGGACCCGGCCAGCACAAAACATTTTGAGAACATGGGGAATGTTCTGGTTGATTTCCCATTTGGTTCGGAGATAATGACGCAAACAAGTTATTTCTCAAAAAAAGTCTCAGAAAAATGTTTCCAGAATTCTCCATTCAAAGTTACCGGAAGGTATTATCTTATGGTTATTGTTCAGCCATGAAACAGTTTAGAGGTTGAATACGCATTGGTTGGATAGACATTTTAAAGTCACATGAAGTATTGAGATGACAGACATGTCTAGGGTGAGGAATCCATACAAGCCGTGCCTGCCTCTCTTCAGCTTAAGCTTTGAAAGGGAGTCCGCTAATGTCAACAAATGATCGGTGACAGTAATATGGAAATAAATAATGGTAAGCTGTAATGATACAGCAAGGTATGCCACAATGATCCATGAAATGATGACTACATAGTCTATGTTCCAGGATAATGCCAGAAACGTCTGTTTTTTAGAATCTGTTACATTACTTTGAACATTTTGTGCGCATTACCTTCAGGGTAGCGTTACTCATCCCACTCCAATCACCTGTTTATAGTTGACATTAGTTTAAGATTAAGTTATTGCTGTCTCAACCTACTGCCAGACATATTCAGTACATAAACGTTAATTGACAATAAAAGTTGACTATTCTGAAAAATTTGCGAATCCATCCTGTGAAAGTAGACTTGTGATGGAAGCTAGAAAGTTAATAATGAAGTGTCGTTACTCATCTTATTTATATTCTGTATAGTTCTCAAACTGTTAACATTATCAACCAGAAAATACCACTTTGCTGGCATCGCTGAGGTCCTTGTTTATGCTAGACAAATAGAAATTGATAAAGCTAGGAAGCAGGCAAGCAAACTAACACACCCATATCTGGCTATAAACAGAAGAATCTCTGTCATTAATACAATAAACGTGACGAAACAAACTTATTTTTAATTAATTGACTATTCATTCATTATTACATAGAATGAACATTTGTGAGAAGGCTAATATTGAAAAACTGAACGCATGATTATATGTGTCCCTTAAACACATTTTGAACAGACATTCGGAGCCTTGACTGTGCATTTGCCATAGACTAATTCCCGCACTTCAGGCGCTTGGCAAAGGTTTTTTTTTGCTCATATCCAAATTTATATTTAAAATTTGGAATCTTATCCAGATTCTAAGATAGTATCTTGATGGCTATTATGATCAGTAATTGATAATACAGTGTTTAGGTGGAATTTATACTTTGCTATAGTTGCACATATATGGATTTAGTCAATGCCACTTAGCTGTACTGCATATCATGCATTAAGCAACAATACCCAGTATCATAAATCTGTGTTAGGTCAATAAAATTATTCAAAGTAATTGAAAAAAGTTAAAGCAATATTTTCTCAACACACTGAATACCAGGCTTGATATGCAGTGACAAATTCATCCAATATTACCAATTTGCTATGTCATTGACTCAGCAAGATTCCATGATTCCAAAGAGGAGGCATTTGAAGTATTTCTCCTCATTAACTTGGATTGCTAATACAATTAGTACACTTTGAAGGAGCTATCCAATATCAGGCGTTTGTTTTGGGAAATTTTTCCTCAATACAGTCAGTCAAATTTTTACTGAAAAGTGTCCATTAGTTTGGTCCTATTTTTCTTCGGTAGATTCGGAGCACAGCACGGAGCAGGCATATGGTTGCCATTACAAGTTGATGCGTTGTGATGCATCACGGCTGTGTGTAAACAAACAGGACTTCCACGAGACGAGAGTAGCCACTGTAAATTACAATGAGTTCAGAATATTGCCAATTAGCTACAGTATGTTTTTTTTTTAAACCATAAATCATAGAGCGTATGGTGGTGTGATACAACAAATAATCAAACGATGTTGCCAATGTATATTATCATCCGTTGCCTATTGGAGATCCTGAGTGGTGTAAGCTATGGCTTTTGGCCTTCGAACAACCAAACTAACATCATTCCACCATGGGATGAACTATAACAACATCTGTGAGTGCGGCTATCATTTTCTAGATCATTTTCTGACTACGTCAAGGTGTGAAAGAGCCTAATCCTTGAGAGAACTGCTGTTCCCTCGGTCTTCCCTGCCCAGATTGCACTGATCCTCCTGTAGGCTAAAGGTCAATGGACCTCCTGTCTGTGACAGCAGATCTACCTGTGTTTAAAAATGATCAAAGCTCAAGAACCAAGAATGGAAAAAAGTAAAAGAAACAGACCCTTTTATTATTGAATATATAAACAGTATGTTGGAAATTTCAGATTTGACAGGCATTCCATATAAGTACATGAGCTTTTCAATCCAAATTGATGATAAAGTAAAATTTAAACACCTCTTCATCATTGAGCCATGGACTCTTCTTGAGTCAGTTGTTGGCAACTGCAAGTTCCTCCCTATATTCAATGCAGGGGCGTTACCAAGGAGGGGCAGGGGGTGGGCAGTGCCCACCCTGAGAAAAGCTCTGCCCACCCAATGAAAACTCAGGATAAAAAACTGATTTACTACTATTTGACAGCTAACATACGGTATCCCACGTGATTCACAGCCGGAGGTAGACAGCCATTAAGAGAGAGCTTTACATATAGCTTCAACTATCTATCACTATGTGTGATTGGTGGATTCCTTTGCCAGTCTATTCTGCTGTGAAACTAACCAATGGGCACTCTCGACTTACTAGGGACCCTCCCATTCTCTTAGACTGCCGTCTTAGACCACGTCTACGCAGCTCATGTAGGACCTGTGCTTCTCTCAGGGAATTAAAATTTGCCCATATCTCTTTTGTTGCTATTTCTTCCACCGCTTATTTTGTCAGTCTTGTTGTCTGACATTAAGGTAATTTGTGTACTAGTTTGTCATCTGTGTCGACTCATGTGTTTATAACCTGAGTTGGCTACCGAGTGAGCCCAGGCAGCTAGCTAGCAGCTAGTCTGGAGTTGCTAGTCACTCACTGAGGTTGTTGCAACAATAATTCTGTATCATAAGCACATTTCAAACATCTGTATCATAAGCACTTTGAACATTTGCCAATAGAAATGCATAGGTGGCTCATTAAAAAACAAGCAGCTCCCACTCCCGCAAGTGCTGTCTCTACCAGCAGCCCTGCAACCACCGAACAGGGCGTTGCATCCGTGCCGGGGTCCGGGACTGCCTGTGAATCACCGGCAGATGCACCACGCTCCAGCAGCACTGCACCCATGCTGGGGGCTCAAAACGTCTGTTCGCCCCATGTTCAGGCCCCCGGCTCTGTGTCCACTCCTCCGGACTTAAATATGGATCGCCCATCTCAGCCCATTTTAAGCAGTTATCCTAAGCGTATCAAACTCGTATCAAACTCGACCATGGCATGGCTTGAATATTCAGTATCGCGCGATGCCAGCTTTTGCTTCGCTTGTCGCAAATTTAATTCAAATTCGGATCGTGAGGACATATTTACTAAACGTGGCTACACAAGTGGGGGAAAAAGCACTCGATAAAGACTGTACAAACACACAACAAGCATCTCACACTCCAGGGCCATGGTTGCGTGGCAGAGACAGATGAAAATATTGTCCATCTGCTGGGTCATACCAAGTAGAAAAGAATAGATACCACATTAAAAGCATGGGTGAAGTCATTCAGTTTCTCACTGTTCGTGAACTTGCTCTGCGTGGGCACAATCACAGGGATATGGATGAGGAGGGACTGTTCACTCGTCTCGTTGATTACACTCTCAAAAAAGATTCCAAACTCGTAGATATCGCAAAATCCATCCCGGAAAATGCCAAATATACATCATTCTCGCACGGAATTGAAGTCTTTGTGCATGGAGGTTTATCAGTTTCACCTGCGTTATGACTCCCGACTTCTAACGCTTTTCTTTACTCAGGGGTTGGAAGCAATGCATGTGTTTCATTATCGTTTAAATTGTTTAAATGAAACAACATCATTTGAAACGTCTTTATGAAATTTCATTGCTTCCAATGATCTTATTTCATTTAAACAGTTTAAACGATCATGAAACACATGCATTGCTTCCAACCCCTGAGTAAAGAAAAGCGTGAGAAGTCTGGAGTCATAACGCAGGTGAAATTGATAAACCTCCATGCACAAGAACTTCAATTCCGTGCGAGATTCTCTTACACATGCACTGATTGAATAATTGCTGACTACAGCAGGGGAACGTAAATATGCCACTAAAACTCACGCGGAATGCATGAGAGTTGACAGGTGTGCGTTATTAATGAAAACTGACCACAGCTGTTAATTTTGAGAGTTTTCTGAGCTTTTGTAATGGTAATTTAAATGAATGATTGAAAACAGGTCATGATCAATCATTATTTTCAAGGGATGGGTTTGAGCCTCCCCTATCGCCAGTTCACCAGCCGCCACTGATATATATATATATATATATATATATATATATATAAAGTTTCAAGATGTTGTGCATGTTGTATTTTACGCCAATTTAGAGGTTCTTTTTTTGCCCCCCGAAGAGGAGAAATGTCCACCCAAGCTTGGCATCCTGGCAACGCCTCTGATTCAATGTTGTGAAAATATCACTTTAAGGTTAAGGAAGGTGTCTGCCATTTCATTATGAAAAAATAATCATTATGATGTACCGGTATTCTGTATTAAAGGCTAGGCCAAGCTATCAAGTCGCTATATGTAACATATGTCTTGATTGATAACAACCTAATCATCAAATATGTAAAAAGTGAAGTACATAAAGCAACATTGCTCAGTGTCATTAATTTGTGTTTGCTAGTTAACATTATTCACGTAAAAAGTAAAGCTTAAGGAAGATCTCTAACATTCTATTCTGAAAGTAAAGCAGCTATAAGCTTGACGCTCTTGAAATAATATTGTCATTTTTCAGTCACCAGTGCTTACGTGCGTGCTTGTGCTAGCGCAGTCTCGGGATGCACACACAGACGTACATACACACATATGTCTGTGTAATAGGAGTTATGTGTGCATGTACGCATGTCTGCTTAGCACAGTTGTATGAATCATTCTCGTGCACATGTGGGACTTTTAGTAATTCATCACACAAGCGTATGCATGTGGGTCTTGTCCCCATTACCCTTTTCACCCCCATAGGCACACTCACTCACACACGTGTGCACACACACACACACACACACACGCACACACACACAAACACCATTGTGCACATACACACATACACACACACACACACACACACACACACACAAACACATATAAGCACATTGACACAGCTAGCTTATGAAAGTCCCAACAAACATTCACAGAGCGTGGGAAGCATTTTGTGGGGACTTTTCTCTGCCGCTCCTGCATACAGCTCTTCATCCCCTATGTGTATCCCTGCAGCCTGAAACTGCTGTTCTGAGAGATGAGGGAGGGAGGAATGGAAGTGTGATGCGATGACAGCAGCCTGAAGCATTTGTATTCCTGTGTACCACTCTTCATCTTCATTTAGGCTCTGGAAATCAGCAGGAAGCTGAAAGGAGCTGCATCTCGACTGAAACGCAACAAAGTGCAACCAAGCACAGTACAAGCCTCATTTGGAATTTATGGCATTTAGCTTTGTGTAAAAGTGTGTGTCATCGTTGCTAGCTTTCCCTCCCTCCACAACACACACACACGCGCACACACACACACACACACACACACACACACACACACAGAAGAAATGTACTACATTACCATATTTCTACTCAACTTCATAAAGCTCTACATATTGCCTGCCATGCAAACCGTGGTGTTAATAAA